>LR994584.1:10079810-11371060 GCA_905187575.2 Celastrina argiolus
AAGACGTGATAACTTTGATCGAATCATTCAATTAATGTAACGCAATACGCATTAACTTATTAAGATATCCTGGCTTTCTTTTTATGAAATAAACTGATAATACTGTAAAATATACTTATTGTGTTTATTTACATCATTTAAGACCCTTTGAATCAATAAAAAAAAGATTAAAAAACTATAACCCGACTTCGCAAAAAATGGGTCTAAAAAGTCTGAAACAAGAAAATAATTCAATTTGAAATCCAGAAATGCATAGGTATAAAAATGGTCAAGGTAGAGCACCCGCTTTTGGCATCGAGCCTTGATTGTTTTTTCTACCGTATTTTGGTGTGAACTAATGCTTAGATTTTATTAGCGGGTACGACCACGGCTCTACCTTGACCATTTTTGTACCTATGCATTTCTGGATTTCAAATTGAATTATTTTCTTGTTTCAGACTTTTTAGACCCATTTTTTGTGAAGTCGGGTTACAGTTTTTTAATCTTTTTTTTTTATTTAATATTTTTCTGTTTCCACATCAAATATAATAATTATTATATTTTTATTTAATTGTCCATTACATAGAAAGTATCAACTCCTAGATACTACTTGTACGACCGTATTTTAAACCTTTATTTTGAATTTAAAAATATAATAGTAAATAGAAAATATAAATAAATATTCGTAATGTGCTTGCCAAGATCTATCTTTTGATACCAAACACGAGATAAATATCTTAATTAATTTTTTTTTGGATATAGTTTTTGAGGTATAGTTTTCCAAGTCCAAAATTTTTCAAAAAATTATATAGCGTATGTTACTCGCAGCATTAATACAAATCGATTGACACCTCATTCATCAAAATCGGACCAGTAGTTTAGCCGCTACGAAGGATTCGATTTTCATTTTTCAGGTTGCGGGGGGTACCAACGTGACAACGGACACGTAAATAACGGTAAAGAAACCGTCACATGGTTGCTCCCAGACGTAAATTAGGTACTTGTTAGTTGCTATTCCTCGGAATGTAGCTAGCTGTTGTGAGAGTGTTATCCATATTAAGTATGTACTTATTAATTTAAAACCTATGTCTATACTACTAGGTACTATATATAGTAGAGTGGAGGTATAAAAAAGCAACGCCCTAAGTTTATCAAAACAAGTAGGTACAGTTTTAGTATAATATGGTACCTACAGTTAATAAGCAAGTACTTAAATGATCGATTTTACTAAAAGTTTAGGTCGGTACTTACTTGCTTAGTTATGACACCTAATAATAAGAAAAATGTGTTTAAGTAAATAGTAACTATCTACATAATGTAAATATTTTAAAGTTTTCATTTCAATAAGACGAGGTACTTAGACGCGAAAAGAGGTAAACCAGCGCGGGGCAAGGCAGGTTCTAATACCCACTAATTATAATCCTGGTTAGTTTCAATGTAATCCACCAAATAAAATACCAATATCCGTTGAGATCGAACTGATTCGATTCTCAATTGAGTCGGGAGTAAACCTGCTTTTGGCCGAAACTTTTGCCGAAATTCGGCCGAAACCGAAAATTCGGTCGAATACATACAGTTACATAATCTATAATAACTCTTTTGTAAACTGTCGAGAAATTGTAAAGTAGAACGTAGTACTACTTACAACTTAACCCATTATTTTTCGGTAGTTTATAAACTATAGAAGTGAAACAAGTACTACAGCTTAGAACGTAAAATCAAAATACATTTTTTTGATGGTTGTATGATGTAGGTACTATTGCTATCTACCATAATAAAAAAAAAACATTGACAAGTGTCAACTGTCAATTCAGAAATGTCAATCAAATGAATAAACACCAGGGGGCTGACAGTGTAGTTCCATTTGTTACGTTTTGGCGCTGCGGTCGAAAGCAAAATGGCGTCGTTTTGTGACGTCACACACGTAAAGTTCCTGTTTCCTGTTTGTAGTGTCAAAATATGATCTATGTTGTCAAACATAGATTAGAGTAATTTTGTTGTCAAAACTCAAATATGGCCGCGTGTAGTTTGTTAGTGTTTTGTTTATCCTCGTTTCTTGCTTGATTTGATCCAAAATATTCAATTACTCCGCAGATTATTGATACATTATATTAATCTTTTATAGTATGTTAATTAATTTAGTGTAAATATTGTTCATTTTTCGTTTTAAGGGACTATTTAAGTCTTGTGTCGGCGGTTGCAACGCAACTATTAGTTCACAGGTGAGTTTTACTTTTAACACGTTATAGTTAGAGCTAGTGTAATATAAAGTATGAACAATATAATATAATTATACTTAATCTTTGACTCATTAAGTTTGCCAATGTTTTTTGCTTTTGTATATCAATATTAATCTTAACTGTACTCATTTGTTTCAGAAAGAAATACCCCTAGGCCTTAGTGATAACAATTATTACAAAGAGAACTCCAATGAGGATGTAAATGCTTCTGATGAAATGTTGGTCATTGGAAGAGGGGGTATGTATTAAGTACTATGGCATTTTGACACTCATTCTATATGATATTTTAACATATCAAAAGATACTGAAATTGTTTTATTTTTGTGAAATACCAAGATTTAGTGGTTTGGAACTTGGCTCAGGAATTGGAGGTTGTGGGTATCAATAACTTCATTGAAACAACAAAAAATTTATGTAACACTTGTTTAACATTTATGAAAAGATGGTATTTTCATAAATGTTAAACAAGTGTTATGGCAGTTTAAGCATATTTGATAGCAGAATATTATTGCAGTTTTATTTAGGGTAATCAACTTATAGTGCTGAAGGACAAAACTAGTTAATCTATTTTTGTTAATTAACTATAGTTTTTACTAGAAACCCTCCTTGTTTTGTTGTTGTTGATGGCCGGACTAAGTGACCGGCCAACTTATGTATTGTTTTTTCATCTTAAATATTGTGTTATTTATTTACAGAAGTGACTGATCAACTTTTGTGTCATCAAAGAAATGAAAACAATTGAAATATGAGCACACTTCAAGTAAGGCAAGTGGCCTTAGAAACAGGAAAACCTGGACTTGTGTGTTACCATCACTAGATGGTTGGATTACGACATTAGAGAGTTTTATTAGGATAATAATTAAAAAAATATTCTGTTAAATATTAATGTTCTTGCTATATCAATCAGGGCTTATTAGACATTCAGAAAAAAAATCAATAAATAAATGATAAATGTAACCTGTTTTTATTTTGTATTACTTACTATAAAAATAAATTACCTGAACTACAAAAACCTACCTACAAAAAAAATCGATACATCACTAAAGTATCGATAGCTGGACTCGATTATTCAACCACTTATACAATGTGTGTTTGTAGTCTGTGATGTGCTATGGTCTGTGGTGTGCGGTCAAAATGACAGATGCTACAGTGCTGCCAAAACGTAACAACTGGAAACTCGGTAAAATATAGCTGTCGCATCTGTTACGTAGTAACTAATTCTTAATCTGTGATAAACACGTGTGTTTGGGAATAAAATTATTGTAAATTATTATTAATATTAAAAAATGGGGAAAGCAAAAAAACTAAAACCATCTCAAATTGGAAAGAATATTTCACTGGCTGATCAAATTGAGTCTGTAAATGCTGTTAAAAGTAAAAACAGGCAGAAGGAGAAAAACAGACATGACGATGACGATGAGGTAAATTAAAATCACAATGTACGTTTGTAAATTAAAGTTTGTACATATTATTTAGTATACCAAACTTTTCGTTGTAGTTCGTTAATGCCGACCTATCAAAGAAAATTCTTAAAGCTGCCAGACGACAACAAGCTGAGCAAAATGAAGGTCTCCCAGCCAGTTCCAAGCAAACAGTTATGCCAATGGCTCTAAATGGTAAATTTTCCATCTGCTTTGAAATGTTACCCTTTGACAATGCTAGTCTGTTATTAACTTATTACTAATTAAAAAAAACTATTTTATAGACTCCGATGATGAAGATTCTGATCATGATGACTTAGAACCAGACACATATTATGATAATATAGAAATAAATGAAGAAGATGAGGAAGCTTTAAAAATGTTTATGTCAGCAAAACCAGAGAAGACTAGAACACTGGCAGATATAATCAGGGACAAAATAACAGACAAACATACAGAGCTCCAAACTCAGTTTTCTGATGTTGAAACATTAAAGCTGCAAAATGTTGATCCAAGGTGTTTTTTTTAATGATTATCATGTCAAATTTTAGATTCTAGAATATAAAAAAGAATAATGTATTTTACTTATATTTTTATTCTGTTTTAGAATAAAAACAATGTATGAAGGTGTAAGGGATGTACTTCAGAAATACAGGTCAGGGAAGTTACCAAAGGCTTTTAAAATGATACCACATTTACAGAACTGGGAACACATACTGTACCTAACTGAGCCTACGACTTGGTCTGCTGCAGCTATGTATCAGGTGAATTAAGTTAACCAAAAATTTATCGACCTTAAAAATCATATATATAGTATTCAAAAGAAATTCCACTAGAACTGCACATTTTGTTGCAATAAAAAGTAGCATATACATTTATCTAGATAGTCTTAACTACTATCAAATTTTATCATAATCTGCTGAATAGTAAACTTTCATGTTCAAGTAACAATACAATATCTAGCAAACTCAAATAAACTATAGTATGTCTGAGATAAATTTAACCCAAACGTAAACAAAGCTGTCTATGACACAACCATAGATCAGTCAGTGATGCCAATTGGCCAATAATAATGCAGTGACCACTGTTGGCTACATGAATACATAGACTATAGACCTTATTCTACAGTCTGCAGTGTTTAAATAGCGTATTTTTACTGTAAAGGTTTTTTATTTGATGTTTAAATATCTTAATTATTGTTTAATTTGTAAAATATATTTGATAATGAAGTATGTTCCTTTAATATAGATGTGAAAGTGTTGACAATAAGTGATTATGTGAAAATTTTGATGTTTTTGGTTTGTTTACCTTTAGGTGAAATTTATCACGAACTATAATAAAAAAAAACAATTTAGATATTAAACTTGTAAAGTTCCATTTATATTTATTCTAGGCAACAAGAATTTTTGCTTCCAATTTAAAGGAGAAAATGGCTCAACGTTTCTATAATCTTGTTTTGATGCCAAGAGTTAGAGACGACCTGGCTGAATACAAAAGGTTAAACTTTCATTTATACCAAGCTTTAAGAAAAGCTTTATTCAAACCAGGAGCTTTTATGAAGGGTATTCTACTTCCACTTTTAGAGGTAAATTTTAAACCATAGTATGTAATTTACTGTTACAATATTGTTTTTAAAGTGCATAAATTTGAGTTAATCAAAGCTAAAGTAATATATCAAAGTATATAATCAAACCTAAAGTATTGTAATTATATTATGTATAAAACTGTAATTTTCCAGACGGCTTTAATATGTGTTTTGTCAAAAAATACAGGCTGGTGATTGTACCCTGCGAGAAGCAATAATTATCGGCTCAGTATTAGCCCGGAACTCAATACCTGTACTACACTCAAGTGCTGCTTTACTAAAAATTGCTGAAATGGACTACACTGGAGCAAATTCTATTTTTCTAAGGATTTTATTCGATAAAAAGTATGCCCTTCCATACAGAGTAGTGGATTCGGTAGTTTTTCATTTTCTAAGGTTAGTGTTGAAGTAGTTGAAGAATTAATCAAAATATAATTAATTTATAATGTGTGAATTTACTAACACAAATTCATTTGTTATATAAAATATTTATTTTAATAATACTATGATTTATGATTTTGTGATTTCAGGTTCCAAAGTGAAACAAGAAACTTGCCTGTGTTATGGCATCAGGCACTATTAACATTTGTACAAAGGTATAAGTCAGATATTTCTTCAGAGCAAAGAGATGCTCTTTTAGAGTTGCTAAGAAAGCAATCGCATCCTACAATTACACATGAGGTAAGTTTGAGTTTCAACTGACTATTTGGCAATTGGTTTGATTTCATAATAAATATTTTATGTATGTATAATAAAATTTATGAAATTCTTTGAAATAACGGGAATTGTTTGTTTTCAGATACGAAGAGAGCTACAAGCAGCAAAATGTCGAGATGTTGAAGTTAATGAAGATGTTGCTCATAGTGGCATGCTAGTAGAATAGTCACTTTAAAATTTGAGACAAAACTATAATAAACAACTAAACATTAATTGTACACATAGCCATCCTACTTTAGCCATCAATCAATATTGATGTTCTTCTGTCTTATATATAGACAAAAATATATAAATGTGATCGATTTTCAAACATCATTATGTAATAAAATTGTAAAAAATACTGTGAGTAATAATTTAAAGGTGTTTTTATTTTACTGTATTTATAAGCATTAAAACAAAATATTAAAGACCAAGCTTATTTTTGTCTTACATTCATTAGTAAATACTAACAGCATTTTATTTCCAAATAATGTTAAAAGTTTATGCATCTCAAATCCTCGTGCCTTAACCTAGCGCTACATTTTGGTACCCAAATTTATATGATGATTATATAAAGACAAGAAAATATATATTATAAATAAAGTGATACTATCTTTCAATCGAAAATTTAATACAAATAAATTATAATCTTAATGGTCTATCAACTTGACTGCTCACAAGATGAACTGGTGGTAGCACCGACAATCCACACTCACATTTTCTACCCGATACGAAGTCAAAGGATCCAATTTTAAATTTACAGTTTTCACAATGCAGTTTTCCTTTAGTCCAATTTTCGTCTTCTATTTTCAACTTTATCCAAGACGGTAGTTTGTCTTCAACGAGGTAAAGAAATCGGTTTGTACTGTAGCTTTGGCAGTCTATCGTGGTACAAATGGGACTATCGTATAAATTGTTTGCGTTGGATAAAACTAAATGCCTGCATTTATGACACTTTATTGTATCTATAACACCTTGCTCCATTTGCACTCTAGAATACAAGCTCACGCTTACGGTAGTATAATTTATTTATAATTTACGAAAGTTCTTATTTACCACGTGAATTGTAAAAGTAAACATCAATATGTCACTTGTCAAGTTGATTCTTTTCTTCTTCTTCTTTTGTTTTCGGCAATGAACCGTTTTTAAAGGGCGTTTTAATGCTCAACGCTACACCTTTACTTTCATTCAATGAAGATGTATATTATGCAAGGTATTCTTCGTATTCTTGCGTAACAAATAAGATGTTAGTGACTTTTTAAAGTGAAACTATTGAACGGATTTGATAAAACTTAACTTTATTACACTATAGCTCATCGTTCCACTGCAATCCAAGAGCTTCTGTGTATTGCACACATACTTGGACCTATAAAAATAACTCCTGCGTAGCTGATCTGCTTTCAATGTAACCGACCACCGTCACCGGGATCGGTTTATAAGCATAATTATTATTATTTTATAATACAAATCCCTGTCCTTAGTTCTATTATAGGTAAACTAGCTGACCCGTACCCACTTCGTTGAGCATAAAAGACGTTTAAA
Source organism: Celastrina argiolus (assembly GCA_905187575.2). NCBI lineage: Eukaryota > Metazoa > Arthropoda > Insecta > Lepidoptera > Lycaenidae > Celastrina > Celastrina argiolus. Next base: position 10,087,274 of record LR994584.1, read on the forward strand.
CCTTCCCTGGACTTCCACAAATATTTCAAGACTAAAAATAGCCGATGCGGTTCAGCCGTTCTCGAGCTCTAGCGAGACTAACGAACAGCATTTAATTTTTATATAAGTATAAGAGAAAATAGGTAAATTATAATTTTGTCTCTGATATTTACTGATTAGTATTCACAAATTCCTAAGCTTAGCTCACATTGGCACAGTCCTTCCGGGAACATGTCATCTCGCAGAAGGAGGCCTCTGTCTACCATCTTTTGTTTCATTTCGCCGGCGTATGGAGGGGTTGCAGCCCTCTAATACCGGGCTCCGGGGCTCCGAGAGAGGATAGCAACCTACCCGGCTTAGCCAGTCCATGCTATTTGATAGGTCAACTCCTGTTCGAGAGGTAAATAAAATGACAAGTCGCATGTGCGTAATATTTTTATTTTCATGGAACTTATTTACGTATTCAACGAGAATTTGCGCATTTCAAAGATTCATTCAACTATAATATAATGGCTAATGTGCACAGCTTAAATACAATGACTCGGTACACGTATAGCATGTACATCTGTGTAACAATAACGAACTAATATTTTATAATATCGTATAAAAAGTACTTATAAAGCATTCATTAATTTATGCATGTTTTAATCAGTTTTATACAGTGAATTGAAATAATAATTATTTACTTACAAGACGTAATCTCTATGTAAGATTTGAACAGAACGAGGAGATAATACAATTGTTATTTGATAGTTACGATAAATTGTACTTGGAAACGTGGCGTAACAAGTCTATTGAGTAAATTTTATTACAATTATAAAATTAGCCATAGTTGACCACAGAAACATAACTCATATTATATTAATTTAATTTTACCCTGATATTTGTGTATTAAAAAGCTTCTAAGTAGCAATTAATATACTAGAACGAAGTAGTTTAAATTATATGATTTATTGTATAATTCAAACACATTAAAATAATGCGATTTATTATAATGAACTGATTACGATTTTAAACAAACAATCAACTTATCATTTTAAGTAAAAGAAAACTTTAACATCTTTGAGTTTTATGGTTCCAGCAGACTCAATTTTATTCCCTCTATTTATTCCGTAGATATTTATTACAATCATTAAAACGTGATTTCAATCTGGTCTATTGCAAATCATTTAAGAGGTATAAAGTAAATCTTAAGGATAGAGAAGGGCCACACTCTATTATACATTTATAAAAAATATGCAATCAAGCATTTTATTTTCCCGTACTAATTGTAGTGTACAATGGTTTGACATTTTTATTTCAAGAATAATAGTGTACTAGAAATGATCAAAATATAGCGGTTAGAATCTGACCAGCGACCATTAAAAAAATTAAGTCAGATGCTGTGCATGCATGCAGATTATACGCAACACGTGCCGTAGCCTGTAGCACGAGAGCTACGCTTTTTGCCACGAGCTACGTCTGCTACGGATCACTTTAAAGGACGATTCAAAGCATTGTACATTATTAATATTTTGGTTATGATTTTTATGTTGTCGTTACTTAAGATTATATCAATTTTAAGCACCGGTTAGAGCTTCTATTGCCAAGTACATAACCACAAAAAAACAAAATTACAAAAGCTAAAGTGAATTACTTATTACAAAATCATTTTAACGGAATGGCATAACTTAACAGTGTTAACATAATATAAATTAAATAGTATTGAATTGTTCATCATACATAACCAAACATGAAACAACTAATCATCAATAATGTAAAAATTATTATACAACATTTACATATAATAATGTAGATAAGTGCGTTTTACTTTCAGCTTAACAATATAAAATTTTGATCACAGACAAAATTACACGTAATTATTATTATGTACGCCTTAACGTAGCACTTAAATGCATTTAAAATATATAATACTAAACTTATCAATATTCTATAAGCTAATATTATTGATGGTGTGATTATTATTAAGGGCTAAACAACCAAGTTTTGATATCAAGGCAATAGTAATAGACTGTTATAGGGTTTTTATTCAAACAGTCAATAGCTTTAAATGAGTCAATTAAAAAAAATCTTCAATTATGCCCGACAAAAGGAAAACATGTTTAAAGTTATAAAGGGCTGACACCGAGGACCTTAAAATCATTTACCGTTTAGCGTACAGCTACACGGTATGGAAACGGTAAATAAATAATAGTTATGTACTTATCGGTATTTTTTATAAGCCAACAGTAAAACAGAAGTATATTTTTTACTAAATGTGTAGCATTTTTTTCTTTACATTTATACATTTTATGTAAAAGATGTCGATGAAAAAAAATATTTTATTTTATAAAATAGATACGACGCTTACGTAGTAAAGTCCGGGACATAGCTACTGCACGTATCCCCGAGAACGATTACAAACATCGCAAACACGCGTCTTCCATTTCGAAGCTATAAAATATAGCATAGAATACTACCTAGGGCCAACGAAATAAAATTGAGATATATTGTACGTTTAATTCGCTACGACCTTTGCTGTCGTTCTATTGTTATATCGTCTAAGCCCCCCTGGTAATATTTAAGCTAAGCTTGAGTAAGCTTTAGGATTAAGCTCATTTTTATAATTAGTCTTCGTGGATACTGATTACTGATTACGAAAGATATTTTGGTCGGCGGTCTATACCTACTCGGATTTAACTAATATAACTTGGACATCAAACACATTTGTAATAAATTTTATATTCATTACAAATGTGTTTGATGTCCAAATATCACTTAAATCCGATCTGATGATACAATAAGAGACAGCATCCTCGGAAATACTAAACAGTGTACTAGAATAATTCGCGTTTATTTCGTAGGTTTTGGAATGAACTACAAAGGAAACAGTCCTTGAAAAAAATACGGTAACTGTTTTAAGTTTAGCAAAACTTGAAACTAAATACGACGAATGTCTCATCCGAGAAGAAAGCTGTTTCCATATTTTTTAACAAAACTTATAACGCAAGACATATTAAAACATATTTCACTAATTGAAAAATCATATATTTTATGTACCAAGCAAATCACATCACTCAAAAGTACGTTCAAATGAAACTTCAAGTGAATAACATAATTTGATTTTATCGTAACTTAATTACAGAGTTAATGAAAGTACCTTTATTTAAAAATCGATTCATGTCTCACGTGATGATTTACGTAATAGGTAAGTATAATATTTACAGTAAATAGTGTATTAAATTACATTCGTATATTTATAAATTTTAGCATAATTTATCATTGTAGTTAAAAATAATCCGGTTTCACAGAAATTAAAAATGCGATAAATAAGTAAGAAATAGTAAATACGAATTATGTCGAATGAAATAATATTTTTCGTTGGGATTTAAAACAGGATTATATGTCACTACGCGTCATGGAAGTCTACATCTACAAAAGCAAGTAGGTAAGCTACAAGTTATAAGGCGTACAATTTCATAGCAAAGCAACCTTAGAGAAGGTAAATGGAATACTATCTAGTTATTCGCAATTGACCGACTTAATAATCTACTCCTACATTAATATTATCTACAAATTAATTCGTGAAACTTTATTGCAGTATCGTTCATGAGAAGTTGACGTTGTATTCATATTTTAAAAAACGAGTGATTGTGAATTCGAGCCGCCTTCGTTATCGTCGTGATAAAACAATATAATTGCACTAAACAAAGCACATAATATACATTCATTATTTTGGTCTATTATATATCTACATTAACGTAATTGAGCTTAAAACAAATATGGTAGTGTTTAGCTACTTCCCTTATATTTAGATGACGTCTCGTTATTTTTACAAATGAAAATATCCGTATTCCAGTCTGTAATCGTTTAGTACAAAATTATTTAGACTCATTATATCTCCGTGCAAACAATTTATGTGTTAGTAATACCTATGAACAATTTTTTTATCCATCATTTTTAGTATTGTCAACATTATTGGGTCAACATTTGAGCATTATTTTTAATTATTTCATAAAAAATTAAACTTAAAATAACTTTTATTTGACCCGGGTTAATGAAAATAATTAGATTTGTTATTCTGACCACCTACGAATCATATTGGTGCATTACTGATGCTAACAAAGTCAGTATTCCTTAATTATTATTATTATTATTTAACATTAGGTGTTCAAAAGTCAAAGTAACATTAGAAAGATTGAAATATTAATAAATTAATGTCTAGTCAAAATAAACGTTCCTGCGATGTGAAAAATAGCGTGCTATTGTCTATTACAATTATTATAGATAGGTAAGTATAAACCAATACTCCTATAAAGGATATACAATAGCATTGTTTTAGCTATGGTCAAACTTTAGTAATATTTATGTTGGCAGTAACTGTTTTTTAGTTCCAGTAGAAAGCAAACTTCATGTTCTATCATTACCTACATACACAACGACTTAGAAATTCTAATAATGCCAAATGTGACCCTTTCCTCATATCGAACACTTAAATAATAAATAAATATTTAATTTTTCAATTTTATAAAAAGTTTTAGTTTGTAGGGAAATTCAAGTAAGTATTAATAAACGTGTAACATCTAAAAATTTTAAGCCTCGAACGTAAATTAGAACGATCTACGTAGCAGTTTCATTTTTATCTTAAAGCATGTGAAGTGGGGTAGGAAAAGCGGAGTAGAGGAATGTACGAGCGTGCCACGTGCCGCGGTGGTGGCGGCACTGTAGGACGCCGCCGACGCTGCGGCACAATCTACAATATACAGAACGGCACAATCTTCGTCACGTGTGTAGGCGCTCTATGACTGAGCTCGTAAGGAATGAATAGGGAAATTGACGCTTAAATGTTTGAATCATTACTATCGTTACGATTTTGCCAATTTTAATATTGCTTACATTATATGGTAATAAAATAATGATTACGTTTTAAAATTAACTTCCACGTTGAAATACTGAATGACACATATTGTACTCTTTAAGACAATATTAGTTAATTATAGATCACAATTTATTATCAAATTTAAAACCATATAAAGCAGCACTTATCGGTTAAATTAGTCGATTTATCGTTAATATATCGTAAGTGGAAGTTATCTACAATAGCGTCGTAGAAATAACAGTTTGATAAAATAAGAGTAGGCAACATTGAAATTTGCGTGGTACAATTACACTTACAATTATTATAGCAAATTTTATAAACGCACTTCCACAAGGAGCATCCCAAATTCATTTTCATCATAGTAGTGTAAGATATTACCTAGCTACAATGTAAAGGCAAGGAGCAAGGACGGGTAGAAAGCGTTTTTCGTTTACTCTCTTCTGGAAATACAGTTCACGGTATTACGTAATCTCAGTCTTATTAACTTTACGGTGCACTGCTGAGAATTTACAATTGTGGTCTCGTAAAAATCGGTTCGTCGGCGACCAAGCTGACAGAAAACAAATACTACGGTTCGAAACGGTGTCGGTGATCACAAACCATATTAACACGTATCGTAAAACGGCATCACTCAAAAATCAGTAACCTACCAGAAATTAAAGCACCAGTGTCCATCGACCGCCGCGAGCGACAACCCGTCCGACTCGCAATACTCACCGCCGCAAACTCGGCCGATGCCGACGGTCACGACCCAAACTCGGACACCAATCATAATAATCATCGATCGAGTTAATAATTACGAACGAACAGAACACGAGCGTCCGCCACGCGGGTCGGCTCGCCGGATCGCTGGGACGCATCGGCCGGAGCATCACGTATTACAAAATTGGTCCTCGGGTCGGTCGGGCGCGTCAGAGGAATGTCCTCGCGTCGTCGCGGCGGGCGCGCGCGATCCTCCGGCAGAAGTGGAAGCGGTAGCACGCGGGCGGGCGCGCGACGGTCGCACACGCACAGCCGCCCGCCAGCGAGCCGCACGACGCGGACTCGGCGAGCGAGCGCGTGGAGGGCCGGGAGCGGGGGGCGCTCGTCTCGCCCGCCTCACACTACCTGTTCATACCATTCTCTTCAGAGCTAATTAAAAATAAGTAAATCATAATTAAAAATAAGCCAATTGCATTAGTATATAAATGGTCACTAACAAACATAATTAACAAAAGTTTAATCACACGAATGTCCTAAATATTTAATATTAGTAAAAGTCTAGCGATGCGCTAAAAATATAAGTAAAACTCAAAAGAATTATAAACAGCTCAATTTACATCGTTACCTGTAAAAAGAATGCGAGTGCGGCGGAGGCGGCAGCGCGGGCGGCACGGGCGCGTGCGGCTCAGACGCGGACCGCTGCACGCCGGGCGTGCGCTCCCCGCGCTCTCCCCGCTCGCCGCGCGCGCCGCGCCCGCCGCGCTCGCGCTCGCCGGTCCAATTCCACTCCCACTACATGATGCAGAACAAACAACTATCATCATAGATTTCGAGTAAAAATGTTTATAAATTAGTTTTATTTTAAATATTAACTAAGTATATATATGATTATAATAAAAGCTCCCACACCGACTTCGGTGTCAGTGGCTGATTTCAGGAATCATTTTTAAAGTGCGTGCGTATTACACAGGGATTCCTACACTTTTTCTACTGTCATAAGCGAGTGGGGCGGTTAGCCGACACGACTGGCGAGAAAACAGGCGCAGGATCAACTTTTACATGCCCATCTTGTCAGAAAATCAGGGGATCAGCCTTTATCAAAATTTTAGCATTATCAAAATATAAAATATTTTGAGTTGTGGGTCAATGCGGGAATCGAACCCTCGACCTTCGGTCTAGAGCCAAGCTCTAAACCTTTACACTACGGAGTCTAATAATAACTAAAAAATTTGATTTAAATATTACGTCGTTAGTTTGCGGCACCGACAGCGAAGCTTTAGGTAAGGGTTGCGAGGGGGTGTGCGCGTTGTGGTGGGGGAACTCGCGTGCCTGCAGCAGCTGCAGGATGCGGCGCACGTCACTCGTTAGCCCCGTCTCCAGCACCGCCACGCGCCGGCTTAGCTCCTCCAGCCGCGTGAGGATGGTCGCCACCGACGCCGACGACGCCCCCGCGCCCACGTTCTGGTACTGGGGCGACACCGCGTCCTGAAGGTTAACAATATCAGCTCAGCTTATTTCATCGCTCCCAAAATTAGATGAAAGGAACAATCACAGACATGCCTTAAAGTTTGATGTCGGTGAATGCAGCCGCGTGTGGAATTAGAAAACTAGAGGGAGGCTCATGCCTTATCTGAAACAACTTCAGTGGACGTCTCATCTAAAACAACGAAACCAAGAATCACCTGTATCGTATTCTGTAATCTCTCCGACGTGAAGGGCAGAGCGCTCGGTCGGCCGCTCTGGTGTAGGTTGACGGCGGAGTGCGGCGCGGAGCGCGAGGATGGCGCGCGCCCCATTGCCTGTGCGGCGCTGGGCGCCAGGATGTCGTCGCAGGAGACGTGGACGGGTGCGGGCACGGGCGGGCTCGGTGAGGCGTTGGTGTAGTACGAGCTGGGGTTGGTGCTGAGGCTGGAGACGGGCAGTGTGGCGCTGTGCGCAGGCGTGCTGACGGCCGGCTCGCCCGCTCCCGCGCCGCCCGTCAGTGGAGACGTGTCGTTGAGTGGGCCCACCGATGACTGCCGCCGCACGCCCGCTCGACCCCGGTACGTCTGCGGCGTCGATTGCGCTGGAACACAGGTCACTTTATGCCCAACTGTGTAAAAATTACCACATCTGTAACATGTACGAGTACTATTTGCTATTCACAACTACGCCTGTTTTGTGTACTATATTTATCATGGCGCTAAAAATTAAATATAATTTGGTATTTAGATTTTCTAGGGCAATATTTATCGACAGTTGATATTTTACATACAATACTATAATTACCTAGATAAAAATAATACCTATTCAATATTTATAAACAATTTCTAGGATATATTGCGAGGGTTACTAATAAAATTTAATAAATCACTCGTTGCAACGAGTGCTAAGAACTAAGCTAATGCCATCAGACTTTTATAAAAAAAAATATTTTATTAATCACATTTAATACAAAATCTAGTTTAATAACATTATTAGTTCTATATTTAATATTAATTTGAATTCGTATGTTTTAACACTAAACATTTAGTTAGTGATCAAAATAGCTTAACTACGTGAACATTCCAAGTAAAATCTATCTCTATAGGGTATGATCGGTTCGTATCAATCGACATGCTGCTAAAGTAAGGAAGGTACTTACAGTACTTGTTGTGGAGCGGCTGATGAGTTTTATGGTGGTAGAGGTCTGGGAAGCTCCTTTTAAGTTGCGCTAGCATGCCTGCACACAAGGGCCGCGCTCAGAGCGGACGAAAAATATAGACCGATACAGAGCATATTCTAATACAAATAGATTTAGATTTTTTGGTTAAAATACTGAGAAATTATTGGAAGCATTGGTCTAGTAACTCTTTAATTTTTTTCATCATAATTAATATGTCGAATTCGCTCAATTTTATAATTCCAAATATTTTTCTGATTTGATAAATTGAAAGCCTAATAATGAGTTGAAGTTAAAATGTTATACTTTTAAATGATGTGGGGTCGGACATATTATGCTTGCATCGATCTAACAACTTCTCCCGCCGATTTCATTGAAACAGGAAAAGATATCAAGGTAAAGCGTACCATGCTGATTGCTGCTTTAAAAAGGTTACTTTATTCACTATTTAATATTATGCTTTAATGTAATAATAAATACGCATTTATTACTAACAAATATAGAAATCTTTGTAAATTATTATTTTATAGATGAGTAACTCTTAAAAGTACAAGTTAATCTAGTCAGCTAGAACGAAAAGGTAAAAAATATTAAAATTGTCAACTACTGGCAAGACGAAGTTGTTTTAAATAGTATTAAAAAGTTGTGTTTTGTTACACTAATTAATTATTATTCGTTATTTATCTTCAAGTTTAACCACACTTGATGTTATTCCAGCCTTTTCGTCTTGCCAATTTAAGAGGTAAATAAAATATTTACTTGAATTCAATTGGGGATGGTACGTAATAAAAGGGCTTAGCTCATCTTCCATTGTCGCTATGTGGAACTACTCTAAACTTGTACCGTCACTTAGATGTACCTGAACGTAACCGTTATATGAACTCTCAGGTGCAGTAAGTGGAGAAATTTTAAAATAAACATTCCATTTACAAATGGCCATATCTTACCTGTAATGGAATTGAGTGTGGTGGACCTCTGTTTGCTGAAGTTGAAGTTGAGCGGAGTGACGTCTTGGCCGGCTTTCTCCGCGGAGAACTCCAGAATACCTCTACTGGGCGGAGACTCTGTGTCCTCGTCGCTACATTGAGAGTCCTGGCAATGATATCGTAGATTAAACCATTAGCTACTACTAAATACATGTTCCACACTATGTGCAATGACCCCTATGTATGTACGTAAGAATGTTTGTATCATTATTTCACTACTACTGTACTATATACTAGTTATTTTAAATCATGCTATAACTAGTTATGCAATCATTAGAAGTTAATTTCCTATCAAAATTGTTACGTATGTATTGGTGACGCGATAATACGTGATTATTGATATGGTATTTATTAAATAATGTTGCTACTGAAACTCAAATTACTAATGTGTTATATATATTTAAATCACTTAATATACTACACTAAAATAATAATAGAGCTATCTATATCTACTTTACGTATCTTGCTATTTCCAACGTCTACTAATAATACTTGCTGATTTGTAGCTGATTTATAAGGGTTCAATACTTCGGAAATTCAGTTTGCCAATGTGAAATGGTGCATTATACAAGAACGAGGCCTTTTTCACTTTCACTTAGTAACTTATTAAATTTCCTCAAATAAAAAAATCATATTTAGTAACGCCTAAATATATGTTCTAGACACAAAAGAGAACAGCGCGACTAGCTATAGATTGAGATTTCGAGCTCACCAGTCTAACTTTATATCTATACTTACTGATTAAATATATGTATATAATTTTGTAGTATACAGCGAACCCACCAGTTTCAGCCAATTTTAAAGTACAGAGAGCCAAAGGTACAAAAAACCTGTAATTTCTAACTACTCACTCACATTTTATCATTGAGAATATAAAAGAGCAATATGTTGAGTCTGAGATCTCATTCTATGCTTATGAATTTATGGATTTGAAAAAAAATATATTTTATGTATGAAAAATTATGATTAGTTATTAAGCGTTCGTGAAGCGGCCCTACACGCACCACCTTGTCCGCGAACGTCTCGGTGTGCGGGCGGCGCGTGGTGCGCGCGTACGCCTCGCGCAGCAGCCGCGCGTCCATCGGGTTCTCGTAGCGCATGCGCCGCCGCGGCTCGATGCCGCTCAGCTCCTCCTGAAACACCCAGGCACAACAATTAATACCGACTAAATTGTAATTCACGATAAAACAACGTAATTACTTTTCAGAAAATCTATCACTTTTTATCTTCCATAAATAAATTGAAATGAATATATTTAAACGGTTTCTTTTTTCTACTCTTTAAATAATAATGCCTCCCACACCATGTATTATAGAGCCCCAATGTGTACGTGCTACATTTAGCTTGCTTAGTTCAGTGGGACAGTTAACTAAAACACGACTAGCGAGAAATCAGATACAGAACCGACTTTTTATAGCACTACGCATGGATCATCTTTCCTTGATAGGGATCACCTGATTGTCTGATGACAATCAGGCAAGCCTGTATTGTCCTAACCAACCTTGAAAACATTCGTTTTTGTTGTCGTTTTGTCGCGACAATTAAGCCCACGACGTCTGAATTCAAGAGTCAAGCTCTATCTAAACCACTGGAGCACGGAGGGTTATAAAGGTTTTTAATCTAAGGAAACCTTCACATTAATCTAACAAAGCATATTATATAGCGCCTCCGTGGTCTAGTGGTTCTGAGCTTCACTCTCGACCCGGAGGTCGTGGGTACTATTGTCGCGTTGGAACAACAAAAATGTTGTTTTCAAGTTTGGTTAGGACAATGCAGGCTGATCTCCTAGTTGTCTGACAAGAAAGATGATCCATGCGTCGGATGGGCATGTAAAGTTCCTGCGCCTGTTCTCTCGCCAGTCGTGTCGGTTTACCGCCCCACTGGGCTATGAGAGTAAAAGGAAGAGAGAGTGTCTTTGTGTTTTGCGTACATACATACTTGGGCACTATAAAATAACTCCTGCGTAGCTGGCCTGGTTTCAATGAAATCGGCTACCGACACCAAAATCGGTGAGGGGAGCTATTAACAAAGCATATCACAACTTACGTCCCGCATGTTGTAGGTAATCTCGAGGTTGTTGACGAAGGAAGCGCGGAACTCGGGGTAGAAGTCCAGCACGTCCAGCAGGTCGTCGCGGTGCACGCGGTGCAGGTCGCAGTACGTCAGCGCGCGCACGCGGCAGTTGCTGCGCCCGACCGTCGTGTGAACACATGGGTTTTCTCCGAACACGTCATCTTTTCCTAAAAAAAAACATAAATCTAAAATTACAAAACATGCATTTAAATAAAATTAAATTTTACTTTAACGACCGTATATTGAAACGATAGTTAAGTGGGGCTTAACGACAACTTGAGAACAGGAGGGCTCCTAACTTATATCATCGTTTCAGTATTCGACTGTTAGACTTTTGAGGGTTTTAAGAAAAAAATATTACAATATAATGCAATTATGGCTACCAGGCTACGTTGTAATAGCGCTACATGGCGTAGGCGCGTAGGCCTCTACGCTAACAAATATTAGAGACTATTGCCGTATAATGCATAAAATATGCAGATTTTCTATTAATAAACAGAATGTTCCATCCAAGGCAACAATTAACTTACGACTATGTAACGACGTACGATGTACGACAGACGAAATACTAAGTATAATACAGATATGTATATTAATAAAATACTAGCATACATATTTACACTTATATAACTGAAAAAGTTAATAAAATAACATAATGTTAGTTACCTAAAATAGCCATAACAATATCATCCTTTAAAATTTCTATCGATCCTCTCGATATAAAGTATAAGGAAGTTAACACATCTCCTCTATGCACTAATGTCTCTCCCGGTGGTGCGTGTGTAGTTTTAAACCTTAATGATAATGCTCTGAAAAATACAATTTATTTAATTATTAAAATATTTTAAAATACTTACATAAAAAAAATTATTTTGCCAACTATGAAGATAAAAATATGAAGCTACTACTGACTAGTTAAAACTTAGCTCATATATTTTAAGGCTAGGTTTTGCCCATGGATCGGCAAAAATTTCAAAATTTTAAAAAAATATTTTGGTATTTTGTTCTCCAGCCGTTTGCGCCTAGAGAAGAAAACGCAAACACACATACAAACACTAAAATTTTCGCCGCTATTAGTGTGACAGGTTTTCCAGTTTAGTAAACTTGAAAACCTTTTTTCTACTTCTTTCCGCGTGTCCAGAGTGAAACTTCAGGATTTACAACAGCGATAATTCTCACCGGAGACAGCCTGGACTGGCTCCATTGAAAGCGGAACAATTGGCGAGGAGGTTGCGGTTAAGATGCAGGCATATGTCGGCCTGCAGGCATTCAGGGAAGCCTTTCAGTAGGCTGGACGTGTCGATGCCGTTCGTGTAGCTCCACGCGTGCTGGAAGTACTCTTCTAGACGTTGGCGAAGGGGATTTGTGATCTGTTGACAAGAAATATATAAAATACAGCATTTTTACATTCAAGAGTAAGGTGCTTAGTAGAAAAAATCAAGATGTAATCTTAACCGACGCATAAACTTAAGCATCCTCATATTATTTCTTTTTCTTCTATGATTTTAATATTGTTTGATAGAGCATGAAAATAATGTTGAAATTTACAAAGATAAAAGCATGCCCCTCTTTTCCCAACCAATATTAATTAAACTTAAATATTAAGTTTGAAACTTGATTACACCTAAAGTTAATATAATAAAAAGAATATCAACATTAAGATTTACCTGGTGAAATCTAATGAACTCCCGGACGCGCAGTATCTGCGTGTGATACCGCGCTGTCCCCGAGTAAAGTCGTTGAATTATCGCAGATACGTTCCCGAAAATACTAGCGTACATCAGGGCTGGAATAAGATGAGTAAGTATAATTTGAACACAATTTAATAAACAGTTGTAGTTATGATTTATTAATATGTTTATTGTTTATGTAAAATATTTTTTGAAATGCTCAACTTTTTAAACAGAAATTCTCCGACGGCATCAAATCTTGATGTTGAGATATTTTTACCCGGCTAAGGCGAAGCCAAAAGAAAGGTCTGCGTGTTTGATCCATCGAAATACCTTTAGGCGCAATACTTTAGTACTGCTCTATTTTAAAGAATAAGTCACCGGTTTAGGGTAGGTACCGAACCGGTGGTAAATGGTTATTGTCATTTATTTTCAAAATTAACCTTAAAAGGCTAAATGGTAAATTTTTAAGACTCGCTTTATGTTTTATAACTTTAAATATAAACTGTTTTATTTATATTCAATGGATTCGTTAATACGTTCGTTGTTACCCGCGCTAATATTTTAGGGCGGGTAACAGAAGCTTATTAATTTGCGTAGCCGTAGGGTCTAGTCTTTAAAATTGATTATTATTATTGAAATCAATTAACTGACTTACATCCAACAAGCATAACGAATATCGTGAATCCCTTTTCCATGTCTGTATTGGGAGCCACGTTGCCGAAACCCACGCTCGTCAGCGACGTACACGTGAAGTACAGAGCGGTAATGTACCGCGATCTACAACAAACAATACGTTTTTTTATTTAGTTTTAGCATAAAGCCAATTGAAGAGCTTTATTTTCAAAGTTTTCTCTCCAAATCCAAATGAATTTATAACAAAATAATAAAACTACTACTATTCATCATCTATCTACATCTAATGATTGTCAAGAAACTAAATTTATATGTCATAAATTATTCTCTCTACAAGATAACATATTGCCATACATTATACATGCACAAGTAAATATTACCATTCAGTGTAATGTTACCGCTAAGAGTAAGCATGTAATTTTAACTGATAAATCTATACCGCATAGAAGGTCCCGTGGAGTTGTCGTATGTAGCCTGCACGTCGTTGGCGAGCGCGTCCAGCCAGCCTATAGGTGCGTGCAGCTGCGGCCTTTCCCAACTTCCAATGGCGTACCTGTAATGTAGAGAATTAACTATCAATTTTATATAGAAGTAAATAATTATTGAAATAATAGTCGTTCAGACTGACAATACAGATAAATGTTTGCTCGACCTTTTAATTATCAGTTAAATTTGATCTTTTATTTAATTAAAATCATAATTTATCTGTCTACTTTTATGGCACACTCAAAATTTACAAGGCTAAGTGATTGACTGAAATTTTACATGTACAATTATTCCTTATAATACGACAAATGCATCTACTAAGGAAGGACTTTTACTCAAAACAGTCAAAACTCCTCACTGGTGAGAGTCTATTTCACACGAGCGAAACCTAAAGACTAATTAACATAATATTATAGTATGGTTTACTTAAGAATATATTACGCAATACATACACAATACTTAGCATAATGTTTTACAACTCACCATAAACAAGCAAGCCAGTGCGCAATAAGAACAAAAGTAGCCATAAGAAGAAGAAGGACGGCAGTTCCATATTCCGAATATCTATCAATTTTCCGCGCTACCCGCACTAGCCGCAGCAGTCGCGCCGTTTTCAGAAGGCCGATGAGCGTAGTCGTCTGCAAATTAAATCGTATTATACAATCTTACCTTCGAAGTCTAAAAGTAGTTATGAGTACAGCCGCAAACCGAAGCATTATAAGAATGTTCGCGTATCACTAAGTAGCAGTAATGAGGCTTTGCAGCGAAAGTCTCTTCAACCAAGCAAAGTTTTCTATGATTACACGATGCGAGCGTCTTTGGATGCTCAGCCATACAGAAATTGCGGATTTAAAAGCATCCCTTTCAAACTATAAAATTAGGTGGATTTATCTTAGATTGCGGTGCAGATATTGTATAAATTCTATTCTATTTTCCAAAGTACTTTCTATTATATTCTACTTAGGTTGGGTCCGAACCTACAGGCTAGGTCAAATCTAGTCAAATTACGTAATCTAATTTCTCGTATGCCTAAGTAGAGAAAAGTCCTGGCGCCCGATGCGACGGGTACGTCGGGCGCGGGCGAGTAGCGTTTATTTTACGTGTTTGATGACGACTACGTGTGCAATTAGTAGCATGGCCGGCTCGTTCCTAAGCGATACGTATCGATTTAAAATTATGTCCATGAGGTACTTACAATTTTATGATTACTATATTTTACAAATCTTAAAGAAAAAATCAACTTAAAATTATTATTACATATTAGTTTGGGTGATAATGATGTGATAATAAAAATATAAGCGGGGATATACATTTTCACGTGTTATAATATTTATAATTAATAATTGTAACTGTAATTATTTATACAAAACAAGATATCTGTTCTTTAGATTTATACAAAATTTGTTTGTGGCGTCAACCAATTAATTATTTGTTTCAATTCCTACAATACTTTGATGACATTAATTTTGATTAAATACATGTAAGGTGGGTGCCATAAGTATGAAATATTTGTATATATATATATTTAGTGCTTTGTTTATGTTGTGATATGCGATTTTTTGATTTATACAATCAGTCTGGGAAGTGTGAGCGTATTTGCTACCAAGCTCTGTGCACGTTGTGAATTGCTCATTAACTATAAAATAAGCCCATGATATGTTCTGCCTAAGCTAAGATCATTCAGAGATTCAGCCTCTGGTACTTTCATTCTATTACAGGGTATCAAAGGCAGGGCACAAAATTATTCGCTACTCTTATGTAATAAGATACAAGGCGTAATTGTCTACTAGGTAGATGCGCAAATCTTTACTGGAACATTACCTTTTTACAATATCTGAAGCGAGAGTAATTCTAACTACTGAATATTTAATATCTTCGATCAAATAAAAATATTTGTTTTCGTATGATTGTATTTCTCGAAACTCGAAACTTGTATTCGTCACTCGTTAAGCCTCTGTCGCTTTACATAATATGAGTTTAAGGAAAATTAATTATGAAAATGATCAGTGTGGCTTCCAACGCAGTTCGTTAGATTCAAAGCTGAGATTGCAAGTAGCCAAGGCAAAAACATGTGTATTTCGGTATGGTAGATCGACTCGATTGCATTAGGCCGTAGTTATTTTAATTAAACCAGAGCCGTGTACGAGCGAACACTTCAAACTCGACACTCCGTGCAAATCGAAAATTTTATTTCTATTTAAAGCTTTCTCTTCCATTTTGTATTCGTGATTCGTAAATGGCAGTGAGAATCGATGTCTGAATTCCAAATAAAAATAAGAAAAAGAGTGGCAGCAACATAAAAATAGTTCACAAAGATGGTATACCTCATCACTTTCCAGCCCCTGCTGTAACAAGAAATGGTATTACAAATTCAGTAAGCACCCACCTTGGGTTCTCTCCATTTGAATTAGAAAAGAAAAGTAAAGAAAATTTACAAATAGTGCAAAAATAAACCTAATGCATTTATCGATAAAAAATCATATAAAATTAAATATTTTTTGTCTTCGCAGGTAATTTGGAAATTTTGAATCCGTTAACGAATATCCGCCAATTAAGTTTAGTGGGGCTTTGGTGATCGGCATATAATCATTTATTCGTGTTTTATTTATCCAAGGGTGACAGATGCAACAGTTGCATTCCACTACAATGTGATAAGACTAAAAAATCCTTCCAGAGCTTCATTTGTCCGAAAGTGTTACTGTAGGAGATATTCAAACTATACACTTTTGTCCCTAATATATCCCTCAACACCTATTCTTCCGGTTACGGCGCGCTATCGTTTAAATATACAGCGTCTACTTGGTAGTGGTGAAATGGTTCGTCGGAGTGATTTTCGGACAATTGATCATCTGGCAGCTATGTTGTCTTCTAATATTATCAGGCACATTGGTCTTATTTTCTAGCTCTAGAGTCGAGTGTCGTGTGGCATTTAAACTGAATAGACTGTGTGAAGTAAAAGCGGCTCACTTCGTCGGTGTCGGTGCCGAAGAGAAGTAGGTCGAACGGGATGGCGGCGACCAGGTCAATAAGGAACCACCCTCGCAAGTAGTGCATAGCGATCTTCGTCGGGTCAGACTCCACCTCGTCGGCCACATTCACGTACGTCGTGCGAAAGTTGATCAGAATATCTATTATGAAAGTCACGTCCACTGAAAACAGAATTGTTATTTAATATATTAACTACTAAAAGTATTAACTATTTTCATGATTCGCAAAATAGTATTTTTTTCAAAACATGAAATACATAATGAAAAGTGTTACTACATAAGTAAATTTACACATACTATTGTTGTTTATTACAAGTTGTAACAAAGAAGTAACAACGTGGTAATAATATATTATATGGACTAAATCACTATAATATGCCTGTGTTTTATACTGAATGTGTGAAGAAAAAAACATCTTACTATGTAGGTACTACTTTATCCTAATACATGGGGCGTCTAAATCCTTTCATACTAAGAGGACGAACACATACTATGCTACCTCTTACCCAATTTTTATACCCTTCCCCTCAGAGAATAGTATATGTCGAAGCCTTTTATTCACAAAGTACTTCATTACTTTAAGAACAATTTGCCTAGAAATAGTTGACTACGTGATATAAACCTAAGCCCCTCCCCCACCCGGTGACTAAGCTTTGTACTTTGAGGACCCCACTCCCCTTAAACAGGTCACGTAGGAGGTATGTTCCCTAAATACTGCAAAAAGTGCTTCTATTTTGTATTTTACCAATTTATTTACACAGTATCGTGAATGTGAGTACAAAACCATGAAACGTGACTTTTGAATATAATATATATAGATCTTAAAATAATATTAAATGTTCTCCATTGTAAAGTATTCTTATTACTGTACTTATTTATGCTTGCACTTGCAATTCACATAGCTATTCCAGTTAGTAACGCATTGTGTTTGCGCAGAGTGTTGCGTAGGTGAATGTCTTGTAAAGTTTTAATTGGATTGACTTACTTAACATATTGCAAAGAAAAAATACTTTTTACATGAATACCTACTAATACAGTAAAGCCTAGAAGTTATCTTATGTAAGATTTACAACTGCGCTGACATGTTTTCGCAATATACTCGTTATTATATCTGTAGTAAAAGAGAAAATAACCGCAAAATATAACCCCAAATGTTCTCAAACACGATAATATTTCTCCACACAAGTGATGATAACTTACCTATCATGTCAATAACAACAATGGGGTCCTGGCCGAAGGCTCGTGAACGCTTGTCGAAGTCGGGCTCATTTAGTTGGAAAGCGGCTACGTAGGGGGTGAATATTGCGGTGTATATAACCAATATTAGGATCAACCAATCCCAAGCGGCCTGAAAATAATTAGAAAATGGCAATCAGTAAAGTTTAAACGTTTTAAATTAGAACATAACCAAAAGCATGTCTAAAATTGCTATTAGCGATCGCATCACTGTCACAGGTTTTTAAGTTGTAGATTATGAAAGGCTGAGTCAGTTAATATTTACTTAAGTTGAGATTTTAACAGAAATTTTATGGACTCTCTGTCAAAATATAAATGTCTGACTGCAGCCGTTAGATCTTCATCTATAGTCCATTGAAAAGTTACATTTTGGGTTGCGTTTTTTAGAGGACGCAATTTTATTTTTTTGATGTGTAGGGGGGGTCAGTGTAAAGCTAAAACCAAGTTTGTGGGGTCGCGACCCTTGTCCCAAGGCCGCCATCTTGAAAATAGGGGTTGAAATGGTATTTACGATATATCTCTTAAACTATTTATTTTATAAAAAAATTTGTTAACATTTTTGTTGCAAATTAAATTCTCTACAACTTTGCTCCAGTAACTTTTTGTCGTAGAACTATAAATAAAAAAGTTATAAGCGAAAATCATCAGTTGCTTCGATCATAAATCCATTCCATCCGCTGATATTCACAGTGCATGACCATTTACCATACAGCCACATCAAATCACAAGGTGTAGGAACAATTTGTTTGGTGGATTGTGTGGCCCTTTCAATTACTGAAACATTATTTTACTGAGACCCTGTTTTGCCTTTTGAGTAGGATGAAAGAGGAATTAATCCAAGTGTAGATTTTATTGAAGCAGGTATTTTTTTGGATAATCGTGGTAAACTGGTATCACTTTCGATACTGTTATAAGGTGTAACGCATTGAATACCACCCATCGCATGGAAAGTATTTTTACCATCAATTGTATTTCTATTAAAATCAGCATTGTCAAAAACAAACTGAAAAAAAGCATGAGGTAAGATATTACGCGCCGGACGAAAAGCACAAGAATCTTCGAATAATGAAATGGCATTATAGGATGCGGAGAATCCTAACGATGAAAGGACAACAACAAAAAAAAAACGCGCCTCTAGACTTTACCTCGTGGGTGGTGGGGAAAAGAGTCAATAATTAATTATTAATAATATTGCAAAATTTGTAATTAAAAAAGTTATAATAATAAAGTAAAAAAAAGAAAAAAAAACAAACAATAACTGATGACTTATCATATAGGTATAGTATAATATAGGTATAGTTAAGAGTACTGAAAAATAGTACTCACTTCGGAGCGCTGTAAAACCTTAGCTATTGACTTAATGAAAAAATGATGCGAATAAAAGTTGTTCCTCAAAAAACGATGTACAAAAATGGTCGAATATCATTTTTTCGTAAAATGATAAAAAAAAAGTTACATCGAAAAATTTTTTCTCAAATTTCCGAAGATTTTCGCTTATAACTTTTTTATTTATAGTTCTACGACAAAAAGTTACTGGAGCAAAGTTGTAGAGAATTTAATTTGCAACAAAAAATGTTCACAATTTTTTTTATAAAATAAATAGTTTAAGAGATATATCGTAAATACCATTTCAACCCCTATTTTCAAGATGGCGGCCGTGGGACATGGGTGGCGACCCCACAAACTTGGTTTTAGCTTTACACTGACCCCCCCTATACATCAAAAAAATAAAATTGCGTCCTCTAAGAAACGCAAGGTAAGGCCTAAAAAATGTAACATTTCAATGGACTAGATAGATTTGAAACCGACCGTAAAAAGGGTTCTGTAACCATAGCTACGAACAAAAGATTTTTTACTGACAGGGGCCTTATTACGCAACTTCTGTGGCTTTCACGACCGTTGACTTCAACTGACATTGTGACGTTAAATCTTTTTAAAACACTTTTAATTTGATAAAATCATTGAAAAGATCATATTAGATCGTGTTTTAAAAAGATTTAACGTCACAATGTCAGTTGATGTCCACGGTCGTGAAAGCCACGCAAGTTGCGTAATCAGGCCGCTGATTTCCTTTTAATTTTTTTGGTTGTAAAGAGTATTTAGCATGACCTATGAGGAACCAACTTGTATTTTTTTAAGCTATGTTTAAAAATACATATTTAACGAGAATATACATACATCATGGGATGAAATGAAAAAAGCACCCCACTTCGCATGTATGTACATATAATAATTAAGCAACCCATACCTATACTACAAAATTATAATCAAGGGAGTACAAACGGACAGACCGAGTGAAACTATATGGGTTACTTGCAGGTACCATAAAGTCGTTTAAATTAAAGTGCTTCTTCAATGAAAACTGCTGTTTTTGTTTCTTGTTAAAGAAGTGTCAACTTGTGTTTAATCCATCAGTTAGCTTAAGTAAGCAATTAATATGAACAAAATGTGATTTAATAAAGATCTACAGAAACTAGTTTTAATTATATATAAATAAAGATATTATTCTAATAAATTATAACTAACAGAAAAAATGCATATACAATTAACATAAAATACTGAAAATATACATAGTAAGTATAAGAAGATATCTACAGAATATATTTAATTGCCTAATTTAATATAAAAAGGCGAGTTGATCACAAATGAAGTTCTCCTTGGAAGTTGGCGTGTAACAGTTCCCGTGCCAACGCCGACGAGGTCGCTGCGACAAACGTTTTTCACTGGTACATATTTACCAAGTTTTTTAATTATACGCTACAATTTACGTCATTATTTTTACGTTTCACTCCCTCGGTTTAGTAATTAAGTGGAGCAAAACATTGATTTTGCTAGTTTGTTTCAACTTTGGACGATTAAATATATTATTTCTGACTAGCCTATCTAAGAAGACTAGTCTTCTTTAGATAACTTGACTTTGTGGATACTAAATCAATGTTGCAAAAACGGGGAAAATAATTCACTGTTGGGGACTTTCGTTGCGTGCGCTGCATAAACGGTTTAAGTTACTCAAAAAATATGTAGGGACGAATTATTGCTTTTTAATAATCATGATGATAAAAACCAACGTGAGCAATGAGAAGATAATCGCAATAGTATTTCCGACAACCACGCGAACGTAGTCGCGGGCACAGCTAGTGTATAATATTATGTAAAATCAGTCAGTAAGGGCATCTTTTATATTAGAAGAATGTTATCATACCATCCTTTATCATGAAAGTTACAACTTATACAATACCTATTAAAAAGTAAAGTTACGGCCAACTGCCATTTGTACACAGTTAAAACCGAACATAATATAATTTTTGTGTAAAAAACGAACACGTTGTGACCTAATTGTTATTAAAATATATAAAATGCGTTATACGTACAAATATACAACCTTGTTTTGGGTCAAGTGTTATAAAATCATTGCCTATACCGTATACGTTTCCGAGGGCACGGTTAAGCAGTTATCGGGCACAACTAACGACCTGGGCTTTACTTTACTTTAATTTACTTCGTATCCTAATATTATAATGAGGTAAAGTTTGTGACTTTGTGAGATTGTAGGTTTGTAATATCTGGATATAATAAAAAAATCTTTACCGATAGAATGTTAATTCATTTGCGAGTGTCACATATTAAATCGACAAAGTGAAATTGACTTTTCCGTTTGACATCAGGGTTTTATTACGAAACTAGCTGACCCCTGCCCACTTAGTTGAGCATACAAACAGTTTGTGATGAAGTTCAATTAAAAAAACAAAAAACCGAACCCATAACGCGGAACCTGCGAATCCGGAACCCGCAACGCTTAACCCGCAACGCGGAGCTCGCAAACTCGGAACCCGCGAACCCGGAACTTTCAATGTGGAACCCGCCACGCGGAACCCGCAAACCCAAAACCCGTGAACCAGGAACCCGCAACGTGACCTATTGATATTACTTATTCATTGTTTTGTTGTAACTGTAAAGTTTTTGTAAGTTTTTCTTATAGGCATTGTAGGCTTTTCTGGATATGACAGAATTTCGTTCAAATTTATTTTCAAGCTATTGCATAGCTTCTATCGTGGGCTTTGAGCGTGGAGACCGAACCCAGAAATTCCTTAAAGAAAATTAAGCGGTGATACTTTTTATTGCCATCTATCTATGAATAGGAGAACTTTTATTGACTATTTTGAAATATCACGCTTGTCTCTTTAGTACAGCAACTCGCCTCTAGGTGGCATTGGTTGTATCGGATAAGTTGATAAAAAATGCTATGCATTTCAGAGCCTATTCCATTCAAACAAACAACAAACAATCAAATGATT
Organism: Celastrina argiolus; assembly: GCA_905187575.2. Taxonomy (NCBI): domain Eukaryota; kingdom Metazoa; phylum Arthropoda; class Insecta; order Lepidoptera; family Lycaenidae; genus Celastrina; species Celastrina argiolus. The sequence goes on from LR994584.1 coordinate 10,109,823, forward strand.
CCTCTTTATAATATTAGTATTAGTAGTTAGAAGTATAGATATCGAAATAGATAATATATAGATAGATCAAATTTAGAAATGCAAAATGGCGAATATAACGGGAACGGTCCAAAATTGAGCATTAGAAGGAATAGCAGTGTTTTCGTGTACACTGTACAGTAAAAATACACCATATTACGAGAGTATGCGGTACAAAAAACAAACTTATGTCGGCCTAGCTCCCTTCGCCCCGTGTGCTTCTCAGTAGTGCAAATGAGGGAGACGCATAATTTTGCACATAAACAGAGTTTAAGGGGAATTACGCTGGGAAAAAGTGAAGTCCGGTAGGCCAGGCAAGAACATTTGAAAGCTCCCTAAAGTAATATTAACGAATAATAATTGTATGAAAATCATGACGTGACATTACGGTAATTTCAAATGTTTCTGCTTGGGCTACGGATATATAAAGCTTAGACAAACTTTATATATCTTTTATCTACTACGGTGCAGTCGAAACAATGAGTAATTATTTCTATGCTTTGCTCCACCTTAGAGCGCCAACACTACTGGTCCGATGTTTTAATGTTTTAATGATTGAGGCGTAAATTCACCATTTTGTATTTGTAAAGCGGAAGTAACACAGACTATAAAATTTTCGTAGTCCGATTATCGACTATTGGCTATAAAATGTATGCACACAACCGTAATTATTTTTCAAAAAACTGTAGTATTGATTAAAGTAAAATTTAATTAAATATCGTTTAACTGCTAGATATTTTTCTTTACATTCGTCGTTGGTTAACAATTCAAATGCCAACAACTCAGAATAAAGTAAAGCAAATGATTTACTTTATAATCATTACAAAATCTTACCTTGTAAGGAGAATGGTGGAGGATAGTGCAGGGGTGGGAAGGTTGCGTGGTTCCCTTGTGGCCTCCCGTCGCGCCCAGAGACAGAACCTGCGGGCAAACAATACTGTGCTATATGAAAAAACATAATTTATATCTTTCACCTTTCGATTACTTTTTATAGTACATTCTAGGCATCACCCAGCCTTTTAAGCCATAAAATTTGAATAATATTTTACGATTTATCTTACTAAGAAAACTTCGCATTATTTTTAAGTTGAATTTTAACATATAAAGTACTCAATTTACCTACATATTACATTATACGCTATAATATAATATTAGAAAGAACTTTTGTTTCTTAATAAAAACGACTATAATATCTATCAAATTGCTTCATATGACTTTCATTAAAAAGTCGTTTTACAGAAACGAAAAGTTACTTATATAATCAACAGCTAGTTAAACTAATATAAGTAATCATAAAATTAAAATGTAAAACAATGATAACATTCAGCGAAGCAGGTGAATTGCAATTTGCAAGTCTTTATTAAATACAACCCAGAGTTGAAATAAATTTAACTATACCGTATCTGAAAACAACATTATTGGAAAATGAACTCGCAAAAGCTAAAGAAAATATTGCGCGTTTATTTTAAATGGCAGAGCCATCAATATTACAGATTCAATTTTTAATTTTTACTACGTTTTATTAAAAGCCTTTGTGTGAATGAACTTTGCCAAATATGTTCCACTCAAAATACACATATATATTATATATAGGTATGTATCCAGTTTACAACATAACAAAAAATTATTCAAAACATAAATGTTAACTAGTTAAAAAAATCTAGTAGTAGTAAAGTTCATTGGTTGTAAAAATATTAATAAACTCCATTGGAATATGCCCTGATGAGAGCGATGAAAAGCTTAAACAATTGGACACAAATTTAAGACCTTAATAGGTTATCTTTAAACAAATAATATAACCCTCATAGGGTTACATTGTAATAATGTAACCCTTATAGGGTTACATTATTTTTGTTATGAAATAAAATTCAACATCAATTTCACAAGAAGAAAAATACAAAATACAGATGACAAGGTAATGTATAATATGATAGTTAAACATTATAAATAGGGTTTCCTCGATGTAAAAGCACGGCTATTATTATAAAAGGAGAGAAAGTCTCTTCAGAACTATACATTACACAGTTTCACTTTAGGTATACTACGAGGTTCACTTACAGTATTATTACAGTTACGAACCTACAAATAAGTATTGCAATCTGAGTGCTTCCTCACGCGTAGATAATTAAGTAAACTTAATTATTTACGGGAAGTAACGAGTGGAAATATTAATCAATCACTTATCAGTTCGGTTCTAACCGTATCGATGCATCCAACACGGCGCGATCAGACGCGGAGAGTCCGCGTGTGGGATGTGCGGTACAGAATTTAATTTATCTAGCACTGAATTTTTAGGTCAATGGCTTTTAGAACGCTCATTCCAAAATGTATCGGGTTTCGTAGCAAACAACTTATAGTATTGATTTATGAAGTATTCATTTATTACTTTTGTTGACAAGCGCTTGGATATAGTAAACAGATCAAATTCGCAATATTCATGATGTTTGTAGTTAGTTGGTATAATTACCAAAGATTATTTATCACCTATTATGCTGATAAAAGACTTTCATGTAGTAGGTTTTAAGGGTTTAGTCGAAACCTGATAAGGTCCCTAAAAGGCAGCATTAACTGTCTATAATAATATGGTCAAACCAACGTTGGACGAAGTAAGAACCAGCCTTTTTGATGAATTTCACAGTTTTAAAAGAGCTTGACATTGAAGCTCAAGTGTTATATAATATATACGTGAACCAAAAACGTTACTATTCTTTTACGAGAATCGTGCAACGGGAGGTGTATGAAATTTATGTAGAGTAATAATTTATGAAAACGAAAGTGTGCAGAAAGCCTATATTTTTAAAAAGAATGCTTAGAAATTCCTAAAATTACTAAAAATAACAACAAAACACTAAATACACATACACTACACTGATAATAGCGTGCGTTTTAAACTACTAATTTACATGTCGACGTAAGTCAATTTGTGTAAACATTTGTTATGGTATATTATATTGATAAGATGCAAAAGAACGATTATACAGTTTAAATTTAAAAATGATATGATTTGGTTTAGGTATATTTAGATCACAGCTATCGTTAATAAATCTTTAAGCATGTTGGACGTCCCCGTTCACTTTCAAATAGGTAAGTGCCTATTTGAAAGGGGACCTACAGTATACCATAATATTATTCCCTGTCACCCAATAGCGTCAAGCTACTGATTGGATCTGTTACAACTTACAACTGGCCGCTGATTACACAACTTGCGTGGCTTTCACGACCGTGGACTTCAACTGTCATTGTGACGTTAAATCTTTTTAAAACACGATTTAATATGATTTTTTCAATGATTTTATCAAATTAAAAGTGTTTTAAAAAAATTTAACGTCACAATGACAGTTGAAGCCCACGGTCGTGAAAGCCACAGAAGTTGCGTATTATGGCCCCTGATCGTGTATGGGCGTGTAAATTAGCATGTCAGCTCATACGGTACATGTCAAGTTCTACCGATTGAATCGGTAACGTCAAACCGATTGGACGATATTACAGTCTACTGTAAGATTGCAAAGGTCATAAATTACATGTCAAACGAAATAAAAGTTTTTAAATGTATCTATTTTTTAATATACCAAATAATGTAATGGATACCAAATAACTAAAATACACATTTTTAATACACGTCCATTACCCAGGAGGAAAGAAAACTTTTTATTCCTTTAGCGCCTCCGGCATAAGCGCATTCGTCGCGACAAACGACATAAAGATCGCCAAATTAGTTCTACTCTTTTGAGTTGTGCTATTTTCATTCTACATGTATATTATTTTTTTCATCTTTATTTTGCATCATTATCTTATGTAGCCTGTAGGTAACAACTAACAAGCCTCTATAAAATAAATTAATAAAAAGAACTTTTAGATATTTACGCCATCCGACCTTGGAAAACATACAGCAACATTATTCTTACAAGGGCGGAGATTTTTCAGTATCTCAAAACACTAGTTTTAAAACAGGGTTTACTGTCTCTAAACAGATATGAACAACAATAAGATTATTGGCAGTAGATTACCAGGAGGAAAATACCCGCAAATACCGCATATTTTTGAAAAAATGTTGTCCGTGTCGTTACCCGACGTCAACAATTTTTTTCATCTTCATTTTGCAAAATGATATTATACCCATCAGGGTTTTTATTACGTTATCAAATGTATATATAGTTTAAAAGTAAATCATTTGTTGAAATGTAAAGTTTGATATCCATGTCAAATGTGTTTAATAAAATAAAGTCTATTGTATTAGATACTTAACATCTGATATAAAATCAGTCGGCTTATAATGTAACACTCGAGAGCGGCTCGAACGGGTATCGCCAAGTTTCCGTATTATGTTCGTAATTTAAAGGTTCGCGTGAAAGAAGGCTTATGATATTGGATGTATGTACGGTCGCCTAAGGATTCGGTTTACTAAATTTCAACTTTATTACGTAGCAATAAGGTTCAAAGTGGTAAACCGATTTCTACGGCTACTGTACCTATACTTTGAAAGCAAAAACTCGACAAGTGTAGGATTACGCTCTTTGTAAGATTTTACAAATCTTTAACGTAAATAATAATAGTTTTATTTACTTATTCGAATTTTAAATAATACAATGTAATTTCATTTAATGGGGAATTTGGAAATCTTTTACTGCTGATTGTATTTATACATAATCATGTATAAATACAATCAGCAAATATAGATTTTACTAAAAGTACCTTAAACATCGACGTTTATTCGACTTAATTACTAAATAGGAACCTTGCAAACGGATGGAGGAGCGCTATAAATAAAATCTCCTAAAAATTACTGAAAGGTCTAGATAGATTTGCATTACAAAACTTTTTCCTTTACAAACAGCTTAGGTCTTGGAGATAAGGTATCGACTATCGATCGAACCGGGCATCCTTCACCTCGTCGCTGCAAGCAATAGGGAAGATGACTACATGTAAAATATTTAGCTTAAAATATGCATTTAGAAATATTGAAGCACACACTACACTACATAATTTATATTAAGTATTATAGTATTATACCTAGTATATACCTACTACACTTAAAAGTGAGAGAAGAGAGAAGGTACACTTAAAATATATAAAAAAGTGTCAATTGCTTTTGTTAAATTAGTTAAATAAACTTGCGATCTAGTCTATTTAACATTATTGGTATACAAAATCATTCACCATAGTAAGAATGAAGTTAAACGCACAAACTTTAAAGATATACAATTATGTTCCTGCGGCCCTATATTTCATAGAAAATTGTGTACTTAGACGTGGGCATCATAGTTAATGTGAATTTTACAAGACTTTCGAAATTCTGTATACAAATCGCTATAACTTAGACATGAAATAGATTGTTAATGTATCGTTTCTTTTGATAACTTACTTAGGTTTAAAAATACTATTTTTTACATTAAAAAAATGCGATCTAGCCTATTAAATATGGTATGATCTACTTATATTACTAGCTAAGCGATCATAATTCAGCGGTGAATGAACATTTTATATGTAAAAAAAATGGCGCGGATTCCTTGAGATCGGCGATTGTCCCTGCTTTTACGGTTTCGTACCTTCTCCATCCATTCATCTGTCTGTCATCAGGCCCTACCTTGTAAACCGTGATAGTAATTAAATTACTTGACAATAACACCTTGTACATACAATAATTACCAACTACTATGTAAGTAAATACAAAAGTTGGTATAAATTGAGAAAAATATATGAAAAAGGTCAACTCTAGTAAGGTAGTATTTAACCCACCAAACTGTTCACGAAGATATCTACTCGTAGTACAGTCGGCTGCACTAACATGGATACATCTACAAATTTGCAAAAATATGTCTACGTTTAATTTTCAAAAATATCGTCACCTTATTGCATTCAAAGCGATGTAACCAGCAAAGTGTTTCAAAATTATAAATACATTATTTTCATAATGAAGTAAACAGCAGTATTTCAGTGAATAGTATACACACTTAAATTCATAATTATGAATACGCGACAAATTTCAGTAGCATGTAACCATTGTTTATTTCATTATAATGTAAAAGTTAATTTTGTGTTTCAGAAAAGGCTGGTCAAAATTTCATTACATTGCAATATATCAATAATGAATTCTATAAATAATAGAGGTGATATATTGACGGGTATTATTATTGACGGTTATTTAAAAATCACACATACATTAGAATATTGATTATATTCTTTAGTGTAATAGGTATAACTCTGATACACGCGAACGTATATATTTCAAAGATACTTTCATCGGTTTTTATAGTCTACCCACAAACTATAATATGATCAAAACTAAACAATGTTAATATCGTTCTATATTAGTAATATTGTAAATATAAATAATATAAACTAACACGGGCAAACATCAAACATGAAAAACATCCCATATTTTAAAATAATAAAAATTGTAGTTTTAAATGACTCCATTTGGATTACCTAAACTTAAAAACAAAAAACAAACCAAAAAAAAAAAAAAATACTTAAAGAATATTGCGAAGTGCGAACGATGACTGTAAATTAACTCTCTTGGACAAACTCGTGAATAAATATTTCTGGTTTCGTTATCATCATATTATGTATAGTTTGAGGGTAGAAGTAAAAACCTGATAAAAACAGTCTCTGAAATATAATATTATGTTCGCGTAAAATTTCTGATCGATTGCAATAAATTGGATAATTCTTGTCTTTTCTTGTTTTTTTTTTGGTCAAAATTATTTTTTTAACTAGCCCCTGAATAGTCAAACAGTGAATGAACTGATGACGAATTATTGCGATCTCGTCAGCTTTGAATAAAAATTAAAAAAGTATATCAAAATCGGTCCATCTATTTAGTAGTTACGATGCCACAAGCAAACAGACGAACATACATAAATAAACGTCAAACTTATATCATAGTGTAAGTTTATGTAGTTTGCAGACACGCAAGCTAACATTTTGTATGATAAACAAAATTAATATAATATTAAAAAATCATAGATATAGTTTGAGGGTAGAAGTAAAAACCTAACAAAAATAGTTTCGGAAATATATGTTTAGGTAAAATGCCTGATTGACTGTAATAAACTTCATCATTCTTTTCTTTTCTTTTTCTAGTCATAAAAGTAAAATTATTTTTTAAGTAATACTCGAATTGTTCAGCAGTAAGCAAATTTATTTTGTTGAATCATAGCTTTAGTGTTTTAACATGACCACGTCAGCTTTCAAACAAAAAAAACTACATCAAAATCGGTTCATCCGTTTGGGAGCTACGATGACAGACATACAAACAGACTCGAAAAATCCCTCTGTTTTTGTCGGAGGTGCAAAAAGGGATTTTTACGAATTCAGTAGTCCAAATTTCATGTTTCTACCATTTGTAGTTACGGCTGTGCGAAAAGAAAAAGAAAAAATGAATGTATACATCTTATTGGAACATACCACGAGTACATTTTTGTGGCATTTAAAACATATTTGCAGAAAAGTGAAAAATGCTAAAATTTTATAAGTGTATCCATATTATTGATACAATTAATGTTTACATTGTAATGAAGTAAACAATGTTTACATATTATTGAAACATACCACGAGTACATTTTTGTGGCATTTAAAACATATTTGCAGAAAAGTGAAAAATGCTAAAATTTTATAAGTGTATCCATATTATTGATACAATTAATGTTTACATTGTAATGAAGTAAACAATGTTTACATATTATTGAAATTTGTCGCGTATTCATAATTATGAATTTAAATGTGCATACTATTCACTGAAATACTGCTGTTTACTTCATTATGGAAATAATGTATTCATAATTTTGAAACACTTTGCTGGTTACATCGCTTTGAATGCAATAAGGTGACGATATTTTTGAAAAACTAACGTAGACATATTTTTGCAAATTTGTAGATGTATCCATGTTAGTGCAGCCGACTGTACATACTACCTACATAATTTTGACCACTGTCCGATCGTTCGTTCCAGTATCGTGTGTATAAGATCTAAATAAATCCCATGTGTTTGTAAGTCCCAAAAAATACCCCGGTACGGTAAAGTTGTACGGTAAATTACTTTGACCCTCAAACATAGAAATAGTTAGTTAAAAGTCTAGCAAATTTTAATAATGGCACTTGGCAGAGGAAGTGGGTCGTTAAAGAACATCGATTGTATGGAGTGCGTTATATAATAATATGTGCATTAGACGTAGACTCATTTCCTCAATGAATATATGTAGATAACATTAGAATGCACAGATAAATGTAAACTTTTACCAAAGAAAGATTGCCCTCAAAGTCGTCAGAGGATACACAATACGGTTTTGCAGCAAAATAAATACATCGACACACAACGACAAGCTGAAGCTTTGTGGGAACACAAATCATGTTTTCATCAACAAATTGCACGAAAGCAGCGAAAAACAAATAATCCGATCATCAGATTCGAATCAGCCAGAGATACGTGAATTACCTCCTTGCCGATGGCGGGCAACCCGTTGAGGCCATTACAGGGCGGTTCGAGGCGAACGACGCTCTTGCGGGAGCCGCGGAAACTGGTGTCGCGTACACGCACCGAGGAGCGCCACGTGGACGGCGGGTCGTCGCGGGAGCCGCGCGCGGAGAAGGCGCGTCGTGACGTCAGTGCCGCCCCCGCGCCCCCTCCCGGCGGCGTCACGATCAACGGCACGTCGGGGGGCCCGCGCTCCTCCATGCCGCTGCCGCGCCAACGCTCTCACCGGAACCCTCCGTGCTCGGACGCCGCCAGGTGCTCACATTCCAGGACGGCTCGCTCGTAGGCCGACGCCGTCTCCAGCAGCGCGATTGCCGTGTTTTGCATAGATGCTCCCTTATCTTCCCCCGGTCCGCTGATACCGATATCACAGCGGTTATTACACGCTCCACTTATTATGACAAAACTGCCTAGTTACTATGGTATGGTTTTCGTCGAATACTGTAGGAGTTTTGTTAGAAAAAATAATTTTAATATGATCGAGTTGACTTTATTGCCCTTTTTACATTACACAATTATTTTGGATATGCTTAGTATAATATACTATTGGACTGTTTTAATTCTACGCTACTCTAAGGGTTAGAGTTGACACAAAAATAAAATACTGCTATAGGAGTGGTCGCACTGGTAGGCATGAACTATAAATAACTCGAATTTGAAAATAATGTGCGGTTTTTCTGAACTCCGACACGATTGAAAACCGCTAATGTAAAAATAATTGTATTTTAATATCACTGTCGTTTAAAAATAACTGGATATGAGAGAGATAGAGAATTGATGCGGTGAATTTAAAGATTAACTTATTAAAACTACAAAAGTTAGATCCCATCGTAAACATTTACGTTCTATAAATATCATCAAATCAACTTGAAATTTGTGACATAATTACGAAGTAAACGAATATTTTGGCTTGCAATTCAAGGGGAGTATCATTAGTCGTTGATAAACTACTCATTATAAGATCTAACGCTCGAGTGTCGATACTAGAGCGTTTGAGAGCTACTTCGTATCAGCCTTGGGGTTTATACGTATTTTACGTCGTCACCGACTTCTCGCGTGATTCGACACATTATAAGGAGGCCGCACTTTTAGGCTCCGCGTAGACTGGGCCGCCCCGGCCCGCGAGACACGGTGGCGACCAACGCCGCAGCTATAAAATATTTACATACACGCTTTAAAAAGGTCAATAGCTCGGGGTGTGGTGTTTTTAATTGTATAGAAACCTTTTTATTACTGATTATAATAATATAATGTTAGTGAGCTAAACACGACAAAATATAGTGTACTCTATAGGATTTAAGCTACGCTACGCTTTAGTTTATACAAAATATTAGAAGCTAATATTTTGTTTCAACTAAAACGTATTATTTATAGGAAATATAATAAACGATATATTCTTATGATTTAATTCATTGAGAGTACTTATTTTGAGCCGCCCAATGAATACGTAATTTCGAACAGAATGTAGAGATGACGTCAAGCCTTAATTGACAGTATAATATTTAAAGCAACATAATAGAGAGGCGCCTACGATTAATGAAAGACTGGGAAGCTGCAGTAATATGTTACTATATTATTATATGATTATGTTATAGAGAGATCTTATATAAAAGTCAAGAAATATGTAATTCATGAGACTTCTTCTCATCACTATTTTATCGAAAAACTATGTGTCAAATTTTCATTATTTTTAATTTGATCCCTGATGTTGATACTTTCCAACATACAAGTCAGTGAGTATTATTATATATTGGAATGTTTATTTGCATTTAAATTTTATTATCTGTTTAGATTGTACTCCTTGCTAACAAGTTGACTTGCTTGCAGAGAAACTTTCTCAGCTGTATTAATATCGCAGTTGCGTAAAGCTCTCGGTTAACATCTTTGTACGAGAGCAAAGCACCGAGACTCGGCTGTTTATTATATTACGTACTCATTTATAAGTAAAGGTAAACATACAGGTACAGCCGAACCTGTATAATGGACACGTGAGTCGAAACGAGGCCAGGCCATTCAACAGTGTGTCAACGGCTGGTGGGCCTATTCATCGCTCTTAACGCCAGCTTAACGTCCACATTTTCTTTTCAGATATTACTACTCTCGATCTTATGTTTATGACATCATTTCGACCGAAGACGTCTTACAATAATATTAACTTTATTCAATATAGGTTATGTAACTGCGGCTCGGTTTCATAACGTCATTTATTTACGTTTAATACGCGGCTGTTTACCTCTGGGGTATAGCTTTTAATAACGGATGGAAAAACAGGTTTCATCTAGTAATGGATGAAAAATAATTTCATTTCAGCTCGGGGAGCGGTGGCCGGGCTGCGTCTTTTTAAAAGTTTATCGGACGCGAGTAAAGAATTGTAGGACGAAAATGGGACATTGAATGACGTCGGAAGTGGTGGTAAGCGCAAAGTTACATAACCACCGGATGTCTGAAGTATCTACATTTATTTAAGCGAATGTTTTAATAGTTTAAGTACTCCTTAAGGGATACTGATCACTTTAAAAGAACGAACTACTTTTATAGTTGAGGATTAAACCACAAGATGCATTAACGAGAACTTACGACGAAAGAAAAGTTAAAGCTTTAAACTAATGCATAACTGAAAGTGGAGTTTATGGGAAAATAATCGTTTACATTTAGTTTAATAATAATAATTTAAAAGCACGACAGTATAATATTCGGTGATTTATCTCAGACCATATGATGTACGTTTACTTTAATCTACGCTAATCTAAATAAATATGCAAAGCTTCACTGAGTGGGAGTGGTTGCATTCTTTACACTCAGGAATTTACAGTATGTTGACTTTGTCAGAGTCTTCTCAAGCGATAATAATACGTAAAAATATGTGACTGTTTCTTTTGTGAAAGCTAAGCAAAGCCAGGGGCTCATTTGCTTTTGTTTCGTATGCACTAAATCTTTACGTAAGTATTTCTTTTCGAATATTTCAAGTTTTGCGTAAAGTTTTCTAAGGATTAAATGAATGCTCAAGTCTACCAAAAAGCTGGACTAGATACTGCAAAAATGTTATGTCGATGGTACTTTACATTACAAGTAAATAAACCTCATCTCTCATACAAGCGAACGATATGGAATTATTTGTGAATGATTGCAGTTTTGCAGCAAATTAACTACCTTTCTTTACTAACAATAACAATTATTATGTACGTAACGTAGACAAAGAAACCATACCATGGTAGTCATAACTCCAAGCATGGATCGTGTTTTGTCACAATAATAGCAAATAAAATAAAAAACAAACGATACAAAGTATATCTCTAAAGCTCGCAACAAAAATAACGCCAAAAAACACCTCTGATATCGATGCACTGATCACCGTACGAACTAAGCACAGGACGGCACCACACGCTATGTACTTAATACGTCTAAGCTCCGATTCGCCACTTAATATATTAAAGCTTCAATGATATATTAGCGCAACAAAAACGGCAAAACACGACCGCGAGTGATTTTAATAGTTTTTCGCTTTTTAATCAGTCGATCGATTAGGCACTATAGCACGACCAGCGATATAGTGCTGAAATTCCGTTCAATTTCGCAGCGAAAAAATTATAAATCACTTGAGCGCCGAGAGAGGCGAGGCCCCTGGAACGGATATTTAGATAACAATTCGATGGCAGTGTGAGGGGTGGCGGAGTCCGCAGCGTGGTTACCGGACTAGTACGCGATGGCGTTCTGCGGCGCACGCAGCGGCTCCGTGCGCGCGTCGCCGCCTGCCGGAGCCACGGCGGCGCCCGGACCCGACCGCCCGGGGTTGCCAGCCGCAACCGCTCTCCCTAATTATGCTAGGATCAACGGTATGAGGTCCTGTGACACTTTATTTGTGGTCTGTTATGCAAACAACATATTATCTTTTACATTCGCCTTTGGTGCATGTTACGCTGATGTAGCTTGTAGGTAACAAGCCATTATAAGATAAACAAATAAAAAAAACTTTAAAATATTTATGCCAGCCGATCATGGAAAACATACAACAACATTATTCTTACATACAATACAATCAATACGGGCGGAAATTTTTCCAGAATCACAAAACAGTAAACTGTCTCTAAACAGTTAGGTATGAGCAATAATAATATTATTGGATACTGCCAATAATCTTTATCTAATCTATCAGTACTAAATTTCATGAAAACCGGTCTACTAGTCAGAGTCTATTTAATGCAAACAAACAAATATTTTCTCTATATAGTATTCATGTAGAGAATATTGTTAAAGCTATATTGGATTTTATATTAAAAGTGTAACATAATGTGGATATTTGTAAAACCTTGTCGCTGTAACGAATAAGTTTTCTAGGTAACCTCGCCACATACAATGGTTTACACAATTATATCTGAACTATTATGACAGCTACACCGCATCGAGGTGCGGGTGCGCGCATCGTGTCCGCATGCGCTTGCGCAGACTGCGCTAGGCGATAAGTATAAACTACATTCATTCGTCCTCTTTTTTCCTTGTTCATTCCAAAACTCCTAGCGTAGACTACTTGAGATGCAATTCATAACACCAAGCCGATTGATTTAAAAGATTGCTCTGCATCCGTTAAAATATTCAATTGAAAAAATATATTACCAACTTTGTTTTATTACTGGTTTTACACGCTGTAAGGAGTACTGTCAAAAATCTGTGTGTATGGACAAAAAGGGTAAACAATTGGCAACCCCGGTGTCGACGAGGCGAACAGGCGTGACCTCCGCCACCCCTTTCCGTGCATCGAACATTTCAGCTGGCAGTTGGCACGCATTGTCGTTATGCCGCCTTCAAACTCTGCAGTTTACGTTATATCATCATTAATTATTAATAACTTGGTTGACAACTTGGTAATTATTTATCGTACACACAAATGAAAGTTCATTATCTCGTATGAGGCGCGAGGAGCTTTCACTTAATAATATAACGCCCGCGCCGGGCGGGCGGCCCGAATGAGCTTAATGGAGCTTTTTAAATAATTTTCAAACAATATGTGCATTTTTCTTTGTTTGTTATTGAAAAGTAAACAAAATGTAGGTAATGTGCATTTAATTCTTACATGGAAAAGTTTTTGTACATGTAGAGATAAAAGAGGTCGATGACAACAAAAGTAATGGTTATTTATAAAATATTGTAAGTAGGTTAGCGGTAGACAGGCCAATCGATGCAAGGACGCTATTGATCAACTGCAGCTAAAAAGCTTTTTGTGATCTACTGTCACATGTAAAATAAAATAATGTTATAGAATTTATTATTGTATGTTTCTATACCTACATAAAAATTATGGGGTTTTTGTATGTGTACTGACCGTTTTGTCCAATAGAGTTCTTATTACGGTTAACTTAAAGCAAATAGTATAACGAAATAAATCTTATAAAGCAATCGGATATGTATGAATTTAATCGGAGATATATTTTTTGTCTACTAAACGTGGACACTATTAGACCGATTTGAATAATTCGTTCACTAGTTGAAACTATGTTTATTGTCGGCAATGAATACAGGCAGTAAAATAAATGTGTAGTAATATACTAAAAGTTATATATTATATAACATCTGCTCGCTAGATCCCAGAGCTCGCCCCAGCCGCTCCAACGGGCCGTATTTACCGAAGTGTCAAGTTTATACTGATTGTTCCTGTTATATACGGGATCATATTTTTTCTCCGATAGTTTACAGAATTTTGCCCATAAAAAAAAAGCTTTAATAAACTTCACGCATCATCTTTTTTTATTTGTAAATTAATAAATTGAGCATATATATATCAAAAAGTATATTTTGTCGTAAGTGCTATTTGTTATAAAAAAACAGAAAAATAAGATTTATTATTTTTAATTACAACATATTAGATTAAGAAATACTGATATCATAATAAACAACTATTAACATTTATAACAATATCATAATATAGTTCTCGCGTAACATTATTCTGTTCAATGACTGATAGACCTCGTAGCGCCCACCGTAGCGCGCTACGGCAACTGTTGTCGTAGCGGTCGACGACACTGGCTGACCAGTTGCCCGCGGCCGCCAACAGATGGCAGTATATGTACTAAAATAAAAGCTTCCATATTTTTTGACTTTTAACACCGAAAGGTACCCATTTGTTAATTTTTTTTTTTCTATCGTAGAATACCTCCTATTTCTTATCTCATGAAAATAAATCTTATCTAGATATTCCCGATATATTCTTGCTTTTTTTTTTACGAACTAGGTGATAATTCCAGTTTGGTAGTAATAAATTTTCAAGTTAATTACTTAAATGTTGCAGTTGTAGTGAGGTTTTTTTTACTAACGAAGTGGTTATGTAAATATATGTTATGTATATTAAAAAATCAAGACCAAAATATTAAATCAATATTTTTAACATACATATTATTTTGTCAGCACAATGTTTTGATAAATATTTAGTTAATAATATTCTTACGCGTACCAAATCTCGAGCAACAATTAGTTAATATATATAAATATAAACAAGGTACGCGAGATTTGGTACGCGTAAGAATTCCCACGAGAGCCGTAAATTTTTTACTGTGCTAAAAAGTACCTAATATGTTAATTCAGTGTACCATACCTAACCTATCTAGTTCCTACTACAATACCAGTTTTGGGTACTATTGCATAAATAAAGGTCTCCTATAATAACACAGGCACAGTTAGCACATTTTAATAGTATTTTTTACTCAGCAGTCTACACTACATCAGCCCGGCTCGGACGTAAGACGTCACGCAGCAGCCTGCATTACGCGGCGCCCGGTCGAATCACGGCGAAACGATTTTAATTTTGCTATATTTCCTAAACTACTCATTATATTTGCATGGTATAAAGGGCAAATATTATAGTCTTCATGGAATGCTTAAGCCAACTAACGTATTAAAAATGATAAGGATTAATACCGTGATGGTATAAATAGCTTTCCAAAACCGCTTAATTGCCCGTTTTTTAGTTTATCGCGAAAGGCTTTCTTTTAATTATACAGTTAATTAAGTTGATTTTATACAATAAATCATAATTTATTTCAATTTGTGAAGCAAGTATACAATTTTTATATTATTATGACACTGTGAAAACACTGTTTTCCCAGAAAAAAAATCCTGATAGTTAGGTACTTATTTGATGTTCTAATCTACTTTAGTGCCACGTTCTATTGCTTCGCGTCACTGTGTAAGCGATCCCCCCGCGCCCCCTGCACGAACCGTTCGACCGCAGGCCGCGCGCGCGAAATTCATCCGACTTGCTTCAAATTTATCGTCACTGCTCGGCTCCTATGTATCGTAGCGTTATGTTATATAGCCTATAACCTGCCCAGGAATATGGGCTACAATCGTACCAAGTTTGGTAAAAATCCTTTCAGTAGTTTTTGTTCCCATCGTGCACATACAGACAGACAGACAAAAATTTTACTAATTGCATTTTTGGCATCAGTATCGATCGCCATACATCCTCCAATATGTATTTTGAAAAAATATTCAATGTACAGAATTGACCTCTCTACAGTTTTATTATAAGTATAGATTGTGAAGCAAGTATACAATTTTTATATTATTACTAGCTGTGCCCGCGACTTCGTACGCGTGGAAAAGTGATTTAGGGCAGCAGTGCAAATACATTTTTAGTTTATGAACACTGTCGTTTGGATATTTAAAATCACTAATTTATAGTAATGCTTCTTTATACACGGTATTAGACGTGCATAGGCAAAATAAGTAGGCCGATGGAGTAATAATAATAGTTTAGTCGTAAATGTTTTGAGGTATTTTTTCTATGAAAATGCTAACAATTCCTACTACCTGCTCGAAAAATGACCGTGTATTATTAACCGACTTCAAAAAAAGGAGGAGGTTCTCAATTCGTCTGTATGTATAATATTTTTTTTTCTTTAATGCGAACGGGACTACTTGATAGTACGCTACGATATACGCGACGAAGATCTCTGTACTGAGATTTGTATGGACTTTACGCCGCAGCGACTGCAGACGATGATCGTTTTCACACCAACGCTGCGCGCCGAGCGCCAAATTTTTTAAAAGTCTACTCTCGGTGCGCAATTCCAACTCGGACTTGCCCGGTTTTTTATTTATTAATTACCTAACAAACAATATGTAGCCTACTTAGGGACTACCTAGGGACTTTACGGTTAAAGTACTAACTTCCTTTAGACGACAAAATAACAAAAGTCCAAAAGAAAGAAAAAATCCAAGCCGTACCAAGCATGAAAACTAATAAATAAAAATATCATGAAAAACATAAATCTTACTTATATTGACATAACTTTTCTAATTTAAATGTACCTATGACATCTCATTCATATCTTGAAAACAAACTATCTTACGCCTATACTTTATTATTCGTATTTGCAAAACCTAAGTATAATAATAAATTACTTCGTACAAAGTAATAATTATTTTCACTTGTACTGGAAAATAAGTATTACTTTGTGCGAAGTAAATTTAATTGTTCCTTTTAGTTTACCTTTTGAAGTCGTTTTTTTTTATTTAAAATTATTTAATTTTCAGATTTTTAGTGATGGGTATGAGTAGGGATAATTCTCGAATGATCAGACGACGATTATTTGAGGACGGAAAATGAAAAACGATTAGATAAAAAAAATAGTAGAAAGAGAAAAAGTCTACCTAGTCTAGCCTGGCGTAAGCCACAGCGGCGCAATTTTTTTTAATATATATATATATATATCTATACTTATATCTTACTTATAATAAAACTGTAGAGAGGTCAATTCTGTACATTGAATATTTTTTCAAAATACATATTGGAGGATGATTGGCGATCGATACTGATGCCAAAAATGCAATTAGTAAAATTTTTGTCTGTCTGTCTGTCTGTCTGTCTGTCTGTATGTGCGCGATGGGAACAAAAACTACTGAAGGGATTTTAACCAAACTTGGTACGATTGTAGCCCATATTCCTGGGCAGGTTATAGGCTATATAACATAACGCTACGATACATAGGAGCCGAGCAGTGACGATAAATTTGAAGCAAGTCGGATGAATTTCGCGCGCGCGGCCTGCGGTCGAACGGTTCGTGAGGGGGGCGCGGGGGGATCGCTTACACAGCTGTTTTCTGGGAAGACAAGTGTCAGTGTCATAATAATATAAAAATTGTATTTTTGAACTTACTTCACAAATTGAAATAAATTATCATTTATTGTATAAAATCAACTTAATTACCTAACTGTATTATTAAAAGAATGCCTTTCGCGATAAACTAAAAAAACGGGCAATTAAGCGGTTTTTGGAAAGCTATTTATACCATCACTGTATTAATCCTTATCATTTTAATACGTTAGTTGGCTTAAGCATTCCATGAAGACTATATTTGCCCTTTATACCATGCAAATATAATGAACAGTTTAGGAAATAGGTATAGCAAAATTAAAATCGTTTCGCCGTGATTCGACCGGGCGCCGCCGGCTGCTACGTCGTACGTCCGAGCCGGGCTGGTTTAGTGTAGGTATCAGATGCTGGTAGGAACTTTGGCGAAGGTCAACCAAAGGAGCTCCACCCCACTGCTGGGTAAAAAATACTATTAAAATGTGCTAACAAGCAGTACCGGTGTTTGAATTTAACCACGCACAGCCGCTAACTGTGCTATCTGTGCCTGTGTTATAGGAGACTTTTATTTAAGTATGCAATAGTACCCAAAACAATAATTTTTTGAATTTTTGTCTGTTTGTCGGTGCATTTGTGCACGCTAATCTCAGAAACGGCTTATCCGATTTAGATGTGGTTCAATCATATTATAATGTAGTAATCTTGACTTAATATTTATTAATTCATCTCAATCGGTTCATAAATAACAAACAATTTATGACAATTAAAAAAAATTGCTGGACGTTTGTATGAAGCGCGGCGGGAACCGCGCTGCATCAACCATTCAAATTTAATTTCTTTTTATTTTATATTTTCTTTAAAACTAAATTTCATTTATTTATATTATTATTATTATACTAACGGTAGGTTAATAAAAAAATGCTACTAAAACCGATCGGCCTAACTTTCTAAACTGATTCGATTTTGATTCAGATTCGATCGTGCCGCATACTCCCGAATAAATTTACGTTTGTTTATTTCTAACGGTTTTCTTTATCCTAATTAGTTCCAAAGTAATCTAACAAATAAAACACCAAAAACCGTTGAGATCGAATTGATTCGATTCTCGGATGTGTCGAGAGTAAGCCTGCTGGATCCTCGGCGGGGCGTGCCACTGCGCCCATATCTAACCGAGAGTTTCGTTTTAAATACGTCCTTAGTATGTAATTGCAATATAAGTTTCAATTTAATATCTCAAAACATTAATGACAAAAACGGTAGTAAGTTCAAAAAAATTAAAGATATTTTTATGGTTTCGCAATTTATCCTATGTCGGCACTATTAAGACGTTGCTTCATATCAAATTTAAAAATTCTGAGTTCCCGGGAAGTAACCTTTAGGTTTTAGTTCCCTTTGGAGTGTTTAAAATTACGAAAATTAGCGACATAATCGGCAGAATCTTTAGGTAGAGCCAGAAGGGACAGAAGATCCTGAGTATTTAATATGATTTTTAGCTTGATACCTACACGTATTAAAGTTTTGACACCCAGACAGACGGACATCGAAGTTTTTTACTAAATTAACGTGAAAAATTGGCTAGGTCTATACGTTGCATTCGAATCCTGACTTCGAATACCTTTGTCGACTTCTACATATTGTTCGAAGACCTACTTTACCGAGCCCCGAAAGGATGGTACTACATATATTATTATTATACCCTGCATACCAAGAGGCTTGCCGGGTACGTGACTTGCAGGATAGGGATAAACACTGGGATACACTGGGAAGTAACTATTAAATTAGCGAAAGTTGTCAGCGGTTGCGCCAATAAACTAAAAATATATTTAAAAATACTAAAGTGCCCTTAATCACTTTTCCACGCGTACGAAGTCGCGGGCACAGCTAGTATATAATATAAAAATGATTGCTGTTCGTTAGTTTCGCTAAAACTAGAGAATGTCTGAACCGATTCGGCTATTTGTGGTCTTGAAATATTCGTGGAAGTTTAGAAGTGGGCACGGTTCAGCTAGTGTTCTTATAATTTTGAATTCTTTATTATTTATAATTAGCTGACCCGTGCTTACTTCGTTGAGTAATTGTAAAACTCACACCTCACACATTAACCGAAACCTACGGAATATAATATTTACACCTGCAACATACACTACTACTATAATCTAATTCTAACCTAATGTCTACAAAATATCTTTTTTCGCAATTTACAAAATCTGTGAATATTTTATTTTTATTTTTGAATGTTTTAAATGCAACGCGCACAAAATATGTACCTATCAAAATTAAATTATAAACCATAAACTCAGGAAATCTATTCTAGCGTTATAAAATAGATAAAAAAAATGGATTTGTTCTAGCAATTTAGAGCAAATCCATTTTTTTTATCAATTTTATTTAAAAAACTTTTTTATATACGTACTGTCTAAACTTGAATTAAGATTAGATTTTTGACGTTTCACATTAATAATTAAGGCAACTAAAAACGTGCCTGCGCTTGAAAATAGCAAAGTGGCTAACGAGTTAAGTTAATTTTAATTTCAAGTAAGAAAATTTTGAACCTTTAAGAATCACTAAGGAGGCTAGCTTTATTTAATTTTGTTACTGTAAAATGTTTTATAATTCTAAAAAATATGAGAATTAATGTCCATTAATTATATCTAATGATATACTGCTATATTAGGGCATACCTAAGGATGAACATAATATTTTTACGTTTATGTTCGGATATTTTAAGTTATTGCTATTAAGTAATAATTTATCTTCATAAAGAAAATATATTATGAAATAAAGAATATTTCTGCGTATATCTGTATCGCGAGGTAAGGACTTTCGCTAACAGTTGTCAACATAAAATGAAATGCAAATGATGCGCTTCTCATAACAAGCGAATACTCGGATATATTCAAAACAAGTGAAGTAGAAAATGTACAAGTGCCTGTAGTTGAAATATAATTACAAACTGACGTCATGCCATACACAACTCCGTTCGTTATTGTTGGCATACTACTTGTCGCCCGTGTCTTTGTTCGTGTTGAAATGTATCCGATATTCCGAGGGCACCGTAATATATTATTCTTACGAAATTGAAGGCTCTGTGAGTCGAACTCGTTTAACCGAAGCGCCGAATTTTCAACAACTCTAGAAAGATATGCATCTCGTATAGTGCAAGCACGATAGACATGCTCACATATTTATGTGGACATGATTAGTCGTTTGCATTATCAACAAGAAGTAAAAATTATAAACAAGAAGAAGGTTAATAAATTATTATTAACCTTCTTCTTGTTTATCATAATTATGATAAATGATTTATCTTACTATACAGGTATCGTAATATTAATAAGTGTAATACTTTGGGTGTGTATGAGTACCGTATAAAGAGTTTAATGTGAAAATACCAGCGCTGAAAGAGGTTATTTAAAAAAAATGTTGGGGCATTTCTCTTACAAAAATAAAAGTCAAAACCAAGTCTTTCAGCGCTGGTACTTTAACAGTATACTTTACATAGGAGGCACATACACACCCTAAAGTATTATCACTCATTTATTTTACACCTTGTATAATTATTACGTAATAAATAATAAATAATTATATGTTCTAATTATTTATCGTATTGTAAGCGTTTTATTTGACAATTTTGCTATACAAGATTACTTAATTTCCATAAGTCACATTGGATGTTTCCACAGTGTTACGGGAAGCCCAAAAGACCCATTCAACTTGCTGAACAAACTTTTATATGTATTTTTTAATTTTTAATGATAAAGTTTTTACGGCAATTCTCGTGCACTTTTTAGCACTTCATCATTAAATTAAACATTCTTATGTTCGTGGAATTAAAAAATAAATAAAAAAAAATTACTCAGTTCTGCATTGCAGGTGATGTTACTAGCTGAAGTTGTACATAAAAAAACCTAAGTTACCCCTGGACGTTGTGTATGAAATTTATGTAAAATTGTAAAAAACCAGCCATAGTTTATAATAGTATTTAAGATTTGTCTTTCTTAAATATTTATTAAAATTATAAAGAGTTGTAAAATATCGAAAGTTGCGAGCAGTTGTAATGCTTTAGTCGTTTGATAATATTGTAATTATTAAATGGAATAATTGGAAAGCATTACCTTTTTGTCTATTATTTTCAATTAAAGAAAAATCTTATGCCCGTTTTCTAAAAGGCTGATCAAATTGATCAATTGATCAAATCAGCCAATCTGAACGCAGATTGGTGAACATCACTTCGCTGTCACTGTTTTCACCAATGAGCGTTCAGATTAGCTGATTTGATCAATTGATCAATTTGATCCGCCTTTCAGAAACCGGGCGTAAATGTTGTAATTACGAAGAAAAGAGAATCTAAGGAGGTGTAACTAAAATAAGTATGACCGATTGTGGTGAAAGCCGAAGTATTTAGTCAAACGTGTTGCGTTGTATTGAAGCAGTTCTAAAGTTGCTTTGATGAATGCAACATAATATCCTAGTTTTGTATCTTCAAATTTTAATAAACGTATAAGTACATCAGTAATTTACCTGAACTGAGTTTTCTTTAAAAATATAATGCTCAGTATTTTCTTGGTCTTTATATAATATGCTAAAGACACGAATCAACTAAATTACACCTAAATTAATTTCGTGGATGAACTATAGACACACTAGCTTGTAATATTATATTATAGCATAGCATATACAATAACTTGAAAAAATATTCCCTAAAGTTTGAACAAAAGTTTGTTAACGAGATAGATTTAAATTGCCGTTGACTTTTTGTAGTACAAAAAACAAAGTTTATCTCAAATGCTGCGGTAAATTCGGAAACACAAAAAAACGTTTTTGGAAACAAGTTAACTTTTTAGTAGTTTCCAGTGGCGTATTAAAAGATTTGGCACCCTGGGATTTTATTGACCTGAGACATTGTAAAGTACCGTGGACAGTGCCGGGAGTCCCACACCGGAAACCCATTCTGGGGGAGGCCTACTGATCTATTCCCTGATCTTATCTCTACCGGACAATGGATGAGAGCATGGCCAGTTAGGTCCAATCCGAGAAAGACACTCAGCGCGATTTCGCCGAAAGTGTGGCAAGCTTATGCTGCGCCGTATCATCATATTTCGAGCAATGGTCAAACTTCAGCGTTAGTTTCCTTTTATCATGGCCAGTTTAGGCCAGGATATAGTACATAGAGTGGCCGAAGTTCCCGTAGCCGGGCAACATGCAGATGATGACGTCCGGTTTGTTAGGGTACCCCATGTTTTAGCACTGGCCGGATTCCTGCCACTATACTGTCGCCAGCAGCTGTAGATATAATTTGGTCCGGTCAGGTACGCAATTAATATGACAAATAATAACCACAATTATAACATATGCCTGCTATTTTACTTCTGATGTGCAGTAATAAGCCATACCGAACCTAACCGGCGCTTCACCGCCCCTCATAGCCTGCCGCCCCGGGCCATGGCCCCATTGGCGCTAGGATAAATACGCCACTGGTATTTTCCATTTAACTGAAGGAGGTCAATTACTTCTTTCAGTATTTCCGGAGATAAGTACGTGGACAAAATGAAAATATGAAAACATTCACCTCGATCGATATAAAGCAGAATTTAAATAGTGGAGTGCAATTTAAACTCAAGGTTCTGGTGTGCTAATGATAATAGGGTAGGGCGGCTCAATACTGCATAGAGGCGGAGTAAAAAATACAATTGTAATAAAGGTTTGCGGTGTTATACTTGTTTCGTATAATAAACAGTCCCATTATTTCGTGGATTTTTAGATATATGTAATTGTAGTTTAGAGTAGACTAGTTTGTTTAAAAAGCCATTTTCAGGATTTAGTCACGAAGAAATAGTAGCAGTAAAATTTACGAGCGGATGTGCCACTCCAGCGTGGAGGTGCCTAGTAACCTATTACTGACTCTTCCTGGCTTAACCCGGTTTTTAGTTTTGTAGGGATGCAATTACGCATACCGTCCAAGTCAAGAGGCACGGAAACCTGATCTTCCGTTCTTACAATCAGTGCTGTGTACTATAATATACCTTCTACATATAAATTACTCAAAAATAAATCCTAAAGTGCCATTAATTATCGTGTCTTTCTAACTCTTTAATTCTGGTCAATTTTTGTCTGTTAAATAGTCGCTTAGCTTCTTGGTAGATTTTCCGATCACATAAAAACGGAGTCCTAGAAAATAAGCAATTGTCACAAATAAGTACTCCTTTATCTAAATCGTTACAATAATATTATAAAAAGTGTAAAGAAGAAATTTATCATAAAATAGAAAAAACAATTTTAACAGACCATCACTAAAAAGGGTCATGTTTAGGATAATTTTGTGCAGCTTTAACAATATTATGACGCATTGGTTTGGAAAAAATATTCTTAAATATTAATAGATGTCACGGTACATCTGAGGGCACGGGAGTGCCCCCGTCAAGACGAGCCAAGCGAAGCGCAAGGGCACTACCTACCTTTTCTCGAAAGGTTTCGTCGTTTTTTTGAACCCTCATAACTTTGCTTTGGATGATGCTACATAGTTGAAAATTAGCTCTATGCGCCCTTACTTTACCAGGCTTAACATCACTTACTCTATATTGCAGTTAAAACGTGATACTTGACCGTTTTGGTAGCAAAACGGTCAAGTATCACGTTTTAACTGCAATGTAGCGTAAGTGAACTTAAGCCTGGTGAAGTAAGGGCGCATAGATCAAGAATTTTGGTTCTACATGAGATCTAACCACTTTTTGATAGATTTTGATTAAGGTGTAGTGTAGAGCTTGGCTTTATACGATATCTGATAACTTTTTCACAGGGTAAGCTGTGTAGGCTCGTCTTGACAACATTTTTACATGAAAATGTTTTTGGTGGGATTTCATTTTGTCACTGTCTGCATTTATTGCACGAAACAGTCCAAAAAAAACCTCAATCACAATACGTATACAAGCCGCTAAATAACACATTTTGCAAACGCGTCCTTAAAGTTCATCAAAATCATTTGAATTCATATTTTATCGTTATATTAGGTACTATTGTTTTTCATTTTCAGTCTATAATATAATTATTGTGTGGCAATTTATGCCCGTGTGTTTTCATTATGCACTGTGCAGTGAGTGCAGTGACGACTGATAACGCGGCGCGCGGCGCAGCTGTGGCAGTATTGTACCTTCTCGTAGTTCTTTACATAGTTAATACAATATACCTATTATACATAATATTATATTATAAGTACTTACTTTAGATTACCTGTAATCGACGACTAACATTTAGCAGTGTGCGGAAAAACCAGTAATGGTTTATGTTACACTGTGTAGGTTAAGTTTTTTTTATGTAATTCTTTTATTGATTTAATAAATAAAAAAAAATGCTCAGTATAAGTATCAGTCGCTGTTTGTGGAATATTAAACATATAAACATAATATATTCCTTTTAACCAAAATTTCATGTAAAGTTTCATAATGATTTGACTATTATTATTTTTACAAAAGAATTTAATAAATGCGGTAAAAATATACCTATGAAAATTTATATTAGAACAGGGGTCTATTAATTGTTATAGATCGTATTATTTTTAATTCTTATTACTTTACTAACATAGCCAAACAAGTAATTCAAACATTATCTTTGCTCAACGATCCTTTAGTATGATAAATTTTACTAAAAATAGTTCGACTAGAAATAAAAAATAACAAATATATTAAATTCATTATTATTATACAATGGATAAATAAATATTTTTTTTAACTTGTCCTTTTTTTATTACTATCTATACTAATATTATAATCTCTACTAACATTATGTATGTGTATAGCATTCCTTGCTCACGGGCAATTAAATCCCGGACCTTTGGAAGGCATGCGTGGGGCCGAAGCCAACACGCATGCCTTCAACACAATTATTATTATTATAATTTTAAAGGGGAAGAGTTTATTTGTTTGTTTGTTTGTTTAAACGCGCTTATCTCAGGAACTACTGGTCGGATTTGAAAAAATCTTTTTTTGTTGGATAGTCCATTTATAGAGAAAGGCTTTAGGCTATATATCATTACGCTGCGACCAATAGGAGCGAAGCGTCAGTGAGAAATATTGCAAAAACGGGGAAAATTATTCATGTTTGGGAACTTTCGTCGAGTCCGCTGCATAAACGGTTTAAGTCACTCAAAAAACCACGCGAACGAAGTCGCAGGGCACAGCTAGTGTTATGATAAAACTGAATCAACAAATTTTGTCTTATTCATTTCCAACAGATATATTTCACTGCAAAATGTATCTGCGGATTAGAAGTTTAAGAATTAGAAAACCTTATAAGGTAACCATATTCTAGTTAATTCATTGTTTTTTAAATATGACATGATTTTACCTTTGAAGCGCTTTCCTATAAAGTAGCAAAAATTACATCCATCTTTGTTCGTAGATTGTGACGAAAAATATATTTTAAAATATTTTTTTAAAATAATTATATATTATGCAATAACTATAGGCATTTTGCGAATTTTAAATTATTATGATTGTTGTAAATAAGTCACTCATGCTTTCAATTATTACTTATACCAAGTTAATGAACTTTTGTTCACATATTGTATTACATATTTTTTTACTTAGTTTATCCATAGATATTATTATTATTATTATTATTACAAGTAAGGATAACGATTTTTGAGACACACATAAAAATCAAAATCAAAACTATTTTATTCAGAATAAATGTTTTCTCAACGTCGTGACTATTTGATGCCTACCACCGGTTCGGGAACTAGCCCAGCGAGAAGAACCGGCGTAAGAAACTCGCATGGGGCCATCTTTTACCAAAAAGATGGAAAATTGCTCTTTTTAAGATTTACAAATGTCAGAACTAAAACTAAATAACAAAAGTACAGTAATTTTATAGTATATAAATATAGCCTTGCATAAGGCTACTTTATTCCCAAGGTGTGCTGTCATTCATAAATTTATTTACTGTATAGTAAGCTTTTGCACACAAACGTTCTTTGGCTACTTTCTTAAACTTATTGTTTGAAAAATTTTGAACGTTTTCTGGGATCCTATTGTATAGGCGTGGCATTTAAACGATTTTTTTACTTTACTCTTGATGTCTTTGGTACATCAAGTTTATGCTTATTTCGAGTATTTCTATTATGGTTTTCACTTTTCTTCTTAAATAAGTGTAATTTTTTTTTAACATACATTAAATTTGAAAGGACGTACTGAGAAGGTACAGTTAAGATTACTGTTTCCTTAATTTTTTTCCAAGTGAGGTGTTAGGGGCCAGTTTGTAGATTGCCCGAACAGCTCGCTTCTGCAGCACAAATATATTATTTATATCTGCAGCGTTGCCCCATAGCAAAATGCCATGGACATTATAATATGAAAGTAACTAAAATACACTAGACGTGCTGTACTTTCATCTGAATATTGTCTAATTTTACTAACTGCGTATGCTGCTGAACTGAGTCTGTCGGCCAGCCTAGGAATATGAGGGCCCCACTGAAGTTTTGAATCTAATTATTATAAAAGTTATACCTAAGAATACTGCTGTATCCACTAGTTCCATACGTTCATTATTTAATAGCACGTTGGTTTCAAATTGCCTTACATTTGGCAATGTGAATTTGACACATTTTTTTTTTATTATTTAATAAAATATTATTGACACTAAACCAATGTAGTTACTGTCTTTGAGAGAGCATTATTTACTTCGTCGTGGCATGTATTTTGTCGTTTCATATTAAGCATAAGAGACTTATCATCAGCAAATAATACTATCCCATGTTTTTCATTTATGAGGTATGGTAGGTCGTTTATATAAATAAAAAATAAAAAAGGACCTAAAATAGATCTTTGTGGGACCCCCATCTCTATTTTAGAGCCTACAGATCTTTTTCCATTTACCTCAACCCTCTGAGTTCTATTTGATAAGTATGATTTCAAGAGGGCAAGTGCCTGACCCTTTACCTCATAGTGGCCTAGTTTCCTGATCAATGTTGTGTGCTGCACACAGTCAAATGCCTTGGAGAGATCGCAGAATATTCCAAGAACATCCCGCGATCCCTCCCAAGCTTCAAAAATTTAACTAATCAAATCGGCGCCTTCATCTGTTGTAGAGCGTCCCTTTGTAAACCCGAATTGTTTATCATGCATGATGTTATTGATATTAAAATGTGCTAGCAATTGATTAAGTATTATTTTTTCATATATTTTACTTAGCGTTGGTAGAATAGATATAGGTCGGAAATAAGATGGATCCGACCTACACCCAGATTTAAACAGAGATATTACTTTACTATGTTTCATTAAATCAGGAAAAGAGCCACTTTTTATACAATCATTGAAAACAGTTGATAAGTAAGGTGCAATAAGGTGCATATAGTCCACGTATATGTTATTCAACCATAGCGCCTAAACTACTGACCCAATTTTAACACAAGATGTGTCAATAGATTTGGATATGTAACTCGGGGTAAATATAGGCTATAATTTTATAATTGACGTAGGCGGGTTGAAGTTTTTTATTTTAAAAAATTGTGGTTATTTATTTCAGTAAAATTTTATAAATATCCTTTAATTACTATTTCTACAAAATATAAACTTTCCTGAATATTAGACAGAAAACATTAAAAAAAAGTAACATTTTTAATACAGTTAAGTTACCTTACCTTCCCTTACCTCTGTCATTAATATTTTCACGAGGCTACAGTTAACTAACACACTTAGAGATAAGGTTTTTCAAAAGGAGTTTAAGTTAATTCATTCTTTCACGTAATCCTAAGGAGTTCCCCTTTGCGAAGTCGGACGTAAGATAACGTGTGTCTTTATTTACTTTAGTCTGATTGTTTGTAAGAAATTAACTTTATATCTATCGTTTACTATTAAATATATTGTAGCGTCTTCCTAATATTACCTGTATTATAATTAAGCTGTAATATAGCAATTTTCGTTTGTTTGTTTAAAAAAGAAAAGTGTTACGCACCAAAACACTGAAAGTTATCGCTTGTTGAGACGAGTATGCTAATTTCAGTTTAATCTCGCGCGCTTTGCTGCCTTATCACTACAAGTAACAGCCCTTTACCTCTACCGCTACTTCGTACGCGTATAATGAAATCCCGGGAAACCGTACATTTTGCTGCCGTGAAAAGTAGCATGTATACCACTAACATACCAAATTTTATCAAAATTTGTTTAATACTTTTTACGTGAATAAGTAACAAACATTATACACTCACTCATAAATTTTCGCCTTATAATATTAGTGTGAATTGTGATTTATCTCTAGAATACATATTGGAGATGATTTCAGTTGACTGAACTTACTGGGGGCTGATTCAAGGTGCCATCGCTAATTATCGCTTTCAAAGTTCGATAACAAAACGTATGGGATTTGACATAAGCTACAAATGGTCACGATTTGGCATGTCATTTAGCGTACCTTATGTCAAATCCCATATATTTTGTTATCGAACTTTGTAAGCGATAATTAGCGATGGCATCGTGAATCAGCCCCCAGGAGTACAAATAAAATATAATGAATGCTAGTTCGTTTTGTAGGCAGTACTTGCGGTTAATAGGCCGCTTTTACATTGCCTTATTTACGCGATTGTACATCTCGCTCGCGTGAAGGCTGCGGGTGCAGGTAGTGAGGGACTAGCACTTACCACTTTCTCCTCGACGATGTCGCTATTGTAGTTGTTGCTCCCATATTTTAAGGCACCGTTTTCCATGACCGACAGAAACAGCCAGGTTTGTTATTGAACACGATTGTCCTAATTTTACTTATTTTTACACATTATTTATATGATATTAAGCTATTCGAATAGTCACAGCCTAACACTTTATTGATATTTTTATTATTGTAGCGTAGTAAGCGAACTACAGTTCACTATAAGGCAAAAATACCAATAATTATCTGAAAAAAAAAGTTTTTTTGGGTAAGTTAAATAAGAAAAAAAATTTACCACAAATTAATTATTAGACTCTGGCGGTACCTTTAATTTCCTAAAAATAATAACATAATCGATTCCATAACATCGGTTGCTACGTTACATTTTTTTGTAAACACCAAAGTTTCGATACGCTTTATCACTAGATGATATTAATTGTCATCACTTTGAATTGAACAATTTTATAAATTCATACTTTCCGAATTAACTAGCAACTTATTCTACTTTTAATTCGTACGTTAAATTACACTTAATATTTTAAAGTCCACACGGGTATTATACGAAGGCACTGTAAATGTAATTAAAAACATGTTAGTCGTGATTTAAAACATGATTTCGTTATCGAATATTAGGCGCATTAGCGTGGCGTAGGTCGGGGCGGGCGGGCCGCTGGCCGGTCGCGTCATACTGCGGCGCTACGGGGCGCTACGGGGGCGCTACGGGGGCGCTACGCCGCGAGCGCGCGCCCGCCGCATAGCCGCACACCACCAGAACACCATCTACGCACCATCGCCTATATAGACCAACCTTGACGACAAACAGCATAAGTAGTTTATTCTCTTCCAACCTCAAGCAATGTATATGCTCCACTTTTTTGAGGCCACGAGCGTTGTTACAAAGGGCTTCTAACATTAATGCATTTTAGACGATCTCTCGACATTTTCTTTGCAATAAATTTTTAGCTACGCAACTATATATATTTTGGACTACACACATTGCACAAACATCATAATATTTTAACGTAATGCAAACCTTACTTGAAAATAAATGCAGATATGCCAAACTAAATGTGTATTTAAAATTATTATAATAAATAATATGAGACAACGCAACAATTAAGTGTACTGTTATACTGTTTTCTAAATATTTATTTAAGTTAATTTTTTATAACATTATATTTATTATTGATATTACTTCATATCTCTACTTTTCTTCAAAAGTGGAAATGTGCGATCCATACTGAGAGTACTACTACTACATTAGTTCTTTTCACTTTCGAACGGTGAACGACCCCTCTAGTTATGGGACGGACTCTCGAGTCTTAAATGGGCGCATTAAAGTAAATAGAATGTGTTACGTAAGACTTGACGAGCGCAAACAAAGAGCTATTTTTGACGTCGTTATAAGCAAGCCAAATTGCTTTAAATACTAATGAGTACCTGTAGTTATTCATGCATAAAAAGCGTTTCAACTTTCTCGATAATATTGCAGAATAACTTTCTCGATAATATTAATAAAATGAATAAAAATGTTAGTATTTCTTAACAATTCCATAGGAGATGGAAATAAGTATGTGTAATATAGTAAGTTAATTAAATAATAATTTAACATGTAAAGTTATAATTAAAGCTTTTAATATTACACATCTTCTTCTTCGTTAGTCTCGCTAAAACCGAGAACGGCTGAACCGATTTGGCTTGTTTTAGTCTTGAAATATTCGTGGAAGCTTAAAACGCGGGAATGTATAAACGGTTCTATGCTCAACGAAGTGGGCACGGGTCAGCTAGTTTTTAATGTTTATAATTTTTACACTAAGATTCAATTAACATTATTTAAAAATAGTGTACAACTAAATCTATAATTAGCTTCTAAATTAGCACCAGATAAAAAGTTGATAAGGGATCGTAACCGAACTTGGGCAACTATTAAATATTATGTTATGTAAAGGTGAAGCCTTGAAGATCTGGGTCAAGGAAGGGATCGACAACATCCAGGTAAATATTTTCAGGTCAAACCAAAACGTTTGATTTCTATGAAATAACGTCCGCTGTTTGATATTCATTTAAACATAGACCCATGTCTATGTTATTATTCACCTGTCTTTGATCCAAACAAGTGAATCCTTATATAAATAATTTTATGTCCTGTACGGCTTATGAGATTCATTCAGAGAAAAAGACACCAAGAAATATCAATAATATTAATATATTTAGGTTAGTTTTACGCAATATAAATTCGAATAAGTTTTGTGGTGTTTATTCAAATATAATTATTACTACAAATATTAACATTTTATACATGAAGCGTACTGTGATACATTGTACGTAAGCATTAGACTTCATTATACATAATATCTATTTAATTCGATGAACAATACAGTGAAATGTTGTTGAATCTAATACATGTTTAATAAATTATCTCTTAGGATAAACCACGTTTTAATAAACTAAATAAGCCGTTACTACTTACCAAAACATAGTAACCAAACTAAGACAGATAAACAAACAACGAATAATAGTACCCCAATACCATGCTACTAATGTATGTATGTATAAATTGACTGAATACGAAACTCATTAGGAATTAATATTCCTTTATTACTGGTGTTATCTCCCCCCCTTCTTCAAGACAGACACGTTTTGCCTGTTTCAGTAATAATAATTAATTTTTAATGTAAATTCCAATAGTTTCGTGTGAATGGTGTGATAAACAGCAAGGCAACACGGCGCGGACGCTCTGCAATTAATGTGAGTTTTTATAGTGTTCGCTTTCGGCATCTCGAGCCAGTTAATAATTATTTAAGTATTTTATTTATAAAGTTTATATTATATTACATATTTTTCCCAATACATCTTTAAATATTTTTAACTAAAACAAATGTTCTTATCACACGTGTGGGATGCGTATTTTATTCCCGAAATAAGTCTGTCGATCAAATCTTTATTTCATTAACTTTAACTTATTAAAACAATTTCAAAACATTATAAGAGTTTTAACGGTTGTACTTCGGAACGACCTACGTTTTTGTGTTAATCATTGATACCTGAGGCTTATGATTAATTATATGAGTCAAATTGACGGTAAAAAGTTCTCATGTGTATTTTAGAAAAATATTAAACTTCTTAGAAAACATTTAATAGCTTGATACTTCAAAAGACTTTTATTTTTAAGATTTTTACTTATTAGCTCTTAAACTAAAGAAAACCAGCTAATATAATTTGAAGTCTCCTATCTTTTAATTTTATCTACAGCAATTATAAATATACATCTTTATACTTTAAAACCAAAGTATTGGATAAAATAAAACCAACGAGGAAACTTGCTGTTTAAAAGGTTAAATACTTAAGTGTGTATTCATAACTGCAGCGATTTTAATTACATATTGATATTTTTTATTTAATAATGTTTAGTAAAAAGTAATTATACAGAAGAAATATTTTTGTATCGTACAATAATTTGCTTAAAACTAGACCAAAGTAGACTAATAAGTTTACTTAAAACATTTCATTATGTATAAACTGACGGTCACTATAACAATAAAAAACTTGTCTTTTTAGTAAATATTAAACAATCTCGTTTTAAAGTAATATATCGGACCATATAGAACACGTTTGAATAAATAATATGTTATAATAAAACTAGTGTCATAATATATGTGATAATAGTCTCCCTTGCGTGATCAAGGTGCTCGACCACTTAATCATTTATGAGTGTTTAAAAAATGAAAATTGGGTTACAATTTTTTGTAAGGGGTCAAACGGTCCTTAGATAATCATAAAAATATATATATAAAAGTTGTCCTCGTACTGACTGACTGACATGTAGACAGACACTCATACAGCCATGGTAGAGACTTTTGGACAGTTGTTTTAATATACAAAAGAAGGTTGGTCAAGCTTATTTGGGGTGATAAATAGAAATGACGAATTTCATTATTTTTATAAAGATTTGAAATGGTGGTTAGGTTAGTAAGTTAAGTCTGTATAGTGTAATATTTTATTTTTAACTATACAAACATATAAATATTTAATTTGCACGTAGTTATTACGACGTAAACATCAAAAAGGATTGCTTTAATTTTATCCCACACCCTGCGACTTCGTTGCGTATACACGAAACAAAGTCGAGGGAAAAAGCTAGTAACAATAAAATCATACAAATAACATAGTTGCTATTGGCTATAATTGTATCAGCAATACTTTGGTATGGAATAATAATTTTCTTGGCTGTTTCCAAGAATTTGCATTATAAATATTTAACGGGTGATGTAATATCGAACTATATTCTATTTCTTTTTTATTGATTAAAAAAATCGTTCATTCGTCAGTAAGTTCCTTAATTAGTTTTTTCCACGGCGTTTATCTTTTTTGGGTACTAATTAATTAAAAAATAAAATATAATTGTAAATTGAACCTACTACATCTAACATTTTCTCGTTACTCTACATAGATAGCTTGTATTGAATAATAATTACTTTGTTATCAACTAAACTCAAACATGTTTTTATCAATTTTAATTAAATAAATTAGGAACAATCAAAAGTCATTACATAATTGATTATTTAACTAGAGTTGCCGGGCGGGATAGTAATATATATACTAGTAGCAGTTATAGTAGGTACTTAGTTAAACTAAGTTAAATGCTAGTATTAGGTGTTAATAAAAAATATAACGATAGTCGAATAAATGCTTTTTTTCAATAATACATCTGTATTATTGAAAAAAAGCAATTTATTAAAATTATTTGATTTTTTAGATTATTTAGATGTTATTAAAACTGGAAAGATTTTCCGACATAATAATTTAAATATTTTAGAATAAATAATTAATTATTGATGTGTGCATGGAATAATATTAAATAAATAATTCTATAATTTCAACTTTAAACAGATACAGGAGAAGAGCAATATAAAATTAAGATTCTGCAAGATCCCCTGGCTGAGTCCTGGGATAAGTTTAATGTTGGAAAAATATTTTTTAAACATTTTAAGTTTCAAAACAAAATTGAAGTCGCCAGGGTTTAAATTGCATGACAGCCTTAGAGGTTAGGCAGTTAATTAGGATTTATCCTAATTAACTAAATTATATCATCAAGAACTCTGCTTTAGAAGGTATCTTATACCTTACCTGGAATACCGTCATCATTTTGGTTACAATTTTTTTTTGCAAATTAATAACAAAATATTATAATTGTTTCAGATGGTGCTTTAATTAAATTCGGAAAACGTAGCATACAACAAAGTCTGTGATAATTTCCTTGTGCTATAATATTATTGATAAAAATAAACTAGTTTTTGTTACTAAGTGATTCATACAAAGTCAAGAATAAGGGCAAACAGTATTAGTAGTGAGTGGAGCGAAACGCTCGTGCGAAATATAGGCGATCTATCCGCGGTCAAGACATGACGCGCAGTGTTTTGTTATAAGTTCCTGTCAGAATTAATCAAAATGGGGGTGAAAGAGATAGAAAGTGATAAGAAGAGCAAAAACGCACCGAAGACACCGCCGGGGCTTATCTCCCGGCTGTTCTACATCTGGACGTTCCCGCTGTTCACTAAAGGTAACCGCCGAGACCTGGAGGAGGATGATCTCGTACCTCCGAAGAACATTTACGACTCAAAGGCAGTTGGAGATGATTTAGAAAGGTTAGTACTTAGTTTACGTATAGTTTTAGTATCTTTGGCTAGTTTTTGATGAAAGTTGTGTTAATAAACATCTAATAGCAGCTCGAGAACCAAAGGCTATATAAGTTACGTAGTCAGTTTAAAGTTTTACATAAAAATTGTTATTATTATTTGTCACTATAAGTAAATTAATAATAGTACCAATTGTGGGCTGACTCTGTGTCATCCTCCTCTTATTGAGGGAAGCCGCAGCCAACCCAACCCAAAACTAAAATTGGACACGTTAGTAGTTTTGATGATCAATGATAGTGTTTATAAATGCGACTGAACTATCATAAATTTGAATATCACTGAGAATTTTTTTTGCATTGCATGTATTTGTGATATATTTACAAGAATAACTTAGAAAAACGTTATTAATACAGCATTTACTTGACGTCCTTCTAAGCGTGTAACTACAATGCGCATTTATAAAATAACTGTCCTACCGCATTCGTTCTTATACATTGAAAAAATATTTGTTTCATATTTAATACTATGGCAGCTATTAGAGATTGCAACGTAATGGACATTCACAGCCAAAAGTCGATACGAAGAGGTCCAAATTAGTCAGGAAAGAGCTCGTTGGCCAGGAATTGCCTGGACATATTGATCAAATAAAAGCTGCCGATTGCTGGCGATCTGCCAACGCCTAAGACTGAATGCGCAGCGCTAATCTCTGCCGGACGGTTGCTGTGTCGTTCCAATATTTATCCTGTTGCTCTGACGGAGACAAATGTTCTTGGGGTGGCTGATAGTTAGTACTGGAGCGGGCGTTTACTTTACGGCTTAGATCTTTTAGACAGGCAACATAAAATATATTGATGTTGGGTACAAAGGAAGTAACGCAAACTACATTGCACATTATAAATGTGCACTGCATTTACATTGATGTCGTCATAATTAAGCTTTTATTAATATCATTTATATATGTTGTTTGTAAAAGGGATAAACTTGCAATGATATTATACAAAATCTAAAAGTAATGTTCATAGTCAGATATAGACATGTAAATTATGTAAATACAAGTGCTTGGTGACATGCCGCCATTCGACAACACCTAGTTCTCTATCAAAACCAGTTTTATAAATTTAGAATTTATTATGTGGTTGTCACAAAATAATATGAAACCAAAAGTAATACAAAGTTGTATCTATATGTATAATATTCCCGCCTTCTATACTTAATAATATCTAAGGCTTCTTGAAACCAAAATGAACAGGGAATAAATTCACTTATAGTCGATTTCAACAACCTAGTTATTAAAACAGGCCGTTAAAGACATTTATGTTAACAGGTAAAATAGTAGATAGTCTGAGTAGGCCTTCAGTTTCAGTGGCTCAACCACTACGGTGTTCATTTGTTCAAGCCAGAGGTCACGGGTTGGAAACTCAGAAGAGGAACAAATACTTTTTCTGTATCCAGGAACCCAGTTCCAGGGTCGTGTTTTCTTTATTATTTTGTGCACATATTTCATAAACATATTTATGAAATATGTGCACATATTAATAAAGAAAGAAATATTACGTAAAATGACAAATCTGTAAGCAACCTATTACAGCGATTCATTATATTAAACTTATTTACACAGGCTAACTACTCATAGTAATTACGTATAATTAGTAAGCACCTGCTACCCACTGCATTAGTAACTGCAGTACAATATATCGCTGAACTCATATAAAAGAGCATTGATACATACACATTTCTATGCAGAGTTATGTAAATATTATTACTGTCCCATGTACAGAAATCAAGTGCAACATTTTTTGGTACTTTGGTACACTTCGATTATTCTGATTCAATAAGATGAATTAGAATTAGTGCTTACAAGAACATTCCAACAAAACACAATAAACTATTTGATATCCTATTAATATCCCGAAACTAGTCCAGCAACGCAGGTGTAGTTTTTTATAGTGCCAACGTGTGTGCGCTATACACAGAAGCACACTATCTTCCCTCATTTTCGTATCCAAATGGGACTCAGATACGACTGGCGAGAGAACATGAGCAGGACCGACTATTTACATGCCCTTCCGACGCATTTATCTTTCTTGTCAGACAATCAGGTGATCAGCCTACATTGTCCTAACCAAAACTCATAAAATATTTTTTTTGTTCCAACGCGGAAACCTATGACCTCCGGGTTGAGAGCTAAGCTCTTAACCACTAGACCACGGAGCCATGTAATGTAACTACTAGTAAGGTCAAAACATATATACATAAATTATTAAAACTACAGAAATTATTCTAACCCATTTGATAGTGCAGTGCAGTAGGCACTACAAGCTGTAGCTGGGTATATCATATTAATATTGATAATAATAAAGAAGAAGCAATTCTGCGAAGTAGAAACAATTATTTTATAAATGAACAAGTGAGAACAACAATAATTATCATTTCATTGTGTTAAAATAGTAGGCAATAGGTTAGTAAAGGAGGATGGGTAAACATGTATGAATGCTGGTCTGCCTAATGCGAACGAGCCACGTCCCATCCATACTAATATCTACGAGTGTATTAGTATTATAATGCTGAAGAATTTGTTTATTTGTTTATATTATACGCGCTAATTTCAGAAACTACTCGTGAGATTTTAAAAATTATTTTAGTTTTGGATACTCCATTTATCGAGAAAGGCTTTAGAATATAATATATCATTACGCTAAAACCAAAGAAGTGGAGCACTAATAAAATCATTTCAAAGTCGCGGATGAAGTAGGCACAGATAGTAATATATAATAATGGGCGAAAAATCTTGTGCATTATTTCCTATATTGACTAAATATATGCCAATAATGAGGTTTTTGTTTAACTTGTAAAAAACAGACGAAATATCAGGGTTCTGGGAAGAAACATACCCACTATAGGCAACCTTCGCATTATTTTACATATATTCGGAATAGTATTTTCGGAAGAACGGGCATGGTGAACGGGTTTTCTGACATGTTTTCGAAATAATCATAATAATATATTTATTTTCACAACCTAAATAGACACTATTTATGACTAATATGAGCTTCGATTAAAATAGAAACTCGATAATGTCTGTGAGATAATGTATCATTGGCTTGGTAATATTGTATTAAACTTACTGAAAGTTACCATAACGTCCAGACCAAAATCCTCACCTGTTTACAGACATTTAGCAGTATAATTTATTATTAATTGCCATACATTTCTTAAAAATGTGAAGCATAATTAATACATTTTATATTGCCCTTATGTATGCCGCATCGTATTAATTTTCAGATTTTTCACAAAATTAGTTTACAGCGACACAGAGTAGATAATAAAAATAAATAGAAATAAATACAAAGTAGATAATAAGAAAGCGATAAATACGTTGGTTTTTGTATAAGACCGTGTTATTTTTTGGCCCTGCCTATTCGTACGTAAGTATTGTAGTTCAAATTATGTAGGTATAGCATGTTAAAAAAGGAAATAAAAACAGTTAAACTTTTCTGATTTTTGGCATGTACAGTATAAAGTATAGAGGTTTTGCTTATATATACATATAAAGTAGTTAAATAAACCTCGCTAAAGATAATTTTTGGTAAACCAGAATGCCCATCTCCCTTTATAGGTAGGAACAGTGAGTCGAGTTATAAGTTTCTTATAACAATGTCTGCAATTGAGACGAATATATGAGATCTATAATTGTATTTCATTAAATGTTATTAGTAAATCTTCTTAACAAAAATGTTTGCGTGTAAGTAATTGAACCGATTAGTCTGATGAATCAGCAGATATGATTTATGATATACATACAAATGCAAACATACAGATTACAGGTAAGGGTATATCGAATTTAAGAGTCTTATATCTTATTGTATAGAAACAGTCTGTGATGAACTGTTTAAACCTTCCCAGGACACCACGAACATTTGAAGACTAAAAACGGCCGAATCGGTTCAGCTGTTCTCGAGTTTTAGCGAGACTACCGAACAGCAATTCATTTTTATAAATTACGTCGGCCAAAAGGAATAATTTTAGCAGTTAACGCGTGTATGTTTGTTTCATCAAAGCGTCTAACGCACTCATTCATTAAAATCGGAGAGAATTAAACGAATGAGGTGCCAATCGATTAGTAATAATAGCCCGAGAAACATTTTACATAGAGATGTTTCAGTATGTGAGAAGAATAGTCTAATAATTTACTATTGTGTTAAGAAAAGGCAATGACCCTACTGTTGGTATATTCTGTAGAAGCGCTCAGAACTTACTTTACAGATTCTTATTCAAGCAAACTTACTTTATATCGGACAATAATCCTATCTCCTCGGCCGGTGCCGTCCCTACGTGTCTAAACTACGAGTATTAGTAGGGACAATGTGTAGTAATATAGTTAATATAAATACCTTATCTTTTTGAATGTACTGTAGGGTCTTGGTGGAAATTCATGTTATATAGTAAAACACAAAGTACTTGCACTTCTTTCCACTTTATTTGTAATTTTCCATTAATAATTACTTAAAATACACGACCGACCGGTTTCGACATATCACACCTGATGATGACTGTATAGTATAGTAATTATTAATGTAAAATCTATACTAATATTATAAAGCGGAAGAGTCTGTTTGTTTAAACGCGCTAATCTCAGGAACTACTAGTCCGATTTGAAAAATGTTTGTTTTTGTTGGATAGTCCATTTATAGAGGAAGGCTTCAGGCTATATAACATTACGCTGCAACCACTAGGAGCGAAGCGTCAGTGAGAAATGTTGCAAAAACGGGAAAAATTATTCACATTTGAGGACTTTCGTTGCGTGCGCTCTATAAACGGTTTAAGTTACTCAAAAAATATGTATGAAAGAATTATTCCTTTTTAATAATCAAAAAAAAAGTCCGTGACAGTATATGTCTATCTCTTAAGATTTACTAAATAACTAACAGGATCAAAAAATGGGCAATAAAGCGGTTTTTGGAAAAATATTTATACCATCACGGTATTAATTCTTATCATTTTAAATACGTTAGTTGGCTAAAAGCATTCCATGAAGACTATATTTGCCCTTCAAACCATGCAAATTCAATGAATACTTTGGGAGATATAGCAAAATTAAGATTGAAATAAATAACTACAAATAATTAGTACTGAAATTACAATTACACACACAAAACATTACGCATGTACAAAACAATGAGTTGGGCGTTGGGCGTCGGGCGTCGCGACGACGGGCGTCGGTAGTCGGCGTCGTGACGTTGGGCGTCCTGACGTCGGGCGTCGGCATCGCGGCGTCGCGACGTTGGGCGTCGGCGTCACGGCGTCGTCGGCGTCGTGGCGTCGGGCATCGCGGCGTCGGGCGTCGGCGTCGCGACGTCGGGCGTCGGCGTCGCAACGTCAGGCGTCGGCGTCGCGGCGTCGGGTGTCGGCATCGCGACGTCGGGCGTCGGCGTCGCAACGTCAAGCGTCGGCGTCGCGGCGTCGGGCGTTAGGTTGGGCGTTGGGCGTCGGGCGTCGCGACGACGGGCGTCGGGTGTCGGCGTCGCGACGTTGGGCGTCGTGACGTCGGGCGTCGGCATCGCGGCGTCGCGACGTTGGGCATCGGCGTCACGACGTCGTGGCGTTGGGCGTCGCGGCGTCGGGCGTCGGCGTCGCGACGTCGGGCGTCGGCGTCGCAACGTCAGGCATTGGCGTCGCGGCGTCGGGCGTCGCGTAGCGACGTCGGGCGTCGGCGTCGCAACGTCAGGCGTCGGCGTCGCGGCGTCGGGCCTCGGGCGTTAGGTTAGGTTAGGTCGGGCGTCGCGGAGTCTGGCGTCTACATCGCGGCGTTGGTCGTCGGAGTCGCAGCGTCGGCGTCGTGGCGTTGGGCGTTAGGTTGGGCGTTGGGCGTCGCGACGACGGGCGTCGGGTGTCGGCGTCGCGACGTTGGGCGTCGTGTCGTCCGGCGTCGGGCGTTGCGTCGCGACGTCGGGCGTCGGCGTCACAACGTCAGGCGTCGGCGTCGCGGCGTCGGGCGTCGGCGTCGCGGCATCAGGCGTCGGGCGTTAGGTTAGGTTAGGTCGGGCGTCGCGAAATCTGGCGTCTACGTCGCGGCGTTGGTCGTCGGAGTCGCAGCGTCGGCGTCGTGGCGTTGGGCGACGACGACGCCTGACTGGAAAACCAGTCAGGCGTCGTCGCTGTCGCACATTACGCTGCGACCAAAAGGTCGCGTAATGTTATATAACCTAAAGCCTTCCTCTATAAAAATGGACTATCCAACAAAATAATTTTTCAAATCGGACCAGTAGTTCCTGAGATTAGCGCGTTTAAACAAACAAACAATTCACATTTGGGGACTTTCGTTGAATGCACATAAACGTATTGCACATAAATTAAGTCAATCAAACACCATGCGAACGAAGTTGCGGACACAGCTAGTTACAAATAAAGTGGAAAAAAGTGGCGTTTTGTCGTACTGGCCACTTTGGTCTTAAATATATCCTCTTTGGTTAGGAATTCCAAATTCAAATTTAAACAGCTATTTACTCATGCATGTGTGTTTTGAAAACCGTAATTCATTTGTTTTTTTCTCTTTTGTTTTTTTTTCTGCGTCACTCATTTCACAAAATGGAAAACTTAAAATATCGCATTATTTACGAGTACGAGTTCCACCGTGGCACCAGTGCTGCAGAAACGGCTCGAAGGATTAATGATGTGTATGGGGGTGGTGTCGCAAAAGAAAACACGGTGCGTTTTTGGTTTCAACGCTTTCGTTCTGGAAATTTCGGCCTGCAGAACAAGCCCCGTGGACGGCCGGAGACCAAGGTCGATAATGATGAATTGAAGTTGGCTATTGTGGAAGCAGATCCATCGCAAACCACATCAGAGCTAGCTACAGGCTGCGGTGTTAGTGACAAAACCGTTTTAATCCACTTGAAGCAAATTGGGAAGGTGAAAAAGCTTGAAAGGTGGGTACCTCATGAATTGAGTGAAGCAAACCGACAAACGCGCGTCGACTGCTGCGTTACATTGCTCAACCGGAAACATAATGAAGGAATTTTAAATCGGATCATTGATGAAAAGTGGATCCTGTACGATAATTGTAAACGCTCATCGCAATGGCTGAACTCTGGTGAACCAGCAAAGTCTTGCCCCAAGCGAAAATTGACTCAAAAAAAGTTACTTGTAAGCGTTTGGTGGACTAGTGCCGGTGTCGTACACTATAGCTTTCTTAAATCTGGTCAGACGATTACGGCTGATGTCTATTGTCAGCAATTGCAAACCATGATGGAAAAGCTCGCCCTTAAACAACCGAGACTTGTCAATCGCTCTACGCCACTGCTGCTTCAAGACAACGCTAGACCACACACGGCCCAACAGACGGCTATCAAATTAGAGGAGCTTCAATTGGAATGTCTAAGACATCCACCGTACTCTCCGGACCTTGCTCCAACAGATAACCATTTTTTTCAAAAATTGGATAACTTCTTGCAAGGAAAAAAAATCAATTCCGATGAGGCAGTCCAAACCGCTTTCATCGATTCCCGTCCGAATGGTTTTTTTAGTAAAGGGATCAATGAACTACCTATAAGATGGCAAAAGTGTCTGTATAGATAGCAATGGTACATACTTTGATTAATAAAATATATTTTAATATGAAAAAATCGCCTTTATGTTCCTCCCATACAAAACGCCAATTTCATATGTAAGGACCTAATAGTTAGTGTTTTACTATATAAATATCTTAAATTAATCATTATTGTGTATTAAAAATGGTCTCATAGAAAGAGCGGGATTCTCCTAACACAAGTTTTAACTTACATGGAGATCCCTACACATTGTAATTTTGTAATATTTGTCAGAAAATAATCAATTTTTATTTATTTATTTATTCTATACCAATTTACACCAATAATAATATGTTATATATTTTAATATTTACGAGCACAACAATATAAATCTAAAAAATGTCTTAGGCTGAGGTTTTCTTTAAATATTATTTTTATCTAATACAAAACTCACCTATTACAGCCAAGTGCCAAATTAGCTTATTTACTTTTATTCATACAATCAACATTCTTATATTTTACGTATACGTAGTTGTCAATTATATCTGCTTGGGCTACTTGTATATCGGCAGAGCTCGCTACTGCAGTATTATTACAATATTTTGTACCGGCAATATGCCCGTTATATCCATAAAAAATAATGCTCCAGATATTTTCACAGCTTAACTATATTGTGTATTAAAAACTCGATAAAAGAATGAAAAATTATGTAAAATAATGTTATCTATGAAAACTTATAAAAATATTATTTTGTAAAATAACGAATTAAGTTTTACGTAATAAAAATAGTTGATATCATGTATTTATAGACTACACTATTTTGTTTTTATATGACATAGTTACTAGCTGCCTCGGTGAATTTTGTACCAAACAGATTTAAGTTACTTGACGAACTGATACATTAAAACCTAACTCTATCCATTGGTGAAAACATCATATAGATGGATGTACTCTTTGAAATTATCGCAAACAGACAAACAGACAGGCACGACAAAGGACTTTGTTTTTATAATATGTAAGGATATAAGAATTATACATAGGCACTAGGCAGGTGCTAGAAAGAAAATATCGACAAGTGCAAAACTCTACATTTTACGTATCAAAAATCCAATTAACGAAACGGTGATAATTATTACTAACTATCGTCACTTACCTTGCACGGTGATACTGTTAATCGAATTATTACAGGTTTATACGTAATAAAATAGTGATTAACCTAGAAAATATTGCCTGATGCACTAAAAAAATAACGTTTTTCCAATCATATCATGCGGCAAAACTAATGCTTGTTGAGAAAGGCCCAAATATTATTTACAATAATAACAAACAACGTTTATTTTAAGCCTTTGCATTAAATGACTATTGACATAACAATATCTTTGAGTATTTTTTTTTGTAATAATAATATTTTTTTCAGAAAATGGAGAGAAGAAGAAGAGAGGGCGAAAGCAAAAGGCAAGAAGGCGTCGTTCACGAAGGTTCTT
Organism: Celastrina argiolus; assembly: GCA_905187575.2. Taxonomy (NCBI): domain Eukaryota; kingdom Metazoa; phylum Arthropoda; class Insecta; order Lepidoptera; family Lycaenidae; genus Celastrina; species Celastrina argiolus. The sequence continues at coordinate 10,153,676 of LR994584.1, forward strand.
GTCAAGACGTTCTTTTGGTCTTTCATACCCGGGGGTCTCATGCAGTTCATTTACGTAGCTTTAAGGTAAGCTACTTACTTCTTCACGCGTAAACGGTTGGACATTGTAATTTAATAATTGTTTTAAATGGTAAATAAAGGAAAAAAAAGTGATAATATTTAGTATACGTACGATCGTTTAGTTTCCCTTGATATCTTACAACAGCAATATTGCTTTTATTGGAAATATAATTTGTTAGCTACCTATATATTTGATTAAATATTACTTATATAGTGTTTACATCAATGTGTATATTATCTTAGAAATATGGTTACAAGACTATAACATTTACATCATATATTTTGTTTGAAATATTGTTATAAAACTATAACACATTATTTAAAGTACTTCCGGCATTCATTGAGTAAACCAGTTTGATCAGGGTCGGGTAGTATATTGCTCTAACATATCATATAAATACTACAATAATTTTGTTTTCAAAATAACGTAATAATTCTACATGAATAATTTTAAATGTGATAAGCGAAGGAATTGTCCTTCGCTATATTAGTTATATATTTCCTACTTCTTCTGTGAATAAAAAAAATACGACAGTATTCTTGTCATACTAATATTAAACTGCATACCGTATTGTTTAGTTGATTAATTGTACCTGGTAGATTTATAAAAGTTCTTTGAACGAAATACTATCAAAGATGTTACAAGTATGTTACAAATTGTTATTAGCTTCATTTGTAAGAGGTTTATGTCGTGTTTCACCAAGCAATGTTAAAGTTAATCCTTCGGTAAATATAATGTTGTTCCTCTCGTAATTCCTATCAATGAATGAGAAGGCATGGTAATTTAACAAGCCGTTGACAGTACATGCGTTGGTGAAATCGGTACTTATTGTACTATCTATAGGTTTATCCAAGTGTAAAAAAACTTGTTACATTAATACGATTTGGTAATTGGTAAAGTCACAAATATTACGGCTTATGTGCCTTTGATTACACCTAATGCTCCAATCTGAAAGTAGGGAATGATGACATCCAAATATAATGAGAAAGGGTATCATCACCATAACCATAATTTCAGCTATGGCGTCCGTTACCTACTAGACACAAGTCTCCCCCAAAGGGGGTAAAAAATGGGTGGTAGATGCCAATACTCGCCACACTTGGCAGTCGGATGGGCGAGCGCAGTTTTCAGATGAATCGCAGCAGTCCATTTCCGGATATTTTATATTCCCTCTTTCACCTTTTATGACGCTCTTGGCAAAAATGGTTGATGGGGAGATGCTATTCTTTCTCCGGCACCACATAGGTATACGGACGGAGAAAGAGTAAAATAATATTGTATTAATATACTGTGAGCCTTTACAGCTGCAGTTTGCAAATGCACTGATTTCCACTAACATCGCGTTGCACGTGTAACCGAAAGGTGAAAAATATTATAATAAATATTTATATTCGACTTCTGTCGTTAATATTTAATGACGACATAATTTTTGTAGCCAAACCTCGAGTGCATTAACTACTCATGACTGCACGCCCTCATTTTTCGTTGTTTCAAATTGTTTATTCAATTTCAATTTCCGGATCCAAATTCATTTTTCAGAAATATTATATTCCAATTTGGTTGTATTAAAAGAGATTAAAAATATATTGTATGTTATTTAATGTTACTTTAATTTTCTATTGGATTTTATATTTGGATATCAATATTTTTACAGTTTAATAATTTCGGAAGCCGCAAAGTCATTTATGTTGCGAGTGAGGCTCAGGCTATGTTATTAAAGTATATGTTATTAAAGAAGTAACTAAAATGGCCTACATCATTTTAAATTTGTTTCATGATGTTCATGAAATCATGAAACAGATTTTTTCAAGAAACACATTTTTCAGCCGAGCCATGGATATCGTCCAATTTATGTTTAAAATTTATCTTTCTTAAAAATAATAATGACAGCGCAATAAATTTTGTTTGCAAGTTCAAAACACAAGACAAATGTATGCAAGCTAACAGCTTATCTGTCTGCTCCGAAGCTCGTCATTAGTTGTGTCTGGACTCTGGAGTCTAGACTTGCTTCAGAATAATTTACATTTTTCATGCATCTGGGATAATCCTAAAACAAACACAAAAGTATTTTAAGTAATCATAAAATATTGTCATGCAGTGAAGGAACTGATGATGAATTATAGTTAAAATCACTCTCGGCTTTCAAACAAATAATGCCTCCCACACAGATTTCGGTGATTGAGGCCGGTTTCATAGAAACCAGGCCAGTTACGCAGGAGTTATTTTATAGTGCCCAAGAGTGTGCGCAATATACAGAAGCACTCTCTCTTCCTTCACACTCGTAGCCCAGTGGTCCGGATAACTGACACGACCGGCGGGAGATCAGGCGCAGGACCCACTTTTTACATGCCTAGCCGACGCATGGATCATCTTTCTTGTCAGACAATCAGGCGATCAGCCTATATTGTCCTAACTAAACTTGAAAACAATATTTTTTGTTGTTTCAACGCGGGAATTGAACGAACGAACTCCGGGTCCAGAGCGAAGCTCTGAAACACTAGACCATGGAGGCAAACGAAATAAATTTGATCAAAATTGGGTCATCCGTTTGGGAACTACGATACCACTGACAAGACAAACACTTTAAATTTACAACACCCGTCGTGGTCGGGGGTTAAAAAGAACGTGGTGTATAGTAATTAACAGCGCCTGCTCATATCTGTAACGCAATTATTACTACATACATACCTTTACAACATAGGCAAGATAATTTACATACAATATTTCATTAATTACTTCACATTTTAGAACCGTGACTCCTCTCCTCTTTTCGGAGCTCCTAACTTACTGGTCAGCCAACTCCACGATGACGCGACAGACCGCTGCGTTTTACGCGGGAAGTATGGTGGCCTCCAACTGGTTCGCAGCCTTCTTCAACCACCAGGGCAACTTCTATTGCCAACAGTTTGGCATGAAGCTGAGAGTCGCTGCCAGCTCCCTCATGTTCAGGAAGGTAATAGCAATTTAATCATTGCCGATACTTGATATAATAATAACCTCGTCTTTTATTTTTTGTACTGCCCTAGTGTGTGCGCAATACTTTCACTCTTTCATAACTTTCATGAACCATTGGATTAGTATGAACTCGACTGGTGAGAGATCAGGCGCAGAACTAACTTTTTGGGTGCTCATCCAACACATAGATCATCTTTCTAGTCAGACAATCAGATGATCGCCCTACATTGTCCTAAACAGACTTGGAATATTCATATTTTGTTGTTTCAACGCGGGAATGCTATACACACAGCCGAACAACTTGACCATAGAGGCGTTCAAGCAGTCGATATAAAAGAATTGATAATATGATACTACGTAATAATACTTTGCTACAATATCGCAATTTTTTTGAAAACGGGTAAATTGCCCACCACACATTCCCTCACTTGCCAGGACCTAAGGTCCAAATACCATGCTAGATCTATCTTGGGACATGGTAACGAAATTAATAAGACGAATGTAGTAGGAGTAGAAAGTGATCCAGTTAATTCCCGTCTCAAGCAAAGCAGGAGACAGACAAAAGCCTCCCCCTAAGTATTTCATTATGGGTAGTTGCCTGACTAGCCACGCTTAGCAGAAAGATTGGCGAGCGCAATTATCAGATGAAGGGGAAAGATGATTGATAGGAAGATGTTCTTCTTTCTCCGATACCACACGGATAAAATTGTAATGACAAAATAGTATTGATACTTTAAAATGTTTAGATAATGCGGATGGACAACGGCGCGTTGGGTGAGACCACGGCGGGCAAAGTGGTGAACATCCTGTCCAACGACCTGCAGCGCTTCGACCTGGCCTTTCTCTTCCTGCACTACGTCTGGATCCTGCCCATCCAGCTGACAGCCGTGTGTTACTTAGGCTACAAACAAGCGGGGGTTTCGGCTCTTATTGGCTTCATCGCGTTGGTTGTCATAGCGTTGCCGGTCCAAGGTAATATATTAAAATCAGTTTGCTTTTCATTTTTTTTATTTTTTTATTAAATTTAATGCACAAACTGTACAAAGGCGGACTAGTGCCATGCGGCATTTTCTACCAGTCAACTTTTGGGCGTTACAAAAGCAATAATATGCTTTTTCAAATTCAACACAAAATTTGTTTCCTCTTAACAACATACACCAAAAATAATACAGATTTCTGGTGAACACCATTTAATTTAATTAAAATATACTTTACTATCTATAATCTGATGTTCCATATAAACAACACATAGAAAACACGATAGTACAAATAGGAGAACTATATGATGATGAGAGCCTGGTGTCTGTGCTATGATGCACCAGCGTAACAGATCACTAGGCTCCCATCCTCCTCTCGACGGAGTCGCGGAAGTTTTGTTGTCCCTGTGGCTTCGTCAACGACGGTGGAGTCGGAGTACCGCCGAGTTTTAGTGGGTAGGGCTGCGTTCATTTACCATCTTTCGGACGCAGCGAGTCCTACATATCCGTGGAGGGAATCCCCAATCCCCCACGGAATGCTTAAATGCATTTCTCAGCGATAAAAAAAAAAGGCTCCCATCCTCCTAAAGTTCAATTAAGTATGAAATAAACAGAAAAACAATATTATAAATTTTTACTTTCTACCTACTTGGATAACATAATTTTCCAGACAACTTGCACTTAATTACTCACTAAGTAAAAAACTTTCTGGTAAACTTCAATTATTTTGATCAATTTGTGGCTTAGTAGTTAGCTTGTCAGCTTTTAAGACAAGTTCGAATCTCACCTAGGGAACAAAATGTTTTCAACGTTTATCGGATCGGGCCTTCTGACCTCTACTCAGAGGCCAGAAGGCTCAAAGAGTTTCCTCGCTTCTGGTGACTGCTCTGGGTTCTCGGGTGGCCTCTACTAGTTTTGAAATTTCACCAAATAATTTATGCGCACCCGGACCCCCTAGGGGGACGACGTTGGGGTTTTATTTGTAGTATTTAAAGTTATTTTATTGTATATATTTTTTTATTTTTGTTTTTTCTTGTTTTAGTTCGTAGCTAGTCATATTATTGTAATTAATGTTCTATTTGTTTTAGATAATATTATATGAAAATTGTAGGCAGTAGGTACAGATTAAAAGCATAAATTTTAGTTTACGTCGTCTGGTCCTCGTAAGACTCGAAATTTATATATACGGATACTTACCACGGGGCCAGATAGACGTGGTGTTAGGTTTTATATACTATTTTGTTGCATCTTTAGTGGATTAAAATATTATGCTCTATCGAAAGCTGCTCTATACATTTTTAACTTTATAGTTGATAATTTAGCTTTTCGCTTAATCCGTGCGATTAATAAAATATGATGGTCCTAAATATTTTAGTAAGGGAAATAATTACATTATAATATTATTAATCTTTCATTAATATTGCAGGAGTACTTGGAAAATTTATTGGAATCATAAGACTTCGTACTGCAGAGAAGACGGACTCAAGAATTAAGATTATGAGTGAAGTAATTAATGGTATTCAGGTGAGGAATTTAATGTATATTATAAAAGGTTTTGTATTTTCTGTAACATATTAAAAAAATTACAAACGCTAAAATTTAAAATCAATTCAAATATTCTCGGGGTTTCCCTTGTACAAATTAATTAAACACGTACAAACCTTTTTTTTGTTTGCAGGTAATCAAAATGTACGCGTGGGAAATTCCGTTCCAAAAGGTAGTCGGAGAGAAGCGCAGGGAGGAACTGAAGGAGATAAAACTGGCGACAATTCTAAGGACGATATTCCTCGGCTTCATGATCTTCACGGAGCGATCCGCGATTTTCGTGACCATACTCACTTATATCCTACTCGGAAATGTGTTGACAGCGAACGTGGTAAGTTTTTGAGTGGATTTTGACGTAAACATGTCTTAATTGCTTTAATAATTATATAGGATGTTTCTTTAATAATAATTTTAGGGGTTAGCATAATATAAAATTGTTAAAAATACTTTTTTAACGTAGAATTTATACGAAATTATATAACAACTTTAAAATAAAGCAGTGAGCTAATGGCAATGGCTGATGGCAAATTATAGCTAAGATCACTCTCGATCATGTCAGCTTTCAAACTATATGAACTAGATCTTTAGATCCGACCGATTTGTCGGTTCAACAATTTCGGAGCTACGATGCCACAGACAGACGCACTCACATACGTCAAACTTATAACATCCCTCTATTTTCATAGAGGGTTAAAACCGAATTTCAACAAAATCGGGGGATACAGTTTAGTGTTGCTATCTATGTTGTACATATCATCCCAATACAAATTTTAATTACACCACTGGATAGCTAAAGAGTCTAAAGAATTTATAACGCTACGTAAACACCGTATTCACGTACGTACAATGTGTCCATAACACGCATATTTTTTTTAATAACACTAAAACAATACGTAATAATGTTATTGAACTTGGAAGGTCATGACTCACGATGCTAAGAAACATATTAAGAAAATAGTTTTAATATATTTATTTATCAAAAATAACATAATACGATTACAGGTCAAACATAACTCGTCCAACGAGACTTTAACGAGGAATGACGATGCGGTCTTTGATTGTCTAATACAATGAAGATTGTAGTTTGTTCGACTCGCTCATATCGGTTTTTTTTTTGGTTTTAGCGTCTAGTACTTTTTCTTATAAATTACTTTCGTCATACTCTAAACCTATTGCGTATTCAACTTTTTTATACATCGGTAAATATTGCACACTTTAAATAATTTTTCATAATCTGTATTGCATCCATAATTCATTCAATATTCATTCAAACGGATTATTTTGATACAATGCAACTTGCAAGGCGCCAGTAGGTAATCAATGTTTAGTAAGTACTGATTGTGGTGTTGAAGTGATGATAGCTGAGGTTTGCCGGGTCTTTAACCCACCTGACTATGATAACATTGTGATTGCCCTGGCTTTCAGTAAATCCCTATTGCACATAATGCCATCTAAACAGTCTATAGAAATGCAGATAATATTATTTATCAGTTCAGCAATGATTTTTCATCATACAATTACTTATAAATGATGTGTGTACATATTATGTGTGAAATTTGCCAATTAGTGATATTTTCCTTTGTGCATTGCACAAAAACTTATAGACATTTAAGAAGACTCTACAATTTTAGATAAATTGACAAGAAACCGCGTAATATCGTCAAGTAACTTATTATGTGTGGCTTACCACTTACTAACCTAACAATATGAGTACTACCTACTCATGAAGATCCCACAAAAAATATTTTCATGTGTAAATCAAAATCAAAAATCAAAATCAAAACATTTTATTTCCATATAGGTTATTAAATAACACTTATAGAATTGTCCTACATGATGCCTACCACCGGTTCGGAAACTAGCCCGGCGAGAAGAACCGGCGTAAGAAACTCGCGCGGGGCCATCTTTTAGCAAAAAGATTGGAAAATTGTTCTTTTTCTTTTTAAATATAATATAATATTATACAATATACATAACAATGTTATGACTTAAAACTAAAATTATAAAAACAAAGTGTACAAAGTTGTAACCTAGCATAGAGGCACCTTATTCCCAGGGTGTGCAATCATCAATGAAATCATTAACCTTATAATAACCTTTAGCACACAAACGTTCTTTAACTAATTTTTTAAATTTATTTATAGAAAGATTTTGAACGTTTTCTGGGATTCTATTGTATAGGCGTATACATTGACCTTTAAAAGATTTACCTACCTTGCCAAGTCTAATCACTGGTATATCTAATTTGTGCTTATTTCTAGTGTTTATACAATGGTTGTCGCTTTTTTTTCTGAAATCATTTATATTCTTTTTTACATACAACACATTGTCCAAAATGTATTGAGATGCGACGGTCAGAATACTTATTTCTTTAAACTTTTCTCTCAGAGATTCAAAAGATGACAACTTATAAATAGAACGTATAGCTCGCTTCTGCAGCACAAATATAGTATTAATGTCCGCGGCATTTCCCCATAAAAGGATGCCGTAGGACATTATGCTATGAAAGTAACTAAAATAAACTAGTCTCGCTGTATCTTCATCTGAAATTTCTCTAATTTTTTTTACTGCATATGCTGCAGAACTGAGCCTATCTGCCAGTTTTACAATATGAGGACCCCACTGTAATTTACAGTCTAGTGTTATACCTAGGAATACAGTGGTGTCTACTAAGTTCATTTTCTCATCATTTAATAGTACATTAGTTTGGACCTGCCTAACATTTGGCAGGCTAAACTTTATACATTTTGTTTTATTTGAATTTAAAAGTAAATTATTTACATTAAACCAATGTACCATTTTTGAAAGAGCACTATTTACCTCGTCATAGTTTGACTGTCGTCGCTTCACATTAAAAATTAGTGAAGTGTCATCAGCAAAAAGTACTATCTCATGCTTATCTTTTACTAGATACGGTAAGTCATTTATGTAGATGAGAAAAAGAAACGGACCTAAAATAGATCCCTGTGGAACACCTAACTCAATTTTGGTGCCAGCAGATCTTTTACAATTTATTTCCACTCTCTGAGTTCTATTGTTGAGGTAAGAACTTAAAAAATTTAGTGCTGTGTCCCTTATACCATAGTGGTATAATTTTTTGACCAAAGTAGCGTGCTCGACACAGTCAAACGCCTTGGAAAGATCACAAAACACACCAAGAGCATCCTGTGACCCCTCCCAAGCTTCAAATATGCTGCAAAGAAGGCTGATGCCTGCATCTGTTGTGGACCGACCTTTAGTGAAACCGAATTGATTACTATGTAGTAGATGTGTAAATGTTGCCAAGACAAGTCTACATAGCTTACCATGTGAAAAAGTTAACAGATCTCATGTAGAGCCAAGATTCTTGATCTATGCGCCCTTTCTTAGGCCTAACTTCACTTACATTTCAGCCAAAACGTGATACTTGGCCGTTTTGCTACTGTTACGAAGATTTCATAGGTATTCATCGAGTGTGAAATAAAACGGCCAAGCATCATCCAAAGCAAAAATATGAGAGTTCAAAAAAAAAGACGAAAAAATCTTTCGGAGAAAAGTTAGGCGGAGAAAAGTAGTCTTTGCAGTTTGCTCGGCTCGTCTTGACGGGGCACGACCGTGCCCCCAGAAATCAATAACTTATTTCATGGTTGGTCATTAATATCACTTAATACTTTAGGTGATCGATTTTATAGCTAGTTAGTATGACCTTTGTAGTGAATTGACTTTCTTTTCAGATATATCCGCTGCAACAGTTCATGGACGCGGCGCAAATCAACATAACACTGATTTTACCTCTAGTCATATCCTTTACTTCAGAATTGTTTGTATCACTGCAAAGGTTACAAGAGTTTTTAGATTTTGGTAAGAATACTTGTTTTATTTTGAAAGCAGTTTACACCCCGTGTGTAAAAAGACTAGTTATAATAATTTTGGGATATGAAATATTACTGGTATTTATATACCCTGTTTTATATTCACTAGGTTATATAATTAATACCGACTACGTGACACACAATAACTTACTCAGCTCCTTTCAGTCTGGATTTTCTTCGCGGTCACAGTACCACGACCGCTTTAGTTAAGGTCACAGATGACATTCGTCTTGGTATGGATAATAAGCTAGTTACCATACTAGCCCTACTAGACTTTAGCAATGCGTTTAACACGGTTGATCATGATGTTCTCCTGAGTCTGCTAAGGTCTATTAACCTGTCTCCACCAGTAATTAACTTATTTCGCAGTTACCTTGTGGGTCGTCGTCAGAGAGTTAAAGTGACTGATAATTTTTCGAACTGGACCTCTGTCACTGCTGGCGTCCCTCAGGGTGGTGTCTTGTCCCCACTTCTATTCGCAATTTTCATAAATTTCATTACCAAATCTATCTCCTCATCGTTTCACCTATATGCGGATGACTTCCAAATCTATACTCAATCTTCCCTTATTAATCTATGTAATGGTATTAACAATCTCAACAGGGATTTGGAAGTAGTGTGTGACTGAAGCAAGCGTTACGGTCTCCTTATTAACCCTGCAAAAACGCAACTGATTGCTATCGGAAGCAATTGGATTGTGTCTAGGATTGACTGGAACTCCTTGCCACCCGTTGTTTTAAACAACGTACACATTCCCTTCAGTAAATCTGTAAAAAACTTAGGTGTTTATTTTGATGACACGTTATCGTGGTCTCAGCATATTAATGAGATTAGCAAGAGGATATTTGCAACTTGGTTCTCTGTCTGTCGCCTTCGTTACCTTCTTCCCATTCCCACCAAGATAAAAATAGCTGAGTCCTTGTTTCTGTCAATTCTCGATTATGCAGATGCCTGTCTTACAAATCTCACTGAAGATCAACTAAATAAGCTCGAGCGTCTGAAAATCTTTCGATAAGATTTATCTTTGGCCTAAGAAAATTAGACCATGTGTCAGAGTTTCGATCCAGACTGAAGTGGTTGCCAATTCGTTATCGCCGGAATGCTCGTATCCTTTCCCTTGTATATTCCATTATTCATGACCCTAGCTTACCCTCTTATCTAAAAGAAAGTCTTATATTTCATGAAACCACAGTTAAAGAGTTACGATCTGCTTCCAATTTTCGGCTTGAGTTACCAATGCATCAAACAAAATATTATGGCTCCTCCTTCGTCGTTACCGGTGTAAAGTTGTGGAATTTGTTGCCAAAACATATTAAACTGGCTAAGATATTGGAAGGCTTTAAAAGTATGGTCAAGCTGCACTATTTGACTGTTTGTAGTCAGATAAATAAGTAACTATTTATTATTTGTTTATTTTTATATCTAAGTTCCATGTGTATTTATATAATATAATCATAGCTGGGCACTGTTAATCACACAGTTTACTTCGTTAATCGTTAATCCGTTACTAAAAAAGTTAGCTTCGTTAAACGTTAAACCGTTACATTTGGGAAGAATTAACGCAAGTTAACGTTAATCGTTAATCCGTTAAAATTCGCTAAAGGTTTAAGAAGTTAACAGGTTAGGAACAATAAAAGACGTGTATATGTTATTGAAATGTATTCCCCTTCATGAATACTAATATATTACATTTAATTTAATTAAAGTTTTCATCCGATAGTGATGCTCGTTTTGCGGTTATAATGTATTTACCTAAAGAAAAAATTAAACAATTGCAGTGCTTGATGAATATGTTTTCGAACGAATATGTTTAATGAACAGATTAATGAATATGTTTTCAACGAGGAATGCAATATCTTTGAATGACTCTTTTGATTTTATGTCCACTCACATGTGATTGTATGTGCCACAGTTTAACGAGACTTTGCGTTTTACTCTTTAAAGAGTGGGATCTTTTTGATTTGTTAGCTGCTTTTGTTTCACTCACAACACGCGCCTTGCGGCACTTGTCGTTTCATACTGGTCTGAATTAGTTTATCTTGCCGCGCCCTGGTGCCTTACGGTAAATAGTGGGCATTGGATTAACGATTAACGGACCTCTGGATATTAACGGAAGTTAACGAGTCCGTTAACATTTTAAGATGTTAACTTAAAAGTTAATCCGTTAACGAAAATGTTAACTTCGTTAATTAACGATTAACGGATTAACGAGTTAATGCCCAGCTATGAATATAATTATCAAATATATAATAAGTTTTTTAGGTATGTATGTATTTATGTATTTATTGATAGAATGATAATTTATAATATTATTTTATGTTATCGTTTTTGTACATTTCATACAAACCTCCTTTTTATCTGCACATGCAAGCCAAATTTCGTTTTTAACAATTCCTCTACCTGTGGTTGCCTGGAAGAGATTGCTACCTAGTAATAAGGCCGCCATTGTGTTACCTGTGTATATTGTTATGTTTCTCATATATTATGTTTATGTTGTGTGCACAATAAAGAATTCATTCATTCATTCATTCATTCATTCATTCATTCATTTAATACTTTTTTGTTTTAGAGGATAGAGCCGATTTGTTGGAGTCCCTTACAACACCGAACCACATATACAACAATTTAAGGGGTAATCTTAAAAAGAGAAAGGGAAATTCAGTACAACCGATTTCGTATCAAGAACGAAAAGATGTTGCACCTCTTGGAAATGAAATAATGGGTAATTACGAGGTTACTTTATTAAAATCTATGCAGCGTGTGCCGTCAATTGGAAATTGGAACTGGAATAAAAAGGGTCATATTGGCTGTTTTTGGGTTTTTAATCTTTTTCCAGTACTTCTACTAGGCCTTAGGATCTGTAAACTTTAACGTCCACATCCGTCACGTCACGTCACACAACCTTCTACTTTGTTTTTATAGCTTATGTTCAGGAACAATATGTTTTAAGCTATATAAACTTATGGTAATAATTTTCCAGGTCTACGGTCGAACATGAGATTCCGGAGAAGTCTGTCGATGTCCAGCGACCTGGCGGTGGAGTTGCGCGACGTGAGTTCCAGCTGGACCGGCGACCCCAACTTTCTCGCGCTCAAGAACATCTCCGTGCGCCTGCGCCGCGGGAAACTGTGCGCCATCATCGGCTCTGTGGGCTCCGGAAAGGTACCTTTTGATTTGTTTGTAACTAGTAATTTGCCAGGTCTACGGTCGAACATGAGATTCTGGAGAAGTCTGTCGATGTCCAGCGACCTGGCGGTGGAGCTACGCTACGTGAGCTCCAGCTGGACCGGCGACCCCAACTTCCTCGCGCTCAAGAACATCTCCGTGCGCCTGCGCCGCGGGAAACTGTGCGCCATCATCGGCTGTGTGGGCTCCGGAAAGGTACCTTTTGATTTGTTTGTAACTAGTAATTTGCCAGGTCTACGATCGAACATGAGATTCTGGAGAAGTCTGTCGATGTCCAGCGACCTGGCGGTGGAGCTACGCGACGTGAGCTCCAGCTGGACCGGCGACCCCAACTTCCTCGCGCTCAAGAACATCTCCGTGCGCCTGCGCCGCGGTAAACTGTGCGCCATTATCGGCTCTGTAGGCTCCGGAAAGGTACCTCTTGATTTGTTTATAACATTGCTTTATTGGTTCCGGACTACCTCACCTGTTGCATGTGAACGCCCCGAAGGGTAAAAATTTTGTTTGTTTATAAAATTGATACTAACATAAACAGTCGGTCAAATCAAATGTTCACGACTAGGTGCTTTTCAATAAGAAAAAATTTATAGGTTATTGAAACGCGCCATTAGTCATCATAATAGCACAAAGTAGATAGTATAAATAATAGTAATTTTTGCAAATTGTCACATTAAATTGAAACTCATATTTGCGATGTGTTCCGAATATTAAAATATTTATTCACAAAATGTTCTAGCGAGTCAAATTGAAGCGACATTATTTATTATAAACTGGTCGAAAATAGAGGGGTCCGTATCATAAATGCATAGAAAATGCTAATTCAAGTAGACAATAGGTACGGTTAACGTTTCGTAACGTATTTAAATAACTGCATATTATAATGGACAGGGGATGCAAAGCCTAGATTTACGTTACCTAATAATGCCTTCCACATACTACAAAATATTAGCATGATATAAATTAAGATTAATACATATAATAAACTCTACATTCCCATCAAAATATGAGAAATTATAAATGTATTAAGTAGTGTATCATAATGATGTATCAACTCGCAAAGGGCGAATAATAGATCTACCATTATGTACCGGGAACCGCCAAGTTTCAGTCTGCACGTAGCCAGTAAGATTTATAAATGGTCCCTCAATGTATCACTGATGACAAATTTAAAGAGACAACAGATTTTAGGTCCCACAAATTATTATTTCGACAAAAGATTTCAGTCTAGAGAGCTTACAAATTGTATTACATGTTTTCAAGCGAGGAATTTCATTCTTTGTAAATTGGAGTGCTGACCTTTTGTTTATAATCTTTTTTCAGTCCTCCATATTGCAACTGCTGCTAAAGGAACTGCCTGCGGCGTCTGGCACGGTTTCAGTGTTCGGGGGCGTGTCGTACGCCAGCCAAGAGGCCTGGCTCTTCCCCAGCACCGTCCGGGAAAATATTCTGTTTGGTTTGCCATACGACCCCGAAAAATATAAACAAGTAAGTTCATAAAATGTTTCTTAAATATTTGTGTATTATGTGGACACAGTAGTGAAGGTTACATGGTTATAGGTCAAATGGATGTTGTAATTTAAGGGGTAGTAGTTGTAATGCTTTCCAATATTTTCTGAAAAATATTGAAGATGTTTCGAAGGTGTACTAAAAACCTTTGGGAAATGTTTCCATGTAAACAAAATAGCGCTAAGTTATAAAATGTTTCTTATAATACATATAATATGGCTTTCTTAGACGAAAATTTACGAAAAATGAAGTGTGGATGAAAAACTTAATCTGAATCTTGTATATAAGGAATATAACATTCATATTCAGGATTTTCTTTTAAATATAACGACAACAATTTTTAAATTTATGTACAGAATTGAATTTATACTAGCACAGTCTTTTGAAAATATTTTGCAGGTATGCAAAGCGTGTGCTCTAGAGAAGGACTTCAAGCAGTTCCCGTACAGCGACCAGACGCTAGTGGGTGAGAGGGGGGTGTCCCTCTCGGGCGGACAGCGCGCCAGAATCAATTTGGCGCGGGCCGTCTACAGAGAGGTGATTGCTTTTTTTATTTGAATATTCTAGGCTGCCTTTACACCGTTCGGAATTAAAAAGGAATGTGGCTGCATTATGGACACGGCCGTTTGTTGTACTTGTAAACGGTACATCCGTAGCTTAAGACGCTATTTGATTTTTTAGCTATAGTGGTGAAATTTGTGTGTGGATTTTTGCAGAAAATATAAATTGCATCCCCAGATTTTGTTATTATTAGTTTTTTTAATTGCGTCCTTACGAAAGCAATTTAATAGACGTCTTCATGTCAAAATATTTATTCTGCCAACCCAGTCCGACATCTATCTGCTGGACGACCCGCTGTCGGCAGTGGACGCGAACGTTGGCCGGCAGCTGTTCGAGGGCTGCATCAACGGCTACCTGCGCGGCCGCACCCGCATCCTCGTCACGCACCAGATTCACTTCCTCAAGGCGGCTGACTTCATAATCATCCTCAATGAGGTATTAATGACAAATCTACAAACTAGATATTTCTAGTTTTACTTAATCACACACTTATCAGTCACATAAATAATGATAGCCCACTTAGATCAATTTATTTCTTAAATATATTATAAGTGCGTAATAATGGTTAATACCAAGAGTTATGTACTTCAGTTTAAGTAGCAGACATACGTGTAGCTGCGTAATCATACGTATGGAAAATTGGCACTATAGCAGATAACTGTATAATTGTAATTTATAAACAAGACAATCTTACCTTATGTTTATTTAGCAACTAGCTGACCCGTGCCCACTTCGTTGAGCAAAAAAATAGTTTATGACTAAAACAAACTAAAAAAAACACGGAACCCTCAACGCGGAAAACCCAACGCGGGACCCGCGTTCTTTAGTTATAAATAGTGTACCCAACACGACTTTCTTTTATATATATTATAGTCTAGCTGACCCGTGCCCACTTCGTTGAGCATGGAAACCGTGTAAGTTTCAAGACCAAAAATAACCGAGTCAGCTGATCTCGAGTTTTAGCGAGACTAATGAACAGCAACATTGATTTTTATATAGCCTATTATAGGCATGCCTCCCCGCACTGCCCCGTCCGGCCGGTACCGCCCGCCGCAAACGCAAATTTTATATTTGTAATATCTTGTTTAATTTACATGCTGTAAGGAACCATATTGATCGATATTATTTTTACACTGTATTTAAGGTACTTAATTCGATAAGGATTAATGCCGTATTGCTTAAAATAGCTTCGTAAATAAGCCATTTTTTCACGTAAAAAGTAAACAATAAAAATGGTTAATGTGGGTTATCCCTAAAAGATAAACATATACCATCGCGGACTTTTTTGTAGACCTTTTTATGGTGTACAATACTGTAGTACATTAATTTGAACTAACTCGTAGGGTTTAGGCAGCGTATTTGCTAAAATAGGTTAATTTACGACATCACGTTAGAAACCTCTAAAATTAGCAATGTTGCCTTAGTATATTATGCATGTATTATACATATAAACCTTCCTCTTGAATCACTCTATCTATTGGAAAAAACCGCATCAAAATCCGTTGCGTAGTTTTAAAGATTTAAGAGCACATAGGGATATAGGGACAAAAAAGGCGACTTTGTGTTATACTATGTAGTGATAGTGAAGTGATAGTGATAAACAGTATCATACCTACAAAATACAACATACATTATGCGTATATTGTGTTATTGTTAATTGAGAGTTGAATATACTTCAAACAAAATATTGTACGCCATTTTCCTCAAAAGTTAGCAAAGTATTTCTATAAGTTTGGATGTTATTCGGTTGTTAGAAAAACTATGTTGGAGTGCGTAAATGCCAACGATAAATAACACGGGTCTTGGAGAATATTTCCACAATGCTTTATATTTAACCACGTATATTTTCTGCTTCGTTAACATCGTTAAGCTCGAAATTTTGCTTGTAGTTTCAGACTCGTTAACAAACTACGAATAACTGTTGGCGTATGCTGACTAAAGACTAAAGAATTATAGTCTTTTAGAGTAGTCTGATAAGGTTAAAATAGGACTTATGACTATTGCAGACGATTTACACCGTTTTAGTTAATAATGGACCGTGGGACATAATATTTTCTCGTGACTGTGTTAAATAGTTTAACTATATTTTCATGATATAGGCATTATTATGATAGTAGCAAAATTAAAGAACATCAAAACGTCATGCTTAAACAGTATGTAGGTAAATATTTTGATTAGCGATGGGAAATTTATATTCATTTTATAATTTTGTTACAAGGGCCGTATTGAGAACATGGGCACGTTTGACGAGCTTGTATCATCTGGAAAAGACTTCTCACGAATGTTATCAGCTTTACAAGACGGCAAAGACAAGGACACTGACAGTATTAGTTCTGAAGTAAGTAATGACTAGGACTAAAATTAATTATAATTAACTCTACCAAATGAAATATGCTACAAATAAATTTACATTTTAACTCTAGAAAACAGATGAAAATAAAAAATTGAGAAGCTTATCAGCGTCAGAAGATGAGGACGTGCGTGAATTTAAGGCTCAGGAGATGGAGGCTGAGGAGAAGGAGTCGGGAAACCTGCGATGGGAGGTGATAACGTCGTACTTCACGTCTGGGGGCAGTATCTGCTATATAATGTACGTCGTTGGGTTGGTATTGCTGGCCGCTGGCAGCGCGGCCGCGGCGGACTACTGGATAAGCTACTGGTAAGGGATAATTTTAACTTTTTATTATACAGAAGAGCGTCGACGTCTTAGTGGATGGACCGTTTTCAGATCTCAATTATACGGACGCTCTAACGGTGAAGTAAAACATTGTAAGGAAACCCACACATGGTTGGCCCCAGTCGTACTGGCCAGTCATTCTTCTGGACTACGCCGACTATGTTGTGAGAATGCCGTATGTGCTGGGCAACCATGCGACGTTTAAAATCGCCTGTCCTAGGCACTACAGTATTTAAAGAGTGGTTACTTGGTTCGAAGAATATTGCATAAATAACGGATGGAGAGACTTTCTTTTAATATACAGAGTGAATTTTGATAAAGGGCAAGGTAGGCGAAATCCGAAACTATAGTAAAAAGCAAAAAATGCTAAAAGAAGTTGTAAGCTCGATTTTGATACAAACTAAGACTTCTTCATTTTTTTTTTGATAAATTAGTTTGCTTAATTTTGAATCGAACCGAATGATTTTGAAAAATAATCATTATATTACATTACTCGATAGTGCTACTGATAAGATTCATATTCTGGAAGGCAATGTCATACAGCAAATTAAAGGAAAGTGCTAATTTCTAACAAAAACTAGTTAAGTACTAAAAACCTTTGTTTGTTTTAGGTCTAACCAAATGGCCATATATGAAGAAGCGATGGTTGGAAAAGATTTAGGTTAGTAAATATCTTTTTTTATCGGTTATATTGGTTCTTACCATCAGGTTCATTTTTTTAACCTTTGTTTTGTTTAAAGATGTATTCAGTCCACCACCTTTACCACTTACCACTCTAATTACCAATTGTATAATAGCTTATGTGTCAAGTATATGTTATATTTTAGATCCAGGACTAGGCGTTCAAGTCGGCAGCTTGACTACGGGTCAATATCTTATAGTAAACGGAGTGATAGTGCTGTTGTGTATTATTCTAACGCAAGTTCGCGTGTTCCCATTCGCAACTCTGTGTGTGCGAGCCTCTGAGAAGCTTCACAACCGTATGTTCGCTACTATGCTCAAGGGCGTTATGAGATTCTTTGACACTAGCTCCTCGGGTAAGTAATTTATTTCATCTGATCGCATTAGTATTAGTAATGGCACAAAGTAGATATATAATTATAATGGTAAAGAGAGAAACCCGAAATATAATTTGGGTAAGGTTGAGGTATCCGAAGGGTAAGGGGTAACTAAATCCGAAAGGAGTTATGCCCCACACAGTTTCGCTGTTTAGTATTATATATATTTTTAACTTCATTAACAAACATTTATTGTCGACTAGCTGACCCGTGCCCACTTCGTTGAGCAAAAACTTTATGACTAAAACAAACTAAAAAAAATACGGAACCCGCAACGCGGAAAACCCAACGCGGGACCCGCGTTCTTCAGTTATAAATAGTGTACCCAACACGACTTTCTTTTATATATATTATAGTCTAGCTGACCCGTGCCCACTTCGTTGAGCATGGAAACCGTGTAAGTTTCAAGACCAAAAATAACCGAGTCAGCTGATCTCGAGTTTTAGCGAGACTAATGAACAGCAACATTGATTTTTATATAGCCTATTATAGGCATGCCTCCCCGCACTGCCCCGTCCGGCCGGTACCGCCCGCCGCAAACGCAAATTTTATATTTGTAATATCTTGTTTAATTTACATGCTGTAAGGAACCATATTGATCGATATTAATTTCACACTGTATTTAAGGTACTTAATTCGATAAGGATTAATGCCGTATTGCTTAAAATAGCTTCGTAAATAAGCCATTTTTTCACGTAAAAAGTAAACAATAAAAATGGTTAATGTGGGTTATCCCTAAAAGATAAACATATACCATCGCGGACTTTTTTGTAGACTTTTTATGGTGTACAATACTGTAGTACATTAATTTGATCTAACTCGTAGGGTTTAGGCAGCGTTTTTGCTAAAATAGGTTAATTTACGACATCACGTTAGAAACCTCTAAAATTAGCAATGTTGCCTTAGTATATTATGCATGTATTATACATATAAACCTTCCTCTTGAATCACTCTATCTATTGGAAAAAACCGCATCAAAATCCGTTGCGTAGTTTTAAAGATTTAAGCGCACATAGGGATATAGGGACAAAAAAGGCGACTTTGTTTTATACTATGTAGTGATAGTGAAGTGATAGTGATAGTGATAGTAACACTACAAATATTTTTTTTTTCTAGGTCGAATTCTTAATAGATTTACCAAAGACATGGGAGCTCTAGACGAGATTCTGCCAAGAACGTTGTTAGACGTGGTTCAAATTTACGGAAACTTAGTATTCATCATAGTCTTAAACGCCATAGCTCTCTACTGGACGATGGTGCCATCAGTCATGTTACTGCTGTTTTTCTTTGTATTCGTCAAACTTTATCTAAAAACGGCTCAAGGAATCAAACGTTTGGAGGGTGTTAGTAAGTATACAATTATGTACATGTTAATATCAAATACAACCTTTCTTAAGAAATAAAAGTCTAATACCAGTTGATATTTCCTTTTAAGCGAAAAGTCCAGTATTTAGTATGGTTTCCTCGTCGCTGAGTGGAATAGCCACGATCCGGTCTGCTGGGGCTCAAAAGAGGCTAATTCAAGAATTCGATCAACATCAGGTAAAGCTATTCTTCTTGTTGAATGCTAATGTATAATAAAGGTACCCTTTTAAAATATTTAGTAATTTATTCTTACGAAGTTCAAGAATAAGCAATGTGACACACCACATTATGTGCCTGCAAAATTAAAAAAAACATGTATTGACTGTTTTGGAGCAGTTTTGTTACATACACTGTATAATATAGTAAAGAAATCTTTGTAATTTTTAACCGACTTCCAAAAAAGGAGGAGGTTCTCAATTCGTCTGTATGTTTTTTTTTTTTTTTTTTTTTTTTTTTTTTTTTATGTTTGTTACCTCAGAACTTTTGTCACACAAAATTTACTGCAGATGATTTAAAATTATATAACCACTACTAAAATAACATTTTTGTTATGGAACAATAATATGAAAATGAAATGTATGTTGTAGGACCTCCACACTGCGGCGTGGAACGGCGTGTTGGGTGCTGGCTCTACGTTCGGGTTGTACCTGGACACAATGTGTTTAGTTTATTTAGCTTCAGTGATCTTCGTGTTCCTGTTCGTTGATTTTGGTAAGCTTCAATCCCATCAACAACATAACTTGTTAAAAAAGCCAAGACTCGCTAATTAGTTCCTCTACTGTAAAGTTTTGAGATCTATGTTATGCCAAATCGAGGTTAGTCGGTCGATCTAACAACATCTTATTATATTATTATTAATAATATTTCATGTTTTAAATAAATAAATAAATTGATTAACTTGGCAATCGCATGAAAACACAATATAGATCTATCAATATCTAACAAGTGATACATATTAAATCAGTGAAATCGTTTAGTAAATGAATTGTTTCGAGAAAAGCATAGTACGGCCGTGCTCAACTTGGAGTGGGGGCACTGCCGTGCTTAAACATTTTGGTTTTATACTTTCCTAAAGTTATCGCTTATCTTCTGTCGCTAAGACCACTATAGTGTGCGCACGATGTAAGCAAGCTAAAACACTAAATTCAGTTCGATAACGTAACACGTGTCATTTATTGTTACTAGTTACCTTGAATTTGTGTGTAAAGTAATAAGTAAATATACTAAAAGAGTGTTTTAGTATATTTACTTATTACTCAACCACTCCTTTTAATCTTAATATCAGGAGCGCTGACTTCTTCAAGCGAAGGTCAATTCTATAGCCTGAAATTTAAGATTAAAAATTGATCTGGTAAAGATTTTTTTATATGTTTAATTTTGCATGTTCATGCACTAATCTTATTCAGAAACTGCTAAATAAGATTAGTGCATGAACATGCAAAATTAAACATATAAAAAAATCTTTACCAGATCAATTTTTAATCTTAAATTTTTTTAATCTTATCATAAAAATGATCTCATCTGTTGCATTTACGCATAAATTCTGATTTTTGAAAATACGTTTGGAAAGAAATTTAGCTTATGGAGTTGCCTACTCTATTGCAAGTTTTGTAAGACTTGGTTTCATTTGGTTAAACAATCGACCGAGAAACAGTCAAGGACACAAAACTCATCCTGTATTATTGCACTATTCGATAATGTTGCTAATAAGAAACAAATTTTGGAAAGTAACAACATACCACAAACTTGATGAAAGAGCTAAATTTCGTTGGCTGGCTACTTGAATTTATGGCCTAGACCTGTATGGAGCGTACAAATCCTTTGTAAACGCGGCCTTAACATATTTTTTTTTATAGGTGACGCCATAGCAGTAGGCAGCGTGGGTCTGGCCGTCACACAGAGCAATGCCCTGACGATGATGCTGCAGCACGGAGCCCGCATGTTGGTGGAGTTCATAGCTCAGCTCACAAGTGTAGAGAGAATACTGGAGTACACGAAAATAGAGGGCGAACAAAACTTGTTTGAAGGGAGTGAGTAAAATATATGAACTTTAGACATACATTCTAAGTTATCGCACGTTGAAAGATAACATTTACAGTAAAAGTGTGTTTAAAATTCGGAAAACAATAATATTCCATATATTGCCTATCATTTGGATAGCCAATATATATTGCTAATATTACTTACGTGGTCGTACCGTACATACATGTTCTTACTGTCTTTCGTAAATATGTTCAACTGAACATTATCATGTATTTATCATAGAAAAACGATGATTGACGGGGGACATATTAATACTAAGAAATTTGTTGTAGTATTTATACTACATTGCGACTTATTTTTTTTTTTCAAATACTTTGTAGAATTGCCGATAGAGCCTAGTTGGCCATCCCAGGGTGCGGTCACTTTCAAAAATGTTAACCTCAAATATGCTCCCGAGGGAAGCAATGTACTTAAAAACTTGAACATACACATAGAAAGCGGATGGAAAGTGAGTGTACTTAATAATATTTATGATTGCAATGCGTCATTTTATTCACACAAAAGTTATCTGAAATCAGATAAAAAGTTCTATTTTTTATAGAACTTTTAATAAATTGTTGGCCTGTGTTGGGCAAGCTGCCATGGCAGATTAATTTTGATATGCCAACGACCTTACCGCAATAAATTGACAAACTTTTATGACAAACCGATGAACGGTTTGGCAGTGTGTACTAAGTTATAATGGAAATTGATTTCTAAAGATTCAAAAGTTTTATCGTTAACTTAGTTTGTATTTTACATATAATTACTAATTTATTTGCTCAGGTTGGAATTGTTGGTAGAACTGGGGCAGGCAAGTCCTCTCTAATATCAGCCCTGTTCAGATTTGCCTACGTAGAAGGAAACATTACCATCGACGGTGTGGACACGTCTCTTATCGCTAAGCAGGTAAATAGATATTTTATAATTAGATTTTTATGAATAACATAATATGATTTAATTCATTGTCTGTTCATAATAATATATTTATTAAATTTTTATATTGCTTTACAGACATTGAGATCAAAAATTTCAATAATTCCACAAGAGCCGGTGCTGTTCTCAGCTACAATTCGATACAATCTGGATCCATTCAATATTTACACCGACGAGGAACTCTGGCGAGCTTTAGAACAAGTTAGTATTTTTTATGTTGAAAATATTTTATATAAAAAATTGGAAAAGGGTCTAAATTAATTCCTTAAAAAATTTAAATAATTGCAGCTTTGTTTGTCGTACTTTTTTTCATACATTTTATTCGTTGATACGTATTTTAAGGTGGACATGAAATCTGCGGTGCCATCTCTGGACTTCAATGTGACTGAGGCAGGGTCGAACTTCAGCGTGGGACAGCGACAGCTCATATGTCTAGCGCGTGCTGTTCTACGCTCCAACCAGCTGCTCATCATGGACGAGGCCACCGCCAATGTCGATCCTCAGTAAGTAGCTGTGTAATACATACTACAAGGTGGGGAAGGGAGGATCGAACTTCAGCGTGAAACAGCGGCATCTTATACCGTGCTGGGTTGCAAGCCACTATAGACGAGGCCACCTGCTCCTCATTATGGCTGAAGCCACAGCCACAACGTCGACCCCCAGTAAATATTACTAACTTTCACTCGTTAAAAATAATGTACACAAATATCACAAAAATATGCACACAATAATCATGTCAACAATAATGACAAAACAAAAAAATATTTTGAAAATACTCTGTAAACGGCTTTAAAACACTTATCCGCTGATTAAATTATTTAATTAATTACATCATCAATAATCAAGTCTACTCGATCTTACGACTCATGTATTCTATCTAAATGGATGAATAAAATATGTTTGAGATCCTTTCCATTAATGAGGTCATCTAAGTCTGAATGGAGGTTAGGGTTGTATGTAGGGTTGTATGATTGTATGTAGCCGATTAGTCTTAGTTACCTACAAAATTTTTATTGCCCTTTTCAGAACCGACTTATTCATTCAGAAGACAATTCGCCGTCAGTTTGCGTCGTGTACCGTGCTGACCATAGCCCACAGGCTGAATACCATCATGGACTCGGACAAGGTGCTGGTGATGAGCAGCGGGGAGGTGGTGGAGTTCGACCACCCCTACATCCTGCTCAGCGACCCCGACAGCCATCTCTCCTCGATGGTCCGAGAGACCGGGGAAAAAAATAGTGAAAAGCTTTTTGAAATTGCAAAAGAGACTTATTATGAAAATAATTTAAAAGAGAACTTAAGATGATATACCGAATTGTGGTTTTTAACAACTTTCGTGCACTATGGACGTTTGTTCCACATCAACATCTCCAGTGTAGGGTCTCCTAATGCAGCATGTGAGAGACGCGATGCACATAAAAAGTTCTTTTAGTGATAATTGGCGTACGAATAATAATGGACATTTTTGCACAGGGAGATCTTGTACCTTATTGGTCGATTTTTGTAGCTTATTGAGGCAAATTCATATAATATTCTAGATTCTACCCCATTTGATCGTTGTAAATGTTTTCGAGTTTTGGCATCAGTTCCTAAATTTTTTAATGTTTCATATTTCACAGTCACGTATTAATAAAAAATAACCTGGCCTCAAATGAGCTGAATCGCTTCCTGATTAAGATTCATAAATTCAGGAAGCGATTCAGTACGTTTATGGTTGGGCTTAAACATGCTAATCAATTTTGTTTGCAATTTATTGTAAAGTGGAATATTTAATGCTTCTTTAACTTAAAATATTGCAAATAAACTAGTAACAGGTATTATTGATATTGTAATATTAGGTTTAAATTATGTCTTTTAAGTTTTATACTTGTATTTATAAATAAAAGATTAATAATGTAGGTATTCATTTTTAGATCTATTTAACCTATCTACACATCACCGTTATTTACACAGATTTAACGCTTATTAAAAAAAAGTTAGTACTAAATTAAATATTATGTTCGGTATTTTGTCCGCGTGTATTATATTATGTATTTTTTATATTATATCAAAAACCGAATAAAATATCAATTGAAAATAATATAAATATAAAGGCACAGGGATGATTCTGTACTCAACTCTTAGAATGATGGATGGACCCTTTGTATTGAAAATTGAAGTCTTTATGGTTCAGGATGATGATGATATCTATATTTATCATCTGTAAAACTGATTATAATTAAAATTTTACTATTATTTTGAAATTTTATAATAGTTGTCATCAAACGAAAGCGGTATTGCATCATGTAAACATTGAACGTGACGCATTAAACCTAAGGACCTTTTTCGATTAATTATTTATCAGTCTTCTATCAGATATCGGTTTGGATAATGGAAGAACACTATCTATAATGAGGAGTAAAACAAATATTTCTTGTGCAATCACGCTGTTAGAGCCTTTGGTTAGAGCTTAGAATAGCCGGCCAGAGGATGTTATTGCAGCTCTAAATGTCAACCAGTTCAAGAACAGGCTAGATAGATATTATAATTGATATTTTAAAAACACAAGATAAACAAATTTAAAAGTTTTAAGTAACCCTCAATTTTGTCAAGCAGTGGGGGAGCTGGCGGTGATAGGCTAAAGCTAACAATACGAACGCGTCAGCATTAAAAAAAGGATCAAAATTAGTTTCTGCCTTTGGGAGCTACGATGGCTCGGACAGACACACACATTCACACACATACACATCAAACCAAACTTGTAATACCCCTATGTTTTAGTCGGGGATTCAAAACACAAAGGACCACTTGATATAATATAATATTATGTTAGTTATGTCACCAGCCGTCTGTCCCATTAATGAACCGTATTTATTTTAACGTAGTTTTATACATCACTAGCTGACCCTTGCCCACTTCGTTGAGCATAAAAACAGTTTATGATGAAATTCAACTAAAAAAAACAACCCCTAACTCGGGAACGCTGAACCCGCAACGCGGGAACCCGGAACCCGCAGCATGGGAACCCGAAACCCGCAACGCGGGAACGCGGAACCCGCAGCATGGGAACCGGAAACCCGCAACGCGGGAACCCGGTACCCGCAACGCGGGAACCCGGAACCCGCAACGCGGGAACCCGGAACCCGCAACGCGGGAACCCGCAACCCGCAACGCGGGAACCCGGAACCCGCAACGCGGGAACCCGGAACCCGCAACGCGGGAACGCGGAACCCGCAACGCGGAAACCCGGAAACCGCAGCATGGGAACCCAAAACCCGCAACGCGGGAACCCGGAACCCGCAACGCGGGAACCCGGAACCCGCAGCATGGGAACCCAAAACCCGCAACGCGGGAACCCGGAACCCGCAACGCGGGAACCAGGAACCCGCAACGCGGGAACCCGGAACCCGCAACGCGGGAACGCGGAACCCGCAACGCGGGAACGCGGAACCCGCAACGCGGGAACCCGGAATCCGCACCATGGGAACCCGAAACCCGCAACGCGGAACCCGCTACGCGGGAACCCGGTTCCCGCAACGCGGGGACCCGGAACCCGCAACGCGGGAACCCGGAACCCGCAACGCGGGAACCCGGAACCCGCAACGCGTGAACCCGGAACCCGCAACGCGGGAACCCGGAACCCGCAACGCGGGAACGCGGAACCCGCAACGCGGGAACGCGGAACCCGCAACGCGGGAACCCGGAATCCGCACCATGGGAACCCGAAACCCGCAACGCGGAACCCGCTACGCGGGAACCCGGTTCCCGCAACGCGGGGACCCGGAACCCGCAACGCGGGAACCCGGAACCCGCAACGCGGGAACCCGGAACCCGCAACGCGGGAACCCGGAACCCGCAACGCGGGAACCCGCAACCCGCAACGCGGGAACCCGGAACCCGCAACGCGGGAACCCGGAACCCGCAACGCGGGAACGCGGAACCCGCAACGCGGAAACCCGGAAACCGCAGCATGGGAACCCAAAACCCGCAACGCGGGAACCCGGAACCCGCAACGCGGGAACCCGGAACCCGCAGCATGGGAACCCAAAACCCGCAACGCGGGAACCCGGAACCCGCAACGCGGGAACCAGGAACCCGCAACGCGGGAACCCGGAACCCGCAACGCGGGAACGCGGAACCCGCAACGCGGGAACGCGGAACCCGCAACGCGGGAACCCGGAATCCGCACCATGGGAACCCGAAACCCGCAACGCGGAACCCGCTACGCGGGAACCCGGTTCCCGCAACGCGGGGACCCGGAACCCGCAACGCGGGAACCCGGAACCCGCAACGCGGGAACCCGGAACCCGCAACGCGTGAACCCGGAACCCGCAACGCGGGAACCCGGAACCCGCAACGCGGGAACGCGGAACCCGCAACGCGGGAACGCGGAACCCGCAACGCGGGAACCCGGAATCCGCACCATGGGAACCCGAAACCCGCAACGCGGAACCCGCTACGCGGGAACCCGGTTCCCGCAACGCGGGGACCCGGAACCCGCAACGCGGGAACCCGGAACCCGCAACGCGGGAACCCGGAACCCGCAACGCGGGAACCCGGAACCCGCAACGCGTGAACCCGGAACCCGCAACGCGGGAACCCGGAACCCGCAACGCGGGAACCCGGAACCCGCAACGCGGGAACCCGGAACCCGCAACGCGGGAACCCGGAACCCGCAACGCGGGAACGCGGAACCCGCAACGCGGAACCCGCAACGCGGAACCCGCAACGCGGAACCCGCAACGCGGAACCCGCAACGCGGAACCCGCTACGCGGGAACCCGGAACCCACAACGCGGGGACCCGGAACCCGCAACGCGGGAACCCGGAACCCGCAACGCGGAACCCGCAGCATGGGAACCCGAAACCCGCAACGCGGAACCCGGAACTTGCAACACGGGAACCCTGAACCCGCGACGCGGAACCCGGAACCCGCAACACGGGAACCCGGAACCCGCAACGCGGAACCCACAACGCCAAACCCTTCCGTGAACGTTGCTGGTTCTGCGCTGTCAAATGGAATAAATAGTATCCTATGTCCGTCTACTGGCTCTAAGTTACTTCCTCACCAATTTTCAACCATATCGATAAAGCCTTTCTTGAGTTATAAATAATTTAACTAACACGACTTACTTTAATACAAATAGCTGATGTATAGATGGAACTAACATAAGCTAACGCCCGGTGAAAACTCCCGTCACAGTCGGTCCAGCCGATCGGTGATCATTAGTTAGATAACTAATGATCACCGATCGGCTGATGATGATGAAAAGAAGCCTAAATTAATCCTTATAACTTTAGCTATCTACCAGTGAAAGTCTCGTTAAAATCGGTCCAGCCGTTCCAGAGATTAGCCGGAGCAAAGAGACACGCTAACAGACAGACAGACATTTTTTTTTAATTGCATTTTCGTTTTCAGTAGCAAGAAAAAAAAAGACAGAACAGACAGACGTTAACTTCGCACAAAGACAAATGACGACAAAAGACATAGTGGCGTCATATCATGACGTTTTCGATTTTTTTTTATTGTTCGTGAATTATGACCATGGATCTTACTCCTTCGATCTGATTTTTAAATTAACATTTATAATATATTCTTATAACAACTTATAAGTTAAGTACTTTTTTTAAATAGGTATATTTATAGTTGTTAAAAGATTAATCGATTTTTTGAGTAAGTCTCTAGTGTTTAATAAGAAAAAGTGTTAACTGACGTAACATTATCACGACGTTTATTTCATTAAATCATAATTTGTATATTATATTTAAGATCGTTTATCAGTGAAAGCAAATCGTAAAAAAACTCATATTGGTTATGTTGACAATAAATATCTAATAATTATTAAATAAAGTTTAGTAAATTCTGCAGTTTTAACAAAAAGAAAATATTTATTTTATTATGTCGTCGTTACAACGTTACGTCGCTCATTTTTGATAAACTGTCAAATGTTACCTATTAAAATGACCCGACTATTTATTAGTGGTGGACAAATAGTATAACATAATAATATAACATAGTTTAATGAATCCAAATAGTTTAAGTTTATGTTAATACGTTATTTATAGCATTTCATAATTTTTATTTTCCATTTGTAAACAATGTCGTTACCATGACACCCGTGTCATATAAACTGGCAACGACGTGAATCGATTGAGCCCAGGTTCAAACCCCGCGTGACCATCACGTATTTTCTTCTTTTTTCTAATTTTCTGCTTATTTTTTTCAACATTTTCTTTCATAATAACCTTTTCGTGACAATAACGAACATACCGTAAAAAAAAATTGCGAAATTGGTCAAGCCGTTGTCGAAGCGCACACGACGTAACAAATTTTGGAGGTCGTTTTTTTACACTTTGGGCTACATTTTTAGGGTTTTAGTAAGGAACCCGACTTTACTTTTTTTAAACATATAATATAGCCTATGTTCAGCGCTAGGAATGTAGCTTTCCAACGGTGAAAGAATTTTTCATATTGGTTCAGTGGTTTCAGAGCCTATTCCATTCAAACAAACAAACAAACAAACAAACAAACAATCAAACGTTACCTCTTTATAATATTAGTATAGATACTGATAGAGATATGTTCAAAAGATTAGCCGTGGTCGTATGTCACTTTCATTTAATTTTATTATTATAATGAAACTGTTTTGCTACAGCATAGCATCTAAGAGCTACATACATACATACTAGTCCAAATCATTCCCTCCTGTTTGCTTCACCGGGTAAAAAAGGATAGATATAACGACCGCGTTAAAAAACTATAGAGAACGCCTAGGTTTGGGGAGTTAAACGACAAACAGGGCAGGTTAACAAATTTGGATTGCCGGAAGAAAATATTTTGTGGTTTTTGCATGAAGTTCTATTATGATTTCCTTATTACTCGTGCCTTAACCGTCATGAATGTAACTAGACTAGCCGCAAATGAATTGGGTCGTTATGATCTCATTGAAAGAGTAATAAAATATGTCAGTCTGTCATAAAATGCAACCTTCATATTTGATTTACCTACCGATGACTAGTGACCTACCACCATTGTTGTAAATGTACAGGAAGGTAAGAAGGTAAAATATGCTCAACCATGGAGGGCGCGGAAATGACTTGGTTATCTTGTGGGTTTTCTTTTTTTTCAAATTGGTGCTCACTAATGGTATTTTAACCCTTTTAGCTGTATTGGAGTATAACTAGCCGGGTGGCAGAAGGAGAAAATGGGTTCCTGCATCACCCGGGTGATGTACGAAACGGATGTTGGGGATAGCTACGTTGCTAGACTGTCATTTTGGTCTGTTGGTTTTCTTCTATTTAATTCTATGTGTATATGTTGTTAACTATGTTTTTAATATCAAATATTTCTGAATATAATAATTTTATAAAAATAGAATATTGTGTTCTATCATCAATGGACAGTAGAGACTGAACACTACCTTAAGTCTAGAACGTAGGATTATTAATTGAATGAAGTGTTTTTAGGAACGACTATTGCAATAATGTTCGTTTCTTGTTATTATGAGCTGTTAAGTAGTTTACTTTTTTTATGTCAACATACTTCATTTTGACGACCTCCGTAGCGCAGTGGTTGAGCGAGTTGGTGCTTGAGCGAGAGGTCGCGGGTTCGAATCCCGCCGAGGGAACAAAAAGTTTTTAACGTTCTTGGGTCATGGATGTGTATTAAATTTGTGTATAATATAATAAAAATCTTGTGACGGACGTGGTATGAAGCGTCCATAGATATTATATTATTATTATTACTAGCTGTGCCCGCGACTTCGTACGCATGGAAAAGTGATTTAGGACACTTTTATATTTTTAAATATATTTTTAGTTTATTGGCGTAACCGCCGACAACTTTCGCCAATAGGTACTTCCCAGTGTATCCCAGTGTTGATCCCGATCCAGCAAGTCACGTACCCGGCAAGCCTCTTGGTATGCAGGGTATAATAATAATATAGTACCATCCTTTCGGAGCTCGGCAAAAGAAGTAGGCCTTCGAACAATATGTAGAAGTCAGCAAAGGTATTCGAAGTTAGGATAATATTATTCGAATGCACCGTATAGACCCAGCCAATTTTTCACGTTAATTTAGTAAATTATTTAACTTCGATGTCCGTCTGTCTATCTGTCTGGTTGTCAAAATTTTAACACGTGTAGGTATCAAGCTAACAATCCTATTAAATACTCAGGATCTTCTGTCCCTTCTGGCTTTGAAAAAAACAGACTCCTTAGCCACATCTACCCAAAGATTCAGCCGTATCTCTCTAATTTTCGACACTCCAAAGGGAACCAAAACCTAAATTTGATACAAAGCAACGTCTTAATAGTGCCGACATAGGATAAATTGCGAAACCATAAAATTATTTTCAATTTTTTTTAACTTACTACCGTTTTTGTCATTAATATTTTGAGATATTAAATTGAAACATGTATTGCAATTTGCAATTATTAAGGTATTTAAAACGAAACTCTCGGTTAGACATGGGCGCAGCGGCACGCCCCGTCGAGGATCCAGCAGGCTTACTCTCGACACAACCGAGAATCGAATCAGTTCGATCTCAACGGATTTGGTGTTTTATTTGGTAGATTACTTTGGAACTAATTAGGATAAAGAAAACCTTTGGAACGTAACTTTTTGTACACCCGACGATATCAATCGACATAGAACAAAAATAAACAAACGTCAATTTATTCGGGAGTATGCGGCACGATCGAATCTGAATCAAAATCGAATCAGTTTGGAGAGTTAGGCCCCAGCTCGGCGCGCCGATCGGTTTTAGTAGCGTTTTTTATTAACCTACCCTAAGTATAACAATAATATAAATAAATTAAATTTAGTTTTAAAGAAAATATAAAATAAAAAAAGATTAAATTTTAATGTTTGCGCGCGGTTCCTGCCGCGCTTCATACAAACGTCCAGCATTTTTTTTAATTGTCATAAGTTTTTTATTTATGAACCGATTGAGATGAAATAAATGTTAAGTCAAGATTACTACAAATATGATTGAACCACATCTAAATCGGATAAGCCGTTTCTGAGATTAGCGTGCACAAATGCACCGACAAACAGACAAAAATAAAAAAAATATTGTTTTGGGTACTATTGCATAAATAAAAGTCTCCTATAATAACACAGGCACAGTTAGCACATTTTAATAGTTATAATTTTGCTATATTTCCTAAACTACTCATTATATTTATGCAAATATAATGAGTAGTTTAGGAAATATAGCAAAATTAAAATCGTTTCGCCGTGATTCGACCTTGCGCCGCGTAATGCAGGCTGCTGCGTGACGTCTTACGTCCGAGCCGGGCTGGTGTAGTGTAGACTGGTGGGTAAAAAATACTATTAAAATGTGCTAACTGTGCCTGTGTTATTATAGGAGACTTTTATTTATGCAATAGTACCCAAAACAATATTTTTTTTATTTTTGTCGGTTTGTCGGTGCATTTGTGCACGCTAATCTCAGAAACGGCTTATCCGATTTAGATGTGGTTCAATCATATTTGTAGTAATCTTGACTTAACATTTATTTCATCTCAATCGGTTCATAAATAAAAAACTTATGACAATTAAAAAAAATGCTGGACGTTTGTATGAAGCGCGGCAGGAACCGCGCGCAAACATTCAAATTTAATCTTTTTTTATTTTATATTTTCTTTAAAACTAAATTTAATTTATTTATATTATTGTTATACTTAGGGTATAAAGGGCAAATATTATAGTCTTCATGGAATGCTTAAGCCAACTAACGTATTAATAAAAATTATAAGGATTAATACCGTGATGGTATAAATAGCTTTCCAAAAACCGCTTAATTGCCCGTTTTTTAGTTTATCGCGAAAGGCTTTCTTTTAATTATACAGTTAATTAAGTTGATTTTATACAATAAATGATAATTTATTTTAATTTGTGAAGCAAGTTCAAAAATACAATTTTTATATTATTGTGACACTGTGAAAACACTGTTTTCCCAGAAAAAAAATCCTGATAGTTAGGTACTTACTTATTTGATGTTCTAATCTACTTTAGTGCCACGTTCTATTGCTTCGCGTCACTGTGTAAGCGATCCCCCCGCGCCCCCCGCGCCCCCCGCACGAACCGTTCGACCGCAGGCCGCGCGCGCGAAATTCATCCGACTTGCTTCAAATTTATCGTCACTGCTCGGCTCCTATGTATCGTAGAGTTATGTTATATAGCCTATAACCTGCCCAGGAATATGGGCTACAATCGTACCAAGTTTGGTTAAAATCCCTTCAGTAGTTTTTGTTCCCATCGCGCACATACAGACAGACAGACAGACAGACAGACAGACAGACAGACAGACAAAAATTTTACTAATTGCATTTTTGGCATCAGTATCGATCGCCAATCATCCTCCAATATGTATTTTGAAAAAATATTCAATGTACAGAATTGACCTCTCTACAGTTTTATTATAAGTATAGATTATTTACTTACTAACACAACATACACACTCTCGAACATAAAATATTGCTGTACGGAAGCCCACACACAAACAACCATTTATCATAATATGTTTTCTGGTTGCCCTAGCCTGAGCGACTGCGGCATCAGCGCATTAGCTGCCTAGAGCTGTTAGGTTACTCCTTTAATATTCAAAAATGGAAAGAGAGACATACTTAAGCTCGTCAGTTTAATATAACTTACAAGTTGGTACCTCCAGCGATGATGAGCCTATAATCAGATTTAGCACTATATAACAGTTCCTACTACTGGCTACTATTACCGTTGCTACTACTGGCGTGACTTTAAATTTTAGTACAAAAACACAATTTTCAATGTTAATGTGTATTTAATTCAATGTTTAAATTACTTTAGGTACATGACTCAGAAAAATAATTGTCCATTTTATTAGAATTAATAATCACACAATGACCTATTGTCTAATATTAATTAATTCATCGCCAAATCCATGAAAGAATTTAAGCCTAATGTTTATATTATATATTTTGTTTTAAAATATGTACTTAATATTTGATCCGACAAAACACCTATGAAGTGCCTAATATCAGTAAAAGTTTCCATGTGTCGTTAGACATACTGACATTTTTTGTGACTTTTACACACTAACCGAATTCAGTATCTTCTGCTTATCGAGTGAGTATAATTGTAGCCGAAATAAGGAGTAATTACATCGGCGAAAAAAGTACGTGTAAGATAAAGAATGTTTGTAATGAATTTAATCAAATTATAATAAAGATAACTGCGTCGACATTGGATTAGGTATCAGTTAGTTTATAATGGCGGCGGGGCGGCCGACACTGCCTCCAGGTGCCGCCACTGTACAGTCGTGTCGTGCAGTTTAAGTTTAATAATAATAATAATAAAGCGTGGACGAATTGAGAACCTGGTTTTCTGAAGGTAAAAATGGGTGTAAAAGTTAACGACAAAACAATAGATAAGAAGAATGTGCCGATTGTATCGCCTCTGGAAAAGTCGCCGCCGGGGCTGATCTCCCGGCTGTTCTACTTTTGGACGTTCCCGCTGTTCACCAACGGCAACCGCAGGGACCTGGAGGAGTATGACCTCGTGCCACCCAGGAAGATATACGACTCGAAAGGTGCGGGCGACGAATTAGAAAGGTTAGT
The DNA here is from genome assembly GCA_905187575.2 of Celastrina argiolus. NCBI lineage: Eukaryota > Metazoa > Arthropoda > Insecta > Lepidoptera > Lycaenidae > Celastrina > Celastrina argiolus. The sequence continues at coordinate 10,187,954 of LR994584.1, forward strand.
GTTGATTGTTGAGATTAGGTCCTGATTAAGAAGCGAGTTTGAACTGGATGAATTTTGTCTGTCGAATTAATATGTTACTTTACCATTTTTTTCGTACAAAATCTCTTAAAGTTATAGTTAGTAGGTATATATTCGACGGAAAAAAAATATCTGAGGAGTGAAAAATCCCCCTTAGAAAAAAGGGGTGTGCCTATGTTGTGGACACAGCCGTTTTGTACGTGAATACAGCCCTTAATAAATTCTTGAATTCTTCATCTATCCAGTGGTGTGGTTGAAATTTAAATGCGGATGATCGATTATTATAATAATATATTATTGTTGCAGTCAAAACTTTTAACCAGTCAAAAGTATTATTGACTAGGAAAATCAGTCAAAAGTACTTTTGACCGTATGCTTTAGTTAAATAATACTTATGACTGAAATAACAGTTAAAAGAGCGTCAGTCAAAAGTACTTTTAACTGAAAATTAGCAGTCAAAAGTACTAATAACCAATAATTTTATGTCAAAACCACTTTTGACCAACCTGTTCAGTCAAAAGCACTTTTGACTAATTTTGCTAGTCAATAGTACTTTTGACTGGTTAAGAGTTTTGACTGCAACATTAATAATATCTATCGACGCTTCACTCCACGTCAATCTAGCCCCGTGGTAAGTATCCGAAGAACTTGTGTTACGGGTACCAGATAATGGAAATATATTTAATGATTTAATACTATACACTTATACTATACTATACACTTATTTAAGATTTTATTATACTAATACACCAATTTAATACACACCCAGGACCCAAAAACACAGAAAGCTTTTTGTTCCGTCTTCGGGATTGGAACCCCTGACCTACACCAACACGCTTAGCTACTGCACTACAGAGGTCGTCAAATACATTGCATCATTTAATAAAATTAACATAATAATTAGTACTTTGCAACATTAACAATTTATTACAAAGAAAATATCGGCATCGGCGTCAATTTAATTGATTGACAGAATTAAATAATTCTTAATTGGTTACTTGCACTAAATTTGTTAGTCAAGTACAAATAACAATTATAACTATGGCAGAATTATGAAAAATTAGCTATAGTTACATTTGTTTTTGCGAATATTTTTATGAATATTAACTATTCAAATAAAAAAAAAAGATTAAAAAAACTGGGTCAAAAGTCTGAAACAAGAAAATAATTCAATTTGAAATACAGAAATGCATAGGTACAAAAATGGTCAAGGTAGAGCCGTGGTCGCACCCGCTATTGGCATAAGCCTTGATTTTTTTTATCGTATGTCGGTGTGAACTAATGCTTAGATTTTATTAGCGGGTACACGGCTCTACCTTGACCATTTTTGTACCTATGCGTTTCTGTATTTCAAATTAAATTATTTTCTTGTTTCAGACTTTTTAGACCCAGTTTTTTTAATCTTTTTTTTTTATTTGAATAGTTAATATTCATAAAAATATTCGCAAAAACAAAGTCCAAAATTTTTCAAAAAATTATATAGCCTATGTTACTCGCGGCATTAACACGAATCGATTGACACCTCATTCATTAAAATCAGACCAGTAGTTTAGCTTCTACGAGGGAACATACATACATACATACATAGACTGCCAAAATCATTACCCTTCCTTTTGGCTCCGCCGAAGTCGGGTAAAAATTAGAAGCTAATTTCTTACTTTACAAAATGTTACAGGAGACGTATTTAGGTAGTTATGGTAAGGTACCTGTCAAGTGTCAGGTACAGGTAGGTACATACGCGCAATTAATTAAAAAAGAAAATATTATTGTCCACTGAAGCAAATAGACAATCTAAAGAGAATAAATACATTTCACAATTTAAAACTAGAATTGCTTGAAAACGTTTATTTTCTTTGTACTTAAAATCATCGTTTTTCATTGTAAAATCATATAAACCTTTGATTTTAAATTTGCTTTAGTGGCTTTATCTAGATTTTAGAGCTATATTTGGAACGGAAAAAAATAGAACTCACGCTGTGCCAATAGACAGACAACGGTTGTTATATGAAGTGACCATAAAATTAAGTGCAAATTGTAGAGTCATCGCAATGGATTATACAGGTGTATACTGCTTTTAAAGATATCTCTGTGGTTAGAACGCTATAAAAATAACAAGCAAGCAGTCACACAGAAGTGCATAATATCTAGCCATAATAATGTTTATGGGCTTACAGTCTTGATGCTCATTCCATCCGCAATTTATCAAATTCTTTTTGTGTAAACAGACGTAATTCGAATCCTTAATGGAACAAGAGTTCTAGCTTTAGCTGTTGATTCTTTTGATATTAGCCCACCACATACGGCACGATATCTGAATCATAAATTTCTGAATATTTTAGACCAGGTTGGTCTAATACATAATGCTGTCGTGGTGTAAAATCGTAAATAACTATGAATATTTTTTTAAGAAACCATCGTCAAGCAGTTAGCTAACTGACGATGTTGAATTATAGCTAAGAACACCCGCGGTCACGTTTGCTTCGAAACAAAAGAAACTACAGCAAAATCGGTACATCCGTTATCCGGGAACTGCTATGCCACATATACAAACACACAGTCGTTAAAAATATATTCCCACAGAGCTGACATAAACGTACTGAATTTGGCATCCCGAATGTAGAATTAAGGTAAACTCGAGCCGCACCGAAAACACCACAGTATCCACATTAGAATTGTTTATAATATGAAGTTGTGTGTAATCTCGCACACCCACTCGCGCCGCAGTCGCCGCACTACCGTAATAAAAGCGCGTGCAGCGCGGGAGGTGCTGTTGAACCTTTAGAGACTAATGTAGTTTGTTTATGTGGGGTAGTACCGGAATGTTTGTCTATGGGGCATTTCACGGCCAGAAAAATAAAGTCAGATCTTGGATATTGTTCATAATTGGATCAATTGCACTTCCATAGGACCTGAATAAATACACGTCCTTATTTTATGCCTAGTTACGAATTTATCCGCCCTTAAAGAATTATTAAAATTTTAAAAGCTGATTTTTCGTAAGCTGTTAATGAAAGTAATCGGATGGAATAAAGAACAAGTAAATAGTGTTTGTTTGAGTATTTTAATTGATTCGCTAGAAAATAAATTGAAATAAGAAAAATATATTTTTTTTCGTACCGTAAACCAGAAGATATAAAGCCCCCTATGTATTAAAATTCTTAAACTTAATTTAATTAGTAGGTGTAATTATAGAGTGTATGTTTGATTGATTGATTAGCCTATGCTATCCCACTGCTGTAATATACAATATGTAAAAATACCAGTTATAATATTTTTGGGATATGACTATACCTTTTCTCATTCTAGAAATGTAGTTTTATACATAACTAGCGACCCGCCCCGGCTTCGCACGGGTGCAATGCTGATACTAAATTAAATACACTACAGAAAAACTATGAACGTTGTATATAAAAACATAGCGGCCCGCTCCGACTTTGCACGGGCATAAAATATATATGCCTATGTCACTCAATGAGAACATGATTAAAATCGATCCAGTATTTTTGATTCATTCATTACTGCCCTTGGCCTGCACGCATTAAATTTGGAGTAAAACAATTCCTTCATAGTAAGTATAGGGAAAGCCCTATACTTACTATGAAGATTTCCTGCTTTATATTAAAAACACCTAAAAAATAATGATTAATTGCACACTGTATTTAAGGTACTTAATTCGATAAGGATTAATGCCGTATTGCTTAAAACAGCTTCGTAAATAAGCCATTTTTTCACGTAAAAAGTAAACAATAAAAATGGTTAATGTGGGTTATCCCTAAAAGATAAACATATACCATCGCGAACTTTTTTGTAGACCTTTTTATGGTGTACATTACTGTAGTACATTAATTTGATCTAACTCGTAGGGTTTAGGCAGCGTTTTTGCTAAAATAGGTTAATTTACGACATCACGTTAGAAACCTCTAAAATTAGCAATGTTGCCTTAGTATATTATGCATGTATTATACATATAAACCTTCCTCTTGAATCACTCTATCTATTGGAAAAAACCGCATCAAAATCCGTTGCGTAGTTTTAAAGATTTAAGCGCACATAGGGATATAGGGACAGAAAAGGCGACTTTGTTTTATACTATGTAGTGATGTTGCTTCAAATAATAAACGGTAAAAGTGAAAACATTTTTTTTGTCTTTGCCAAAACAAGAACATGTTTAGAATGAGAAAGGGTAGTATAATTATATACCAAAGTTATGTCGGTGTTAGCTAAAAGAACAACCTCCTAAAGCAGCTGTCTTGTAACTCGCGTGTGCTGACACCTACTTCAAAAAGAACATTTATTGTAACTACATTATAAAAATATTATTTTATGCTTTTTGGTTGTTGAGGTTTTTTTAAACGTTCTTTCTTTTTTACGTCTATGACAATTTAATAAAAATATATTTAACTGTATGTTATTGTCTGGTAAAAAAGTGTGTGGCCATCTTTTTTGGCAAATTAACCTAGTAATGAACACTTTCTTTCATCTTTCTTAGAAAATGGAAAGAAGCAGAATACAAATCCAAAGCGACGGGGAAGAAAGCGTCGTTCACAAGAGTTCTAATGACGACGTTTCTATGGTCGTTCATCCCTGGAGGGCTCATGCAGTTTATATACGTCGGCTTAAGGTGAGCACTTTTACATTGTATCTAGGAGCACGATAGTGCATCCGCCAAGTAGAGAAAAAACGACCAAACTTTTCTCTATCTAATCTATTTTCTGTATAAAATTTATATAATATATTATATCTAGCAATATACCTACGCACAGGCTTGCGTTTGATGCGTACACTCACTCATCTGCTTGCAGGTTGTGGTTATAATTGTTTCGCGGGATATTGCTAGATATAATGTATTTAAATTTTATGCTATGGATTTCCACAAAGTAACGCCTGATTCCATTAACTATTTTCTATATCTCTAGAACTTATATTAGTAGTGTCGTAATCTCACAACTTTTACGGTAGAAGAACTGAGTTGCGAGACTTGTAATTTTTTACAAGTTATGTTTTTGGTGGTTTAAAATATACACGATTTATGCATGATATGTGTGTGTGATGAGCGGTATTATCTAATATGATAAAAATATTGACTAATCATCATGACACAGATTAGGAAAAATATGACATAGTTCTAGGTATAATCAGACTATCGATCAAATAAATATTAGTAGATTAATAATACTCACTATTTTATTTAGTTTAGTAGTTGGTTTTCTATTTTTACTCTTTCGAGTCTTCACATTCGTATATGATTTAAAAACATTTATTGCCTGTTCATTTACGAGAAGTAATAATATAAATTATATTGCACACTAAACAAATATTCTAAGAATATTAGGAAACGCAGGGCGCTTATACTATGTAACGACATGAGCAACCTGTACACGCATCGTTCGGACGACGGAACGTGCACAGATCCGATCTGGAATGTCGATATTTTTTACCGCCTTGCTGGACGAGTTTGAACTCGTAATCAGCACGATCCGCAGTACAAACCACACCGTCGCGCTCGTCGCGGCTTAGAATACAGTCTGTTGCGCGGTCCAAACTGTACATGAACAGAGTGCTAACAATGGCGCAAGCTGTAGGTCAAGCTCTGTAATCTTAATTTACAACGTGGACAATCCTAATTAGATACAATTAATCTACAATATTTTGTAAATTCTGCATAGATATATAATTGTGATAGGTGCGCCGGGCGATATAATATACGACTAGTATCTTAATCCGAGCGATAACCTCCTTTTTGTAGTTGGTTTAATTGTATGTTGGCTGGTGAATACTTAATTTAAAGGTTTCCGCTATAGCTGAATATTTTATTTTCATTTCGGGTTTATTTTGTTCCTCAGTAGTTAAGGTGGTCATGAAATCTCGTAGAAACAGAATTTCAACATTTATGAAAGCTTCCTGGCTGTTTGTTACCCTTGCATGGCACGAAAGTAATTTTATTAAATTTAAATCAAAATTGAAAGCCATAACAACAAATAGCACTTGGCTCTTTTACATTTTCTTTCAACACTGGATTGAAACCGAGTTATGATTTTATATCCAAAATTAGGTCACGATATCTTTAGTGAAATATACGGATAAACATTGAATTAATTTGACTAAGAGCATTTACATAAGTTGCAGGCCGCATACTGATTCCCGCTAATAGGACGTTGCACGTGCACGGGGGAGGTGGAAAATCGATGTTATAATAAATATTCATGCCGCGGCTTCTGTCGTTAATATTTGATGACGTCACACTTTTTGTAGCCAAACCTCTGCATTACCCATTTTTATGATTGCGCGTCCCCGTTTTGATAACCTCATTTTCATTGTTTATTATTTTCCCATTTTTCATTTCACTATTAATCTATGACAGCTAACGTTTTGGGTTATCTACTCGAACTATCTGTATTAAATATTGGAATTAAGGTATTAGGTTGATAATGTTGAGGAAAACTGGAAAAGTTCAAGAATACTACAATTATTTAGGCATCGAATAACGCCCGAAATTAATAATAATGAATCTTGATAGGGAGGGATAGTAGATTAAAGATTGGCCTATGTTCGAAAATTACAGTTAGTGCATGTTAATATGCAATCTGTTAAAATATGTCCATCTTTAGATCGTATTTTTTTTTCAATCATTTTCAATCTCTCATTGCGATAAATTTCGGGGATTGCACTTTGTAACTGAAACTCTGAGATTTTAGCAAATTGAAATTTTAGCAAATTCGGATGGGTGGATTCCTAAAATCTCAGATTGCTAAAATTGGATCAATATTGATTATTAATTTCAGGCGTTAGTGTCTAGACGATTGTTAGTTATCGCTGTCGCTCTACAGTATTGACGGTCAAATATAGACGACTATTAAGAACTATAAGACTAGTCGTTTTTGTGCGCTACGCTCTAGTGATTTTTTTATAGTTTTTAGATAAATCTGCAAATTTTACTGAATATTATACATGTCCTATCTTATAAAAATAAGTATTCCGAAACAATTAATCGTCAAAACATAATATGAAAATTTCTGACGATATCACTGTTTCTTCTAGAACGGTATCTCCTTTGCTGTTCTCGGAGCTTCTAGCCTACTGGTCTGTCAACTCCACGATATCCCGAGAGACGGCCGCGATGTACGCGGGCAGTATGGTGGCGGCGAACTGGCTGGCGGCATTCTTTAACCACCACGGCAACCTGTATTGTCAACAATATGGCATGAAGCTTAGAGTAGCTACCAGCTCGCTGATGTTCCGTAAGGTAAGGAGGACTTGCAATAATTTTAACATCTAATTTAATTACATAAGGGAGCGCTAGTGTAAACACCAGTACGCATAGCATGACAGCTCTAGAAATAGTTTCGTCTACGGAATAATAGATAAAATGAAATATTGATGAAGTAAATGTGTCATCTTATCCATACAATCTGTCAAACAAAAGGCAAGGCAAAAATTTCTACAGTGCACTCTACTATGTTTGCTAGCTTATACCAGCTTGCGTTGCATGATCAGAATGGGCCAAAAACGATCAAAATTTTTGCAGCAGCTTAGAAATATCGCGAAGATATGTTGTTTGAGCCCAGAGCTACTTTAGTTTGGACGGTATTACAGATAATGCGCATGAACAACGGCGCGCTGGGCGAGACGACGGCGGGCAAGGTGGTGAACATCCTGTCCAACGACCTGCAGCGCTTCGACCTGGCCTTCCTCTTCCTACACTACGTCTGGATCATCCCCATCCAGCTCGTGGCTGTATGCTACTTGGGCTACCAACAAGCCGGAATTTCCTCTTTGATTGGTCTTGCGGCGTTAATTATAATAGCGCTGCCTATACAGGGTATGTTCTATGTTTATTATTTCGGATGATCTATTCTTTAATATTGAAGGGATCTGTGGCCCAGTTTTTCAAGCAACGGCAATCAGGGACGCATGTTACCATCCCACCGAGGGAGCAACCATCTTTGAAGGTTCCGGGGTCATGTATTAAATATTTGTATGATGTAACAAAAATCTTAAATAATTGAGTACCTATTTACATTGATTAACGCCTTCGTGGTCTTGTGGTTCAAAGCTTGGCTGTCGACTCGGTGGTCGTGGGTTCGATTCCCGCGTTGGAAAGAAAAAGTTTTGTTTTCAAGTTTGGTTAGCACAATGCAGATTATTTATTAATGCGTATCTGGTCTGGATTGAATTAAACCGGCCGCCGTCACCGAAATCGGTGTGGAAGGCAATTATTAGTAGGTAGGTATACATTATAGTAAGTAAGTGTAGCACAAGTTCTTTATGAACATTGCACGTAACCAGATAGACACAGTATGTAAGCATCCATAGATATAATATTATTTGTAAAATCTAGCGTGAAGCTAAAAGTGTTAATATTTATTTTGTATGCAGGCGTTCTCGGAAAAGTCATTGGCATAATAAGATTTCGCACGGCAGAGAAAACGGACTCGCGAATTAAGATTATGAGTGAAGTAATTAACGGAATACAGGTAAACAATATTAAATAGTTCTTTTCATCACCAACTATTGATTTTCTTACCTTGTCCTCATTATATGAATGCTGTAATTTACTCTGACGTGGTTGTTTTTTATTCAATTTGAATTATTGACAATGTTGCCGAACATCCTTAGTATTATGTCGAGGAAATGAGTAATGAACTAAATTAGGTATTTATTTTAAAGGATTAGCACTAATTAATATTGGATTGGTAGCCATTAGGTTAATTAATATTATCACGGCTTAAGTGATTTTGGAATTTACTTACATGAATTTTAACAAGTCAGTATTAGTTAACGAAAGTATTGTAAGTCTATTTTTTAAAGTTCCAACATTGTCCTTAACGCGAGAATGTTTTTTTTTTTTAATTTTAGGTTATCAAAATGTACGCTTGGGAAATTCCGTTCCAAAAAGTTGTCGGCGAAAGAAGAAAAGATGAACTGAAAGAAATTAAGCTGGCGACTATACTGAGAACTATATTTCTGGGCTTTATGATATTTACCGAGAGAACAGCGCTATTTTTCACTATTTTGACCTATATTCTTCTAGGGAATGTATTGACTGCTAACGTGGTAAGTTTTCTGTTTTTATATTTTCAAAAAGGGTTTTTTTTAACTAATTGAAAAGAAAACACCAGTTTCTATATTCTATTGTATTACTATATCCTTATAAAATTAATGGTCATTGAATTAAGTATATATACTATCGAGATTACACCAACGTAAAGGAATTTGCTTGTATCTAAGATAAAGCACCTGTACCTACTGTAGTAATGAAAAATTTAAACGCTATCAATAAATATTAAATTGTCATTATTTTTTATTGTCATTAATTTTAAGCCTTAAATAATTAATTTGTCGTATCTTGTAGTCATATCTTGAGGTAAGCTAGATAATTATTGTCTAACGGTTTTTCGGAACTGCAAAAAAATTGTATAGTCATGCGATTTCATATTTCCTCTATAAGTATTATTATGTTTTCCTTTTGTAAAAAGTTCAGATTTTTTTTTTCTGTTTTAGAATTATATTAGATATTAAAATTGTACAAAACACACAGAAATTGCTTTCCTAGAAATGGTACGCATGTTTCATGTTTAAGGAAGTTTAAGTAAGGAAGCATAAAATTAAGACTCTTGATAAATTGCGTTAAGGGCGATACCGCCATGCCTCGATAAAGATTAAACGCACAACTAAATTATATTAGATAGAATAATGTATACTGTAGTAATCTTATTTGTTTAAGCATTACGCAATACATCATTAAAGAAATGCAAAGAACTACTTATCATACGCATTAAATATTTACTAAGATATTCATACTATCTTGTACCGGCACTTCCAGTAAATAAAAGTTGAATATTATGATATTAACGTATTTTATAAAATTTTAGCTAATTTACTTTTAAACTAGTAGTTGTTGTTTAAGTCCTTTGTTAAATATTTTTATGCTACAAAGTCAGTTTCTATCAAATATATAATTTTACTGCCTTTTCAGATATATCCACTGCAACAGTTCATGAACGCTGCCCAAATTAATATTACATTGATTTTACCGCTTGTCATCTCTTTTACCTCGGAATTGTTTGTGTCTCTACGAAGAGTGCAAGAATTTTTAGACTTAGGTTAGTAAGTGAGATCTGTCATGTTAAAAAGACATATCTACCAATGGTTACTTAAATATCAAATGTACATTGCTTTTCATTGATCTTTTTATGTGTTGTATGTATTAATTTTAGACGATAGAGCAGATTTTGCGGAAATTGAGAATACTTTGGGTCTACCCAGCAAGCTGTTCCGTAATATGGATGGTAGTTTTAGAAAGGATAAGGAATCTCCTGTAAGACCGCTTTCGTATCAGCTACGAAACGACGTATCTTTCGGAAATGATCTCAATATGGGTAATTATGGTTTCTTCCCAATAAAAAATAATTATTACCTGAAATATATTTGTGCACTTCTACTTAAACATATCGTCGTTAATTAAATGGTCCTTTCACGTACTAAATCTTTGAAAGGTTTCGTACAAAAAGCAAAAAAAAAAAAACAAAAAGTGATTGCTGTATGGGGGGGTTCCCTTTAATTGTTTTTTTTATTAACACAATAATTAGGCTGACTTAATCTATAAGATATAATGTATTAATAAGGATAAAAAAATAAGGATAAAAAAAACAGCGGCAACAGAAATACACAATTTGTGAATATTCTAATAGTTACCGAGGTTATTGAGCAAAGTTTAAGTAAGTCTTGTTTATATAGGAACTCTGTAAAGGTAAAACGTATACTGTACAATCGTTTTAATTAGATTTGAATGCCAGGTCTACGGTCGAACATGAAATTTCGGAGAAGTCTGTCGATGTCCAGCGACCTGGCGGTGGAGCTGCGCGACGTGAGCTCCAGCTGGACCGGCGACCCCAACTTCCTCGCGCTCAAGAACATCTCCATGCGCCTGCGCCGCGGGAAACTGTGCGCCATCATCGGCTCTGTGGGCTCCGGGAAGGTACCTTTTGATTTGTTTATAACTAGTAATTTGCCAGGTCTACGGTCGAACATGAGATTCCGGAGAAGTCTGCCGATGTCCAGCGACATGGCGGTGGAGCTGCGCAACGTCAGCTGCGTGAGAGCGTGACTGGACCGGCGACCGCAACTTCCTCGCGATCAAGAACATCTCCGTGCGCCTGCGCCGCGGGAAACTGTGCGCCATCATTAAACCATTGAAATTAGAGATACAAATTAAAAATTTAAAATAATAGAATATCTTCTAGCTTTTATCTTTAATCTTTTAGAGCCCGTTTTTTTAATTTTTTTCTTTATTAAAAATGAAGTTTATAAAAATATAGATAATACTTATCTTAATGTTTTTCTGTAATCTATAATAAGAGTATTACGGTATAAAAAGAAAAGAAATTATATATTATGTAACATAAAGTTCACTTTTAAAAGTGAAATGAAACGTTGTTTTATCTGTCAAACAGGTTCACAAGTGAGAGGGCCTAAGTAATAATGTACATCCTGTTTGCGACCTCTTCTAGGCTACTAGAGAGTTCTCATACGAAAATAATCTTGAAAATTAAAAAAAAAATACTAGAAGTTAAACGGCATTAAAGTTTTTGGTTATAATCTGCAAATATAATTGAAATAGTGGACATAAATTGTAAATATTCTTCCAGTAAGACCTATTTGGTCATTTATTTTACTCGGTTACTCCTTACCTTGGTACTTAAATGACTATGTGTAAGGATTTATTACAAGTAATTGTCTTTAGTTATCTTACCTATTATTCTTTGTACTTGCTTAAATTTCATTCCTTGTCACAGTCCTCCATATTGCAACTGCTGCTGAAGGAACTGCCTGCAGCGTCGGGCACGGTTTCAGTATTTGGCAGCATCGCGTACGCCAGCCAAGAGTCCTGGCTCTTCCCCAGCACCGTACGGGAAAATATTTTATTCGGCTTACCGTACGATCCTACCAAATATAAAAAAGTAAGAGGATAGATTTTTTGTTAAACATAATATGTTTAAATATTAATTGCCGTAAAGAACATTTGTTAATGGTAGGTAAAATTATAGGTATGCAACGCATGTGCTCTAGAGAAGGACTTCAAGCAGTTCCCGTACAGCGACCAGACACTAGTGGGTGAGAGGGGGGTGTCCCTCTCGGGCGGACAGCGCGCCAGAATCAATTTGGCGCGGGCCGTCTATAGAGAAGTACTAAGTTTTGTTATTTCGAGTGGCTGAAACTAGGCAAAATTCACGACTAAATGATATATTCTGATAACCCAGGCTGACATCTACCTGCTGGACGACCCGCTGTCGGCGGTGGACGCGAACGTGGGCCGGCAGCTGTTCGAGGGCTGCATCAACGGCTACCTGCGCGGCCGCACCCGCATCCTCGTCACGCACCAGATTCACTTCCTCAAGGCGGCTGACTTTATCGTCGTTCTCAATGAAGGTCGAGTTGAGAATATGGGCACATTTGACGAACTTGTGTCATCTGGAAAGGACTTCTCGTTAATGTTGTCATCTTTACATGAAGGAAAAGACAAGGACACTGATAGTATAGGCTCCGGGGTAATTTTTTAAAATTATTGAGATTCATCATTTACATACATTATTCTTAAAATGTAGCAAAAATTATATTTATATAAATACAAATTTTGCTGTCTCCCGCATTGCTTGGAGAGGGAAACTGGAACACTTCCTACTCCTCTTTCATTCTTCTTAATAATTTCGTTGCGGGTCCCAAAACAGATTTAGCATGTCCCTCGGGCACCCGTGAGATCATGTTAAAGGGTTTTTAAGGTTGGTTACCACTGTCGACCCTGGCTACACAAGAGTTGCAGTGGTGAGTATATGCAGTGGGCCATTTGCCCGTTTAAAAAAATCATAATAATATATCATCATGGTTTTAGAAAACGGAAGAAAAAACCAAACCAGCGATGTTAAGAGCTATATCGACAACAGAAGAAGAGGATGGTGCTGAATTTGATGCGCAGAAAATGGCCGCTGAAGAAAAACAGTCTGGAAACTTGCGCTGGGAAGTGATTGCTGCGTATTTTAGATCTGGCGGGCACCTCTGCTATATAGTATTTATCTTGGCTCTGATATTTATGACTGCAGGCAGTGCGGCAGCTGCAGACTATTGGATAAGCTACTGGTGAGACTCCAATTTTAGTTATTATTGTGAATTATGACTCGCGCGTACTTGCTATGCGATGTAACTTTTCGACGTCACAAATTGCTATGTAATAATTTATAACCTACTAACGTCCTATACGAGCTTTAGTTGGTCTATGAATAGGACGTGCACAACTAAAGCTCCATAAATAAAGACCGATATAAAATAATATGTGCTCATAACTTTAAATGTCGTCAATATTCTAGGTCTAACCAAATGGCTACTTATGAAGAAGATATGGTTGGACAAGAATTGGGTAAGTTGAGTGTATCTTTTCATTTCAACCGACAGCCTTCTAGGCTAAGAGCTCCTCAAGTAGCATTTCGGACAGAGAGGCGCTTTGCGTATTAATGAGTTTCTAAAGTGCTTAAGAGCGCCCTTAACTTGTAGGCTTCTTTTGTAAACGTATAATAAATTTACGTATTTTTGGCAAATTTTAAGACATGAATACACTGATTTCTGTAATATAAAAAAATACCTTAACTTTTGTTTTGTAGTTGTTATCAAGAATATTCACATATTTTATGATTAAGGTGAAAACTGTATTTTAATAAATCATTTTCAGACCCAGGGCTAGATGTTCAAGTTGGTAATTTAACTACGGGCCAATATTTGATTATTCACGGATCCATCGTGATTGTGTGCATTCTTTTGACAAACATAAGAGTATTTCCGTTTGCGTCAATGTGTGTGAGAGCTTCACAGAAACTACACAACCTCATGTTCTCTACCATGCTCCGGGGCATCATGAGGTTCTTTGACACGAGCTCTTCTGGTAAATAAAATTGAAAGAAATCCTTTTGATGACATTGATGAGTATTATCAAATAGTTACTAATACATTTTTAATTTTTAGGACGCATTCTAAACAGATTCACAAAAGATATGGGAGCCTTGGATGAGATATTGCCACGAACTCTGCTGGATGTGTTCCAAATTTACAGTACTTTAGTGTTTATTATCGTCCTTAATGCCATAGCTCTGTACTGGACGCTCGTGCCTTCTGCTATATTACTCTTATTTTTCGTATTTTTTGTGAAAGTTTACATGAAAACAGCTCAGGGTGTTAAACGTTTGGAAGGTGTCAGTGAGTACCCAATGCTTTGCAAACTACTTAACAATTAAGACTCTAGTTTATAAATAAAATGAACATAATGAGTTTTATATTTTTAGTACCATTAATACATATTGTCGTATGACGGTATGACTCTTTCTTATATTTAAAACAATTTCTTGTAATATTGTAGCATTCATTCAATAAGTAAAAATTTTCAGCTAAAAGTCCAGTATTTGGTATGGTTTCATCATCACTAAACGGAATAGCCACAATAAGATCAGCTGGAGCGCAACACAGGCTAATACATGAATTTGATCAACACCAGGTAATATTATTTAGCATGCATCCTATAGGTATAATATTACTATCAATTTGATAGTATAGTCATATTATGTTAAAATATTAGGTATATTATCAGATTATGTTTTAATTTGTAAATGTAGGTTATATAATTTTGCTTTTTACTGCCAGTTTTTATACTCTTATTTAATACTAAAGTAAGATTTAGGCTGCGTTTCCACTGACGCGGAGCGGGGCGGACAGGAGCTTGCGGTGCAAGAATTGACCAATCACTATGCTCGTACTGTTTCCGTTGAAATGGAGCGGAGATTTCGAGCATAGTTATAAGCATAGAGCTCCGCGTCAGTGGAAACGCAGCCTTACATACACTAAAACGCGTAAAATGCATTAAACACGCGTTTCCAGGATCTGCACACAGCTGCATGGAACAGTGTACTGGGCGCTGGTTCAACGTTTGGATTTTACTTGGATACTATGTGTCTCGTTTACTTGACTACGATTATTTTCGTGTTTCTTTACGTGGACTTCGGTAAGTAAAAGTATAATTTAAGAAAAGTGATATTTAAACTTAGGGTCCTGAAAGTGAAGTATTACTTTTTCAATTTTACCTCAAACGTACCAAATACTGGCGGAATGCCAAAGTTAGAATATATATTTTTCACTCTAAAAATACTTTATTCTCAACAATGTTTTTGGTAAAAGTTCAGCGCGAGTTAATATTCATGCATTTACGTTTGTGACGTATCTTTCAAATTGTAGTTTACACGTATCATATTAATAATAATATAATGATGGTAAATAATATTGTATAAGAGAAGCTATAATCTATTGCTATAATGATCTCAAGAGTTACAAGGGTCCAATGTACCATTCATGAAAGTTTATTTTAACATCAATACGTTATAGGTGACGCCATAGCAGTGGGTAGCGTGGGCCTGGCTGTGACACAGAGCAACACTCTGACCGCAATGTTGCAGCACGGAGCCCGCATGTTGGTGGAGTTCATAGCTCAGCTGACAAGTGTCGAGAGAATACTGGAGTACACGAAAATAGAAGGCGAAGAAAACCTTTTTGAAGGAAGTAGGTCAAATGCGTGTTTTTAGAATATATTTTATATCTCTAAAGTGAATAAAAATTACTCTCTTTTCCGTAATCTAATTAGTTTATAACAAATTTGAAAATTTACAGAGGTACAAATTCCACCGACCTGGCCATCTCACGGTATGATCTCGTTCCAAAACGTGAACCTTAAATATGCTCCTGATGAAGATGTCGTACTGAAAAATTTGAACATCAATATCGAGAGTGGATGGAAGGTGAATTTTTTCAACGTGTTCAATGAAATTCTGTTAAGTTGTTTCTTATAACTTATGTCATCTTAAAGATACTTTCTTGTGTCTAATTCGAAATTTTTATAGGTGGGCATCGTTGGTAGAACTGGAGCAGGAAAATCGTCGCTTATATCAGCGTTGTTCAGATTCGCTTATTTAGATGGAAAAATAACCATTGACGGTATCGACACATCTGTTGTTGCTAAACAGGTAGGTAAACTCTTATATCCACTTAATTGTTTTTTTTAGATTTGTTTTTCCTAATTTTATATTACCTACATTGTGTTTGGGGATCACATTATTAAGTGCTTAATTTTTTTTATTTCAGACACTGAGATCAAAAATATCTATTATTCCTCAAGAGCCGGTCTTATTCTCAGCTACAATTAGATACAATTTGGATCCTTTCAATATTTATAGTGACGATGATCTATGGCTTGCTTTGGAACAGGTGTGGATACATTTGATTATTCATTTTAGAAATAATTATGATTAGCTAAATTATTATATTGGAGTATTATAGCTTAATATATTTATATTGGAGTGTATTAAACTTGTATTTAACTAATGTTTTTGTTTAAATCAAGGTCGATATGAAGTCTGCGGTGCCGTCTCTGGACTTCAAGGTGACGGAGGGAGGATCGAACTTCAGCGTGGGGCAACGGCAGCTCATGTGCCTGGCGCGCGCCGTGCTCCGCTCCAACAAGGTGCTCATCATGGATGAGGCCACCGCCAACGTCGACCCTCAGTAAGTAGCTGTGTAATACGTATATACTACAAGGTGCTGGAAGGAAGAGTCGAACTTCACGTGGGGTAGTGCCAACTTGAGTAGTGAGTACTGAGTATATTTCGCGATTCTCTTATAAATTGTAACGCGCCTAAAAAAGTTTATTTTCAATAAAAACATATTTACGTTTGAAAAATATATTGTCTATTAATTAAACATTGTGTATGAAATAAGTAAAATGTTAAAAAAGTGGGTTGACTTTATGCTCGTTTTTTCCAGAACTGATAATTTCATCCAGCAAACCATTCGCCGTCAGTTTGCGTCGTGTACCGTGCTGACCATAGCCCACAGGCTGAACACCATCATGGACTCGGACAAGGTGCTGGTGATGAGCAGCGGGGAGGTGGTGGAGTTCGACCACCCCTACATCCTGCTCAGCGACCCCGACAGCCATCTCTCCTCGATGGTCCGAGAGACCGGCGGAAAGAATAGCAGGAAACTATTTGAAATAGCAAAGGAAACATATTTTCAAAGTAATCTGAAAGAGAATGCAAGATGAGTACAGGGGAACAAATCTAAGTCAGCCGCATTTCCAACAAGCTATTAATTAATAAGTTCTAATTTGTAGCCGAAAGCTGCAAAGCAAAATCTCAGAAGCCTTTCCTTTTAAAAAATCTACCTAATAAAGACAAAACAATATTATTAAAGTTTGCATATTTCATGTAAGCGACAATTATTGACACCAATAGCTACTAGTATAGCAAGTTAGATACTTCTAAATGCCAAGAAATAGTGGAATAAAACTTTGTCAGATTGATATGTAGTTAATTGTATTAAGTATTATACATAAGTAGGTTTAGGTTTTAAGAACCACGATAGACGAAACTGAAGTGAATATAATAAAAGATGTAAATACCTAGTATTTATTAAATACTGTAAGTTTTACAAATAAAATGTGTAAATAATTTTTATATCCCCTTTGTTTTCATTCCTCACTTCTCTCTAGACCCCGGTGTTATTTATATTATGTACATATAATGTAAAAAGATAAACTAAATAAAAAATTATAAAAAACCCCCCGACTTACCGAGTAACATTCCTATCACACCTAACAACGATCTGTTGACCTTGAAAACCTGAACCGATTTCCACCAAACATAGCTAAAAACACTATCGACTGATATACCTTTCAAACGAAAAAAAACCGCATTAAAATCGGATCATCCATTTGGGAGCTACGATGCCACAGACAAACAAATTACACATTTACACAAACACGTCAAAGTGATAACACGCTGTCGTTTTTGCGTCGGGGGTTAAAAAAAATCATACAAGCATGTAGACTGCTTGTATGGTTTTTTTCTTTTAATTTTTTCTTTCTATACCTTTCAATACTCTTCATGGTCATTATTTAGAAATGTACTGCTACGATAAAGCTATCACAATACAGATATGCAGTTTCCAAACTATTAAACAATGCACATGATGACATTCCCGTGTCGTAATACACTGAAACAGGAATCCGCAGGTACTCGGGTACCGACATGACGTGTGTTTCTGGGAACATAATCTACATGCGGTTGCATACATAATGGTGTGGTGCAAATGTGCACGCTGAATTTCTTCATGCAGTATCTGGGTAAACTCTGTTTTCTACCGAAAATCTAGTTCCTTGTATTAAATTGACGACCTCCGTAGCGCAGTGGTTCAGCGCGTTGGTGCTCGACCGAGAGGTTGAGGGTTCGAATCCCGCCGAGGGAACAAAAAGTTTTCAATGTTCCTGGGTCATGGATGTGTATTAAATTTGTGTATTATAATGTGATAATGTAATAAAAATCTTAAATATGTGTATATTATAAAAGTATTAAATACATATTTTCGTTGTCTGGTACATGTAACACAAGTTCTTCGGATACTTAGCACATGGCCAGATTGACGTCGTGTGAAGCATCTATAGATATTATAATTTCACACGATTCTGTCTAAACTGTTCTGTCTTTGGTGTTTTATATTTAAAGCGTGTTTAAATTCGTAGGTAGGTGAATAAATTATAAAGGGAATATGACATTTATTCTAAAATCATCAAATAAAATCTATAACCCTCTTATTTGTTAGGTAACTCGCCATTTATATAATATGGGCATGAAACTAAACTCACCTAATAATCTGGACAGCATAAGCACTCGTATACATTCCATGCGACGTACATGAGAAGCACAAAAAGTAACATAGCCACACAGAATGGGTTTTCCCGGATTTTGGTTAATATAGCAATACAATTGCAAGATCCAGTATCGGTTATGGCTGAACGTGCTGGCGCCAGTGCTGGTTTGGATTCCACTACCTCTTCCATGCTGTTAGATTATTATTTTACTTTTAAATTTAATATATTTTTTGTTGTTTGTATTTTTTATAAATTTGCTACATTACTGTAATGGCAATAGTGACAGTTTTTTTTTTAAACGGGCAAATGACCTACTTCTACACATTCCCACCACTGCAGCACCTGTGTAGTAAGGATCGACAATGGTAACCAACCTCAAAAACCCTTCGATATGATCTCAGGAATGCCCGGAGGGAAATGATAGTTTTTTTTTCATTGGTGGAATGAGCGGGAACAGCCTTATTTTAACTTTGAAAAAAGAAAATTTTATGAAATAGTAGCATAATATACCTAGGTTATTTATCACCTCTTATTCAAGATGCCACTAGCGATACTTATGTCAAATGTCATACATTTTGTTTTCGAACTTCGTAAGTGATAATAGCGTTTGTTTGAATCCCGACCCTGATTCGACAAGATTGATAAGAGTATTACGCGTCCTATGAAATATCTGAGAAGCTCAATTAAATTACATAATTAAAGTGATTTTTTTTTTTATTTTTACATAATATTATTATGTCCCTATGAGCTTACCCTTTCAAAACCGCCAGTACTTTAGGTTGATGCTTCATTGACACCTTCTTAACATCTCCAACCTTAATTTGACGCGTTGAATTAAATTTATCGTACATTTTTCAACCCGACCAATGATATAAAAACATTTCATGCCTTAATTGTGTCCTACAAGCAGATATATACTAACTGACGCGCTCGAGTTAGGCAAGGGTGGGACAAGACCTTAAGGAATTAAATAAAATGAATAAAATCCATAATTCTTAATTTCACTGAATAGAAACATTTATTAAGAAAATAGTCAGTTCTTCTCTATTTCAATAAATATCAGTCTTAACAAAAAATTACATCTTCTCAAATAAAATCGACATTAAATAAAAAAAGTATTAGAAGAGAATGCATAATGACGAGGGACAGAATATTTATTTCGTGACGTTTCAAATAAAACAAACTTTCTCTGCTTGTAAACTGTGTAAATTGAATAATTAAAGATTTGTGTTACTGTGATGACAATCTGAAAAATTAAGTAATAGAATCGTTAGTAAAATTAAATAAGAAATAGTGCGTACCTACTATGCCCTAGATAGGCGTCGTATAAACAGGGCCCTGATTCAAGATGCCATCGCTGTTATCACTTACGAAGTTCGAAATCAAAAATATATGGTATTTGACATAAGGTTCGCTAAATGACAAGTGAATTCGTATGTTACTTAGCGAAGTTTATGTCAAATTATTAATTAGATAATAGCGATGGCATTTTAAATCCTTTCCTGAACAGTACTGGACACCAGTTATTATTTTTAAATAAGGATGACTGTATCATAATTGTAAACTGCTTAGTAATTAGTCCGAAAAACTAGTTAATTATGCCTAAATCAATGCTAAACAATGAAAAATACTAACCAAACTATTAATTAAGTCCAAAAAAGTTATCGTTGATATCGAAATAAAGTACATCAGTATCAGATCGGGTGTCTTTGGAGTTTGATTCAACAATATAGCGGCAATTACAATCCGTAAGATAAATATCATTACCAAGTGTACAAGATACCTTTTTATCTATATTATTATTTTCTCCTATATTTTGTATGGCATCGGAAGATTTACTTTGTGAGTTGAAATAAAATGAAACTTGAGCAGACTTGTTATTATCCTTCTTTTGTTTACTTCGCGTGTAAAAGGTTTCGACATATTCATCAATTGGATTCGTATTAAAATAAATATCAGGATTAAGTGTATTACAAGATGTCTTCTTATCTGTGTTAAAAACATTTTGTACACGATGTATAGCATCAAAAGGTTTATTTTGTGAATTTAAATTTGAAGATTCTTGATCCAACATAATATTATCAATATCTTTTAAGGCTTTCTTTTGTCCACAGACGGATTCATAATATTCACCTAATTCATTTAGAAGTACAGACTGGTTGTCGTTTATTTTAATATTTTTTAATTCTTTTTCTGTCTTTTTCAAATCTCTACTGCATTTTTTACTAATGAACTCTTCACGGTATTTAAGTTTTAAACGTTTAAAATCATTTTCTATAAGTTCCGTGATCTTGTCCAAAATAGTTGGCAGAAAATTATCCGAATGATCATATCTTGTAGTACATGAACACTTAGCTTTTTTAATTTTAATTTTTAAATATTCTTTTAATAAATTATATGCTCTTTGCCTACTTCCTTCGTGATTTTCAAAAGAACATTTAAAAAATAGATTAAAGCTCCCATCGGTTAAAATGTTTTTTATTTCATTTAGAATATTGTCGTATATATTTTTTTCTTCTTCGGTTGTGTTAGGATATTGAAAATTTGGTTTTAGATCTTTAATTTTATCCTTGATATGTTCTTTTAGTAAATTTAAAGCGTTTATTTCAAGTTCACGTGTATTTAAATTTTCATCATTGCAACAAACACAGCTATTGGGAGTGCTGCCAGCAGTTGATATACTTCCTTCTTTAAATTCTTTAGAACGACAGCAGTCTTTAATAGGTGTGCCTAAAAATAAATAAAAAAGAGAATAGACCCATTTTCAGTAACCAGATACAATTTTCATACGACTTACCATATTCATTAATATTTAAGTATTTTTTAAATTCATATTTGTTTTTTTCGTTTAAATTCAATTTCAATTCTCCAAGTGATATATTTTCACTTTCATTACAAGTTTTAACTAAATTACTTTCAGGACAATCAGATATATCTGAATTCAGAAATTCAACATTGCAAGAGTTTTCATTTTCTTTATTTAAACAAGTAACACACATATATTCTAAAATTGTTGGTCTGGCACCTTCATCCAAAAGGCATTTGCTATTTTTACTATTACCTTTCTTAGTTTCTAGTGAAATGTGGTGC
The DNA here is from genome assembly GCA_905187575.2 of Celastrina argiolus. Classification (NCBI taxonomy): domain Eukaryota; kingdom Metazoa; phylum Arthropoda; class Insecta; order Lepidoptera; family Lycaenidae; genus Celastrina; species Celastrina argiolus. Next base: position 10,209,795 of record LR994584.1, read on the forward strand.
TTCTGACTTTCTGTCTTAGTAAGACTTTCCAAAAACTCATTGATTGACGTATTTGATGGTATTTTATGAAAACAAATACATTCTTTTGGACATTTTTTTTGTCCTTGTTCCTTGACAAGTATATCGTTTGTATCATTTGAATATGATTTATAAGCACAAGTGCATTTCATTAGTTTATCAATATTTGATATCGTTGGATTATTGCCTTTGTATTTTTTAGATGTCTTAAATACGTTTGTCACATTATGCGATACTTGTTGAGTATCACAAATATAAACACCAACTGCAGATGGTAGCCTAATATTTTTGAAGTTTTGATTTGTCTTTGGTTTCATAGGTATGGCTTTAGGTTTCAACGAAAATATATTTTTTACGTCCGGAAATTCCAATTTTTCCAATATAATTGTGTCTCTATTACGGACTGGTTCCGCATCTCCGTCTCTTTCAGGTTTGTCATCATTAATATGTATTTGGGGAACATGTTTGTTTCTATTTTTTGATTTCGATTTAGAAGTCTGTAAAAATAATCCGGGTGAGTTTCACACATTTTTTAATTTCATAATAATAATAATATCTAGGGACACTTTACATCACGTCTATCTGAGTATCCGAACTTGTGTTACAGGTACCAGACAACGGAAATATATTTAATACTTTTATAGGTACTATACACATATTTAAGATTTTTATTTAATACATTTATGACCCAGTAAAATTGAAACTTTTTGTCCTCTCGGCGGGATTCAAATGCGCTCGACCACTGAGCTACGTAGGTCGTCCAACATCATGATAACAATGTTCCAAAACCATTGTAGACTGAATTTTTATTTGACGTGTATTTTTGACGTGTTTATTTACCTAAGGTAAATAATTATTTGTTAAAATACAAACCGATGCTCGATTTATTATTTTCTTTAGCTTGTCTTCCATAAACTTTAAATTCTCTTTTCCGATGGTTTCCTACAACATAAAACAAATAAGTATAACACTAACGGCATTGGTGTTATGTGGTTTGGGTATGACATTACGCCACCCATTAGACATAGTTTACCTTTTTAAGAATCTCTATTTGCTCTCTTAGTTGCGCTACATCGTTTATGGTCCTCTTAAGATTTAAAGAATCATTGATTTTTCTGGTGGTTTGTGGTTTTACCAACAAAGGATAGGCTGCTGGAGCTAGAATAATAAGTAGGTATAAATGCTGGTCTTTAAATGTTAAACTGGAAATAAAGGTAGATAAACATTAAGATATCTTATATATAAGAAATGAATTGCTGTTCGTTAGTCTCACTAAAACTCGAGAACGGCTGAACCGATTTTTATTACGCTATATTTAGTCTTGAAATATTCGTGGAAGTCCAGGGAAGGTTTAAACGGTTTGTATACTCAACATTTTAAATTTACATTTTGTGTTATGTTTTGTAATAATCAGATCAATATTTTCGAATTTTGCTTATCATAATATACTGGGTGATATTTTATAAACTCGTATTACTAATCCCACCAAAAACATTTTCATGTAAAAATGTTGCCAAGATGAGTCTACATGTGAAAAAGTTATCAGATATCATATAAAGCCAAGCTCTAAAGACTACTCGCCCTAAATCTACAAGCACCTTGATCAAAATCTATCAAAAAGTGGACAAATCTCATGTAGAACCAAAGTTCTTGATCTATGCGCCCTTACTTTACTAGGCTTAGCTTCACTTACTCTACATTTTAGTTAAAACGTGATGCTTATTATAATTTGGTGGACCACCATATTGGATTCAAAAGCCCAGCGCCACGACGCCCAACGCCGCGACGCCGACGCCCAGCGCCGCGACGCCCAGCGCCGCGACGCCTGCAGACGCCCAGCGCCACGAAGCCCAGCGCCGCGACGCCTGCCGACGCCAGCGCCGCGACGCCTGCCAACGCCCAGCGTCGCGACGCCTGCCGACGCCCAGCGCCACGACGCCCAGCGTCGCGACGCCTGCCGACGCCGAGCGCCGCGACGCCTGCCGACGCCTGCCGACGCCCAGCGTCGCGACGCCGCCGACGCAGAGCGCCGCGACGTCGAGCGCCACGACGCACAGCGCCGCGACGCCTGCCGACGCCCAGCGTCGCGACTCCTGCCGACGCCCAGCGTCGCGACGCCTGCCGACGCCCAGCGCCGCGACGCCTGCCGACGTCGAGCGCCACGACGCAAAGCCCCGCGACGCCTGCCGACGCCCAGCGTCACGACGCCTGCCGACGCCCAGCGTCGCGACGCCTGCCGACGCCCAGCGCCGCGACGCCTGCCGACGCCGAGCGCCGCGACGCCTGCCGACGCCGAGCGCCGCGACGCCTGCCGACGCCCAGCGCCGCGCCGCCTGCCGACGCACAGCGCCGCGACGTCGAGCGTCGCGACGCCTGCTGTTGCCCAGTGTCGCGACGCCTGCTGACGCCCAGCGTCGCGACGCCTGCCGACGCCGAGCGCCGCGACGCCTGCCGACGCCTGCCGACGCCCAGCGTCGCGACGCCGCCGACGCAGAGCGCCGCGACGTCGAGCGCCACGACGCACAGCGCCGCGACGCCTGCCGACGCCCAGCGTCGTGACACCTGCCGACGCCCAGCGTCGCGACGCCTGCCGACGCCGAGCGCCGCGACGTCGAGCGCCACGACGCACAGCGCCGCGACGCCTGCCGACGCCGAGCGTCGCGACGCCTGCCGACGCCGAGCGCCGCGACGCCTGCCGACGCCGAGCGCCGCCACGTCTGCCGACGCCCAGCGCCGCGACGCCCAGCGCCGCTCAGCGCCGCAACGCCTGCCTGATTTTAATATTTTTTTTGTTGGTTTTGTAGCAATAACAGCTTACATACATAACTTCAGCTTTCTAAGATTTCTGGAAGTAACCTAAGAATTTTGATGATCTAGAATAGTGACGAAATCAGGGGTTTTTAGACATCGATAAAATCTAAAGTATAATAGCTACGACATTCAAACTTTGTATAATTCATGTATTTACTGGTGTCATTTTATGTTGAAATTGTCAACTATTTAGCATCATCCAAAGCAAGTTATGGGAGTTCAAAAAAACGACGAAACCTTTCGAGAAAAGGTAGGTAGTGCCCTTGCGCTTCGCTTGGCTCGTCTTGACGGGGGCACGACCGTGCCCCCAGATTTCAAATCTCCTGTATCTGTATCGTATCCTAGCCAGTAAGTGAAGCGTTTGTATGATTACATAATTTTTGCAAATATTTTTTAACTTTCAAATATTTGAGATTTGACCAAAAATAGAATCATCTATTTTTGATACAAAATCTGTTTCTCGTGAATGTTCGAGAAAAAGAACAAAATATAACCCAGTATATTAGCCATTGACGTAATAAGCAGCTAATAATTTATTGACGTGCGTTATAGGTAGGACAATTTCAAATATGTTCAGACAATTAATAAAATGCTCTAGCTGGGCATTTTATGAATTGTTCGTAGCTTTTAATAGAAAAATGTTACATCTGTTTCCATAATTAATAAGTTATTAGGAAAAGTAAGTAAGGATTACATCATAAAACAATATTATGAATTATAAAAAAATTTTAAAAATATATTGTATCGAGAAGATTGGTTTACATTAAACGAGCTAAAGCTTATTCTTTCCCCATTCTGTCAAATTATTTTATTTGTAAACAGACATAGAGCATTATTTTGTTGTTCTGACTTGCGTCCGCTCGTCATTATTTTGGTGTAAACGCTTACGTTTTCCGTTTTCGTTTACACCTTACACTAAAAAAATATCAAGAAAGAATGATCTTGTTCCAGCTCTTAGTTATTTAAATGTTTATAAAGCCACCTTTATATAAAAAACTACTTTGTTTTGATATAGATTAAGAATAGAAAGTATCATACATATTATGTTGTAATAATAAAACTATACATAATAATATATATAAATATAATAATCATATCCAATACTGAATTGGGTGCTGGCAAAAATATCTCTTCATTTTCTAGTATTATTAATAAACAATTCAGTATTTCACTTTACACTATTACATTACACTAATATTACAAAGGCGAAATTTTGTTAGTGTAATTGTGATTGTTTGTTACTTCGTCCCTCGTCTCTACCGATTTTGATAAAATTTGGTATGCAGGAAGCAGACATCCTAAATTAACACATACATATACTAGGCACTTTTTATCCCCAAAAAGTACATTGATCCTGTGTGATATAACCTTTACATAGGCAGAGCCACAGTCAAAAGCTAGTATTATAATAAGAAGGGATACCTTGGTTACCCTCTTTATTGCAGTGACAAGGCTGCACGCGCGACGATACAATTTGTAAAGCTTGTCTAGTGACGTCATCGGCTTTCCGTTGAAACATTTGTTCCGCCAGTTCAGCCGCAAGTTTTTTAGCTCGATCATCTAGATCATGTTCTCCTACTCCATTTTTTAAATTTCCTCTATTAGCACCACATCCAACAAGCCACTGACAAACATGAACAATATAATATGTATAATATATTCAAAATATTTTTGTCGGTCATGGCGCTTGTTACAGAACTTCTCCAAAACGGCGTGCAAGCAATAACTCGAACAATAATATTATGTATTCTTTCGAAAAATATCGCCTATAGATTGTACGAGTAGTTCTGTAGGTGTAAGCACAAAGTAGATACTCGTATATTTATTTATTTATTTATTTAGTTAAGGTACAAAAACAATTAATGAACTAAGTTTTACACATAGTCACAATATGGTATACAGGTAGTTAAGATTGGAACCAAAGTGAGCTCTTCGAAATCTATCTCGTGTGGAATCCCACAGGGATCTATTTTAGGCCCACTCCTGTTTTTAATATATATAAATAATATTACAGACTTAGGTCTCAAAGGTCGTATTACTCTTTATGCCGATGACACATGTTTATTTTATTTTGGGTCTAATATAAATGACATAATCGCACAAGCACAATTAGACTTAAACATCTTAATAGAATGGTTCCAATGCAATTTGCTAAGTATTAACATAGATAAAACAAATTATATAATATTTAAAGCTAAAAACAAAATTATTCCTTCACATACACCATTAACAATTAATATTATAAATATTCCCATTGGTCTCAAAACTAAAGAAAAATATCTAGGACTAAGATTGAATAACTATTTAACATGGGACGATCAAATAGATCACATCAAAAGCAAGCTGTCATCACTAACTGGTTCACTTCGTAATCTGCATGGCTGCATCCCTCGAAAGACACGTTTCACAATATATAATTCTCTAGTAAAATCTCACCTTTTGTACTTAATTGAAATATTGGGCAGTGCTGCAAAAACAAAATTAAAAAAATTACAAATAACACAAAATAAAATAATAAAACTTCTTTTTAATTATCCACACATGACGTCCACAAATAATATATACAATGAAACTAATATACTTAGTATAAATCAATTATACGTATATAGCACATGCTCAGTCATTAGAAAAATTATTGATAAAAGCGTAAATATAAACATACTTTTCATAAGGAAATCACAAATCACTAGTCGTAGTAATCGCCGTCCAGGTTTGCTTGTATTGATAAAAGTTCGCACCAATTATGGCAAAAAAACCTTGAGCTTTAAAGGAGCACAACTATATAACAAATTGCCTTCTGATATTAAAAATGTAAGCTCATTTAACATATTTAAAAAAAACTATTAGAATACATCAAACAAAAATAATCATAAACCTATCAGGTACCTTATTATTTTATATAAGTATTTTAACTATAATAATAAACAGAAAAAATATATTATATATCTTAATTTAGCCAAGTAATTAAAATGTTAAAGGAGCACAAAATCAGAAAATCAGATCATATTACCTACTAATTCATAAAAAGCATAAATTAATACATATTATGTTGTGATGACCATTTAAAAAAAATGTTAATCTACTACTGTTCTCATATAAGTGACTCTGTATGTCTTTTTGAGAATAAATTCTTTAAACCTAATATATCACAATATACATTTAAAATTCATTAATCTAATATTGTACACAGCATTCTTAGTACTAGTATATAACAGAGACACCACTTAGTACTAGAAAATGGTATCACTCTTATACTGACAATGCGACTGGCAAAGGGTAAAGTCCTTAGAAATTCCGGAAACCGCCATCTAGCACCACTATTGGAAAATATTAATTACTAATTTCGTTTCGTATTTTCTTATTAATTAAGGAGTTGAATTTAGCTAAATGTGATGTTATGCTTAAAAATGTGCTTATCTTTATTTTAATGTCAATATTTGTACTTAATTCGGCATATTTACATTTTATAATTTACAAACGTTGATAGTAGTGACATCTATTGCATTTTTTTTTTGTATTATAGATATATTGTATGGGATCCATGGTGTAAGTAAGTAGTTGGTGGAAAATATTTAAGTCTGTTTATAGTAAAGACATCTTATGCTGCTATAACAGTTCAACATAATATTGTATTTTCTATTTAGAAATTACAATATTGTTGATTGACTGCTATTTTACAACCGGAAATTCATTTATAATAATAATATTTTTAGGCAAATAATTACCTTAGTGTGGTTATACTCAACAGTCGTGGTAATAGCAATATTCAGTTCACCAATGAGTAGCTGGGAGCAGTAACTGTGTATGTTGGTCCTCAATATGCTGTCGCGCTCCCAGTCGTGGCCATCGTCCAGGCACTTCAACAGCTGGCACGGCATCAACGATCCCGTGGCATATAGATCTGACATCAGCCCTTCGAATAAGCGTCCTAGTAGATCTGACATTAGTCGTAGGGATGTACACGAACAGGATTTCTATAAAATAAGAAAAGTATGATTTACTATTTATTGCTTAAAATGCTAGGCTGCGTGCGCGTGGTAAGCTGAAAATTGGAGTACTTTGTAACCGCTTCTTTTGAACATTGATCTATTGAAGAATCCCGAAAAAATATATAATGATCTTCATTATATTTAGCAGAGGATTTTTGTTATTTAAATTTATCGTTTTAAAAAAATATGCAAAGTTTTTCACCATTATTTTAGTATTTAGTATTTTAAATTAGGCAAGACTCAGGAGACTATCCTTTTAGTTTTTGCAAGTATTGTCTCTAAAATTGAGTTTTTACATAATTTAGCACGCTCTTGTCGGCGCGATACCCCTTTCTCGCTATACAAATAGTCGTTCAAGGCCATTGGCGTTATAAATACAAAGCGTTAATGCTATTTTTGCGTGGAATCTCCCCGGCCGAATCTCATGATCGAAAGGGCATGAAAAGCAAATCACCTATTTAATTTGTGTTTGAAAGAATATAATACGTTTTGATAAAACGCACCGCATTGTCATCAGTCTCACAGGAACAGTTAGCAACGAGTGAAGGTGTACGTTTTGCTTCAGTCGACGCATCTATGGGAATCTTGCATTGATAACCCGTAACCTTCTCTTTTAGAGCAGCAAGTTCTTTTTTCTTAGATTTAAGCAGGTCTATTTTCCGGTGCATACCTTCATCACATTTTATTTGGCAGTTATCGAATTCACGGGCCAATGCAATTTTTTGAGTTTGTAAATCAATAATCTGTAAATTTAAATCAAAAATGATCATAATCATTGCCAACGTCGTAATATTAACAATTGACAAATTGCTAAAATAAATTCATATTTGTAAAATTTTTATTAGTTTTAAAGAAAACATTACTATATTTAAATAATGTGAAAATGGTATACTTATATAGATTCTACTGTTGAGATTATATGATTATCTTATATTCTTCATAAACAACACAAAGTCAATTTCAATAATATCTAACCTTCGCTTTTAACGGCTCATTTTCACACTTCTCTTTGTCTATTTCATTTGTTATTTGTTTGAAATTCTCTTGGACAGAGGTAATGTCAGAGCGAATAGCGCGTTCTGCTTCTATTGTAAGTCCACGTGTTGTACTTATCTCACTCTCCAGGTATTGTATTTTTCGACGTTCTGCTTGCTCTTTGAACTTAAAAACCCGAATAATCGGCTTTTTTCCCAAAACTTAACAATTCCTTATATCTATCACTTCTATACTAGGTAGTTAGTTAGGTATATATCAACTTATTAATATTATTAAAACTAAAGAATTTATTTCTTTGTTCTCAGTTCTCAGACTACTGGTCCGATTCAAAATTAATGTTTCATTCATTGTTGATCATTGTACACGGCGTATCCATGTATCGTTACGTTTAAATCAATAATGGTAGAATTCCAATGAAAAATGTTTTAAAATCTAGTGTTTTATTTTAGCCATGACATAATTGAAGACATGAGTGGATGAAGGTTATATACGCAAAATACTGATTTCGAGTAAATTGAGTTCAAACTGTCACTTAAACATTTTAAAATGTTTCGTAACGTATCGAGTACATTAATCTAAAGATCCGTCTTTAGAATAAATTTACCTACTTAATACCTTACAACATTTATCACAAAATCTTTAAATGACAGTTACAAGTCAATATGCCTTCATCCATTCATGTCTTCAATTACTATCCGGATCGAACACAAACCTCAAGTTCCCGATCAATCTGTGTAAGATGGCAGTGCTCGGCAGCGACGGCCGCGTCGTCCTTCGCGCCCAGCTCGTTCAGCTGGAGCCTCTCGCACGCCAGCCCGCACACCTTCTTGTCCATATCGGTCAGCTGTTCCCGCATCACCTCCGCCTCCGCGCTCCGCTTTCTCAGATCTTCTACCAGGGTCATACACTTGGCCTTGTGACCGTTCCTCTCTTCTAGTATAATTTTAATCTAACAAAGACATCAGGATGTACATAGTAGTAAATTAATCAATCTACTTCAAAGTACTGTCATACTATATATGTCCATATATCTTAATATATATATTTCTTGTGTGCGTGTGTATGTGACTGAACTCCTCCTAAACGACTGGACCAATTTTGATGAAATTTTTTGTGTGTGTTCGTGGAGATTCGAGAATGGTTTAGATTTACAATTGGAACCGATAGGTGGCGCTGCAGTCAGTATGTCAAGCAATTAATTAATAAGGCAATACGAAGTTTGCCGGGACAGCTAGTCTTAATATATATATTTCTTGTGTGCGTGTGTATGTGACTGAACTCCTCCTAAACGACTGGACCAATTTTGATGAAATTTTTTGTGTGTGTTCGTGGAGATTCGAGAATGGTTTAGATTTACAATTGGAACCGATAGGTGGCGCTGCAGTCAGTATGTCAAGCAATTAATTAATAAGGCAATACGAAGTTTGCCGGGACAGCTAGTATACCTAATGTAAAAAAACAACGCTTAAAAAAACCAACTCCAAAAACTAAAAAGTATAAAATTATATTTTTTATAACATAGTTACAATTAAGTTTCTTTTTGATGTCGGTATCAGCAAAGGTGAGTTAGTAATAACCTTATAGGTCAGCAACTTATAGATGTTTTTCTTTAGCTAACACCGACTCCAAAAAGACCATTAATTGTAACTACACTATAAAAATATATATTTATTATTTTTACTTTTTAGCTACGATGCTTCAAAGAGACTGACGGACACACACTCCTTATTTATAACAGTTAGTCTCGCTAAAACTCGAGATCAGCTGAACTGACTCAAGGGCACGGGTCAGCTAGTAATAAATATATAAGAAAGTAAGAAACTCTTTTATCAGCCGTACTAAAACTAATAAACTAACTAACTAACCATGTACATCATAAAACGAAAATGTTCATAACTAAAACAAAAATGTTCATTTAATAAAAACTACAGGGCCAAACTACGTAGAGTGTTTATAATATTATTATGTTTCAGGGAACCAAATGGCAGCTATAGTGCGTCTAGTAAAAAAAAACACGCAAATCGGATCATTAGTCTTAGCGTAGTCGGTGTACATACATACATATAAACAAAAAAGCCGACCGAATTGAGAATCTTTTGGAAGTCGGTTAATTAAAGGCGTATTACAATTTCACGATGAAAACGGACGATTTATAAGAGACGTAGCATAGCTTTACCAATTGTATTATATTTCTATTCTAAATATTATTCTTAATGTCTTTTTAAAAACCGTCGTTTTTCCACTGTGCCATTGTTTTCGCCTTGATTTTGTTTTTACTTCAGTGGCTTCTCTGCCTACTGTTTTATAATCTGAGAATTTATGATTCAATTATTATTAATTGTGCTTTAATAATACTTTACATAAATTATAAATATCTTGCAAAAAAATCTAAATACATTGCACAATGTGCAACTTACAAACGGAGATGCATCATGCACATTTTATCCACTTAAAAGTTAAAACTGTCATTAAAATAATACATGTTTTGCGGTAAGTAGCATATTGTCACTATGTTCTCTCACACAGGCAAATAGTAATTACTGAAACATTGTAAGCTGACAAAACCATTCATCATATTTGTGCTACTTCACATTTTTCCATCTAATCCAAAAGCAATATAGTTGCTAGCAAAATGACTAAACTGCAAATCTAGTTCATTTAAACTATGTGTTACAAATATATTTGCAAATATTAATAAGTACATTTTAACTTACTATTTAAAATAATTCCTAAACAACCCTACCCCGATCGAACCCGATTAAATCTTTATTATTATACGAATTGTTCCTTATACACTTGATCACTGTATACACTAATATATATACAATTATAGATATGTATTTTAATACCTGATCTTCAGTATCCTTCCCCTTTTCTTCTAACAATTTTAAGCGACGTTCATACCCAAACTCCAAGTCTTTCCAGGCAAAATCAGCTCTCTCCAACAACTCTATCCTTTCTGCCTTTCTTCTAGAAATATTCGCAGCACGAGTTCGAAAGTCTGATATTACTTCTTCCAACTCCGCTAACTTTGGTAAGTGCTCCCTGTCAATACTGAAGTCCATGCAAGCCTTAAAGTAATAACAAAACCAACCAAATACTTCTTTGCTAATAATAAATTTAAGGAGTTATAATATGTTGGTAATTTGGTACCGTCACAAAGTAGATATATAACTGAGACCGTGAAACTTCTATAAACACGCTTAAGTACGTAATTCAATATAAGGGTATGAACAATTCAAACGCGATAAACAGATTGAAACCCATAATAGCTCAGCTTTAATCGTCGTTTTAATATGTTAAAACTGAGCCTTATAATGAAATGATGAGAATAGTACCTACATGATGTAATATAAGTGTATTAAATAAAAAATCGTACAGCTTTAACTTTTTTCTTTACTTCTGACTTAGCTCTTTTTGTTTTTTCTTCACCATTATTTTGACCTGGTTTATCATTTTGTTTACTTTTCAAAGATTTATTGTCAAATTGGCATTGATAATTATTTTCAACGCGCATCACAATTTTGGTTTCCAGTGCAGGCAGTCTGACGACCGGGCCCGTGATAGACTTTACACCAAAACTAGAGCTACTCGTGAAGCAACTTCTAATTTTAGAAACACTGCGGTTCACAACATTGATACTCGAAACACTCTCAACTTTATATTTGTTCATGTTCGACTTTATGAATCTGAAAAAAATATTATTGAAAACCATGACACATAAAGATAATACTATAAGTGTGACATTGAAAATGTAACAACTCTAGAATTCCTAAGGAATCTGAAAATAGTTTGCCCGTATCAATTTGTTTTCCGTTATTAGATTAGAATTGAAAATGATAGCTAGAAATATATTTAAGCTTTAAAAGTATGACAGAATACTTAAGTCTATAAGAAAGTTGGCAAGCGACCAAAAACTTAAAACAATGCACTCTTGTACCCTACATACAATATAATACAAGGACCGTCGTTGCGTGTACCGACATTGCAAATTATCTCAAACGTTTGTGTCTACGAAATACATAAAAAATGTAAAACTCGGTAGGTTTAACTTCAATTTCACAATATGCGTTTGGAAAGGACGTATTTAATTAGTGAAATTACTCTGAAGGCGATGTAATATGGCCGGCTAGGTGTATGAGGGCTTGGCCTCATTTCTTCGCTAATAGCGCGGTTTCCTCCACATAACGTCTGCCGCATGTATTATGCAAATATACAATTTGACGTTAAATCGTTAGTTCCTATGATAATTAAAGTAGCCTACTCAATTCAAAAGGTAATCAATTAGTTTCGTTTCCCTTCGATCTGCATTTGAGACTTTCTCTAACATAATCTGCAAAATCTACTGTTTATATCCAAGATTTCTTAGATACTAGTTTTTGAAGTGAAAACTCTTTAGGTACTTTCATCGATTTTTATTACGAGAGGAACATAGGGTTCGCTTTATCGATGTGCCTACGTTAATAGTAAAGCTTTTCTACCTATAATTCCCACGACAGCCGGTTAATTATTATCTTAATTATGAAGCTATAGGCCAACTTACTCATACAGGCTGTCTGCTCGCCCATGGCCCAGTCGGTGCCAGGCCAGCACGGCGCCGGCCAGATGCTGCTCCTCCGGCATCAGACACAGCATCGGCGCACCGTCCCGGGAGTCGCGCTCCATCCGACATTGAGTGGACTGCAGCGCGTCCTGCACAGCGAATATCATCTAGGTGCCAGGCTAACCGTGAGGTCAATAGCACCTTCCTATCAACCATATTTCCCGTGGGTGTCGTAAAAGGCAACAGAGGGAATATCCGGAGATGGGCTGCAGCGTTTCCCAACTCACGTGGCGAGTACCTACATATATCCACTATGAAATACTTTGGGCTCCCTCAAATTATGTTACGCTTATGTCCAGCAGTGGAAGTCTCAAACGAAAACGACGACGACCAGCCATTATGCTCTGCCAAAGTTCCAAGAAAACTGAACTGGCAGATCCTCCCTGATGTATATATTATATTAGTTACTAGCTGTCCCGTGCCCACATCGTTGAGCATAAAAAATAAATAAAAAAAAACCATTTAAACATTCCCTGGACTTCCACGAATATTTCAAGATCAAAAATAGCCAAATCGGTTCAGCCGTCCTTGGGTTTTAGCGAGACTAACTAACAGCGATTCATTTTTATATATAAGAGAAGAGAAGACTAGCTGACCTGTGCCCACTTCGTTGAGCATACAAACCGTTAAAACATTCCTTTGCCTTCCATGAATATTTCAATACTAAAAATAACCGAATCGGTTCAGCCGTTCTCGAGTTTTAGCGAGACTAACGAAAACTAACAGCAATTCATTTTTATACATAAGATTTCATCAGTCGCTACTCGCTACCGATACTAGGACTGCAGCGAGCAAAATAAAACCTGCGGTACAGGTTTAGGTAATTATTATTTAGGTATGTTTATTACATTTTTCAAATAATGTTATCCGTAATAAGACAAAGGTCTAAGTGAACTGAGTGAGTCACGGGCACAATATAAACGAAGTAGTTTATAATCTAAATTATTAAAAATAGAAATAAAAAAGTAAGATTACTTCTAACAAAAAGTACCTTCAAATCTATAAATGGGCATGCTTCTAAAACCTTAGTTATGTTCCAAGTAATGAGAGATCCCAACGAAAGTTTTTTTTCTGAACTTGATAGACAACCTGTTTCATTCCTGCCAACTTTGGTATCCTGCTAACAAGTAGAGGAGCAGTATATTTATAAAGTTGATTAGTTTTAGGTGCGCTATTTCATAGCAACTAACGATATTATTTACTTAGCTATACAGGCTATAATATTAATGACTGATTACACTTTAGGGTGTGTTTGGGTCTGTATATAGAGTTAACTGAGAAAGTACCAGCGCTGAAAGAGGTACTTTTTAAAATTATTGTATGGCAAAACTTATGATGTTGGGGCATTTCTCATACAAACATGAAAGTCATAAGTAAGTCTTTCAGCGCTGGAATATATTTGGATATATTTATACTTAATAATATTTTGCACAATACCTAAGAAAAATGTATTCACTTTTATTAAATCTATATATATAAAAGAAAGTCGTGTTTGTTACAACACTTATAACTCGAGAACGGCTGAACCAATTTTCATGGTTTTTGATTCGTTGGATTTGTCTCCTCCCCGAATAACAGAATACATATTAAAAATAGTGAAAACTTGATGTGTAATGAATAATTAATCATATAAATAAATGCTCATATTTTGTTCATCAAATGTCAAACATTTGTTGTCAAATGATGTAACAACTATGCGTTCAGAAATCTATTCGTATTGAAGTGTCAGTTTGTAACTTTCAATTAGCAACGTTTTTCTAAATGCATATGACATTTTAAACGATATTTTCTTCTTTTTTTGGCATTGGCAACGATATCTAGGCACTGAAAACGAAAATGCAATTTAAAAAAATGTCTGTCTGTCAGCGTGTCTCTTTGCTCTGGCTAATCTCTGGAACGGCTGGACCGATTCTAACGAGACTTTCACTGGTAGATAGCTAAAGTTACAAGGATTAATTTAGGCTACTGTTCATCATCATCATCATCGTCATCTAACTAATGATCACTGAATCGGCTGGACCGACTGTGACGGGAGCATTCACCGGGCGTTAGCTTATGTTAGTAGGAGTAATCTATACATCTATATGTATAAAAGTAAGTCGTGTTAGTTAAATTATTGATAACTCAAGAACGGCTTTATCGATATGGCTGAAAATTGGTGAGGAAGTAGCTTAGAGCAAGTAGACGGACATAGGATACCATTTATTCCATTCGACAGCGTTTCCGTGAACGTTGCGGGTTCTGCGTTACGGTTTCGCGTTGTGGGTTCCGCGTTGCGGGTTCCGGGTTCCCGTGTTGCGGGTTCCGGGTTCCACGTTGCAGGTTCCGGGTTCCCATGCTGCGGGTTCCGCGTTCCGGGTTCCGGTTTCCGCGTTGCAGGTTCCGCGTTGCGGGTTTCGGGTTCCCATGTTGCGGGTTCCGCGTTGCGGGTTCCGGGTTCCCGCGTTGCGGGTTCCGGGTTCCCGCGTTGCGGGTTCCGGGTTCCCGCGTTGCGGGTTCCGGGTTCCCGCGTTGCGGGTTCCGGGTTCCCGCGTTGCGGGTTCCGGGTTCCCGCGTTGCGGGTTCGGCGTTCCGGGTTCCGCGCTGCGGGTTCCGGGTTCCCGCGTAGCGGGTTTCGGGTTCCCGCGTTGCGGGTTCCGGGTTCCCGCGTTGCGGGTTCCGGGTTCCCGCGTTGCGGGTTCCGGGTTCCCGCGTTGCGGGTTCCGGGTTCCCGCGTTGCGGGTTCGGCGTTGCGGGTTTCGGGTTCCCGCGTAGCGGGTTCTGGGTTCCCGCGTTGCGGGTTCGGCGTTCCGGGTTCCGCGCTGCGGGTTCCGGGTTCCCGCGTAGCGGGTTTCGGGTTCCCGCGTTGCGGGTTCCGGGTTCCCGCGTTGCGGGTTCCGGGTTCCCGCGTTGCGGGTTCCGCGTTGCGGGTTTCGGGTTCCCATGTTCCGGGTTCCCGCGTAGCGGGTTCTGGGTTCCCGCGTTGCGGGTTCCGGGTTCCCGCGTTGCGGGTTCCGGGTTCCCGCATTGCGGGTTCGGCGTTCCGGGTTCCGCGTTGCGGGTTCCGGGTTCCCGCGTTGCGGGTTCCGGGTTCCCGCGTTGCGGGTTCCGGGTTCCCGCGTTGCGGGTTCCGGGTTCCCGCGTTGCGGGTTCCGGGTTCCCGCGTTGCGGGTTCCGGGTTCCCGCGTTGCGGGTTCCGGGTTCCCGCGTTGCGGGTTCCGGGTTCCCGCGTTGCGGGTTCCGGGTTCCCGCGTTGCGGGTTCCGGGTTCCCGCGTTGCGGGTTCCGGGTTCCCATGCTGCGGGTTCCGGGTTCCCGCGTTGCGGGTTCCGGGTTCCCGCGTTTCGGGTTTCGGGTTCCCACGTTGTTTTTTTTTAGTTGAATTTATCATAAACTCTTTTTATGCTCAACGAAGTGGGCAAGGGTCAGCTAGTTATTTAATAAAACTAAACCTGTACGCCCTTGAGGCGAAATTTCGCCTCAAGGGCGTACAGGTTTAGTTTACGATACACCTCACTCAGTCATTCACTCTATCGTTACTCTTTGAATTGTACTTATTTTACTACATAATTTATTTTTTCTTATTCCTCCATGTAAATAAACGATTTATGACAACCCCACACTTAATACCCATTCTGTACATTCTGTAGCTTCGTATTAAACTTTAATCTTGACAAAATTCTTAAATGGCTTCACAATAATAATCTAAAAATAAACTTAAGTAAGACGAAAATGATACAATTCAAAAATCCTAGACAGGAAACTATTGATCTTGACATTTGTTACGGCGATACTAAAATTGAAGAAGTTCACTCTACTAAATTCTTATGTGGACAAACATTGTGATTGGAAATCGCACGTGGAATACATATGTAATAAGCTTGACAAATTTGTATATGCTATTAAAAAATTACGTTTGACGGTATCTACTGAAGCTGCACTAAATGCTTACCACGGGTATGTGGCCTCAACGCTATCTTACGGTCTTATACTATGGGGCAATTCCGTGGATTTTAGTAAAGCTTTTCGTGTTCAAAAGAAATGCCTCAGAGCGGTTTATGGTACCTGGTCGTTGGATAGTTGTAAACCACTGTTTAATAAATCTCAGACTTTACCGTTAATTTGTATGTACATCAGAGACATCTGTACTTTTGTGAAAACAAATCCTAAACTATTCTTATTAAACTCTGACGTAATTAATAGAAATGTTACTCCACGAAATAAATTTAAACTTTATTTACCTCAATGTAGATATGAAATATTCAAGCAAAATGTTTACGTAAATGCTTTCAGAGTATATAATAAGCTGCCCAATCGATTTAAATAACTACCATCCACATCCTTTAAAAGAGAGATATCTAAATGGTTACTAAAACACTGTTTTTATTGCTTAAACGAATACATGTCTCACACAGAGCCAATGTAATGTAATGTTATTCAATTATTCAATTATTTTTATCAATGTAATAATTTGTGCATGTCTTAAATTGTATTATTGTTATGAATGTAATTTTATTAATTTTAATGCTAAAATACACAGAATATATTGTCAATTTTAATTAACAAAATAACTATAACTATTTATATTTATGTAAAAATGTTAAAACTATTAATAATTATTGTCTTTTACAATTGCACGCCATCTGTATGGCAGGATGTACGAGAACATGTTTTAATTGTAAAGATCTTTGTAATACTACATTCTTGCAATAAATATATTCTATTCTATTCTATTCTAAGTGAAGAATCTAGTTGAACTTTTTAGACTACAGCTAAAATATCAAAGGCAGGTTATATACCACGTGAGCCAGGCATGCTGATCATAAACAATGTCATAAAATATAATACGCCACCGCTCTTGTTGTATCAGTTTCCTCATGAGTATATTTATTTTAAAATATTACATAATAATAACCTCTATATATATTGTAACTATGTAAAATAGAATCTTCCTTTAAATAAAATTAAAGAAGCTGATATCACTTTGCTTTATCTACAAGAAGCCAAAGGATAAATTAGCTTTGGCCATACATTACCAAATAGTTACTATTTTAACTTTTGCCTTTTATAATATATTTAGGATTATTATAACCTACTCACTTCAGACAAGTAACACTTTTCTACCATACCTTTTATTATAACTGATTGAATATACTATTAGTTCTTGGTTTTACACTTTTCCACTTTATTATAGTACATATCTTTTAAATTTAACATAAATGTAAACAAACCAAAAATGCCAATGTAATAAAAAATTGGCATCACTGACTATGGTTGTGTCATTGACGGGTTTGTTAACGTTTCTGATGAATCAAAACGGGACGTACTATAGTTAAGGGAAACATAAATTGTAAAAGTGTAAATACAAAGTTGTATGTTATTTTTGTGATGCCTGTCAATGAGTTAGATAATTAATCAATGACTGGTTGCCAAAACCATCATGGTCAGTCAATAATTATTCTTCTACAATTAATATTAAAACGATAGTCCGTTCAAATTCTATGTGATATAAATGTAAACAGAAATTCATTCATTCAATTCAAAAGCAATTCGGGATAATTTTGTTCGTCTTTTTCTTCACGTTTGAAGGATAAAAGTAAAAGATTTTTAGGGTAATAATTCTGCAGAAAGTAAGTACAATTTAAGGAAAACTTCTTTGATCTCGATTGTTTCCAAAATTATGACACTTTAAAGATAATATTGGTAATTTAAGCTTACCTGCACGTTGTTCTGAAATGATTGAAAATTCATTTTAGGTCTACATTAATTTTCAGGTTATTGTATAACTTTTAATTTACTGACCATGTAAAGCTGTGCTAAAATGATTGACAGGCCTATGACAAATAGTGACAATAAGAAGAATTTTACACCCACAGAGTAATTTAAAAAAAGTGCAGAATTAGATAGGCCAAGTGCCAAGTGATTATTGTCAGACTAATTTAACTCTATAAATAGCAACTTTAGTGTCTGAAAAAGTACCTAGTGTTGAAATCTACGTAGACCTCAACAAACATTACAATTTGCTATTTCTATTAAATTAGCAACACATACCTACTAAATTCGGTAAAAATAACTTATTATAACTAACTAGCTGTGCCCGCGACTTCGTTCGCGTGGTTTATGAGTGATTTAAGCCGTTTATGCAGCATACGCAATGAAAGTCCCAAAATGTGAATAATTTTCCCTGTTTCTGCAACATTTCTCACTGACGCTTCGCTCTTATTGGTCGCAGCGTAATGTTATGAAGCCTAAAGCCACTATCCAACAAAAAAAAAATTTTCAAATCGGACCGAGTAGTTCCTGACATATGCGCGTTGAAACAAACAAACTCTTCCGCTTTTTATTATTAGTATAGATTAGGCTTCACTCTATAGTCTATGCACGCACTTTTCTAATGAAGCCTTTCGCCACAGACGAGGGGATATCGGGATTGAAGATATCGCTATTATCATTTACGAAATTCGAAAATTAAATAATATGGGATTTGAGACAAGCTTCGCTAAGTGACAAAAGAATTCGCTTATCATTGGATTGCATGGACCCAGGGCCCTGCAGGCTTACTCCCGACACAACCGAGAATCGAATCAGTTCGATCTTAACGGCTTTTGGTGTTTTATTTGGTGCATTACTTTGAAACTAACCAGGATAAAGAAAATCGTTCGATCGCAACTTTTTGTACTCCCGACCATGTGAATCGACTGAACATCAAAATAAACATACGTCAATATATTCAGGAGCACGCGGAACGATCGAATCTGAATCATAATCGAATCAGTTTGGAGAGTAAGGCCCCAGATTACGTAACTTCTGTCTGTGGCTTTCCCGACAGTCGACATCAACTGTCATTGTGACGTTAAATCTTTTTAAAACACGATTTAAAAAGTTAATATGTCATAATTTTGACGTTTTAACTTTTTAAGTCGTGTTTTAAAAAGATTTAACGTCACAATGACAGTTGATGTCGACGGTCGGGAAAGCCACAGAAGTTACGTAATCAGGGGGCCTACTCAAGATGCCATCGCTAATTGTCGCTTACAAAGTTCGATAACAAAATGTATGGGATTTGACATAAGCTACGCTAAATGATCGCGATTTAGTATGTCATTTAGCGTACCTTATGTCAAATCCCATACATTTTGTTATCGAACTTTGTAAGCGATAATTATTAGCGATGGCATCTTGAGTAGGCCCCCAGGGCTCTGGTTTCATGAACTCAAGAGTGTTCAGGGCAAATAGCACGTATTACGTAGGAGTACGGATACTACAGCGT
Organism: Celastrina argiolus; assembly: GCA_905187575.2. NCBI lineage: Eukaryota > Metazoa > Arthropoda > Insecta > Lepidoptera > Lycaenidae > Celastrina > Celastrina argiolus. The sequence goes on from LR994584.1 coordinate 10,229,460, forward strand.
AGATTGCACAATATGTAATATCTAGACGGAAACGCTATCCTAGGAATTCTTTCGCCTTGACGCTCTTATTGTTTAGGTTCTAGATATTAAAGGGTAGGTAGGAAAGGTATTGGAATTACTTTTTAGAAGTAGTTGTAAATATGATAGCATATCTTTTATTATTTTTGGTCTTTTTTAGCTACGGCTCGCAACATAAACCTTTTAATCTGAACAAAAAACTACTTACCAACAGTCTTTATATTATCTTGTATATCCTAGTATATCAGATTACTTAAATGAGACTTTATTTTATTGTTGTCTCTTATAAGAACCTCTGTTCTTAATTTTATATGAAAAACTAGACTTATCCAGTTGGGTAACATCATACAACATTAAGAATTTAGCATGTACGCAATATCTTTTCCATATGCAAAGATTAGTACTACATTACGAGTATCTTTATAGTCTTTCCTTATAGTTGTATTATGTATCGACCCGTCCCATAGCAGCCACTAGAAATATTGACATAATATTTTAATCGAATGATTTAGTTTACTAAAGGCTGGCCTGTGGTTAAAATTCTAGACCCTACTATCTTACTTCCTACTAATAATATAAACGTATGTAAGTATGGATAGATGGATGTTTGACACTACTGACATATTTTGATGTAACAAATTGGTGTGGTAGTAGTTTGCATGCTGAATTAACAAATAGGCAACCGCAGAAAAGGTAGGGTTCCAGCGGGATTTAATTTTACGCGTACGAAGTAGCACGAAACATCTAGTAATGTTTTTTTTTTTTTTGCCTCTTATTAATGCAATAAAATATCTAAATGTGGACTATGGTATGTGACAGAAAGATTGACTCTTATTAATAATTGTGTCAATTCTACTGCATTATACAAACTTCTGGTAGTATAGTATGTATATGAAGTTTGAGGAAGATAGTGTGGGTTTTTGTAATTTTTATACATTTGTGGTGTTTGAAGCGTGATTTTAAGAAATATTTGCATTCTGCACTTCTTCTATAGGTATACTTAAGTGTGTTACTCCTCTGTCCGCACAACTTTTGTAAAAAGATATACAGAGTTTTTGTTTATCGTATATAAATATAAATAAAACCTCAAGTGACCTGCACGACCGTCAAGAGGCAGTTCACATTTTTGAATTCCTTAAGGAAATGTGGGACAGCCGAATACAGTGCGTCTGTAACGAGACGAAGACTGCACAAAACGTGGTCGCTAGTGTTACCAACCCTTAAAAATATTTATCCCTAAACTTAAGATAAAACCACCAAAAATTGTAACAAATACTTGAGAATCCCCCTAAAAGATCTTTTACTTCAGGTTTCTGGCTTACAAATCGCTTGACAATAATAATATGTCCACATGAATTACATAAAAAGTAGCGAATAAATGTATCTCTAAAATATTATTTACCTAACATAACCAATACATGTTTATTCCCCCTATATTTAGGGGAAAACACCTAAGTTGGTAGCACTGATGTTTGCTCGGGCAAATAATCGAAAGTCGGCAGGCGCTTCGCACTCAGCCGAATATTCAGACCGTTATATATGCTTTTGGGTCAGGTGGGTGCGAACTGCGAGGTAACCGGTAATATTCCATTACTCGTGAACTCTTAACTAATAGATTTATTGCATCTCATTTGTACACTGGCGGTGAGATGCTGTTTTACCTGACGTAAATCATACATTTTTACTTTGCCGAGGTTCGTAAACCTTTACTATTACTACGACTACTACAACTAACATTATTTATGTGCAAATAAGCATTTATTTCGCAACCCGTAGAATCCTCATTTTTAATGGTAGACGCTTCTTTTTAACCTACTTTAAAAAGGTGGTGGTTCTTAATTTGCCTGAGGGCTTTAAACCGATTTTAATATATTTTTATGGCCTATAGCCACAAATAAAAAAAATATTAAAATCACCTATGCTCTATATTAATTTTCCCATCACACACACCCACTTTTGCGTATAATAAAACTGCTCGACAAACAATCCACATGATTGTGAGACACAAAACATACAGCACGACTTATCCATGGCTCAGGTTGCCTTTTTTTTGCATGATTGCGCCACATAACTCTAGATTAAAATGTTCGATATTTAACTTCTAGTTATGAGTTAACTTCAAGTTATTAATTGAACGTAGACTAGCCCAAATGGTCATTAACTGCGCTATCATTATGATTGTAGAGTTTCTGTCGAGTTGAGTAGGTTTCATAGCGGTTTGCGATAGAAAAAGATGAGACAAAGTAATTGACATAAGAATTTCTGCGCAGCCATGAGTTATCGAGTACCATTTATTCTAGTAAAAATGGTAAGTTATTCGTTGTTTAAATTATATAACAAATAATACTGTCCTTCAGTATTTTCCTTAAAGCTAAATCATGCATTCCAGAGATTATTTATCATTATGAAAGCATGTGAATACATCATATGCAATCGAAAAAAGGAAAAGAGAAGGGTCGATATACGGCAAGCCGGCGGCTGGCGCCAGCGGCCGGTTCCAGCGTTAACGGTCCGAGCCTTGCAAGTTACAGCATTAGCTGCGGGGTTCATCCTATTTATAGGACCAGCTTCGTGTCAACAGCGGTATTTATAAGCCTAACCACCTTCTACGTTTATCTATTTCTATTATTCGAGAATAGCACACGTTACTGGCTCCAATTTTATTTTATTAACAATTTTAAGGGCCGATTTTTTAATCGTCAGATATATTTTACCTGAGGAATAAATCTAAGGAATCTTCGAGGAATAAATGTGACTTTGGCAGATTTTGTATGAAACAAATGTCAAAGTCACTAGTTAGACAGATAAGAGTTATCTGACGATTGAAAAATCAGCTCTTAAGCTAATAAATAAAATTGCATGCAATAAGCTTAGATTAGCGCGGAAATTATTAGTTTACGTAATTATTCCCGTTTGAGCTTCACTTTAATAAGACTGGCAATCGTTATTTTTTATATATTGTCTGTCATTCCTACAGAAAAACGAAGATAGTCAACGGCCTTTAGCTACTTCGGTCGTACTGTTCATCCCTAGTAAACTACCGCTTTTTCATTTTTCTATTAATATTTTGATTTATTACTAATTGCTGCGGCAAAGATATTCCGTTGCATCTAGGTACGTATTTGACAAATCTTCTATACATATAATAAATCTGTAGAGGGGTCATGTCTGTACATTAAGAATATTTAAGTGAAAATTAAAAAAAGGGGGCCTATAAACGCCACAGAACCTAAAAATAACATTTTTGAAAAAAATGTCTGTCTGTCTGTCTGTCTGTCTGTCTGTGTGTCTGTCTGTCTGTCTGTCTGTCCGTATGGGAATGTTTGTCGTCGCATCACGCTAAAACCACTATATGGAATGAAATGAAATTTGGCAGGCAGGTAGCTTACAACCCGAAGAGCATTATTGGAAATTATTATCCCGAAAAACGAAAGGGTTCCCGTGGGATCTTCAAAAAATTGTAGCTACCTATTTGAAGGTATTTCAGCCAAACTACTCAACTTATTTAAATGAAATTTGGCAGGCAGGTAGCTTATGACCTAAAGAGCATTATTGGAAATTATTATCCCGAAAAACGAAAGGGCTCCCGTGGGATCTTCAAAAAATTGTAGGTACCTATTTGACGGTGTTTCAGCCAAACTACTCAACGTATTTAAATTAAATTTGGCATGCAGGTAGCTTATGACCTGAAGACCATTATTGGAAATTAATATCCCGAAAAACGAAAGGGTTCCCGTTTGATCTTCAAAAATTGTAGCTACCTATTTGACGGTATTTCAGCCAAACTACTCAACATATTTAAATGAAATTTGGCAGACAGGTAGCTTATGATCTGAAGAGCATTACTGGAAATTATTATCCCAAAAAACGAAAGGGTTCCCGTGGGATCTTCAAAAAATTGTAGCTACCTGTTTGACGGTATTTTAGCCAAACTACTCAACATATTTAAATGAAACTTGGCACAAAGGTAGATTGTAACATGAAATAACCAACATAATACTTTTAACCGACTTCCAAAAAAGGAGGAGGTTTCTCAATTGGTAAATATATGTTTTTTTTTATGTTTCTTCGCGGATATCTTCATCGTTCATGAAACAATTTTTTTTTTGTGTTGTGTAGGGTATAATTTAAATTTGGTCCCATTGTCACCGATCCGTGAGGAATCGAGGGAAATCCTCAAAATTTATATGGAATAATATATTGATTTTGATTTTGTCTGAAGTAGTCTAAGCATATGTTACCAAACAGTAAGGTTTTGCACTATATCCTGGATCTGGATCTGGGAAAAGTACTGAACAGAACTTCTGAGTCCTTAGAGATACATGTTTGAAGATTTCAGCGTTGTTTAAAGAAATGCAACCATATGCCACTACGTCAATTACAGTAGAACTTGGTCTCATAGTTATCAAAGTGGAGACCTGATGATGGCGTCGTGAGGAATCGAGGGAACACCTTGAAATTTATAGGGACACTCATAGTATCCCGAAAAACGACAGGGTTCCTGTGGGATCTTCAAAAAATTGTAGCTACCTATTTGACGGTATTTCAGCCAAACTACTCAACGTTTTTAAATGAAATTCGGCAGGCAGGTAGCTTATGACTTGAAGAGCATTATTGAAAATTGTTATCCAGAAAAACGACAGGGTTCCCGTGGGATATTCAAAAAATTGTAGCTACCTATTTGACGGTATTTCAGCCAAACTACTCAACGTATTTAAATGAAATTCGGCAGGCAGGTAGCTTATGACCTGAAGAGCATTATTGGAAATTGTTATCCCGAAAAACGAAAGGGTTCCCGTGGGATCTTCAAAAAATTGTAGCTACATATTTGACCTTATTTTAGCCAAACTACTCATCGTATTTAAATGAAACTTGGCACAAAGGTAGATTGTAACATGAAATAACCAACATAATATTTTTAACTGACTTACAAAAAAGGAGGAGGTTTCTCAATTCGTAAATATATGTTTGTTTTTTTTTTGTTTCTTCGCGGATATCTTCATCGTTTCTGAAACGATTTTAATTTTTTTTAATGTTGTGTAGGGTATAATTTAAATTTGATCCCATTGTCACCAAATGGTGACCTGATGATGGGATCCGTGAGGAATCGAAGGAAATCCTCAAAATTTATGTGAATTGATTTTGATTTTTTCTGAAGTAGTCTAAGCATATATTACCAAACAGTTAGTATTTGCACCATATCCTGGATCTATAATATCAAAAAATTTCACGTTTCAGTAAGCTATATATATATATATATATATATATATATATTTAAATCTCAGACGGCTTCGTGCGTCTTTTCAAACTCGATACTTATTGCATCTCCCACTTCTAGTACGATTTAAAAGTGTCTGCGAGTGAATATTGTTATTTTATTTGCTTAATATGAACTTGGTCGTAATTATATTACATTTAAACACGGTATGCTGATATTCGATTTCAAATAATTCTCGGTCACTTTTGACGACCTCTCTTATTGGTACTTATGTAGCACACTGTATATTATCGTATATTATCGTATATAACTCGTCTTTTTTGACGTCCACTCATACTGGTACTTATGTAGCACACTGTATATTATCGTATATTATCGTATATAACTCGTCACTTTTGAGGTCCACTCATACTGGTACTTATGTAGCACACTGTATATTATCGTATATAACTCGTCACTTTTGAGGTCCACTCATACTGGTACTTATGTAGCACACAGTATATTATCGTATATAACTCGTGCATAGTACTATTCTTAGTACGACCATTCAGCGTGGTAATCAAGTGGTGTGCGTATATTATCATATATGCCTTGTGCATTGTGCTTTCTTGCTACGTCCTTTTTTAACCGTAATCATATGGCACATTACATATTTTCATTGATATATCCCACCGATTCTTCCTTTCTGTCAGCTAAATTAACTTAAAAACCACAACATTACTGTAGACCATTGCGTGGTATTTTTATTTAATATTTGGTTAGTCTGTTAGATCAGCTGTATGCCGTTCTGCACGCAATTTATTTTCTATCTTAACCTAGCATTCATAGACTGCGAAACAACATTTAACCGCGTGCCCCGTAAACAAGATTTTAGAGCAAGAGCTAGAAGTCTAGGTCGCAGATCAGGACATGACAGTAAGCACATGTAGGTAGCTGTAGTATCTAGAGATTGCTTTCGTACAGGTACGGCCGAGCGGCAAGAGATGAGAGTAAGTACATGTAGGTAGCTGTAGTATCTAGAGATTGCTTTCGTACAGGTACTAGGCGGAGCGGCAAGATATAAGAGTAAGTACATGTAGGTAGCTGTAGTATCTAGAGATTGCTTTCGTACAGGTACTAGGCGGAGCGGCAAGATATGAGAGTAAGTACATGTAGGTAGCTGTAGTATCTAGAGATTGCTTTCGTACAGGTACTAGGCGGAGCGGCAAGATATAAGAGTAAGTACATGTAGGTAGCTGTAGTATCTAGAGATTGCTTTCGTACAGGTACTAGGCCGAGCGGCAAGAGATGAGAGTAAGTACATGTAGGTAGCTGTAGTATCTAGAGATTGCTTTCGTAAAGGTACTAGGCGGAGCGGCAGGATATGAGAGTAAGTACATGTAGGTAGCTGTAGTAACTAGAGATTGCTTTTGTACAGGTACTAGGCCGAGCGGCAAGAGATGAGAGTAAGTACATGTAGGTAGCTGTAGTATCTAGAGATTGCTTTCGTACAGGTACGGCCGAGCGGCAAGAGATGAGAGTAAGTACATGTAGGTAGCTGTAGTATCTAGAGATTGCTTTCGTACAGGTACTAGGCGGAGCGGCAAGAGATGAGAGTAAGTACATGTAGGTAGCAGTAGTATCTAGAGATTGCTTTCGTACAGGTACGGCCGAGCGGCAAGAGATGAGAGTAAGTACATGTAGGTAGCTGTAGTATCTAGAGATTGCTTTCGTACAGGTACTAGGCGGAGCGGCAAGATATGAGAGTAAGTACATGTAGGTAGCAGTAGTATCTAGAGATTGCTTTCGTACAGGTACTAAGCCGAGCGGCAAGAGATGAGAGTAAGTACATGTACGTAGCTGTAGTATCTAGAGATTGCTTTCGTACAGGTACTAGGCGGAGCGGCAAGATATGAGAGTAAGTACATGTAGGTAGCTGTAGTATCTAGAGATTGCTTTTGTACAGGTACTAGGCCGAGTGGCAAGAGATGAGAGTAAGTACATGTAGGTAGCTGTAGTATCTAGAGATTGCTTTTGTACAGGTACTAGGTGGAGCGGCAAGATATGAGAGTATGTACATGTAGGTAGCTGTAGTATCTAGAGATTGCTTTTGTACAGGTACTAGGCGGAGCGGCAAGACATGAGAGTAGGTACATGTACGTAGCTGTAGTATCTAGAGATTGCTTTCGTACAGGTACTAGGCGGAGCGGCAAGATATGAAAGTAAGTACATGTAGGTAGCTGTAGTATCTAGAGATTGCTTTCGTACAGGTACTAGGCGGAGCGGCAAGATATGAGAGTAAGTACATGTAGGTAGCTGTAGTATCTAGAGATTGCTTTTGTACAGGTACTAGGCCGAGTGGCAAGAGATGAGAGTAAGTGCATGTAGGTAGCTGTAGTATCTAGAGATTGCTTTTGTACAGGTACTAGGTGGAGCGGCAAGATATGAGAGTAAGTACATGTAGGTAGCTGTAGTATCTAGAGATTGCTTTTGTACAGGTACTAGGTGGAGCGGCAAGATATGAGAGTATGCACATGTAGGTAGCTGTAGTATCTAGAGATTGCTTTCGTACAGGTACTAGGCGGAGCGGCAAGATATGAGAGTAAGTACATGTAGGTAGCTGTAGTATCTAGAGATTGCTTTCGTACAGGTACTAGGCCGAGTGGCAAGAGATAAGAGTAAGTACATGTAGGTAGCTGTAGTATCAAGAGATTGCTTTTGTACAGGTACTAGGCTGAGCGGCAAGAGATGAGAGTAAGTACATGTAGGTAGCTGTAGTATCTAGAGATTGCTTTCGTACAGGTACTAGGCGGAGCGGCAAGATATGAGAGTAAGTGCATGTAGGTAGCTGTAGTATCTAGAGATTGCTTTCGTACAGGTACTAGGCGGAGCGGCAAGATATGAGAGTATGTACATTTAGGTAGCTGTAGTATCTAGAGATTGCTTTCGTACAGGTACTAGGCGGAGCGGCAAGATATGAGAGTAAGTACATGTAGGTAGCTGTAGTATCTAGAGATTGCTTTCGTACAGGTACTAGGCCGAGTGGCAAGAGATAAGAGTAAGTACATGTAGGTAGCTGTAGTATCAAGAGATTGCTTTTGTACAGGTACTAGGCCGAGCGGCAAGAGATGAGAGTAAGTACATGTAGGTAGCTGTAGTATCTAGAGATTGCTTTCGTACAGGTACTAGGCGGAGCGGCAAGATATGAGAGTAAGTACATGTAGGTAGCTGTAGTATCTAGAGATTGCTTTCGTACAGGTACTAGGCCGAGCGGCAAGAGATGAGAGTAAGTACATGTACGTAGCTGTAGTATCTAGAGATTGCTTTCGTACAGGTACTAGGCGGAGCGGCAAGATATGAGAGTAAGTACATGTAGGTAGCTGTAGTATCTAGAGATTGCTTTTGTACAGGTACTAGGCCGAGCGGCAAGAGATGAGAGTAAGTACATGTAGGTAGCTGTAGTATCTAGAGATTGCTTTTGTACAGGTACTAGGCGGAGCGGCAAGACATGAAGCGATAGTGTGCGCTTCACCTGCTTGTGCAATACGATAGCTAACTAAATATGATGCCTCCGTGGCCTTTTCATTGATAGTTTGTGTTACATGCATCATTTTTTTTTGAATTTCCAATAACTGTTCTTTTCTGCGAACAAAAAATTCTTTATTCTTGTCTCTAGACTCGGGGTGTACAGTTTCTAAATATCGGCAATTTGGCAGGTGCTATGGAACTATTAGGAAGCAGTTTACTATATAGCATGCAGAGAGGGGAGCCGTTGGAATCAACAAATCCGAAACTGATAAATGATTCATCATATTTCCTTTTTTTCGTCTTTGAAACCGTGGAACTTGACGTCGTGGCATCATCGTCTGGATCGGTAATTGCTGCATGCTCCGCGCGTACTGCTTTTGAACATTCAGCGTCATTAGAAGATGATGTTGCAACACGTTTAACGCCTTTAAGCCAACGTTCCATTCTTCTTTATTAATAATGTTACATCGTCAGGATGGTGGGGTCAAAATAATTCACAAGGTAGGAACTTATCGCTCCGAACAATTAGCTTCAACTGACTGACGAGGCGCGACGCGCGATCGCCGCTTTTATACTTAGTCCTAGACGCAATCTCGAACATTCTCAAAAATACTCGAGTCGGCGCCTTTGATAAACGAAAAGCGGAAATAAAAATACAAAAATGCGTTGTAAACAATCTCGACTTTATGTTTTGAAGTTAGAGCCGAAAGTCGCTTGTTCACAACTATAATGTCTAATTCAGAGGCAGCTTTTATCGGGCGGAGTCAAAACGTTCGACCAGATAGAGGTATTTTCATTTTTTTTTTCTAAATTCTTACGAAACCCCTACAGGGGTTTCGCGGAACCCTAGGGTAGGGTAAGCCTCTCATATCTTGTGAGATATCCATATGAAAGTTCTTTTGAAGAAGATATGCTTATGTGTTCACCGCTACCCACAAACACTACCGGGGAAGAAATTTTTAATAAAATAAACATATTTTTTGAAGAAAATAATCTCAGTTGGAACGATTGCATTGACATTTGTACAGATGGGGCCAAGGCGATGACAGGTAAAACAGCAGGAGCAGTGTCACGCATAAAAAATAAAGCGCCTTATTGTAGTTCCAGCCACTGTATTCTGCATAGACAAGCACTTGCGATGAAGCAAATGCCGTAAAATCTAAAATTAATTATGGATGAAGCGGTAAAAATAATTAATTTTATTAAATCACGACCACTACAATCCCGATTGTTCTCATTATTGTGTGAAGATTATGGCAGCAAACATAAAACACTGCTGCTCCATACAGAAGTTCGCACTTCTGTGTCGGGGCTGTCTCGGGGTAAAACTTTAACAAAGCTATTTGAACTTAGAGCGGAGTTACGAATGTTCCTTTCAGCTGATACTTCTTTTAATTTGAAAGACCGTTTGTATGATAGAACTTGGTTGTTCCGATTGTCTTTTATGGCGGATATCTTTCAAAAACTAAACGAATTGAATTTATCATTGCAAGGTAAACAGACAACAGTGTTCCAGGCCTATAACAAAATATCTGCCTTCAAAAGAAAATTAGATTTTTGGATTGTATTCGTTGATAAGAGAGAAATAGAAAGCTTTACGTTACTCAGTGAGTTTGTTAGCGATAACGACTCAGAAATGTTTCAAGATGATATGTTTAAAGAATTGGTCCAATATCTCACTTCGATGCGCGCATCTTTTGAAAAGTATTTTCCCGAAGAACAGAATACAAAAATAAAACTGAATTCATGGATTCATAATCCTTTTTTACCCAACTTGCAAAAGCCCGAAAGTATTTCAAACGAGATATATGAATCTCTTTTAGAAATGTCATCAGACATAAGTATGGAGTCACTGTTCAAAACGATGCCTCTCAAAGATTTTTGTGCAGAATTCGTAATGAATATCCAATGCTTGGCAAAATGGCTCTGAATATTCTTCTCCCGTTCCCAACAACATATTTGTGCGAAACAGGATTCTCAACGTATGCAGTAACGAAAACAAAATATCGCAATAGACTGGACGCCGAACCTGATATGAGACTGCAACTGTCTTTTATCAAACCTGACATCAACCAATTAATGAAAAATAAAAAACAGTTTCATACCTCCCATTAGTTAGATTTTTTCTTTTTTAATATCTTGTAATAATGTACTTGCCATGTGGCATGTTAAAGTAAGTAATAATTAGTAACTGTTACATTATACATACTTTTATTATCTTTATTAATAAAGAATACACTTTTAAAAACTATTATTTTATTGTAGGGTTCCGTCAAGTATTTTGCTTTCCAAAAGGGTTCCGCCACCAAAAAAAATTTGAGAACCGCTGGTTTAACATATAATAACAGTTTTTTTTTATTTCTAATTGAGCAAAACGACAAAAAAAAAACTTAGAAAATAATAATCAGTCTTATAAAATCGCATACACTGCAGCGTCGTCACGGCGCCCGGCCGGCTAATAACTGTCGAGATACTGAAAACAAAACATTACCACACAACTCTCACCCCGCACCTTGAGCGGCCTCTCATCGATGCTGATTTGTTTCTTTTGGCGGACGCAATTAAATCCATCCTTTATATTGATTAAAACATAAAATATTTGTGATATATACGGTACCTAACCTTGAGCGGCCTCTGATCTCTGACGATTTGTTTCTTTTGGCGGACGCAATTAAATCCATCCTTTATATTGATTAAAACATAAAATATTTGTGATATATACGGTACCTAACCTTGAGCGGCCTCTGATCTCTGACGATTTGTTTCTTCTGGCGGACGCAATTAAATCCATCCTTTATATTGATTAAAACATAAAATATTTGTGATATATACGGTACCTAACCTTGAGCGGCCTCTGATCTCTGACGATTTGTTTCTTTTGGCGGACGCAATTAAATCCATCCTTTATATTGATTAAAACATAAAATATTTGTGATATATACGGTACCTAACCTTGAGCGGCCTCTGATCTCTGACGATTTGTTTCTTTTGGCGGACGCAATTAAATCCATCCTTTATATTGATTAAAACATAAAATATTTGTGATATATACGGTACCTAACCTTGAGCGGCCTCTGATCTCTGACGATTTGTTTCTTCTGGCGGACGCAATTAAATCCATCCTTTATATTGATTAAAACATAAAATATTTGTGATATATACGGTACCTAACCTTGAGCGGCCTCTGATCTCTGACGATTTGTTTCTTTTGGCGGACGCAATTAAATCCATCCTTTATATTGATTAAAACATAAAATATTTGTGATATATACGGTACCTAACCTTGAGCGGCCTCTGATCTCTGACGATTTGTTTCTTTTGGCGGACGCAATTAAATCCATCCTTTATATTGATTAAAACATAAAATATTTGTGATATATACGGTACCTAACCTTGAGCGGCCTCTGATCTCTGACGATTTGTTTCTTTTGGCGGACGCAATTAAATCCATCCTTTATATTGATTAAAACATAAAATATTTGTGATATATACGGTACCTAACCTTGAGCGGCCTCTGATCTCTGACGATTTGTTTCTTTTGGCGGACGCAATTAAATCCATCCTTTATATTGATTAAAACATAAAATATTTGTGATATATACGGTACCTAACCTTGAGCGGCCTCTGATCTCTGACGATTTGTTTCTTTTGGCGGACGCAATTAAATCCATCCTTTATATTGATTAAAACATAAAATATTTGTGATATATACGGTACCTAACCTTGAGCGGCCTCTCATCGATGCCGATTTGTTTCTTTTGGCGGACGCAATTAAATCCATCCTTTATATTGATTAAAACATAAAATATTTGTGATATATACGGTACCTAACCTTGAGAGGCCTCACATCTCTGCCGATTTGTTTATTTGGCGGATGCAATTAAATCCATCATTAATATTGATTAAAATTAAAAAAAAAAACTGATATTCGGTATCATCAAACGCGGAGAATTGAACAGTGACAAAATCGCGTATACAATATACGCCGCACAAAGCGACCTCGCGGTGCGTGCGGCAAGTCGCTGAACTAAATTATGCGCCGGATTTTATTCCCGAAGCAAAAATACGTCCATGCCAAAATTTTTACCAGACACTGGTACAGTAATATGACGGCTACAGAAAAAAAATCAGGGCTCGTCAATCTTGCGTCCGTATACAGGACGCAGTAAATCGGGTAGACGCATGATGGTCGGTAAAAGCCGCCATGTTCGACGCAGCATAGGTAGTGGGATCTATATATATATATATATATATATATATATATATATATATGTGTTGAAAAATTTCGCGCTGCTCTGGCTTACGCCAGAGCAGCGGTAGACTTTTTCTCTTTCTACTATTTTTTTTTATCTAATCGTTTTTGTTTTTCATTTTCCGTCCTCAAATAATCGTCGTCTGATCATTCGAGAATTATCCCTACTCAGTCTATACCCATCACTAAAAATCTGAAAATTAAATAATTTTAAACAAAAAAAAACGACTTCAAAAGGTAAACTAAAAGGAACAATTAAATTTACTTCGCACAAAGTAATACTTATTTTCCAGTACAAGTGAAAATAATTATTACTTTGTGCGAAGTAATTTATTATTATACTTAGGTTTTGCAAATACGATTAATAAAGTATAGGCGTAGGATAGTTTTTTTTCAAGATATGAATGAGATGTCATAGGTACATTTAAATTAGAAAAGTTATGTCAATATAAGTAAGATTTTATGTTTTTCATGATATTTTTATTTATTAGTTTTTATGCTAGGTACGGCTTGGGTTTTTTCTTTCTTTTGGACTTTTGTTATTTTGTCGTCTAAAGCAAGTTAGTACTTTAACCGTAAAGTCCCAAAGTAGGCTAAATGTTTGTTAGCGTAGGTAATTAATAAATAAAAAACCGGGCAAGTCCGAGTTGGAATTGCGCACCGAGAGTAGACTTTTAAAAAATTTGGCGCTCGGCGCCAGCAGCGCAGCGTCGGTGTGAAAACGATCATCGTCTGCAGTCGCTGCGGCGTAAAGTCCATACAAATCTCAGTACAGAGATCTTCGTCGCGTATATGAGTGTACTATCAAGTAGTCCCGTTCGCATAAAAGAAAAAAAATATTATACATACAGACGAATTGAGAACCTCCTCCTTTTTTTGAAGTCGGTTAATAATACACGGTCATTTTTCGAGCTGGTAGTAATAGGAATCGTTAGCATTTTCATAGAAAAAAACGGCCATTATTTGACAATAAATTATTATCATTACTCCATCGGCCTACTTCTTTTGCTTATGCACGTCTAATACCGTGTATAAAGAAGCATTAACTACTATAAATTAGTGATTTTAAATATCCAAACGACAGTGTTCATAAACTAAAAATGTATTTGAACTGCTGCCCTAAATCACTTTTCCACGCGTACGAAGTCGCGGGCACAGCTAGTATTAAAATAATTTTAATGAGGTCCTACTCCCTACTTTGGCAACGTTAAATACAAACCTTGAAATATTATTCATAACCCGTAATGATTCTGGGTAATCTAAATAACCATCGTAATTTTTTTTAAAGTTGTAGCTCAGATAATCGTAAACAACGTCAATAAACTAACATAATACTTCAAAGTATACTTAAGTTACACTCCTCCTGTTGCTGAAGTTGAGACGAACGTCGAACTAAGTAATTAACAAAGAAGCAAATACCTTTTATATTTGTTATTGAATGCACTATACTAACATATTTACTTATTGTGCATGCTTATAAACACTTTCACCGGAATACTAAAAGATCATACTTCATTATCCAATACATTCTATTACAATTAAACAATAATCCCAACAAAAACAAAACTTGTAAAAAGTGCCAAGTCTCGCAACTAAGATCTTTTGCCGTAAAAAGTTATGAGATCCATGTGATGCCAAGCTGGTGTAAGTCGGTTGGTCTATCAACATCTTATAGTGATCATATCAATATTATTAAAAATCTTTCATGTTTTAAATAAATAAGTAGATTGGCTATCGCATGAAAACACAATATACATAATATTTATCTCATAAGCGATACATATTAAATCAGATCGTTTAGTGCGATTGCCAAGTCAAACTACTATTTATTCAAAACGTAAAAGATTATTAATGATATTGATTGTAATCACTATAAGATGTTGTAAGTCCGACCAACTAACCCCTTCTTGGCATAACATGAATCTCAGCAGACTTGGCACTTTTTACAAATTATGTTTTTGATGGGATCTCAGTTTTTTTTTTTTGGTAGAAGATTAACTTAAACTAGTGTTTTTGTCGATACTTTTTTATACAGAGATTATTTATACAGTTGGTGTATCTAGATAACTAGAAAAAAATTCCAAAATGTTTGGATTTTCCCTTTATTTATACACTAAATACTACTTGTGTTCCAAGTTTCAAGCTTCTATGTCTGCTAGAAGAATACTTTTGATTATCGGTCAGTGAGTGAGTAAGTGACAAAATGAAGAAACTTTGAGAAGTTATGATATATATTGAATGAAATTTGGAATATACCGTGTTTATACATTGCCTACTTAGAAACTAAAAATGCAGGCTTCTAGTTTTTAACTAGAAGTTATAAGGGGTCGAAAATGGCCTGAAGTGCTTCGAGAAAAGATGGTACGGCCGTGCTCAACTTGGCGGGGGCACTGCCGTGCCCCCACATTAATATGTTTGAACATCATCAGAAAAACTTTTACAGTAAAAATATGCCATTTTAACACCGCCGACTGTAGAATATAGTCTGTTGCCTACGGATTCATAGAAGCAAACAATAATCATTGTAGGTACATATTAATATTGGCCAATTGGCATCACTGACTAGTCTATGGTATTTGTGTATTATTATTTTTGTATTATTACTATGTAAGATGACCTTTCAAAATAGAATGCAAGAAGATGGATCGCACTCAACTTAAATTTACTAAAATAAACAAAAATCATACACTCTAAAGGCGAGGCAATGACACCGTATTTTCAAAATAAAGTGAGTCAAAAATCGACGGGACACATGACTCTGGCATTGGAATTTAACCGATTGAGGACGAAACGAACCACGAGAGTATCCGTTATACGATAATAGAGTTTCGCAATCTCATTTGTTATGGACTTCGATTGTGTTTTAACACTGACTTTTAACAAAAAGGATGGAACGTGTTCCAACTGGTTACATGCAACCCGTAGCGTGCTGTTTGCCATTAATATTAAAGGTTTTTCGAGCTCATTGTGAATGTCGATTTAATCCGTTTAATAAATCGATGAATTAGGTACAGTAAGGTACTATTAAGAAGTATATATATAACGAAACGTTGCGCTAAATATTTTATCTTCGATAAAATATTTCAAATTTTCTGTAGACATTCCGCTTTACTTATTAAACTAGCTGTGCCCGCGACTTCGTTCGCGTGGTTTTTGAGCGACTTAAACCGTTTATGCAGCGCACCCAACGAAAGTCTCCCCGTTTTTGCAACCTTTCTCACTGACGCTTCGCTCCTATTGGTCGCAGCGTAATGTTATATAGCCTAAAGCCTTCCTCTATAAATGGAATATCCAACAAAAAATATTTTTTCAAATCGGACCAGTAGTCCCTGAGATTAGCGTGTTTAAACAAACAAACAAACTCTTCCGCCTTATAATATTAGTATAGATATTATGTACACAACGGACGATTTATACAATGTTGTTGTCTTTGTCTGATACCTTGAAAAAGTTACACGACATACAAATGCAGCAGCGTTGTATAAATTCGATTAGGTAATAAGCAGGTCATAAATAGAGCCAAAGTTTTATATTATTGATTGTATCGACTTATTTTTTATTTTATTTTTTTGTTTACACGTGTACATTACATTGGACACGTGTGTGTAAAAAACCAAATCGACGATACCACTAACATTATATGTATAGTTTATCTCTATTTGTTTTATTTTTCATTAGTCCTTTATGAAGCTCTTGATCTCTGCCCCCTTCATCTCCAGTCCTCTTATTGGTAATAATTTTTGTTCAACTCCGAGAAATAAAAAAAAAACTGGAAATCCAAAGTCGACTCTAAGTCGGACATCAAGGTCAAGGATGTTTGCTCTGAATATTTATTTTATTATAATATCTACCTCCTTTTTGGGATTCTGTAGTAATCCTTAACGTTTCCATTAATAAATTTAATAAAAAGAAAATGTGTGCTAAAGCTTATTATAAGATTACTGATTTTGTTATTGATTGCACACCCTGGGAATAAGGTGGCCAACCATACTGGCTGCTTATATTTATTTACTATACGTATCTTAACTTTCATAATATGTATGGATAAAGTTACATTGTAAAAAATATATACTTTTAAAAAAGATAAATTTTCCATCTTTTTGCTAAAAGATGGCCCCGTGCGAGTTTCTAACGCCGGTTCTTCTTGACGGGTTAGGGTTGAACCGGTGGTAGCTTGTTTTTCTTGTAGACTTTCCTAAAATAGCTTGTTAAGTTTCATTTGGAAATAAAACGTTTTTTTTTTGCTCTGTCTGTTTGTCTGTCTATCAACCATATATTAAACTAAACTGAGTATAATGCCTCCTTGCACCAGTCTGGGTTAGATATTAAATAATAAACCATGTGAGCCCCTTAATATAGTATGTTGTTTGTACAAGTAGGTACATAACATATAAAATTTTTGAAATCAGACAGTAAAAAGATCCTGTTATATAAAATCTTAGGAGGCTAACACCGCGATCGGCGGCCCTTAAAATACTAACAACATAAATTAAGTACAAAACTTACACTACTAACAAACAAGTAAGAATACACAGTCATAAGTTAATATTGTAAAAATGTAAGGGAAATAAAAACTAATAACTAAATAAAATATAAAAAAATCTATTATGCACAGTTACGGAACCCTCCTTAGACCTGTTCTGTTATGCTCTTAGTCAGGTTATTACTCTAAAATCTAAATATAATACCTATTATTAGATATTAGTCTGCACAAAAAGGAAAAAAAATTGTTTTGCAAACATCATTATACGAAGAAATTATTAAATTCGTCTAAAACTTGACTGTATTTTTTAAACTTGAATGAATATAAGTGCTCTGAAAAATAAGAAAATTATCAAAACGGCTTTTTTTCATTTTAAAGTCACTGCGATTATGACGTCACAACTCGTAAGCTACGAAATATACAAAAACATGCACAAGTTTCTTATATCTCCAAAGGTTTTGCGTTTATGTTTGTACTTATTACAGTAAATATAGTAATTTTGCATTTGATGTAATGTAAGTAGGCTACAATTCGCTCATTGAATGCAAAACAGCCATAAATCTAAATGTTTCAAAATTAGAGTCTAAACCCGCAATATTTCACGTTTTACTGAAGACACCGGTCATTTTCACTCATTTTGATGCCAAAATAGAAAAATGTACATTTATTTCGAAATGTGCATTCCACAATGGAAATGGAAATGTACATTTTGCATTCCAGAATGGAATAAAGCGATGCTATTATTTTCCAATGTACATTTTGTAATAAAGTATTAGAGAAATATTTTTTTTTATTATCACCTAAACTGCATGTTTTCAAAATTTGTGAACTTTTTGTAATAAAAAAAAATAAGTATGTTAAAGTTTCAGCAGTTTTATTTGCGATGGTATTTATTGTTCTTAAGAAGTATCTTTAGGTAATTTTCTTCTTATAAATATTTTGTTAGTTGTATTCAAAGTTAATACTAGATAAATGAAAGTGTTTTGTGATAGTTTTTTTACAAAAAACGATAAATTGTTTTGAAAATGGTGTTAGGAAGTTTGGTTCGTTTGAAAAGTTTGTTCCTTTCATATTCAATGGAAGTTATTTGTTTTTTTATGTTTTATTTCCTTAAGAATACAAACTAAAATCATATAATAGCTATAATAATAGCCTTTGATTTAATAATCATCATCATCATTGGCATGTGACATCTACGGGAGATGATTCAAGTAGCGCTCGTGGAAGATGTAGAGTTAGATAGACACCTACGTTGGTGACTGATTAGTCCGATCCGGACTTGGAAACTCGGCCGCAACCTGGACAAGTGAAGCCGGAGCCGGCTGGCAAAGGCGCTGGTGGTAGACGAGCACGCTCGGGCTAGGTGTGCAAACCAGGCGTCGTCGTGGGCAGACACGTCCTCAGCAACGAAACGGCGCCAGTTGCTACGATCAGCAGCATCTTCTTCCCAATTAGCTGGCTCAATTTTAAAAGTAACCATGTCCCGCTTGACACTGTCTTTGAATCTAAGGATTGGCCGTCCTACCGGGCGTTTTGCGTTTGCCACTTCCGCTAGGAGAGCTTGCCTTGGTAAACGAGAGGGGTCCATGCGATACACATGCCCTAGACATCGCAGCCGTCTCTGACGCAACATGGCGGTTATGCTAGGTAGCTGTGCCATGCTGAGCACCCCCTCATTCGTGACCTTATCTTCCCAGGTCAGTCCTAGAATGTTTCGGAGACAGCGCATATGGAAGTTGTTAAGCTTGCGCTCCTGTTTGTCATACGATGTCCAGGTCTCGGCACCATACAAGAGTATGCTCAAGATGCAAGTCTGATAAACAGCCATCTTAGTTCTTATAGTTAAGTGTTTATTATTCCATACTCTTGCATTCAGCTTCCCAAACATCGTTGACGTTTTGCCGATCCGACTATTGATCTCTGCATCAAGCGAGAGATTGCACGACATTGTCGAACCCAGATAGCAAAAACTATCAACAACCTCCAAAATAGTACCATCCAGTGTAATAACCGGTTTTTCCCTACATCCCTGCGCCATCACAACTGTCTTCTTTGTGTTCACTGACATAGAAAAGAGAGTGCAAGCGTTTGCAAATTTTGACACTATAGACTGAAGCTCTTCTGCACTGTCAGCAACAAAGGCTGCATCATCCGCAAACAAGAGACTGTCCACATATAGATCTTTGCGGTGCCGACGGGATTTCAGTAAAGCTATGTTATACAGCTTTCCGTCGTCTCTTGTATGAAGGTGTATGCCTTGCTGGGAATCTTCAAAAGCATTTCTCAGAAGTAATGAGAAAAATATCCCGAACAAGGTTGGTGCTAGTCCGCAACCCTGTCGAACGCCCCTACGCATGTGAAATGGTTCAGATGTTTGGCCATCGTAAACTATTGTGCCGTTCATGTCCTCATGAAAGGATCTAATTATAGATAGCAGTTTTGGCGGGCATCCTACTTTTCGTAATGCTGCATATAGCCCCTCCCTGCTGACAGTATCAAATGCTTTGTTAAGGTCTACGAAAGCAATGAGTAGGGGTGTTCTCTGTTCCCTACATTTCTCCTGTAACTGCCGAAGTGTGAATATCATGTCTGTTGTGGAACGCCGAGCACGGAACCCACACTGTGCCTCAGGATAAATGCGATCAGCAATTTTTTGAAGTTTGCCCAAGATGATACGAGCAAACAGCTTACCTACGATACTCAGAAGGGATATACCACGATATGAGATGCAATTGCCGTGGTCTCCCTTACCCTTATACAAGGTGACGATGTTTGCGTCACGCATATCCTGGGGCACTTGCCCCTCGTGCCAACATCTCACAAACAGGTTAAAGCAAAGAGGCATAACATGCTGCACTTTCAAAAGTTCTGTTATGATGCCGTCGTTTCCAGGACTTTTGCCACACTTCAGTTGCTTAAGTGCCACACGGAATTCGGTAAACGTGGGTGGTTCATCGAGCTCTTCCATAACCGGTAGATTTGGGATATTTTGTGTAGCTGTGTAGTTGATATCCATAGGTCTAGAGTAAAGTTCGGTATAGTGTTCCACCCATCGATCAAGTTGTCGTTTTCCGTCGGTAATGATAACTCCGTTGGAATCTTTAAGAGGTGCTGTCTTCTTTGGCATTGGTCCTAATGCCTTCTTTATACGCGCATATAGACCACTTACGTTGCCAGTAGAGGAGCATTGTTGAATGCTTTGGCTAAGTTCCGTCCAATAGGCATTGGCAAAGTATCGCGTATGACGCTGGAGGTTAGCCTTGGCCTTTTGAAGTTCTTCTTTTGTGGAGCTTGATGGGTTATGCCGGTGGTTTAGAGCAGCTTTGTTTTTGGATTCCAACAGTGGCTTAAGATGGTGTAGATTAGCCTGGAACCAGTCATTCCTTTGGGGCTGAGACAGACCAAATATTTCTGAGGCAGTGCTTGTGAGTAAATTTTTGATACTTTCCCAATCATCTGTGACAGAGGCTTCATACTTCAAATTGCTTGTGACTTGGTCTATTTCCATACTAAATTGTTTAGCAAGTTCTTTGTTTTTTATTTTTTATATATCTATTTTCTTTTTAGGCGGAGTTCGAGATTTGTAGATTTTCCTTGGTTTGAAGCACAGTTTGGAAACTACTAAGGAGTGGTCGGTATCGCAGTCTGCACTGTGGTATGAGCGAGTATGTTTGATGTCACGCAAATCTTTTCTTCTGGTTAGGACAAGATCTAGCTGATGCCAATGACCCGATCTTGGATGTCTCCAGGAGACTCTTCGCAGTACTTTGCCCTTAAAGAAGGTGTTTGTAACGCACAGTTGATTTTGGGCACAAAACTCTAGGAGACGTTGGCCATTTTCGTTTATTTTGCCTATTCCGTGGTTACCCAGGCAATCGGGCCAGGACTCGCAGTTCTGTCCGACCCTTGCGTTGAAGTCACCTAGGAACACAAGACGGTCACCGGTTGGGATTTGTCGCACTGTGTTTGTCAGTTCTTCGTAAAAAGAATCTTTGTGTTCAGCACTAGATGTTAGGGTGGGGGCATATACTGACAATAAAGTGACGAACCCAGAATCAGTAAGCATTCGCAGCGACATGATGCGTTCCGAGACGCCCTTAGGCGCCTCAATTGATTTAAGCAGGTCGTTGCGCACTGCAAAGCCCACGCCATGTTCACGCACCTCGGCAACATCTTTACCCTTCCAAAAGAAGGTGTAATGCTTTTCGCGTAAAGAGCCTTCGTCAGCTAGCCTGGTCTCCTGCAGGGCTGCCACCATTATGTTTAGTTTGTGCAGTTCCAAGTCAATGACTGCAGTCTTGCGTAGATGTTCGTCGCAGTTAAAGCTTCCACTGGTGTCCGGGAAGCCAGTCCTCATTGTGCGGACATTCCATGTCGCTATTCGCATGGACAAGGTCTTTTGTACTGGATTAATACTTTTGTTAGCCGCAGGTGATGTAGTTAACGACACCTCCTATTTAGTTAAACTAGTACTCCCTTCACCCAAAGGAAGTAAGGTAGCACCGAGGCGGACTAGCACCTTATTGACTGGGGGCTGCCCAGCTTAAGAGCCCATCTGCACGGACTTAAAACCGGTCACTGCCACTCCCCATGTTGTTTTCCACTCAGCATAGCTGTAGTGGGTGAAGTGACCTCTCCACGGACGCTACTGTGCCTGGGACGACAGACTTTATGGCAGCGTAGGAATGCCCAGATTCTACGCCACCCTCTCGACCTCGCTGACTTGACCCACAGGAACGACTAGTCGATACGTGTGGAGCCAGTTCGGCTGCAGGTACTTGACGGATGCACCAACCCGGTTTTGTAACTAGTTTTCCTTCTTTTCGGATGAAACTGTCTGATAGTGGTGAGTTTCATCAGGGCTTTGGACTCTAAAAGTGGTTTACCGAGGTGTGGCCGCGGGAGCTGATGTAACTACTCTACCGCTACTTGGAGCCACTGACGAGGATTGTGGAAGACAACGTTTATTAACTAATCTTCTGCCATTTCTTTCGAAAAGCGGCCGCAGAAGTAGACGCTATCTCTCTCACTACACCCCGATTTAATAATAATAGGTAGTAAAAGGTAATATTGTATTTGTGTTAATTAAAACCCAATTTCATGTACGTATTTTAATATTAAACTTTCAGAAATTTCATTTACGGTTTGAGTTTATCCTTTTTGAAGTATAATGTTGCTCTTATGAATCTTTTGAGATATTATATTGATGATAACAATTAAGTAAAATTTATTCATATTCTTTTTGACGTTCAACGATTATAAAACAGTGTCGAGTTTTTTGGCGCTCGTTTGAATAGTTTGTATTTCTTATATTCACTGCAAATTATTTCTTTTTTCCTTATGAACACTAAATAAAGCACATTTTTTTAAATATTTGTTAAAATTTTTGGAATAATTATCCTAACATTGGTTCATATTTTGAATGTAAAAAAGACTTTTGTTGTGTTTATCAGGTTGGGACAGTGCTATTATATACAATGATAAACTAGCTGTGTCCGCGACTTCGTTCACGTGATGTTTGATTGACTTAAACCGTTTATGCAGCGCATGCAACGAAAGTTCCCAACGTGAATTGTTTATTTGTTTAAACGCACTTATCTCAGAAATTACTGGTCCGATTTGAAAAAATATTTTTTTGGATTGTCCATTTATAGAGGAACGCTATATAACATTACGCTGCGACCAAAACCAGGCGTCGTCGTCGCCCGACGCCGCGTCGCGATGCCGACGCCCGACGTCGCGACGCCAACGCCCGACTGCGCGAACCGCCGTCAGACGCCGCGACGACGACGACGCCGCCGTCAGACGCCGCGACGCCGACGCCCGACGCCGCGACGCCGACGCCGCGACGCCTACGCCCGACGCCGCGACGCCGACGCTCAATGCCGTAACGCCGACCCCAGACGTCGCGACGCCGATGCCAGACGTCGCGACGCCGACGCCTAACGTCATGACGCCGACGCCCGACGTCGCGACGCCGATGCCAGACGTCGCGACGCCGACGCCCGACGTCGCGACGCCCACGCCCGACGTCGCGACGCCGATGCCAGACGTCGTGACGCCGACGCCAGACGCCGCGACGCCGACGCCAGACGTCGCGACGCCGATGCCAAACGTCGACGCTGGGGCGGGTCGCGTAGACCAGGATATGGTGCAAAACCTTACTGTTTATATGCTTAGACTTCTTCAGAAAATATCAAAATCATCTCATTTTAAAACTATGAATAAAACCCAGTTTTTACCCGACTTCGGCGAAGCCAAAAGGAAGGGTAATGATTTTGGCAGTCTATGTATGTATGTATGTATGTATGTTCCCTCGTAGCGGCTAAACTACTGGTCCGATTTTGATGAATGAGGTGTGAATCGATTCGTATTAATGCCGCGAGTAACATAGGCTATATAATTTTTTGACAAATTTTGGACTTTGAGAATTATACCTCAAAAATTATCTCCAAAAAAAATTTTATTAAGATATTTGTCTCGTGTTTGGTATCAAAAGATAAGTCTTGCCAAGCACATTACGAATATGTATTTATATTTTTTATTTATTATTATATTTTATTGTTAAATTCAAAATAAAGGTTTAAAATGCGTACAAGTAGTATCTAGGAGTTGATACTTTCTATGTAATGGACAATTAAACAAAAATATAATAAAATTATTATATTTGATGTGGAAACAAAAAAATATTAAATAAAAAAAAATATTAAAAAAACTATAACCCGACTTCGCAAAAAATGTGTCTAAAAGTCTGAAACAAGAAAATATTTCAATTTGAAATCCAGAAATGCATAGGTACAAAAATGGTCAAGGTAGAGCCGTGGTCGTACCCGCTAATAAAATCTAAGCATTAGTTCACACCGAAATACGGTAGAAAAAAAATTCAAGGCTCGATGCCAATAGCGGGTGCGACCACGGCTCTACCTTGACCATTTTTGTACCTATGCATTTCTGGATTTCAAATTGAAATATATTCTTGTTTCAGACTTTTTAGACCCATTTTTTGCGAAGTCGGGTTATAGTTTTTTAATCTTTTTTTTTATTATTGTACGAATGTAGATATTAAAAAAACATATTTTTTTTACTTATTTTACATATAATTAAAACTTACCTAAAAGTTAAATCTCTTGGTCAGATTAAGCAGATCCTATAATATGAAAACTATATATTAAACATAATATAAGGCACAATGTTTGTTACGTTCACAATATTTTGTGTGCAAAATTTTTGTTGTTCGTGAAATGTCGGATACAGTCACGTTCATAAAATGACGCTCCAGCGAAACCTTTGAAGTAAGTCACGTTTGGTTTTAACATCGTTTTGCATTCGAAATACCATGTTAGAAATTTCGGATTTACAAGGAAATGATCAAAAATAGGAATTTCTATCGATTTTTTTTGTCAGAATTTTCAGCAGACAATAATAATTAGGAATCAGATGATCACAAGTTTTGTTTCCAGTATACTAGGGCACAAAGCCTGATGAACTTACTGGAAATAAGATACATTATTAATAGATAGATTAAGATACGATAAGATTAAGATACATAATTGATAGAATACATACATTCTCTTTGGATCGAAAGACCCAATTTTTTTACTTTAAAGATTATCCACAAGTAGTTCTCTGCAAATCCGAAAGTCCATCACGTCAGAATTTACTCCACCTTCCCATCACCCGATCCAGGCTGACACGGGTATCAGAATATATGGCAGGTTAACTTCAGCAAAAACAGGTTACTTAATCTTTTTCTATCTGTCCCTAATTCGAAAAGAAGTTCTCTTTCTGGGACGGACAACATATTTACGACGTCGGTATCTTCCAATAGTGTGTTACTAATTGAGAACGATACAACGAAACTAAGTAGTAGTTTCGTTCTTGATTGCCTCCATTTGTTCTTTCTCCCTCTCTAGTCTACTTTTATCCGGTACCAGAGGGCTGCATACTGAAATGCTAATTAAAATTAAGAACTCTTTCATTCACAGGCTAACTCAGTCACTTGTTTGCGGACTGACAAGGATAGCATGTGATTTGAACTTAATTTAACTATCGTTTCAGTATTCGGCGTTTAGTAGCTTCCAGAAATCGCCACCGTGGAAATGAGACCGCAGCAGCATGTCAGCTTATCTCTAAAACTGGCATCACATCACCATTCTCTCTTTCGGAGCTTCTGTTAATTTTAACCGTTCTCAGTTGGAATTCCGAGACGAGCACGTAACATGACGATAAACACCGCAACAAACGTAATTTGTGCCATAGCGATAATTTTAACATTAGGCGGACACTTAACACAAATGTTAAGCGGCTACTTTGCTCATGGCGTCCACCGTCTATAGCAGATACTATAAGTATCTTGATATTGCGAAATTGGATTCTACTTAAAATATTTGTTCTGCATAATTGAAGACATGAATAGATGAAGGTGATATGTAGCAAAATTATGATTTTCGAGAAAATTGAGTTCAAACTGTCACTTAAATATTTCGTCGTATAAAGTATTAAGTACATTAATCTAAAGATCCGTCTCTAGAATCAATGTACTTAATTCGTTACTACTTATCCTAAAATGTTTACGTGACAGTTTAATCTTAATTTTCCGCGTAAAAACTTTTTGGCGACATAATATCACACACCTTCATCGATTTATGTCTTCAATTAACAATTTGAGCAAAGATAACATTAAATGTAAGCTTAACTATATGTATTATAATGGAATAAGCGAATATCTGCTTATCCATTGAAAAATTATATTGGCTTTGGATTCCGACTGTTCAGTTGTTATGTATGACCACAGAACATCTCGGTGTTTCTTTTGTTCTTTTCAGTTGCAGTAGGGTCTTTTAATTTTTCAATTACTTTATTTTTTTAATACTTTTCATTGGTGTTAGCAGTTAACAGAGCTCTTTTAGTACATAACGCATCATATAGAGTTTCAAAGTGGGCGCGTCTACGAAGCAATGGCCGAGCATAGAAGGAACAATAAATAGAGGAAATGCGTTTAAGTATTTTAGGTCACAATTTAAAACAGATTAAGGTCGCTCGTAGTAAAGCTAATCGAATTGAACAAAATTATTAATTAAGTGCGTTAAATTACTGACATGTACGCCCGGTTTCTGAATGGCTGATGAAATTGATCAATCGATCAAATCAGCTAATCTGTACGCTGATTGGTGAACATCACTTCGCAGTCACTGTTTTTAATCCATTAAAATATATAGAGAGTAGGTACACAAGTTGAAAGACATAATATTGGTATCTGAAAGATATTACAAAAAATACAGACATACCAATCGAAAAAAAACGGTCAATTGCGAGTCGGATCCACGCACAAAGGGATCCGTATATAAAACAAGCAAAAAAACATTTGTTGTAAAAATAATACAATATGTCTGTCTTTATAAAAATAATAAAAGAGGTTTTAACAATAGTTTAGTATTTGTAGTTCCAGCGGTCAACCTGCTGACAGACGGACACCGGAGTATCAGTAATAGGGTAACGTTTTCTTACCCTTTGGTAAGCCTAAGGGATTTAATAGATGTAATCCATTAGATGTATGTCAAATAATATATAGGGAGGCGAACATCAGATACGCTGGCTGGCACCGTCTCACGTCGTCAATGGAGCCCATTGTCCATACATTGTAGCAATTCAGAGTGATGACCCCGCTGCACACGACAATAACAGCTTAATACTGTCACACGAACACAGACCGAGCGACCGCGAGAGGTGCCAGCCTCGTCACAAGACTTCACCCCACAATACTGCATTACTATACTAATATTATACTGCAGGCCTACTCCCGACTCAATCGAGAATCGAATCAGTTCGATCTTTTGCTATTTTATTTGGTGGATTACGTTGAAACTAACCAGGATAAAGAAAATCGTTAGATCGTAACTTTTTGTACACTAAGGCCAAATCAATCCACTGAGAATCAAAATATCGAACTGATTCGATTCCCGATTGTTTCCGGAGTAAGGCTGCTGGAGCGATTGATCCGATTTGAAAAATTCTTTCAGTGTTCCTATATAAAGGTGTAAAATAAATGAGTGATAATACCTACTTTAGGGTATGTATGTGCCTCCTATGTAGAGTATACTGTAAAAGTCCCAGCGCTGAAAGACTTACTTTTGACTTTCATGTTTGTATGAGAAATGCCCCAAATTTTTAAATTATTGTATGGGAAAATTTATAATTAATTTTCCCATACAATAATTTAAAAAGTACATCTTTCAGCGCTGGTACTTTCACAGTAAGCTCTATAATACGGGACCTATACACACCCTAAAGTATTATCACTCATTAATATCTATTAGTATGTATTATAACTTTTCTCGATAAACTGGCTATCCTCAGTTTATCTAGAAAAGTTATAATACGTAATCAGGAAGAATGTTTCAAAATCGGGGATTGCGGGGACACGTAATAAGATAAAGGAAATATTTCATTGATCATTAACTAATTAACTGTATGACCAACACCCAAAAGTTATAAAATAGGATTTTAAAGACGGTACCTCGATAAGTACCATCTTTAAAATCCTGACGATATCAAATGACTACCGTTTACGATTTGTTAGTGGACCAACATTTATGCATACAATATTTTAAAGAAGATTAAATATTAATTTAATTACTAATTCCTTAAAATGTGATCTATATTAAGCATATTATAAAGCAAATAACGAATTATTTATTTGATACTCAGTTAATTTACTGCACGGTATAAACTGATTAGTGTGTATGAAAATAATATTATTTTATATCTAAATATTTGGAACACCTGACGGCGTATCTTCTATCGATTTGATCTGCGCACCGGAACATGCAGTACTTTACATTGGCTATTGGACATTTGTAGGAAACGTCCCTTCCTCCATCAAGACTACGCAGAATTCATACACGGAAGCTGCTAGAACTCATAATTACTAATATCAGAGCGAATTCTATAACAGGTAGAACACAATCGCTCTATATATCACGTAGGGCAACTGATCTGCAATAATATGAATATTTATCGAATCATTTATACGTCGTTCTCGATAATCATTGATATTATATAATAAAAGATTCCAATCGCATTATTGTGGTTTATTAATTATTATAATAATAATAAAGATTTTTATTCAGAAAACCAGTTCCATATTGTTAGTTTTACATTTTTTTATATATATTTAGGGTTAGTACTCTTAATTCTAAGATGCACCTGAAGTGCTTCAACAAAGACCAACAGGTACCATTTGCAACAAAACATTCTCAAGACACTGTTGGAACTTCCATATATTCGCGCATACAGAGATGCTGCCCTCTTCCTGATGCATCCATAGTAATCATCAGTATGAGCCTCCGCGAACATCTCTGATGCACTACAAAATCTAGGCAATCCCATCAGCATCCTGAAAATTTTAAATATTATATTTATTCTAGTTGTTGAAAAAAGTAAATAAATCGCTACTTTTTTCACACATTAATTACATTAAGGGCCGATTTTTCAATCGTTAGATAACTTTTATCTGTTGAATAAACAAGTGACTTTGACATTTGTTCCATACATAATCTGCCAAAGTCACATAGTTATTCCTTAGATAAAAGTTATCTAACGATTGAAAAATCAGCCCTAAATTACACAACATAGATTAAATCGTAACCAATTATAAGCGTGTAGAGCATGTTATATCCCCCTGGCACTCCAGCGCCATTAAAGAAGCACTGATAGGTCTTACTTTAATACGATTCTGAAAGATAAATTTTACTTTATATTCAGTTTGATGTAGATAGAATAGTAAAACATCAAAATGGGAAATTTAAAGAACATTTGCACGCAACTTCGTACGCGTGGTTGGGCATTCCTCATAAAGGATGACTTTCGAAAAATCCTTTTTAACGGTATACATCACAATAATCTGCGTGCAAAATTCTTTCAGATGTTGAAATATCACTACGCAAATTTTGGACCCTCATCTTATCTTACAATAGATATTACATTTATTAGAAATCGGGAAATCGGGAAACAGATTTGAAATAGTTTTAATACAAGCATAGAGCGCTTATTTTACACGCTTGAGGGGTAAATAACGAAAACACATATCTAATGAAATTCAAAAATTGATATGCAAACAAAAAAAGTCCTATTTCATCCCTATAAGGAAGGAATCTTTCAAAATCTCTGCTTAGTTTAAATTTAAAATAGGTACAATACAATTTTCACGTCTCTACATTTACTTATGGCTGCTATATCTGAATAAATTCTAGTAAAAATCTAAAGAGTAACTAATTACTCTGTTCATAGACATACGTTGCCTCCTATTTCCGCCTGTAAGGGTAGAATTTCAAAGAAGGCTTTCTAACGACGTGGTTAGTTAAATACTACCGATAATATAATACACGGTATAGGTAATCGGTTTAGTGTGTATAAAAATAATATCTATAATTTCACGGCTAAGGTTATGACTTGTGCGTTTATCCATCAATTAGTCGTTCAGGACTAAGCATACTATATGATATATTGCATACTTAATACAAAATTATTGCAACATTTTACTCTAATAGTTAACTAACGACGAAACAAATTACTAATTACAATTCTAATTACTAATTGTGCTCAACCGCGACAATCGATAGCTTCTCAATGGTATCTATTATTATAACATTGTACCTATACTTTATACATACATGCTACCAGTAATTAGATTCTCTTATCTGTCAAATAAAGGAAATTGTATTTCACCCAAGCTGTAGAGAAGGAAAGTTTGTTTTGGTAGATTGTAGAAATAAATGTTGTATAATCTGAAAACAAGTCTGTCATACAACCCCGTCAAATAAACAACCGCAGATCGTGACGAGCTAGAGGAAAAGTAAAGTTAACTCGAAAAGCTCTGACGCAAAATTAATAGTGTTAATGGGCCTTTGAAGAACACAAGTTATTGGCGAGCAAGGCATTGGCGCCGCACAAGCGCCGTCGCCGCCGGTTCATATAAACGCGTGGTGCGCGCGCGCCCCGCTCAGTGGAAGGAGGCCAGCGCTCGATCTGCGTCGCAAAGTACCGCGCTCGCGCACGCGCACCCAGCACTGCGCCCGAGCGCCAGCACCGCACCGCGTCTTCAACACTTGGGACAAAAATCATGTTCGTTCAGTTACACTAGTATTTCGTCCTTGAGACGTAATCGCAGACTCAGTTCGTTTCTTTGTTTTATTGAAAAAAAACGTTTAAATTCAAAATGGTAAGCGGAAACAAAAATCCCGAGGATCCGATAAAGATACCACCGAAGAATCGTGACAAGAAGACCAACAACTACAAGCGAGCCAACTTCGTCACGAAAACATGGTTCATGTGGATGATGCCCACGTTCTGGAGGGGCTACAAGAGGGACCTCTACGATTCCGACCTCACCAAGCCCAAAGACAACCACCTCTCCGACAAACTCGGCGACCGACTGGAAAAGTGAGTATTCAACATTCATTCCTCTTTTGATCCTGTAAAATTGGTGACTTTCATGACTGTTTTAAAATTAACGGAAATTCCGGTAAATCTTTGTTGTTAGTATCGATCGTTAACAAATTGAGTTTACAGACATTGACCTTATATCCACAAGGTGATGTGGAAATAAAGTAACTGGTTATTTCGTTATTAACTAGACCCGCCACTTAAACATATGAGTAAGGATGCCTGTAACGCGATTTCGTAGAAAATCAGTTTCCCAAATATTGTTTTTGTTACACAACACATCTAACCGCTTTCTGTCCGTTGGATCGTGGTAACAAAATGTACCTAACGTAAAGAATATTTATGTAAATTTAATTAATTAATATGTATAATATTTACATGAACGAAACACAAGACGAAAGAGCATTCGAGATTGTAATCTTTGTTACTAAGATAATTTTATAAAATTTGTTATTTTGATATTTAAGTATAATTACGGAAACGTATGTATTGTCTTGAATATTAATAAAAGGGTTAATTTATGATATTGTTATAAACAGGTCCTCAATAAATACTATCAATACGTGCGAGATACCTATAATTTAGCCCTTTGCAGGACTAAAATATTTTCAACAAGCGTCTGCGTCGTCAGTTTTATTGTGTGTTCATGCAACCATGACGAATATTATAATAAAATATACAAATATGAAAAATATACATCGTGTCGTTAATAATAATAATATTTTCGTCTCAAAGCTATAGAATTCGATTAAATTTTCTTATTTTGAAATTATGTTAATCTTTAACAACTACTACTAATTAAATGTAGGACATGTGGTAGAATCTATTTATAAATGTTAGATATCTTTTTGCAAGTTTGTCTGTATGGGCCGAAAGCAACCAAAACGACTATTCGGAGGTTGCTTATATTTTAAGCACACATATTAAAAGATTGTGTGTGAAGATAGGTAGTAATTCAAATTATAGATTTTTAGAGCAGGCTAACTAAAAGCTCTGAAACATAACCATTGCATACATAGAGAGTATCTGAAACAGATAAATACCAACATAAAGAGCCCAAAACTGTATGTACTGTCGACAGATGAATATTCCTAAAAACACATCTGCGTTTCTCGTAGCTCGCATACAACCTTCATTTTTGTCTATTCTGTTATTACACTTCCCGGTCATAAATAACGATTAACGACAAATGCTATTAAACAATAGAACACTTGATTTAAAGTTAAACAAATTATTTTGAAATTACTTGTTTTAACTTCAAAAGTTTGTTTTATTTGTACAGAAGCGCTTAATTGTCAATATGCGCCAATACTTGCGAGGCGCGTGCGTATGACGTCTTATTATGAAAAAACTGCCGCAGCATATTTGGATACCCCAGAAACAAAATTTATAGTAGCGTAAAAAGTATGCGCTCGACAATGTATTTAAAATAAATTACATCTGTAAAAAGTAATTGATATATTTAAACTACATCAACATTGACTTAAAAAATCTAGGAATTTTCATAAAATAATAACGTTGAAGCTTTTAGCTAAGCTGAAAACGTTGTGTAAATCCTTGAATAACAAAAGATAACCAATTTTAATTTTATTTCTTTTCAAATCCTCTTCTAATTTTAAATAAAAAGTATGCAATAATCATAATAATTACGATTATGTACCTAAGCAGTACTTTAATATAACGGGTGTAAAAGGAACAGTCACTATAACTTTGGGATACCATTATACTATCTACCTTTCTTCATTTTGGATTTTTTTAAATAATTATTTAAAAAAATATATATAAAATATATCAAAAAAAATTTTTTACACTGTATAGACATACCTACAAATATGAGTAAAATAACAAATTTATAAAAAAATACAAAGTACCAGAAAAATACTATTCATCTGAAAAGTGCATGAACCTACTTAATATTATTATTTTTACATTTTCCCTTACACTATCAAGTAACATATTATCACTATCAATCGTATGGCCTAACAGACTGATGTTAATTCCGTTAATATCAACTTTATTATTGTATTAATTATTTATTATTATTTGCTATTTTAATATTATTATTTGTTTAGATTAAGGGCTAAATTACTCTTCAATAAAATCATTACCGACAAGCAATTTATTAAGAGTAGGTAACGTGAAAAATACTCAGATGGTTCACTGAACCTATTAAGTAGAGTAAAATATAAGAGAGAGAGCAAAATAACTCGATTTTCTTCAAACACTTGAGAGCACAGGAAAGTGTAATTTCGTAAGTACTTGTCGCGTTGCATTTCCCCGCTCTGGTTGGAGAATGAAACAACCTCTCATTCTTTATTACACAAAAACATATAAAACCTAAACTTTTAGGAAAAGTAATGTACAACTACAATATTTCCTAAACATTACCTCTGAACGGGTGTGACCGCCATAGAAATGGTTTCTTTCTACGGAAGATTAAAAAAAATCCGATAAAGGAATTCTGTCATTTTCTACCAAAAATTGCCAAAACGCATTTCTACGGTAGTTATGCTAAAGCTAACTTGCTGTTGAGGTTGCGGATAAGATTTAAGCAGGCTTTGTTTCTTGTTAAGCCAAAAATATTTAAATCGCAACGTAGAGTGATAATTACTTTTTATCAAATAAATTGGTTTCTATTTACAACTTAATTCATTTGTAGTCTAGGCGAAACCGCAGGTCCAATCTAGTTAATTATAAAAGCATTACGCGCACTTAAATAGTCGTAATAACATTATTCACTTGATTATACCAACTAAAATAGGCAGCATAATTTTATTGGCTGGAAATTATACAACTATACGCGAACACATTCCAGGTGAGTAAAAACTAGACCGAATTCCCTCCCTCGTCTATTTATATCTAAGATTGCCGACCCGGGTACGTTTACCTGCGGAGAGGTTTTTACTCCATAAACTTTCATAATATTCTATGTGTACTTTAAATAGCTGCCTCATTAGTCTGGAACTGGTCTGGTCCCGCGGGTCTGCGGCTGCGGTCGCGGCGCACACTTATCCTATAATCTATACAGTCGGCCATTTGCGCATCGCCATTTTTTGTATTTGCGCTTTTTGTTGCGGGACGTTCACCGTATATTTATGTTACAAGCGCATCCCTTTTTAGAACTCATTACAGTTTATTACGCGGGTTTCTATTTGTGATCGTAAGCTTGTGCAATAATAATGATATAATTTACCTTTAGATACTATAGATATAGATACGTTATAGATAACGCGTAAAAATACGTACGTATATACCTTGTACGTTTTAAAACATTTAACTTTTGTTATATACATGGGTTTCTACGTTTATGGTCAAGATACGATATACTTAGGTACCTATATTTTCTCCAAAGAATATTTTATAAGCAATTTAATTATTTTAGGATTTAAAAATTCTAGTAGGTACATAATAAACCTATAATCCTAAGTTGGTTGGCGCCGGTTGGTCTAAGAATAAAAGAAATCAACTTAAATTTTTCCAATGCATAATAATACTCATGCGTTAATAAACCATAATTTATTCAAGGCTCCAACATTATGACATATAAAAGATCAAGGTGATTAGAATTAGGATTAAAGTAAAGAATTTCATTTATTCACGGAATTCGTGCAAAAAAATCATATGATTAGATATGATACAAAAAACCCAACAAGGAACTTACGTACGCTCTTATGTTGTGATTCAGGGATCCTTTGAAGGAAAATTTGTAAACAATACGCTAAGAGTTTTATTTACTTTGGGTGGAAACTGTTAATATCCGAACTTGTTATACCATAAAGGTCTCTGCTTTACCGAGAAATGCACATAACGTAAGCAAACATGGCATCGTCTATTTTACTTTAACATTATCGTTCATTTGTTACGTTTAAGTGCGTAAATCGTATCATTGAATAAGCCGATATTACTGGTATTTTAGTTATAAATAGTTTTATAACAACGCTAGGACCAAGCGCCTACCTAGTAGATATTTTTTAACGGCTTTAGAATATATTTTACCGCTTTGACTCTGTAATAGAGCTTAATATCCTTCAGTTTCCTCAAAATACGTCTTTACTTACAATAAAAACATGTATTCTAATTTGCAAGTACACCAATCACCAAGTTGAAAACTATTTTTTTTAGGTTATAATGTAAAGAAAAACTTATATATTTACAGAAAAAAAAGTTACGTCAGAGTCAAGGAGTAGGGAGGAATCAAAAGTTTTGTGATCACATGTCATAATGAAATTATCAAAGAATAAAACTAACTCATTATTGTTTTTTTTTACTTTCTACCGCTTATTTTTAAATTGACATATTTTAAAATTACATCACATCAAGGGTTCTAAAAATTAAATAACCTGTGGCAATCAGGGTGAAGGTGTTAAAAACAAAAAAAAATGTATCGTAATTTATTGAATACACCAAATCAATGATCAAAATGTATCCAGCAGTAGTGGACTGCCATTAAAGGAACCCAACAACCTATGAGCACCCTCGTTCTTTAGTTTAACATGGTTTAACTAATAATTGCGCAATAACTTTTAAACGACCAGTTTTTATACAGTACTCACTAATATGGTAATTGTATATAATATGTACAGCTCTATTACCTGTGAACGTTAAGTTACACATTAATTTATAATGATAAATAATTTACGATACAGTTTATCAAGTTTTCCTCATGTTCTTTTTAATAATCAGCTGTCACGTGGGAGAATATTTTTTTTTATATCATGAGAAAAAATATAACAGCCTTTGAGATACTCAGCAATATATAAAATGTGAAAAAATATTGATCGATATTGAATTTAGTACAACATTTTTGCAATTTTGATGTACCTATGTCAAGATATTATCCAGAATAACGACAAATTTTAGCAGATGATACCTTTAAAGATATTTAAGAAATTTTTAACGACTCCAACACGTAATGAGTTTATCATCAGTAGTCATCACAATCACGTACGACATATCACGGAAGGTTTTATATGATTTTTACCCGAATTACGACTACGAATTCCCGGGTACCGTAGCTAGCTGCTTCTGACTAAGTTGACTGAAGAACACTGAATTAGGCCAAACTTTAATTCAAATCAATTCAATTTCCGGAAATTGGTTACATGGTTGTTACAATAGTTTAATAATAATTTAGCCAAAATTAATCGATAAAGTCGTAACTTTTTTGACTGATTTTGGTTTTTCGGAAAACCCCCGCTATTATGGAAAACCAGTCTCAAATTGCATGTTATTTTACAAAGATATACGTATGAATATAGTAACATGAATGTAATAAAATTTAGTTTATTTCATGTACTTTAATTTCAAAATCTTCGTCATGTTTAATATAAAGTATAATATTTAAATTTAAACTCTACTTTAGGTATACCTAATATTTTCAATTGATTTTAATTTTTACTAATAAATATAGATACCTAATCACGACTATAATTTTAAATAATACTTATATATACTCATATATTAAATATTATTATGAAAAATAAACCTAGATTCTCACAAGCATTATTTTGATATCATCTCTATTACATACATAGCTTAGAAATTGAAGCTTTTATAACACTGCCAACTGTTAAATAAAATTTAAAAAACACCTACTACAAAGTTTAATACATTAAATATATTCCGTGGAGCATAGGAAAATACAATCGTTTAAAACCCTATCAAGGCGAAATTAGCAACAATCTACTAAGAGACTATATTTAGAGAGGCAAACTTCGTACTTAGTTCGCAATTAACACTTTTTGTGTCACTTCCAGCAAATTCTGTAGTCATAAAGGCTATTATTGAACACTTAATAGTTATATTATTATCTTCTAACTTTATATTTAGTTAAAACAAGTCATTTACATGTATATCATTAGATGCATATTAAAAAAACACTAGGTACGATCGTCTTTAATTCTGAGTGCACTAATGTATTGTACATTCAAACGGAGAGTAATTTTAATTTACTTTCAATAAAAGCCTTCATGTACCTGAAATGTTATTTTCGTTACAATATGAGATTCAATTTCCAGACATGCTGTTTTCAAACAAAAATCTCCTGAGTTCCCCAATATAAGCCATATGGCGACCCAGAATATTGTTGTTTTACCTTAACATCGTCAAGTTTCAAAGTTTAATATGAATATTAAGGCTTGTGCCAGTAGGGGTTAAATAATGATCCAAAGTTAGCATACATTTTGCAAGTAACTTAGTTTAACCCTGAGTTATTTAGCGCAAGTGAGCTTTAGTAAGGTAATTCTGCTATTTAGATCCTTCCACTGGACAGTGGCGTAGATGATGGTACTTATGTTTCGAAAAATAATAGAGAGTAATGATAAAGAAAAATTTTTGAAACGTCAGAAAAATATTGTTAAAGCAGCTTTGATAAAACAGCAAACGTTTTCTATGATGTGACGATCAACACGTGATGAGGTCTATCTTTTTCTAGCGCCAGTTGCAGATCGTCACATGACACTGCTGATATACACATATACTGACCATAAACAACATAACAATATATCATATTATACATTATACACGTGATCATCATATTGGAACGTGCCTTTTTGTTGTGACTAGAACTGGTCTAAATGTCAGACAAACATTTGCATGATGAAAGGATTAAAAAATAATAGCTAAAGAAGAAGTAAAAAATAAGCAATTTAGTCATTAGAGTAAAATTGCAGCCTCACCAGCAATCTTCCTTTAAAGGATGAGTCATGGGATGAGGCACCGACGTCGAACCTGGAAATATGAGCCACGACAAAGGAAATTAACGTTTACGAAGAGAAAGAAACAAAAGGAAATGGGTTGCGACAATTAGAACAAAATATTCAAGGGGCCGGTAGAACTGTCGATAAAGCAAAGGGATTTTCCGTCGAATTCCTCTGTTCCGGGTAATTGTACACCGCCTCATTGAGTAATGTTCGCTATGACGGCGGCATTTCGATAGCTGCTCGTACCACACAGGAACTTCACGTTATTAACCAATTTAAGACGGTACTTTGGACTCGTTTAAACGAACGCATCACAAATATGTGAAAAATTACTACTTAAAAAGTTTTCTATTGCAATTTACTACTTTTACTGCTGTCAATTGCAGAAAAAATGCTTTAAATAATGATTTCATTATGCACTAAGTTCCTTAATCAAACACCACGCAAACGATGGAAAACCTGAAAATGACAGTTTCTTCAAATTCTTCTTTTCTGTGTTACTATTTTATTCTCCATGCATTATATTTCGTCTAATTGAAACGAAATTACAGTACAGTTTCAATATTTAAATGTAGCTCCGCACTAACATGTGATTTGCGAAAATACACTTTCAAAGGAGCCGTGTACTTTATATTTGAAACTAAAGTTGAGTCAGACAGCAGACTCGAAAATATCTGCTCGTTACACAGCAATTGAAAAGTCAATTCAAAACAGCGCACGTACATACCGTGTTCAGGTATTATTTAATATGCTTGGAATACCCTGTGAGAACTGCTGACATGATGTTGGATGAACGAGTTCTGTAGCATTATAAATTGTACTTTAAAACATTTTTATTCACAAATACGTAGTCGAATCATAGTAAAATTCAAAAATGTTCTATAATATGACCATTCATAGTAGGCACCTACAATTATAGTTATTTTAGGAGCTATTAATTTAATACCATAATACTTAATAACCCCAAAGTAATTAACGACATAGAGCCGTCAAGCTTGATTTTAGTTTCTTTCATTTCAAAAAGTATAAACTACCCGCCATACAAATTACAACTATTACAGGTAATGTCAAATTATCCTGTCTATATTTTCGTCTCTCTCTTACGCATCAGATGAAATATAATAAATATCCTTTGCATTTTGATTTCGCGGGTCAACGTATCGTTATTCAATACCAAGCACTTATACAAGTGAGTGACTAGAGAAATACCTCTAAATTTTACTGTACATGTATGATACTACACAAAAATAGTATACAAATTATAATATTAAATATTAGCAATAATTTCTTCGCTGACTCGTTACGTGAATTTCACATATTTTTTTATTTCAAAAACATCAACATTCTCGTTGTTTTCAAGTAATTTCACGTACATTTTTCGGCCATCCGTAAGACATAACCGTTCCATATTTTATCCCAAAAGCATAAACAGACAAAATGTATCTCCTCACTGCTTTAGAGCCGTGAATATTATATGTGTTATGGTGCGGTACCGGAAACCGACGTGCAAAATACTTTCCATGTTAATGGTTTTTAAAAGTGAAATGAGGGTCCCTAAAGCGACTTTTTAAGTGCATATTTCTGTAATTTAATGCTTCTATGTGCGCTCTGAGCTTTTGTTTATAATAGCGAAGCAAATAGTTAAGTAGTGTCTAACCTAATATATTATAACTTGTTTTAAAGCTGTGATAAATTAATCATACATAACATTAGGTAAAGAAGTCTTGCCTATACAGAAAACTTTATAAAAATATTAGCTGAAAGAAACAGGAATATGGAATCGAGTTGAATTCGGTTTTTTATTTAATTCCAATGTCATAAATATGTCATTTGATAAGCGTACTAGTAATTATTTTAATATATAATACACGTATATACGTGGTACACTTACCAAGGTACTGCTAAGTTTTACAAATAATAATAACAAGTGATATAAAAAAATCCAGAGCCGCCTCAAAGCTGATGTATTTAGTGACGTAGAAGCTAATTAACTTGACAAGACAGAAAGCAAGAATATTTTTAATCTGATAAACTTTATGAACAAGGTAGTGTACAATGTTTTTGTCCACGTACCTTTAAATATTATGTTTCATTTTGTATTTTAAAGCATGTGAATATAAAAATTATATTTATAGGCCAGTATATTTAACCAGGAAGATTCCACTTTTTGCTGTGCTGTTTAAAGTTTAAAAAGTAGATGATGTTTGAAACCATGATTAAAATGCGTGCGTTCTATTTCAATCTATTGTAGCCTTTCAAAATCCGTATAGCGCACGTCCTCTGCTCGATTGCCAATAATATTAATACCGGTCTCGTTAAAAATGTGACTTTTCCAGAATCACGCATACATTAATATACTAATTTTATCGCGCATATTATACCAATTCTTTTTTTTTTTTCAACTCATATGACGTGATTTAGAATATCGAACATGGACAGGTTAGAAATCACGGGACAAGATGCTGAACGAACAAAAGAGGAAATATTAAGAAGATTCGACCTTTCTAGATGTCGAACACTAAATTAATGAATAATAATATCACTGTTTAACATGCATCAAAGTAGTGTTCGTAACGTAATGGAGTAACTTTTATAACGTGTAATGTAATAAACATTTAAACGATACCCAATGTCACACACTTGTCATAATTAATATTTTGTTATACTCGTTCAATAAAATAATAATTTTAATTTTGGTAATTGTCAAATATCGAAGACAAAAAGTTGTGAAGCAATTTAATAGTAAATTTTGATACCTATCTGTGGTCACCGTATGGCTTAACCGTGTCATTAAAAATTCGCCCATAGATAATAACAATCCTCATACTTTTTACATATAACTTTAATCATGTAATTTTGCATCTTAGATATATGTATATTAAAAGAGCAAATGTTAAGTCATATTGAAAATCGTCAACGTGTAATAAAATTGTAAGCACGCTACTGTAAGTAATAAATTTTGACGGTGCCAAATTTCATATTCCTCTATTGGCACAAGTCTCTTAAAACTGTGCTGAAAGTGTCTGCTTCACGTATTAGAATATATTATGATTTATCATAGTTCATATTAATGTAAAATAGTTCAAAAACAAAATTCTAAAAATTTACACGTCTGTTGGACGTTTCGGTGTTAGTTCAATCAATTTAAATCCTCGCAACTGGCGTGAAGGTCCTTAAAGTTAAGGTTAGATATTTAACGTTCGTTGTGGGAACTACACAGTTTAGTTATGAGCTCCGATCATTGTATTCAATATACTCATTACTCATGCGAACTGTTATCTCGTATTTATTATTCACGCACGTACTCTGATCCAAATTGCACTAAACGTATTCTAAAATGCTAATAACTTTAGTTCACGACCGAAGGATTTTCCTTAAGCTTAAGAGATTTAGACATTTTTTGCCGGCTACGGAAACAATCTGAAAAATTTTCTAATTTGCATATCGGAGTGGTTTTGTAAATATAATTAAATATGTACTACTTAGCTTCATATGATTTACACAATATATTATTATGTCAAATAAATATATCTACCAACGCCTGTGATTATTATAAAAGGATTGATTAAGAAGCAATCGATTATATCGTTTGTTTACAACCGTAAACTTTATTTATATACAGTACTTGTATCTAATAGATACCTGTGCCTACTGGGCTCAGTAAATATTAATATGTACACCTTAGTCATGTGACACGCAGTGACCGCATGCTGATGGGGTATTCCTATATAAATAACCTTTGATACGCAACGTGTTACTAGCGTAAGTCAATATTGTATTTAATAGCTATATACATAGTAGGAATACTATTAAGTATAATGATTTATTTAAAATATATGGTAAGTATTTAAATCAGGTCGATCAACTCTAATTGGTTGGGGTTCACCGCGTTGGGAAGGCAACATCATTAGACCGTTATTATTTGGGTATTTTAATAAGGAGACATTGTTAATAATAATATCAGCAGACGGTTTAAATACTTTTATTCTACACACTTTCAAAAGATTTTGATTTTGAAGATCACGTACAAGATTTTGGACGGCCTAGGAACACAGAACAATTTTATTTCCTACATGACAGGATTCTAACCCGTAAGCACTATCAATAGCAATGACATTTGACCTTACTTAGTTTATACTTGATCACAACTTAGTTGTGACTTTAGTGATTAGCGATGACAGTATAGATTATAGAATGTGTGACGTAGGCTGGGCCGTTATGTCCACGAAGCAACCTGCCGCCAGCCGCATGCCGCATGCCACCGTCGGTCGCCGCAGTGGCCGTATGCATTACATTACAAAGGCTCAGAATCTGTGCGAATGGGAAGTACTAATCAAGGCGTCGAGATGCTTGTTAACGCACCGCATTAGTCACTCAAATCACACGTAACTCGCTAACTTGTAGCTGTCCTAGCTGCGTCTGCGCAATCATTAATAAGAATAATCTTATGCAGATTCGGATTATCTCAAAGTACCACGTGGTGAAGTAACGTGTCTCCACATCCATCTGTAACTCAATAAATAATCGATTCAACGATATCTCTTGTGTCTTGAATGGCTTCGGAATATATGGGTGTACGCTAATATTATGATCAGACAATCGCCATTATATTTTAGACGTAACTACTTCATACCAGCTACGCGGGTTAAAGTTAAGAAGAAGAAGAACACAAATCTAAAAAAAAACTATTTTGATTTCAATCACATCTACTTGATAATTATCATATTTATGTGGACATATTACTATCACATATTCCACAAAGCAAAGCTACATTATATTATGTGAATAATTAGATAGACAAGTAGGTATTTAGTATTTAGATAGAAGCTGGACCTTCTGCTGACTTCTCGCCCCGAATCCATTCGGGTATGGGTCGATGCTCCTCTCGGGTCATCGGACCATTGCCTAGTCCGGAGCGTGGTGCCTGTCACCGTCTCGTCGCAACCACGTCCATCTGGTAGACGACGTGTTTGGCACTACAGGTCAGCAGACTGGGACGGGATGCGCTCTTTCTTTGCATCCTACCCATGGGGGCAGATTTGCTTCAAGTCAGAGGATCCAAGCACCTGCGCTGATTTGGTTGCCGGCGTCGTGCTGCAGGGCATGGAACTGTTTGTTCCTAACTCAGTGGTGCCCGTCGGTGGCAGGTCTCGGCCCTGGTTTGGTGGGTCCTGCCGTGACGCAAATCGTCGCAAGCGGGAATGCTACCAAGCTTGGGCTAGGGCAAAGGCCGCTAATGATGTAAACTCTGACTCACTCAAGAAGAAGTACAACTCTGCTTCCAGGTTCTATAAGAGGCAAATTGCATTGGCAAAATCGAATTACGTTGGGAGAATTTGCGAGAGACTGGCACACTTGCCATCTGGCTCTTGTGCGTTTTGGTCTCTCGCCAAGGCTGTCCAGGGTAATTTCTGTCGGTCGACACTTCCACCTTTGCGCGGGGAGGATGGTTCATTGGCCTATTCCGCAAGGGAGAAAGCTGATCTTCTTGGCTCTATCTTTGCGGATAACTCGACTCTTGACGACAGGGGGAACACTCCTCCTACCATCCCGAGGTGTGAAACCACAATGGCAGACGTCCGCTTCACACAGTGTGCTGTGCGGAAAGCACTATTCTCCCTGGATGTCAACAAGTCGAGTGGGCCTGATAGAGTATCCCCTATTGTGCTGAAGGTGTGTGCTCCAGAGCTGGCACCGGTTTTAACGCGCTTATTCAGACACTCTTATGTCCTCGGCGTTGTCCCACATTCATGGAAGACGGCTCTAGTACACCCGATCCCTAAAAAAGGCGACCGCTCAGATCCGTCCAACTATAGGCCTATCGCTATCACCTCCTTACTCTCCAAAATTATGGAATCCATAATCAACCGCCAGCTCATGGGCTACCTGGAAGAGCACCAGCTGATCAGCGACCGCCAATATGGCTTCCGTAAAGGCCGATCAGCTGGTGATCTTCTGGCTTTACTAACTCACCGTTGAGCGCAGGCGATTGAGAGTAAGGGTGAGGCACTAGGCGTTAGTTTGGACATAGCGAAAGCCTTCGATCGGGTCTGGCATAAAGCCTTACTATCGAAGCTTCCTTCCTATGGGCTTCCTGAGAGACTTTGTAGGTGGATTGGCAGTTTTCTTGCGGAACGGAGAGTTAAAGTCGTCGTAGACGGCTCATGCTCGGACCCCCGGACCGTAAATGCTGGTGTTCCCCAAGGCTGCGTGCTATCCCCGACATTGTTCATTCTGCATATCAATGATTTGTTGCATACCACTGGCATTCATTGCTATGCGGATGACAGTACCGTGGATGCACTGTATTTCGGCCGCAGCAATATCTCTCGGGATCACGTCGATGAGTGTCGGAACAAACTTGTGTCTGAAATCGAATCATTCCTTGTGAAGATTTCCGATTGGGGAGGACTAAATCTAGTCCAATTTAACCCCTCTGAGACTCAAGTTTGCGCGTTCACCGCTAAAAAAGCCCCCTTTGTCGCATCACCACTCTTCGGAAACACTCACCTTTGTGCCAAGCCAAACATTGGCATTCTGGG
Source organism: Celastrina argiolus (assembly GCA_905187575.2). Taxonomy (NCBI): domain Eukaryota; kingdom Metazoa; phylum Arthropoda; class Insecta; order Lepidoptera; family Lycaenidae; genus Celastrina; species Celastrina argiolus. The sequence goes on from LR994584.1 coordinate 10,273,624, forward strand.
CGTTGTCCAGTTTGGCGGTCATTTGGAGAGCAAGGCTAAAATGGCCTCCAAAAAACTTGGAGTACTCAACAGGGCCAAACAGTACTTCAAGCCGGCTCACCGCCTTAAACTATATAAGGCGCAGGTGCGGCCTCACATGGAGTATTGTTGCCACCTTTGGGCTGGGGCTCCGGGTTATCAGCTATCTCCATTTGACCGAATCCAACGTAGGGCATCTCGGATTGTCGGCGATCCTGAACTTGCCGATCGGCTAGATCCTCTGACACTGCGTAGGGATCTACCTTCCTTAACTTACAATGGGGAGTGTTCCGAGGAGTTGTTCAACTTAATAGAAGCCGCTAATTTTCGCAACCGATCGTCTCGCCGGAACTATCATCCACACCATCTGGATGGCTGGCGTTCCACTACAATGCGATTTAAAAACAGTTTTCTGCCACGCACAGTAAATCTCTGGAATTCGTTGCCATCAGCGGTCTTCCCCAACAACTGCGACATTGAGTTTTTCAAGAAAAGAGCATTCTTACCTGAAGGGGCAACGCACTGGCGTCGCTGGTGACCGTGGGCGGCGGTGAATCACTTTCCATCAGGTGACCCGTCTTGCTCGTTTGCCTCTTAGCTGTTATAAAAAAAAAAAAAAAAAAAAAAAAAAGGATGAGACGTGTTTTTTATTTATACGTGTTCATTATTATTGTCGCATTTACATTGGTATTATTTTAAAGTGATAGTACTCACCACCATCTACCTAATAAGTTAAAAGTCTAATTTAAAATATATTACCTATTTAACACGCACTATCTATGCCTTATTTTTATACTATTAACCATTGACTTGTCTTCAATCTAAGGTTTATTATTATATTTAATTAGGCCGACTTATAACAAGACTAAAGCAATCAAGGTAAATCAATAAATTCTGAGTTAGGTTATAATAATTGTCTTCTTAATTTATTTAATTCGTACATAAAATAAAATCAATGCATATTCCAGAAACTAATGTCTTAACTAAAAGCAGTAAAACATGAAACTAATATTCTTCTATATTATATTACTACAGTTATTATATTTTAATCTGCGTTTTAGTATTTTGTTGGTTTTTATTTTAGTATTTTTTTATCAGTTACACTTATATTTCATGAATATATCACATTGCATGAGAATATCTTGTGGCAAATTCCGTGCAGATAAACTGTCGGATTTCCCCCCCTTAGCGACAGAAGATTAGTCTCCTTGAACTCACATAAGTTTAAATATAACAATATGACTCTTTAACAATGCCGGTCACAGTGTATAGCATGTAAACATATCCCTGTATGGTCTAGATCTTGTATCAAGCAAGTGACAAGGGTTGCCAAAAAGATTTAATTGCTAAATGCCGGCTACAGGCGACAACGGTAAAATTGCACAAATTGGTCACATTAGACATTATAAATACAATAAAGTCCATTCCTTGAAACAAGCCCCGAGGCAATTAATGGAACTAAAACTTATATTAAAGATTCATATTGTAGGAATAACCCGTAAATGACAACAGATTGGCTGTACTTATTTACTCAGTAAATTTTTCAGCTTTTATGCAAAATTTTACTAAGTTCGACAGAAACAAAGATTCCAACTATGTAACTCCACTAATGCTTCTAAATTACATCAATCCTACGTATTTTGTCTTGGCATTCAAAGATAGAAAAGAAAATCTAGAAAATTCTTCTCAGGTATGGAAACTATACTCAAAAGTTTAATTTGGAAATTTATTTTGTGGCAACTAACTGTGATATACCTTGATTACTATAGGAAACCTATTTCATGTTTTAGACGCTTTTAAATCAAAACTGTAATTACGTTCTTTGATCATTCACGTAGAGATACATCTGCATTTGGAACCCCTTGAGTCATACACGGGTTAATTTAAATCCAACCAATGGTAACATTTTCTAAATTTCTTTTTATGTAACCGAATGAATTGAAGTAAAGAATAGGAACAAAAGAATTAAACGCACAAATTCTTGTATTAAGAAATTCACTTATTTCATATTGTTAGGTTAGATTTTTTTATGTAAATTTTTTATAAACCAATATTATTGGGCTGGGTCACAATTTAAAAACTAAAATATATTTTAGGTGCATTTTACTTCTTACAAAAAACTTGGTCTACAACTGCATTGTGGCCTATTTTAACGGTTCAGGCAAAAAAATAATATATCGCATATTATGCCGAATTTTATGATTATTGCATAATCCATATAATAATAATTATTCTAGCGAATTATTAGTATTATTTATTACTATAAAACGAACTGCTGAGACCGGTCGAGCAGCCCAGCTCGTCGTGATACCGACGTGACCAGCAAATGCCTGTTTAATATTTATGATTATTATAAAATGTAAATAAAAATCCGTTGATCGAGCTTTTGTTGCAGGGTTTTACCGGTCCACGTACGGTCGTGATACTAAGCGTCAGATCACATTGAGACGCGATGCGGCAGTCTTAAAGAATGCGATTTTACTTAGTACACAAATTAAATTAAATTTTAAACGTTTCTTAGTATAGGATGACCCGAAACTTAATAGAACTCAAAATAATGTAACATTATCTTGGACTGACCCTTAGTTAACACCAAACTCATTTTTTAAAATAAAACCTTATAAGTATAAAAGCTATTTGAACTCCTTCAATAAAACTATACTCGTATCTAATTTGATTTTGATTGTCGCTATCTTAAAAACTACGTCTCGTCTCGACTAGACCACATACATCATAACTAACGAGACCAAACGTCCCGCTTTGAACGGGATTGTTTTTTTTTTCACGAGTCCCGACGTCCTCAAAAAAAATGTCCTGTTCAAAATTGCCCTTTTGTAGCCTAGTAGAGCAATCAAGTTTTATATTTACTTTACTAAATAATTAATTTAAATGTTTAAGAGGTCTCCCATACAAAAAACGTGATTTTTTGCCGTTTTGTGCAGAACCCTTTGTGTGCAAGTCCGACTCGTACTCAGCCGTTTTTCATTAACATACTAATATTTTACCTAAATAAACAATATCTAGTTTTGAGTCTAAGAATAAATAGCCACGTTAATCACGAAAAAAAACTACATTAGGTAATGTTCACAAACGGACCATGCCAAGATGCAGCACGTGCCAGTTTTGAAATATGTATTAGCATATAAGCGCGCATATAATATTTTCACACTCGCTCACTACCCCAATATCGCTGCGGCAGCTACGACGCGTGTGTAAGCGCAGTAATGCAACTAAAGCGTAATAAAATTTCAAATGTCAATTGATCTAAATCATATTCAATTTTTATTGCGAGATTGCATAACAAAACCACAACAGGCCACAGACCACCACAGTAATTACCTAATTTGATCAAATTGGGTGCCATCGGTTTGGTGAGCCATAAACTTGGATTTCTGATTAATGCGATACTAAAATCAGTTGTTGGTTTGCTACAAAGCAAAAAAAAAACATTTCAGTGGGGTGAGGACAACAAATTGACAGCAACGTATTCCTACATTCTCGAAAGATAAAAATGAAATAATTATTTTAGTTTTCATCTTTCGAGAACGAAAGAGAGAAAAGCGCCCATACAATTGACATAATATTTTGATAACCTTATGAGCTACGAATACATTGCTTTTATTTGTTCCTGTTTAAGCCGCTGAACTAAGCTGAAGGTTTGAATAGTTTAAAGTTACGTAAAAACAAATAATTGTATTTTAATTTTAACATATTAGATTAAACGATTATGAAAATATACATAAGAATCAACGCGTAAGATACGCGAAGAATACGTAAAGACGCATAATAAACAAAGGTACTGTGTGGATAAAGCTTTGACCTCGCTTATTCTATAAATCATAACAAAAGCGCAACGTTTTGCTCGTCGATTACGACAGTTGTGTTGTCTGTGACGTCGACGTAATTATATTAAGGAAGCCTGCAATACTGAGAATTACATAAGAGAGCTCTACTTTATTGCTGTGCATTTTCCTTCAAGCCCTTGCTAGATTGAACATGGACTTTCTACTTTTATTTAAACATCTAATCTAATAGATAAAAATATTTTACAATCTCAAATAAAAAAAAACATTTTGTTACTGACAATTTGTCGAGGCAAGCTCAAAAGATAAAAATATTTCTATGAAAGTTCTTTTATTTAATTGACCTTTTTCGATTTACCGGGAAACTTAATTAAAAAGTCACGTGGCAGCCAACGCTGTATTTTTTGCCACCCGATTGACTGAATATTTTGCTCTTTCTTTTGCCATATTATAATAAATTATACGGAAAATATAATATTAGGTATAGATGCAATCGATGCGATAAGATTGTGTTATATTTACATTATAAAAAATATTATCAATATCAATGAATTATATTGTAAAACATGAATATATAATGATTAAATCCGACTAACGAAGATTCTGCTTAAAACTAGTTTTGTCATTATTTGTCAAAAATGTATGATCTTTGAAATTAATTAAGTTCCTCTAAACTAAATATAAAAAAGGCTTGTTTCCTACTGACGATGAAATATTATCGAAGTACCGTGATATATGAATATACTTATAATATTCTTCTTTCCTGTTACAACACGACACTTAAATGTTAAAGGATCTTTCCGTGATAGAAATCCCCTAGAAGAAGTGTTTTGATCGTGCGACCATATATTATGGTGATATAATATGTAAAATTTACTTATTATATTAGAACCTCGCAGAAAAATGGATAAAAAAATGACAAAATATTTACAAAATCGCGTGTTTCTATTTACTGGTTATTTCTACAAATAGCGACCTCTATTTATATAAAATTTATACCCACTAATTTCCGCAGGACTTATTTTAAGTAAAGTCTATATACATATGTATCTACAGTCTACGATTTCTAATAGTTGCCACTTACCTATCAAAAGATGCAAATGTCAACACAATTTCGCAACGTTTTATACTATAAAGTGGGATAAAGTGAACAGAAATCTTCCACGTTTTATGTTCACGAATTAAAACAGTTCACTTATTTACTTCACTTATTGATTTATTATTGATACATCAATCAATTATAATAACACACGATCAATCTGTATCCGGGCATAACTTACCCTTACAACACAAAGTACACGATTCATCCTCGTTCCGAAATGGAGCCGAATTTATACACTGCTTCCTACCACCCTCTACGAGGAAGTAGGGGTTTGGTAGGGATGACAGCCACGTGATCCGGTGATGACAACATTACCGGAAGTAATATTAACTTATTATTGTTACAGTCGGCCATCCGATTCGAAACGAGTCCTCTCGTTTACATTAGCTCAGGAAGTTATACAATATATATTAACTAATAATATAAATAAATTATTTAATTCATAATAATTGTTTTCACTAACTTTTAACCATCAATAGAAATACAGTAAAAAAAATAACATTAGACCATTACAATATGTAGGTAAAGTACTTAATCAATTAAAAATAAAATAAAAACATTCAAATATCATTAAAACTTTTAACCATCAATAGAAATACAGTACAAAATAACATTAGAACATTACAATATGTAGGTAAAGTAATCAATTAAAAATAAAATAAAAACATTCAAATATCATTAAAACATTCAACCATCAATAGAAATACAGTACAAAATAACATTAGTACATTACAATATGTAGGTAAAGTAATCAATTAAAAATAAAATAAAAACATTCAAATATCATTAAACTTTTAACCATCAATAGAAATACAGTACAAAATGACATTAGAACATTACAATATGTAGGTAAAGTAATCAATTAAAAATAAAATAAAAACATTCAAATATAATTAAAACTTTTAACCATCAATAGAAATACAGTACAAAATAACAGTAGACCATTACAATTTGTAGGTAAAGTAATCAATTAAAAATAAAATAAAAACATTCAAATATCATTAAAAATACAAAACCTAGCATTGTACATATTACAAATCATTTTAAAATTTAACATTTAACATCACGTCATTATCAACATTTTAACTAACATAATTAAAACCGTGAATACAACATGTATATATTTTCATTGAAACAAAATAAAATTTTATATCTAAGGAGGAGCTTTGTGGTGGTCAACATCAGGTATTAATTATTAAAATATAAATCTAAACGATCTCTTACCAGAACAACTATATTTCCTCTGATGATCCACTCTCGGGATTATTATCAAAACTAAGTCCCGATTTCACCAACGCATGTTAGTGCCAACGGCCTGTTAAAATACTATGCCTTCTCATTCATAGATGGGAATTACGAGAGAAACAACATAATAATTAACGAAGGATTAACTCTAATATTACTTGGTGAAACACGCCCTAGGCTTTTAACTTCAATAGTTATTTAAGTTTTCCTAATGGTAAGTACGGTACATTCCTTAAAGCACGTAATAATGGGCCGTCAACGGCCGGCTAGGGTAGCCCCAGCTTTTCAGCGTCTGATTTACTAATCAGGGTAGCTTCACTCCCTAGGTCCACCTGGCAGCCCGTGGTTGCCCATCTTTATAATTATTTTGTACTTATTAGATCCGTCCTCTAAGACAGAAATAAAATTATTTTTGTCCCTCGTCACAATCGGCTTTAAATTTACTGGAGCAGCCATATACAATATATATTAATATATGCAATATTATCATATGCAATAGCATACAATTTCACTTAGAAGTACAATTAAACGTTTTTGTTCTTTTCAGAATCAGGCTTCATAAATTTCTTCTTTGGACAATCCGGAAGGGAATGTCCAATCAAACGACAATAAGCACACTGAACAATGGGTTTCGGACATTTAGAACACGGATGACCCTTTTCCTTGCAGTTAAAACATATCATCGATTCTGAGAACAGATCCTGTTTCGACTTGTGAGAGGGGTCATTCGGTTCATTTATCGCACCTGTCATTAAAGAATTATTGCCGACGATTCTTCTATCCTTTTTATCTAAGCTATAATTGTCCCTCACTTGTGTTTTAAATGTTTTGAAAAATTGTAACACCTGCTCTGGTTTTCCGAAGTTTGCTGCCTGAGCACCTACCCTAACACTCTTATCGTCAATGCCGTGAACTATACAATCAATTGCTTCCTTACCGACAATTTTGCAGCGGTTTAGTAAATTAATTTTGGAGTAATAATACAATTCAAGTGAATCTCCGAACTTAGCCCTTTTGGCCAGCATCTCTGTTAAAAGTTCTGCATAATTTTCGGTATCAGGAAACGATTCTTTTAATAATAATTTCCACTCACACCACGACCGTTTAAGAGATGGTAACCCTTGATACCATAGCCTAGCATGACCACTGAGTTTTGGTAAGGCATAATGTATAGTCTGCCGATCATCCCACCCGTATATGTCGGCACACTCGTCAACTTTACCGAGCCAAATAGTGATCGATTGCTCCCTACAAATGGGATCGAATTCTGGTAAGACATTGTTTAGAGTTGGAAAACTAGTACGTTCATTATTACCATTAGACTTAAGTGCATTTAGAAACTCTTTGAAAATAATAGATATTGACTCACCAGGCATTTCCGTTGCAGAGCTCCGAGGCACGTCCCTTTTAGGGCTCCAGGACACGTCCCTTTTAGGGCTCCAAGACAAGTCCCTATTAGGGCTCCAAGGCACGTCCCTTCCAGGGCTCCAAGACACGTCCCTTTTAGGGCTCCGAGGCACGTCCCTTCCAGGGCTCCGAGGCACGTCCCTTTTAGGGCTCCGAGGCACGTCCCTTACAGGGCTCCCAGACACGTCCCTTACAGGGCTCCGATACACGTCCCTTCCAGGGCTCCGAGACACGTCCCTTCCAGGGCTCCGAGACACGTCCCTTCCAGGGCTCCGAGACACGTCCCTTCCAGGGCTCCGATAATTATCCCTTCTAGGGATCCTAAACATGTCCCTACTAGGGCTCCGATGCACGTCCCTTCTAGGGCTCCGATACGTCATGTCCCCTCTTGGGCTCCGATACTTGTCCCTTCTAGGGCTCCAGATCCTGTACCGTCCAGGACTAACCCTATGGTCCACTCGCTCCAAGCTTCGATAGCGATTATTTCGTCGTCTCCGGTCTCGATACTGAGAGTCGCTGCGGTCGCGTGCTCGGCGTTCATCCGTCAATTGTTTTTCTAAAATATACACACGCTGCCTGTTGAGTTGTAGTTGCTCTCGCAAGTTGTCGCGGGATAAGCTACGACTCGGCGTGCGACTATGACGCCTCCTCGATCGACCTCGACTTTTTGACCGGCTACGATCTCTGCTACTTCCAGAGGGTCGCGTCACCCTTTCATGTACGGCAACAGTTCCAATCCTTTGTAATATCGGACTTCTCGATCCATTGGATCGTTCATGGTCCAAATCCATGTCAGTGTCGTTTTAACTCTGAAACTCAAGAATATGTATTAATATTTAAGTCAGACAATTGCTAGAAATAAATTAATATAATAAAGATAATAAAGTAATTTAAAATATAATTTCATAATAGTGGGGCCTTGTTGTAGGTATTCGTTGTTATAATTATCTGGTAAATAAATATACAAAAAAACTATGTAATAGATTTTATTTCACTGATAAAAAATACTATTGTTTTATTTTAAATTAAGACTATTTTGGGGCTGTAGGTGTACGATAACATGGTAATCCGATAATAGATATATTTCAGCAGGCATTGTATACTCCGTTCCGACTCAACGTGTAGGTACTAAATGTAAAGGAAGCTCAATATAAGGAAAAATATGACAAATATTTTTTTTCGATTTCATTCTTCTGTTTATGACGTAAACATCATATTGAATCGGTACAAATATATAAAAAAAAAGCAATAACCGAATTACTAAAGACTGAAATTACATGTTAATAGTCTAAATTTGACTAATTTAAATAAGTTCAATAATTAAATGTTTCATTTAACGTAATCTTTATAATGTGACAGTCACATTATAAAGATTACATAACATTTCATTTAATAAACTTAAGAATATTTCCAATTCATTTTGCGTTTTGTCATTTGATCTATTACTATTATTAATTTAATGAAGTATGTTTTGGTCATATTTATTCGGAAATATATATCTATCTACTAGTAACACTTAAAATATTAATTCGTATCAGAATCTTTTATCGTTATTGTGTATAAATTATATGGCTACATATAATGAAACCAAAATTACAGAATATGCCAATCATAAGGATGGAATTTGCAGAATCTATCCCCTTATTTATTATACTAGAGTAATTCAGTTATGTTTTGTCAGTCTAATAAATTAAGTAACTAAAAAGTAGTTTAAGAACACATATCTACTGTCTAAAACGAAAAATATCTTACGTTTATGTATTATGTATTCAATATACCGTAATTTGAAGAAAACTATAAACTATTATGACCAAAATTCACCGAAATACGGAGGTTCAAACTAGCTCGTATAAAACGACTTGTTTTGTTTTCAACTTTGACATAAAATTTTGGCGTTTTTAGGGATCTACCCACAAATAAAAAATTGCCAGACTAAGGAAATGATACCAACAAATTTATAAAGTTGCGGGTTTTTTTTTACTGGGAATACCGAGTTTGCCATTAAAACATTTAACATTAGGTATCCTAAGATTTTTTTATATTGCCCCCTTCATTTCTATTCACCCCGGTTTACGGTATTTTAAAAAAAATAATATAAACCATAGTTTTTTCATAAATTACATTACGTACCTTGTTATCGTATCCCACTTCTGAGATATAAAGTGGGATAAAGTGAACAGAAATCTTCCACGTTTTATGTTCACGAATTAAAACAGTTCACTTATTTACTTCACTTATTGATTTATTATTGATACATCAATCAATTATAATAACACACGATCAATCTGTATCCGGGCATAACTTACCCTTACAACACAAAGTACACGATTCATCCTCGTTCCGAAATGGAGCCGAATTTATACACTGCTTCCTACCACCCTCTACGAGGAAGTAGGGGTTTGGTAGGGATGACAGCCACGTGATCCGGTGATGACAACATTACCGGAAGTAATATTAACTTATTATTGTTACAATACATCGAGGGAAATTTCTCGTATCCTGTTATTATTGCCAAAGGGAAACTCACTAGAAGCTCTTTATTGAAATACTAAACTTCATACAATATTCGCTGACAGACACTGTGTGTAATGTAGGTAGTTATTATTGCAAATATGAACAATTAAACCATTCTATTATGTTTTTCCTTCCTCGAGGTGGATTATAATATGGATTAAAGATTATAACAAGCGTTTTATCACCGGGAAGGTATTCTCAGACGTTGACGATGTTAGGTTTATACTTAAGTCAAGGTATTATTGAGGATAATTGACAAGTAAGGTATTGCACGACGCAAATTCCATATGGCGGTATGTAATTTTCTGTTTAAAGTTTTCTTTAAGTAAATATTTAATGTTTTTAAGGAAATCACGATTTTTATTACTTACTTAGGTACTTAAAAGTAAGTAGTTACTAGACGTATTTCACTCCCACTTACTAATAAAAATATTTAAACTAATTAGTTATTCAGTATCGTCGTTTGACTTTGGCAACGCATCAGACAAAAGCAGGAATATTTAATAGTAAGTAGTGTAAATATTACTGAACAGAAAAAAAATTGAGCTTTTGCTTTACATACTTATATACATATTAGTAATTAAAAGAGGTTTTAATTTTAAACATAATAAAGCAATTATTTAGCATGTGATCGTACGGCGAACCCTTTACTCACGACCACTGTACACAGCTCACGTACAAATGGCGCGCGCATACATACAAATAACATACTGGCTAAACATTAACGGCTAAATACTGAAAAGGTAATTAAAGTTAAGAGCTCTCCTATTCACAAACTATGATACTCACTTTTTGGAGGAATGACAAGAAGAGCATATAGCTAGAAAATTGGATATACTCACACATATGCCCAAAATTCAATCCCCAAGGGAGTGAGGGGTTTCGGTACAGTCTCGATCCCATCTAACAAGTAATGGTATTGAAAACGGAAATTGTTTCAGCGTGAACTGACACTAAAGCTCTATAACAACAATAATATAAAGAAACACATGCACAATAGTTTATTGGCTTATAAATATGCGTCGTGCATTCTTAAAACACTTTTGCCACGTGTTGCCTGCGATTCGAATTCCAAAGCTCTTTATTTATTTTCCGCGCGATATTCGTAGGAACAAACGAACATGATTGCTTTACCTGAGTTCCTAGAACTGACGTAAATGATAATTGGTACCGAGAACGTCGCAGACCACTTAAGCTCTGCTCAATCCATATTCACTTTATTTAAATATCATACGGCATGTTTGCGCGTTCGAGTATATCATTAAATAGAGTTCGCTTCACGTATCCAGCGTTTTAAGGTCGAACCCGAGCACCATCTTCGACGAGAATAGTTTTATAATCAACAATAATTAGATAGATTGTGTAAACCATCGCGTTGCCGACAAAACAGGGACAAGGCGAGAAGCGCTCGTGACGCCATAACTACTGAGTGCAAACAAACGTTGATAATTTTCATTCATACTGCAAAATTAACTACAAATTTGTCTAAACGACAATCAGAATGTTTTTCTTTTTTAACGAGCCAAATAACTGATATTTTTACCGCGTTTCTGCGGACATTGTCAATCTGGAAACTGCGCTCGCCAACCCGCCTGTCAACCGTAGCGAGTATAGGCAACTGCCTGAAATCATAATGATGATGATAATGTGAGGGTAGCACCTCATAGTATAGCCAAAGGAAATGTATGAGGGAATCACCTACGCTTAACGTTAATATTGTGGGGACTGAGAATGCCTGCTAAAACAAAACAACATCTTCAGTTTATTTGTAATTGGACTATTTAAGATATATTACCAGAAACCGCGCTTCCAATGTGACCTCCGCATAAACATAAAGTATGCAAATTAGCGCTAAGTATGTTCTTATGGTCTCGAGCTGTGTACGTAGGAATAATATTTTTATTAAATGTGCCGTCATGCTGTGTTATTGAACGATACATATAAGGGCTTGTGCACAAATCTGCGGAGATTTCCGACGTTATCAGTCGAATCTACAAAATCATTCGGCATTAACCTTAACCCCACAATATAACACAGGCATATTGTATACGTGTGTAATATATTATGATATCTTAGTATATTGGATGCTTCTGTTACATAATCGTAAAAGTTGTCTCTTAATCAATCACAAGTTCACCTTGGGTAATATAGTTATTTCCTACTTTGGCTGTGATAGATATAATGTCGAAATAGCATAAAAATAATATAAGGCACTTAGACACACAACATAATTTTTATTAAAAGTGCTCCTTCGCCGATTTCAGTGTCGGTGGACGGCTTCGTTGATACCAGGCTACGCTGAAACTTAAAATATATTTTTTTAGTTCTTTCAACACGGGAATCGAACCCACGACCCGCGAGCCAATAGCTGAACTCTATAATTACTAGGCCATGGAAGTATTTTTAACATAATATTTAAATGTCAAATAGGCATGGACGTCTATTTTGCAGTAGTAACATAGCCGACACAGTGGTTGTCGAAAAGTCTGAATGTGAGTTTGAAATCCAGCGGTAGTTTTTTACTACCTAAATATAAGTCGTAAGCAATGGGTGCAATGAAAAATGCATTTTAGTAAATTTCATTCGATATTTTATTAGAAGCATTTTAAATGAAGTTTAAATTTCGCACACATTTATTTGTAATTGTAGCTTATACAGGCTGTAATATTAATGAGTGATAATACTTTAGGGTAGGTATGTATGGGTCCGGTATGTAGAGTTTACTGTGAAAGTACCAGTGCTGAGAGAGTTCCTTTTTAAAAATTATTCTATGGGCAAATTTACGATGTGGGGGTATTTCTCATAGAAGCATGAAATAGAAGAATGAAAGTCAAAAGTAAGTCTTTCAGCGCTGGGACTTTCACAGTAATCTCTACATAGTAGGCACATACACACACTAAAGTGTTATAACTCATTAATGTAATACCTTGTAGAAACTTTAGAATGAACTATTAGAATTGGATTAAAACTACTAAGCAATGATAGCGTATAGCTCGTTCATAGTATATGCTATGGCTGGGTTTACGTTTCAGATTTTATCATAAGGCCCACTTGCACCAGCCAGGGCTAAATAATAAAGACATTATTAGCCCCTGATCATGAAGATGAATCATAAGCTCTTGGTCGTTCCTCATACACCGTCGTTATGTGTTACGTTATGTGTCGAGGGCCATTATCAACGTCGTGGTGATGTATAAATGTATTTTAGCTAGAGTGCAATAAGTATTTAAAAGATAACGCTTTACTTATAATAAAACAACCTAATTAACCTCGACTGGAATCACGAATAGTATATAATATATACGTAGGCAGTAAGTAACGCGTAGAGTATTACGTTTATATATAACTATTAACTAACCTCAGTTATATATAGTTTCTCTATTATAGATATTAATCTGAGGAGTTCCTTGCTTAAACCTTTCCTTTGTTTATTAACTGATGATGTGAAGGGAGTGATTATTTCTTTTGTTTTATTTTGTAACGAGTTGTCCAATGCTACATTAATAATTCAGCCTTGCGTAATGTTGAATAAAACGAAAGCAATAGACAATAATACTTTTAAAACTTTTCCTTATTTATAATTTAAATATTAAGTAAGTTGTGTTTATTGTCATAATTAAAATATCTCAGGGTATAGCTTGTCTCTTGAATTTTAATTGTGGTCAAATAATTAATTTGAATCAGATTAAGAGCGTCTTCTTTAAATATCATGTTGTTCCTCTTGTAATTCCTATCAATGAATGAGAAGGCATGCTATTTTAACAAGCCGTTAACACTAATATGCGTTGGTGATATCGGGACTAAGGCTCTTGCTTTACAACTAAGTAATTTGCTTTTATGTTTACAACAATGAAAATGGTGTATATTTAAAAAGACATTTATTCCTCATTCAAACCTAAGAACGGATTTAACAAAATGTTGCCACGAAAATAGATAAAACTAAAAACTAAGTAGGTATATTCGCATAGTTCATCACAAAGCTTAACTAATATGACTAATATTTGATAAACAAATTTTAGCTTAACGTAAAGAATTGTATTGGACAACTTTGTAATCCCAAAGTCACAAATGTGTTTTCTTTTGACATGTGTTGAAAGACTTTGCTGTAGGATCTAAATTAGATCGAGTACCTATCACGCAACTCTACAACAACTTTTCAGTTGCCGAGCGGGTAATGACATTGGTTGACCCGAATTGGTAGCATTTGTAATTTTCTCATAATCTGATGTACCGATATTCGCTTTTATACCTTTAAATGAAACTCATTTGCTTAGTTAGAAAATCTTAAGACATCAGGAACTAAAATAAAACTCTTATATTTACTTGATTACTTTTCAAAAAAAATAATTGTGAAATACTTGTTTAGCGACAATAGTTCCAGAAAATAACTTTTTTTGTAATTTAGGTTATATATTTTCATGGTTATTTCACTTACATGTGATGTAAGTGAAATAACCATGAAAATATTCTACGTAAGAATGTTTCGTATTTTTGTTAAATCATTATGTTTTTCATACATTCCGCGAAATTACCTTATTACGTTAGCTTCACATATAAATTGAGATGTAATTACAGTTAATTTAACCATAACAATACCTACTTCTTTATAGGTACTTATATTGTAGATCTATATATAAAACTTTTATTTATCCTTAAACTGTAGAAGTATTAATTACCAAGTAAATACCTAATATTCTCCGTGATTTATCATAGGAAAAAGTATTTGGATTTAAAAAATTGTACCTACTGTATTATTATCCAATACCTTTGAATATAATATATATTATATTATAAAGTTAAAGGTAGTAGGTACTTTTCCCATATACGCTTTTTCCAATAAACCTTATAATATGTTATTATTTAAAAAAAGCTTTTTTGTTACGGAATTCATATGTAATTCATACCTTCCACCTCCATCATAAGATCACGAGTATATTGTTATCGTAATGTTGCATTGTCACTCGATATACATATTCATGCAAAATTTCAGCGCAATCGGAAACCGGGAAGTGGGTCAAATTTAACTTGCAAGATTCGTCTACACATAAAGGGTCGAGTGAAACAAAATAAAATGTAAAAAGATATTATTCCATGGTTGTTTTATGTATTAAGTAACTATGTTTTTAGAAAGGACATTCGACTACAGTTTGGCGACCTATAGCCGTGTTTATAGGGCCTTTATGTCGCACAGTGCGAAGTTCTACCTTGACTGCTTTCGATGCTATTTACAAGGTATTTTCCTGCCTTACCGGTTTGTAAAAATAAAGATTTTCGATAAATATGTCATATGAATTTTTTTAACTGGCATTGCATACTTCTATAAGTTGAATGTTGCAGAATGTACAGAACTGACCAACGATCGAATACTGAAACGCTACTTAAATTAAATGGCTTTTAAGTTGATTCTTTTCATCATCATTCTATCCAAACCGCAACAGCCTGCGATTTAGGGCGCCCAAATTAATGAGCGTTAAGAAATTCAGCTTTAACTTATAGATATTTGTTCTAGAATCAGATAGAATTAGGTGCATATCTATTAATTAATCAGTTTGAGTTTTGATAATTTTTGATTAACTGGGTAACAAAACATGCAGCACGGCAGATACATTTTAATATACAGAATAGTACCGCGTCGCAGCTTAAGCGGCTTGTGAAATTTGGCATAGATAGTTTTTGGCACGGATGTCGAATCCAAATTGAGGGAGGAAAATATTTTATTTTACACTAGGCTCTCAAAAATAATTTATTCTACAGAAACTGTTTGATTTCAATTTTATCACTAAAAAGTTCATAAAACTTTGTCATATTTACTAAATTAAGTACATTAAAAAAATAAGCTACCTTGTAATTCAATACTACTTAATATTATAAATGCGTCCGTTTGTTTGGTACGCTTTCACGAGAAAACTACCGATATCATAAAACTTTGTACAATAATTACTGGAGATATTATAAGTAACACAGGACCCTTTTATACCACGCGAACTAAGCCACAAAAGCTATAATGACATAATTTTAATTAGCTCTTGTCTTTTTGCATCCCAAAAAATAATATAATAAAACCATTTATTAGATACTAGCTGTGCCCGCGACTTCGTACGCGTGGAAAAGTGATTTAGGGCACTTTAGTATTTTTAAATATATTTTTAGTTTATTGGCGCAACCGCTGAGAACTTTCGCTAATAGGTACTTCCCAGTGCATCCCAGTGTTGATCCCGATCCAGCAAGACACGTACCCGGCAAGCCTCTTGGTATGCAGGGTATAATAATAATATATTACTATCCTTTCGGAGCTCGGCAAAAGAAGTAGGCCTTCGAACAATATGTAGAAGTCAGCAAAGGTATTCGAAGTTAGGATAATATTATTCGAATGCACCGTATAGACCCAGACAATTTTTCACGTTAATTTAGTAAAGTATTTAACTTCGATGTCCGTCTGTCTGTCTGGGTGTCAAAACTTTAACACGTGTAGGTATCAAGCTAAAAATCATATTAAAAACTCAGCTCTACTGTCCCTTCTGGCTGTGAAAAGAAACAGGCATCTTGGCCACATCTACCCAAAGATTCAGCCGTTTATACTTTATATCGCTAATTTTCGCAATTTTCGACACGCCAAAGGGAACCAAAACCTAAAGGGTACTTCCCGGGAATAGAAATTTGATATGAAGCAACATCTTAATGCACTATTAAAATGTTGCTTCATATCAAATTTAAACGACATAGGATAAATTGCGAAACCATAAAAATATTTTCAATTTTTTCAACTTATTACCGTTTTTGTCATTAATGTTTTGAAGTATTATTAAATTTAAACTTATATTGCAATTACTAAGGTCTTTAAAACCGAACTCTCGGTTAGACATGGGCGCAGCGGCACGCCCCGCCGAGGATCCAGCAGGCACAACTGAGAATCGAATCAGTTCGATCTTAACGGTTTTTGGTGTTTTATTTGGTAGATTACTTTGAAATTAATTAGGTTAAAGAAAACCGTTAGAACGTAACTTTTTGTACACCAGACCATATCAATCGACAGAGAATAAAAATAAACAAATATCTTCAAATCAAAGCGACATCTATACGCCATACGCCGTACTTACACGATTATTACTGGGGGCACAGTTAGCGGCTGTGCGTGGTTAAATTCATACTACCGGTACTGCCTGTTAGCACATTTTAATAGTATTTTTTACCCAGCAGTGGGGTGGAGTTCCTTTGGTTGACCTTCGCCAAAATTCCTACCTACCAGCATCTGATACCTACACTACTCCCCGACTCGGATATAAGACGTCACGCATCAGCCTGTATCGCGCGGCGCCGCGATGCGGCGGTCGAATCACGGCGTAACGATTTTAATTTTGCTATATTATCTCCTAAACTATTAATTATACTTCCTAGGTATAAAGGGCAAATATAGTCTTCATGAAATTCTTAAGCCAACTAACGTATTAAAAATGATAAGGATTAATACCGTGATGGTATAAATAGTTTACCAATGACTTTTAAAAAAAAAATTAAACCGCCTTCAAAAAAAATAACTAAAAAGCGATAAATAAACTAATGTATCTACTTAATGCATAATATATACCTACAATTATTTAAATATTTACAACTCAATACCTAATACTTTAACAAAGTCATCTTTAACTATTTAAATATTTACAGTTATCACTTATATTTGGAGTCGGTGCCAGCCTGCAGCCTAGGTAACATAGTCTGTTGTGTTGTTTGACGCGCGCGGCTGGCAAGCGCGTTGAAATAGATTATTTCAGCGCGCTTATTTATGCAAATTCGTATTTTTAGTTTTGCTTTGAATTTTAGTGTCGGTCAGTATTCTTAATTACATTTATTTGTTTGGCTGGCACCGACTTCAAAAATAAGTGATAACTGTAAATATTTAAATAGTTAAAGATGACTTTGTTAAAGTATTAGGTATTGAGTTGTAAATATTTAAATAATTGTAGGTATATATTATGCATTAAGTAGATACATTAGTTTATTTATCGCTTTTTAGTTATTTTTTTTGAAGGCGGTTTAATTTTTTTTTTAAAAGTCATTTTATTTCTCGATTTTTAGTTGTGTTGATGCGTTGTGAACTTAAATAGAAGCTAGTTCATTTACTTAAAGGTTTCAGTTTATTTAATATATAGTCACTAATTACAACGTCCGTTTGTCGAATTGGTCCTATTTTTAGGAAGCTATAATTGTTATTAATAGGTACTTAGTTGAAAGAGTTTGATAATATAATACTTATTAGGTATTTATATTTTTTATTATCATGGGTAGACCCAACGACATTGACAAAGTTATAATATGCAATAACACACAGCCAAACCTGCTGCAGTTTTAATTGGTCAATGTCGTCCATACTGCATAGGAAACAGATCACGAATGAGAAAAATGAGAGTGTGGATAAATTGCTTGTTCTCGCGAGAAGGGCCTGCGAGACTTCTCGGCGAGATTTCTCGCCGTGAATCTGGATGGTATATTACAAGTATCACGTTAGCCCTACATACAATGGATCAACCAATTGCAGTACTGCTCCCAACTCCTAACCGTTAAGGAGTACTGTAGCTTCATCATCAGCACAGCAGCATCAGATGTTGATTCAAGCATACCTCACAAGCAACATGTTAGCCCTACATACCTACTACTAAATAGTTTCCATCGACCAATTGCAGTACTGCCTTCCAACTCCTTATCCTAACCGTTAAGGAGTACTGTAGCTTCATCATCAGCACAGCAGCATCAGATGTTGATTCAAGCATACCTCACAAGCAACATGTTAGCCCTACATACTACTAAATAGTTTCCATCGACCAATTGCAGTACTGCCTTCCAACTCCTAATCCTAACCGTTAAGGAGTACTGTAGCTTCATCATCAGCACAGCAGCATCAGATGTTGACACCCGGAAGCATATACCTGAGTAAGACATGATTACGTAACAAAAACACCATACGAGCATACAATTTTCGGTGGTTGCCCTCGATTTCTCCTGGATCCCATCATCAGATCCTGACCTGGTGAAAATGGGACCACCTCAGAAGTGAACTCTATACAACAAAAAAAAAATTTTTGAAATCCGTCAATAATTGACGAAAATATCGGTGAACATACATAAAAAAAAAAAAAAAAAAAAAAAATATTATACATACAGACGAATTGAGAACCTCCTCCTTTTTTTGAAGTCGGTTAATTAATTGCCCGTTTTTTTAGATTATCGCGAAAGGCTTTCTTTTAATAATACAGTTAATTAAGTTGATTTATACAATAAATGATAATTTATTTCAATTTGTGAAGCAAGTTCAAAAATACAATTTTTATATTATTATGACACTGTGGAAACACTCTTCTCAGAAAAAAAAATCTGTTAGTTAGGTACTTATTTCAAGTTCTAATCTACTTTAGTGCCACATTCTATTGCTTCGCGTCACTGTGTAAGCGATCCCCCCGCGCCCCCCGCATGAACCGTTCGTCCGCAGCCCGCGCGCGCGAAATTCCTCCGACTTGCTTCCAATTTATCGTCACTGCTCGGCTCCTATGTATCGTAGCGTTATGTTATATAGCCTATAACCTGCCCAGGAATATGGGCTACAATCGTACCAAGTTTGGTTAAAATCCCTTTAGTAGTTTTTGTTCCTATCGCGCACATACAGACAGACAGACAGACAGACAGACAGACAGACAGACAAAAATTTTACTAATTGCATTTTTGGCATCAGTATCGATCGCCAATCATCCTCCAATATGTATTTTGAAAAAATATTCAATGTACAGAATTGACCTCTCTACAGTTTTATTATAAGTATAGATGAGGATACTCAAGAGAGTATCCTCATATCTAATTCTCGAGAATCCAAAACCGTGATGATTTGATTTATTAGATAAAATGAGTATTAAGTAGGTTTATAATGTATATCTTAAGTATTATTTTTACAATCAATAGGTAATTTTAGTAGGTTTATAAATACTATTAGATGTTGTAGGTACATAAAACTACAACGAGCTATATAATACTCATGATATTTTACAATATAAAACTTAATAGTAATATATATAGTATAGTACCTATGTCGCATTTAGTACCTACTTGTAAATCCAATATTTTATGACTTCAAACAAAAAAAAACTAGATAAAAATCAAAAGGTTCGGTGAGGTAGAGTTAATCAATTATTTTATTATATGTTACCATGGACCAATTATACATGTAATTGGTCTATGATGTTACCAAGATTTATAAAATAAAAATCTTGATTATAATGGTAAATCGAAGGCCGGTCATAATCATGCCCGGACATCACTGGGACCGAATGGGATCTATTGTGATTATCGTTCGAGGAAATTAGCAGCATCAACCGCGACCATATTGTTCAGCTTATGAAAAGCATAGATCTAGGAACGAAACTATAAGGATGCCCACTCACGGCATAGTTTTTGTGACTGACGTTTTGCAGGCGAAAAAAAAATGATTAATTCTATAATGTCCTACAAAAAGTAGATCACAAAATCGATCATATTTGTATGGAACTATCTGTAGCAAAAAAGGGAAAATCTGCCTACAAAAAGTTGGCCCTGAGCAGACACCCATATAGTTCTGTCCCCAGATCTAGGCTGCTCATAAACTGAACGATATGGTTGGGATTCACGCAGCGAATTTCATAAGCGGTACAGTATTCTTGCTGTCCAAGGTACCTGTTTCTATTCTGACGAAGTGCTACAAACGAATGAGGTACTGATATTTTGGAAAATCATGTCGTAGGTGAAGAACGTACAATTGTATGAAATATCAGATTTTTTCAGGGATAGAAGCTAATCTATGTAGCTCTATATATTTTAATTGGTTTGAAATTATAAATATTATGCTTTTTATACGAAATCATAGTGTAGACAAACAACTGCGTAGAAGATACCGGTTGTGACATCATTCGCCCATTGACAAATACGCTTTCACTAGCTGGAATAACATAACTTAATTATTACTTATTAAAATATATTATATACTTGTGTTAATTATTATCTATAACAAACGCTTACATTGGGCACATCATTTCCTGTGTACAAAAAGATTTTAAACGTGAAAAAATGTTTTAAACAAAACTAAATTCCATGTACCTACTATTACGACACAGGTCATGGACCTCACAGCTGATCTCAAAAATATTTTTTTGTCCAAAATTCTTTACCTAATTAATCAATCAATTATTTCACTAACGTTTCTACTATTGCTTTAACAAAATGTTATATTATAATGTAGCATTATTAACATTTAGTTTAAATAAAAACCGAGTCTACTATAAGCTATTTTACTAAAGTCTCCATCTAGCTGGAATTATTTTATTTTATAAAATTTACTGTTCCATCTGAAAAGTAATGTAGACAATTAAAGTAACTTTTTGTTTCGTTTAGAAGTTGACCGTTTCCTCTTATATATTTTTTAACTTTCATCGCAGTCAGATAGGCAGTTATGCAGAGCATACCAACAAAGCATTTTAATAAATAACTGTACCAAGGTCAGAATATGTGGCACAAAAAAGGAAATCATGTTAATGTGAAACCGTAAACGAACATAAGATAAAAAGAAAGGAATTCGCGTCAAAATTCTTATCACAAATGTTAATATGAAATAAGGGCATCTGCACGCTCATCCGGTCGTAACGCTTCGCTTTTAATCCTTCTTGTGGGACATTTAAATATAAAATTAAAATATTATCTCGTTAATGCTTTAGGAAATCCTTAACACAGAACGTTTAAGATAAAAGGACTATACCTACTATATTATTTTGTAATAGGTATATAGCTTTTTACCACTACATCATACTTTGAAAAATAATCTTGTTTCCTCGTCATAAAAATACCTTGCCTACATATAAAATTAAAATAAAGCAAATCAACTTCACAGAGGCAAACAAAGCAGTTGGTACTTGCAAGAGAGAGGGAGCCATTTTGCAGAACATAAAAAGTAAACACAAAAATACTTACTTTTGTATTGGTTTATTATGTGCTTTGTAGTATTGACAAGTATTGACGTAAAACGATGTTACGATACGCAAGTTCATCGGCTGTTTATTTAAATGTTTCGTTACCGGTACGACAACTTTCTTAATCACAACTTGACTTGTGCACTCAAAACATCCGTCCTACAAATTCAAGGATGGCATATCTATTACCTTATACAGATAAATATATCATCACACTTTCTATTTCTTTCTAATATTGTCTTCAACTTATAACTTTTATAAGCATATTTGAAAAGTTCTGGCCCCTAAATGTTTCTTGAACGAAAAGTATTGTAAATCTGCGTGAATAGAGTCGTACCGCGTACGTGACTACGTAAGAGTTACAAAATTATTATTATTACTGTAGATTTTTGTCCCTTGTAAATGCGAAACAATAAAATATAGCATTCTTCAACTTATAAATCCAGTACGAATCTGTTTTAAAAACACTCGACCCAAAGTATTTACGAATGAAAAGTATTGTAAATTCGCATAATATGCCATCGCATATATTTATGTAGTCATACTATTCGCTTACGAGTTTGAGTAGTATGACTATGAACGTAGGAGTTACAACATTAGTTTTCACTCGATATATTTATCCCCCTTATGTCAGGTACCTATTTATTGAAAATGTGAATCAATAAAAACATTAGCATATCTGGATTTGCACCAAATGAAAATTATACAGTCTGCGACATAAATAAGCTGCAACATGTAAAATAAAAGTCAACCTGTAGGTGTGACAACTGGTCAGGTAAGTAGTATTTAGTACTATTAGTAGGTATGTAAATGCAAGTCTTATATAATTCTGATCACAAATACCTGGAAAACTGAATGAGAAAGCGTGGGAAATGAGAAACTTTGCCCACATCTAAATAGAAAAAATGCGACATATTAGACGCTTCTAGATGAAAAATGCTGGAATTTGACAGAGTAATGAAATAACATAATTATTTTTTTAACATGTTTGCGGTCATAGTAGCCTGTCCTTCCTAGTGGTTCAATCTATATTCGTCGTCATCGTCGTCGTTTCAGCCTTTTACTGTCTACTGCTGGACATAGGCCTTTCCAACACATTTCCAGAGCGACCGGTCCATTGCCACCTGCATCCAACGTGACCCGGCAGTTTTCACCAGGTCGTCGGTCCATCTGGTAGGTGGTCGTCCCACACTGCGCTTGCCAGTACGTGGCCTCCACTCTGGGATCTTTTTGCCCCATCGACCGTCCAATCTTCGTGCTATGTAGACGGCCCATTGCCACTTCAGCTGACTGATCCTACCAATTTATATAATCTGTGTAAATTTATATCAAAATCGGTCTAATGAATTTGGAGCCTATACAGTGCAAACAAACAAATACGATTCATACCTCTATATATTATCAGTATTTACTATTTAGTGTGTAGGAAACTAAATAGGTACTATAAGTAGAATCAGAATTATTTATAATTTAATAATGAGTATGATATTTTAGTTTGTTTACATCTAGCGGTAAATGAGTCATATACCTATCTAATTACCAACGTAAAAAAACTTGTAGACTTTCTCGCCATATTTTCCTTAATGTATTAATTAAAAAGCTTTTTCGTTTCGCAGAAAAACTTATGAAGCGATAAAATAAATAAGGTATTTACTTATCTGTTTTAAATGAATTAAGTAAAGTATTTTTATTCAATATTACTTACTTCGGTTGCTGTTACATTTAATTTAATCCGAAGGGAATAATTTGTTTAAATATTTTTACCATAGGTGATCTGTATAAACTTAGCAAACAATAAAATATTAAGCTTAATTAAGTGTATGTCACAACTTAGAAATTAGAAGATATTTCAAAAGACAGTGCACAGTTGATGTCAAATTTGATGTTTTAAATAGCAGAAATGAATTGAAAATAGTAAATGCGCGATAAATTAGACTACTCGTATGTCTTTTGAGAATTGTTTTTCGTCTTAAAAAAATAGAACTTGTGTTGTGACTTGTGACAGATTGTATCGTAAACTTGTAACAAATCTATAAAATAAATAAAACCTACGTATGGAACGCAAGTCGCAACCTACTGGTATTATAGCTTTGTGGTATTATACGAGTATATTATTTTTGTAATCTGAGGTAGTTTGTTGTTTGTTAATAGTTTTATATATTAAATGTATATCTATGCATTATTAAAAAGATATTTTATTCTTCCGCATAAACTGTACTTACCAAATTTCATATTAGGCCCTCTATTCGAACATCGCTCGTGAAACTAAAGTCTTGCTCCACGAACAGATTTACAAATAATAAGACTCCTTTGCCTTAACTTCGTCTTCGTATTAATTCAGTCGCGCTATCTCCACAAGATTGTTCCAAATCCTTAGCTCATTACGACGGAACGCGTACGTAAGCTTTAACTCAGCCTAAGCTTTTTAAGCGAGGCTTGGATTTTCCTTCTTTTGTGTATGTATTTTGAATAAATTAACACAAATATGAAAACTGCACAGATACAAATACAATACCTTCGTAGAACATTTCGAAAATATAACCACATAACTTAAACCCGACTACATAAATGAAACCCGGGCTATTATAAATTAGCTATTAACATCATTTTCCTTAAAATCCGAGCACATGTTTAGGTGTTACGTTGGATACATACAAAGACTTCCTAAAATCATTACCCTTCTTTTTCGATTTTGTAAACAGACTTTTTCGAAATTGGTAAACAGCTAAATATTTGGTTCTTTTTCTGTTGTTAGACCAAAGAAGAATTACCCATAATGAATAAAATTAGCCAAGTCTTTCAAAATTTGTAAAAAAAAATAAAGTGACTAACTCTTAAGACTGGATTTTCAAGTATTATCGAAGGTCTTTGATAGGATAACATAATATCAAGTATAAATATATTATATCAATAACAAGTGAAAAATGTGTATAATGGGACCAGGTTATCATGTGTCCATAAGACAGTAGGTATAAGGTATAAAAAATACAATGACCGGCCAGGGTTCCGCTTGTAATTATAATAAATTTTATTTAAAAATGTTATTCTAATGTGCGTGTTAGGTTAGGACTATATGATCCGGATTACGAAAGACCGGACAAAATATAGAGCATCAAAAACAATAACTTCAGAAATAGTTACTAGGGTTTGAGGACCTCCGTAGCGCAGTGGTTGAGCGTGTTGGTGCTCGAGCGAGGGGCCGCGGGTTCGAATCCCGCCGAGGGAACAAAAAGTTTTCAATGTTCCTGGGTCATGGATGTGTATTAAATTTGTGTATAATATAATCAAAATCTTAAATATGTGTATAGTATAAAAGTATTTAATATAGTACCGTTGTCTCGTCCTGTAACACAAGTACTTCGGATACTTAGCACGAGGCCAGGTTGACGTGGTGTGAACCGTCCATAGAAATAATATAGATATATTTTTATTATACTATTGTTGTTATATTATAGTAAGTAATATACGCGCTAAATATATTTTTTTTTCTTTATCTTATATTTTTGTAAGTATAAAAATAATGTAAACAAAATTTAAAGGCTAAATAATTATTAGAAATTATGGCAATGTCATTTCAGAATATCGTGTTCTAAAATCCATTGAGTATTGTACTAATTAAATCATAGCGTAAAGAATTAATTGAATAAATTCATCTCATAATAATTGCGATTAAGAGCATTATTGTCTATTGAGCGAGTTGACACGCAAACAAAAAACTAAGGTCAGCTCGTGACTCGTGACATGGAAACCCGCTAAGCTTTAGCCTGGTTTCATTTTTTGTTTATCCTCCAAGTTTTGAGAACTTCTAATATTTATCGATACTAAATATTGGCAGTGCACTTGGGTACATTTTATAAAAAATCGTTTGTCGCACGCGTGCTGTAACCTGTAAGATTCGCGTACATTTTTTTTGTGTGTAAAATGTATTGAAGCGTATATGAGATTCTATAGCACCAGGATTGATAGTGATCTCAACAAAAACATAACTTGTATCAAATACTAAGTCTCGTTACTACTAATAGCTAACAATTTTTTCGTAAAAGACGTGAGATGTATTCCAACTCATTTCCAAGTACGCCAAGTCGATCGATCTAATAACATCTTATATCGAAGTGCCTAATACTTTTGATGATCAGTCAGCGAGTGAGTGAATGAGTAATTGAGTAACGAGTCAGTGACAAAATCAAGAAACTTAGAGAAGTTATAAATATAATTCTTAAACTTCTGTTTCAAATTGAATGAAATTTGAAATATACCGCATGAGTAGGCAATGTAGAAACAAATATCTACTTAGGAACTAAATTTGCGAGGTTCTAGTTTTATCCACAAAAATGGCCTGAGCTGATTCGAGAAAAGCATGGTACGGCCGTGCTCAACTTGGCGGTGTTACTCCCGTGCCTCCAGATAATGGTCCACTCAGTACATTTCTTATGCCTAAACAACAAATCCATAGCCGTATCTATTTAATTACATTTTTATTAAAGTTTCTAGCCTAATACATAATATACTACAAAACCTACAAGTACCTGTGATTCTTTGCTAGGCAACAAAATTCTTCGGAGTGATTATTTTTTTATTAGTTACTTAAACGATTATTATTTTTATTGGACAAACAAAACTTTCACCGACACTTCTGCATAAGTTACATTATATCTAAAAAATAAATGAAGGTATGCCATATAATAGTTTGGTTCATTTTACACAAAATTTACTTATAATTTAGGCTAAAATCTTTTAGGTAGGTACCTTATTTATTTTTAGAACTACATTATACTACACGCTGTATTATAAAGCATTAAAATTTACAAACACTTTTACGGCAATAACGTTGCTTAATTTTAGTTTTTCACATTTATTCATACTGATATAAATTGTACCTACATGTTAATGACCCATCAATAAAATCGTTTAAATTTTGCATTTGAAAATATATTAAGCGTTAGAAGTTGGTTTTATATTTTATTGTTATTTGAACTGCTATATATTTTTATTTAGGCTTTGGCTTAGTTTGGGCTCCATGTCTCCCACAAATTGCTCTTGTAATTTTTGGGAGAAATAAACTATTACTATTACTATTTTAAAAACAAACATATATCCCAATTGAAACTACTGAGTAGATAATAAAAATAAAAAAACTAAATGCATATTTGTAAACCTTAAGGCACAGAAATTTATTTCTGTGCCTTAGAGCCTTAAAATAATATTTATGTATTTATTTGTTTTATCACAGTTCTACGAAGGATTTTGCAAATTTGTTCATCCTTGATATTTTTAATTATATTATAGCATCAAGAGAGTAGAGACATATACCTGTAGTATCCTCGTTTGAGAAATACTACGGTTTTGGGATTTATGGAAACGCAGTTCACGATTAAATTAGCAATGTGAGTTTATTTTTGTAAAAGTACAAACTAAAGACCAGTTGTCACCGTCACTATAACATCAGGACTTCGACAAGTTGCCTTCATCAAGGCAATATTAAAACTATGATAAGTTGCCTTCTTCAAGGCAACCCAAGGACTAACTGTACACAAAATCGACACACACTTTATACCCCACTCGCTCATGTATCCGCTTTCTCCAAAATTACAAACAATGCGTAGTTGAAACAATGCAATAATTTATGTCCCATACTAAAGCGCACATGTGGTGAGAATCAATACAACAGCTATCCTTCTTAGAAATACACAATTAAAAGAAACTACGGCTATAAAACAATTTCACTCCAGTCAATATCTTCGGTAATAACTATTGTCTTAAGCCTAACATCTGTTCACAACTTTCTATATTACAACATTATAAATAACTTAAGAATAGAGCTTCAAATACAAAGCGTGTCTATCGCTGGGATTTACAACCCTTTACCGATTGTTGAGTTCTACGATCCTACATTCGGCCATCCTGCTGCGACAATTGCCCTCAATTGTCATCGTCAAAACCGTCCTCGGTCAGGTGGTACCTGCATCATTATTCTAATAAGAACTATCCCTAGTTTTCTTTCATCAGTTTTTATATACAACTTAATCATAATACAATATATTATGTCAGCGTCTTTGAAACTACGTTTAAAACTCTTATTTTCATAAAAATACAATTGTGACATCTTTACGTCTAATCTACGATCTACTTGATACTTAAAATCTCTTAACAATACACTTTCTTCTCTCACAATGTTATTAAAACTACTTTTTATTACATGTTTCTTCTCCAGTATTCTGCTCAAATCTATTTCTTCTCTCCGCTCTGAAGGAGCTAATCGGCGTGGCCGCAAAAATACCGGCTTATATTGTTTAAGAACTATCTTTCTACAACTATCTACATCACACGTCGCCTCAGGTTTACAATAATTAAAACCTAAATTGTTTGTCATCTGTTTAGAACAATGCTCATTCTTAAACACATTAACTTCTTTATTTACGTCTACGACAGTATCTACGATATCGCTACTTATATCACATCTCGGCTCTGTTATACACACCAGCTGTTTTAGCGGCGGGGACATTAACTTATTACACACACGCTCACATATTAACGATACGTCACTTTTAACTGTCTTTACTACTTCTAAAAACTTATCGTCTCTAGTTACACTCTTCTGACATTTCTCTTCTGTAGGTCGGGATAACATACACACCTCAGTCGATTTTGTTACACCGCGATTAAAACACTCTCTTCTTTTTTCTCTCCAGTTGACACTTCTCATCTTGTCCGTCGTTGGTACAGCTTTTTCTGGACATCTTCGTTTCGGCCTGATATCTGCACACCTCTCTGCCTTGTAAATAGTTTTTTCAGGAG
Source organism: Celastrina argiolus (assembly GCA_905187575.2). Taxonomy (NCBI): domain Eukaryota; kingdom Metazoa; phylum Arthropoda; class Insecta; order Lepidoptera; family Lycaenidae; genus Celastrina; species Celastrina argiolus. The sequence continues at coordinate 10,302,486 of LR994584.1, forward strand.
TTCGATCTTGATATGTACACTCCTGGAATTCGTCTCTCAATGTTTCCTTTAACATTCTCCATGATTTGGAACACCTTGCAAAACTTACAAAAATCTTTGCACAACCTTCTAGCAATTGTTTGGCGTATACAATCTTTTGTGCCTCGTCCCAATTGCATATCCGTGCCATTTCTTCAAAATCGGCTAACCAGCTCTTAACATTCGAATTTTTATCTCCGCTGAACTTCTTTAGACAGCACTCCACTTCTTTAAAGGTCAATACCGTCGGTTTTTCGCTTCGTCTACGAATCACTGGCGAGTAACGACTCTGGTTATCTTCATCATCTTCTTCTTCTTCTTCATGTAAGAGGTGGTTCAGTAATCTACCCTTGCCGAGTCCTGGGGCAGTGGCAGCATCGTGAACCTCGTCTTCTTCTACGTCTTCATCGTCATCTTCATCTTCATCATCTTCATCGAAGCCTGGTTCCTCTTCGCCGTCAACAACTCGGTCTCGTTCCACCAATAGCGCTGCTCTTAGCCTGTTCAATAATTCCGGCTTTCGACCTGTCCCGCGGAGGTTTCGCCGTCTGAGCTCCTCTCTGAGCTTCACGACCGTCATTAGGGGCAGCTGGTCATCTACCACTACCACGCTAACACCTCCCGCAACCTTATCATTAACACCGTACATCTTTGACTTCTACTACTTCGCGCACTATTCTGAACTCGCACTGAATTGTTAACACATCTTTACGACACTAAATTCACTTGTAACTTCTTCATATTACCGCGATCCCAACCCAATCGACCTCAGCGTTACCGATTGAGTTATCCCGGACGATTGACTTCTTTAATCCCGGACGATCAACTTCTTCAATCCCGCACAATCAACTTCTTCAATCCCACACAATCAACTTCTTCAATCCCGCACAATCAACTTCTTCAATCCCGCACAATCAACTTCTTCAATCCCGGACGAGCCCCCACAATGTAGTATCCTCGTTTGAGAAATACTACGGTTTTGGGATTTATGGAAACGCAGTTCACGATTAAATTAGCAATGTGAGTTTATTTTTGTAAAAGTACAAACTAAAGACCAGTTGTCACCGTCACTATAACATCAGGACTTCGACAAGTTGCCTTCATCAAGGCAATATTAAAACTATGATAAGTTGCCTTCTTCAAGGCAACCCAAGGACTAACTGTACACAAAATCGACACACACTTTATACCCCACTCGCTCATGTATCCGCTTTCTCCAAAATTACAAACAATGCGTAGTTGAAACAATGCAATAATTTATGTCCCATACTAAAGCGCACATGTGGTGAGAATCAATACAACAGCTATCCTTCTTAGAAATACACAATTAAAAGAAACTACGGCTATAAAACAATTTCACTCCAGTCAATATCTTCGGTAATAACTATTGTCTTAAGCCTAACATCTGTTCACAACTTTCTATATTACAACATTATAAATAACTTAAGAATAGAGCTTCAAATACAAAGCGTGTCTATCGCTGGGATTTACAACCCTTTACCGATTGTTGAGTTCTACGATCCTACATACCTAATATGCAATAATTTAATATCAATAAAGATACTTATCTACTTATGTAAACAATAAAAATTAGGCAAAAAAATATAAATCAGAAATATCTAGTCCGTACTAGATATCTCCGTAGATAAGTAAAGAAAAAATTGATATGTTAACAAATCAAATTAAACACTACATAATAATTGTTTCTTCGACTTGAAAATTATTTTTTCCCTGAACATCTTAGCAAAATATTGCGTAGGTACCTACCAGTATCCGTAGTTGATTTGCAAAACTTTATACGTAATATAAAATTTTAATAAAGATTGAGTATAGTGATTAGTGGTAGAGCACCCGTAATAGATAAAACACATTATTTACCATAAATATGTCATGAATCATGATCAAGTCCTCGTGCCTGAGGTTTAATTACCATATGTAATTGAATAACATCTAAAAACAATGTTGTGGAATATTTATATCAATAATCGAATTTTCTCGACGCTAATATGCTGGCCCCACGATCATTCTACGATAGAATATTTTGTCTGAAAAGTTTTGAAAATTCTTAATTGCATAGATTTTAATAGTATATATAGGTACTTATAACCTCTTCGAATTAAAATTTTTCCGCTAGCGACAATTTGAAATTCAATGTTTTAAACTAATTTTGAAACTCAAGACCTTATTCCATGGTAGTTTTTAATGCTATATTATTTCCGAATCATTTTACGATGGAAATATGTTCGTACCTACTACAAATTAAAATAGAAACCTATAGAAAAATATTATATACTTTAAATAAGCACTAAAAATATACTTAATATTATCTATCAACAAAGCTCACCACAGAATTATATAACTATGCTTCATACAACAGTCGTAAAATAGAAGATGTCTTACTATAACATTATTTCCCTATCAAACAATTTATGGTGTAATATAAAAAGTGACAAATGACAATAAATACATTTATTTGCAGGAAATGGCTAGAAGAGATATCGCTAGCGAGCCGGCAGGGACGCAAGCCGTCGCTTCTCCGCGCGATGACCAAGGCTTTCTGGTTGAGCTACGCACCTTCCGGCGTCATGTTTTTCATACAGGCGCTTCTCCTCAAGTGAGTTATTGACATTGACATGCAAAAAACACATTTGCGTCAACACGTGGATGGAAGTTTCCTAATTTCATATCCTTCGTTGGCACTGCGATCTCTACACCTCAGTGGTTGAGCGCGTCGCTGCTCGAACCGTTAGTCGCGGGATCGAATTCCACCGAAGAAACAAAAAAGTTAAATAGGTACCCACTTATGTTAAACACATATAGTAATAAAATATAGGTTTATTGGTTTTTATTAGATCAGCTCTAAGGGCGACTATCCTATGAAGAGACTTATCTTTTCATAGCAAATTCGCAACCAAGGCAAGTATATCATAAAGGCAACTGCCTATACCCTACTTAGCTATATAGTATATTATTGTTTTGTAATAGATTGATAACTGCTAATTTAATAAAAGTTTTTTAATTTCCGCATTGTTACATAAAACGACTTTATCTACGACGCAAGCATTGGAATTTAAAATTTTCCTTTTACAAAAGTTCAATTGAAAATGGCAAGACCAGTTTTAAAGTTTTCTAACGTATTGAACACCAGAAACTGGATTGAAAGCGCAATTCCATTTAGAAATTTTTTCAAGAATATTCGTATTGTTAATCAGAATCCAGAATCAAGGGACCTCGGGTCTCTAATTAAATTTTCTATATATTTTGTGACGTAGAAAACTTTTGTGTTTTTTTTAATAAACGTATCTATACTTAATTAATTTTCAACAATCTTAATATGTAACTCTATCTCTGCCTCAACATAATGTAGGTTTTAGGCACTTGGCAGAGATGTAATTATAACTGAATGATAATTAACCACTTCAGTTAAAATTAACCTTCTTAAAACATATTATGATGATGTTTCCAGAAGCTTCCAACCTTATGTTTAAAAGAAATTCACCACCGTTAAATTACTGTCTTTGTCTGTCAAGTGGCTTTTCTAACGCACTAGACAAAGACAACAACGTGGATTTCGTATCTGTGGTGTACATTTTTATGAATAAGGGTTTTTGCTTTCGTGATATCTGACACCTTTTTTTGCCACCAGGCGGGGGGCCTGGTGAAAAAAAAAGTGCACACTTATTATTCACATTTTTGAAGTCACTTCCAGCAGGTGGCGATTTTCGAGAGTTGGATTTGCCCCTTTACCCCCATGGGTAAAGGGGCAAATCCATCGTTGGAAAAAATATCGGGACCTTTTTTATTCAGGGGTCGCCAACTTATTACTCTATTTAACAACGTTGCGTATTTTGACGAGACGGATGTTTCCAGACCGTTCCAACCGGTGGCGCTCAGCATGATGCTGGCGTACTGGGAGCCGGGGTCCGACATGACGTACGAGCAGGCCATCTACTGCGCCGCCTCCGTCATCCTCATGTCGCTGCTGATCGCCTTCCTCAACCACCACGGCACCTTCTCCACGCAGCAGTTCGGCATGAAAGTGCGAATCGCCGCCTGCTCGCTCATCTATAGAAAGGTAAATGATAAACTTACATTCCTATAATAAGACACAACTTTTTCCCTTTGTCCGTTTGTCTGTAGTAAAATGTTCGCAGACGATTTATAACTTTTGCCACTTAATAAATATTCAAAGGCCCCCATACCAATAAAGTGATAAAATAAAATGATTTTATACCGTTCACTCGCAATTGGCTGGATTTTATTGGCATGAAGAAACAACAGACACAAGAATGTCAGGGAAATCGATCGGGTTCAAAATATTAATTAATAATTCCCAGGTAATGCGCATGAGTTCAGGAGCCCTGGCCGAGACGACCGCCGGTCAAGTGGTGAATCTCCTCTCCAACGACGTCAACAGATTCGACTACGCGTTCATCTACACGCACTTCATCTGGCTGCTGCCGCTACAAGTGGTGCTCGTGTGCTACTTGATCTACCTCAAGATCGGCATCGCAGCCATCGTTGGAGTCATCGGCATCGTTTTGCAGACCCTACCCGTGCAATGTACGTACAAAAACTATTAAAAATATATTTCCAAATAAAACATAACAAGCTATATTGGCAACGGATATATTGGTCCCGCCGGTTCAACTCTAGCCTGCCTAGAAGAACCGACGTAAGAAACAAAATCTTTTAGCAAAAAGATGGAATATAGTACCTAAATAAATATAAGCAGCCTTTATGGTTACGTTATTCCTAGGGTGTACAATCGGTAACATCATTTTATAATAAGCTTTAGCACACAAACATATTTAAAATAAGCATTTTTAGTAACCGCCAAATTGTCAGTGAGTGAATTAATTATAATGAATTATAGCTAAGAACATTTTCGATCACGTCAGTCAAACCCTACATTGTCACCAATTCAACATAAAACTAGTCTTTGTTTATGTATTTCGTAAAATTTTAGGAAACAACGTTAGCAGACACAAAATAAAATTTGCATAATATAATTCACATTTATCCTTTTGATTTTATATACAAAGCGAATTCGTTTTATTACTTGTAAATACAGTTTTTACCCGACTTCGGCGAAGCCAAAAGGAAGGGTAATGATTTTGGCAGTCTATGTATGTATGTATGTATTTATTTATTTATTTATTTATAAATACATACATACATACATAGACTGCCAAATTCATTACCCATACAATAATGTATGTATGTATGTATATATGTATGTATATACATACATACATAGCGTAGTAGTACCTCGTAGCGGCTAAGCTACTGGTCCGATTTTAATAAATGAGGTATCAATCGATTGGTGATGATACTGCGAGTAACATAGGCTATATCAATTTTCGCAAAATTTTGGATTTTGAAAATGAAACCTCAAAAACTATCTTTAAAAAAAAATTATGATAATTGTCTCGTGTTTTGTATCAAAAGATAGGTCATGGTATGGCAAGCACATAACGAATATACATATTTAAATATTTTATTAATTGTTATATTTTACGTTAAATTCAAAATAAACGTTTAAAATGCGGTCGTACAAGTACTATCTTGGTGTTGTTTAGTTCTGTTCTGTATATGTAATTGTCTATTTAATAAAAATATAATAATTGTTACGTTGGATGTGGAAACAGAAAAATATTAAATAAAAAAAAGATTAAAAATCTAAAACCCGACTTCGCAAAAAATGGGTCTAAAAAGGCTGAAACAAGAAAATAATTCAATTTGAAATTCAGAAATGTAATAGGTACAAAAATAGTCAAGGTAGAGCCGTGGTCGTACCCGCTAATAAAATCTAAGCATCAGTTCACACTGAATTACGGTAGAAAAAAAAAAGAACTTGAAAGAGCATATTATTTGTCTGCCGTTGCAAGGTTGACCTTGACCATTTTTGTACCTATTGTATTTATGAATTTCAAATTGAATTATTTTCTTGTTTCAGCCTTTTGAGACCCATTTTTTACGAAGTCAGGTTTTAGATTTATAGACAGAAAAAATTCAGTCTTGCAAAAGAAAATTATACTTAGGAATAGACCATTCTGAAAATAGTTATTTGAACGTAAATTTTCCAATTACAGCTTATATGAGTAAACTGGCAGCTATTCTTCGTATGAAAACTGCTGTAAAAACTGACGAACGTGTACGCATCATGGACGAAATCATCAGCGGCATGCAGGTAACAAGCAAATAAATGGTTCATCACCATTTTTTCATGTTCATGTTACCTAAGAAAAAACCATGAAACACAAACTAAGATAAGCAACAAATATAAGCTCAGCAATAGCTCAGAAATGCGACATAATCGTAAATAACAGTAGATACAATGTAATTCTCAATTTTCAAATATAAATAATATTTGCAGGTTATAAAAATGTACGCGTGGGAAAAACCATTCGAGCAAGTGGTAGCGCTGGCTCGTAAGAATGAGATCAATTGTATCACATCTGCGTCGTACCTTCGAGGAGTCTACCTAAGTTTCATGGTCTTCACCGAGAGACTGTCCCTCTACATCACGCTTCTCTCCTACTCTCTGTTCGGATACCAAGTCACCGCTGATATTGTAAGTAAATTTTAATGTATAGACTAAAACTTAAGATATCGAGAGGACAAAATTTTTTTTAACATTTTCTGAAGAAAAGGCAATGCTGAAAAAGTGCCAGTTCTTATCAATTTTTAAAAATTCATCAGAGCCACCTATAAAACAAGAAACTACAAAGCCAAAAGCGATGCGAGAAGATAAAATCTAATCATTAAAGAGGTCCTAATCCGACACGGCCGATGATGATATTGTACCTATATTTTGATCGAATGTAATTTCCAGGTATTCCCATTGGCGCAATTCTACAACACTCTACAGGGCACCCTCTCAATAATCATGTCCCACGCTGTGTCGTTTTTGGCCGAAGCTCTGATTTCGGTCCAACGTCTCGAAACGTTCATGCTTATGGGTACGTGGGGTCCGAGAGACCTCGATAGCCACTGCATGAAAAATCTTATCTATTCTTTTTTCAAAGAGTCCGACTTATAACAAAGGCTCTACTATGTGTCGATAAACAACTGAACTAACTTTATTGTATATGTATGTTTAGTTTAACCCTATATGTTGTAGATTGATAACGGTGGCCCGTTTGTGTTGATATCACGATACCACTACGGTAGTTACTAATTATGTGTATATAAGTATGTAGTTAGCGACAGGAAACGTAATTTGAGTGAATAATAAACGATGTCTCCGTATGGTCTTTGCAGGCATTTCCGATGGCTCAAATGTTTAACATACTGCAAGCTTCATTAGCTATACATTTGCCTAATAGCCTGTCCATGTTAACGGAGTCGTACATTTCAATACTCCGCATTGAGCGTCTCATGTCTTTAGGTATGATATGCACTGTGAACCCTTTAAATTCATCACCTACTTCGGCAAAAATATGGCCAAGTACTTTAAGTTGCAAACACCTTAAGATCTTTATCCATTATCCTGAGATCCGACTATACCTTAATATTGAGAAAATGCTGCGCTCTAACTCGCTTTAGTATGGTAATAGGTGCTCTAATATTGCATGACGTTTAAAATACGCTCTAATGCTAAAATACCTCGATTAAATGCTTTTTTGTGATACTAACCACTAAGATGTACAATTTTTATTTTCTATTTTTAAGTTCACTTTTTTATTACTTTCTTTTTTGAACATATTTTATGACTATTAATTAATCTATAATAATTGTAAGATACTTTATATAAGATTTGAATTTAGATATCTAATTTGTTTTGTAATTTTAAATCACCTTCAGGTTACATAACCAGTTTTTTTTATATAATACCTACTAAAAGTAATTAGCAATTTATTATATTTCGCGAAGATGCGAATAAAATATTTTCATAGAGTTAATCGTAAAGAAGTATCACGATAGGCATTAAACTTTGAAGTCACAGATATTGAATAGGGATTTATGTAATAGACGAACGCGAAGATCTCCGCAGCGTCGCCGACGTCGACATCGCGAAGCTCGTACAGATGGTCGAAAACAAAAAGAACAAGAATCTCAGCGAGTTGGATCTTTGTCAGAACACATTTAAGAAAATCGACGACGAAGGCATTTACAATCCAGGTTTGTTATTCCACCGCATTTATTTTTATATATTTATCTTGATGGATGTTGTGCGAGATTTCTGTATTGATAAAGTGCATCTTTGAAAATTGGAATGAATGTCACGGTTGTTAAATAGCCCAATAATTTTAGACATATTTATGTCCCAATCGGCGAAAAAGATCCTGTTGAGCTCAATTTCTTTATACAATGAAAATTGCGAGTTTTTCGCAAATATGGTGCGATTCCGCCGGTGTTCTGAACATTGTGCGTAACAGATGTTTGTTCCGGTGGACTCGCTAACGCAACATTAACAAATTGGAACACACATAAATTGGCACAGCTGGAATTCTGAAAAAAATGTTGGCTAACAAATGTTCTGAACACTATTGTGGTGGACTCGAACTCGACATTATCTACAAAAACTTGCCTATTACATTTTTCCGTAGAATGAACCGAATTTGGAGAAGAGCTCAGAATATATAGTATTCTACTCCTATACAGTATTGTATAATTATTATTATACATGTACGTGCCTTGGGCAGAAACTATTGCTGATGATGATTGATTATGATTTTTTTACCTTTATAACCTTTTTAGCCGGCACGATATAAATTTCGATTATTCAAATCTTCATTACTTTCAGTAATAAAGTCGGGCAAAAATTTAAGACCTATTGAATTTTATCCGCCGACAAAACCTACACAAACAAACCCACTTATGTAAATTAAACAGTTAGACTTTGTTCACATAGTCACAAATAGATAATTTTATATGTATGAATATTATTATAAATATGAAATCGAAATTTTAGGATTCGACTGCAACGAAAAGGGTCTTATCAGCTCAGGACACAACGCTCAACCACCGAACCCTGATGTGGGCATCAGCATTCAGAACATTTCGGCCAACTGGACTGACGATTCCGTTACGCTGAAAGACATCAACATCACCATACCCAAGGGAAAACTCTGCGCTATTATTGGATCCGTGGGCTCTGGAAAGGTAAGCTTCTTCAATACTTCAGACGTATTCTTAAAATATGATAATAAACAAAATTAGAAATATTCCAGAAAACAAAAGTTTTTTTTTTAACCGAAAGCTGGCCTTTTCACGCTCTGATGTCACTGCGACCGTTCCGGATTTAATTTGACTCCTTCGCTTTAGAGTACCGTCCTCAGTCCTATGTTGTTGGTATAGTCCCAATCTTACCATGAGATAGATATCAAATTATAATGCTAACTAAAGTAAAAATTCGGGCAACAGCTTAACGAAAGCAATAGGCAAACAAAACGTTATCTGAACATAACATGAGGCCCGTTGTTAGCGAACTTTCTTTCCTCAATTTACGAACAGATAGCCCGGCTGGTTAATACTGACATTGGGCTCTACTTGCGCTATTTATAACTAGTGTCATATCGTGAAACACAAATATTTACTGCGTTAATATTCACTTAAAATTTTCAAAGAGAGATTAATATTTTAATATTCTAATTTCAGAGTTCCGTCCTACAACTGCTCCTTAACGAACTTCGTTCGATCAAGGGCAGCATTTACGTGTCGGGCCCGCTGTCATACGCCTGCCAGGAGCCTTGGCTATTCGTGGCCACCGTCCGACAGAATATCCTGTTCGGGCTGCCGTATATTCCCAAGAAATATATGGAGGTGCGTATCCTAAAACATGGTATACATAGGTATACAACCAATGTGTGTTACCAGTGATGACATACGGTTCTGAGACGTGGTGCTTCACGAAGGATCTTTTCAAAAGGCTCAATGTCGCTCAGCGTGCTATGGAGAGGGCAATGCTCGGTATTTCTCTACGTGATCGAATCAGAAATGAGGAGATCCGTAGAAGAACTAAGGTTGCTGACATTGCCCGTAGGATCAGTCAGCTGAAGTGGCAATGGGCCGGCCACATAGCACGAAGATTGGACGGTCGATGGGGCAAAAAGATCCTAGAGTGGAGGCCACGTACTGGCAAGCCCAGTGTGGGACGGCCACCTACCAGATGGACCGACGACCTGGTGAAAACTGCCGGGCCACGTTGGATGCAGGTGGCAATGGACCGGTCGCACTGGAAATGTATTGGAGAGGCCTATGTCCAGCAGTGGACAGTAAAAGGCTGAAACGACGATCCTAAAACATGGCTAACCGATTTCAATAATAAAGGCAAGCTTTTGAGATATAGCTACTGGTTAATATTTATGTAAAAACCTTACCATAAACTTCTTAGACCAATATACCGACACAAGCAATCAGTATTCAGAGGCGTGGTGTAACTCTACTCCTGTCGGTTTTACGTATTCCTTAAATTTGAAGGCCCTCATCCAAATTCCTACCTATTATACAAGCTTCCCTGAAAGAGTATTGGCCATCGCTACTGCAAACTATATAATTTGATAAATTGTTTCCAATGTGCCAGGTTGTAAGAGTGTGCGCTCTACAAAAGGACTTCCAACAATTTCCCCACGGAGACCAGACGCTGGTCGGAGAGAGAGGCGCCTCGCTGTCAGGAGGTCAGAGAGCTCGTATCAATCTCGCCAGAGCTGTGTATCGCCAGGTAAACATTTCCTATTTGTAGGTAACGGATGATGATGAATTATAGCTAAGGGCATTCTCTATCACGCCATCTTTCAAACAAAATAAAAACTACATATGTATATACTATATATGTATATATTTTAGTCCCTAGATTGGTATAAGATAAGTGTATGTGTCTAGTGTCCTAACTCCCAAACGGATAAGTCTATTTGATCTAGTTTTTATTTTGTTTGAAAGCTGGCGTGATAGAGAATGCCCTTAGCTATGTCAAGCAGCAATCGAATGGATGATGATGAATTCATCATCATCCATTCGATTGCTGCTTGACAATTCGTGGATTACATAAAATGTTTAATTTTGTTTAGTAAGTTACGTAAAGGTATCATTGAGTGGCAAGATTATAATGTGAAACTTTAGTTTAACGCTCCTAACTTTCAAGGCACTTTATACTCGACTATGATAAGAATCTATCAAAGTAAAAGTGATTATAATACCATTTTCGGGCAGGTAATAAAGGTGGAACGGAAAGGCGTCATGAAGGTTGTATTAATTAAGATATAAACGCAAATGACTTTATGTAAATCCACAATTTTTCACACTTATTATAAATTCGAAATTCATTCTTAAATAGTACTGATAGAATTTTAAACAGCTTGAAATATCTCCAATATAGTATTATCTCTACTTATATTACAACGCTGAAAAGTTGTTTGTCCGAGGGTGATAATGAACGCTTAGGAACTAGATACTGGTTCGATTAGAAAAATTATTTCCGTTATGGTTACTCTTTTTATCGAGGAAGTGCAATATGCTATTTATCGGCATATACCAATTGGACCAAAATACCGATTAAATAATGTTTTAAAATTTTCACCATATTATTAGTAATCCATAATAGGGGTAGTAGTGTAGTACGTACGATATAATATTACGGTTTGTGTTACTAGTAGTATTAACCCTAGATTATTGTTTGACAGGCTGATATCTACCTGCTGGATGACCCGTTGTCGGCAGTAGACGCACACGTCGGTCGGCAGCTGTTCGATGAGTGCATCAACGGCTACCTGCGACACACCACACGAATCCTCGTCACCCACCAGCTGCACTACCTTAAAGCCGTCGACTATATCGTCATATTGAACAATGTAAGAGTTTTCATCCGTCTAAAGAAATTTTGTTATCTAACTATATATTTAAATTGTGTAGCTTATTTCTATAAAATTAAAAAACATTTACAGAAATAAGCTACACAATGTTTTGCCCTTGTCTGACTAATGACTTTTCTAACGTATCACGTAAGCTACTCAAGCTTATATAAAAAGTAATTTTTTTTCTAACATTTATCGTATTTATCCAGGGTTCCATCGAAGCTACAGGCAGCTATTCAGAACTAGTCACATCAGGGAAAGACTTCGCCAAGCTACTGGATGCTACCCACGATGAGAATGAAACTAACGAGGAGGCGGAAAAACCCTTGCCAATGTCACGCCGTGCCTCCAGGGTGAGTATTGACATTTGCCTAATAATAACGAAATTGGACACCGTCTTCGAAATCTGTGTGCGCTCTCATGCCCGATTTCGTTGAAACCAGACAGCTACGCACAAGTACTTTTATCTGTTCTCTCATTCCCTTTACCCTCGTAGCTAGTGAGATGACTGACATTTTAAAGGGAGCTAGAAATCTGGAGGACCTATTTCCGTGTTTTAAAAACTCAATTTTACTAATTTCCTTACCAGGTATCCACAACACGCCGCGCATCAATAGTTTCCACTTGTCGACGAGCGTCCCTGGCTTCGGCGGTATCTATCGGCACAGAAATACCGGCACAAGAGATGGAAGAGGAGGAGAGAGAGTCAGGCTCTATGGGCTGGCATGTGTACGGAGCCTACATGAAGGCCGGTGGCAAAGCGCCGAGACTATTGTTGATGGTATTGCTTCTAGTAATCGGACAACTATCCGCTACACTTTGCGACTATTGGGTGATGTTCTGGTAAGTTACATGGCCAATGAAATATTTAACATCTTAAAACATAGTTACTTATAAAAGGAACTAAATCAATCAATATTAACATTGATATATGTTTTAGGACAAACGAAGTTACACGGCTAAAGGAAAGAGAAAAGAATAACACAATAACTGATGATTTCGATATGGACGTCAATGAAAGAGCCAACTCAACTTTCAGCTTGGGAAGTTACTTCTCTGGAATCGAAGCTAAACCAAGTGCGTAATTTACAACTTAGTATTGATTGAAAAATTAATTTACTTGTTTATATAATATCCCTTTTTTCATTTTTCAATGTCGTTTTCAGGTATGGATATCCACGCATACATCGGCCCGCTGGACACAGTACAGTATCTGTACATATACACGATACTTATCATTTGTTGCATTTTCTTCATCACTGCACGAGCCTTCATGTTCTTCAAGGTCTGCATGACGGCTTCTAGAAACCTCCATAATGACATGTTCCACTCCATGCTGCGTGGTGTTATGAGATTCTTCGACACCAATTCATCAGGTAACAAGTACAAAATATGTTTAACTTGCTAATATTTTGTTTGCGTCTTCATGGGCGCAAATAAAATCCTTAACGAGGAATTAATATTGTGATTGTGTGAGTGATTACTTTACGACGTATATTCGATTTTCACTGGCTTAACAACAATTATTTGTCCTTTCAGGTCGTATTCTTAACCGTTTCTCGAAGGATATGGGTTCTTTGGATGAACTTTTACCACGTTTCTTCCTGGAGTGTATACAGATCTACCTCGTCATGTCCAGTATATTAGCGTTGAACGCCGCTGCTCTTGTATGGACCCTGTTGCCTACCACATGTATATTGCTTGTGTTCTACATGATCCTACAAATATATTTGAAGTCAGCTCAATCAATTAAGCGTCTTGAAGGCACAAGTAAGTACCATGTATTTACTTTCTTAATCCTAAGACCTTTTTCATACCAGTTGAACTCTTGACGCCTTATACACTCTATACAATATTAACTTTTACTTTTCTCAGCTCGCAGTCCTGTATTCTCTCACATGTCTGCTACTCTTAACGGAATAAGCACTATCAGATCTGCCGGTGCCCAGCAAAGGCTCATCAAAGAGTTCGATCGTTTCCAGGTATGTTTTCTTTCCTTATAAACACTTGTTAGCATAATTTAATTACAACCTGCCACTTATTTACACCTGTCCACTAATATATTTGTATTCATATAGTACTGTTATTTATGCGAAATTTCATATTTCAGGACGTACATACTTCTACTTGGAGCAGCTATCTCGCCAGTGGAGTCACCCTTGGGTTTTGGCTCGACTTCATTTGTGTCCTGTATTTGACCATCGTCATCGTTGCCTTCCTAGTCATTGACAGTAGTAAGTAAAATTTTGTTTTCACTAAAATCAAAGAACAAAAGACTTTTACAACAAGCAATTATCATAGACCTGTGCCTACTTACTCTAAAGAATGTCTTAATTCTGAGTTACTTTAATTTTAATTTCAAGTTGAAGCTGCATAATATTCAACTTTACATTCATGTAAATGTTACATAACTGCGATTTATTCACAGAAACCATATTCTCTGGCAACGTGGGGTTGGCAATATCCCAGACTCTGATATTGACTGGCATGTTGCAATTCGGCGTGCGGCAGACTGCAGAGGTTATCTCGCAGATGACGAGCGTGGAGAGAATCCTGCAGTACACGCACATTGAGCGGGAACCGCAGTGGGATAAGGGAGGTCAGTTAATAAACTTCTCAAAACCTTCTTGTTTTGAATAGCACAGGGTGAAGAGTGCAATATGATAATTAAATATTCAGAGAATTCCTTAATTGGCAACCTAAAAGATTCGTGAATGTCACATATAACAAGGTCGATCGAATCAGATAGAACCTACATCGGTTCGGCCTGAACGGATGCAAGAACATGCACGTATAAGAATATTAAATTATTCAGATCTGAACAAAATACGTATCGCGCCAGACCAAACGGCCGCCTGATGCGATCTGCCTTAAAGTCAAATTACATATTTAATTTAATAATTGACATTAATTTCGATCTGAAGTTCGGACGTTTTAAATGCCTTTGGATACAACACACACTTTGATTGCTTCCCTAATGGGTTATGTAGATACCTTTTATGCAAGATAGCCCTAATTGTCAAGCTAAGTCAATACCTAATATTTTTTAACTCACAATCACGTAAATTGTAACTTTTATGAATGTTCTTTGCGGTTGAACACGCTTTAACACTGTTTATCCTCGGAAATTCTACGAATGTTTTACACTTGGCAACTGCATTCTATTTTTATAGGTCAGCGTACTGATAGTTTTATGCCTTGCTATTCTGATATGTTTTTTACCATTCCAGCCAAGGAAACGCCTAAAAATTGGCCGACTCGAGGCCAACTAGAATTCAGAAATTGCTACATGAAATACACACCAGAAGATTTGCCCGTACTCAAGAATCTTAACTTAGTCATTGACAGTGGATGGAAGGTAAGAAATCATTTTTATTGGTGCAACTTACAAGTATATTTAAAATAGTATGTTCTTGTTAGGTAGGTACCTAAGTAGGTACTTAGGTAAGTTATCCCAGGGTTATCACTATACAGGCTATAATAATAATGAGTGATAGTACTTTAGGGTGTGTATGGGTCCCGTATATAGAGTTACTTTTGAGTTTCATGTTTGTATGAGAAATTCCCCAACATTATACATTTTCCCATACAATAATTTAAAAAAAAAGTATCTCTTTCAGCGCTGATACTTTCACAGTAAACTCTACATATGAGACACATACACACCCTAAAGTAATATCACTCATTCATTTTACACCTGGTATACGGTCTACGACAGATTCGGTTTAGGTACCACTTTTTGACCTTAACAGGTAACAATGAGTTCAAAAATTTTGAACCAGATCTGTCGGCGACACTACTTATCTTGAAAGAATGATTACATTAGTGATCACTCTTGAACAAAGATTTAAATATTCACGGATTTGTATATTATACAGGGTTTAAAAGAACAGTCACTAGAACTTTAACAGGTAGGTATGTATATTATGATTATGCTTAATTTTAACAAGGAAAAAAAATGCTTTTTTGTTATTTTTGCGGCAAAAGCATAAATTGTTAAAGAGAAAAACCTTTTTTTAGATATTGACAAAAAAAACATTTCTAAAATGAGAAAAGGTAGTATAATAATATCCCAAACCTATAGTGACTGTTTTACACATTGTATAATCGCATTTTTTATAGTCGGTTAAAAGCGAGTTGCTGACCGACTGGTCGACAAAATAGAGGTCGGCACAAGAAAAGGTGGCGCGACGAGCTAGACGCGTTTCATAAAGAATGGCCAGTCATAGCAAAAGATCGGGACTTGTGGAAAGAGAGAGAGTCGAGGCCTTTGCCCAGCAGTGGGACAGTAACGGCTATTAATAATAACTAGCTGTCCCCGCGACTTCCTTCGCGTTGTTTTTGAGTGACTTATACCGCTTATGCAGCGCAGGCAACGAAACTCCCCAAATGTGAATAATTTTCCCCGATTTTGCAACATTTCTCACTGACGCTTCGCTCCTATTGGTCGCAGCGTAATGTTATATAGCCTAAAGCCTTCCTCTATAAATGAACTATCCAACAAAAAAATATTTTTCCAAATCGGACCAGTAGTTCCTGAGATTAGCGCGTTTAAATATATTATTAAAGCGAAATTTTTTCTTTCTAATTCCTCATTTTATACACAGGTGGGTATAGTCGGACGAACGGGAGCGGGAAAATCTTCGCTGATCTCTTCACTGTTCCGACTCGCTATCGTGGAAGGGGAAGTACTGATTGACGGCGTGGACACTGCCAACTTAGCTCTACAGGTAATTTTAGTACCTACTGGTTCTTGTACATAATCTAGGAACGTATCTACTCTCCCTCTTTACTGTATCTACCGATGCCTTTATAATATTATGTTGACTTCCGAAAAAAGATTTTTAAATTTCATTTGGAAATAAAATGTTTTAAATTTGTGCAGTAAGTAGTTTTTTGCAAGTTTTATTAAAATATGTTGAATTTTACAGGACCTCAGGTCGAAAATATCAATTATTCCCCAAGAACCCGTGCTGTTCTCCGCGTCGATAAGATACAACTTGGATCCGTTCAACTCGTACGAAGACGACGATCTGTGGCGAGCACTCGAAGCGGTAAATATCTCTTTTCTTACCTTCATAAGATGACAAATTGTCCAGAACATGACTACACTTCTATGGAATACTAGGGTGTCTGGAATTTCATCCGAGTGAATTAGTAAAAAAAACCCGATATTTAAATATTGTAGCTGTTCTACTTTCTAATGGTCGTAGCGTGACGTCATTCTTCGATATATCCAATACTTACTGAAATAAGTTTCCAAATCAGTAGTGCCTATGTGCGATTAGATATTGGTTCCTGATTTTCATTTAAGCAAACAACTCTTTAGCTTTATAATATTATGTGCTTATGGATTTTAGTTTCATCCATAGTCTAGTGGTTCAGAGCTTCGCTCTCGACCCGAAGGTCGTGGGTTCTATTCCCGCGGCGACCCAACAAAAAATTTTGTTTTCAAGTTTGGATAGGACAATGCAGGCAGATCACCTGATTGTCTGACAAGAAAGATGATCCATGAGTTGGATGGTCATGTAAAAAGTCGGTCCTGCGCCTGTTCTCTCGCCAGTCGCGTCGGTTTACCGTTCCACTGGGTTATGAGAGTAAAGGAAAAGATAGTGTCTTTGTGTATTGCACACACACTACTTGGGCACTATAAAATAACTCCTGCGTAGCTGGCGTGGTTTCAATAAAATCGGCTACCGACACCGAAATCGGTGAGACTATTATTATTATTTCATCCACATACATTACATTTTTTATGGATCTTCCAGGTTGACCTTAAGGCCGCTATCCCGGCGCTGGACTTCAAGGTGTCGGAGGGTGGGTCCAACTTCTCGCTCGGCCAACGGCAGCTAGTGTGCCTCGCCCGGGCCATACTGCGCGGTAACCGTATACTCGTGCTGGACGAGGCCACCGCCAACGTCGATCCTAAGTAAGTTTCCGGTTTCTCCCTAGTCTGTTACCTTATGTTGTTTTGTTATTCTAAGTAGGTACTTATACCCCCGGCTTCCCGTACGCTATTCAAATTAATGATCAACTAATATGGCTCTTGCAGGATTTGTTAAAATTCCATAGATAAGGTTAATTCACCAAAGACACCGATTAGTTGACATACGATTTGATCAGCGAATCAGTAATCAATTATAAAATATCTGTCCGTTCTTTTCTGTCTGATAATACATATAAATATACAATAAATTCCACCAATCACCGTTCAATATGGGTTGTTGATTTGAATGCCATGTTAGTTGATCATTCATTTGAATAGCGTACGGGAAACCGGGGGATAATGATTGATGCGGTTTTGAACTAACTTAGTTTAACTCCAAGCTTCGACTGTTGGTTCCACCAGATCCTTATTATTTCATTCCTTTTTCATTTGTTCAAATAATAAATTTGCCTTCACTTTCATTAATGCGAAGTATGGGAGTAATAATATTCTATCTAAACAAGGATTAACTTTAACAGAATTTAGTGACATATGAACATACGGTCGTAATTCGTATGTAATTTATAACCTATCTAATACCTTACTACATGCATAACTAAGTATGTCGTATATCTGTGCGTGTGTATTTGTGATGAAACCTAAAGTTGAAAGGGCTTTGAAGATTTTTGTATAAATAAAGCCTGGCTTACCTTCTCTTTTTTCTTTTAAATTAAAAAAAATTATGACCATTTATCGATCCTCCAAAAATCTACAGTTCTGGTCAATATAATCTTAAATTATAGATTGACAAAATCTCGTAGTGTCAGGTTTCCAAGATCATACAAGTGGCGCCAAAGAAAAAAAACTAATTTAACGAACTTTAGCATTTCTACGTCTGTGTTGATATAGAACTTGATAGGTTTTGTAAACGACCGCTGCAACTGAAACCGACTATCGGCACGTTTCAAGAACCCCGCGATACTTTCAATAGTGATCCGCTGTCACATTGTATGGTTTATAACTTTTAGTTAAAGATAGATAGGTTATTGAAACGGGTCGTTAGACATGATTATTAAGTTAGAAAAAAGAAGAGAACACTTATGTTGTATAAAAGAAAAATAAAGGAGAATAAGCAAAAATAAAAACATACAAAATCAACAAAATTTACTGAAGTTAAGTAAAAAAAGGTTATTGATTACTAGGCTAATATATTTCTTTAATTTCAGAACCGACGAATTCATCCAAAGAACAATCAGAAATAGGTTTGCGGACTGCACCGTGCTCACGGTGGCTCACCGGCTCAACACCATCATGGACTCCGACCGGGTCATGGTGATGGACTCCGGCCGGCTGGTGGAGTTCGACCACCCCTACCGCCTGCTCAGCAACCCCGAGGGACACTTCACCAAAATGGTCAACGAGACCAGCGACAAAATGTCCGCCCAGCTCTTCGAGATCGCGAAGAAAACGTTCATAGAGAACGGCGGCGTCGTGGACTAGTGTACGGACCATATGTTAATTCGTGAACTACGTTTTGGAATAATGCAGTTAGGTACTTAGACATATACTTAGTCATTATCGTATGCCGTGCGCATAAGTTACGTTGCCATTACAATAGATGTAGTGAAATCATTTCCAACTTGCACTAGTTTAACTTCTCGTAATTGTAATTAACCTATTTGTATGATCAAGTAAGTGTACCCGTAGGTATGCGTAGGTTTAATATTTAAAAGGGATCAGAATTTCTGTCACAAAGTTCAATAGGATCAAAAATACGTCCTTTCTATGTCCAATATATCTGCCAGTTACGATCACTGTTATTGGATCGCAGCCATCTGCGTTTTTGCGAAAGTTGCTATTCAGTATAATAAGCGAATTTACGAATCCTATTAAAGACATTTTTTTGATAAAAATTCTGACCTGCTAATGTAAGGAAATTTTGAATTTATATATATTTGGAATATAAGGTATGTTAAGTACCTCTTGTACATAGCGGCATTTTATTCCAACACGGACTGATAAATATGTAAGTGAATGATGTTTAGTTATTAAGAAAGTGAGTAGGAGAAATTGTTATTTATTTTATTAATTTACAATCATAACATTTTGTTAATAATATGGGTACTGTGAAATAAATATTGTGATTGCCATAGTTTGACCTCGATCAAATAAAAATAGGATACAATTTTTCTTTTATTTCAATATTTTTTCGAAACTGGAAAATCTTACCTACTCCTAATATAGACTTGTCACATAAAAGTATATAATATACCTAGTTATAATAAATTTGTACCTATTAAATAATTATTAAATAATAAACAATATGTGCCTTCCAGTTACAAGTAAATAATATCTACTACAATATTATCAACCTACTTTTCTTTTCTAAAAAGTTCTATCTGCTAACTAACTTTTTGTTGCAAGATGCCAGTACAAGTCACTATTAAAATATTGACAAAGCAGTGTCAAAGAAATAAAAAAGAAATGTTTAATAAATAAATTACAATCATGGAAACCTAACTAAATTACTTAAAATGCAAAAATATACTTGCAATGCAAATAAATAACTAAGATACTTCAGCTAGGAAAACCAAAGTAAACAATGGCAAAGGAAATATCACAGACTGATGTTGGGAAGCCAGCCCCGTCGCCGCAACCGAAATCCAAACCTTCAGGGGCTTCATACACGTTTAATGACCTGTCGAATATGATGACGAAGGCTACGAACATCCGCGACCCCAAGACACAATCCATCTTACTCGTGGGCATTCTGTTCGTACTAGGAATAGCGCTGTGGTACGGCTTCAGCACCAACTGCTTGAGGCGACGACGACGGAGAAGATCGTCTTGCAGTCCTTGTCGGTAAGTTAATTACCTACTACATATACGTTGCACGCCTCCGTCGTACAGTTGTTCAGAGCCTAGCTGTCGACATGGAGGTCCTGGGTTCGATTCCCGCGTTGGAACAACAAAAAAATTTGTTTTCAAGTTTGGTTAGGACAATGCAGGCTGATCACCTGATTGTCTGACTACATAGGGGTACTTGAAATTATAAAAGAACTTGCGTGTTGATAGTTTAGATTTCTTAATAGTTAATTACTTTTCTAATTACCTTTTTTATATTTCCAACCTAACACATTATGAGGCATTATTTCAATGCAGACGGATTTGGTTACGTGCTTTTTTCACCAACGGGTTCGATATCCCGTGAAGTTAAAAATATATCTAAAAGCAGTTTCATCGAGCTCGAGACTCCATTGAGAACTTATCGCTAAACCATACTAGTCTTCTGAATACTTTCACCATGTATGTTTTTGAACCAGTGGTCCTAGAGAATTACCCAGCTAATTAGTTTACTTCCTCTGCATAGCTATTTAGGCCACAACGGTCATCTAATCAAACAATCACCCAACGATTGGGAAAAAATTAAATTACCAATTTCAATGCCTTTTTTATTTCAGATAATGAAAGATAGTTGTTCCCGACAAAACAAAAGAAAAATAAAACACTGTAATATTAATTATTATGAATATATTATTCCGAAGAATTAAACGATTAACTTTTTTATTTGCCTGAGAAATATTGCAAAACTAATAATGTTCACTGAAATAAGTAAATCAAACATCTACCCCAATCGGTTACTTTCATACTCTTGACACTGCATGATAATCTGAAAAATAAATAATTCAATTATTAATTTTATTTTAATTAATAAAAACATGATTTGTGATTGTACTCAAACAGTTTGAAGAATTTAAAAGGTACTAATTAATTTTTGTTCTCCTAATACATGACGCAAGGGACTTGTGCCAATTTCACCAACACATACATGTTAAAGTTAATCCATCATTAAACATCATGTTACCTCTCAATGCGTGAGAAATAATGGTATTTTAACAAGACGTTAACGCTAACAAGCGTTGGTGAAATCGAGACTTAATTATTTTAAGAAATACACGTCTTTATTTTTGGCATAAGTTCATCAGATTATCTTAGTTAGTACACTACGTTCCGAACGACGAGTTCCTGATAAAAAAATAATTTTAAACAAAAAAAAACCGACTTCAAAGGGTAAACTAAAAAGCAAAAAATTAATTTACTTCGCACAAAGTAATACTTATTTTCACTTAAGTAAATAAATTTATTCTATAATTTTGAAGTCAACAAAGATTTCCATTTTTTCCTTTTAAGGTACGGAAACCTAAAAATATCAAAGAACTTTTACAGTATCTTTAATATAATAATATCTATGGACGCCACGTCAATCTGGCCCCATGCTAAGTATCCGAAGAACTTGTGTTACAAGTACCAGACAACGGAAATATATTTAATACTTTTATAATATTATACATATATTTAAGATTTTTACTATATTATACACAAATTTAATACAAATCCATGACCCAGGAACATTGAAAACTTTTTGTTCCCTTGGCGGGATTCGAACCTCTCGCTTCAGCACCAACGCTCTCAACCACTGCGCCACGGAGGTCGTCAAGATTCGTTTAAGTTACCTTTGCAATAATTTGAGCCTTCATAATAATAGATGTACTACTACTGTGTCTTGGCGGGCTCGTCCCAGTTGCCGCTGCCGTTGGCCCAGTCGTCGTGACTGTCCTCCGCTGCGGCGCCGTTACCTTGACCTTCTGAAATTTCATACATTAATGTTACTGGCAATGAAAATAAATAATAACCTATCGAAGTGCATAATAGACTATAGAGCTTAAATTAAATTAAAAGTAAACGCATCAATAAAGTCACTGACTGTTGCTAGTGACCATAGATTACTAACACCTAGATTTAGGCCCGTATAAATAAAACAATCTCAAACCCAACCTCACCTTGAGAACCTATTTGACAGATAAAAAACGTTTCGTTTCACTTTTAAAAATGAAGAATTTTACTTATGTTACATACACCTTTTTTCTTTCCTGAAACGTAAAAATAAAGATTATAAAAATATACATTATACTTATTTTATTGTTTCCTGTAATCTATAATATGAATATAACGGTATAAAAAGAAAAGAAATTAATGTACTATGTAACATTAATAAAGCTGTTCAGTTGT
Organism: Celastrina argiolus; assembly: GCA_905187575.2. Taxonomy (NCBI): domain Eukaryota; kingdom Metazoa; phylum Arthropoda; class Insecta; order Lepidoptera; family Lycaenidae; genus Celastrina; species Celastrina argiolus. The sequence goes on from LR994584.1 coordinate 10,325,298, forward strand.
TTAAAAGTGAAACGAAACGTTGTTTTATCTGTCAAATAGGTTTTCAAGGTGAGGTTGGGTTTGAGATTGTTTTATTTGTACGGGCCTTAGATTTAGTCTTCATAAAAACAGATCACAAATCAACTAAATCGATTATAATTGTTACTCTATCGGCATTATCCAAGGAGGAAACAGGGTTCGCGCAGACCCCTATTTCTGTATGGAAAAACAGGCGTTGTGTTTCCTCTTAATAATTATTTTAAAGACATACCCGGTTCTTCTACGACGCCCGCGTCCTGTTCAGTGGCCGCTGATTCATCTGCCACGTTATCTATAAAAATATTTAATTTGGTTATTTAATATTTATTACTTTTTAGCAATGATATTGACCAGTTTTATGGGACTACAAAGGCAATTAGTTAGTAAGTATTGAGATATGAACTAAGCAACAAAACTAAAATTTAATGACTCACTGTCTCCCTTCATCATCTTAAGAATGTGCTGTTTTTCCTTCGCCAGGTGACGTTTGCCGTTCAAGTGCATCGTCATTTGTTCGGTGCAAGTCACCGATGTCTGTAATAAAATAACGAATATAAGCAAACCGGATTGTATATAAAATAAGGAATATTCGCGCTATTATATTGTATTTGAAAGCTGCGCCAAACCAAACCAAGAACAAGAACCAAGTGGGGTCAACTGTTTCTTAATGTGCAAAATGCAATTTGTACTTTCAATTGGTAGAATATTTTTTTTTTTTTCGATCAAAGACATTTATTTATATTTTACTGGCTATTAGTCACTGCTTGATGGTAAGAAAAGGACAGCATGCGATTTCTGTTACACTTAAGCGAAATACACATTGAGCCCGCCGGGCCGCCGACATATGTCGGCAACTTTTTGTCGGCGGTCTTGTTGGCGGCTTCACTTATTACAAGTCGGAAAATTTGGTCGGCGGCATGTCGGCGGCTGTCGTAGAAAAATACAAGCACGTCACTAAAGGTCGAGCGTCGAGCGTCGCCGGGCGAGCGCATGCGTACCCAAGCCGCCAACATGTCGGCGTGTAACACGCGCGGGCGCATGATGCAGACATGATTCTTTTCATACAGGCCGCCGGGCTGTGTCGCCGGGCCTTGTCGGCGGCCCGGCGGGCTCAGTGTGTATTGCGCTTTAATTTAACTATCGTTTTCGTATTCGGCCGTAAGATTATAAATCATACAAATACCTTGCAAATATCGCAGTAGAGATCGGGGGATGCGGCGTTCGTCTTGGGCTCGGCGGAGGGCGCGTCAGTCGACTCCTCGCTCTGAACCGGTTTGAGGAACTTCTTCTCGCGACGGATGAGTTGCTCACTAGAAAGCAGGCACGATATGGATATGAAATTTCGGACACGGATATGGATATTAAATTATATCGGATTACCCGTTTGTTTCAGATCATTTCGGTTACGGACATTAAATTTTGGTTTTATTTACAGTAGCTAGTTTTATTTCGGATTCGGTTACGGTTACGGATGATTATTTATATCGAATATCCGATAGTTTCGGTTACGGTTAAGGAGCCCCCTACCCATCCCTAACATCCCTGTAAAAAGATATAAGTGATACAATACAGAAATGCTTCGCCACGAGTGACTCGAGGGTCGACTTGACCACAACAGGGCCTACAGCCAAGTTACCATCGTTATTATAACTCGCGAAGTTCGGAAACAAAAATGTATGGGATAAGACATACGAGCGAATCTTGTCAAATCCTATACATCTTTGTATTCGAACTTCGTAAGTGATAGTAGCGATGGCAACTAGGGTAACGGCCCAGGGCCCTGATTCAAGATGCCATCGCAATTTATCGCTTACGAAGTTCGAAAACCAACTGTATGGGATTTGACATAAGCTTCGCTAACATACGAATTTGCTTTTTCATTCACATTTTGTTTTCGAACTTCGTAAGCGATAAATTGCGATAGCATCTTGAATCAATGCCCTTATTCACAAAGCTTAATTCGTTACATTATATTATACAACTTCCCTGCTAAACAGTCAAATATCATTGGCTGCGCTAAGCGTTGAGCAATAACCGCGAGGCAAGTTTTCGAATACAAAAATATATATATTGTTTTCAAGTATCTGGTAAGAATAATGCAGGTTGGTCACCTAAATGTCTGACAAGAAAGGTAATTAAATTCACCCATCGAATGGGCATGTAAAAAGTCGGTCCTGCGCCTGAGCTCTCGCCCGTCGTGTCGGTTATCGGACTCAAAGGATATCGTGACTAAAAGAAAGGGAGTACTTTCGTGCACACACTTGGGCAAAAAGACTCCTACGTAGCTCATCTGGTTTCAATGAAACCGCCAGCGCAATCCGCGTGCGGAGCTATTATAATGGGCGGCGAAATACCCGTACCAGCAGGCGATTGCTCTGCTCTAGGCAACATCACATCAAGCTAAATTCAACTCCTTAATTAAGAACAAGAAATTAATAATAAGTATTTTCCAATAGTGGCGCTAGATGGCGGTTTCCAGGTTTGCCTGGAAATCGAAGAAAACAAAAATAGCCAGTCGAATTAAGAAGATAATAAAATAGATTACAATTACCTAAATGTATACATACTTACACTCTATTTTCCATTCCACGTTGAAGCAAAAATGGATTACGCGGATTCTTGCGACCTTCGACGATACTGTAAAAAATATATATATATTAGTTTGTTCACGCGCGAATTTATAGATCACTGCCATAATATCATATTGAAAGAAAATTAGCCTTCATCTTACTAATAATTCTTAAATAGAAAATCTTTTTTAATTTGAATGTTACTCCTAAAGCTTAAAGTAAATATATACAATTAAATGTATGTGTATTTACACACACATCTAATCAGATGAAGATGATGAGACATCAGATAATATGAAGATGGTTACTTACGCCCTATGCGGTTTCCCGGCGTAGTGCGACTCGGAATGAGATTTTGAGGTGATGTGGACGTCGCACAACTCGCAGTACAGCTCACGAGCTTTGATCGGAATCTGCAGTTATAGTATTAAATATAAACAAACCAGTCATGACGTAGCTTCACGATTTCCTTTGTAAAAATATTCTTCAACATGTTATTTGTTCGTGAACCTTGAATTGCAAAGGAAACTTAAATATTTATTTCAAATAAAGCTTTTTATTTCTTTATTTATTTATTTCTCCAAAACTTAAATTCTATCATTACAGGATTGTGACCTAATACGACTCTAAAGTAAAAGAAAATATATCAGTAACGAGTTCAAAAACGGTTATTATTTATTTTAAAATAGAATGTCATTTTTTTATTTGATAATAGATATAAAATGCCTTCTTTATAAATGGTCCATTCCAGTTGCAAGGAATAAACTTTATAAACGAAATTTTCAATCATGGTCCTGTTTCATTCGGCCGAAGTTCATACATAAAACACAGAATGTGATTGGAAATTTCAGTAATAACGTTATTTCCCTGCAACCGGAACGCACCTTTATTAAACTCTGTTTATGTGGACTATTTCGTTTTAGAAATTATACTACTTATAAATTATAATTATAGTTTACTCTTTATGATAAATATTATTTGATGTTCTTATCTTACCATAAAATATGCATATTATAATAGCAAGAATAAAGTGTATATCACTTGATGTGTTCAGTCAAGTGATATATTATACCTTTGTTGAGGGACCTCACGTATCAGTAACGTGATGCCTGACAATTTGTTTCAACATACGTTTCAACTTTACCAAGAGCATTCACATAAACTTTACTTGAAACAGTCTGTTAACGGCACCGTCGCTAACAGCGGATCAAGCAAATGTGCCACTGCATTTATGTGAACTTAACGTCTGATAAAGTTTGCTACGGAAACGTTACGTTGACAAATTGTCAAATTACCTCCTTATTTTTGCGAGATCCCTCATCGCATTGCTGAGTTAACCATTTTTTCTGATTCTTCAAATGATTTTTGGAAATGTAGTGCATGCGAGCTGCAAACAAATGTCTATAAACAGTATCTCAGAAAATACATTGCAATACCAAATAACCACACAGTTCTTTGATATTTTAGCCCTTAGATAAACACGAAAGGTTTTCTAAATACTTATGTAATATATCAGTTCAAATATGGTTACAAATATTTTGGATAAGTATTATAATTATATAAACTCACAACATTATTTCATGTTCAGAGTAGGTATTGAAGAATAAATTAAAATCATTCTTCAATATTGTTATTCTAAAATATTTTTTACCAGAAAAGAATTAGGCTCAAAGAACACTAAAGAAATAGGTATACAATTGATAATTATTATGCAAGTATTATTTTAAACATTTAAATTTAAATTTTAATATAATAAAAAATAACAATTAAATTTTTAATAACCTACTTAAATAACATAAAAGTGACTCTTGAAATCGAAATCACATTACTTACAAACTGCATGAGTGTCGAAACTGTGGGCACATAGTCCACAATATTCTGGTTCATATAAGGCCAAAAGATCTTTTGGTAAATTTTTTAAGTTTTCCTTTGTAACACCACATTCTGTAGAAAAACATAAAAAATACTTTATTTATTATGTATGATTACTTTTGATACTATTTATTTATTGACACAACATTTGGTACATTAATAAAAAATAAAAACAAAAAAGGGCTTAAAGATAGAATGAGTCCTAATGATAGGTGAAGTACTGTAAGTACTTCACCTATCATTAGGACATGCGACATGCGTTTACGACAATAAATATGAATTACTTAATTATTAACATACATTATTATTTCATTTAATATGAAATGGATGATAATAATTATGATGATAACAAAATAAAAATGAAAACTTCTTATTTCTATAAGATGGTGAATAGGTAGGTATGTTAGTTAAATTTAAGTGTATACTTACTTATCAGGTACTTTACGGTTTTGTCATCAAATGGTGTTTTCTTCATTGGTGGACCTCGGGGTCCAAATCCCCTTCCCCAAGCAAAATCTCGGGCCGGTCGTGTTGGACCAGGTGGGAACAATGGTGGTGGTGGACAAAAATCATCATGTGGTCCCCCAAAACGATTCGGCGGCCCGAAATTTGGTGGAGGCCTTCGCCAATTGATTCCAAAACCGCTGGAAGGCCCGTAACCTCCTCTATAGTCTCCATATGCGTTGTTGTACGCGTTATTTCTATGAAAATTCATACTGTAAAAAAATTAAATATATAAACATGTTTTTTACTTAAGTATAAGTAAGATAAAGTTAATTTTTTACTACCTAGCTGCTGATCTCACAAACTGCAACACGATTTCAAATGAAAATATTTCGTTAGTAGGACTTATTGTACAAATCATCATCGCTTTTGTACCTATTTGGTAAGTATAAAAGTATGTGTAGGTATATCATGTCACAGTCATCTGTTTCAATCTGCTTATTTAATTCAATGACTAGTGCGGTTATAGGTATAGTTATAGGATTTACCCTTCTTTGAGCTATTACAGTAACATTTACTCATATTATATTATATACACAGCCATTGGAGTCTTGGCAAGCTCAAATCATTATATCAGCCCAGGGTGTAACCTTGAATACTAGCTAAAATGAGACTTTGGCTCCCATCCTAGACAGCTCTACCGCGGTTTGTTTACCGAGTGTATTGATGAGCCTCATGCCAAACCCGACTGTCACTGTTGAGACATCCCAGCATGTCATATCAAGACAGTTGAGAACTAATTTAGAAGAGGTTTCTGCTGCAGTTTTAGCGTAGTCTGGCTGTCAGAGAAGATTAGTATGTTTGTATAGAATAGGGCCAATAAAATTATGTTGAATGAAATATGAAGATTATAATTAGATAACATAAACTAATATTTGTATTTCATGAATTTAAGATATTATTTTAATAATAACCAAATATAATGTGGTTGTCCTTGGGCAGTCTCCAGGACTGTATAATATAGGTTATGTGACAAAAAAAAATTAGGGTTACCGGTTAGGTGATTAAGGGTTAATAGTTAATTTTTTATTAATATTTCAAATTTTGACTTATAATGTTGCATAATGGTAAAAATCTAGATACCTCCTTGGTTGATTAAATCTAGGATGATGCATAGGTGGTCCACTTAAGTTATTTATCATATCATCATCATCAAATTCTTGGCCATCATAATAATCCCCATTGAAATGCATAGTGTTTTCTGAAAACAATTCAGTCTAATATCAATTTAAAAAAACTCATAGGCAGTAACACTGAAATTGAACTAATTTGATAAGCTATGTTACTGTGAGTCTTTTTTTACCCAAATATAGAATCTTATACAGATGATAATATATGAGTCAACAATGAGAACTACAAACTAATATGTTGATAACTTTACTTAATATATATAATATTAATTTAATAACTTAAGAAAAAAAACAAGATCCTATAATATAATTTTTTATGTTTGGTATAAATGTACTAAAAATAATTGTGCCAAGAAACTGAAAATGTAAACATAAAATGTAAGGCTACATGATAATTTTAAATTTATCCCTATTATTAATGTATTACATATTGCTCTCAAATCACTCCATGTATTGATGAAGATGGCTTTAAACTTGTTTGTGTAGTTAAAAAATGTAAGAAAACATAATATGTGAGACATGCTCCAGTTGCTACACAATATGTATAATGGGGTGGAATAAGGAAAAAGTCCTCCCCACTTCACATTAGATGGGGAGCTGCATGTAAATTTAAAATTGTTATTATTATTTTATTTGATGACCCCCATAGCGCAGTGTTTGAGCTCATTGGTGCTCTAGCGGGAGGCCAGAGGTTCGAATCCTGTCAAAGAAACAAAGAGTTTTCTGTCTTCCTGTATCATGGATGTGTATTAAATTTGTGTATTAATATAGTAAATATGTTTAAATATGTTTATAGTATAAAAATAGAAAACATATTTCCATTGTCTGGCACCTGTAATACAAGTTTTTTGGATACTATATATAGGGGCTAGATTGACGTGGTGTAAAGCGTTCATAGATATTATTATTTAAAATTTATATAAATATTTATTACACTGTTTTTTGCTCTATGAGACTCATAATTTGTAATGCAAAAAAAAAGTGCCATCAATGACCGATAATTCGTAACGATTTGTCAATTGTCATAGACACGACCGATAACACTGTACATTCAGTTTAGATTTTAAGTAGGTACCTACCTATGTATTGTTATTTGTTGCTACGATAGATGGTAATGGAGGAAGTGGCGTATCTACCTCTATTAAAATAATTACTCTAATCTATGTATGTAATGGTAACGGAGTAAAAAAGTAAGGAATTATTATATAATAAAGATATACATTAAAGTAATAAATTCAATTATGTATTTATTACTCTATGATTATATTAAATCAATGGAAATAGATGATTCCGTTGATTCTCAGTCGTCCATTCTATGAAAAAGTTTATATAATTTTATATTACATACTTACAAGTTTACAATAGGATTTTAAGGGCAAATTATTTCGTTTTAAACGCCAATGAATATAAATAAATAATTATTCACAGAGTGAATCCTTTGTACCTAAACTCTAAATCTATTTTCCGAATTCTTAGGCCGATGATGCCGATTTCCGACGCTAGCGGGCAATTGTCATTTGTCAGTGTCAAATTGACAGTGACATACATTTTTTTAATGCGATGGCAATGGTAAGTAAGTAGGTATGTACCTACTTAAGTATTGGTATTATAATGGGCCTGTTCCAGTAGACGCTCTGAACGTTCAGATCATTCATAACGCTGACATTGACAGCTGACAGTGCCTGTGAAAACAGTTCAAAACGATCCTAAACAAACAGTGCTAGGCCCTGTTGCACTTCCTAACTCTAAACGATCTGAACGTTTTCGTTCAGATTTGCGTTTCTTTAGCACTGTTTAAGATCGTTTTGAACTGTTCCACACGCACTGACAGCTGTCAATGTCAGCGTTATGAATGATGATCGTTCAGAGCTCAGATTAATAACTAAAGCATAGATACCGGGTAAAAAGCAAGAGCAGAGACATATTTCTGTTCTTGTCTCACTATACGACACATGCTAATGGGAAGGAAAGGGAAGTCTAGCTGTCCGTTACTTTATTTTTTTAGGCTTGTCACCACTTTGGGCGATCACCTCTGTACGAAATTGCTCACAAGTTTCATGTCAGCTAGTTTGAGCTAATTTGATGTCTTTATTCGAGGGACGTCCATAGTCGACATCACATGTCGATAAAAATGAAAATAAAGAAGAAGATATAATGTTTATACTATCTACCACCCAGTATAAATTCCTTTCCTCTTAATCTCTGTCTATGTCTAATAAGCTTAAGGTATTTTAGTTTGCCCCAAAAAATATTCAAGATTTCTTCTTGAGGAAGTTTTCTAATATTATGAATAGGATACATTGCTTCCGCGTGAGTTTTTAATGATTTAAAAAACCTAAGTCAATAAGCATCTAATCTAAGAAGTATTAGCATCTTATATTCTTAGATTCTCGTACCTCGGTATTACTATTGCTAAAATATAAAGATTGTAACATTGTGATGCCGTTCAATATTCTGGAGGAATCTAATCTACTAAAACACTATTTAACTACATAAAAGAAACTAGAAAAACAACAGTATATTTAGCGTTTGTAATGAACGTAATGCTATCTATTCAAAACAACGTTACGTGTAAAATCAATTTGACAAAATTAAGAATGTTGAGATAGAGGATATGAATAAAAAGTAAAGTCATAATTATTAAATACTTACACCACAATCAAAAGTCAGGAAGAGATTGCTGTAAGCAGTAACACCGCCTTTATGTACAATTCCTCATAATGCACCTATCTACTATACAATTGATTGTATTTTATGTTCAAAAAAAGATTTTTTTATTCCTTTCTATTTCCAAAATACTATTAGATAAAAAGTATAATATTATCATCCAAGTCATTCTTATCATCCCATTTTACTGTACTGCTGGTGTATGGAAATCGTACAGTGCAAGTAATATTTAATGGTGTAACAACACAGACACACACAGACATTTGACATTTCTAGCATTTGGATTGGGATAAGTAAAAAAAATGTATTCAAAAATATATTTATTACGTATAATAATATTAAATTAACAATGGTAAACAACGCTTACAAACATCCAAAAATTGCACCAAAAATACAAAAAAGCTCTCTCAGTCTATCAACGCAGCATGCACTCCAGTTACGTAGGAGAGCCATGAATTTGACGATACAAATGGACCGACAGGACCGAATTCATACCTCGGCTTCACAGGAAACCCGTGTGCATTAACATCAAGGTGATACAATATTCTCGTTTGCAATAAAATAATTGGGGGTAAATGTTTAGAGCAAACATGACTCTATGTAGCTTCTGGTTTTCCTATGAACTCGAACCATTTTATTTTTGGAGCACGATTTTGTAAAAAACCTGTAAATACCAAATAGCAGATTGATTAATTATATTTAACTTGGTATGGTAACATGGTATGGTTAAAAATAATAAAAGTTAAAATCTATTCAAACATAAAGTGATTTTTTCGAACGGTTATCGATATAGAAATGTACATCACTATGAGAAACTTAACCTTTTTGTTATGTAAACAAATATTTTTTAATAAAATGCAAACACCGCATACTAGTAGAAACTATAATAATATACACATACATCTATTAAAATAAATTAGTTCTAGCCTATTTGGATAAATTTACTAAGCCTATAACATTTAAAACATACTTATGAAAAGATATTGTTCCGTCACAGTTTTCTTTTCGAGATGTAGGTATAACTTTTACACGCATTCACTAAGCAAGGCTTTTTCCGAAACAGTTATGTTGTAAATTGCAAAAACTGTAATAAATCAGATGAGTATTATTATCTATTACATTGTGGGAGTACACGTGGAAGCCCCAAAGGGAGATCTCCGACCGAGCGAGATGGTATGCTCGGTCAGGCCGAAGCCCACTGTACTAGTTTTCAGATGTCGTATAAATAGCGCCGGACTTAGAAAACTTCGATAGCGCGATGCAGGATGTGGCGCTAGTAGTACCGCTACAACATTATAATGATGAAATCTAAAAGAAAATGTTTTCTTCATGTTTTATTGTTGACAAAATAATAGGATGGCATATAATGCTACCAATTGAAGTTGTCGCTAATTTCTAAAGAGCTATAAAAATACAGAGACGTTTTTATTTAGTTGGTTTGATACGTTTGACAGACCACCAAAATTTGACAGACCACCAAATCGACCTCTGACCTGGTGACAACGCGAAAAATCATGAAGTTGCTGTCTCTTTTACTCTCATGAATCTTTGCATTTGAAATTTGTTAGATAGATCGCTGTTTTTAGCTCTACTTTTTACACTCCTTCTATGTATATCCTATTTCTATGGTTCAGAGCGCCTAAAGGAACTGAATAGGCCATTACATTTTATAGTTTATAATTTCATTGCTTATTTACTATACTGACGATTTATTAGGACTTTAACAAGACGTCTTTGGACTTAACAAACTAAAGAAACGGTTTCGAAAACGAAAAAAATATTTTTTCAACCATTTTAACACACTTTAAATACAGCAATAAAACAATTAAAAAAATAAGTAAGTGACATCATTGACACTTGACAGCTATAAGCTGACTTGACTATTCAATAGGACTTTGCGATTTGGTTGAGTGCTTGCTACAAGTGTTCGGCTATTATTGAAGTTATTTTGCGTTTATTTTAGTTTCTATCCTCTTATTTGTTTACCTATTGTGTTCTTGTGTTGTTTGTGAGTGTTTGTTTTATATGTAAGTAGTAGTTATAATGGATAATGATCCACCGGATCCCGGCGGTACGCACGGAGGTTATATTTGTGTTACTCCACCCAATGGCATAAGCAGTTTAGATACAAACCGGAATAAGCGTCCCAGACGTGATGTCTCCCCTGTCCAAAATAATAACCCAACTCCACCTAAAAATGATAAACTCACTTATACCAAACCCGATTTCTTTAATAAAAGAAAATACTCCTCATCTGACTCTCCTCCATATGTAGTGCATGTGTCCAAATCAGACTCCACAACATCTAATTGTCAAATCCGTCCTATGGAATTTGGCCGTTACTTGTTTAAACAAAATATTACCACTGTTTCACTTGGTGGCGTAAAGCGTATAGGTAGGAACCGAGTATCTGTAGAACTAAAAAATGCAGATGATGCAAATTCCTTTTTAGAATCGACAACTCTTCATGATGCCGGTTATACAGTATCCATCCCGTCATTTAATGTGTCGCGGATGGGAATTGTTAGAAATGTTGCTTTAGATATTGAAATGGAAGAATTTGTGCTTAACTGCATTACGCCCACCGGATATGGTGAAGTTATAAAGGCACGACGCATGTCCCGAAAATCCATTGATCCTAATACCGGTACAACATGGATACCAACTCAGACCGTTGTGGTAACTTTTAATGGGCAGAAACTCCCTCCCCATTTATACCTATTCTACACTTCCCTCCCTGTAGAATTATATAAGCTCCCCACAATTCAATGCAACCGATGCTGTAGATTTGGACATGTCAAATCAATTTGTAGGTCGGAACCTAGGTGTTATAGGTGCTCACAAGCACATGAGGGTGACAAATGTAGTGTTCAAGTGGCTACCTGTTTATTTTGTTCTGGGCCCCATATGGCTAATAACCCTAGATGCCCTGAATTCATTCGCCAAAAAGAAATTAAGGTTGTTATGTCTGAACAAAATATTTCTTATGCAGAGGCCTCAGCCAAGTTCCCTAATGTGCGTAGAGCATATACAGATGTTGCAGCTACTCGTACAGCCACCCCACCACAACCCCACCAGCACACTCCTCCTCCTAGCATCTCATATAGAAAGACTGTAGTATCTCCCCGACGTACAATTCCCACTCCTCAACCTGGTTACGACCATCTTGCCCACCGTACCATTGTCCAAGATCCCATTTCCAATACCCCTAATGGTGTTGCATTGTCAAATAACTCATTATCCTTAAATGACAATTTTCCTGAGCTCCTTTCCTCCCTTCTACTTAATCTATTATCCCGTTTCAGTGACACTGGGATGGGTTTATCCAACACCCTCCGTGAAAACTTGACTCAGCTAGTTAATATTACAAATTCAAATTTAAATAATAATGGGTCAGAGGACCCTGATACAATGGAACTGTCGTAGCGTTCGAAATAAAATCAACGATATTTTACATTTATCTAATAAATTTGATCCCATTATTTTTGCCATCCAGGAGTCCTGGCTGAGGCCAGAATCTCATTTTAGAGTTCATGGTTTCTCCTGTCTCCGGGATGACAGAAGTGATGGTAGAGCTGGTTCAGCTATTTTAATCTCTAATTCTGTAATTTTTAATTCTATTTCTCTTCCACCACACAGTAATTTTAACATTGTCGCTGTCCGAATCTTTAACATTTCCTTTCTGTCTATATATGTACCTGACCCTACTTCATCTGTCCTTTCTGAACTATTTTCCATTATTAATATCATTCCACCTCCTCTGTTCCTTTTAGGAGACTTTAATCTCCAACATCATGCTTGGGGTTCACATAACTGTGACCCCCTTGCCAATCTTTTTCTTACCCACCTTGATGATCTTAACTTGGTCATCTTGAATAATGGAGCACCTACCCGACGAGTACTTCCAACCCAGAACCCTAGAACTGTGGTGGATCTATCTATCTGTTCTCCTTCCCTTTCCTCACTAATTTCATGGTCCATTAATTCAAATTCCTGTGGCAGCGACCATTTTCCTATTATCCTTACCTGGCATGTCTCCCCTATCCCAAATATAATTAAAAATCCTCCTAGACTTAAATTTAAACTTTCCGACGCTAACTGGTCATTATACGAAAATTTTACTAATGAGCTAATTACTACTATACCACCTGTTAACTCTCACAATGTGTTTTCCTTATACTCTTGTCTAACGCAGGCGCTACTTGAAAGCGCATCTGCTGCTATACCTGTACGCGGATCTCATTACAAACGAATCTCCTCTCCTCCATGGTGGGATGCTGAGTGTACCACGGCATGTAAAAGACGCAAGGAGGCTGAAAGAACTTTTTCTGCTGATATGACCGAGGAAAATTATAACACTTGCAAAAAGGTAGCAGCAGAAACAAAAAGGCTTCTCTCTCACAAGAAGCGTCTGGGTTGGCATAATTTTTGTGAGGGCTTATCTCCGCTTTCTTTTCCATCTCTTGTTTGGAACAATCTAAAAAAGTTTCGTGGCTCCTTTCCCTCCAACTCTAATCCCCTATCAAACGACCCATCTCCTTGGATTCACGGATTCTCCCAAAAACTTGCACCTCCGTGGGTACCTACGTTTGAGGAGTGCTTTGTTTATCAATCTTCCCCTGCTCCCCCTACAAGCGAATTTGATGCCCCATTTTCTTTTGAGGAGTTTAAGCTAGTTATCGACTCCTTAAATGACTCGGCTCCTGGAGCTGACGGGATACCATATTCTTTAATTGTTAAAAGTAGCCTCAGTACACACAAAGTAATACTCGACTTTCTCAATTCCATCTTTGAGGCTGAAGTTCCTCCGAAGGAGTGGAAGTCGCAAATCGTCCTTCCTATTTTAAAGCCAGGTAAGCCCTCAAATAACCCATCTAGCTACCGTCCTATTGCACTCTCTTCCACACTCTCGAAAATACTGGAGCATTTAATAAAAAATAGACTTGAATGGTTCTTGGAGAGTAGAGGCGTTCTTTCGGGAAGTCAGTTTGGATTTCGTAGGGGCTTCTGTACTATGGACAGCCTAAGTACATTAGTCTCCGATATTCGAATTGCTTTCTCGAAACAAGAGACTCTGGTGGGGGTATTTTTGGATGTGTCGTCCGCATATGATAATGTACTACTTCCGGTTCTCAGGCAGACTATGCTTCAGCTGAGTATCCCTGTGAAGATAGTTAACTACGTTTGCAATTCCCTTTCCGGTCGTTCAATCCTTATTTCCCATGAACATTCATCTCCCTGTTCTAGATTAGTTTGGAAGGGTCTTCCTCAAGGTTGGGTCCTTAGTCCTCTGCTTTATAACATTTATACCAACAATCTGGATCTATCCGTTACCTCATTTTGCAAAATTATTCAATATGCGGACGACATAACTCTTTATGTCTCTACCAAGGAACTTTCGGATGCCTCTGCACGCCTCAATTCTGCTCTCCATTATCTCTGTGAGTGGCTAAATGATCATGGCTTGAGTATTTCTGTAGAGAAGAGTAGCACCGTTGTTTTTTCTAGGCGTAGGACTGTTCCGGATATAAATGTATCCCTGGATAACCAAATATTTCCAGTTTCCGATAATGTTAAGTTTCTTGGGGTTTACTTAGACGCTAAAATGACTGGTGTCCATCATATAAGATATATAATTAAGAAATGCGAAAAAAATATTAATATTATTCGGTGTCTCTCTGGAGTTTGGTGGGGCTCGCATCCCTACACTCAGAAATTAATTTATAATGCACTTGTAAGAAGCCACTTGGATTATGGTTCTATTATTCTTGAGCCCTGCCACAAGTCTGCCCTTCAAGAATTAGACAAAATCCAATCCAAGTGTCTCCGTCTGGTAATAGGCGCTATGAAATCTACCGCTAATAACGCCCTGCAAGTAGAGTGTGCAGATCCTCCTTTGAGTTTTCGACGTCAATACCTTTCAGACAGATTTCTTTACAAGGCTCTCCAATTTACTCATCATCCCCTTATCCCTAAATTGCATACCCTATCTCAAATGTTACTCTCCTCATCTTACTGGACACACAAAGATCCTCCCTGTCTGGTTAAAAGTTACCAAAAATTTACTAGCTTCCCATGTCCTGTGTACCAGAGTAAGATGTTACCTATTTATGAAGTTCCCTATAAATCCCTAGTAAAATTCCCTCACGTTGTCCTTGATTCTGGCATTTTAAAAGGCTCCCAATCTGCGAATCACCAGTTTAAAGAAATTATTAATACTGTGTACAGAGATTGGTATCACATCTATACAGATGCATCTAAATTATCAAGTGAAGGATGCGTAGGCGCCGCAGTCTGGATACCGAAAGTTAACGTGATATTAAATTTTAAGCTACCTTCCTCTTCCTCTGTTTTTTCTGGAGAAGCTATTGCAATCCTTGAGGCTCTATCGTTCATAGAGTCTCATCGTCTTAACAATTCTGTAATTTTCTCGGATTCACGAAGCTGCCTACAAGCTATTTTAGCTAACCCTTTTAGGTCAAAATTTAAATACCCTTTTATTATGGAAATTAGACACCTTTTCCTCAAATGCTTGTCACAAAATATCCGCGTAGAGCTAGTTTGGATTCCTGGACATAGTGGTATATCAGGTAACGACAGCGCAGACTTTTATGCGAAACAAGCCACTCACTCTGGCGGCCCTGGGCACTTTAAGCTTTACTCCAGTGACCTTATACCCCTAGCTACGGAACACTTGATCGATGCCTGGAATACGAGTTGGAATGTTTCAGGAAACAATAAAGGCAAATTTTTCTTTTCTTTGCAAAACCAGGTATTGGTTAAACCGTGGTTCTTTAAGTACAGAAAGGCAAAAAAACATGTCACATCTACAGTTTGTCGGTTGCGTTTAGGTCACTCCTGCACTCCTGTCTTCCTTTACAAAATTAGGGTTAGAGACTCGTCTCTGTGCGAGTGTGGAATCGACGAAGGCACCCTTGAACATATTTTTTTCAGCTGCCCAAATCGTCTCTCCTCACTTTACGATTTACTTCCCCCTAGTGTCCCTCGTCCCTCTGATTTTAAATCCCTTTTATCATTAGTTCATGGACCTTTTGTTGATATTCTGTGTAATTTTATTAACCACAATAACATTAAATTGTAGTCTTGTATGTTTTTCTACTAACTAATTAACATTTTATGTTTGTCTCTTGTTTCAGGTAATAAGGAGATATAAATTTCCATGTAAATTTATTTTATTACGTTCTCTAGAAACTTTATTGTCTCTTGTACTTTCACAAAGCCCTAGTTGTCCGCAAAGAAATCGTCACCGGCTACAGTTTTTAATTTTAACCTCGCATAAACTGATACTGGCTATTCCTTAAGGGAGGCCATTTTAAAGAAGAAGAAGAAGAAGAAGACTATTCAATATTCATCAGAATTGGAAATAGCAAATAAGTTTAATGTTACAAAATACTATTATTTATATTTCCAATAATATTATAATCATTTGCAAAATAACGAGTGTCTCAAGTGTATTATCCTAGGTAAATCAAAATATCTTATGTGATTTTACGAAACGTTTTACATGGAAATGAAAAATGGTAATTTTAAGTAGGACTTTAGAAATATAATCTTTTATTTTTGAGCTACTTACATTTTCTACTGACTTATACGATGTTTAAGAAACTCAAAGATAAGTTAGCAGAGGAAGTTAAGTCATCCCCTCAGAGGTTACATCAGTTTGCCCAGGCAGCTCAGGTAATTTAAACATCTTTTCCATAATCACTTTCTAATCGATTCCTGGTCAGTTTGTGAATTCTTTCATAAATATATTCATCATATATTTGCTATATTATTTTTAAGCATCTTGATATTTATGTGTACTATAGAATTAGAATAGACAAATTCACTTTTCAGGCTGCTGTGACGTCAGCTTCTAGCAGTATATCGGACATTACAAACAATGATTTATTTTCAATTGGAGACAATGGTACCTAAATAAATTTTGTAATACATTTTTCTCTTTTAGTGCTTCTTGTGTTTAATTATATAAATAACTAATAATTTTTTTTAGATTCTACAAACAAAAGTCCTACAGCAACACCAAATACCAAACTCCATTCAGGAACATCTTTTGGAAAACCAGAAAGCTTGAATGTTAGTCTAGAAGCACCTGACTTTCAGCTCAATGTACGTATTTCATTATAACAATCATACACATACATAACAATAGTTATATTAATAATATTTATGGATGACACTCACACAATATCATCAATCTGGCTCCATGCTCAATATTTAAATAACATTTCTTGTGGAGATTACCACTCTAAATAAATATATTTAGTACTTTGCAGTTTTTTTTTAAACGGGCATTGGCCCACCTCACATTCCCACCACTGCAACTCCTGTGAGCCAGGATCGACAGCGGTAACCAACCATGACAAAGCCTTTGATATAATCTCAGGGGTGCCCGAGGGACAAGCTAAATCTGTCTTGGGACCACAACGTAATTAATCAAAAGAAAGAAAAAGGAGGAGTAGGAAGTATACTACTTTGTAGTATTTAAGATTTTATTATTAAATATATAATACACATATTTATATATATAATATGTGTATATCATATAATATACACATATTATCTATGATCAAGGAATATTTTAAATCCCACAAAGTGGTTTACACCTTTCAACCTCTGGCTTAACCAACACTGAACCACTGAGCCACAATTGTACAGTTAAATCTTTGTTACAAAATTAATTTGCTTTAAGATAATATTTATACTTTTCAGGATAATCAAAGGCTCAGAAGACTTTCAAATAGCTCATTTTCCAGTGACATTTCTTTCCGATTACCAAGCTATGAAAGTCCATCTATGTACCACCTACAAGTAAGATACAATATTTATTTTTACTATTAGTACTTAGATACTTTGGTTGTTTTTTATATAGGTATATGAAATTTGTGAAAATAAGTTTTTATTTACACATAATTGTCCAATTTTGTCACCTGATTTCAAAAACTGTTTTACTGTGTTGTTGTTGTGTGTGTAGTTTAAGTAGTAGAACTGGAACCAAAGAATTACATTTTCTGTAACAACAAAATAAATAAATTTATATTCATAAATATCAATAATAATACCAATATTGTTTCAGTCTGACATGGAAGTATCAGCTAGCGAAGCAGAAGAAAAGTCTCCTTTTGGTGGAAATGTTAATCTTGATCGTGTTACTAAAGAGCAATTATATTCAGCTTACAGACGCACACAGGACAGATGTAAAAAATATAAGACACAGTATTCTGACTTGGCAAGACACTATAAATTGTTAGAAAGAGAAAATGCAAAAGCAAGGGTAAATATTTTTATATATTTTCATTGTAACTTACAAATGTTTGGAAATGTAAGGAAATTTTAATATCATTTATATCTACTTATTTCAGAATGTATTAGTTGAAACTCAGGATAAAGCCTTGAGAAGAATATCTGAATTGAGAGAACAATGTTCTTTGGAGCAAAGTGCTAAAGTATGTTATGGCATAATATTTTCCCAAGCTTTAATTTTGTAGGAATATGCCAAATTCTAAAACATTTGTTGTTTTCAGGCACACCTTGAGCAAGTACTACGTACTGAAATAGAGGAAAAAAATATGAAAATAGAGTCACTTATTGCAAATGTAAATCTTTTAAAATCAAACAGTGTTTATCAAAATGAAGAAGGTAAACCAGAACTGCAAAGTGAACAGCAACAAAATACTGAAATAGAAGTACCTTTAATTAATTTTGATAGTAAAGAAAACTCAGATTCATTACCAAATGATATAGCAGTTTTGAATGCTAAAGTTGAAAAAATGGAGCAATTGTTAAATAAATACAAAGAATCATTAAAAGTAACAAAAGAAAAAAATGCACAATTAACAATAGAAATGAAGAAAATCTCAACAGAACTTGATAACACCTCCAAAGAAAATGAAAATCTGCAAGCTGAAATAAACGTGTTAAATGAAGCTAAGAACAAAATTGAAGAATTAAATGAGACCATAGAACAACTTCACAATAAAAATAATACTTTAGAATTTCAGAAAAATAAAGAACTATCTATTGTAGAAATAAATCTTAAAAATGCCCAAGAACAAATGGTTAATTATAAAAGTAAAATTGAAGTATTGAGTAAGAGAGAAGAGGAATATGCCATATCTTTAGCAGAAAATAAGTTAAGTATTCATAAAGAACTTGAAAGTAAAGAAACAGAAATAAAAGCTCTAAAAATTAGTTTATCTAGTACACAAAGTGAAGTAAAAAATTTAGAAAATAAAATAAATGAATTCAAAATAGCTATTGAGGAAAAGGAAAAAGAGCTCTCGCAATTAAAAACTATTTCAAATGAACTTGAGTTATGTAAAGCCAAGGTTTCAGAATATGAGATACAACTGGGTGCACTGTCTGAAGAATCCAAATTACTAGGAAATTCCAATATCAAGCTAGAAGAGGATTACAAATGTTTGCACTTACAATTAAAACAAGAAACTGCTGAAAAGTTAGCAATGATTGACAGAAACACCTACCTAGAAAATAGAAATGAACAATTGTTAGAAGATAATTTGAAAAGGAACAATAAAGTTAAAGATTTAGAACACGAATTAAGCATCAAAGACAGCACAAATAACTTAAAAGAGTCTACGGATAATTCTGAAGAAATAACAAAATTAAATGAACAATTATTGTTGTGGAAAAATAAATGCACTAATTTAGAATCTGAATTCCAAGACGAAAAAGTAGAATTAGGAAAATTGCAGGCCGAAATTGAAAAGCTATTGCAAAATTATGAACTTGTACAAAAAGAAAATCAGAACATGAATGGTAGCCTGGAAAAAGTAAAGACACAAAATCGTTTATTAAAGAGCAAAATAATAGAGACAGAAAATCTTAAACACAACCTCAGTGAACTCAAATCTAAATTCAAAGATTTGCGTCACATTCTTAAAAATACAGCTGGAGAAGTAAAAGCTTTACAATCATCATCTGCAAAAGAATTAGATACATTCAATGAACATTTCAATAATTTCATGAAACATTTAAATGTGTCCCAGAACTCTGGTTTGGTAGAACTTGAAGAATTAAAGTTAAAACAAGGATCTTTGGAAAAGGTTCTTCAACATAAATCATTGAAATATTCACAAATTGTAGAAGAATTAGACAATGTTAAAAGAGAACATCAAAATGTATTACTTGCAATGGAAGAACATAAAATCAATTATCAAAATCGTGCCGATGAGATTAAAACTATCAAGGCAGAAAAATGTAAGATAGAAACAGAATTAAATGAATATAAAAAACAATCAGATATATTAAAAAACAGTATAAGCATAGCTAATACAGAAAAAGAAGCAACTTTAGACGAGATCAATAAATTGCGAGATAATTATTCTCTGATGTCAAATAACCTAAATGTTTTAGAGATTGAAAAAAGGCAATTGCATGAAGAGCATGAAAAAAACATTCATTTACTTAAAGAAACTGAAGACCGTCTCGTATCATTAAACACACATTATGAAGAATTATTAAAAATAAAGCAAGATAATGATAAACAAACTATATATGTTGAAAGTTTAGAAAACGAGATTAAAATATTAAAGAAAGAAAATGTAACACTTAAAGAATCATCTGACAAAATTAGGAGAAGTCTGGATGACATAGAAAGGGAGATGAAGGAACTAAAAATATCACACATAAGTATTGTCAAGGAAAAAGATCACCTTACCAATATAATTGCACAACTAGAAGAAAATAACAAGAAGTCTTTTGAACATAAGGAAAGTCAGTCAGATTTAGAGTCAGATTTTGACAAGAATGTAAAAAATGTTGGATTGCTTAAGGAAGAAATAAAATCACTGCTACAAATTAATAAAGACCTCACTGACAAAATTATGGTTAAAGATGAAGAAAATAACACAAATAAAAACAATGATTTATTTACGGAGTGCGAGTTTCTTAAGAAGGAAAATAAACGATTACTCTCCGATATTGAAGGACTACAAACATATATGTCTAAGGTTTCTAAAGAAAACGATGAACTAAACAATAAAATAAGAGAACTTATATCAAGTGGTGAAAGTACTGCGGAAAAAATAGGCGTTTTAAAAGATGATACACATTTCGACAAAGAGAAAATAGAAGATTTATTAAGAGAAAATAGTCTATTGATAGAAGAAAATTTAGAACTTAAAGATCAGATACACTCACAGACATCAAAAAGTCGTGATGATTTGGATAAAAATATCGAAAATAATGGCCATAAAAATAAACAAGAGTATGAACAATTGGTAAAGAGTAAAATGGAGTTAGAAAACAGATTAAAGGATGTAGAAGAAATGAACTATAGAGTAAACAGTGATATGCTCACAATGCAAGATAATAATAAAAAATTAAAGCTTTCAAATGATAAATTGGAGAGGAAGCTGGACGAAGCGCTAGTTAGCCTACGTCATTTACATGCTCTGCAGGAAAATACAGAGCTAGAGTACTTGAAAAATATACTGTATGAGTACCTAACTGGTTCTGGGACACATGCCTACACTTTAGCAAAGGTATTGGCAGCGGTTGTTAAATTTGACGACAAGCAAACGGACACAGTACTTCAAAAGGAAAAAGAGAGACAAGGAGTAGTAAGTAATTTTTGAATATTATTTATTATGTATATATAGTATTTTCGACTTTTAAATTGCCTTTTAAGTTTCTTTAGTATTATAAATTTCAATTGTTTTTTGTTTCAGTTGCGCCAGTTAGGTATTATTTGATCCATGAATCATAACACCAAGCCATTTCAAATAAGAATGAAATATTATTGAATAAGAACATACTTTGTATTCTTATAGTTTCATAATAAGTTTGTAAATTATTTTAATGTATAAAGTTTTGTTTCACTAAATATAATAATGGTTATAATTCTTGTTCAAATGAGTGATAAAAATAAACATTACTAAGAGTCCACTATCCAAATATATACATGGATGTAATTTAAAATTAATTGTAAGTATTATATTATATTTTTAAATTATTTTTCTATAAAAAGTATGCAGTGTAAACCTTGAATAAGCTTGATATAGTACAAAATTAATAGTAACATGGTTTTTAGTTGAAACTTCATGGACTTCAACTAAAAAATAATATATTAATAATGTATATTATATCTTATTTTACAAATTAGTAAGGCATATAACATGCCCACAATCATTGTAACTATGGAACTGGAATGTATAATTTATTTATTGCTATGAACAACCAACTAAACTAACAATTATGCATACAATATTATGTTGATTATAGTACATTATTTAGGTTATTGCACTTTTAGTTACAGGCTATTACCTACATCATGCTATAAGAATAAAAGTATCTTAACAATTCGCCTAGTGTGAGTTTCTTAACTATCGCTATAGCATTTTGCTTAAATTTTCTAGGGTTTTACCCCTAAAATACACAACTGTCACTATTATTCCATTAGGGCACTGTTATACAGGGGACATAAAAGGTATTTTTAGGCACAAAGAGTTTCCACAAACCACCGGCCTTTAGCTAAATGTAAGAGTATGCTATAATATATAGTATAATTTATATTAGATAATAATTTATATATAGCTGTATGTATATTAAATATTTTCTTTATGTTGGCCTTTAATTAGTTTCCAGTTATTGAGCAATACTAATTAGGTATAAAGGTATAAGGCTATATATAGAATAAATATTTACAAAATGTTTTCTGAATGTTGCGTCTATGTGATGCAGTAACCTTCATGTATTTTTTATGTGATTATTTACTTAAAATTAGAATCGGTATGATATATCTTTAAAACATATACCATTGCAAACTTTTTTGTATGTAAAATATTTCCAATCTATATTATCTATAATAAATGTAACACATTTTGCAGTGCACACCAGATAGAGCTATACTGGTGTGCACGGCCAAACTGTAAGGGTCAATTTTTTATGCTAACTTCACACTAGCTTAATTCAAAATCTGTTCAGAGTTCAGTAGTGTTTGAATAAGAGAGTAACAAACATCCACAGTATGGATGACTTACAAAATTTGTTGTTGTTGTTTATAATGTCAGTAATGATAGATAGATTTTGTAAAAAGTTTTTATAATTGTTACATGCAACAAGATAGTAAAGTAAAAGAAAATGTATTTAAGGCTCCAAAGTAATTAAAAATGTTACATTCCTGAATTTATAATTATTTACATTTCAAACATCAAGTTTATTAAATAATATAATATATAATATACCATTAGATTTATGTATTTGACAATCAGTAATGCAAGCTAATCTTAAAAAAGATAATGAAATTGAAGTATGTAAGTAGAACTGTCTACTATTGATTCAAAACAATAATTTTACTTCTTAGTAATTAGTATAGGTTATTGATTATCATGTAAAGAATTAATAAAAATTGTGTCTGGATCAAAAAAGGAATTTCTTTAAAATATCTTTCAGTTTTATATTTACTTTAGTATAAGAAGTATGATGTAATGAAACTATTCTTCACAACCAGAGTCACTTAAATCATCACTTGACCAATCTTCATCAATGTTAAACTTGTCCATCTCTGATAATAGTGTGTTTAGTTTGGATTCATCTTGCACATCATTGCTTTTATTTAAGTGTCTGTAAAACAATTTTTAATGTTAATAAATAATTAATTAAACACAGCTGGTATTTTAATAACAACATAATTAAATGGACAGTTGGATATAAGTTAATTTATCACTGACTAGTCTATGGTTATATCATAGACGGGTTTCTTTACCTATGGGTTAAAATGAAAAGAGACACACTGTACCTGAGAATTGTGCGTCTTTTTCTTTCTGGAAGATTTTTTAATGACGCTTGTAAGTCTGCATTCAGGTTATCCACTTTTTCTTTTGTTTCCTCTTTTAGTGAATTTTCACAAATCTGTAATAGTAGTAAGTACACAATATACAATACACTCTGCATAACTAGCTAATATTAACATTGTGTAATAATTATTCATCTTACATACCAATAGGTCTGTATTACATTTGGAACAAACTTTTTTTGCAGATGCACAATGTGAGCACAATATATGATACGCATATCTTATATTTTTTTGTTCACATCCAATGCATTTTTTTGGAGTACTTAATGGCTTATATTTTTTGTACTTAATTCTCCACTCAATTATTTCTTTACAACGGTTACAAACTCCAGATATGTCCATTGCATTAAGGAGTTTTGTTTGTTTACTTGAATCATGCAAATCATTTTTGAAAGCAGTTCTGTTCTGATGTTTTTGAGGTCTAGTTCTCTTAGTGCTTCCTTTTGAGCAGCTCATTTTTAAAATATTATTGTAGTTCTAAAATCATATTTTATTTATTAGTAATTATTACAAATAATATAAAACAATATTATAAGAATTGTATAAAGAAAACATTTTCTTACATTTATTTTCGGAATTGTTAAATCTCATTACTCTCATTTCTCACGTGTTAAAATTTCTATTTTATTTTAGACATGTGTCAAATGTCACTTGTCACATTGATAGATAGATTTTTTAAATTTTAGTGACAATGAGGGGTTTTCGAAGTGTCACTTTTAGGTACAGAGACTACCGTAAGATGGCGCTTGCATAATGTAATATAACAAAAAATCTCAGCTATTCTTTTAAGTATTGTTACGCGATGAGCTGCAAACAAAAGTTGGTTTTTTAGGTATGAACTCCTAAGGTAGGTACCTACTGTAGTATGTTTCCACTAACTTATGATACCCAAGATAGGTAACAAACATAAAGATATACTTATATTTAGGTTAAGAACTTAAAAAAATGTAACTAATTTAAGTCTAATGTCAATAAACTTTATTATTATTTCTCATTGCACGCTAAGATAAATATTTTACCTTTTGGGGCTCTTGCCATATGTGATGACGGAGAGATGAAATCTGCTGGCGTAAAGTGAGTTGAACATATTAAGAAATTTTTCTTATAGTTAATTCAGTTTTTATATGTTTGAAAGCCTCTATCTTGGGGAAAGCGGAGGTTACCTATATTTTTACAAAATTGTACTACGCATCATAGATGAAGAATACATAGATTTGCTACAATACGTCAATAAAGTGTGTGAACGAGATCACAACATACAAAAACTTTAAGGAAGGAAAAGGAAGACGACAATATTGCCTGTCTTTGTCAGAGTTCCTGTTTTTGTTTGTTGGGCACAAATTTACTGCTATGTGCCCAACAAATCCAAAGAGAATATAAACTCAAACTCAAACTCTTTATTAGCAACCAAGTACAATACATAATAAATCAAAATACATTGAAAAATATATAAAAACTTAGTGCCTTGTTCGGGCGTTTGCTAAATGATAGTACATTTACTTCTCTATGTACCTATCTATTTATTTTAAATGAAGTATTACCTATTATTATGGATAATTACATTAAAATACTTACTATAAAGAAAAAATATTTTATGAAGAATATTTATGTTCTTTTGAAAAGTATTCTTCTAATGAATAGAAACACTTTTTTATTAAATATATAATCACTACGTTTTAACAAATCAGTTGACAGTTCGGTCACAGCTCGTATCTTCCAGGATTTTTAGTGAATAATAGTGATCTAAGTGGTGAAAATAAAAAGAAATTTAAGTGATACATAATACTAACCCTGTTTTACATGGATATATGTTAAATAATCGGCTGTAAAAGCCGTACTGAGCAAAAAACACGAAATATTTCCTTTCATGCGTAAGTACAATTTTTAGTAACAAATACACCTTGCTTTGATAAAATATCGACAGGTTGTGTTCCGTAGCACACTAATAAGCTATTAATAGGTTATTGTGAATAGAAATAATGAATTAAAATGTTATTTAAAATTACAATAATAAATGTATTATCCAACCAATGTATGTGACAAGGTTAAATTGTCATCCTCGAAACAAATGTCAGGCAGTCCGCCATTTTAAACTACTTTTTGACTTAGTAATGTTAAAGATTTTATGGGGATACCAGCTAAGGTACTCATAATTTACCCTAAAATTGGGGTCTTTTTTAACCGACTTCCAAAAATAGAGGAGGTTTCTCGATTCGACCGTATATATATTATATTTTTAATTTTATTATTAAATCTTAAGCTGTGCAATAGTGAAACTGTTGTTACAGATTTCCAAAGGACTCTTCAACCCGCCAATTATGGATTCGTGCCACAGGCTGACAAAACTAGCAACCAACCAAATATACTCGAGTATGCTCTAGACATTTTGAACAAAGTTGTTTTAGAAAAACAGCAAATATGACATATTTAAACCCGTTATCTATTCCTACGCGTCATGTCATCGAGCAGGTTAGTTACTTTTATGGTATTTATTTACGTACTATAAAAGTGACTATTATAATGTTATAAACATATTATATTCAGAGTCTTGTGTAGAGCCTACTGAAATTTACTTACATAAGTTCACTAAAAGGACTATTTTTTTACTGTAAAATAACGATGGAAATGGAAATCTTGACTACATTTAACGAACGCCTCTACTACTCCTATTTTATATATTATTGCTTTGTTTTAGGAAAGCCGAAGAAATATTTATTGGAAGACGTATAGTGAATATAAGTCGTAAAAGTCACTCCAAAAATTTCCATTCATGAACTCTTGAACTGCGGTGAATAGTCGAATGAGATTATTGTTTAGTTTATATCGTTTTGTTTCATAAATAATATTTTAAATATCGCGCGCCAATTCTCATTGGGCCGCTAGACATACAATGTTGACAATTCAACCAATCGCATTGCACGGTACAAGCCTAGTGCCACGCGCGAGTTGCTGTGAAAAACAAATGAACACGCGCCATTAGCGTTTCGCCCTTTATACGCGGAACCAGACTAATCGAGTTAGCTTCAAATTACCGATTTTGGATGTAATCTAACGTCCACCGCGTGTGGAATCCTGTATTAATCCTCAGTGACAGCCGGCCGGCTAGTGTATCTAAAGAATAGCAAGAAACTAAAACACATTCGGCAACGACCATCAAGAGAAGCCATTATTCAACAGCTCCAAGGTTCGCTTCCAGACTTGGTGAGTACTAACGCATTGCTTCCTTGGTAAAGTTGTCCTATTGTATCGTCTTTTACCGGCGAGGATATTACCATATCCTTGATCCAGAAGTGACGAGATTTGGCGTCCCAAACGTTACATTTCAAACCGTGTCAATTCCGTCACATCTTTTTGGTGCCGAAACCAGGGACTTTAGATACATTCAGCCTGCCAAATACCGATTTACTTCGTAATTGTAACTACTTTAATCGTATATATCTAATAACAAGTTGTTGCTAATAAATTCTAAGTCTTGGTTCCATAATCCATTTTGCATATCTACCGTATTCCATTTTTAAAAAATAAGTACATCGAACATTCTCGAAGTTTCTAGTAGAACGTAATCGTTTAACAATATTTTATACATGTATTACAGTGTTACCTATCTTTCTATAATTTACATTAATAATAACACGAATAATATCGTATCGTAATATCGTGTCGTCAATTATAGGCATTAATCAACTAAATACTGGATGCGCTAATCGTATACTAATTTGAACCTTAAAGTGTATTAATTTAGATTGGTTTATAACTTTTTATATCGTGTTATTGTTTTAAAATTATTTTGAGAATACACTTAAATTAACTAAGTACATATAGTCGTAATTCTAAAGCAATCGTTAGTAGGTACGTAGTACAAACAAAAGTTAAAGCTTTATTTTCAATTGAACAGTATAATTGAATTCTGTAAACATTATCAAACGATCTATAATAGTAAGCGGTATAATATATATAACATATTAACGTTGACTTGTAAAACTTATTGGTATTTACATCGAGTTTTAAAATAAATAGGTATTACGCGGTGGCGCATCCATTCCAATCCTTATCGATTGACGTTATTTTATAAACATCGCGCCGATCGAACAAATATCTTTTGTTGTTCATTTACCTAACTCGGTGTTTTTAAATATTAATAAACGTTGTTTACTGTTCGTGTGTTTACAATAAATACGAATATTGTTTAGTTGAGTTGTAATTATGTCTTTTCCAACGAGGCGTAAGTCTAAACCTTCCGTAAAAAAAATGTATCGATGTCTCTTATACTATTAATAATTTACCTAGCTTGCGACGTAAACGTACTATAGCATATAATCGTATGTCAAAGGCCCTGGAAGTCGGAAATTTGGCTCAAACCGATGAAACAAAAGTGGAATTGTTTCTTTCATATTGTCAAGAAATAAAAAATATTGCTAATGATTTCCAAGAGGCCCATTTTATTATCTTAGATCTTTTGAAAGATGACGTCGATGATAGGGATAACGAGATTCAGGAGTTGTTCGACGACGCCTATTTTCAAGCGTCTGCATTACATCGTATTCTTGAACCGAGTTCGTCTTATCGAACAATTGATTCGCGACGCGATTCGGTTGTACCTACACTCGGCGGTAACATACGGCTACCGAAGATTACACTACCGACGTTTTCTGGTGCTATCAAAGCGTGGCCCGAATTCATTGCTACTTATAACGCGTTAATTCACGAGTCCACTGTTCTCACTACAATTGAGAAATTTCATTATTTAGTTTCTGTTTTGCACGGTGATGCCTTATCGTTTATTCGAACGTTCCCCGTCGCGGCGGAGCACTACGTACACGCATACGACGCTCTCAAGTCCCGATATGAAGATAAACGCGAACTGGCTTTTACCTGTTGGCGTGAAATTTTGGATATTAATTTTAAATTTACAAACGCTAAAGATTTTCGAAGTTCGATAGATACGATTGACGAAAACTTGACTGTATTAAAACAGTTAAAATTACCTACTGAACACTGGGACTTTGTACTTTGTTATAATATTTTGGCGAAACTCGACACTAAATTAAGACGTGAATTTGAAGAAAAACATAGTAATGTGGAGTTACCACAGTATAAACAAATTAGGGAATTTTTAAATTCTAAATGCGAAGCGATGATTCGAGATACACATTTTACCGCCATCACTGGCAAACCCGCAACAACCTTTAAGGAGGTTGCGGCAACCCGGGCAACCCCATTCAAATCGAAGCGACACCATGTTGCACATGCACTTGTGACCTCTCATGTCAATGTAAATGGCGTTGACGGGAATAGTCATGCACATAACGGAAAACCTACTAAGGTGTCATCAATTTCAAAATTCATTCGTAAGTGCTCCTTTTGTGGGGATGAGCATCAAATATCGGCTTGTAAATCTTTTCTTTCTAAATCGACCGATGATCGCATGGCTGTGGCTACCGAAAGGAAATGGTGCTATAATTGTTTAAACGCGTCTCACTTGGTGCGGCATTGCAATTCAATATTTTCTTGTAAAAAGTGTAAACGTAAACATCACACTCTTCTGCACCGGGAGCAATCGGTTGGTAATTGCGAGTCTTCTGCTGACAAATCTGGTTCATTGGCCTTAGTTGCGAAGGAATCTTTATCTCCATCTCATTCGACAGTGTTACTGGCAACTGCCATTATACAGATCCGTAATTCATCTGGTGATTTTCATAGTTTTCGTGCGCTCTTCGACACCGGAAGCCAAAATAACTTTATAACGGCACACGCAGCCCAACAGCTGAATATACTGCCTTCAACTACTAACGTCAACGTCCTTGGCTTGGGGGGTAACTCCACCTCAATTAACGGTGTTATTACGTGCGATATCGGCGTCAATTGTACTACTAAATTCCGTCTCGATATGTTCGTTATTCCGAAGATATGCGGAGACCAACCAATAGCGAGACTTAACACGGGTGGATGGGAAGTCAAGACATTACCGCTTGCTGATCCTGGTTTTGACATTCCTGGTCCGATCGACGTCTTGTTAGGTGCCGATGTTTTCGCTGAATCACTGCTTACACAACGTTTGAAAGGCAGCACTTCACAACCGAGAGCTTTTAATTCTGTCTTCGGATGGCTTCTTCTTGGAAGGATCAAACTCGCTTCTTCGTGTTTGTTAGGTGTGTCGTCTCCTCAAGGCGATAACAATTTAAATAATATCGTGCAACGTTTCTGGCAAATCGATAACATCCCTAAATCCTATCGTTTCTCTCCAGATGAACAATTATGTGAAAATAATTTCGTCCATAATCACTATCGTGATGAGACAGGTAGATATGTCGTCTGTCTTCCATTCAAGGAAAATACAGAGCCAATATTCGAGGGTTCTCGAGACATAGCTCTTCGACGCTTTCATGCTATTGAAAGACGTCTGTCTCGTGATCCGAATTTAAAACAACAATATATCGAATTCATGACCGATTATATCGTCAGTGGGCATATGTCTTTAGTGCCTGCTAAACAAATGGGTCAGGGTAGGTATTACATACCGCACCATTGCATTCTACGACCGGACAGCGCAACTACAAAACTTCGTGTCGTTTTTGACGCATCCGCCAAGGATGCCAACCGCAATTCTCTTAACGAAATGCTACTGACTGGTCCAAAGTTGCAATCCAACATTGTTGAAATTCTTCTTCGCTATCGAGAACATGAGGTAGTCTTCATGGCTGATGTGCGTCAGATGTATCGTCAGATAAAAATGGATCCCCATTATCATCATTATCAGCGCATTCTTTGGCGCGCTCACCCAGATGAGCCACTTCAAGAATATGTTCTTAATACTGTAACGTATGGAGTTTCTTCAGCTCCATTTCTAGCATGTCGCGTTATCCAGCAATTAGCCTATGATGAAGGTCATAAGTACCCGAAGGCTAAAACCGTTTTAACTTCTGATCTCTATGTTGATGACATAGTAACCGGAAGTACTTCGCTGGATGAAGCACGTGACATTAAATCGCAGGTTATCGCCCTTTTCGCTCTTAGCTCTTTTGAGCTGCGAAAATGGGTTAGCAACCATCCTGAACTTCTGAATGATTTACCTTCAGAAGTGTGTCTTTCGGAAGCTATCACATTCACCGAAGCCGAAGACACGACCGTCAAGGTTCTAGGTCTTAAATGGGAACCGACTTCAGATTCGTTCGTTTTTAACGTTCAACCGTCAAATAATCCATGTACCAAACGAACAATCTTGAGCGAGGTCGCTAGAATCTTTGATCCTCTGGGTTTTCTGTCCCCGTTGACAATCAAAGCCAAAGTTTTAATCCAAAAACTGTGGATTCTCGGTTTATCGTGGGATGAAACTCCTCCACCGGAAATTGTATCCCAATGGAGCAATTTTTCTCATCAACTTCCGTTAGTCAGAGACCTCAACATTCCACGCAAATTTGTAATCAAAAATGCTTTATCGTATCAGTTGCATGGTTTCTGTGATAGTTCGGAGCTAGCGTACGGCGCAGTCATTTATCTACGTGTCACTCTGTCCGATGGTTCAGTTCGCATTTTCTTTGTCTGTGCTAAGGCACGCGTTGCTCCCCTCAAAAGACAAAGTCTCCCTCGTCTGGAGCTATGTGGAGCAGTTCTACTAGCTGATCTTTTAAAATTCGTTAAAGACACCCTAAGGATTAGTATCCATGACACTTATCTGTGGTGTGACTCCACTATTGCCTTGGCATGGCTGAGATCGCCTTCCTCTCGTTGGGTGACCTTCGTGGCGAACCGCGTTAGCCATATCCAGGATATCGTACCTCCCGAGTGCTGGAGGCACGTACCGTCTGCTACAAACCCTGGAGACGTTTGTTCACGTGGCCAAATGCCTAGTGATCTACTGAACAACACATTATGGTGGGCGGGACCAAAGTGGTTGTCCCAATCACAATCTCAGTGGCCAGTAGATATATCGAAAATTCATACTAATAATGACGAGGTACTCGCTGAGCATCGTCGTGTAACTCTCGTCACCGATCGAATCGATACCGCTCAACAAACGTCAATTATCGATTATCTTTTTGATAAATATTCATCTTTGGACAAAATCTGTCGTATTATAGCATACATTTATAGATTTGCTAACAGCGTGCGGCGCACTGTCTCGCGCTATGATAATACTTTCGTAACCGAAACAGAACGGCATATTTCCCTTTTTACTATCGTTAAACATTACTTTACTTTTCTGACGTGATATTAAAATTAAAACAAAAGAAATTGCTCCCCCGTAGTTTTCAAAAGCTAAACCCGTTCCTTGACGATCAGGATATCCTCAGGGTGGGCGGACGTCTCGCTCGCTCGGGCTTGGAATTCGAGCATAAACATCCTGCCTTATTGCCAAGAAAGTGTGTTCTTACAGCCGCTGTAATTGAATCGATTCATCGAAATAATTTTCATCCTGGTCTAAACACAACTCATTATCTGATTTTACAACAATTTTGGATCCTCACGGCTAAGCGTGCTATACGTCATCAACTGTCCAAATGCATACGATGTTACCGTCTTAATCCGCAACCTCTGCAACCGTTTATGAGCGACTTACCTGCCTTTCGTGTAAATCAGGCAAAACCCTTTTCGGAGGTAGGCGTGGATTTCGGTGGACCTTTTCGTATCAAGTTGGGTTCCCATAGAGGTGCCAAACTAGATAAAGCCTATTTATGTCTATTTGTGTGTTTAAGTACAAGGGCTGTACATCTCGAGGTAGTATCTACTTTATCGACTGACGGCTTCATCGCGGCTTTGCGTCGATTTATTTCGCGTCGCGGCCGTTGTAACATTATCCATTCGGATTGTGGGACAAATTTCGTAGGTGCTAGCGCACAACTAGCATGCTGTATTGAAGAGGCTTCGCACGCAGAGCGCATCTCATTTAAACGTAACCCCCCGTCCGCTCCCCATTTCGGAGGAGCATGGGAAATTCAAATTAAAGCCGCCAAGTCTCATTTGTACCGTATTATTGGCGATCAGACGCTAACTTTTGAAGAACTTTCAACACTTTTCACTCAAATCGAATCGATTTTAAATTCAAGACCCTTGTGTCCATTAAGCTCAGACCCTAACGATTTGAACGTATTAACCCCTGGTCATTTTTTAACATTAGAACCCTTGACCGCGGTTCCAGATACCGACTACACAAATGTTAAAATTGGCCGATTAAACCGT
This sequence comes from Celastrina argiolus, assembly GCA_905187575.2. Lineage (NCBI taxonomy): Eukaryota > Metazoa > Arthropoda > Insecta > Lepidoptera > Lycaenidae > Celastrina > Celastrina argiolus. The sequence continues at coordinate 10,358,075 of LR994584.1, forward strand.
TGGCAACTTATTCAATTATTTCAACAGCAGTTTTGGAAGCGTTGGAAACATGAGTACTTAAATGCACTTACTCAGCGGGCAAAATGGACTAAGGATTCAAAACCGTTACCTGTTAATTCTATGGTTCTTATTAAGGACACCAACCGACCTCCTTTACATTGGCCGCTAGGACGAGTGGTTTCATTACATCCTGGGCCTGACGGAGTAGTTCGGGTAGCAACTATACGAACCCGTAAGGATCATTCACTTATACGACCTTTAGTCAAACTATGTCCCCTTCCATTAGAATGATCTTTGTTATCTATTAACGTTTAAATAGTAATTTTAGTTAGTATCGTAAGTAATTCTTAACTTATTGTTTCTTTCATACTTTTCGGAAAATTCCGTTGGTATTTTGGTGGGCGGAATGTTTAGTTTATATCGTTTTGTTTCATAAATAATATTTTAAATATCGCGCGCCAATTCTCATTGGGCCGCTAGACATACAATGTTGACAATTCAACCAATCGCATTGCACGGTACAAGCCTAGTGCCACGCGCGAGTTGCTGTGAAAAACAAATGAACACGCGCCATTAGCGTTTCGCCCTTTATACGCGGAACCAGACTAATCGAGTTAGCTTCAAATTACCGATTTTGGATGTAATCTAACGTCCACCGCGTGTGGAATCCTGTATTAATCCTCAGTGACAGCCGGCCGGCTAGTGTATCTAAAGAATAGCAAGAAACTAAAACACATTCGGCAACGACCATCAAGAGAAGCCATTATTCAACAGCTCCAAGGTTCGCTTCCAGACTTGGTGAGTACTAACGCATTGCTTCCTTGGTAAAGTTGTCCTATTGTATCGTCTTTTACCGGCGAGGATATTACCATATCCTTGATCCAGAAGTGACGAGATTTGGCGTCCCAAACGTTACATTTCAAACCGTGTCAATTCCGTCACAATTATATCTATAAATTGTAGTTGGTATAAGAAATAAATTAAAAATTTAAATGTCCCCGGAAATGCTGGATCCACACTATATACAGGCATGAAAAGGAAAATACCAAATGCTTAAACGAGGAGGAAGAAATTCGTGCATCTACTTCCAAAAGCAAACGGTATGAATATAGTTACGGAAATAATTATTTTGAATAACGACCCATAAATGTTGTAATATACCAATAATTAAAAAAAAATGCAAATAATAAAATCATTTAAATAATTACTATATGCACAGATTACCTTTAAACACCTTATTTTTTATTTTATATACTTTTTTACATAATATATATACTTTATTTGTGATTTTACATTAATTTAAATATTTTTATATTTGTTAAAATACACGACCGGTTTCGATGAAGTCATCGTCGGTGTAGGTATATATTATATTAAAGTGAAAAAAAGTGCAAGTACATAGTTTGTGTTTTAGTACCAAGAAATTATAGTACATTCGATAACATAAATAGAGTACCGACATACATAAATTATTATTACGTCCGCGTCTGTGATGAAAATAATTATGATTTATGATGTAAAGATGTTTTTTTAAAACCTTGGGTTTTGTTGTATGATATGTTTTGGGCATATAAAGTAGCAGTCAATGCTACTTTTTATGCGCAAATGGGAACCGTTGGTACATTTACAAGTCATAAACGTAACATATTATTTCCTGCTTTATCCGTTCCAAATTTCATAATTTAATGGAAACAAATATATAGATGAACAAACTTTCTCTCTTTAATAAATTTGTATTTTACTGTTCTGTACTAATCTTTGTTAGTCCCGAGTAGTAAGATTCCTGAATAAATTGGGTATATTTAAATGGGGTTGGCAACACAGATATTGTATATACTTTTCGTTTGTCCCTGTCGGCTGTGGCAATGTGTCAAATCTATAGGATTCTTTATCTAAGACTACGCATGGACTAGCCATGTTTAGTTTAGTTCTCAGGGCACTATTAATAAATAATAAACTATTGCAAGTGAAAGAAAGAAAGTTGAAAGGTAAACAAACAAAAAACAAAGGAAATTGACATTTTACACAGGACTTGACATATTACTTAGGTTTAATGCCATCTAACAGCATTTTTCTTAAACTAGTAGAACTGTCAAAATAAAAACCGCTCATTTTGTTGACTTGACTTGAGCTTGACGAAACTTTAAAAATATAGTATCAATTTTTCACCTTTCTCACAGAAATAATAATATTAACAGAAGACTCACCATGAAAAACTGTCTGATGAAATAGGGACTCTTACTGCGATTCGATAAGGTTTTATTCAGATCGCTATAATTTACGGTTGTCTCATTTAACCCTAGACATATACTACATAGCGTACCTAGTACTTATTACTTCCATGATTCTCACATATTTTTATGAAGTTGTTAAAAATACACTCTGACACAAAGAGAATATAATCACTACGTTTTACTCTGACATTAACATGGACGTACTAAATATAGGGACGCGAAATACCTACAAAAAAAACGTGCCAATTCTGTCACTAAACATGGCTGCCTTTGATTAGGGTTGTCACTTATAAAATTTGTAAATAACACTAAAATATACATGAATAATATGTTTTTTACAAAAATAACAATAAATATATATACCTCAAACACAAATTGATCGTTGTGATAAGTTTTACGTTAGCATATAAAGAATTTTATGAGTTATTCTTGAAAACGTAATACAAACCTGTGATTTTGTTTTTCCGCGAACCACACTGCAAAATGAAACAGACAGGCATCTTGTAATGTAAATATTTCACACTCCTACGTAATTTGAGAATTTAATTTCTTGTTTTATCTTGGTAAATTGCAATTTTCAAAAACGTAAACAACCTTTTGACAGCTGAACTACCATGAAACTCAGCGCTAAAGATGGCGGATTGTTGCACGAGCCACAAATTGTCGAAGCGCAGTGACATTTGATGCCAAAATTGAAATATGTTTATCTCTTTCGTTCTTTTTCGTCAAGTGCAAATGCTTACAAGAAAAAAAGAGATCGATATAGTTTTTCGGCTCTGTCGCTGAAATGCATCATATTTGTTTATTTAAAAATTGTATATGTCGACTGCGGCTACTCCATAATAACTATATATCTCTATGGACATTAACAACTCACTGGGGAGTTACGACGCCATAAACACTGAAGAAGAAGAAGACTTTTGAGAAGCTGGCTGTAGGAATAGGTAGGTACCTATCTAGGTACCATAAAACTTTAATTTAAATTCTAAATTAGCTTTTATTCTATTTTTCTACACTACAAATACTTTTTATAGATACTGCTGCAATCTGCGCAAACGCACAAACCTGTAAACTGAGCTGAATCACAGTTAAAGAATCTTTATTTTAAGCTTTATTACGACTGTTGCGTAAAGTAAGTTAAATTGTTTTTATGCCTAAATAATGACTATATCGACAAGAACCCTAGTTCAAATAGCAGGTTGGGGAGGTCTTTGTGTAGCTTCCACAGGATTTTATTTACAATTTAAACTTATAGATCGTGTGCGAAGTTTAGATTATTATAGAGAAGCATTAAAAGCTCTTAGAACTCATTCAGGAGCTGTTTACTACCTCGGCGAACCAATCAAAGACAAAAGATTTAAAATAACCGACTCTGTTGATAATTGCTCTGACGATGAGAAAGCCAGGTTTCGTGTTCCAGTTTCGGGCCCCAAAGATAGCGGAGCTTACTATTTCTGGGCTGAAAAAAATGACCAAAAATGGTCAGTTGTACGAGCTGAATTAGAGCTTAAATCTAAACCCGATGAGAGACTGCTAATAGTTAAAGAAAAATAGCTTGTATGATGTTCCTGTAGGTCAAATGTGTAGTATATTCATAAATCAATTACATTTATATTGAAAAATATTTGTTTTTAATTTATCACTTATGTTTGTATTAAAGCAATCCTCTTGATTCTAGATGTTTATAGGGACATCCAAAGAAAAATTCTTCTTTCACAACACTTTGCTTTGCCTTGTCAATTCTCTGAAAGAGAAGAATATTACAGTGGATTTAAGAAATGACTCATACGTTTGTGGTCAATTGGTGAATGTTGATGGGTAATGTTGTCTGTACTTTATTCAAAATTTTTACTGAAAGAGTTATTTAGCCTTGACCATTACAACTGTTTAAGGCCGTTTCAATAACCTATCAATTTATAGCTAAAAGTTAAAAACTGTTATTTTCAACAGCAATGTTGGTTAAGACTTTTAATTGAAACCGGGAATAAGTAAAATGAACATACAATATTGTTTGTAATAAACAACTAAAAACAATAAAATAACCAACATTTCATTTCAGTTTCATGAATTTGTCATTCTCTAAAGCTATTTATTGTGATACATGTGGAAATGAATATGCTTTTGATGATCTGTTTGTTCATGGACGGAATATAAGATATGTTCATATTCCTGAGACAGTAAGTAAAAGCTATTTGGTATTTTGATTTCAAATAAACAAAAATATGAAATATATATGTATTGCAAAAATTAAAAACATTTTTGTACTTCTGCTATAATATTATGATGATGATAATAATAGTGTTTAATGATTATTAATATTAATCCCATTATTAGTACTAATTATTTACAAAATAAATTTTATGCTTTCCAGGAGTCTATTATAAATAACATTAAAAATGAAGTAGAAAGAGGAAAAGTGAAGAAAGTAATCTCTAATCCCGCAAAGAAGTCATTGAAGGTGAAAAAGGCTTTACTGAGGCATATGGCAACTGTAGCAGAACTAAAAAATGATTAGCTCTATATTATTGTTTACAATATTATAAGGCCCTTTGTAACAATAAATTATTGTAAGTTTTATATGACAGTACATTTTAATGACATGGTCTAATGACCATCCATACAAAAACCTAGTTGTGTGTTTTCCCATGGGTTTACATTAAATTATACTGAAGTATGTATAGTACATCCCAGATAAATCTAACCCAAACGTAAACAATCTTATCTATGACATAACCATAGACTAGCCAGTTTTTTTTTAGTTTAGTTTTTAAAATTATTTAACATATAACATACATATTATTAATAATTGTTATAAAATGTATTGGATAATGAAGTATGATTCTTTAATATTATGGTGAAAGTGTTGATATGTGTGCACAATAAGTAAATATGTGAAAATTTCAATGTTTTAGGTTTGTTTACGTTTGGGTTAAAGTAATCCTTACTGTGCTATGGTAGTTGTAATTTGTAGGTAGAAAATAAATCACCTGAGACAATATCTAGTGTATTGTTGATCAAAGATCCAATATGATTAAAAGTAAACACATTGGTGAACCTAAGTACTTTATTTTGTAATATTAGACTAATCTCAACTATATTTCTGTGTAGTTCAGGAAAATACTCCACATCTAAGAATAAAATAAATTCAAAGCTCAAAAAATCAAATATTTATTTAAAGTGGTACAAAGGTAAATATACAGGGTGTCCCAAAAATCAACGATAAACCGAAAACGGGTGATAGGCCAAGTCATGACAGTTATGAGAAAAATGTGAAAAAAAATCTTTGTCATGTATTTTTCACATTATAAGGACTTTTAAAAATATCGGAAAAACTGACACCCTGTGATGGTCTTTCATGTCCTAAGACTACAAATATTACTTTTTTGTGATTTTTTTTTCGGTATTGTAGTCATGACTAACCCTTCTGTAAATCACAATTCATAATTTAAACATACCTGCCTCAGTTTTCAATAAAATGGTGTGTTTTGCCCAAGATTAAATTCAAAATAATTACTACACCCAACTTTAATCGTCTGTACTGTAAAAAAAAATTACTACAGTATTTTGGCAAGTAACTTTAAAAGATGGCGCATTTAATCTGGATTCCAAAATGGTATGATACTTGCTGGATTACTTCTTTGTTGAGAAAAAAAAATTTTTTTAACGGAACCGGATGTTAGGCCAACTCTGTTTAAATTTTTAAAATGTTGGTATTAAGTTGTTATGTGACGACGATGAGTGACGTCATCTTGTCTAGAGTGAGCGAGACAGACAGTGACGCTCAGTGCGAGTGAGATAGATAGTGACGCCAACCCGACAACACAGTGATGAACGTGCAAAACTGCAGTACGTTACGATCTTTCGTTCATTGCGCATCTTTCTGTATCCGTATTGACTTCGTACTTACAACTGTGCTTCTGTTTATTGGACTTGATTTGCTTTGTGATTTGGTTTTATCTGCCCCGTTTCTGACGACCCTGGACTTGTTTTATTGTCGTATCTTCGGTTGTAGTGTGTGATTCCATTGTAGTGTGTTATCATGCCATCTCGATACACCGCACAAGAATACACCAATATGCATCTCATCTATGGAGAATGCTTATGCAACGCTAATGCTGCAGCTAGAATGTATCGTGAGAGATACCCAAACGCTGAGCGTCATCCTGATTATCGGGTATTTATTAACGTGCATCGGTCACTCTTAGAGGGTCGATTCCCTAATCAAAATACCAGCGAGGGAAGGCCTTTCATACCCTACGAGGACGAAGTGCTCGAGGCGGTCGAACAAGACCCGAGTATCTCAGTACGTGGGATTGAAGAGAACATCGGAGTGCCCAAAAGTACTGCACATCGTATTTTGCAAAAGAACCAGTTTCATCCTTACCATGTACAACGAGTACAAAGCCTGTTACCCCGAGACTACCCAGAGAGATTGCAATTTTGTCAAACGATGTTGCAGAGATACAGAGATGATCCGCGATTCTTTGAAAAAATTCTGTGGTCTGACGAATCCACGTTTAAAAAAGATGGTTACATGAACCTCCATAATTTGCACGAATGGCACGTGGATAATCCACATTTGATGCGGGAAGACAGATCGCAGTACCGGTTTAAGGTGAACATGTGGACGGGAATTTTGAATGGTACTGTTATCGGTCCATTTGAGCTACCGGAGAACTTAACTGCCGAGGTTTATTTGGACTTCTTACAGAACCAATTACCAGATTTGTTGGAAGAAGTGCCACTAAACATTTACGGCAGCATGTGGTACCAACAAGATGGCTGCCCAGCACATTACGCTCGCACAGTACGAGAGTTTCTCGACCGAGAATACCCCGATAGGTGAATTGGGCGGGGTGGTACAATTTCGTGGCCTGCCCGTTCACCTGATTTAAATCCCATTGATTTCTTTTATTGGGGAACAATAAAAGAAAAAGTGTACTCTAAACCAATTCGAGATTTAGCCGAGCTGCGCCAAAAAATTACAGAAGCTGCTGAACACATTAATTCAAGAAGATACGCCCGTCTTATTACGCGATCATTTTTAAGAAGATGTAGGGCTTGCATTAGAGCTGAAGGCAAACAGTTCGAACATTTGCTGTAAATCTTTGTAAATTAAAGTAATAACTGAAGAAATCCATTGACTGACTTTTATTTCGAACTTGCACCTAAAACTAACTAATTACATACTTGATAACAAGGTGGCGTCTGTTCTGTATCTCAACCACTCACATTTTCAAAAGAGCGTTGTATTCATACCTGAAAATTGAAGTCTTAAAAATGCCTACACTGCAATACAATTTTTTTTTAATAAAAAAGCACCCGCACTTAGCGTCACTGTCTGTCTCGCTCACTCTAGACAAGATGACGTCACTCATCGTCGTCACATAACAACTTAATACCAACATTTTAAAAATTTAAACAGAGTTGGCCTAACATCCGGTTCCGTTAAAAAAATTTTTTTTTCCTCAACAAATAAGTAATCCAGCAAGTATCATACCATTTTGGAATCCAGATTAAATGCGCCATCTTTTAAAGTTACTTGCCAAAATACTGTAGTAATTTTTTTTTACAGTACAGACGATTAAAGTTGGGTGTAGTAATTATTTTGAATTTAATCTTGGGCAAAACACACCATTTTATTGAAAACTGAGGCAGGTATGTTTAAATTATGAATTGTGATTTACAGAAGGGTTAGTCATGACTACAATACCGAAAAAAAAATCACAAAAAAGTAATATTTGTAGTCTTAGGACATGAAAGACCATCACAGGGTGTCAGTTTTTCCGATATTTTTAAAAGTCCTTATAATGTGAAAAATACATGACAAAGATTTTTTTTCACATTTTTCTCATAACTGTCATGACTTGGCCTATCACCCGTTTTCGGTTTATCGTTGATTTTTGGGACACCCTGTATATAGCATGGTCTTTTTTAAACTTGATTTCCACATCATTTAACTTGATCAATCTACAAGTACCTGCTCGCAACATTGAAGTTGCGAGAGTAAAAAAACATTTGCTGGTATACTTTTACTTTTGTAATTTTTTTTCTCAATGTCTGGTTGCAACCAGAAACTTGACAGCTTTTAAATAATACATATTTGGTAACATATTCCTTATTTATTCAAATCTTATTGACTAGTTGATTCGAAGTCCTTGTATATTATGTTCTTGATTCCTTAATTTATTACTGACTAGCTGTGCCCGCGACTTCGTACGCGTGGAAAAGTGATTTAGGGCACTTTAGTATTTTTAAATATATTTTTATTTTATTGGCGCAACCGCTGAGAACTTTCGCTAATAGGTACTTCCCAGTGCATCCCAGTGTTGATCCCGATCCAGCAAGACACGTACCCGGCAAGCCTCTTGGTATGCAGGGTATAATAATAATATATTACTATCCTTTCGGAGCTCGGCAAAAGAAGTAGGCCTTCGAACAATATGTAGAAGTCAGCAAAGGTATTCGAAGTTAGGATAATATTATTCGAATGCACCGTATAGACCCAGACAATTTTTCACGTTAATTTAGTAAAGTATTTAACTTCGATGTCCGTCTGTCTGTCTGGATGTCAAAACTTTAACACGTGTAGGTATCAAGCTAAAAATCATATTAAAAACTCAGCTCTACTGTCCCTTCTGGCTGTGAAAAGAAACAGGCATCTTGGCCACATCTACCCAAAGATTCAGCCGTTTATATCGCTAATTTTCGCAATTTTCGACACGCCAAAGGGAACCAAAACCTAAAGGGTACTTCCCGGGAATAGAAATTTGATATGAAGCAACATCTTAATGCACTATTAAAATGTTGCTTCATATCAAATTTAAACGACATAGGATAAATTACGAAACCATAAAAATATTTTCAATTTTTTCAACTTATTACCGTTTTTGTCATTAATGTTTTGAAGTATTATTAAATTTAAACTTATATTGCAATTACTAAGGTCTTTAAAACGGAACTCTCGGTTAGACATGGGCGCAGCGGCACGCCCCGCCGAGGATCCAGCAGGCTTACTCTCGACACAACTGAGAATCGAATCAGTTCGATCTTAACGGTTTTTGGTGTTTTATTTGGTAGATTACTTTGAAATTAATTAGGTTAAAGAAAACCATTAGAACGTAACTTTTTGTACACCAGACCATATCAATCGACAGAGAATAAAAATAAACAAACGTCAATTTCTTCGGGAGTATGCGGCACGATCGACTCTGAATTAAAATCGAATCAGTTTGGAGAGTTAGGCCCCAGCTCGGCGCGCCGCGCCGATCGGCTTTAGTAGCGTTTTTTATAACCTACCCTAAGATTAAAAATAATAATAATATAAATAAATGAAATTTTGTTTTAAACAAAATATAAAATAAAAAAAGAATAAATTTGAATGCTTGAAGCAGCGCGGTTCCCGCCGCGCTTCATACAAACGTCCAGTATTTTTTTTATTGTCATATATCTTCAAATCAAAGCGACATCTATATAAATTCATACTACCGGTACTGCCTGTTAGCACATTTTAATAGTATTTTTTACCCAGCAGTGGGGTGGAGTTCCTTTGGTTGACCTTCGCCAAAATTCCTACCTACCAGCATCTGATACCTACACTACACCCCGACTCGGATGTAAGACGTCAGTCAGTCGTCACGCATCAGCCTGTATCGCGCGGCGCCGCGGCCCGCGATGCGGCGCGGCGGTCGAATCACGGCGAAACGATTTTAATTTTGCTATATTATCTCCTAAACTATTAATTATACTTGCTAGGTATAAAGGGCAAATATAGTCTTCATGAAATTCTTAAGCCAACTAACGTATTAAAAATGATGAGGATTAATACCGTGATGGTATAAATAGTTTACCAAAAACCGCTTAACTGCCCGTTTTTTTAGATTATCGCGAAAGGCTTTCTTTTAATAATACAGTTAATTAAGTTGATTTATACAATAAATGATAATTTATTTCAATTTGTGAAGCAAGTTCAAAAATACAATTTTTATATTATTATGACACTGTGGAAACACTCTTCTCAGAAAAAATAATCTGTTAGGTACTTATTTCAAGTTCTAATCTACTTTAGTGCCACATTCTATTGCTTCGCGTCACTGTGTAAGCGATCCCCCCGCGCCCCCCGCATGAACCGTTCGTCCGCAGCCCGCGCGCGCGAAATTCCTCCGACTTGCTTCCAATTTATCGTCACTGCTCGGCTCCTATGTATCGTAGCGTTATGTTATATAGCCTATAACCTGCCCAGGAATATGGGCTACAATCGTACCAAGTTTGGTTAAAATCCCTTCAGTAGTTTTTGTTCCTATCGCGCACATACAGACAGACAGACAGACAGACAGACAGACAGACAAAAATTTTACTAATTGCATTTTTGGCATCAGTATCGATCGCCAATCATCCTCCAATATGTATTTTGAAAAAATATTCAATGTACAGAATTGACCTCTCTACAGTTTTATTATAAGTATAGATTATTTAATTTACTTTTTAAGGTCAGACAGAGATGGGCAAATCCAAATTTTATTTTTCAGAGGAAGGATCTTTTTTTGGTTCAGTGAACTGACTTTCATGTTTTAATGCAATAGTGTGGTTAAGGGAACCACTCTCTGTTTCACTAGGAATAGTTTCATCTTTAGGTATAAATTTACCAGTCAAAGGATGTGGTGTAAAATTTGTATTGTAATTTTTTTTAGATATAATTCCATTTTCAGTGAAATAATATTTGGCTCTGGTCAAATTATATTCGTCGACTTTGGAATTGTTTGTAAATGTTTCATTTTTCTTTGTATCCCGATTGGTAGTTTGTAGATCATTTGCATAATTTTGAGCATCATTGTTTATTACTAAATTTTTCAAGTCATAATTATTTGGTTTTCCTGGGTGCGAAAACTCTAAGTTTTGCTTCATTTTGAATGTGTTGACAATGTAGTTATTTTCTGTTACAGAAGTGTTTTGTTGATTCCTCTTTTGGTCTTCCTGAACAATTACAACTTGTTTAAATTGGGGTCTCTTAGAGTCTATATTAGAGCGCATGTGATTTTTATTTGGACGAATAAATACGTCTTCCTGTTTATAAATATCTGGAGTATTATTTGATGGAGATTGTGACTCTTGTGCTTGGCTGCACAAAAAATTTGATTGGTTTATGCTTCGTATTATTGATGTGGGACTCGGGGAAGACTGCGTTATGTTTGGTCTCTGAATGACTTGGGTATTCAATGCACCTGTAAAATAAAGTCTTGGTAATAATTCCTTTTTTTAAATATGTAAATAGTTGTTTTTCATTAAAATAACCTTACCTTGCGGTTTGTATTTTGCGAGTTGTGCATATACTTGTTTAATTCTTTCAATATTGATTTCAGAAGCTTTAGAATGATCCACCATTGGAAGTGGATAGTCCCGACCAATTATACACTGAGCGGCTTCTTGCACAGTCTGCGGTGCGACCCATGGTTCATGAATGTACTGTACAGGCATGTTTTTCAATGCCGGAATGTATTTTCTAAAAAAATTCATTAACTTTATTTGCATATTGTTTACTATACAATTACCAATAATATAACTGTTGTTAGTTGACAAAATAGTTACTTCTTAATTGTGATTGAATGTATAATTATTGTTCATATTTCATTTTATTAAGTACTTAAATAAAAAAAAATACCTGATAAAATCACCATTTGGGTCGGTTTTGCGACCGAACCGTACGGGGCAATAGCAATGAAAAAATTGTTGGAAGAATGAGGAACATGATAACCACATCCACATACCAGCATTTACTGACCAATCAGCATCCAAAAGTAACTCATCGAACACCTAAAATTATTAAAATAATAATTTAAGGGGTCTTAAAATTGACTCCGTGTAGAAAGTTGTTTAAGGCGGTCCCTACTCGGTAGGCACAAAGAGACATGTCGAAAATGGTATTTTTTTTTGTACGTCTATTTGAAATTTAACCTAAACGTATACAAACCAAAAACACCTAAATTTTCACATACTCACTTAATGTGCATAAGAAAACTTCCGACAATAATAACAAAACAAGGAATACGTAATACCAGTTTAGGTTAAGCAAGTACATTTGAAAGCTCCATAATAGTAACGTCATTGTATGTGAATAGTAATGGTAATAGCGCTATCATGCTTTTCATGTAATTATTATTATCATTCGTTAAAATACTTTTACGTTACTGTCGAATGTTCCTGCTTGGCCTACAGACGAGAAATAACTCTAGGTAGTAAAAGGTACTCTAGGTGCGGGTTGCACATTTAGGTCTCCGCGCTGTGGAATCCGGGTTCCACGCCTCAGCCTCGAATTTTGCGGGCAGCGGGGTGAGAGCGGCGGCGGCGCGGGAGCGGCAGGATCTTTTGCGTATATTCAAATGGACCGGTTCTCGAAAACAGCGGCGCGGGAGCGGGTAACGAGTACCACACCCGCGCCGCCGCCGCTCCTGCCCCGCTGCCTGCAAAATTCGAGACCGAAGCCTTAGGGTTCCGCTTTGCGGGTGCGAGTTTCGGGTTGCGGGTTCCGCGTTACGGGTTCCACGTTGTGGTTTCCGCGTTGCTGGTTCCGAGATGTGGGTTCCACGTTTAGGGTTTCGCGGTGCGGATTGCACGTTTAGTGTTCCTAGTTGCGGTTTTACGGGTCGTGGTTCATCGCGGGTCCCGCGTTGCGATCGCGTTGAATGTTGCGGTTAGTGGGTGATTTAATTGAATTAGATCACAAGTAAAACAATAATTAATATCTTTAAACAATAAATGAAAAACTTTTACGATAAAAATACGCCATTTTGACACTGCCGGAGGCTGATTCAAGATGCGTTCGATAACAAAATGTATGGGATTTGATATAAGGTACGCTAAATTATCGCGATTTGGTATGTCATTTAGCGTAGGTACCTTATGTTAAATCCCATACATTTTGTTATCGAACTTTGTATTTGTAGCTTGAATCAGCCCCCCGACTGTAGAATATAGTCTACAGGTTCATAGTCGCAAACAATAATCACTACATTGTATTATATGGTTATGCATAGATAATTATTATATTTGTTTACGTTTGGGGTAAAATTAAATGGTACTACTTCTTTGGGTCTTAAGATTGTCCATATGCTTAAGTTGTTTAAACGAATATGGATGAAATGACAGAACACTTACCGTTTGTTCAGGTTCAAATTATTATAAGTACCTACTAACAAAATCCCAAAGTAAGATTATATTTACAGATTTAAGTTTTTTTGGATGTTACATTAAAATCTGAAGTCATCATATTGCTTTAGGGGAATTCGTTAATAACGTGAATCAAAAAAATTATTATGAATGGGCCAAATCACTTGCCTTCATCCCCTCTTCCCAGGAAATCCACAAATCGCCACGGGTCAGGAAACATGCAACCGCATGCCGAGCTAAATGATGTATCCAACCCTCATCCCTCAATTGAATCATTATTGCATCTATCCAGGGGAATCCAGTTTGACCCTGTTTACATTAAATGAGCATAGTTTTAGAATTAATAGGACCTAAAACAATATACAGCGATCAATAGGAAATTTGAATATACCAGTTGGTGCAGGTCCAATCTTTCGTGATCGTTAAACGTTGTAAGAAATTATGACTGTTTCATTCAAAACGCCTATAAAGGTAGGCGTATCTTCGCTAATATTATTCACTACCTAAAATGTTTTTATAAACTACCTACATCGTTATGTGTTGTGACTTGTGGGTCACAAGTTGTGACCCATCAGCCTTGAATCTTGGTATATAAAATCAAATCCGTCTCAACAAAGCCGCAAAGTTTCCATAAGGTTAGTAGCAAAATATTACTACCGGGAAATAGTTCTGAGAGGTCTCTATTCTATTTGAACATTTACGAGAGTTTGACCCCCCTGCCAATTGTGCAATTCCGGTCAGTTTTTAAACCAAGAAGTAATTGATCACTCATCCGATACTTTTGTTTTCTCCCCTAGTCAGATTGTGCCCTTTTTCTAGTCTCCATGACTTACACAAAAACCTTATTTTTTCATATAAAGTTATACTCACATTCGCCCATTTTGCTAAAGCTTCCTGATTCTTTTCCCATGGTATTTGTACGCATATAGGATTACTTTCCATTCTGTCAAAATTAGAGTTTCTTGTTGCGGCGCAATAGAAAAATTCCCTCCACAGTATTTGTCCATGCAAAGACAGCGGCGGACGAACGCGTTTAACCCTCTTGTATAATTCTGTCAGTTGAAAATAAAACAATCTTGTCGACAAACAACCGAATCTAAAAAAAATGTGTGCTTGATTGAAGAATATCTATAATATGTTTATAGTCCTAAGAAAAAAAAATTGATTCCTTGTTGTTAATTTTTTAACGCTGCAAAAGTCTGCATATTCATAAAATGTAAAGATTTTGACTAGGAATTTTACCTTAAATAAGGTGAAAGGCCTGTAGAACTAGCTAGTAAAGATTGTGGTGTCATCTTAGGTCGACCAAAAGTGGCGACCCACGCTTTGCGTTCCAGATGCCTTTCAAGTCTCGCTAGTGCTTCACTTTCCCCACCTATCCATACTGGGGGTTTCAGGTTTTCAGTGTCAAATCCTAAAATATTTTTATTAAATACATTATTTTCGTATACAAGCAATGACCAGACTAAAATTAAAAACAAATATTAGTTCAGGTTGTATTAAAGCAAACTAACGACTAACGAGTCAATAGGTACTTAAGTATGAATCAAACATAGCAAATGAATAGTGGATCGTTCACATTCTATTGTATTGTGACATAACTTAAACGTTACATTGAGAAACAACAGTTAACAATAAAAATGAGTAGGTAGCGAAAAGTTTTCTGAGCACGTTTTATGCAATGTGGCGTCCGCGTAACACCATGAGAACGGATGAAGCGAAAACGTAGGTATATATTTGATAAATTTACGTAACAAATGTGTTTTAATGTTTTACCTTGTAGCACATAGAATAATACAGTAAAATATAACTGTAAGTTATATGAAAAGTTTATGTTTTAAGTTAAAACAAAAAAATTGAAAAAATAAGGACGACTGTAGAATCGTCCCTACATTGTTGCATCGTATACATGCTTGATGCTGCGTTAAATCGTAGGTTTTATACGTGTCCACTATAATACTTTTCCACTTTCGAATCGGTCAAAGTATTCATGCAGTAAGTTGTCTAGTTTTTAGAGCTTGTTCGTAGATAGCTCGCACTATACCCATAACTCTTTCACTCCTATGAGCAGTCCCAATGACTGTCCGTTTACTAACCGAGCTCCTCAAGAGTTGGCACCCCAAATCTGTCATCATGGTCATGCAATATTGGCGTCGTAGCTCCGTTTAATGTTTGCTTCGTGATGGTAGACTCAGCTGGAGGTGGCGGAGGCATACTCGCAATGAGCGCTTGAAATTGGTGATATGTCAACGGAGCCTTGCCGCCATTACGCTCAATGATGCTATGGAAAACGTGAACTTTTATTTTTATAAAATAGCGGTATAAGGGCTCAAATTTTGCACGTGTGTTGCAAATTGTTGTGTGATGATTGTTATTACAATTGAACGCTGACAATTCATGTGTATCACAATAAATTGTGTCCACTATAATTTTATGATAGTCCTTACTATGTAGTAACACCGGGTCTGGCGGCGTATTGTAAGAAATAGAAAATATACAAAGTAATTAATTATGAAATATTATGAAAAAGGAGGAGTCACACACCTGTCTAGTTTATACAATGTGTGAGATACGCGAGATATCACTGAAATGCCGACTTCTTGGCATTTTGTTGAAATATTTTGATCCCGAACGCGCCCGTATGGCTCTGGATCTTCCTCGAACGTGAGAAATGTAGTTCCCCATTCTCTAAAGAGCTTTGGTAAGGCATCTGCAGGCTGACCTCTTACGACGAACAGCCGAGAGTTAAGTTTTTTCAGACTATTGTCTAAATCTTCAAGACATTGCAGAAGAAACCTTGTAAAAAACAAAAATAAGGTAAACAAACTAAGTTTAATACGCCATATTAAAAGACGAAATTGTAATTATACAGACCTCCATTTATTTATTCCTACGTTAGATGAGCTGGCAAACCAAGGGTCGATTATAAAAACACAGCGGAAGGTCACTGCATTGAGGAGCCCTTCTCGTAATGCTGGGTTATCGTGAAGGCGTAATCCCTTCCGGAACCAGTGCACTGTGTGTTTTTCGACAGGTTTATCTAAAACGGGCTTAGATACGGGTGGCTCAGAATTTTGAGTTACAGACGCTTGCAGCGTCTTTGCAGCACCAGACATAGCTATGTCACTGACATCACTGTGAAGAAATGTCCTGTTATAGTACCTACAACTATTTCTGTTTTAGATGTATTATACCCTTACAAAATGTTTTTATTTTTAATGAAGTCTAAACAATGCAAAAACTGTCTAAAAAAATTTGTGGATAACTATAAAAACCACACAAGCAAAAATAAGTTTTACAGGCCTAAAAAATGACGGGTTTGAAAAAGCATATTAAAAAAGCAATGCTCTTTTGGAGGATATAATAAATACAATATTGCAATGAACATTAACACGAAGTGGTCAAGCTGGTTTCTCTCATATTTTTCTATGCTTACTTTTGTTACATTAAGGCCATTCATAATAATCAACACTGACCACTTTGCAGTAGTCTTCTCAGAGAGTGGAGAACAAAGGCTTTTGTCCACCATAATAACCTTGAGTGACTCTAGTAATTCATTATAGACAATATGTTGTCTTACTTTCATGAACCTTAATACACTCAATACAATGACAAAGGTTTGCATGGTTATGAACACTCAACCATTCATGTAAATTTATTTAATTATAGTATTTAACTAGCTGACCCGTGTTCACTTCGTTGAGCATAGAAACCGTTTAAACCTTCCCTAGACTTACACGAATATTTCAAGACCAAAAATAGCCGAATCGGTTCAGCTGTTCTCGAATTTTAGCGAGACTAACGAACAGCAATTCATTTTTATATATTACGCCGCCCGACCCCCGACCGGCCGCGGGTCGGTACCGCCGCGGCGCAAACAACTACGACCCTGCATTTTAAATTTGTAATATCTTCGGTAATATTCGCCTAAATTACATGCTGTAAAAAGCATATTGATCTATAATAAATGCACAATTTATTTAAGGTACTTAATTGGATAAGGATTAATGCTGTATTGTTTAAAATCACTTCTTAAATAACCATTTTTTTAGTAAAGGATACAAATGGTTATGGTGGGTTATCCCTAAGAGATAGACATATACCATCGCGGACTTTTTTGTTGAACTTTTTAAGGTGAACAATACTGTAGTACATTATATTGGTCTATCTCGTAGGGTTCAGCCATCGTTCGCAATATAAGCGCAAAAAAACGTGCTTATTTACGACATCACATTAGAAACCTTTAAATTTATCAGTGCTTCTCTACTGTATTATGCATTTATTATACATACATACCTTCCTTAAGAATCACTCTATCTATTAAAAAAACCGCATCAAAATCCGTTGCGTAGTTTTAAAGATCTAAGCATACATACGGACAGACATACAGCGAAAGCGACTTTGTTTTATACTATGTATTGATAAGTATATAATATATCTGTCGCAGTCATCTTATTGAATCTAGTTATTTAATTGAATCACTAGGCGGTTATATAATGGCGTCAAACAGCTCGTACAGATTGCAATGTGTTGATATATTTTTTGATTAATTTACTTTAATGTTCGTTTTATTAGTATTCATTCGGAAATTTCGAAGTTTAAAACTAAAATATTAAATGGCTGTCCTAGTCTCGGATTCTAAAATTTGTTGGTTAAAACAGGATTCAATTAAAACGCTAGTCATTCAATTAAATAGCAGATTCAATCAGATGACTGCGACATATCTACTACACTTCAACAGATACAAAAAAAATATACTAAAGTTGCATAACTTAAGTATTAGTTTATAAGTAAAGATCTTAACATGAACAAAAATATTTAACTTAACTAAAATAATGTGGGAATATATCTCTGTATTACACTGTATTTAAGTGAAAAAATTTGAATTAGTAGAATAAATTTATTTTGTTTTAATAATATTGAAATAAATAAATAAAAACTCATAGACTCGATCCACCCCAGAGCTTGCTTAAACAGTGAGCATCACTGTCCAAATGAAGCAAGGAAATTCTTTGAGCTTTTTAGCTAGGTACTCTGCCTGATGGATATAGCTATTGAAGTGATTTTTTTGTTACTTTTAGTTACATTTTTAGGTAATAGCTAGCTATATTAATTTACTTACTAAATTGTGTTTATTTGTGTTAAATAAATAAATCATTTGCAACTATTTACAAGAAGTTAGCTTACGGAATTAGGCTAAAGCTACATGTTAATTCTAGTATCTTTCAAAACACATACATAGAAGCGAAAATGGTTTCTCACCTTTGTAACTGACTTATATCATTCACGTAGGTAAAACTATTGATCACTCACTTTAACTACATTTCCTCAAATTATGTATTGCTTAACATTAACCAAACAAATTTCCAGTGAAAAACTTCACAATAATAACTTGCAATAGAATAATCTATCTAGAAATAGGACCGAAAAACAGACACTGTAAAATAAATAATTTCAATATAAATCCAATAATATTTTTAAAATATCAAACCACTCAAGGCTGATCATTATTTGGAAATATGTCCAAGCTTCTAGAACATGTAAATTAGTTTTATTGACGGATAAACAGAAGATCACAACTCGAATACGTACAGCGTACAGACTACAAAGCTTGTAAAATAATTACTGATCCACGCCGTTTGCAACGTGACTTCGATTTTATCTACAGAATTTATCTAACAATGTATGTATATATTATGTATAGCTATGTCCTGCTATGTAAATTTTTATACGATATTTATGATTGTTACCTGACACATAAATTAAATAATAGCAAATTAACAAATCAGCAAATTGTTCTTATTTTGGACATTTTAATTTTTTCAAAACAGAAGTTTTGTACAATTTGTTTACAAAATTTACGTATCTATTAATGACATTATTTTTTTTTCTGGAACAAATAAAAAAAAAACACTTTTAAGCTAAAAATAATAATTAATTTTTGTTTTTCTTGCCATTTATATCCATTAAAAAAAGAAAGTACGTTTAAAGCTTAGATAAAGAATCCTATAGATTTGACACAGTGCCACAGCCGAAAGGGACAAACGAAAAGTATATACAATATCTGTGTTGCCAACCCCATTTAAATTTACCCAATTTATTCAGTAATCTTACAACTCGGGACTAACAAAGATAAGTACAGAACAGTAAAATACAAAATTATTAATGAGATAAAGTTTGTATATCTATATATATTTGTTTCCATTAAATTATGAAATTTGGAACGCATAAAGCAGGAAACAATATGTTACGTTTATGACGTGTAAATGTACCAACGGTTCCCATTTGCGCATACAAAGTAGCATTGGCTGCTACTTTGTATGCCCAAAACATACCATACATGATACAACAAAACCCAAGGTTTTAAAAAAACGTCTTTACATCATAATTATTTTCATCACAGACGCGGACGTAATAATAATTTATATATGTCGGTACTCTATTTATGTTATCGAATGTACTATAATTTCTTGGCGGACATTCTTTTTATGTAGTAATAAAACACAAACTATGTACTTGCACTTTTTTTCACTTTATTATAATATATACCTACACCGACGATGACTTCGTCGAAACCGGTCGTGTATTTTAACAAATATAAAAATATTTAAATTAATGTAAAATAACTAATAAAGTTAATATACGTAAAAAAGTATATAAAACAAAAGGTGTTTAAAGGTAATCTGTGCATATAGTCATTATTTAAATGATTTTATTATAATATTTGCATTTTTTTTATAATTATTGGTATATTACAACATATATGGGTCGTTATTAAAAATGATTATTTCCGTAACTGTATTCATACCGTTTGCTATTGGAAGTAGATGCACGAATTTCTTCCTCCTCGTTTAAGCATTTGGT
The DNA here is from genome assembly GCA_905187575.2 of Celastrina argiolus. Classification (NCBI taxonomy): domain Eukaryota; kingdom Metazoa; phylum Arthropoda; class Insecta; order Lepidoptera; family Lycaenidae; genus Celastrina; species Celastrina argiolus. Next base: position 10,378,336 of record LR994584.1, read on the forward strand.
ATTTTCCTTTTCATGCCTCCTATAGTGTGGATCCCTTACCAGCATTTCCGGGGACATTCATATTATTAATTTATTTCTTATACCAATTACAATTTATAGATATAATCTCATTCGACTATTCACCGCAGTTCAAGAGTTCATGAATGGAAATTTTTGGAGTGACTTTTACGACTTATATTCACTATACGTCTTCCAATAAATATTTCTTCGGCTTTCCTGAAACAAAGCAATAATATATATAACGGAGTGCGGTATTTTGTGGGCGTCACTTTATAGGATCGAAATAATAACACCAAGCTGAACGTGTTTATATTATGAACAATCAAACCTATTGCTACAAGTACTTAATGCAAAGCAGACATTGAACGTAAGCGAATTTAGTCAACTCCATTTTTCTCAAGCCCCGCCATCCATCGCGCGCGACCCTGAACAGTCCTCCCTGTCATCGGTGACACACGTCTTCTCCTTCCTCTTTTGTAAGCGGCAACAGGCCTCTTGGGAAATATGACTAAACTTGCTAGGCTTTCTTTTTTTTTTTTTTCTTTGCAAGCCTTACGTTTCAACTCCGACACGGCCATTCTGACTAGTCACACGTCCTCGTGTGTTGCTCCTGTAAAAGAAAAAAAACCAGCTGCCATATCACAAGCCTTTTGCTCGGCCTAACCTGACTCTACAATTTTAGGCCAATTTGCTAGTTTAATCTCTAATAGTAATCTCAACAGATACTTTAACTTCTTTAATGCACAACAATAAACTACGCAAAGTCTCAGGTAATGCCTATATGACCAGGGCTCTTTAGTCGAAATACGTTAGCCGCGTAACACGACGTGTTCTCCCCACGGCTAACACGTGTGCATCACTCATTGAATACACATCATGTGGTCTGTGTAGACCCCAACCTTCCAGCATCACACGCCCGCTGCGCTCCACGTCCTACTTGAGTTGCCCCAAGAGGTACCGACTTTTAATGGTTGCTGCTGCGAAATGATGCTTGGTAGGTCAAATACTGTCATCAGAATTTGACTTCTATGACACGGCTCCATCGCCGACATACGTCAACCGCTTAACACATTTGTGTTAACCGCGGCTGGCTACCCGTGTGCACATGCACAGCGTATGGTCTGTGAAGACCCCGACTCCGCCAGTATCACACTACAGTCAGTAGATAAACAATTACGCTCACCAAATAATTTTGGTTTCGAATGTGATACTTCAACGAAGTACAGACGACAGTCGTCTAGCCGCCGCGCCACCGCGCTGCGCTGCATCGCTCGCCGCGCTCCGTCGCGTCGTGTCGCGTCGCTAGCGTTGCTCGAAGCTCGATCCACTGTACACAAAATGAAACAGCACAAAAAAATGTTCAGACTATCTAAAATTAAGTTCTTTTAGGGATTTATTTACTAAGACTTCGCTGTGCCTGTCTGTCTTTAATCAGGCTGTATCTCAAGAACAAAACTATCGCGGTTTAAATATCAGCAACAACAATGAGATTAAAATGTTAGATTTCACTATGCAGTGAAATTAATTTAATTTCCTTTCAATGATCTAACTGATTGAATGAAAATAAGCTATTACTTTAGTGTCACACAATAACAAGTGATCAGATTGCACTGTCCTCACTAAACTTGACAAAAATAAACATTTTTAGTTGTACTGTCGCGGGAATCGAACCCACAAATTCGAGTACTAGGTTCTAAACCACTGGACCCCAGAGTAATTCATAATAATAATAATAGCTCCCTTCACCGATTTCGGTGTCGGTAGTAAATTTCATTCAAACCAGGCCAGCTACGCAAGAGTTATTTTATAGTGTCCAAGTGTGTGAGCAATACACAGAAGCACTCTCTCTTCCTTTTACTTTCATAACCCAGCGGAACGGTAAGTTGTCGGTAGCCAATTTCATTGAAACCAGGCCAGCTACGCAGGAGTTATTCTATAGTGCCCAAGTGTGTGCGCAATACACAGAAGGACTCTCTTCCCTTCACTCTCACAACCCAGCGGAACGGTAAGTCGACACGTCTGGCTAGAGAATAGGCACAGGACCGACCTTTTACATGCCCATCTGACGCATGGATCATCTTTCTTGTCAGACAGTCAGGTGATCAGTCTGCATTGTCCTAACCAATCCTAAAAACAACCTTTTTTTGTTTCAACGTGGGAATCGAACCCACGAATCCGGGTCGAGAGCTAAGCTCTGAACCACTAGACCACGGAGGCGATTCATTCGTCATTCATAATACCTGAAGACTCGCTAGTGCGTTTACAACCTTTTACAAAATCACCAAGTTGGTCGAAGCTAACTGAAGTCACTCAATGAACTTTCTAATCTTCCACCGCATCAGTGGACTGCCACGGCCTCTGAGACTCTTGGACCGTTGAGTGTGTGATGCCTTGTTCACCATTAGTTCCAGCTTACATACAGTAACTTCTGAAACATGAAATTAAAATGTGTTAATTCCATAAAACTCATATCACAAACAATATTATCCTGTTGGACGAATTTTAAACTATTCCATATCGCATAATGTTCTAAAAAGTAAAAGTCTGTTAAATCTGTAGGTAATATGTATTCCAAATTTACTTTAACAGATATTTTTATGGCCAGCTTAGGAATAAATAACAATGTACAAGACATTATTTAAAGATACTCTTTTTTTTTTTCTTTGTTTTAAACTCACCAATGAAAATTACATTTAAGTATGTAGTTTCACACTACCTACTTATGTTAACCCTATGATCAATTTATTGATTTATTGACTACTCTTAAGATTTGTTGTAACTAGAGATTTGTCAAGCCCTCAGCACTTGACTTTAAAACGGACTTCACATAAAAAAACTAAGGGATAACACATTAATTGCATCCCAAGATTAATTATGACCAAAGCTTTGTTTATTTAACACACATGTCTTGTTGTATTTTGTTTCAACTATTGTAAAGGCTCCCGATGGGGACATTCGATCGTGGCATGAATTTCTGCTTGGTTGTGTCCCGACAGAAGATAACTTGTAAAAGCTCTGCCTGTTAATCCTAATTAAGTTTAAAACTTTAATAAGTTGTAACTTTAAATAAATTTTTAATTCTTTTTGAATCGTCTTTCTCGCTCCTACAAACTTGTCTACCTACTTACTATCATGTAAACAATATTTACAAAGAACATGTCAATGTTATTGTATAAGCCTGTTTGTTTACAACCTGTGCTCACCTGCATAAGACCTTTACTTGTTGTGTAATAATAATTATTATCATTAAAATCAAACTTTGATTTCTTCTTTATTAACTGTGTTGATTTCACTCTATTAATAAGAATATAGCTAGTATAATAACAAGTTTTAAAACTCACATAATTTAAGAAGATACTGTAAGATATTTTACTTTGAATCTCTTTTCTGTTACTAATACTGTGATTATAAAACCAGACTAATTCTGAACTTTACAATGAAATAAGTAATGATACTCATACTACCAGTTTACATCTTTGCGAAGCAAGTAGAATAGTCCATAAGATACACAATGCTCATCTGCGTTGGTTGGTTACCCAGCAAAGCTCATTCTATGCATCGGGCAAGCATGCAAGCTATGCAAGGCTATGCATCGTCCAGTCCAGCATTATCCCAATGTATTGTCCATCTACAAATAAAACAAAACAGCAATACAAACGAACACTAAACTTTAAAGTTTATTTAGATTTTTGGGCAAGCAATTTCATGGAAACTTTGAAATTGTATTTACTTTGAAGGCTTCCAAATTATAACGAGGAATAAAAAGATTGCTACCACCTGTTACCAAAGCCATCAAGCTTATAACCAAGACCTGTCGTTGACTAGCCACGTCAATCTTGTCATATTATCGTGGTTCTATTGTAAATCGTCACGTTCCCATTGTCAATCGTCACATTCTCATTGTAAATCGTCACATTCCCATTGTCAGCACGTTACCATCGTCAGCAGCGCTGTCATCCCATCAATCGTCTTTCTGCTATGCATTATATACCATGCTGCCTTTGGTAGTGGAGGCTCCGTAATATAATCTGTTCCGTCTCAACGTGATCTGAATATCCGCAAGGCCATAATATCCAATCCAACAATTTGTAGGTACCCTGTAACCATCTATCTTGATTTTGCGGGTATATCCCAATTTCTGATAACGGAGTGCGGTATTTTGTGGGCGTCACTTTATAGGATCGAAATAATAACACCAAGCTGAACGTGTTTATATTATGAACAATCAAACCTATTGCTACAAGTACTTAATGCAAAGCAGACATTGAACGTAAGCGAATTTAGTCAACTCCATTTTTCTCAAGCCCCGCCATCCATCGCGCGCGACCCTGAACAGTCCTCCCCATAGATTAGAGTAATTATTTTAATAGAGGGTCCTCCCTGTCATCGGTGACACACGTCTTCTCCTTCCTCTTTTGTAAGCGGCAACAGGCCTCTTGGGAAATATGACTAAACTTGCTAGGCTTTCTTTTTTTTTTTTTCTTTGCAAGCCTTACGTTTCAACTCCGACATATAAAATAGGAGTAGTAGAGGCGTTCGTTAAATGTAGACAAGATTTCCATTTCCATCGTTATTTTACAGTAAAAAAATAGTACTTTTAGTGAACTTATGTAGGTAAATTTCAGTAGGCTCTACACAAGACTCTGAATATAATATTATGTTTATAACATTATAATAATCACTTTTAGAGTACGTAAATAAATACCATAATAGTAACTAACCTGCTCAATGACATGACGCGTAGGAATAGATAACGGGTTTAAACTTGTCATATTTGCTGTTTTTCTAAAACAACTTTGTTCAAAATGTATAGAGCATACTCGAGTATATTTGGTTGGTTGCTAGTTTTGTCAGCCTGTGGCACGAATCCATAATTGGCGGGTTGAAGAGTCCTTTGGAAATCTGTAACAACAGTTTCACTATTGCACAGCTTAAGATTGAATAATAAAATTAAAAATAAACTATATATACGGTCGAATTGAGAAACCTCCTCTTTTTTAGAAAATCGGTTAAAAAAGACCCCACTTTTAGGGTAAATTATGAGTACCTTAGCTGGTATCCCCATTAAATCTTTAACATTACTAAGTCAAAAAGTAGTTTAAAATGGCGGACTGCCTGACATTTGTTTCGAGGATGAGAATTTAACCTTGTCACATACATTGGTTGGATAATACATTTATTATTGTAATTTTAAATAACATTTTAATTCATTATTTCTATTCACAATAACCTATTAATAGCTTATTAGTGTGCCACAGAACACAACCTGTCGATATTTTATCAAAGCAAGGGGTATTTGTTACTAAAAATGGTACTTACGCATGAAAGGAAATATTTCGTGTTTTTTGCTCAGTACGGCTTTTACAGCCGATTATTTAACTTAAATCCATGTAAAGCAGGGTTAGTATTATGCATCACTTAAGATTCTTTTTATTTTCACCACTTAGATCACTATTATTCACTAAAAATCCTGGAAGATACGAGCTGTGACCGAACTGTCAACTGATTTGTTGGGCACATAACAGTTGTGCCCAACAAACAAAAACAGGAACTCTGACAAAGACAGGCAATATTGTCGCCTTCCTTTTCCTTCTTTAAAGTTTTTGTATGTTGTGATCTCGTTCACACACTTTATTGACGTATCGTAGCAAATCTATGTATTCTTAATCTAAGGTTTAAAGAAACCGACTTCACTTTCAACTAAAAAGCATAAAATAATACTTAATAGTAGTTTTATAAAATTTTCTTTTTAAGTCGGTGTCATTAAAGGTGAGTTTCAAGTCATATCAGCGACATTCTAATGTTGTTCTTTTAGCTGACACTGACTCCAAAAAGAATATTCTTTTTCTATCTTATGACTGTCTTTAGTTCTATCAATATCTGGAGGCACGGAATTGCTGCCGCCAAGACGAGCTTTACACCTGACAAAAGAAACTCAAAGTATATTTAATAATTTTTTACTTAGTCTTTGTTTTTATTACTTTTTAGTTATTCATTTAATGGGCCTGTTCCAGGAGACGCTCTGAACGTTCAGCGCCTCTATTAAACAAATTACTCTAATCTATGGTTCAGCGTCTCCTGGAACAAGTCTGTGCCTGGAACACAGGGAATATAATTTGTAAGTTTTTAAAGTGTTTAAGGTAATAAACCCTGTGTTCCAGGAGACGCTCTGAACGTTCAGATCATTCATAACGCTGTCATTGACAGCTGACAGTGCCTGTGAAAACAGTTCGAAACGATCCTAAACAGTGCTAAAGAAAATAGTAAACGAAAATAACGTTTTTTTCGTTCAGATTTGCGTTTCTTTAGCACTGTTTAGGATCGTTTTGAACTGTTTTCACAGGCACTGTCAGCTGTCAATGTCAGCGTTATGAATGATCTGAACGTTCAGAGCGTCTCCTGGAACAGGCCCTACCTAGAGCGTGTTCCAGATGCAGCTGTCAGCTGTCAAAAACTGTTCAAAACGCTCAGAATGATCACGCCATTTTGCATATTTTTACCTATCTTGTTTTTGACGTTTACTTAGATTTCAGAGATTTCACTGATCTCGATGTTATTTTAAATTAAGGATCGAGCAAATTTATTCTAGATTCTTTTTTAATGTAGTTATTATTGTTAATTTAAAGTATAAATATAATTTATGGGTTATAGAGGAAATGTTAAATTTTGACATCTGTCAGTCGTTCCACTAGCATTAAGAATGATCTGAGCGTTCAGAGTAAAAAGAGCGCCTAAAGGAACACGCCCTAGTAAAACCTAATAAACAGTTGGTTGTCACTGTCAAATGTCACTGTCAAATCCTGGATTCTTTTCAATAGTGACCCTCGCTAAATATGTACGTTTAATTTTTTGTGATTTTTAATCTTTTGTAATCTTAAAACAAAATCTTAATATTTTACATTTTGTTCTTAAATATTAATGCGCATTTCTTTATTAATTTGTTGGTATAAATATTTTACTAATAACTTGTAAAATAATTTCAGTGCGGGTGGTAAGACTCAATCATGGGTCGTGTAATTCGTGCCCAACGTAAAGGTGCCGGTTCTGTATTCGTATCACATACGAAGAAAAGGAAAGGAGCCCCTAAACTTCGTTCCTTGGATTACGCAGAACGACATGGATACATTAAAGGTGTAGTCAAGGTATGTAAGTATTTCACATATAGGTTAAGTGTTTAATTATTAGTAATGACTAGTTCGTGATCATTTCTAAATTGTATTAGAAATGATCACGAGTATAATTTGATGACGGAACACGTTTTGTATATCGTATCGTAAAATGTATTCGATCTCAGCTGGCCACTTGTTGAAACTACTACTTAAATTAATTATACCATATTATACTATAATTTTAAATAACTAAGACCGTAATCATTACTGAAAATCATTGTAATGTAATTTCAAAGTTAGTGTGAAGTGTTTGTAAACACATTTTTAGGTTAGATGTTGAATTTTATTCTTAGAGTGGTTGGTGAGGCTTACCCCTGATTTCACATCACTAATTTCAATATCTTTCAACAACTTTGCCCACTCGCTACAATCACCAATGAGCATTCAGAAAGGCTTGGTAACTGAAATATTAGCTTATCAGAAACCGAGGGTTACTCTCTTTGAAATACAATTTTTGTTTTGCAGGACATCATCCACGACCCTGGTAGGGGAGCTCCTCTAGCAGTGGTCCACTTCCGTGACCCATACAAGTTCAAGACCCGTAAGGAGCTTTTCATTGCCCCTGAAGGTCTATACACAGGTCAATTTGTATACTGTGGAAAGAAAGCTACCCTCGAAGTTGGTGAGTTCTCCTTTTAATTTTATTATAAAAAATTAAATGAATGTATTAAAATTTATTTTAGTTATATAATATATATTTTAGTAATGTAAAATTTTTTTATTAAACTAATCGTAAAATGTGTAACTAATAATAATAATTTGTTTATTTATATATTATGAAGACTATTGTGTTAGTATATTTAAGAAATTTTTACATTCTAATGTCCAATGACTGCTTTTATTACAATGACAAATGTTTTTTCAGGAAATGTTATGCCTGTCGGTGCCATGCCTGAAGGTACAATTGTTTGCAACCTTGAAGAGAAAATGGGTGACAGGGGCCGACTTGCTCGTGCTTCTGGCAACTTTGCCACAGTGATTGGTCACAACCCAGATGCCAAGAGGACCAGAGTCAAGCTGCCATCTGGTGCCAAAAAAGTTTTGCCCTCAAGCAACAGAGGAATGGTTGGTAAGTGTATAAAATTGTATCAAAAACCTTTTTATTAGTTAGTTTTCTATGATGACCTTCACTTACCTACTCTGATATTATCAATGATTACACAGAGGCTCTTTCTGAAGAATAATATTATAATATAACATAAAATATAAATTTTTAACAATTTATAATGCAATGGGCTTTTTGCAGGTATTGTCGCTGGTGGTGGTCGTGTTGACAAACCCATCCTAAAGGCTGGTCGTGCCTACCACAAGTACAAGGTTAAGCGTAACTGCTGGCCATATGTACGAGGTGTTGCCATGAACCCCGTTGAGCATCCTCACGGTGGTGGTAACCATCAACACATTGGTAAGATTTTTGGTACTTATAAAATAGAATTGTAGTCTCTATCATTAATTTCTGGCTATGTTAAATGATCCAATTTAGTGTATGTAAAGTTACAATAAGATTTAAAAAGTTTTCTAAAAATCTGATTATTGTATCTTTTTAACTCATGATCTTTTTTGTATATTACAGGTAAGGCATCTACTGTCAAGAGAGGTACATCTGCTGGTCGCAAGGTTGGTCTTATTGCTGCACGCAGAACTGGTAGGATCCGTGGTGGTAAGACTGAAACAAAGAAGGAGGCGTAAAATGTGTCTTGTGACAAATAAAAAATATAAAATCTTAAATTTTTTTTTATTTTCTCCATTACTTAACATTTTTATTAACAGTATTGATTTCAGAATTCAGCCTTTAACCAATGTTGTGTTGAAGGAAGCTAACCTAGAAATTAGTAAGTTCTCTTTTTTTTTAATATAACATGAATTTTAATTACCATGAAATAGTTATTATATATTATATTAAAACAAATTTAAAAATTGCATACTAACAAATGAAATGTTATCAAATAATAGGGCTTAGGTGTGTTTAATTTTAGAATATAACTAATAATACTGTTTTTATGGGTCTTTTATACTTATTTAACATTTTGTTTTATAAAAATTTTTTTTTTCAAATGTTTTAGGTAGTTCCTGTTGCCTCAGGGTACAATTTTTTTCAATTTCAAACAAAAAATGGGTGGCAATGACTGACTTGCGAGTCTTCCTGGCAACTGCACTGCAGCGATCCAGACACCATAATGACCAGAGTCAAGCAACAGAAATAGTGAGTCAATTAATTTGTGCCATGAATTATTCAATGTTATGTAAGATTTCTATGATGACCTTTACTTACCTACTCTGAACAATATTAATGATTACACAGAGGCTCTTTCTGAAGAATAATAATACACAATAAGATGGAATGTAAATGTATACCAATATATAAGTAATGTAATTTGTTCAGGTGTTGTATGGTATGCTGGAGGTGGTGGTTGACCAGTCTTGTTCTGACTACCAAATGTGCATGGTTAAGCTGCTGTTAACTGCTGCTGGTGTTGTCATGGGCCCCATTGAGCATCCTTATGGTGGTGGCAACCATCAACACTTAGGTAAGATGACCATTTTGGTACATGGTAATAAAATTAAATAGTGCATATTATGCTCGTTTTCTATAAACCATTTTACATTAAGATTGCCAGAACAAACCTCGGTCATTTTGCACCACTCAGAAAATTGTGCAGAACTTGTAATGCTATATCCATACTGTACTCTATAATTTGTGTGTAATGTTTTACAAGCATTGTTTTTTTACTTTTTGGTTTGTAATAAGAAAACTTTATTTTTTTTTATCACCATAATCATTATCATCCATGTAATCACATCCCATAATATTACATATTTATTGTCATAAACGCATGTTGTACTGCACCTATCATTACAACACATTTGATTTTTAAGCACTATTTAGTTTTGAATTTTAATAAATGTTTTAAATGTTGTTCTGTTGGTGAGTTAATAAATAAATAAATGATGACCTTTACTTACCTACTCTGAAAAATATTAATGATTACACAGAGGCTCTTTCTGAAGAATAATGTTATTCAATGATATGAAATGTAAGTGTTAACAATTTATAATTAATTTAAATTGTGCAGGTGTTGTTGCTGGACAGTATTTTGACAAACACAACCTGAAGGCTGGTTGTGCATGCCACAAGCGAATGAGCTGCAGGTATTACCACGAATCCTGTTGACCATCCTTATGGAGTGCAACACAGGTAAGATATTTTTTTTGGTGCATATTAATAAAATAAAATAGTGCAGTGCTATATTATTATCAGATTTATAGCTAACGGCATTAAATGGTCCCATTAAGTACGTATATGATGAGAGAAGAAAATGAGAAGAAAACTGCATTTTAAATATTTTTAGGTAGTTGTCCTCTAAAATTATAAAAATAGGAAATATGCAGTTTTAAATATTGCCTTTTTGAAAAGTACAAAAAAAGTTATTGTTGCGATGGAATATCTATGATCCAATTTGTAGAAATATTATAATCATTACAAAGTCAGGTTGTTGGAGTACATTAAGGCCGGGCACATACATACGTTTTCCGTATTAGTTTTCCGAATGCGTAATTTCGAATTGGAATTCCGTGAGACTAGCGCTAACGTTCGTTTTTTTTTCATTCGGAATGTATCAATACATTCCGAATGAAAAAAAACTAACTCAACGTCAGTACAATTTATGCGTAACCAATACAGAGAATTCGTCCGATACGCGCGGCGCGGGCGCGAAATTGAATAGAAATTTCCGAACGTGTGCGCTGGCACAAACAAAATGTAGGCAAGCACTGCGTTCCGCATGACGCCATTAGGGTTTTTCGAGTAGGTTTCTTTCTCCAGACGCGCCGGCTCGCACACGAAACGTACGTGCGGTGTATTTTCTACTAATAAGTAATAACATGCGTTCAGGGCCCTAATTCGCAGGCCTCGAACTAAGAGGGATATACTAATATTCCAACTTTTTTCCACTGCCCGAGAATCGTGCTCCAGATGTCCGAATACGGAAAACGTATGTATGTGGCCGGCCTAAAACGTCCTATACAAAAACTGCATAAAAATTGGTTGTGCCACACAGTTGAAAATTAAATTAATTTCATTTATTTTGAATAAGTGTGTTACATACTCCCCCTGTTCCACTTCCTAACTCTAAACGATCTGAACGTTTTTTTCGTTCAGATTTGCGTTTCTTTAACACTGTTTAGGATCGTTTTGAATGTTTTCACAGGCACTGTCAGCTGTCAATGTCAGCGTTATGAATGATCTGAACGTTCAGAGCGTCTACTGGAACAGTCCCATATTATAGGTCTATGAGCTAGGTTGCAGCACATAGGCATGCAAAAGTTAATAATACAATTAAATTCATTAAATTACTAATACATCCTGACAATAATCATTCCAATTAACATTAATAATTATATATTAAAATGTACATCTTTACATTTTTAGATCCATATCCTTGTTTCCTTTCGGAAAATATACGGATCCATCGGAAATATACGAATAATTTGCTGATTTAAATTTAAGGCATAATTCCTATTGTTTACATTTTATGGTTACTCTTATATCTATTATCTTGTTTGTATATTACAGGTAAGATCTCACTGCTGGTAGACGGAAGTAAGGTTGGTCTTATTACTGCGCGCAGATCTGGTGGAAACACTAAAGCAAAGCTGATGGCAGAAGCAAAGAATGTATCTTTTGACAAATAAAATATATAAAATCTATTTAATTTCTTAATTTTCACCATTGCCTAGTATTTTTAAGTATTTAGTAATGCTGGTAAATAGTAATAGTGTGCAATATCTATGAACGCAATAAGCAGCCCACTATCAATGTTCAGAATCTTATGTTTATCCACCGAAGTTGTTTACGATAGTAATGTGCTTAATGATTAATAGGGTAGGGTATAATCAACTTAATGCTTAATAGGGTAATTAAATAAAAACTACGTTTAGAAAAAGACTTCCACGAGAAAAAACGATAAAGTAAAAAATTAAAGATGTTTTTATTGTAGTTACAATTAGTGATGTGCCAGATTGTTAAAAAAATGTATATCCGCGGATGCGGATTCAGTATTAAGATTCGTGGTCAGAGCCAATGAAGTATTCTATGTCAATTTCTCCAATAGTACGCATTGTACCTGTGTTTTAATTTCCAACTATTTTTAAAATACCGACTGCCAATCTATACTTCTATACTAATATTATAAAGAGGTAAAGTTTGATTGTTTGTTTGTTTGTTTGAATGGAATAGGCTCTGAAACCACTGAACCAATATGAAAAATTCTTTCACCGTTGGAAAGCTACATTCCTAGCGCTGAACATAGGCTATATTATATGTTTAAAAAAAGTAGGGTTCCTTACTAAAACCCCAAAAATGTAGCCCAAAGTGTAAAAAAACGACCTCCAAAATTTCTTACGTCGTGTGCGCTTCGACAACGGCTTGACCAATTTCGCAATTTTTTTTACGGTATGTTCGTTATTGTCACGAAAAGGTTATTATGAAAGAAAATGTTGAAAAAAATAAGCAGAAAATTAGAAATAAGAAGAAAATACGTGGTCACGCGTGGTTTGAACCTGGGATCGATCGATTCACGTCGTTGCCAGTCTATATGACACGGTTGTCATGGTAACGACATTGTTTACAAATGGAAAATAAAAATTATGAAATGCTATAAATACCGTTTTTATATCAGCTTAAACTATTTGGATTAATAAAATTATTAGGATTAACAAAAACATGAATCCAAATAGTTTAAGCTGATATAAATACGGTATGTATAGCATTTCATAATTTTTGTTTTCCATTTGTAAACAACGTCGTTACCATGACGACCGTTAGACGTTATAAACGTTTGGCTACGTTTCCATTGACGCGGGGCGAAGCGGACAGGAGCTTGCGGTAATCGAATTGACCAATCACTATGCTCGAAATCTCCGCTCCACTCCGCTTGGGAACCACTAAGTTCCTATGCGCCCCGCTCCGCGTCAGTGGAAACGCCAAGATTGGGGAGGTTTTACAAATCCGGGTTCCACGTTGCGGGTTCCGGGTTCCGCGTTGCGGGTTCCGGGTTCCCGCGTTGCGGGTTCCCGCGTTGCGGGTTCCGGGTTCCCGCGTTGCGGGTTCCGGGTTCCGCGTTGCGGGTTCCAGGTTCCCGCGTTGCGGGTTCCGGGTTCCCGCGTTGCGGGTTGCGGGTTCCCGCGTTGCGGGTTCCACGTTGCGGGTTCCGGGTTCCGCGTTGCGGGTTCCGGGTTCCCGCGTTGCGGGTTCCGGGTTCCCGCGTTGCGGGCTCCGGGTTCCGCGTTGCGGGTTCCGGGTTCCCGCGTTGCGGGTTCCGGGTTCCCGCGTTGCGGGTTCCGGGTTCCCGCGTTGCGAGTTCCGGGTTCCCGCGTTGCGGTTTCCGGGTTCCCGCGTTGCGGGTTCTGCGTTGCGGGTTTCGGGTTCCCATGCTGCGGGTTCCGCGTTGCGGGTTTCGGGTTCCCGCGTTGCGGGTTCTGCGTTGCGGGTTTCGGGACTTTCGGGTTCCCATGCTGCGGGTTCCACGTTGCGGGTTCCGGGTTCCGCGTTGCGGGTTCCGGGTTCCCGCGTTGCGGGTTCCGGGTTCCTGCGTTGCGGGTTGCGGGTTCCCGCGTTTCGGGTTTCGGGTTCCCGCGTTGCGGGTTCCACGTTGTATTTTTTTAGTTGAATTTCATCATAAACTCTTTTTATGCTCAACGAAGTGGGCAAGGGTCAGCTAGTCTCTAATAATATGAATTGGTTTCAACTTTCACTAATTGCCGCATGGTTATTTTCACGGATATAGGCAATTGAATAATTTATGCTAGCTACTGCCTAGATAAACGTTCCTATATCTATTTAAATATTAATGAAAGCTACGTAATGGCAATCATAAAATATTTATTATATTCAGAAAAGTTAAGCTTACGTTTACAATAGATACCTACTGTATAATAGTAATTACATTAAAAATTCTTGGTATTTCTACCTCCACTATCAGTTTCATCAAGTATTGAGCTACCTAGACTAGTGTTGCTTCCTCCATGGTTTATGCCCCTCTCTAAAGGGACAGATAATACGTCAACACCTCCTACAGGAGCTGTAGAAAGTGTTTGATTTCTTCCCAATAATTTACTCTCGATGGTGTCCTTAAGTTCTGTGAATTTAAGACTTTGATGCCTGGAAGTATTAGGTTTCGTTTCTTCTTTTGCGATTTCAGGTAGTACCAAGTTTTCAATGCTGCAAAAGAAAAAAAATATATTATTATAGTTAGGTATGTAATGTTAATTATCTTCAATAGGTATACAAAGTAGAAACTACGTTTATGAGGTGGGTACCTACTAGGTACATAGTAGTTAAAGCTAACCTTGATAAGTCCCATTCTTCCGTATCTAAGTTAACTATTCCTAATTCATACGTTTCATTGTTGTCGCTTTTTTCAGTAGTGCTCTGTGAAGGTGACGCACTTACGGATTTCATCTGTATGGCATCCATATCAAAAATAACTTTTTTCTTATTGAGGGACGATGTTGATAAGGCGTGTTTTAAGACGCCTTTAGTTTGTTTGGCGCTACTGATGTTGTCTTCTGATAAAGCCTTTCTTGGTGGAAACTCTACTAATGATTCAATACCGTCACTGCTATCATCATTTCTACCATTATTAATAATTATTCCAGGTTGATTCTGTGCAAAATTGTTCCCTTTATCAAGTTTTATTGGTGACTCACTTGGCTTACGTACTGGTGACTTGATAAGGTTCAATATATTTTTATTAATAGCGCTTATTTTATTGGGATCCACTGAGTCTTGATCGCTCGTTTCTGAATCATTATGGTCAGTACTTATTTCATTTTTTTGTTTATGTTTCTTAGAACTTTTAAGCTTCTTTTTTTCGCTAGATTCATCTTCCTCTGAACTCATTTTCGAAATAACATTTGATTCATTGCGATTTATTTCATTATTAGATTTACTTAGACGTGCTATTTCTGGAGAAGATTTTATCAGAGCAGTAGCTTTACTAGCAATATATTTGTATGATTTCTTAGGAGAGTCTGTTTTTTCATTCGACTTAACAAGTGATAATGCCTTAGTCTTAACGTTTGAAAATACTGAAGAAAGACTAAAAGCTCTAGAAATTTTATCAGAGGATAGGACATTATTAGTGTTATTATTTCCATATGTATTTGTAGCATTTGTATCCAAATAAGCTATTATGGAATGTAATACTTTTTCACGCACCGGATGCTTCTGAAAAAAAAGATGTTTAGGTAGCCAGGGATTTACTTAACACTACTTAACAGAAAGAAAATGAAATTATAGCTCTAAATTTCCATGTGATTAAGGTTACCTTTAATTTGGTTTCCCTTTGCTCCTGCAAAAGCATGCGTTTTTTTGTGTAAGTTGTTTTTGGTAATTTATTTTTTAATGGATCTATTCCTAATGATACAAGACGATTATTAACCTCTTCCGTTAATTTGGCTCTCACTACTTTGATTGGACTGAAATAACAATTTAATCAACGTGTTATAATAATAATTTTCATTTTTCTTATAATATTTTATGTATAATCATACTATATTATTTAATTACCTCCCTGGACTTACAAAACTCCTTTCTTTTATTATATTGGACGGTTTCTTTTTAGATTTAGAAACATGCTTAGGTTTTTCGTCGTATTTATTAGCATTTTTCAAGTGGTTACTTTCATCATAATTGTCTTTAGATCTTTTTGTTAAAGTTTCATCTATTTTATTATCATTAAAAAGTTTTTTATGTGTTTGTGAAATATAATCACTCGTAGTAGAAGTCTCACTAGAAATTTGGTTAATATTTAAAAGATCTTGTGCTCGTTCTTGCAGTTTTTTAAGAACTATTTGTTCTGCTGTATTTGTTGATATTTTTTTCAATACCGCAGATTTCTTGGGTTGTACTATATCTTCTGATATCTGAAAATTTAAACCACAAATTGTATAAGTTTTTCATATGAAAGACCATTGCTAAATTACGATTACTTACCATTGTTGATTTATGTGACGGAGAATTTGGTTTTGCTAGTTGTTTACTCAAATGTCGCTGCAACATACTTTGTAACTGGTCGGATTTTTCTTTTTCCGCCTCCGTTTTGGTGCGATATTCACGGGCCTGATTTTCTACATCACTCAACTTTTGCAAAAGATCTTTAAAGTCCTTTTCTTGGTTTTCCGCTTTTTTGCACCAATATTCTAATTGTGTTTCTATTTTGTTACGTTCTTCTTTGTCACGAGCGTTTGCTTTTTGCAGATCTTGTTTGAGGGCTAATATTTCGTCGCCTTGACTTTTTATAATGGCATTAAGTTCTTCCATCATTTTAATTTCATTTTCAGAATGCTTCTCAGCTTGATTATTTTTAATTAAATCAAGTATTTGTGTACGCAAAAGATGAATTTCTTTTGCGTAAGATTCTTGTTCTGATTTCTTTACTTGTTCCAGTGGATCAATTATATCATTGCTTGTCCATACTTCAGCATCTTTTACAGCTTTCACGGGAATGTTCTGTTTGATGTTTTCCGTATTGTTATCAGTTCCATTTTTATTACTATTATCATCTACCTTTGTTGTAGAATTAAGAATTAGCTCTTCCATTTGCTTCAATTTTGATTTTAAATCAATGATTTCATTACTAAGCCCTGAATCATCTTGAATTTTAGTTTCTGTTTCTTTTTGTGGTGCCTCAAGAACATCCCCATGTCGTCGAGAGATATGACTTTGTAAATAAAGTTGATTTAAGAAGGCTTTGTCGCAATAATTACATTTATTGTAGTTTATAGTATCTAATTGTGAGGAAGACTGATACAAGTCCGCTTTATTCTGGCTTAGTGCATTTATTATCATTTTGGCTATATTGTCATTTCCATAAGGCAGTTGGGTACGAGTTGGATGTTTTACTTTTCTTTTCATTTTTTTGATCTCCTCTTCTCTTTCTTTTAAAGTCTTTTTTGTTATGTCGAGTTCCTAAAATGTGAGTTTCAACGAAAGTTTCATCTTATAAGCAATATTAATATTTTTATTTAAATTTATATACCTACGTTCTAGTAAGAAAGTGGATACTAAGAACTTCCACTTACTTGTAAAAGGTTGGTTACTTCTTCTTTTAGAACGAAAACACTGCGATCTAAATAGTGCCGACAGAATTGCTGGTACTCGACTGCAAGTTGTGCCAAACGAAATATTTTTAAAAATCCTTCGTCCAGAATGCGCACATCAAATTCCAAATCGATCACGCAGTCAAGTATCTGTTTAGACATGTATTAAGTATATTAGTAAGACACAACTTGATATATTATAACTGGCAAAGAGTTGCACGTGAGTCGGTGTCATTGAACATATTGGACATTGGTACTGCTGCTGCACTGCATACTTACAACATTAAGATTTTGTTCAACGATGTTGAAGTTTCTGTTTCTCACTAAGTTCTCAATGTCGATTAGCTCTGAAATAATGGAGAACATCTATTTCCTTAAATAAGTATAAAAAAATAAATATTCCGAGTATGTAACCGTTTAATTTAAGTTTTAATACAATTTCACTCCTTCAATTCTCTCCCAGCTTGGGAGCATACCTACTCGCTGCAATATTATGCTGAGAAGTTGACAATTAAAATGCAACAAGTCACAATGTCGCTTATAAATTCTTAAAGTGGTAGGTATTAGTTCATTATGGCTACTTTATCTAGAGTGTTGTACTTACTTATTTTATTCCATTGTATATGAACGCGCGGTCTATGTGTGTTGAACGTAAACCCAGCTTCTTCGGCTAATTTTGGAAAGTTATGGTGAAGTTCAAACGACGTTTTACAAGCCATGTCTTAAAATATTTTAGGAAAACGAGTATATAATTTATATTATGTGCGCCTATATGCTTCCCCGTCCCATTCTCACAATCACAATGCACTGGTAATATTTGTGGTTGTGGTTGCTAGGCAACCTCTTGCCAAGTTACCCAAGGGTTAGTTCGAGTGTCATTGCAGTTGTTTGTTGTTAACTTGTACCTACCTCAGATATAGGTTGTATCTATGCAATCACACGGGATATCGATACAAGTACCTACGCGGAAAACTGATTATTAATGTATACTATTCTTCATTGCATGAAGGAAATATCGTGATATTGTACATTATAATAATCTCTCAACCCCAATTCATTCGGAATATTGTCTTTAATAGATCATGCACCTACGTAATTTATATACCTACCAGTTTTTCTCAAACAAATTCAACGCCAAATCAACTAATCAGTCTTTAAATCTCTTGTCAAAATTAAATTACCTACGTACCTACTAGTACCTACCTACTGAATTTGATAACGGTTGATTTGATCGTGGATTTGCCTGTTAGAAAATTGAGCATTCAACTACCGGGGGGTTAGACTGAGATGCCAGAAATACCAACTACCCTTATGTTCTTAATAAAAAATATAGGTAATAGGTAAATATAGTACATATTACCTATATTTACCTACTAGCTGACCCTTGCCCACTTCGTTGAGCATAAAAAGAGTTTATGATGAAATTCAATTAAAAAAAACAACGTGGAACCCGCAACGCGGGAACCCGAAACCCGAAACGCGTCAACCCGCAACGCGGGAACCCGGAACCCGCAACGCCAGAACCCGGACCCGCAACGCGGGAACCCGGAACCCGCAACGCGGGAACCCGAAACCCGCAACGCGGGAACCCGGAACCCGGAACCCGCAACGCGGGAACCCGGAACCCGCAACGCGGGAACCCGGAACCCGCAACGCGGGAACCCGGAACCCGCAACGCGGGAACCCGGAACCCGCAACGCGGGAACCCGGAACCCGCAACGCGGGAACCCGGAACCCGCAACGCGGGAACCCGGAACCCGCAACGCGGGAACCCGGAACCCGCAACGCGGGAACCCGGAACCCGCAACGCGGGAACCCGGAACCCGCAACGCGGGAACCCGGAACCCGCAACGCAAGAACCCGGAACCCGCAACGCGGGAACCCGGAACCCGCAACGCGGGAACCCGGAACTCGCAACGCGGGAACTCGCAACCCGCAACGCGGGAACCCGCAACGCGGGAACCAGAAACCCGCAACCTGCAACGCGGAACCCGCAACGCGAGAACCCGGACCCGCAACGCGGGAACCCGGAACCCGCAACGCGGGAACCCGGAACCCGCAACGCGGGAACCCGGAACCCGCAACGCAAGAACCCGGAACCCGCAACGCGGGAACCCGGAACCCGCAACGCGGGAACCCGGAACCCGCAACGCGGGAACCCGGAACCCGCAACGCGGGAACCCGGAACCCGCAACGCGGGAACCCGGAACCCGCAACGCGGGAACCCGCAACCCGCAACGCGGGAACCCGGAACCCGCAACGCGGGAACCCGGAACCCGCAACGCGGGAACCCGGAACCCGGAACGCGGGAACTCGGAACCCGCAACGCGGGAACCCGGAACCCGCAACGCGGGAACCCGCAACCCGCAACGCGGGAACCCGGAACCCGCAACGCGGGAACCCGGAACTCGCAACGTGGAACCCGCAGCATGGGAACCCGAAACCCGCAACGCGGAACCAGCAGCATGGGAACCCGAAACCCGCAACGCGGAACCCGGAACCCGCAACACGGAAACCCGGAACCCGCAACGCGGAACCCACAACGCGAAACCCTAACGCAGAACCCGCAACGTTCACGGAAACGCTGTCAAATGGAATAAATAGTATCCTATGTCCGTCTACTTGCGCTACTTCCTCACCAATTTTCAGCCATATCGATAAAGCCGTTCTTGAGTTATAAATAATTTAACTAACACGACTTACTTTTATACATATAGATGTATAGATTACTCCTACTAACATAAGCTAAGCCCGGTGAATGCTCCCGTCACAGTCAGTCCAGCCAATTCGGTGATCATTAGTTAGATGACGATGATGATGGTGATAAAAAGTAGCCTAAATTAATCCTTATAACTTTAGCTATCTACCAGTAAAGTCTCGTTAAAATCGGTCCAGCCGTTCCAGAGATTAGCCGGAGCAAAGTGACACGCTGACAGACAGACATTTATTTTTTAAATTACTTTTTCGTTTTCAGTAAATATCGTTGCCAATGCAAAAAAAAAGCAGAAGATATCGTTTAAAATGTCATATGCATTTAGAAAAACGTTGTTAGTTGAAAGTTACAAACTGACACTTCAATTTTATTTATTTGTATAGATGTATAGATTTGGAAAACCTCCCCAATCTTGGCGTTTCCACTGACGCGGAGCGGGGCGCATAGGAACTTAGTGGTTCCCAAGCGGAGTGGAGCGGAGATTTCGAGCATAGTGATTGGTCAATTCGGGTACCGCAAGCTCCTGTCCGCCTCGCCCCGCGTCAATGGAAACGCAGCCAAACGTCTATAACGTCTAACGGTCGTCATGGTAACGAAGTTGTTTACAAATGGAAAACAAAAATTATGAAATGCTATACATACCGTATTTATATCAGCTTAAACTATTTGGATTCATGTTTTTGTTAATCCTAATAATTTTATTAATCCAAATAGTTTAAGCTGATATAAAAACGGTATTTATAGCATTTCATAATTTTTATTTTCCATTTGTAAACAATGTTTGTTACCATGACACCCGTGTCATATAAACTGGCAACGACGTGAATCGATCGAGCCCAGGTTCAAACCCCGCGTGACCATCACGTATTTTCTTCTTTTTTCTAATTTTCTGCTTATTTTTTTCAACATTTTCTTTCATAATAACCTTTTCGTGACAATAACGAACATACCGTAAAAAAAATTTGCGAAATTGGTCAAGCCGTTGTCGAAGCGCACACGATGTAAGAAATTTTGGAGGTCGTTTTTTTACACTTTGGGCTACATTTTTTCGGTTTTAGTAAGGAACCCTACTTTTTTTAAACATATAATATAGCCTATGTTCAGCGCTAGGAATGTAGCTTTCCAACGGTGAAAGAATTTTTCATATTGGTTCAGTGGTTTCAGAGCCTATTCCATTCAAACAAACAAACAAACAAACAAACAAACAAACAAACAATCAAACGTTACCTCTTTATAATATTAGTATAGATTACCTAGATATTTTTTATAGGTAAATGTAGATAATAGATATATCATTTAATAGTATTAGTTTGTATAATTAATGTAGGTATGTATTTGTGCTAATTTATATCTGATTTTTTACACGACTACGCCTGCCTATTTTCTATCGACTGTATGTCTGTCCTGCTCAAGCACGCATGATTTGTAGCGCGTGCGATCGGGAGTCTGTCCCGATATGATATTGAAAACTAAGTTCGAGGAGTAAGAATTAGAGATGAAACGGATAGTAGGTTGGCCGGATACCGGATACCGGATATTCGGCAAGCTACTAGGCCGGAGCGCCGGATATCCGGCTGCCGGATATCCGGCCTTAAGATAATATACAGTGTGTAAAATGAGCAACTATAACTTTGAGACACGTTTATACTACCTTTCCTCATTTTGGAAATGTATTTTTTTTTTTTTTTTTTTGTCAAAAACTAAAAAATTTTTTTAACTTCTCACCATTTCTTATTAAAAAAAATTTTTTTTTGAAATTTTTGTAAAAAAAAAATACATTCTAGAATGAGAAAAGGTAGTATTATCATATCCCAAAATTATAGTGACTGCTCTTTTTACACCCGTTATAATAATAAGTTTGATTTGAATACTGGCGCGGTGAACGAGATCGGAAATATTCAGGCGCATTCGGGTCTCACGTAACCGGAGATCGGGTCGACTCGGGGGCGTTCGAGTGTTATCGCTCAAAATTTGGTATTTATTCATAACAATTTGCCACTTGTTAATAAAACAAACATTTTTGATGTGCGATTATAAAAATAAACGGTGTCCACAACCTATTGGAGTGAGATTTTTTAAAATTTTACTATCCGGTATCCGGCCGGATACTTCACTACTATCCGGTATCCGGCCGGATAGTGAAAACAAGGCCGGATAGGCCGGATACCGGATAGTTACCGGATATCCGTTACATCTCTAGTAAGAATCAGTTATGATTTTCGAGAGGTATATAATATGTTTGGGTGGGGATAGTTCTAAGTGATTGTTGCTAGTTTTTGGGGATTTTATCTTAAGTTTATGAAAAAATGTTTTTAGTGTCCCTAGTGATCAAGCGTACTGCGTAATAGCAGTAGGTACTTACGTTGGGAAGCTTTGAAAACAAATGTTGGTTTTCAAAGCTTTCTAACTTTTCTGCCTTAAACTCTTATTGCGCAGTAAATCACATTGTGCCCAGAGTTTCTCTGGTTATAAACTTAATACACATATATATTTATTATCTAATATGTTTAAGGATAAAAAATAAAAAATATGTATAATGTGGCAGTTTACCACTTTGCTTGTCAAAAACTTTATTTGTCCAAAATAACATAAGCCTGTGTCGTTTGTAAAGAGTCCGCCTTAAAACTAAGGGAGCAGTCTCATTATAACGGGGCAGCCTAGCGACATGTCTCCCATTTTTTTTTACATTTTTATGCCGCTGACTTAAAGCCGCTCATATAAAAAATGTGCAACTTTTAACTCGATACACAAAACGCGCACTTCAAAATATGCAGACAAAAGTCGTACTTTTGAGAAAATAAGATATAATCTGAACATTTCACTCAGCTCACGCTCTGTGCACAAGTTAGTATCATTGTCTTGTAAAAAAAATATAAAACAATAAACCTTAACAATATAGCATCACATTTTCACCATCGGAGCCAGCAGATCGGTCATAAAGAATTTTCGGTTTTAGTCCTGTTCGTAATTTACGCTGATGGTTTTTCTTCCTGTACAGCGGTGCCAGACGATGCCACAGATCCAGATTCATCTGCAGATGGCTGGCAGGCGAGGCCTGGGAACCGTGCGTACAAGGCTGCTCGATATTTCGGATGGCTGAAAAAAAGTTACAGATTAGTATGAGACACACTCAGAATAGATGAATAACACTCTTAGTTACAGGATAAGGGGTAACTGGAAGCAAGTTGATGATTATTACCTTATGCCATATACAATTGGATTATAGATAGCATTGGCCTTGGCAAAAACAGAGCCCCAGATGGTGGCCAAGGGGCTGATCAGTTCTGTCTTGAAGATACCGGCAAAGTTGATGATCAAATAAGGTGTCCACGCCATGAACCAGAGCGAGATGGTCATCAATGCAACCTAAAATCCAGGAAAGTTATAAGTTATAAAATATCAAATAAGGCGAGTTCTTACACCTGATTTGTACTAGTAGTTACACAAGAGGAAAAAATTCAAGCAGAATCGTTGTTTTGTACGTTTCGCATTTTATTCACTCATCTATATCTATACTTATAATAAAACTGTAGAGAGGTCAATTCTGTACATTGAATATTTTTTCAAAATACATATTGGAGGATGATTGGCGATCGATACTGATGCCAAAAATGCAATTAGTAAAATTTTTGTCTGTCTGTCTGTCGTCTGTCTGTATGTGCGCGATGGGAACAAAAACTACTGAAGGGATTTTAACCAAACTTGGTACGATTGTAGCCCATATTCCTGGGCAGGTTATAGGCTATATAACATAACGCTACGATACATAGGAGCCGAGCAGTGACGATAAATTGGAAGCAAGTCGGAGGAATTTCGCGCGCGCGGGCTGCGGACGAACGGTTCATGCGGCGGGCGCGGGGGATCGCTTACACAGTGACGCGAAGCAATAGAATGTGGCACTAAAGTAGATTAGAACTTGAAATAAGTACCTAACTAACAGATTTTTTTTTCTGAGAAGAGTGTTTCCACAGTGTCATAATAATATAAAAATTGTATTTTTGAACTTGCTTCACAAATTGAAATAAATTATCATTTATTGTATAAATCAACTTAATTAACTGTATTATTAAAAGAAAGCCTTTCGCGATAATCTAAAAAAACGGGCAATTAAGCGGTTTTTGGTAAACTATTTATACCATCACGGTATTAATCCTTATCATTTTTAATACGTTAGTTGGCTTAAGCATTTCATGAAGTATAATTAATAGTTTAGGAGATAATATAGCAAAATTAAAATCGTTTCGCCGTGATTCGACCGCCGCATCGCGGCGCCGCGCGATACAGGCTGATGCGTGACGTCTTACATCCGAGTCGGGGTGTAGTGTAGGTATCAGATGCTGGTAGGTAGGAATTTTGGCGAAGGTCAACCAAAGGAACTCCACCCCACTGCTGGGTAAAAAATACTATTAAAATGTGCTAACAGGCAGTACCGGTAGTATGAATTTAACCACGCACAGCCGCTAACTGTGCCCCCAGTAATAATCGTGTTAAAAGTACGGCGTATGGCGTATAGATGTCGCTTTGATTTGAAGATATATGACAATAAAAAAAATACTGGACGTTTGTATGAAGCGCGGCGGGAACCGCGCTGCTTCAAACATTCAAATTTATTCTTTTTTTATTTTATATTTTGTTTAAAACAAAATTTCATTTATTTATATTATTATTATTATACTTAGGGTAGGTTATAAAAAACGCTACTAAAGCCGATCGGCGCGGCGCGCCGAGCTGGGGCCTAACTCTCCAAACTGATTCGATTTTAATTCAGATTCGTCTCGCATCGTGCCGCATACTCCCGAAGAAATTGACGTTTGTTTATTTTTATTCTCTGTCGATTGATATGGTCTGGTGTACAAAAAGTTACGTTCTAACGGTTTTCTTTATCCTAATTAATTTCAAAGTAATCTACCAAATAAAACACCAAAAACCGTTAAGATCGAACTGATTCTATTCTCAGTTGTGTCGAGAGTAAGCCTGCTGGATCCTCGGCGGGGCGTGCCGCTGCGCCCATGTCTAACCGATAGTTCCGTTTTAAAGACCTTAGTAATTGCAATATAAGTTTAAATTTAATAATACTTCAAAACATTAATGACAAAAACGGTAATAAGTTGAAAAAATTGAAAATATTTTTATGGTTTCGCAATTTATCCTATGTCGTTTAAATTTGATATGAAGCAACATTTTAATAGTGCATTAAGATGTTGCTTCATATCAAATTTCTATTCCCGGGAAGTACCCTTTAGGTTTTGGTTCCCTTTGGCGTGTCGAAAATTGCGAAAATTAGCGATATAAACGGCTGAATCTTTGGGTAGATGTGGCCAAGATGCCTGTTTCTTTTCACAGCCAGAAGGGACAGTAGAACTGAGTTTTTAATATGATTTTTAGCTTGATACCTACACGTGTTAAAGTTTTGACACCCAGACAGACAGACGGACATCGAAGTTAAATACTTTACTAAATTAACGTGAAAAATTGTCTGGGTCTATACGGTGCATTCGAATAATATTATCCTAACTTCGAATACCTTTGCTGACTTCTACATATTGTTCGAAGGCCTACTTCTTTTGCCGAGCTCCGAAAGGATGGTACTATATTATTATTATACCCTGCATACCAAGAGGCTTGCCGGGTACGTGACTTGCTGGATCGGGATAAACACTGGGATGCACTGGGAAGTACCTATTAGCGAAAGTTGTCAGCGGTTGCGCCAATAAACTAAAAATATATTTAAAAATACTAAAGTGCCCTAAGTCGCGGGCACAGCTAGTATTAAATATACTTACCTAATTGTTTCAATAAATATTGTTTACCTTCGCTAGTTTGCATTCGGCGCTTGTGTTCGCTTGGTCAGATGATCGGAGAGAGGCAACGTTCATTTTCTTTGCCTGTTCCCTCATGGCTTTCTCGTGAGCCGATACTGCCTGTATAAAAGTCAACAAATAATATATTTTGTCTTTTTATTTCACCATATAAAATATATTATTTATTTTTTTACTTACTGCAATGATAAACCAGTAGGAGTAGATGATAAGGAACAACGGCATAAAGTAGCATGCGAACGAGTAGAGAATGATGTAGCTGCGATGGACCCAGGATTTGTCCAAATAGTCAGTGCCACAAACGCACATGTTGCCCTCCGGTGCATACCTTTAAGAAATTGCAGATCCTATATTTTTATGGTATGCAAGTTACAAGTACTACAATCTGCTACCTAATAGATATTATAGCAGATATTTTTTATATTGTCCGATTCAATCGTAATGGAATAACTCACTTGCCCCATCCGAAGAGTGGAGTGAGGGTCCAGGCCAGCGAGAACAGCCAGACACCAAGGATTCGCAGCAGAGCACCGTTGCTTGTTAGAGGTTTGGCGGCAATGCCTTTTACGATGACGTTGTAGCGGTCAAATGCAATCATGGTCATCGACCAGATGGAAACACATCCGAACAATGAGCCACAGCATGCATAGATGTCGCACGCCAGTGGTCCTACAACGGAAAAAACATAAATATAATCATGCAGGAGAGTAAGGTGAGTAGTATGCTCTATGCTAAGTGTTTATAATAAAGATTTGGACATGCCTGCCAATCTCCAGTGCCTTTTGGCAAGAGACAGGCAATTTGAGAAGAATATTAGACGAATCTTACCGAAAATCCACGTTTCGTAATATGTGTTCACTACCACTGGTGGAGACATGGTAGTGATGATTAAAAAGTCAGACAACGCCAGATTGACGATGAACAGATTCGATGGTGTTTTTAGTGTCTGAAAATATATGGGAAATTAAAAGTTATGAAAGTTTTACTTAAAAATAAAACAATGATTTCTAGAATTAAGAAAACGAACCTTTGTTGTTGTAAAAATGTAAATCACCATTCCGTTGCCTGTCGATGCAATAATAAGGATGACTGAGGTAATTAAAGCCAGAATTCCATGCCATAATGGGTTCATAGGTGGAAACTGATACCTTAAAAAGAAAACATGTTGGATAGGTTCAAAATGCTGTTCTTTAAAATTGGCTTGTAGCGTTCATATAATTACTTACCAGTGTGGGTCAATTCTGTGGAGCATTTCTGGCAACACCTTGTCAACAACGGTTTCATTGTTGAATAAGGCCGAGGCCTGGGGTCCCCATGATTGCAAGGCAGCAACACCCGGTGCTGGATCCATGCTCATGATCGTCATTTTGTTACTGTCAACCTGAACTGAAAGAAGGAAATAAGTTATACTCTGAAGCATTTGTTTTCGTAGGACACACGGAAAGTCTTTTCATAGATTGAATAGCTGATTCTATTAAAACGATAAAAAGCTGTTTGAAAAATTATTTCTAATTTAAAAATTAGAACCAAATTTAGGATGTAATTAAAAACTCCAATGATATGTTCCTAAAGACTCACTAATAATGGGAAACTAGGAAGTAGGTCGCCCCGAGATGGTTAATACCAAAAATACTGAAGAAAATCGCTTCACGAACTACTCCAGTCTTTGGTCGTATAAAACCGATCTCCGGCGTACGCCGAGGCGGTCAGAAGCTACTCGGGCTTCGACTAACTGGGCCACGTCTTATATACAACTTGAAGGAAGGATTAGAAGTATCGTAATACAGAAATCGATATTCATAATTAAATATAGGTAATATGGTGTATACTGCCTTCTTGTATCTTCATGTTAATGAAAGGGCCGAATTCCAAATTTTGTTAAATTATTTTGAAACGTTGTCACTTCACTTTACCGCGTAGAAATAGGTAAGACGACAGATTTTTTAGTTCGTGGATGAGGGCATGGAGTGGGGATAGGTGCGCTTGCATAGTGTCATTCTAATTGGGGACTCATCAATAGTAGGTATATATTAGAGTTTCAGCCCCATGATGTCATTGCAGAGGACCTGATAGAGCCGCAACGCCCGTCCGCACACCCATGAAGAGGAGGACATGGTACAGCAACATTGCTGCCCAATTATCCCTCCCCTCTCTTATTTATTTAATGACCATACCATATTTTTTTTAATTATTTTCCGCCTGGTTTCTGGCACATGGTAGCTCTATTGTCCCAGCTGCCACATCGTGATTCGTGGCGCGTCTTCTAGCTCCCTAGCCCCTATTTCCATCCTTTTCCCCAAGTCATTTGTTTTTTATTCGTACTGGACGCGTCATTTTACTAATATTTTGATTCCACATGTAGAGGGTTTGACCCCTGGTCATGGTTACCGCCCAATGCCCTGTTCGGCCCGTGACTACATCATTCGTTTATGAACTTGAACCCTCGCCTGCCAAAGAAGTCTATCCGGAAGAAAACTGAAATTATGGAGAAAAATAAACACCATGTTATGATAAAATTTCTTACTAAGTAAGGAAACAGGCACCATTCTAAATTAAATGGAAAACGTTTATGGGGAACAGTGCCTTAGTAAATCAATGATTTACAAGTGACATGGTCTTTTAAAACATATCGGGAGTCGATTGAAGACGATCACGGCCCGTTGAGAAGAACATATAGCATTTGTGCGTCCAGGTATTTTTTGAGTTGTGTGGAGACGAACCTGCCTCGATTTTCGAGCAGGAGCACGATTCTCGGGCAGTGGAAAAAAGCTCGAATATTAGTATATCCCGCTCGCACGCGCGGTAAATCTCATTTGCATGAGCGGGACAGACCGATAGTAAAAAGTGAGTTCGAGCCCTGAGAATTAGGGCCCAGATTATTACCGGAAATGGAACATGGGTTAATTACTGCCTGAGCCTGAGATTGAACAAGAGTACTTACTAGCCGCCATTCCTTTAAAATTTTTTTTTCGACGACAATGATTTTTTGATTATTTTAAGCCCCTTCATTCCATGACTTTTGGACCTACTGTAAATAATGATGAGGAAATTCTCATATGAAACAACATAATAATAGGTGTTCGGTAAGTAGGTACATTTAAAAATTATATTCTGTAAAGTTTTTTTTTACAGAAGAAGACAAATTTCTGGATAGACATGAAAAACATTGCTTTATTGTTGCTGTTGTTTCAACTACGAGGTTCACTGCTGGAAAAAAGCCTCCTCCAAAGTATTTTATGGGGGTTAGGTATACTCGCCACGCATGGCAGAACTTGGCACCCCATGGACTAGGATGGGACATGGACGGAGTTTTACTGTATCATTTTTAATGTTCTTAATGTCTTACGGATTTAGTAGTTTTTTCATTTTGAAATTTCATTCGCTTTTGATTTTGTATTTACTTTCGTGGCTTCGCCTGCTTGTTCGGAGCACTCTTTCTGCTTATAAACTATTTTATAAACATCATTTTGGTATCTAATTACAAAATCACACATTACCTCATGCAGTTTTGTTATCCATTCTTAACAAGATCACGTCAAAAAAGTTTAAAAATCTATATTTTGCTTTTTGTCATATTTTTGTATTACTTAGTACCTCCCTGAGAATATAGTAGTTAAGTCTGTTAATATCGTTATGACGCCGCTAAGGAGATACAGTATTAGAATACAAATATCCTAACAAGATTATAAACGTTCATATTTGTTTTGCTTAAGAAAAATACTTTGTTGAATAAGTACCTACTTACATATTTTAAGACGTTGTACTATTTTGTTATCCAAGATTTTTGGTCAATGGTCATGTCAAATCTATACATATAATAAATCTGTAGAGGAGTCGTGTCTGTACATTGAAGATATTTGAGAAAAAATATTATAGGGTACCTTTATTTACGCAATAGTACCCAAAACAATGATTTTTGAAATTTTTGTCTGTTTGTCTGTTTGTCTGTTTATCTGTTTGTCTGTTTGTCTGTGGGTTTGTGCACGCTAATCTCAGAAACGGCTTATCCGATTAAGATGTACTTTTCACTTATATATTGCGGCAAGCTTCACTTAACATTTAGTGTTTGTTTTATGTAAATCGGTTCATAAATAAAAAAGTTATGACAATTTTAAAAGATCATGTCGTTTGTGCTGGACGTTTGTAGGAAGCGCGCGGCGGGCCCGAGAGCCGCGCGCCGCGCCGCCGCGCCGCTTCAAATTGTATTCGCAGCAAACGCACCGGGGCCGCGGGGGTGACTTTTATTTGTTAGTTTTAGGCTTGCTAGGTAGGGACAATCTAAGATTTTTTTTCTTGAGTTTATTACGAAAGTTATTTGTATAAAATCAGTTAGTACTTTTACTGTAAAGTCCTTTGTGATAAGTAGGTACTGTATACATATTTGTTAGCGTAGGTTAGTAATAAGTAAATAAATAAAAACCGGCCAAGTGCGAGTTGGACTTGCGCACCGAGAGTTCCATACAAACCTGATTGACATTGAATTTTGATTTGGTCACAGCTTAAATATATTAGAGACCTAAGTATTTGTTATAAGTTTCAATTAAACACATTCATGACAAACGGTACTAAGTTTAAAAAAATCAAAATATTTTTACTATCTATTTATTGTTACTAAAAACGTATGGTTTTAGACGTTGCTTGGTTTCAAATTTTATGATTTTGAGTTCACGGGAAGTACCCTTTAGGTTTTGATTCCCTTGCGAGTGTCGAAAATGACGAAATTTAGCGACATCTGCTTTTGGTTGCATTGGATAAGAAGTCTGATTTTTTCACTGCTTCAAGGAACAGTAGGTATCCTGAGTATTTTATATAATTTTCATCTTGATACCTACACGCGTTTCTGAGTAAAAGGGTCTTGACAGACAGACGAACATGGAAATGATCTTATAATATGTGTTTCGTTTTTTCCTTTTGAGGTACGTAATCTTATATTGCACTTTTTTTTGTTTTTTCTATTTAATAAGATAGACGTTAAAAAACATCTTGATAGTTACTAAACTGTGTTACAGGGGAAAACTGTTGATACAACTCGATTCGAATCGAGATACCTTTTGAAATTCTAACCATTTGCGGCCTGCCCTGGGTATGTGTTAACAGTGTGATTATTATGGGTTTTTTTGCCAAATATCATATTATTGATAGAGTATTCTCTTATACAAATCTATCTTACAAGCGATAGCGCGATGCAGAGCAGACCATAATAGCGACATCTATACGCCAAATGCCGTACTTTTAATACAATTATAGCAAAGTTGAGTAGGTACCTACATTTATACAATACGTTATCCGAGAGTTATACTCAGCGTGCATCATTAGTAGAGATGAAACGGATAGTAGTTTGGCCGGGTACCGGATATTCGGCAAGCTACTAGGCCGGAGCGCCGGATATTCGGCCCTTTTAATAATATACAGTGTGTAAAAAGAGCAACTATAACTTTGTGATACAATTATACTATTTTTCCTCATTTTGGAAATGTATTTTTTTTTTGTCAAAAACCAAAAAAATTTTTTTAACTTTTCACCATTTCTTATTTTTTTGTCGCAAAAATAACAATAAAGCAAAAAATTTTTTTTTTTAATTTTAGAAAAAAAAAAAAATATTCTAGAATGAGAAAAGGTAGTATAATCATATCCCAAAGTTATAGTGACTGCTTTTTTTACACCCGTTATAATAATAAGTTTGATTTGAATATTGGCGCGGTGAACGAGATCGGAAATATTCAGGCGCATTCGGGTCGCACGTAACCGGAGATCGGGTCGACTCGGGGGCGTTCGAGTGTTATCGCGTAAGATTTGGTATTTATTCGTCACAATTTGCCACTTGGTAATAAAACAAACATTTTTGATGTGCGTTTATAAAAATAAACGGTGTCCACAACCTATTGGAGTATGATTTGCCTTAATAAAATAATAAGATTTTTTTTAATTTTACTATCCGGTATCCGGCCGGATACTGTGTTACTATCCGGTATCCGGCCGGATTGTGAAAACAAGGCCGGATAGGCCGGATACCGGATAGTTACCGGATATCCGTTACATCTCTAATCATTAGCAATGTATAATATTATTTTGCATTGTATATTATAGTTCTCATTCCGTCCGTTAAAATTCATACTACAGCCTACTATTGCCGTACATTTTATAGTCTTCTTTGTCCCAATTATGTATTCGATAACTGCATAATACATAGAATTTTGATTAACATAAGTATTGTGTTTACAGTTAAACTAAAAAAGTTATTTCAATATAAGTTAGATTTATGTTTTTCTTGATATTTTTATTTCTTAGTTTTTATCATGGACCTAATGGTTTTTATGTTAGGTACAACTTATGTTTGTTTTTTTTTCTTTTGGGACTTTCTATATTTTGCTACTTTTCTGTAAAAATCAGTTAGTACTTTAACAGTGAAGTGATTTATAATCAGTACCTACAATATGTTTGGTTATTAATAAATAAAAAAACCGGGCAAGTGCGAGTCGAACTTACGCACCTAAAAGACAGCAAAATTTTGCGGCGCGCTGTCTTAATATCATTGTCGCCACACCAGCAGCGTCGGCGTGGAAACGATCATCGTCTGCAGTCGCTGCGGCGCAAAATCCATACAAATCTTAGTACTAGATGTTCGTCGTGTATGTGAGCGTACGAGTAGGTACTATCAAGTAGTCCCGTTCGCATTATATTAATTATACACGGTCGTTTGTCAAGCTGGTAGTAGGAATTGTCAACATAAAGTAGTTTTTTAAATACCTCAACGACAGTTTTTATAACTAAAAATATTTTTAAAACAGATTTATTTAGGGTAGGTTAAGGAGGAGGAGTAATTTAGGGCAGTATAACAATACTGCCCTAAAATACTCTTCCACGCGTACGAAGTCGCGGGCACAGCTAGTCTACTATAAATTCCATATACAATTTCGGTAACAGTTGTAGTAGACTCACAAAGAGCACTTTCTAACTTTACCCAAGGGCTAAGCCAATACATTCAGCTCTTTTATTTTCATCAGGGTTTTTTGGATGATGTAACTTGGAATATGTAGCTGGCAGATGCTCAGTATACCTAATTATCTGGACTGGGGACTTGGAGTCTGGCCACTGCGCCTGAGTTCTAAGGTTCCAGCGAGGTGACTGGTGACATACAAACAGACATACATCGAAACCATAATAATAAGATCATGTTTTCCCCGTGTGTGTACAGTGCCATAAAAAGTGAGTTGTATCTATAATAATAATTATTTTTTGTGGGAAAAACTACCCAATATTCATAGACTATCGGAAACATTAGGCGACATTGGGGTACATTGTGTTAAGGCGTGGAAAGCAAGGCGGCGGTCTCCTTTTGCGAATACGTCATTTCGCAGAAGGAGGCCTCGGAGCGGGACAGAGAGATTGACCCATCCTCTGTTCCGCTTCGCCGGCGCAGGACGGGGGTGCGGAGGCGTCGTTTTGCGGCCCTCCCATCTCACGTCTAGTACGGGGCTCCGGGTAGAGGGATGGGTAACCTCCCCGGCTTTGTCAGTCTCGGCGCCGAGGAGAACGCTTCAGTTTACCGGAGCGCTCTCTTAATTTGATGGAAGTCCGGTCCCTGTAGAGGTGAACCGGCCGGTCGAGGGAGGAGTAGCCTGTGTTTAGACAGATCCAGGCACTCCACCCAACATAACGGCTGATGGCAATCCGCAAGTGGTTTTAGTGGGTAAACCGGCCGTAGCGAGCCGGGAGTCCCACATACCCCTCGGGGACCCTCCCGGGGGGATGCGTAACGCATATCCCTTGCGAAATAAAAAAAAAAAAAAAAAAAAAAAAAAGGCGTGGAAAGCAAGTGTGGGCTCATAGAAATAGGATATAGGTACATAGAAGGAGTGTAAAAAGTAGAGCTAAAAACAGCGATCTGTCTAACAAATTTCAAATGCAAAGATTCATGAGAGTAAAAGAGACAGCAACTTCATGATTTTTCGCGTTGTCACCAGGTCAGAGGTCGATTTGGTGGTCTGTCAAATTTTGGTGGTCTGTCAAACGTATCAAACCAACTAAATAAAAACATCTCTGTATTTTTATAGCTCTTTAGAAATTAGCGACAACTTCAATTGGTAGCATTATATGCCATCCTATTATTTACGTAGTAACTAATACTTAATCTGTGCCTATTATTGTGTCAACAATAAAACATGAAGAAAACATTTTCTTTTAGATTTTATTATTTTAATGTAATAGATAATAATTCTCATCTGACTTATTACAGTTTTTGCAATTTACAACATAACTGTTTCGGAAAAAGCCTTGCTTAGTGAATGCGTGTAAAAGTTATACCTACATCTCGAAAAGAAAACTGTGACGGAACAATATCTTTTCATAAGTATGTTTTAAATGTTATAGGCTTAGTAAATTTATCCAAATAGGCTAGAACTAATTTATTTTAATAGATGTATGTGTATATTATTATAGTTTCTACTAGTATGCGGTGTTTGCATTATATTAAAAAATATTTGTTTACTTATCAAAGAGGTTAAGTTTCTCATAGTGATGTACATTTCTATATCGATAACCGTTCGAAATAATCACTTTATGTTTGAATAGATATATTCGGTACTTTTAACTTTTATTATTTACCCATACCAAGTTAAATATAATTAATCTGCTATTTGGTATTTACAGGTTTTTCACAAAATCATGCTCCAAAAATAAAATG
Organism: Celastrina argiolus; assembly: GCA_905187575.2. Classification (NCBI taxonomy): domain Eukaryota; kingdom Metazoa; phylum Arthropoda; class Insecta; order Lepidoptera; family Lycaenidae; genus Celastrina; species Celastrina argiolus. Next base: position 10,412,821 of record LR994584.1, read on the forward strand.
ATTCGAGTTCATAGGAAAACCAGAAGCTACATAGAGTCATGTTTGCTCTAAACATTTACCCCCAATTATTTTATTACAAACGAGAATATTGTATCACCTTGATGTTGATGCACACGGGTTTCCTGTGAAGCCGAGGTATGAATCCAGTCCTGTCGGTCCATTTGTATCGTCAAATTCATGGCTCTCCTACGTAACTGGAGTGCATGCTGCGTTGATCTCAGTCTGAGAGAGCTTTTTTGTATTTTTGGTGCAGTTTTTTGTATGTTTGTAAGCGTTGTTTACCATTGTTAATTTAATATTATTATACGTAATAAATACATTTTTTATTTATCCCAATCCAAATGCTAGAAATGTCAAATGTCTGTGTGTGTCTGTGTTGTTACACCATTAAATATTACTTGCACTGTACGATTTCCATACACCAGCAGTACAATAAAATGGGATGATAAGAATGACTTGGATGATAATATAATACTTTTTATCTAATAGTTTTATTAAAATAGTATTTTGGAAATAGAAAGGAATAAAAAATCTTTTTTTGAACATAAAATACAATCAATTGTATAGTAGATAAGTGCAATAAGAGGAATTGTACATAAAGGCGGTGTTACTGCTTACAGCAATCTCTTCCTGACTTTTGATTATGGTGTAAGTATATATGACTTTACTTTTTATTCATATCCTCTATCTCAACATTCTTAATTTTGTCAAATTGTTTTTATACGTAACGTTGTTTTGAATAGATAGCATTACGTCCATTACAAACGCTAAATATACTGTTGTTTTTCTAGTTTCTTATATAGTTAAATAGTGTTTTAGTAGATTAGATTCCCCCAGAACATTGAACGGCATCACAATGTTACAATCTTTATATTTTAGCAATAGTAGTACCGAGGTACGAGTATATCTAAGAATATAAGATGCTAATACTTCTTAGATTAGATGCTTATTGACTTAGGTTTTTTAAATCATTAAAAACTCACGCGGAAGCAATGTATCCTATTCATAATATTAATAAACTTCCTCAAGAAGAAATCTTGAATATTTTTTGGGGCAAACTAAAATCGCTTAAGCTTATTAAACATAGACGGAGATTAAGAGGAAAGTAATTTATACTGGGTGGTAGATAGTATAAACAATAAACATTATATCTTCTTCTTTATTTTCATTTTTATCGACATGTGATGTCGACTATGGACGTCCCTCGAATAAAGACATCAAATTAGCTCAAACTAGCTGACATGCAACTTGTGAGCAATTTCGTACAGAGGTGATCGCCCAAAGTGGTGACAAGCCTAAAAAAATAAAGTAACGGACAGCTAGACTTCCCTTTCCTTCCCATTAGCATGTGTCGTATAGTGAGACAAGAACAGAAATATGTCTCTGCTCTTGCTTTTTACCCGGTATCTATGCTTTAGTTATTAATCTGAGTGTGGGCTATTTGCTCGTATAAAAAAGTGGTATATTATACAACTTTAAAAGTTTCACTTTTTGGGTTCTCTATAATATGTCTGCGTCTTCTACTTTACTGAATTGTTTTGACTCATTATTGTAACGGGCGAATTTAAACGATCAATCAATCTAAAATATTAGAACTGGTTAATAAAACAATTTGTAGGCAATTTGTTTATTATTACTGTATAATATATGTACATATATAATACCAAGAACCTAGTACAGTACATTCAATAACATACCTATACTGGTAAAGGTTACATATTTATACTCGTTACTTTTTACCCGACTTCGGCGAAGCCAAAAGGAAGGGTAATGATTTTGGCAGTCTATGTATGTATGTATGTTCCCTCGTAGCGGTTAAACTGCTGGTCCGATTGTAATAAATAAGATGTCAATCGATTCGTAGTGGTCCCGCGAGTAACATAGGCTATATTATTTTTTCGAAAATATTTGGATTTCGAAAATTATACCTCATCTCCAAAAAAAACTAAATTAAGATACTTAATTGTATCGTGTTTGGTATCCAAAGATAGATCTCGGCAAGCACATTACAAATATGTATTTGTTAAATTCAAAATAAATGTTTAAAATGCGGTCGTACAAATAGTGTCTAGGAGTTGTTTAGTTATTTTCTATATGTTAATTTAACGTTAGTTTAGTGAACATATAATGTTATAGTTCATATGGAAACAGAAAAATGTAAAATAAAATAAAAGTTTAAAAAAACTATAACCCGACTTCGCAAAAGAGGGCTCTAAAAAGGCTGAAACAAGAATAATTCAATTTGAAATCCAGTTATGCATAGGTACAGATATGGTCAAGGTAGAGCCGTGGTCGTACCCGCTAAACTATACCTTGACCATTTCTGTACCTATGCATTATCTGGATTACAAATTGAATTATTTTCTTGTTTCAGCCTTTTTTGAGCCCTTTTTTGCGAAGTCGGGTTATAGTTTTTTTAAACTTTTATTTTATGTCAGGCGGGTTGGCGAGCGCAGTGTTAATATGTGCACGCTTTATTTCGATGATTCAACTCCGTTTTTATAAATTTATGATAAATTTATAAAAAATTATAGAAACGGAATTGAGAATGAGCCCGTTTTTAATTTGACAATGGTTTAATGTTTTACTGCCAAACTGTCACATTAAAAATACAACGTCGTTTGTCAAATTTGTTAGTTGGGCGTGTTCCTTTAGGCGCTCTTTTTACACTGAACGCTCAGATCATTCATAACGCACACAGTCGTTTCTTTAGCACAATAGTGAAATTTTAGATCTGAACGTTTCTAAAAATCTGCTAGTGGAACGACTGACAGATGTCAAAATTTAACATTTCCTTTTTATCTCATAAATTCTATTTCTATTTTAAATTTACAATAATAACTACATTATAAAATAATCTATAATAAATTAGCTCGATCCATAACTTAAAAATAACAACGAGATCAGTGAAATCTAAGTAAACGTCAAAAACAAGATGGGATCATTCTGAGCGTTTTGAACAGTTTTTGGCTGACAGCTGCTTGTGGAACACGAGTAAGAACAGTTCAAAACGATCATAATGATTTTTTAAAGTGCTAAAGAAACGCGAATCTGAACGAAAAAAACGTTATTTTCGTTTACTATCAGCTACTGGAACACAGGGTATGTCAAAAAATACAACTGGATCACGAAAATGTGACGAAAATTCAAAACTGTAAACAAGTCTTCAACTATTTTGTATCTTTTAATAATCTGGTGATTTATATAGTTAATGTCGCTTACGTTCAATTTCACATGTAATTAAAATGGATTCAGAAGATATTCAGTTAAGTGACGAGGAAGAAGAGGTAACTGCTGAAGCGGTATTGAAAGTTCTTCAAAACGCATGGCAAAATGAGCGTTTGGCTCCAGAGATTCTCCCCCATCGAAACGATATGATTGAATGTATGCTAGGACAGATTCAACACATGGAACGTAATATTAACAAACTTCCTAAAACAGACTTCCGAGCACTAGTTCATAAAATGGAATTGTGTAGGATTAAGTATATCATCTGCAATTATTTGAAGACAAGGTTAGATAAAATAGAAAAGTTTTGTATTTCCATAGTAAACGATGAAAGACAACGAGTAGAAAGTGGGACAAGTTACTTAACAGAAGCGGAATATAGGTATGCACAGGAGTACTTGCAGAATATGGAGTCCCACATGAAACTTAGTGTGTTGAATCATATTCCAGGGAACATGCAAACTTTTGAACCTAACAGAATGGCTGTTTATCCTAATCTACTGTCTCATGTTTTTCTTAAAGCAGCAAATACTGTCAACGGTATAGTTTTAGAGAATTTATCAGAAGATCAGGATGAGGAAATAGATTTAGAAGGTAAATTTATATGCCCACTGTTTTATATTTAAGATATAAAACAGTGGTGAAATGTGTTTTTTCCATAACTAGGTACTATGCATATTTTATTAAAAAATATTTTTTGTTAACAGAGGGATCACAGCACATTCTACAGTATAAACCAATTGCAGATTTAGTGAAGAATGGAAGTGTGCAGCTTATTTGACAGTTGCCTGTGATATTGTAATTTGTTATTAAATCAAAATTTTATGTTTACATTAATTTATTTAGCAAATATCAAAAAAAGTTTGAAGAACAAGTTAGCATATCTCGTTATCATATCTGCATACATTTTTTGTTATAAAATGCTACTAATATGTAAAACCTCTGTTCAGCGCTATATGAACTATGAAGTTTCATGTTAAGAACTGTTTGTTGTAAATATGAATATATTATGAATGTCATCATATTTCGTATCAAATATGTAAATAAAGAGTTAAGAAAAACAAACTCATTTTATTTATTTATAATTATTACTAAATAATAATGATACAATATTATTTATAACTCGCAACCTCCTGCTTGAGCACCAACATGCTGTATGCTAAGCCACAAAGGGTGTAGGACTTAAATAATCATATTTGTACCAAAAATAAGTTCAGAATGCATGTAAAAATTGCTCCAAATGATAATATTTGTTAGGTTGTCCAAGTAATAATAAATATTCAGAGAAAAACATTTATTAAGTAAGTAGATAAAAGTTGTCACAAAATAACTGGTTTCACAAATGCAACCCTTGTTGAAATGAACAAGCAACACTAAAGCCATTATTCATTACAATTACTTACACAAACATTTTAACCTATTTATAATACTTAATTATACTTTTTATAATTCTTCTGAGAGTTCTTTGTAAATTCGTGTTTTATATATTTCAACATTGAATTTAACTTCACCTATAATTTATGGCCATATGTAATTTGAACATTGAAAAAGCTCTTTAGAAAACTTGTACCTATGATATCTATGTAGTTCCATTAGTAATCCTAGCTATTAAATATCACCTTGGTTTTTTTACTTTTTAAGTACTAAGATAATTGTAATTTCAAACCAGTAAATTATTATTAGCAAAATATTTATGTCTTAAGTTCTTGGAAAGGTACTCGGCATAAATTATTAATTTTAGTTGATAAAGTATTTGTGTATTTAGTATATTTACTAGCTGACCCGTGCCCACTTGCCCCACGTGTTGAGCATACAAACCGTTTAAACCTTCCCTGGTCTTCCACGAACATTTCAAGACCAAAAATAGCCGAATCGGTTCAGCCGTTCTCGAGTTTTAGCGAGACTAACGAACAGCAATTCATTTTTATATATAAGATTATAAATTCAAAATCAAGTATTTTATTTTTAAATTTTAAGTACCTAGTATTATTGCGATAGGCACACCAGTCTTAATTTATAGTGCAGTTCAGTTTTGTTTACCTATTACCAGTGCATTTGAAATAAATACAGTAGGATTAAAATCTATAAAATGCAAAATACTCATGTAGCACCAAATATGTATTCTATTTATCATACTTACTAGTAATATAAAACAATAATATGTTCAGAAAAAAGTTATCATTATCATGGCAAACATGGGTACTTAGTGGCTATTTGAAAGGATTTCTGTGGCAATGCATTAAAGTAAATAAAACATAATTACTTATAATAAGTAAATAATCATTTATAAGTATTAATAGGAGGCACTTATTTTATATCAATAATCATATTTTATTTTAAAATATTATTTATATTACAATAAATTCTTAATGTTAGATCACTTATATATGCTAAATACAATAATAATAATAATAGTTTAAGTAAGGTGTTTCATCTAAATTTGTTTAAGGCAGTCAACAAAAACAGAGACATGCCATAGGCAAGTCTGACAGTCTAGACAATTTAGTAAATATAGTAGTAGTATTGAGTATCTGTCTATTTTTGTCTGGCACATCGGGTTAAATAGGCATTTTATTAGGTACATTTATAATTATATACATGTTTTTAAATGTTGCGTACAGTTATATCTCAGAAATAAAATTAATATACTTTTTGATGTAAGTACATTTTAAGTTTTTTTGCGAATATTCTATACAAATGCATTTTCCCTAAAAATTATATTTTAGAAATTATCTAAGTACAAGTATATAACTAGTTGTGACTCCAACAGTGCTGTTACCAGTAAAGTCCCTCAATAACAATATTATTACTAGCCTTCAATTATTTAGACAGTACCTACAATTTATTTACTTATCACACTTTTAAGTACTATGTTTGCTGTTGGTCCTCTGCGTCGACATATTTGATGTGTTCTAAGTAAGCTTTGTGGGCGGTTTCCCGTAGGCTCTGTTCAGACGCATTGCCCAGCTGTTGCACCATGCGGGTGAAGTGTCCGGTTTCGTTCTGTAGCAAGTCGTGAGGATGACCGCTCTCGACGATCCGTCCAGCCTCCATGACCTAGGGAACAATTTTGTCAGTTAGTGAACAGGAACAATCTTGACATTTCAAACCAGTGTGTGGGGTAAGAAAAGATACAGATCCGAGTTGTCGCGACTCGAAGTATTCACAAAAAAATGTAAAATGGTTGGACGTTTGTGTAGCTTAATAAGTAAGTTAAATGTGATCTAATAATAATTGCAAAGCATTTCAAAATGCATTCCTTAACATTTTTGAATTAATGAGAGAAGATAATGAAACATAATTACTGCCACATATCACTTTACAATCACTACATAGTATAAAAGAAAGCCGCTGTCGGTGTCTGTCTGTCCCTATATATATGTATATGCTTGAATATTCAAAACTACGTAACGGATTTTGAAGCGCTTTTTATTAGGTAGAGTGATTCAAGAGGAAGGTTTACATGTATGCCGTTAATAGGTGCTGTCATACTTTTTATACAATTATTATTCGTTAACGTCAGCTAGTTTGTTATAAATGGTAATGGTTATAATGATTCTCAAATAATGTAGCGATAACAAGTGCCAATATAGGAAATGGCCTGAATGCCTAGGATAAGATAAGAGAGTATAAAGTCTACCGATAACAGTGATCAAATATTTGATTATGATTCTATTTATTGCCACGACATATGAGCCACGTTTCAGTGGCATAGCTAATAAGTACTTAAGAGCAATAATCATCGCCCATTTGAATCTAAGAGTAGGTATAATTTTATTTTTTAACGGTTACGGTGACTGATTTCATTGAAACCAGATCCGCGGGAGATGTTCTATAGTGCCCAAGTGTGTGTGCAATACACAAGAGCACTCTCCCTTCCTTTACTCCAGAAACTAAGTGGGACGGATGGCCGATACGAATGGTGAAAGATCAGATGATGATGATTAGATGAGAATTTTTATATGCCCATCCGATACATGGATATGAATTTTTTTTCAGCCTAAATTATCCTAAACAGAACTGAAAACAATATTTTTTGTTGTTCCAATCAAACTCACGACCTCCGAAGTCTAGAGCTAAACTCTATACCACTGTAGGCGACAATGAAATTAAAAAAAAACTGTAAGCGGAAGGTAGACAAGGTAGGTACGTCAACTTACAACAACTCTGTCGGAGTCTGCGACGGTGTGCAGTCTGTGCGCCACGGTAAGAACGGTGCAGTCCGAGAAGAACTTCCGGATAGACTTTTGAATCAGCGCGTCGGTGCTGAAAAAAAGCAAAAAAAAGTTAATGAAACGACTCTTGAGCAATAAATAATAAATCTGTTGGTTGGTTAGCGTTGGGTCTGTTCGTTTGCCCCTTCATTCAATTCAATACAAATTGGAAGACTTCCGTCTGAAAGACACATATATGTATATACAAAAACATTATTAATTGAATACATAATTAATTTATATCACGTCCATATAATGCCATTATTTTAATTATATACATATTATTATTACTACGTAATCCGGCTCGAAGGACCATGTTTTAATCCCTTCCTTGAGTAATACACACTGATTTTACTGTTTGTATTTATTGAGACTGCTACACTAAATTAACATTTGACACCATATTTGTCATTCGTTTTCTTAAAGAATTAATTAAAAGCACTGATTAAACAAAACAAATATTAAATCTACATAATATACCTAAGTATACCGCAATATTATACTCACTTAGGATCCACATTAGCAGTGGCCTCGTCCAGGACAAGCAAACGGTTTCGCGCGAGCGCCGCGCGCGCCAGGCACAGCAGTTGTCTCTGCCCGGCGCTGAAGTTTGTGCCGCCTGACTCTACTTCGGATGTTAGCGCTGTCACGCTGCTCTTTAGCTCCACCTAAAAATATAGCCCATGTTACTCGCGGCATCATTACGAATCGATTGACACCCGATTTATTTATAAGCAGTAATTTGGACGCTACGATAGAACATACATACAGACTGCCAAAACAACTCTTTTGGCTTCGCCAAAGTTGAGTTTACGGAGGACGACTCAGTATAAGTTTCACAAGGATGTTTTTTATTATAACTTCGGTTATGTATAATAACGGTTTGTCACAAATATGAAACTGTCGCAGTGTGACAAACCACACTTGTATTTTAAACCGTGTGGTATACTCGTAAACTCGTAACTAATAAAAATATTTATACACTGGATTAGATATACAATGTTTTCTCCTTGTCTGTCAAATAAAATCAGACAAGGAGAAAACATACAGAGGTTCTCAAAATTACTAATACTACTGTCCATATTACTTATTTGCTGTAAATAACACTGACCTGTTCTAACGCTTGCCATATTTCCGCATCCGTGTATTTGTCGAAGGGGTCCAAATTGTACCGCAAACTTGCTGAAAACAGCACCGGTTCTTGTGGAATGATGGAAATCTTTGATCGCATTTCCTGTTAACAAATATAAGTAGGTAAGTTCATATTACTTTACTATTAATAAAAATACAGTTAGTACTTGCCTACTCTTTTCTTCATAATATATAGATATAAGTATAGAATAAGACTAAAGAACGAAGTTTATCGACATAATGGTACCTAAGTGCTACTAATTTGCCATTTCTTATCAGGAAGCATAGGCTAGTTCGATAAATACGATTACTGTTGCTTTAAGACTTTTATCGTTATAAGTAGCAACTAAGGTATAATATACGTAGTATACTATAGCTTAGCTGAGCTAATAGTATATTATAGCTTAGATGTGATAAAATAATAAATAAAAAATGTATTTAATGGTTTTTAAACCTTCCCACTAAAAATAACCAATAGGGTAATGCTGACTGTATAATATACTCTACAGTCTATAGATTCATAGTGATGTGAATAATCGAAAATTGGCAATCCAACTAATGGTAAAGTTCTAGCTCCAGAATCAGATCATCTCCGGCCTCCATGCCACAAAAAAGCTTAACATACAAATACATGTGAAATTTTAACTGAATGGAACACACGTGGATTAAAATAGACATGCAAGATTTCTATCTTACTAGCTGACCCGTGCCCACTTCGTTGCGCATACAAACGGTTTAAAACTTCCCTGGACTTCCACGAATATTTCAAGACTAATAAAATAGCCGAATCGGTTCAGCCGTTCTCGAGTTTTAGCGAGACTAACGAACATCGATTCATTTTTATATATAAGAAGAAGAAGAAGTATTTACACACACGGGGACAGATAAAAGCTTGTAATAACCTTGAGAGCGATATCTCCAGTGTCCACGTCATCAATGTAAACATGGCCCTCGATAGGCGCCAGGCGGAACAGCGCCGATATCAGCGAAGACTTGCCTGCTCCCGTACGACCGACCACTCCCACCTGCAAATACATTCACTTTTAAATAACATCAATATTTACCTACCCACTTCTTTGAATGGAAATATATGTTTAATAGCTGTGCCCGCGACTTCGTTCGCGTGGTTATTGAGTGACTTAAACCGTTTATGCAGCGCGCGCAACGAAAGTCCCCAAAAGTAAATTATTTTCTCCGTTTTTGCAACATTTGTCACTGACGCTTCGCTCGTATTGGTCGCAGCGTAATGAAATCATATAGCCTTCCTCTATAAATGGACTATTCAACAAAAAATATTTTTTTAAATAAGTAGTTCCCGAGATTAGCGCGTTTAAACAAACAAACAAATTCTTCCGCTTTATAATATTAGTATAGATTAGGTTTATAGTCAAATGATTACATACCTAAGTAAGGATAGGCCAGTGACATTACATTATCTTGGCAATGTTGCAAGCGCAACGCAAATACTTCCATGTCTGGACTCCATGGCTTGTCAGGCCCCAGTGGGGATGGAGTATTGAAACCGATATAATTCGTGAAAGGCCTTGTCTTTGCGCCAGTTATTGAGTCAAGCGAACACTATCTCAAGTTTAAGTACTAATAACGTGTCGAATATCACATTTTAACAAACTAAATCTAATTCTGGTGCTCGCGATTAAAAGATATAAGCAAATAATTTTATTTTGTCCACCTTTTTTCGCAAAACAATTTTGGCTAGAAATTCACGCCGCACAATTGCTATGACGTACTTTGCTCTTTTTCGTCTTGCAAGTTTAAATTGTATGTATCCTTGTAATTTTTTAAGTCACACAGAAATGGGTTTCAAAATGTTTATTATTATGCAATCTAAATTAGACGATAACATTTAGCAAAGTAGGTCGATTATTATTAGTGTAGCAAACATATTTTTTGTCTACCTTCCATCCGCTCTCGATGACAATATTCAGGTCCTTAAGTACGGGATCGGCTTCTTTGTCGTATCTCAAGAAGAGATCTTTGAACACAAGCCGGGCCCTCTGAGGCCAGTCCTTCGGTGGTGAAGGGCCCTCCGTGACCTCCTGTGGTAGCAAAGTGAACTGTACGACCCTTTCTACGCTCGTCATATGTGAGATCACTTCCGTGGTTTGTTTGATACCGTATTGGACCATGTTCACTAAAATCAACCCTTGACTGAGAGCCAAACCCACGCTTCCCGCATTAGTTTTACCTGCAACAAAATCATAATGGTGTACTTTAAACTGACTTCTAACAAAAAGGAAGAGTTTCCTCGACAAAACTTCGAAATGAATGAAACAATTTTCACACTACTGCACCGTGTACTTTTAGTTCGAAACGCGCTTTGATCTCGAAAAACTTCTGTTACAGGGAATATACAATTTTTATATATCATGCACATATTTAATACTCATAAAATATAATATTAAATCCCAGGAACACACAGATTTTTTTTTGCGTAATTCGAACCCACGATTTCCATCAACAAAGAGACATCAATACAGAGGTCACTAAATGGTCAATGTTGCCAATAAAAAATATAACGTTAATTACTAACAAATTATAGGAATTATATAATTCTAAACTTACCATCATCTTGTAAGAGGAATGTGTATGAAACGACGATCACGTACATCGCCGAAATTAAACTCAGCCATACAGCGAACGTCGTGTTTGTGATTAGTGTTAGGTACCTGCAGATAACATTTTAAATAATTTATTTTTCAAGACAAGTAACAATGTTAAAAAATTTGACTTCAATTGCCTTCAAAATATTTAAAACATCCTTTCGGCTTTTGTTAGTATTTAAAATAATAATAGCTACCCTCATCGATTTCGGTGTTGGCAGCCGATTTCATTGAAACCAAACCAGCTACGCAGCAGTTATTTTATAGTGCTCAAGTGTGTGCGCAATACACAAAGATACTCTCTCTTCCTTTTACTCTCATAACCCAGTGGGACGGTAAACCGACACGACTGGCAAGAGAACAGGCGTAGGACCGACTTTTTACATGCCCATCCTACGCATGGCATGGATCATCTTTCTTGTCTAACCTAACCTAACCAAAGTTGAAAACAACATTTTTGTTGATTCCCACGCGGGAATCGAACCCACGACCTCTGGGCCGAGAGCGAAGCTCAGAAACACTAGACCACGGATGCGTAAGTATTATGCCAATTAGTAACAATAACATTTAAATAACATTTTTATTACATGCAAATTACCGAGACACATATGGAAGGACCAAGCAAAATCTAATGCTATCCATCTATCTCGGTGAAGTCTGTGTACTACTTAGCCGGAAACGACAGTGGTAATAAATCTAAAAACCTTACGACCCCGGGGTTCTCCAGGGTCATACGACTACAGTTCAGCCGCGGTTGAAACTGTACGTACTCTTCTAAAGGCCTCTCCAATACATTATTGAAGGAAGTTAAGCCTACTGGTACCACGCTGGCTAGACGGGTTGGTACAGGGTTTTGTTTCGAGTTTTCCTTCTCTCACACTAGCTGTTGATGTGTGTGTGTTTCCTTTTAGTCGCCTCTTACGACTCCCCTAGGATAGTATCGGGGGTGGTGATAATTGTATTCTAATGCCGTCACCACACGGCAAAAAGCGCAGTTTCCGCGATTGAAAAACTTTTAAAGTTCCGATTTGAATCACGTCGAGTTCCGATTTAAATTGTGTCGAGTTCGGAGCGTTGTCGAGTTCGTGACTAATGAGTGCGAAGTGCGAAGTGTAATTAACAAATGCAGAGGCAATATTCAATTTAACCCATTTTTAAAATCACTGAACCGAAATACACAAAAATCCCACTTTTTGTGCGTTCATTTAAGTCCTGAAAGTTCAATTATTTATAGCCTATGTTATAGCGCTTAACCATACTAAATTAACAAAAAAATGTGACACGTCATCCTACTTTACAATTCCTTATTTTTCTATAATTTAAAATAATGTACAGTGTGTTAAAAGAACAGTCACTATAAATTTGAGATACGATTATACTACCTGTCCTCATTTTGGAAATGTATATATTTTTTTCTCTTCTAAAGAAATCTCTTCTAAAGGCTTCTTATTATTTAACTTACCAGGCCGAAGTGTGCACGTCTTGCTTGTCGTCGAACTGCACACGCAGCAGGTCCTCAGCGCCGCACGCGCGCACCGTGGGCAGCCCCGCCATACTCGCCGACACGTGAGAGAACACCGGGGAACGGGACACGCCCTCCACTCTGTAGTGAAAACGTTTAGCTTGATTCACGTAAAAGGTCGTGTGTAGCCCTAAAAAGCGCCCATTCCTTCTATAGCCTAGATATGCCCCTGACTTTACATTTATTTACTGTTCGGTCATACCATCCAGAAGGTTAGCAAAAATTAATATTTTTTAACTATATTTATTTCTTGTTCGAGAATGTTGGTAAGATGTCTTAGGTATTACATGTAGGTACCTAAACCCATTTTCACTAAAGTATTTCACTCGGAATAATAAATAGTATTTATTATAAAAAATTACCTCTTTATAGCTTGTGCTGTAGACAAGTATACGACAGTCCAAAGGTACATGAGTATACCACATAATAAAGTTGTCACCACCATGTACGGATTTACAATCGCCACCATCACCAAAATACCAATCATCACCATAAAGACCTGAAAATAATTAAATATTAAATAGTTTTCTTCGAAAAAGAAAATTACTTTAATGCAAGCCGTGTCTTAATTATTCAGCAGAGCCGGATTAACATAAACGTGGCCCTAAGGCAACACAATCCGTCAGGGTTGCCTGGAATAGTAACTAGTAATGTTTAGTAAAAATAGTGTTTAAGTCTGTATTTACCTGAATACTGTCTAAATACATCCTAGGTAGGATTTCGTCAACCACACCCATGTCCTTTGAAAATCGGTTGAGAATTCGACCGGATGGATTAGTATCGAAGAATCTCATTGTTGCTGAGAGAATGTTGCTGAACATGGTGTTATGAAGCTTTATTGAACTCCTCATGCATACCCACAAGAACAGCATCGATCTAAAATAAAACAAAAATTAAGGCAAGTCTGTTTTATTACCATACTAGCTGTGCCCGCGACTTCGTTCGCGTGGTTTTTGAGTGACTTAAACCGTTTATGCAGCCCACTCAACGAAAGTCCCCAAATGTGAATATTTTTCTTTGCAACATGTCTCACTGACGCTTCGCTCCTATTGGTCGCAGCGTAATGCCTAAAGCCTTCATCTATAAATGGACTGTCCAACAAAACATTATTTTTCAAATAAGACCAGTAGTTTCTGAGATTAGCGCGTTTAAACAAACATACTCTTCCGCTTTGTAATATTAGTATATATTACTAAGGCATCATTGTCAGTCTTCGTCTGTTTCGCAAAAAGACAATACATTATAAAATAAATAGTTTAAGAATGGGATTATTTTGAAGGTACGGTACCTTTTGAGCACGAGTCTAACTGACACTTGTTGGGTTATTTTACCTTATAAAATAACAGTCTACGTAAAGATAGAAATAGAGTTTGCTTACCTTGCCGTTGTTAGTAGAATGCAGCCCAGAATTAAAAAGCCCCAAACATAAATATAAAACTCATGTTCCATCGCATCACCGTTTCCAAGAGCTAAAGCGGTCATTGCAGTCTTTACTATGGTACCAATTACTGTGGAATTCGGTTTAATCGTATCGGTATCGTTTACAGTTGAAAGGGGAATCACGTTTGTCGCGTTCAAAACTTCGCTTGGATTTTCGTACCTAGCTTCGACTTTATTCATCCTGAAATTATAATAATAATTGAATACGTATTCCAATTGACGTAGTTACCAAATATACAAACACGATAAAGTTTTGATCTTATATCTGTAAATAGAAAATTACCAAAGAGTCAGCCAAAGATCACTCATGGACGTTACGACTTGAGCCAGCATAATAAATATAAAGGTAGACATTATAAGGAACCAGTTGGCCCCGGCACGGAAGTATTTCATGTATACAGTGGACGACACACGGCCTGAAAACAAAATTACTATGTAACAGGAGCAAAATATACCGTTTTTAAAAAGCAATCAATCTCGCTGTAAGTTAATCAGGAGCCCCAAATATCTGTAATCAATTTAATAAAACGTTAATTCAATCGATACTTAGTCACTTAGTCCATATATTAAACATTTTACTGCCTATTAAAGTGGTTCTAAATTCTAAAAGAATTTCGTTTTTTTAAAAGAATCTCTACAATAAAGTAGTTAAAACCTTTGTGTACCTACATATAAAAATTAAGAAAATACCTAAGTATAAATTAAAAATACATTGGTACACAAGTACAATAACAGAAATTGAATGTTCAATTCAAAATATTATATGAGTATATTGAACGAACTCTAAAGTATATTTATGTTGGTACTTGGTACGAAGTAGAGGGACCCTAGAGTGAGATGCACAATTTATTTCTATACATCAAGAAACTTCTGACTTGACAATGTTATCAGCAATGCTAGTAAAACGAATAAATATTTTAATAACGTTAAACAATAGTGCCTAAGTCCTGTCTATTATTATCATAAGTATTTAAACTTTAAACTAAGACTTATTTGCTTTTTTCAATTAAACATAAAGCAAATATATTTTAAGTAAAACGCAGTATCATCATCAGGTAATTAATTGTAAGTATACTCCACAGTATTCCAAAAATATCTACGTACTTGTGTGAGCAGTACACATGAGAGCACCATCTACATTTACTTACATGCTTACAAACCGACACGATTGGTGACAGATCAGGGCCCTGATTCTCCTAACTCGAATATCGTTTCTATTATCAGTATGTCCCGCTCGCACGCGTACGATATTTTTTGACGTGCATACGAGCGGGATAGACTGTCGTCCGAAGCGAAGTTCGAGCCACGAGAATTGTGGCTCAGGCGCGGGACCGACTTTCTATGCCATCCGACGCATAAACGCATTCTTGTCAGACAATCCGCGAATGATCATTCTTGTCAAGTAATCAGCTTGTATTGTCTTATGTCTTTGCCAGACTTCAAAATAACATTTTTGTTTTTTCAACACGGGGGTCAAACCCACTACCTTAGGAGTCGAGACTCTAGCTCTTTACCACTAGACAACGAAGGCACCTAAAAGTTAAGCAGTAAGTAACAGGTAACGAGTAACGGTCAGTAAAAACAAGGGCTTAGTCACGATTTCACCAACGCATGTTAGTGTTAACGGCTTGTTAAAATACGATGCCTTCTCATTCATTGATAGGAATTACGAGAGGAACATTTATTTTACAATTTTATTATTATATAAGTTTCAGAAAGAAAAGAATGACACAATATGCCACATGCACCTAAAACATGCAATAAACGTTTGTATATTTGTATTGATAACTGTTGTTATCAAACGTAAAATTCTGATTGATTCTTAAATCAAGAAACAATTTTATATGTAAGTTACTATCAGGGAAGCTAATATAGGTTACCAGTGACATAATTCGTATGTATAATAATAATATTAGATAGGTATAGAACTAATATGTCATTGTCTCGTCATTATAATATCTACAAATAAATTACAAGAATACTATAACTGATTATAAAAAGGACTGCTAGTTTTTATGTCGCACTAAGTCTATGGTGAACACTGTACATACTAGGTAAAATAGATATAAATCTAGCAATTGTTACAAAACACACTGTATTACCACGCACTTATCATTATTATCTATTGTTTGCAGATGAGTGAGTAATCACATACTACAAACACATAAGGCATAATTTTAGTAGAGAGTTTAGTAGTACTTTGTGGTTAAGGTACAGGGAAAGCGATAAGCCGTTATTATTACCTGTGGCAGTGAGTTCAGCAGTTTCTTCCTGATCATCTTGTAGGCCGGACTGCCCCAGTGCACCGTCGGCAACCGTGCTCACACTAGCACGAGACTAAAAATAAAAATAGCATCAAAATCTGTGCATTCGTTGTGGAGTAACGATGCAACGCTAGCGACGGACAAACAGAAACGCAAACTTTAGGTGAGGAATAACCGCAACTAGCGCCACTCTCATAAAAACCGCCAAAAGTGGCCGTTTTAGTTATTACGTAAGAGAGTAAATACAGTATAGGATTGAGAGCTGTAATTAAATGCCAATAAATTAGTTTAACTATTTACTTAAAGTTTCAACCGATTACTTTTTTTAATAAGATCTTTATGTCATTGTAAAATTTATTTTAAAAAGAGTGGCGCTAGTAGCGGTTATTCCTCGCCTTAAATGAGAAAATTAGTAAAATTGAGCGTGAATTTATAATTGTTAAGATTTTTTTCGTCAATATTAGGTTTATTGTTATTGTATTATTATCATCACCAATCGCTTAATTAGGTATATTGTTAACCGCTTGACTAACTATCAATGTTATAATTAGATTATACCATACCGCTATAGATAAGCTTCGATTTATTTTCAGCGGCTCTTCTCCATCCTGTCCCGCGGGGGTTTCCGCTTCCTCAAGTAATTCTTCAAACAATGGCAGCTTCGACATTTCATCAAACGTTCCGTGCGACTCAACCTCGCCCTGCGGAAGAAAAAAAAAAACAAATGTTATTTTCAGGAATGTTACTGCACTGTAAATACAAGATTGTTGCCCTTTTACGGTCCTAGCGACGCCACTCGTCAAATGCCCCATTATAATATTATATTATCAGCTATTAAAAATAAGTGTCTCTACTACGCACAACAAAGTAATTACTTAGAATTGCATTTTTTTATAAAGCGGTTTTATGAAAAGATTGGACTGTTTAAAAAAATTGGCCACTTGACTGAATCGTCGCGAAAAAAAAATTAAATGTCTTTTTTTAAATGGCAATATAACTGTTATACAATTCTACTTTATCTGTGTTACGAGTTAGGCGGCTATTTCTATAAATCGTAAGACGTCTTAGTAAATACTCATAATGTTAGTCAATTGTCTTAGGATAACACTAAAATTATATTAACATTGCGTGGAATCGTCGTGTAATATCGATTATTATTGATAGAAAAAGTAAAAAAAATACATTTAAATTAAATTAGAATCCGAGTTTATAAAAGCTGACAGTACAAATCTACCAAAAGTGCAGTAATTTATGATCACTAATCTTTTTCCGTCGGTTCATTTGGTAGCTTATCATTTTTACAATAATTGTAAAAAAAATAAGTAGTTTCCTATTTAAAAAGAGGTTCTTATTATGTGTTTGTTGCCGTTTTATAGTAATACCTATCACCGAAATGACAGTTTACTGGTTTATTCGCGCGAATTTCAAATTAAATTTTTTTTTTCTTAGATAATACTTCTTTCAAATAAATACATTTTGGAGAAGGTTTAAAATAAGTCGAAGCTAAGTCTGTAATAAATGTTGGAAAATTATCGAGCCTATTGGTAAAATGTTGACTATTGTGTATCTACTCTTCTGACTCTTTTTGTGCAACAATGTTGTGGCAATATTTCACATTTATAGGCTATAAGAACATTTTAATAGTTCCCATTTCCCAGGATAATATTATCAACACAAACAAGTGATAAGCGTGAGGTCAATGGGACTTCGGTGATGACCGACTTTACAATGTTAAAGTACTCTACAATATATTATTTTTTACAACCTTGACCTGCTGCTATGTCAAGGTAGGTACGTTATGATTTAAATAAGTCTGAAACATGTATTGTTTTAATTATGTTACAATACATTATTATTGTTTCTAGAATTTGTTTCATTTAATATCTACTATTGACTCTAGTGCTATTTCTATGGGCACTGCACCTTTTATTATTAGTTTTTACTAAACACTGGCTCTCTCTAAATTCCTACAGCCTTTAATTCCCTTTCGTTATTTCAAATATTTTTACTTATCATTATAATATTATATGTATGCCCACATGAAAAGTTGATCTTTGTAAGTACATAATA
The DNA here is from genome assembly GCA_905187575.2 of Celastrina argiolus. NCBI lineage: Eukaryota > Metazoa > Arthropoda > Insecta > Lepidoptera > Lycaenidae > Celastrina > Celastrina argiolus. Next base: position 10,431,311 of record LR994584.1, read on the forward strand.
TATGAAATCACATTGCCAGACAGACAGGTTAGGATAGCACGTGATAGCGATAGCAACATTGTTACCTCTCATATCTTTATATTGCTCTCAGCGCACGAGGATTTATTCTTATCTTTATCTTACTGTAGCATGCATGTTTCTATGTAAAGTATTAATTGACAAAAAGGATAAGTTTCCACATTCCTAACTAAGCTACCAATCGTTTGACCAATAAATATAGTATGATCTTAGTAAAAGTACCCCGATTTGTCAAGTCAAAAATTTTAGGATCTTTATCGTATCATGTATTTATATAAGGGCAATATGATGCTGCAATTTTTTTTTATACGCGCGTGGAAAGCCGCACCAGGACGTTGATGCACTCCGACACCAGGTACTTGCTCACGTGTGCTCACCGCCGTCAGCGGGTCATCCAGGAGGTAGATGTCGACCTATGTGAATATATACTAACATTTCTGAGTATGACGACTTCGTCAGCGGTCTTGAGGTGGTGCAGCTGGTGCGTGACCAGCACGCGCGTGGAGTGCCGCAGCAGGCCGTTGACGCACTCTGATACCAGGTGCTTGACCAGGTGCTTGCCCACGTGCGTGTCCACCGCCGACAGCGGGTCGTCCAGGAGGTAGATGTCGGCCTATGTCAATATATACTTACATTTCTGAGTATGACGACTTTGTCAGCGGTCTTGAGGTGGTGCAGCTGGTGCGTGACCAACACGCGCGTGGAGTGCCGCAGCAGGCCGTTGACGCACTCCGACACCAGGTGCTTGCCCACGTGCGTGTCCACCGCCGACAGCGGGTCATCCAGGAGGTAGATGTCGGCCTATGTCAATAAACATTTGATACATATTCAAATTGTAGGCGAATACTACCAAAACTAATTACGGAAAGGAGTTGTTGACCAAACTCCTTTCCGTAATTTTAAGTAAGTTCGGTAAGTTACATATTATAAAAAATACAGAGTTATATATGATTCAAAGGGTCTGGGTCTAGTTTCGACTATCACCTCTCGGGAAGTTGGTTTACTAATTACTGCAGTCTTCAGACCGGCACTCAGCTTGAGATTGATGGAACCAAAAACTTTTAGCTGATTTCGAGTAGATAAAAACGAAAGAGATATATAAAAAAAACTTATAATTTTCAATTTATAGAATTGCTTAAGTTTTTACTACTTCTAAAAAAGTGTTTTTTTAGATAACGTAAATAAAATAAAAAATTATGGTGTATTACTTATTAACATTAAGTATTCATATCATCTCGTAACCTTGAATACTATAATTTGAGTTATTTACATGCCGTCTTAGTACTACATAATAGATGTTATTTTAACTGCTTACTTTGTGATGCGATATAGTCATAAAAATATGCAAAGCACTGACTCAATTCTTTTCTCAATTATCAGAATCATGACAGAAACTAACAAAATTATAATTATTATGCTGAAGTATACATAATTATTATTTACTAAATGTAAATAGATTAAAAAATTGTTTAGTTACAAATAAATGACGATGATATTTTAATGGATTGCGATTATAAAACTCCTTGCGCTCAAGTTATAACAGATAGTAGGTAATTGAAGTATGTGCGTCACAGCGGCTTCACATGTAAATTTCACAATTCATTTTTATTAATAACTATTCTTTATCGTTTTTCAGATTAAGTACTAGCCAACCCAAAACGAAATTCTGGAATAAATGATTTTTATTTATTCATTTATTTAGTTATAGTAGGTTTAATTTTACAAATGTATCTATGCCATCATTTGTTAGAAGAACACAAAATATTTATAGTAGAAAGTGGCAACATGGTATATGTCTAAATATAAGTCTACTTCATAAAGGTCCCGAGTTTGTACCTCGTACGCGCGTCAAATAATGCATTCTCGATCGCGACAAACTGACATTCAAAACTAAGTTATGAGAATTTAATTTTCTCGATCGCGACAAATTGACATTCAGAACTAAGTTACAAACTTAGTTACATTTACAGAATTTTTAAATAATGCCGTCAATTCTGGAAAGCAGTGTGATATTATATACACTGACTTTTCAAAAGCGTTTGATAAAGTATCTCATCAGAAGCTACTTAGCAAATTATCTGCATAAGGAATTACTGACGCACTTTTAACACCGGTAAAATCATACTTAGTAAACAGACCGTTTTATGTCGTAGTTAATGGCTATCGATCCTGCTATAATAGTGCAACATCCGGCGTTCCCCAAGGATCTCATATAGGACCAATCTTGTTTAATTTTTTTATTAATGACATTATAGAATGTTTTCAATCATCAGAAGTCTATATGTATGCAGACGACTTAAAATTTGGTAAAAAAATCACGAGCATAAATGATTGCATTATTTTACAAAATGACCTTGATAGACTTAATAAGTGGTGTAACAATAATTTTATGTCCCTGAATATAAAAAAGTGTTTTTCTGTTAACTACTCCCGAAAAAATAAACTTATTAAATTTACTTACCATGTAGAAAACCAATCATTAGAGAATGTTGACAAAATCAGGGACTTGGGCATAACTTTTGATAGAAAATTGACATTTATTTCACATATGGAAAGTGTAATTGCGAAGGCCTCAAGGTTACTTGGCTTCGTGATAAGAACTTGTAAAGATTTTCGTAACCCAAAAGTAAAAATTTTGCTTTATTATTCCTTGGTGCGAAGTGTTCTAGAATATGGTATACAGATTTGGCGATCGCACTATGCTACACATACTATTCGATTAGAGCGAGTCCAAAAGAGGTTTCTTTGGCTCTTAGCTTTTTCAGTTGGTAAAAGTAAGGAGCTAGATTCATATTACTGTAGGTTAAAATATTTTTCACGATTTAATCGCTCTGGATTTGATTCGCTAATTCTTCGGGCAAAAATAACAGATGCAATTTTTATTTATAAAGTTTTAAGACATAAAATAACGTGCTCGCAACTGCTACAATGTATAGGGTATCGTGTCCCAGTTCGTCTCCCGCGGGCTCTTATAACTCCTCTGTATTGTCAGCCAAAAAGAACAAATCTGGGAATGAACTCTCCTTTGACTCGAATGTCAAGATTAATTAATGAATGCAGTAATGTCTTGGATTTGCACTTCGATTCCCCAACGTCTTTTTTCTGCCATTTAGGAGACTATCTTAAAGACAACTGACATTTGGATTTTTTAAATATTCTTTATTATTATTGTTATATTTTCTGATTCGTAATTACAATTAAGTCAATCAGTATTAATTTTATAATTCTATTTTAGTAATCAATGTTTTTTTTAAATTAATTTGCTATTTTATGAATTTTTAAATCAATTATTATTATAAGTATTTTAGCCAATTGTTACGCATGAATTTTTGTATATTTTAATTTTAATTTATTTATGTGTTTTTTTTTTAATTTTATAATTCTATTTTACTAATCAATGTTTTTTTTTAAATTAATTTGCTATTTTATGAATTTTGAAATCAATTATTACTATATTTTAGCCAATTGAATCGCATGAATTTTTGTCTATTTTAATTCTAATTTATTTATGTGTTTTTTTTATCAACTTATTGTGAATGTGGAGTTTGTCTATAAGTAATTGGTATGCGTTTTATTGTATTTTATAATTGTATTTTTTGTAATGAATTTACGTGTAATCAATTGTTGACAAACCTAATAAAACAAAAAAAAAAGAATCGTGGCTCAGAAGTTGTAGGCCACTAATCCAACCAACAATCGATTTAGTTCAACCGTTACGATGGGAAAAGGTTACGTGTTTACAATCAATATTCACATGTCTATAGCAGGCGCGTGCCAGTCCGATGCGAGCCCGCTGTCCGCCACTGAGACTGATGCCCCTCTCCCCCACCAGGGTTGAGTCTCCGGCCGGCAGCTGCTCAAAGTCACGCACTAACGCACACGCGCTCACCACCTAGAATAAAAAAGGTTTATTTTTTGTGAAATAGATATGACCGAAAAAAGAACAAGGGGTCTAAAAAGTCCAAAAAGTCCGAATGTTTTGTATTACGTTTCATGATTGGATTTGTTTCTGATATCATAAATTGGCTGCAAGTTGGATAGGAACAAATCAGTTTAGACAGTTTATAATAACACGTTTTATAGGAATTGTTTAAATGTAAAAAAAGAGAATGGTTAGAAGTTGTACTGTAAAAACAACGTCTACCAAAACATTGTATGAAAATACCGCACACACCAGACCAGAGTCGCCATATTGAAGGTACCCGCTAAGGTAGCGTTAAGTCGTAGGCGTAACATTAGCTACGCTCCTGGTATGAAAGTTTAGTAAGAAATAAGTGAATAAATACTATCCAGATTTTTCACATCAACTATTGCATTGTTAGAGATTTACTGATAGGTTACGTTAATACATATTTGAATATTTACTAAATTGTTATGTAGGTAAACGATGATATCTACGTCAAGGGAGTTCACAATTACTATTCTATGCCATAAACGACGGTGCCGGGTGCGTGTGAAATTTCGCATTCAACAATTATTTTTTTAAGTGAAAATATTTTAAGATTTACGCCAGGGAGTAGATAAGCTGGTAAATGCGCAACAAAAAGTGTGATGAATTTGAGAGGGAGATGTAAGTTAATGGAGATAGAAAGAGAGAGAGTTACGTTCCGTATGTCGTTCCGTATGTAAGACCGTGCAGGCCTATTGTCATACATAATATGATATATATGGAGCTACTAGAGAAGTCTTACTTCAATCGTGTGGCCTAACGTAGACTCGTAAGTTTTTTTTATTAGAGCCACAGGTAATTAGTTCCTGCTCGAAAATATAAACATTTTCCTTAGCACCAGGACTTAAATATTTTCATACAGAATGGAACTACAGGCGTGGTTGTAGTCCGTATTTAATCGTGTACCTACTCACGATTCATCGATGCAGTGCCACACTATTGAGTGATTTTGTTCTAGTCGAGCGGCCGGCAGATTGATGGTTTGTACACGAAGAACCGTAACCTTAGTAATATTGACCCAGACGTGATTTATGTATTCATTATGTATCGGAAACTACCTTCAGATGTATATTCGCTATCACAACCTCTGCGTATACATTTTTGTTATCATGAATTAATAATGTAATCGTGTACAGCGGTCATATCGTTCTGTGTCATCGACAGTGTGAAATATCAATACGTCACCTATTATGATCAGATGACGAGGACTATCGGAACCCAAATTATCACCTCAATATTTATTATCATGATATCTTGACGTGTCATTGATTTTTATATATCCTATTCCATCTTTGATACGTTGGAAAAGTCGCGTGACAGAAAAGGCAAAGTTACAGTTACTGATACAACAATAGCAACTAGTTGCCTACTACAGATAAACTATAATAATTAAACGGATTTTTCTTTTATACGGGGTAATTCATGGTCCATATATTATGCCGTATATAGTGTGAAGAGAATGACGCTAGGAGCATTTTTTGTTTTGGCACCTCATATAAATTAATTAATACAACTAAAAATATATATTCAAAGGTCTTAAATGAGCTCGCGGGCTGCTAGTCTATACACACGTACGCACTGGTTGACCTAAGAGGATTGAAACTCATCTGCTTTGTGACTTTTATGGAAATCATGATTGGTCGCGGTATGGTAAGTAATTGTAAAAAAATGCTTTGAGTGTCATTGTCTTCACACTATATTCGGCTTGATATATGAACCATGAATCACTCTGTATAAAACCAAACAAATATATGCCCAGTGTAAATATGCTCTTAACCGGCTTTTATGATTAACGCATTTTAATTTTCACGTCCAGCTAGTGACGTGTTGAGTCGTTTGACCTAGTTCTTCTGGCATCACGTGTACGTGTGTCCTACATTTCGATTTCCAAATTTTGCTGAGTAGTGAGTATATGCATCAGATGAATATAGAGTAATGTCATTTGATGAGGAATACTTTGTAGGTAATTTTTTTATTTATTTTCAATAATATTAAATGACAAAAAAAAGAGTGAGCTCAGTGTCACAAAAACCCGTGTGGTTTGTCGACATACGAGTAATATTTAAGTGGTTAGAAAATTAAGTACCTAAGTGGGAACTTTGAGAATTTTTTAATAATTTGTAAATGAAAAAAGTGAAATACAGCGCTTGGTCTCATCATTAATGATTTAAGTAATTTAGACGTTTCAATCAGGCAGAAGGAAGTCGGAGAAATGTCACAATCCTAACAGAACACCAAGGCGCATCGAGAAATGAAGTTTGTGTTGTGCACCTGAACCCTATAATAGGGATTTGGGGTTTTATACATCTCCCTAGTAACTCCTCTGGCATTATGTCACTAATATCGTTTAACATCAATTCATCCGTAAGCCATAAAAGTAATTCTGGATAATATTCTAATTTTTTATACTTATTTTTCAGGGCAAGCGAGTAACAAACAACAGAAATAGCATTCGAGAGACGCCAAATGCGAACGCACATTCCTTTAATCAATACCATAGGCCATGAGCATGGCTCATGACGTAATTTCGGGCGTGACACACAACCAATAATTACTGTACTACTTAGAAATATACAGCTGGAATTTTGACAACAGTATGTAGTCTATAGGCGTTGCATCGCCTATGAGGCGCGGATTAAGAATTTTATTCAGAAAAGAGGCCTTAAATTTGAATATTGATTGAATCTTCGTATTTAATCTTAGATTAAGACTTAATATTTTATAGCAAATATTTAAGAATGTTTATGTTAAAAGCGAGCGAGCGAACATTTTTAAATTAATTACATATTTTTTTGGTGTTATTACTTGTAGTATAAATATTACACTTTTAAATATATTCAGTTACAAAGCGAGTAAGGTCAACCGACCCCACTATTGTCGCCCCTCCTGGATCCGCGCCTGGCGCCAATATGTCACCACGGTGACGTAGTTATTGACGCATTGTACCATTGCCATATTATTTTACTGTACTGTAATACTGCAAACACAGAGACGTGATGACGTGATGAGTTTTTAATACTACTTAGGGTTATAAGTAATAACTATTAGGATACATAATAATTAGTATATTTTAGTTTCAGTTTTGTGATTTTTCTCTAAAATATTTGTGCTTATTTCATAAAACAGATACAGAAACATCATTGCCAAATTAGTATGTTTCAAAAAGTTGTGCAATAAACAATCAAATTAATTTATCAAATAGTAAGGAAGCACAAGGATTTGTAAGTTTGGCAATGACAAACAAAAATAGGAGATAAGATTATTATCTGAAGTGAAGTTACCTTGCATAATATTTTGTAATATTCAACTTCTGTGCTTTAGTTAGTGTATCCACGAAATAACATATCCCACGAGGTGATAACTAATTCGCGGATATGAAAGAATACCAACGGTTCGGGTGCTAATAAAAGCATTCAGGCATGTTGCAAATAACTTGGTAAGGGCGTGGCCTACCATCCCATACAATCTATCTTTAATACAAAAAAAATTGCAATAGATGTCACTACTATTAACGTTTGTAAATTATAAAATGTAAATATGCCGAATTAAGTACAAATATTGACATTAAAACAAAGATAAGCATATTTTTAAGCATAATATAACATTAAGCTAAATTATACTCTTTAATTAAGAAGAATATACAAAACAAAATTAGTAATTAGTATTTTCCAAAAGTGGCGCTAGATGGCGGTATCCTGAATGTGCCTGGACTTCACTTCCTTTGCCAGTCGCATTGCCAGTATTAGGGTGATACCATTTTCTAGTACTAGGTCGTGTCTCTTATATATCTACTTTGTGGTAAGGGTAAAGGGTACTGTTTATATGAGAACTTACACGAGATTATGGTTAATCCACCGAAGGCACCGATTAGTTGACATACGATTTGAACCAACCTTATCTGAGAAATTTGAACCAGCCTTGCAAGTGCGACTGTGATGTAATTATAAAATATTTATGTCCCTTCTTTTCTCTCTGATAAATAATATTTAACCAATCAGCGTAATAATATGGGTTGTTAATTTGAATGCCATGTTAGTTGAAAATGAAAAATGAAACCGGGGCACAGAGTCCTATTCAATTCGTTCTCTCAAGCCTGTCTGTTTATCTGCATAATAACTCATATAAATGTAACGTAGCGTAATGCCCAAATGTGAATGAATAAATATTTTTGTTTATTTATTATGCAATAAAAACTTCACCTATTACAGCCTATTAAATATGGAATATTACCATTATTAAGTGATGAGAAAGAATTACTGTCTATTGCCTAGTTAATTGATCCCTTTCATAAATAACAAGGTGTTGCACGTACCAACAGAAATGCCACATATCACAGAAAAAATGACATTTCTAAAAACTCGCGACTACAAAACAACTATACGGCGGTAATATTCAAGGAAATTTAACGTTACCTAGAATTTCATCATACATACAAAGAGGCAGAGTTCTGAGGAATCTCACGCGGTGGGTTTTGTAATCCCTTTGTTTCGCTTCCAGTGAATCTAATCTCTTTCTTAAGGTTTACAGAAACATTAATAATAAAAAAAATACACATTATCTCAAGAACTATAGTGTAAAGACGAAAATACTCCGTTTAGGCAAAGTGGTACTTCCTTTTGTCATCAGTTCAGCAAAAGCACATATTTCAATTGTCATTCGGGTCGTTTGTAATTTTCATAGAAAAACGAGGAAACACAGCTCTGTCTAATGTGATCATCATAATCACATCAATCATCACCAACATATTTTATGTTGTTAGACCAACCGACTAACCCCGACTGGCAACTTTTTACTGCATTTTAACAGGTCATGTTTTTGATGGCATTATATTATCAGTAATATAATAATTATTACTTCTTTTAATGATGATGATGATGATGGTAAGGCGTAATTACGTTATGTGTTTGCGTGGCATTGTGTTAATTACAGTATGAGGCTTAATTTACAAGGACTATCCGTTTTTATTTTTTTATTTTGTCTGGTAAGTATAATACGCTTTTTTCTTTCATATACGAATGAGTATTGCCTCTTACCTTCTTGTATCGCAGTTTGTCGTATGGCAGACCGAAGAGTATATTCTGCCGGACAGTCGCCACGAAGAGCCACGGTTCCTGACTGGCGTAGGCTATGGTGGCTCCACCCAGTGACACCGATCCTTTGGTCGGCTGGAGTTCGCCCAAAATCACTTGCAGTAGAGACGACTGTGGACATATTGTTTTGTAATTAGTGTGAGGTAGGCAGTACAAAAGGAACTCTAATATTGACTAATGGCTAAAAGTGGCTAATACTATTGTATTAGCCATTAGTTTAGCTCTATTGAGCTGAAAATTGTACAGTACACGAGTTTAACATCAACATTCGATTTCTCTGTCATTCGAGACTCTCGTGTTTTCGACTCTATTGTATGAGAGCAGAGTTTATATATATTATTTTCAGCACTCTGTATTTTATCCGGACAGGGCGATTACAGATAATATAGTAGCCGGAGCCTCACGACACGAATATTAATTAGTCTCGTAGAGATATTTAAGGATATGTAGAGTCACTTCGTGGTATCTATTATTAAGATAATATAAGTGCTTATAATATTTTTTTTTTGTAAAAAATCACGCTGTGTTTAAATAAAAAAATTGCAGGTAAAATAATTATAAAATATCCTGATTGTTTAATAGATTTCTGAATAAATACAATGAGTGAGTTTGCAAATATTTGAAACTATGACGTGTTTTTTATCACTGATATTACTTAGAAGATAAAAATAGCATTATTGGATTACGACATTGATATGTCTATAATAATCATTATTATCAGTGATTTATTACATTGATTGTCATGATTTAACACATCTCAAAACATCTTTAAACATAGAATTCTAAAATTCTTAGCAAATCCTAAGGTGCGTATGCACTAATGAAATTAAGCTCGCTCAGTATACGCCGAGCTGTCTTTACGCGTTTAAACGCACTTAAAATTCGGAATTGCATTTCACCAACAAAAACTAAACTGGTTTCTAGCTGAGCCGAGCTTAAAATTCTGAACTTGAGCGCGCTCAACGAAGTTAAGCCGACACGTACCAAATGTCATGCGATAAGAGTTGTGATGGTTGTATTTTAAAATTTTGCATTTTTGTATTTAATTGCAATAGGTAACTACTACACGTAAATAGTTAAAAACACTTATATGTGTAAAGGTATTTTACTACAGATTTCGTAAGCCAAGCTTTGCTTAAAAACATGGTGAAATCCGTTTGACATAAAACGAGAATAATTATAAGCGCGCTTAGTACGAACAAAGTTTTATAAAGGGAAGTTTTCGTTGTGATATCGCCCCTAGTAGTAGGAATATAGGCATGTAGAGCTAGAGACTGCACACTTTTTTACGCTTTTAGGATTCTGTAGCCAAAAAGTGACATGGACTCTATTACTGAGTGTTAATAGTTCACTTTCCATCCGTCCATTTGTCACCAGGATGGATCATATGAATCAAGAGAGTTGAATATCATAGATGTTGTAGTTCTGTTGCCGCTATAACCATCAAATACTAATAAAATAAATAAAAAAATATTTAAAAATACGCATATTTTTGCTCGTTTCGTACGGAACGAGGTCCGACGCTGATTTCTTACCAAAACTATCGCTGGTGACAAACCGTAGTATCTGAAGCAACTTCAAGTAATTTGATAAAAAATTATCTCTCATTTTTATCAACTTTTTATCAACAAGAGCATAACCCGTGACGAATAAAATCAATTTTGGAACGCGTCCTTCATTCGGTATTGAAATACAAGGTTGTGTATGGCTTAAACAGGATTGACCGCTGTTTTTTTCGGTTTACCTTTCAAGTTATCCGGCTCTGATTCGAGATAGCCGCAAAAAATTAAAAGATGGTCAAGTGCGAGTTAGGTTCGCTCAGGAATAGTTTCGTACCATTACCTATCTATAATACTTATTAGTATATACTTAATACTTATATCGAGTACCAAAAATTACGATTTGATGCCTTTTGTTCTGTTTTACACCTATTTTTTTTAATACAACATCTGCGAAAATTTTTAAGTGACTAGCTATCACGATTCAAAATATTGGAAACAGACCGACAGTCAGATAGACAGCTATGTCAGTTTTCATCAGCAGGGTCTTAGTAATAGGATCTCGTGTCGTAAACACGGTTCACATTCTTCAAGTACGAAACTCTAACAACTAATTCGATGAACGCTTCAAAAAATAATTTTACTAAACCCAAAGAGATTCAATTTCGTTGCAATTCGCTTATTTTGTAGATTGCTAGTATAATATGCTTAGTATAGGTATAATAAACCTAAAGCATATTTTTAATTTTAGTTGTGTTTGAACATATTGTATTTTTTAAGTACCTACGTCATCTACTCGTAATAAAAAGTGTATACCTACATAATACAGAATGTAACAGTGACTCAGCATTACATAACATGTTAAAATTAATTTGTGACGTGTAGTCTACACTTTATTTAGAACTCTACATATACAGACTAACTACCTAGTCCAGAGGAATGACTGTGCGGGTTTCCTCACGATGATTTCCTTCACCGTTAGAGCGTCTGTATAATGTAACGGGTGTAAAAACAATAGTCACTATAACTTTGGGATATGATTATACTAGCTTTTCTCATTCTAGAAATGTATCTATTTTTTTTTATTGTAATCAATTTTTTTTATTATAAATATTTTTTTTGCATTTTCGTTATTCATGCGACAAAAAAATAAGAAACGGTAAAAAGTAGTAAAGTAATATTTTTTTCTGGTTTTTGACAAAATAATACATTTCCAAAATGACGAAAGGTAGTATAATCGTATCTCAAAGTTATAGTCAGTGCCGGATTAAGCAAGCGCGGGGCCCGTAGCAAATTCTCTGACCTGCATATAAGGCAAATATTTTTTATAGCTGATTATCAGGCCGAGTGAATTTCTACGCGTTTCTACAAGCAACTTTTTGTAGAACTTATGCGTTTACGGTATGAAATTATTTACGCCAAGGAAATAGTCGGGTACCGAGTGTCTGGCGTGGATTGTATCAATAAAAAGTAGTAAGGTTTCACGTTTTTGTGACATATATTAATAAGTTTCACGTAAAAAAATACGCTCAGGCAAAGATGTGCGTTAAATATGCCCCTTTCGCGCGGGGCCCGTAGCAATTGCTACTCTTGCTACGTGGTTAATCCGGCACTGGTGACTGTTCTTTTGACACACTGTATATATTTGAGATCCAAAAAAGTCTAATTGGTACATGCCACAACTTGGGAATCGAACCTGCACTCTTTCGAGTGCTAATCAACGGTGTGTACCAACTAGGCCCCGGACGCTCTTATTTTACGAAACTGCTTAGCTTAATAGCTAATCAATGTTTCAATTTTTTGTTTGTTTTTTGTTTTTAGCGCCTCCGTGGGCTAGTGGTTCAGAGCTTCGCTCTCGACCTGGAGGTCGGGGGTTCGATTCCCGCGTTGGAACAACAATAAATGTTGTTTTCAAGTTTGGTTAGGACAATGCATTCTGATCACCTGATTGTCTGACAAGAAAGATGATCCATGCGTCGGATGGGCATGAAAAAAGTCGCTCCTGCGCCTGTTCTCTCGCCAGTCGTGTCGGTTTACCGTCCCTCTAGGTTATAAGAGTAAAAGGAAGAGAGAGTGTCTTTGGGTATTGCGCACACACTTGGGCACTATAAAATAACTCCTGCGTAGCTGGCCTGGTCTCAATGAAATCGGCTATCGACATCGAAATCGGTGAGGAGAGCTATTATTAATGTTTCTGTTTGAATATTAAATGAATGGTTAAAATATAGCAAGGGAGATAATAATTCGCAAATATGTAGGTAGATGACATCAATAATAATAGGTTTACACAATACATATTTTTAACCGACTTCTAAAAAAGGAGGAAGTTCTGATTTATGACAATGAGAACTGATCTATTCTACTGTAGTTTTTACATTAGACACTAAAATGTAAATATTTAAAAAAACCGACTTCAACAACTAAAAAGTATATGCAACTTTAAAATTAATGTTTTTTTTAGAGTCGGTGTCAGCAAAGGTGAGTTTGTAACAACCTTACTTATAGGTCATTGCTAAATTAACCAATGGATTCTGAACAGTCTTAACATTAGTTTTACGTTTTGTTAATATCTATTTATATAAACATAAATAAATTTTTGATTTGCGAGAAATAAGTAGGCACCTACTAGGCACGGACATACACCGTGGCATAGATTATTATTTAAAGACACATGCCGTCCAAATTGCTTATCATATTTAAACAAAATATCGATTTCTGCGCTCTCGACGATACTTTGAGTTGTCATTCTCTTATCGCTCATCAATTGTACACTGATAACATATCGTGTCAAGAGTAAATATTAAAATCTAATGTAGTTATTGCACATAAATTATAACAATGTTCACACTTACACAGATTCCATTTTACTATGATAGAACTAAAGGACTGTCATACTTAATTGCACAGGGAAATTATAATATGCAGACTTTATCTACATCTGCAAAACGCATTCATGCAATTAAGTACTTATATATTATTAATATATATAATTCACGTGTCACGTCGTTTGTCCGCGATGGACTCCAAAACTACTGGACCGATTTTAATCAAATTTGCACACCGTGTGTAGTTTGATCCAACTTGAAAGGTAGGATAGGATAGCTTACATCTTTATTTGTATTCTCAATATTATTTTATAGCAAATTATTTGTCTATTGTCTATACCCACTTTACATTCACAATAATTATCTCTTTAAATTATGTATTTTTTTTATTTTTGGTGTAAGCATAGCCGGCCACTTGTTACTTAAACTGAAGTGTAAATTAAATTCATAATATTATAAGATAATGCAGTAAAATTATTCTTGCTTTTTTTTTTTATTCGGGTACGGTTACGGAGCTCTCTAACATCCCTGGTTCCAAACTCTTTAATTAAAATAAATACATGTGAGTATTATTGCTTAGTTATAAAAGTTATATGAGAAAAAAACGAAGGTGGGGCTACACTTTTTCAATAATTGTACGATTTTTTTTTCCATAATTTTATAACTTCTATTACGAAATATTATTATATAATTTTATTTTAGTTTGCGCGTTCCACGTTGCGGGTTCTGAGTTCCGCGTTACGGGTTCCGAGTTCCGCGTTACGGGTTTCGAGTTCCGCCGTCCGCGTTACGGGTTTCGAGTTCCGCGTTACGGGTTCCAAGTACCGCGTTGCGGGTTGCGGGTTTCGGGATAGGTGTAATTTAATTTCATCACAGTAAAATTGTTTATTATATGCTCAACGAAGTGGGCACTGGTCAGCTAGTAATCGAAGATTATTAGCAGTTTGAGGAAAAACCAGTAATGGTTAAAAGGTGTAGATTAAGTTTTTATGTATTTTTTTTATAAATAAATAAACAAAAATCGTGAAGTACGTAGACACTAATTTTAAACGTGACTAAATATTTTGTAAAAAAAATCAACTCACGTGTAGTCCGTACCGATTCAACGTGATATAAATGTAAACTAAAAACGATTAGCAAATTAGCGTGCCATAGTTTTTCTATATTGCGCGGTGAATATATTGTGACATTTAAATGTGTAAAAATGGTAGCATTATAGTCGCCCATATTGAGCTTTATTTACGTACTTACAGCATGCAGGCTTACTCCCAATACAATCGAGAATCGAATCAGTTCGATCTCAACGGCTTTTGGTATTTTATTTGGTGGATTGTTTTGAAACTAACCAGGATACAGAAAATCGTGAGATTGTAACTTTTTGTACTCCCGACCATATCAACCAACTGAGAAAATCGACTCAGTTTGGAGACAAAGCACAAAGTAGCTATAAAATAACGGGAATGTTCCGTAAGCTGTATGAATATACGGGTTTACGGCCGAATACTTAAACGATAGTAAAATAATTGACGCTTAAAAGACACGCTATCCTTGAAATTTCCCTAAAGAGTGACAGTGACAGCCTGCGAATAGGAGGACTCTTAACTTTAATTAGCGTTTCAGTATTTTTAATTTTCATTATTTATTTATTTTATATTCACAGATAGTATGCATGGGCATTATATACGTATGTTATAAATTATAATATTTTATATACTGATATTTAATTAATATTGTGTTTATTATATACTTTTATGTTGTAAGTACCTATAACGTTGCTAGTGTGCGTCTGTCGTTCGCCTGACAAGTGACAACTGGATCCACATAATACCAGGGATCGTGGTATAGGTATTAGGTACCATGCCGCAGTCGTATACCTGAGTGGACTCCAATTCACCAGCTGTTTGCATTACACTACACACATATTATATAATTATAATAAGCATGAAAATTATAATTAGAATGTATATTAATGTTTAGTTAAGTTTATCTTTTGTCCATATCTTGTGATCTAGTGTAATGTAAATGTGTTTGTTGAATAAATGTTTTTATTATTATTATTTGGCCATTAGCCTCACCTTGCCCGATCCCACTAATCCAGCGACTCCTACAAACTCCCCAGGCTTCGCCGTAAGGGATATGTTCCTCAGGGTGTCCACGATGGAGCTCTGTTGCCAGCTCGCCGTGACATTGGACAGCACCAACCCAGTAGACTTTGGCTTGATGATCTCGCTCTTCTCCTTCTCTATGCCGTTTGTTATATTTTTGGAACTTCCGTTCGCTATAGGTTCGTGTTGGTCTAGCTCTTCCAGTGATAGGAATTCCTGGAAAAGATTCACTAGTTTAGGTGTGAACATAAAAACTATAAACAAAATTCTTAATGCTAACTAACTCCCGAATTGCCAAGCAGCGTGCGTACAGATGATGATGAATTATAGCTAAGAAAGCAATTCAAACAAAAAAAAACTAGATCAAAATCCGTTTGGAAGCTATGAAGCCACAGACTGATAAACACGACAACTTCTAATACAGCACTGTTTTTTATTAAGTATTAACATCGCTATTTTGTTCGCCAATTTCTCACGACTCAATTATTTTGAATGGCTCATCATAATGCATAAACAATTAAATAGCTCGTGCATAAACAAAAGTCATCTTCAATTATGTTAATGTGTTATTTTACATATTCTGACACATTTGCTTAATTTAAACGCTTGTAACTGGGTTCTAAGTACATCATATTTAAATTAGCCTGGTTATTAACAGTTACTTTGTTGATAGGTAAGTTATTAAACACCAATGGTAAGTACTGTAGTAGTAAGTATCTAAATCTTACTAAATCACACTACTATCAGATTTAATTGTAAAAGTTTATGAGTATGGATATATGTTTGTGAGGATAGATGGGTATGTATATTTACATAACTAACTCTTTGAAGCAAAAGTCTGCGGATTTTGATGAAATTTATTAGGTACAACATTAGTATGGTATCTACTTTCAATCCCGAAAGCGATTTAGTCTTATAGGGCGAAGCCAGGGAAAAGCATGATCCCAAAAATTGTAGGTACAGTGTTACATATTATGTTGTAAAGTGTCATTATTGGAACATAAGATTTTACTTAAATTTCGATTTACTTTTACACTGACTTCTACTCTAACAAATCACAGTTAACGTTCAGAATGTCAAACATGAGCACATATTTTATTCAACGCGCTCGTATTTGAAGAATGTCTCACATAATTAAAGCAAAAAAAAGTCGATATTTACCTCTAACCGCCTAATAGAGACCTTGGACTCAGCCAAAAACGCCAGAGCCAACGGGAAGAAGATATTGCAGGCCAGTTGCAGCAGGTTATAGTATTGGACCAGGGAGAAGGTGACGTCAGCTCTTATTTCCCCACCCAGGAGCACGTACGTCACCACGGCGGTGAACAGAATAAACCTCTCCGTGAACACGCTGAGCGCCGTCGAAAATCCCTTTATCATCGATGTCTTTAGAATGAACTTCACTTCGTATCTAGAAAAAAAAATAACCAATTGTAATTTAAATAAAGGTGGAGAGAAAAAATGTTGTAGAAATTTGATTATCGTAATTCATATGGATGTGTATGTCTTCTTATAATTGTATAAAAATTTATTGGTGTTCGTTAGTCTCGCTAAAACTCGATAACGGCTGAACCGATTCGACTATTATTAGTCTTGAAACATTCGTGGAAGTCTAGGGAAGGTATAAATGGTTTGTATGCTTAACGAAGTGAGCACGGCTCAGCTAGTCTCTTATATATAAAAAATTTATTGCTGTTCGTTAGTCTCGCTAAAACTCGAGAACTGCTTAACCGATTTGGCTATTTTGAGTCTTGAAATATTCGTGGAAGACCCGGGAAGTTTTAAACGGTTTCTATGCCCAACGAAGTGGGCACGGGTCAGCTAGTTATTTATATTTCCTTTGCCAGAAGTCTCTTAAATAGTCACTATTTAAGAGACTATTAGCCAGTAGAGTAAGCATTAATGCAACAAAAAGTTTGTGTGTTACAATTCAATTTTGTAATCAAATTATCTAATAGCAGGCGAGCAACCGTTTATTTGTGGGTGTGATTGCATAAAAAACGTGGAACTTTTTGTAGCTTTAAGCATTGGAGAACCGCTATACAATTAGTTTAAAAATCAAAAACAAAAAAACAGCGGTCAATGACTTTAGGGCTACAAATGTTGCAGAACGCACGCAAGCGCGTTGACTGCCAAGTCATTGAATTCCATAAAAATGTTTTAGTGCATTTACAGATAAAGCCTAAAGGTAACTGACAAATTATTTGATAACTTTTTGGAACTAAGATTACATAAACTAAAATTCAATTTCTAAAAAGCAATTTGCAAAATATTATTTATGGTATATTTATGCGCAGCCATTAATTTAACATTTTAAAGGAACTTACATATATAAATATCTCATTTTGTAATATTACAATGTCACGGTTACATCGCTAGTCGCTGAAGGCCATAGTAGATGCTTTTAATTATGGCACTATAAAATCACGTTTAAATGATAAGAGCGCTTGTTTACAGTTGATTACTGAGGACGCAAAGACCTATAAGGGTTATTTGTACTACGATTTAGTACTTAACCGATTTATTAAAAAAATGAACATAGAGAAATTTGTCAAATAAATTATGAATAATTATAATTAACAAAAGCTATTATTTATATCGCGACCATTAATAAGTCTAGTTTTGTGTAAGCAGAGCATCAATAAATCGACCAGCTGTATCCTATTTCCTCAATGATTAACTGCTCTCTGTGAAATTCCGAAGTTCGTTTGACCTTAAATGTCAATTTCAACACATTAAATCTTAGTCTCAGTTAAAGTTAATCCTTTATTAAATATCATGTTATCCATGTCGTATTTCTTGTCAATGAATGAGAAGGCATGGTATTTTAACAAGCCGTTAACATTAACCGGCCATGGCATAATCGGGACAAGACTGTTAAGGGACTACAAAAAGTTTTTTAGGTGAAACATACTGATTGGAATAGTGCAACGCACACGTTATACAAAAAGTCAGTCAGAAATAATATGTAGGAAACATCTGCTCGATTATCAGACCTACAATGAGTATGCCGAAATCAGGCACCCCAATTAGTATTTTTGGCATTATCTATCTGACAGAAAAAAAAAGAAAAATGACTTACTTTCTTAATTTATCGACGAGTTTTTCAAAAGGCTTTTCCCAGGCGTACATTTTGATAACTTGCACTCCGTTGACTAGTTCGCTCATAACCTTGACTCTCTCGTCTGTACGTTTGGCTATCTTCCCTCTGAGGACTCCTTGGCGATTACTTAAATAAGCTAAAACAAAAAAAAAAAACATTTTATATTTACAATACACTGTTTAAACCGGATAAAATGCATATATATTCGAACGGGTTTAGACATCCTTTTTGATGCATTTTGTAAAAAATAAACAATTCTTGTAAAAAAGAGGTGAAGGCCCTTATGTTAGGAGTTATTTACCTTTTATCCAGTTTTAGAAATATCAAAAATTTACATCCAGCATATTTTTTTTTGTTTTTGGCAAAAAAGTTTTTACTTTTAATCAATTTCACAAAAAATATTTGGGCTTTTGTAAAGTATCTACATATATAGATACTCTATCACTTTACTTTTCCGCTTTGTACTATTTAAATTTAAATTTCCGCTTTGTAAATTGAAAGACTACGCCGAACATTGATTGAACAATCGTCACTCAACGTCTAATAAGATAGCGGATTAAAATCAGTCAGGTTATTGAAACTTTTTCTCACTGCGGCGCTAGTAGTCACCAAAACAAATATGGCGTCAACCAGCTGGCACTGATAGCCCTGTGTTGTTATTTTTTTCATTAAATCTACATTAAAGTGCGATACTGGTTATAAAATAGTGTGACAGCATGGATTTATCTATTATTACGTCACTGCCGGCTACTATTTAAAAAAAATGAGGTGGAACTGACTGAGTACGAACGACATAATGAAGGTAAGTTTTAAACATGCTGTACGTCATCGTTTTACTAATTTAGCTGTTAAGAGGAAACCACACGGACGAGAGAAATTAAAAATAGGTATTTGAAAAGTTTGTTGCCGTCTCCAATGCGCCTTGATCACGTGGTTCACGCCCGCTATCGATGTGTGAGTGTGGTCGTATATGTGTGCGTGACACGCCGCGCGACGCCCGCCCGCAACGGGCCTCTCGCTACCTATAATGCTTAAAGTAAATCGGACTATATTTTATGATTATGACAAGAAATGGAATCTTCGTTAGACACTTTTTAGTTTTTACCTCGACTAGGTACCTAGTACCAGAAATGGTCGATGCTCGTATACAATAACTAGTGAAGTCCATAGTTTCATAATATTATGGTGTTAATTCTACATACTATGATTAAAGTATGTGGCTCATTCAATCCGAAATTGTCTAGATCATTGTGCTATTTCGGCACACAATTAAATTAGCCCATTAAAAAATCTAAAAGTTTTATATACTCAAACACCTTCAAAAAATAATGTTAGGTTTATAGGCTATTGTTCGATAACTATAAATATTTACGAAATTTGAAAAAAATATCCTGAAAGAGGAGGAAATTTACCAAAAAAAGGTTACACTACCTCTATTATTTATATTTTTAAATTAACGCTGAAAATCGCCCTCCGCGTCATTGTTGCATGCAGACGGCCTCTTAGGCGTCAGTTAATATTTTTAAAGTAGGTACCTAAGTACTCAGAGTTAAATGAAAAATATAAAAATATGTAAAGTATAATCTTAATACTCAAAAGAATTGATTTCTGTCGGATTATTTCGTATAAACATTATATTTCAATAATTATGCTAGATTTTATCAAACTTCCGATATCGTTCTAAACTAAAAAATATTTAAATAATATCCGTTTATAGAATAAATAACTACAAACCAAACACTATTTTTGAAGATGTTAATTGTTTATAACTTTTGAATTTTTTTTTGGGCAAATTTCATTGTGATCATTACGTTCATAATAATTATCAAATGGTCAATATGATCTAAATATCATCGGATCGAATAAGCTAACCACATATTATGTAATTTTAATCGCAGTATTTTAAACATTTTAAAATTATAGAAGTTTAAAATGTTTTTTATTCTACATACTAGGTAGTCTAGTCTACCACGTAAGGATATGGATCATGCTCCATAGAAGTCTAGGCCATAAATTCAAGTAACCAGCCAATGAAAACAATTATATGCTATGCTCACACACAGCTATGTATAGTGAGTCAAACTGAAAATTTTCAGTTAACTAAGTATTAAGTATTCTCTAGGAACACAGAAAAAAATATTTATAAGCATTATTCGGCGAGCGGTCATAACCGTGGTAAATTGTTTAGCGCCAACGCAAAATTACTTTTGCATATTTATATATTGCATTTGTTAGTTTTTGAACTTAGGGTACATTTGTTTAAAATTTTAATTAAAAAAGCTTAAAAAAAGTTTTTCCTAGTTTTTTAACGGTTTATTTTTTTATTAAAAATATATTAAGTATCTCAGACTTGCTGTAACACTTATGACCGTATTAATAAAGAAGTGTAAAACTAGGACTCTCTTGGTTGATACAAACTCATACTAAGATTAGCTTCTTCATTTGATTTATAGTTTGATTTCAAGGACGTATCAGGTGAACCGGGTTTAGGAACGCTGTCTGAACTAAGATCTAACCTTTCAAAACTGCTATTTAATGTGTGACTAGTAAATTATTATATAGCAGATTTATTAGTTTTATAACAAATATAATATTTTTCAAAATTTCTGTAAATGAATGTAACAAAATTTTATAGTATAAATATTAAAAAGAGACTTAAATCTTAATTATTACATTAAAAACCAGTTTTTCATTAATATTTTGGTAGAAATAAAATATTCCATCACAAAGAAAGTTCATATTCGGAACTAGAAATAGGTAAAACGGAATGAGATAGTGACATAAGCCTCAAAACAACTCTCAAA
This sequence comes from Celastrina argiolus, assembly GCA_905187575.2. NCBI lineage: Eukaryota > Metazoa > Arthropoda > Insecta > Lepidoptera > Lycaenidae > Celastrina > Celastrina argiolus. The sequence goes on from LR994584.1 coordinate 10,452,704, forward strand.
TCGCTGTTTACTTTCCAAAGCTCATCTACTCATGTAGCAGTTTGACAGCTGTTGATAACGCTCATACTCAGTTGAGACACCGTCTTTAAGTTAAGTGCTTAAGTACTATTTATTAATTCGACTGTCATCTCAAATACTGACTTGAGGTTGAGGTTGAGATCGTTTTATTTATATGTATGTTGTATTACTTAATTCAAAATTCACAATATTTTATTTATAAATGAAACTTTACAAGCTATTTTCGGAAAGGCAACAAAAAGGCTACAACACCAGAAATGAGCTTGTGCTTATTTATTATTAAAAGAAAGTTATATAGTAGCTAGTATATATTTTGTCTACAAGAAATTTATGTAAATGAGAGTTGTCATAGACTCTCCTTGCCTGTCAATGAATTAAAAAAATGGTATGTTGATTTATAAATTTGTAGAGCAAATTATACTTAGCAGATTTGGAGCATCAATAATATTATGTATAATTTTGAATAAGTATAATAAGTCAAAATATAAGAGTCTGTTTTCAATAGACTGAGTTTTATAGTATATAAGTCCATCGTAGTAATTTAAATTTGAACAGCCGGGGGAAATCAATAAGTTGACGATAATAAACAATTTTAAAGAATTTATTTCAGTATATATTCATAAACACAAAGAAAAACTAATATTGGTCCACAGACGCTGGATTATGTTCAACGATATAGAAAAAAGTATTTAAAAAATATACTTACTTTAAAATAACAATATTATAACTCACAAACAAGCCGAAATCTTAATAATTATTTTAACAAAAAATTAAAATGTATAATGTAATCTAAAATATTCAAAACACTTACTCCAACTGGGGTCCATTCATAAGATATTATTTCTCCAAAAAGAAAATAGGTATTTTAGTTAAGATTTATACAAATTGAGCTCAAAATTATTTTGGACACTTTTTACTAATATTTTTAGAGTATTCTTGCTATAATTATTCAGTTCGGTTGCCTTTACAACATTATAATATAATACGTTTTGGCCGACCGGCTATTTGACGCTAAGGCCCAATACGATCCTCGTTATTTGGCAGTAAGCATGAGAGAATGATGGACGCATAATAGTTTTTTATATATTTTGAATATAATTTAATTAGATTTATATAATTAAAGTTAGTGTAATATAATAATTTAATAATAAATATGAAAAAAGCTATAGACTTCACGAAAAAGATGTAAGAAACTAGAAATGTCGATATCGATAAACAACACTAGTTTATCGATATCATTATCGACTACGTGTCACATCACGCGTGTGTGTACGTATTTGTCCGCGTCCCCCTACCTCAAGCCTCGCCCCTCATAGTGCGATAGGGACAACTGCAGCTAGAACTGAAATTACCTATTAAAAGTACCAGAAATCGACGTTTAGGGGATTTCTGTTTCCTCCTCCAAAACTTAACCGATTTAGATAATTCTTTCTTTATTAGCTAAAAAAAGAAATTAACTAGGTTCCTATTTTTTGATTTTGTTTCATAATGTAGTCAAATCTGTTTCCTGGATGTTTAAACACGGCGGAGAGTCTGGCGGTTTTTTTTAGGTTTTTGAACGTCCATATCTCTTTATGTAATTAGTTTATTAAAAAAAGGAAAAAATAGGGACGTACAAATATTATTCATAGATATTCATGAAAAAAAAAGTTACTGTAGACTAATTATCCAGGGAGGAAATAGAAATCCCCTAGACCTCTATTTTTGTATGGAAAAAAATTCGTGGTGTTTCCTCTTAAAACATACAAAACTACAATAAATGGATATATTTATGTTATATTATTTATCTGTGAATTATTTATAGTAGAATTTGCAAAGTTATATTTATTGATAAAATATCGGTAGTATAAAAGAAATCACCTAACTAGGTGTTTCATAAGTAGGTAATTCAACGACTACGCTAAATGACTAAATGACGTTCAGTCAAGACGTTTGACGTTACAATAAACAACTTGACGAGTTGTCCTTTAGTCTTTCAATTTAATATTCGATAAAAACACTAGTCAGTCAATGAAATGGCGATTTCAATTAGATGACTGCGACATATATATATATATAATATAAGGTATAATATGAATGAGAATCTACCATATTAATAATAATAGATAATTACGTTTAACGTAACTACTAACACCATAAAAAGTGAATAAATTAAAAATCATTGTTTCATAACAATTGAGTTTATTGTCAAGGTGAGCGAACTGCGAAGTTCGAGGTAAAGAACGTTGCAGTCGTATAGAGAGTTTAAGCTGCGTCGATTTGTATCTCTTCGTGGCCAAAACCTTAAACAACCTCCAAAGCTCTTTCTCCAGCCTCTATATACGCGAGAACTTCTCCCAAGTTGGCAACTCGCAAAAAAAGTGCCTTTATCTGGAAGTAAAGTAGGCGTACGTAAGCGATCACCAGCATCCGCTCAAAAAAAAACCCAGCATGTTGGGAGCCTCACCATTCCAACCTTGATGGTTCTTGGGTAAGAACATGTTAGGTTAGGCTAACCCAACTTAACCTAACATTGTCGGACTGCAGACTGGAGGTTAGGATGGAGACGTCCAGTTCTATTTTTCAAGTTTTGGCGCCCCGGACCTTTGGTCAGTCAAATCAATCAACCAAATATAATTTATTGTGCACAAAAACTTTACAGAGTAATATATATATACAACAATACATAAAATCAGACATCAACAAGGGCCAGCCATGTTAGTTACGGTTTTTTTTTCGGAATTACGCCTTTCAAATGTATTTTCTAGTACTAATACTAGGGGATTTGTTGGTTTATGGGCTATGTGTCTTTTTTTATAGGCCATTATTATTTGCAGACCACCGCAAATGAGCCCGAGCAAACTAAGCATACTATTGTCAATTATGAGACACGAGTAATCCTTGCGTGTATGACGAGTATGTTTTTACCGTTTAGTTACTGTCAACCAGTTTTCCTGTTTGATTACAACCATTCGGTTCTGACAATAACAACAGGCCTTATATTGTCCTTACGTCATGACCTTTATTAGGACACAAATTCATCAATGAAATTGGCGCCACCAGTGTCAAATTGGTGGCTATCTATCTATTTGACACCAATTTGAGTAACCTATAGTTAGTCTAGTGGGAAATCAAATGGTCTAAATTAGGAATAGATAAAGAGGAGTATCTATTTGCGAAATATCCAATTTTTTTGTGAAAATAACACCCATATAAAAGCTAAACTATCTCGAAAAATTTTAAATGTTCATAATGATAGTCCTAGCATGTCCATTGTCCATGTGAAGAACTTTGATGGAAAACTATAGTGGGTTAAGGGCGTGTTTCACCAAGCAATGTTAAAGTTAACGCCATGTTAAATATCATGTTATCCCTCTCGTATTTCCTGTCAATGAATGAGATGGCATGGTATTTTAACATGGCGTTAACTTTAACATTGCTTGGTGAAACACGGCCTTAATAACTTAGTTACTTCAGTAGTTATAGAGGCCTGTCCCTGTGAAAAGCTCGTACTTTAGAAACTTGTACAGTAAACGTGATTTCTCTGTTTTGTTTTGTACGGAATTCTTCTCGCGCAAATCCAACTCGCGCTTCGCCAGTTTTTGAAACACTATAAAAATTGCATCAGTTGAAATCAGCAACCGTGAAGTTATAAGTGGGGGTTTCAAGGTTATTTATAAGGTAATACGACATATTAAGTATGTACACAAATATAGTACTTTTCAGTATAAATATAAATTATTCTATATTTCTTCTATTTACATTCTATATTTGTACTGCATGTTTTACTGCAATTTACAATTTAATATCAGGTAATAAATTATTTTCCATTATAAAAATCATATAAAAAGAGTTCCCACAATTTAGGCGTTTACAATTTGACAGACTTAGAAACAGTTTTATTCGTATTATCATGAAAATTATTATTATAATTTAAGACTAGCTCTTAGATCGGAGAAATTTCGGATCTGTAAGGTGCAGAGTAAATGATTAACATTTAAGATTTTTTTTAATAAAAATACTACGTTAAACACATAAAACATTCGTATATTGAATGATTGTATTAGGTACATGCAGCATACATTAGTTGTTTATAATTCAAGGCGTCAATTCTGATTGTGCTATATGGGCATACGATTACGTGGAATTGTGTCACTCGGTTACGGTAAGTTTAGTGTCCACTGTCCGGTTAACGTTTAGTATTGTTTTATAGTTAGCGAGAAAACAGACTTTAGTTATCTACAAACGTCTACAAATATTTACGATGAGAAATTGCTATATTTTATAGTTGTAAAACAAGCATTCTCATACTAAATGCTGTTATTATAGAGTCTACAGGTTGATTCATGGTTCATATATTAAGATCTTTAATCGTGATTTGTCGCGTTATGGTAAGTAATAATTATATGAGGTGGCAAAACAAAACTGCTCTACGCGTCCTTCTCTACACACTATATTGGGCTTGTTATATGAACCATGAATCACCTTGAATAATAACAATATAAAGTTAATGTTTACCAAGCAATATTAGTATTTACCACGTATTTACCAACGAGTCTGGTTGTTAAATATTTGGTTTTGCGCCAAGAAGCTCCGAGCAATATGAATGATTCGACTTTTGAATTTCGCTCACGCACAGATATTTATCGAGACAGTAGACAGTGTTTAAATTCGTCTTCGACTAGATAATTCTCACAACAAAGATGTAATTGCTGACATGACACTTAACAAGCTTCTTTCTGAAACACAACAAAATAGGCAAATACCGGCTCAACCCTAACCCGCCGAGAAGAACCGGCGTAATAAATATGGACGTAAGAAATTAGGAATTCAAGTGGCTAACTACTGAATAGCCCTAAAGCATTGATATCTACAAAGTCATGGATACGATGCGTTGGAACGACTAAAAATTTTGTTTTCAAGTTTGGTTAGGACAATGCAGCCTGATCATCTGATTATCATAACAAAGAGCGTGGAGCGTCGGGTGGACATGTAAAAGAAAGCGTCGGTCCTGCTCTATTCTTTCGCCAGTTGCGTCAGGTGTCTGTCCCGCTGGGTTATGAGACTTTAATGGAAAAAAGAACGTCCTAGTGTATTGCCCACACGTTTGAGCACTATAAAAAAGACTCCTACGAAGCTGACTTCAACGAAACTGGCTACCGACACCAGTGACAGGAGTTCAGGGGCCTTACTCTCCAAACTGATTTGATTTTGATTTAGATACGATCATGCCGCTTACTTCCTAATAAATTGACATTTATTTATTTTGATTCTCAGTCGATCGATATGGTCGGGAGTACAAAAAGTTACGATCTAACAATTTTCTTTATCCTGATTAGTTTCAAAGTAATTCACCAAATAAAGTACGAAAAACCACTGATATCGAACGGATTCGGTACTCGATTGTGTCGGGAGTAGGCCCGCTGGACCTATTTTGATAAGCTATAATTTACCTTGTATAACAAATGCTTGTATGAATATCACAGCCATGGCGGCGAGGGTTGCCCACGCGATCTTCTGCCATATGAGGTAGGACACCACGGGCACCACGATGGGCATCACCCAGATGTAGTGCAGGAACAGCGCGGCCAGGTCGAACCGGCTGACGTCATTCGACATGAGGTTTATGACCTGCCCTGGCTGCGTTTTGCTCATACCGACGCGGTTCAGCTTCAAAATCTAAAACGTGAGAAATACGTTAGAAGGGAAACGGGTTCTTGTTAAGGCTTTAATAATATATTATAAGCATCGCATGGGCATTTCTGTTTGTATGTGTATGTATGTGTATGACAAGTCTTTGGTTCAGAACTTATCGAGGTATTCTTATGATGTCCTGGTAATTAATAGAGCGGTTTCGAGAAAGAGCTATGTAACCTAAAGAAAAATCTTTAAGTGCTATTTTCTCGAAAACGCCATTTCTGACATTAAAACAGAGCGGTTTCGAGAAAATGGCACCTAGAGAAAAATCTTTAAGTGCTATTTTCTCGAAACCGCCTTTTCTGACATTAAAACAGAGCGGTTTCGAGAAAATGGCACCTAAAGAAAAATCTTTAAGTGCTATTTTCTCGAAACTGCCTTTTCTGACTCACTGCTCTATTAATAACCAGGGCAGTATGGTCGACCAGGGCTCATAGTCGAGATGCCATTGCTATGATCACTAATTCTTCTTATACTTTTGGAATATGCTCAATAGTCAACCGTCGAGAGTGCAGGGGGCTGTTTCAAGATGCCATCGCCAATTATTATCAATCCTATACATTTTTTTATCGAACTTTGTAAGTGATAATTAGCGATGGTATCTTGAATTAGCCCCCAGAAAGGTTAAGAAGATCCTGACGAAAGATGTATGATCACTCACAAAGCCCGAAAACCAAATGTGAAATAATTAAGTGACGTAAGAATTCGCATGTCACTTAAATGTAAAATCTCATACATTTCTGTTTTCTAACTTCGTAAGTGATTAGAGCAATGGCATCTTGACTAAAAGCCCTGTATAATTATTGACAAAAAGTCTTACCTTTCTGTACATAATAGAGCAACTGGCAATCCTAACTCGCATACCGATCACACCTTGGCTCAACTGTAGATGGTTTAACATCAACGAGGTGGTTATCGACAGAAAATTCATCGCAAAGTTGAATATGTGTGCTCTTCTGTAATTTTCAATTGTTTTTTCTTCTGAGAAATATCCTATAAATATCGCTAACGTGTATGGTATCAAAGGCCTGTAACAAAAAACTCTATTAATATTCTTTTATGTCGTGAACTCGTGACGAAGGTTAGCTTTTCGGTTATCTATACTAATTCTATGCTCACTAGATGAAATGCCTCCTGGAAAGTGGAATATGTTTTAAAAAAATTTGGAATAGTATTTATTAGGCCCTATGTTTATTACTAGGTAGTAGGTATGGCACTGCGTACCGTTCCTAGTCCTCATGAACAGAACGATATGATTGAGGTTAGTCGCATAGAATGTTATGAATCCTACGAGTTTAAAAGTGGAGCAGCCAGCAAGAAGAACAAAAGAAACTCGCGCCAGCCATCTTTTATCAAAAATATATTATGATTATTCGGTATATTTCAATGGATTGTAAAATTTAGATTTATTGCGAGGTAAAAATGTGTTCTTAATAAAAATACTTTATTCGGGACATGGAGATCTGTATCTAACTAAGATCAAGTGAGAAGCGAATTAAATTATTGACAATGCTATAATATATATGGACAAAGTCCTAACTCCTAACGCCTTGCATACAAAACAGAGTCCTGTGAGAAAACATATTACGTAATGACACGAACTTTGGTAAATGATATAATATAGGTACTACTGGGTAGGACTTATTTACCTACTTTACGACATCGATATAAAATACAAATATACATAAGGAAATGATAAAAAGTGAAATAGGATATTATAAGAACTAACTCAAGTTCTGTGTTGGGTGCCATATTATGTTGTATATTATTTTATATTTATATAGGTAGGTACGAATAATTATGATGCACATTAGGTATTAATTTACATTACATGAATGTTCAATACTGTTTAAGGCATGTGATCAAAAGTCATGGACCTCCGAAGTGCAACAACACGAGTTAGTAAATTACGATCCTAATTAGTTGAAGGGGTGAATGACTTGGCTCTTTTTATCGCATAAGAAATAATATTATAACATCACTCTAATCAGACTATAACACTATCATGCTAATATTATCACACTTATCACACTTCACACTAATAATATTATAAAGAATCGCCTCCGTGGTCTAGTGGTTCAGAGCTTCGCTCTCGACCCGGAAGTCGTGGGTTCGATTCCCACGTTGGAACAAAAAAAAAATGTTATTTTCAAGTTTGGTTAGGATAATGTAGCCTGATCACCTGATTGTCTAACAAGAAAGATGATCCATGCGTCGGATGGGCATGTAAAAAGTCGGTCCTGCGACTATTCTCTCGCCAGTCGTATCCGTTTACCGTCCCACTGGGTTATGAGAGTAATAGGAAGAGAGACTCGCACACACATGATCACTACAAAATAACTCTTGCGTAGCTGGCCTGGTTTCAATGAAATCGGCTACCGACACCGAAATCGGTGAGGGAGCTATTATTATTATTATAAAGGCGAAAGTTTGTGAGTGTGTTGGTTTGTTATCTTTCATAAAAACTACTGAGCGGATTTTGATGAATTTTGGTATGGCAGTAATTTACATGCTGGATTAACACATAGGCAGTAGCCTATGTTGTGCCTAAATGTTGCGATAAAAACTATTTTATCGCAACAACTACTTTTTACGGGTCTCGCAAGATGTCATTTTGCAACATCTAGTTAGATATTTATTTTTAGGGAAGTTCAATCTTATCTTTAAGGTTATACGATGTATTTTGTCATGTGATTATGAACCTACGTGGTCACAACTCACAAGTCACATCTTCGTGTGTTATAAAAAACCTAGTACCTATACATTTTTTGCAGGCAATTCCCACACGTACGTTTTTTATTTATCATTAATTTGTAACATATTACGGCAGTTTACTCAACTTCATAATAATTTGTTTCCTACACGTTTACCGTGCAAATTGGAGGTCGTTCCCCCATCAAAAATTAATTACAATTTTATAAGCGTTGCGGTACCTACCTACTAATTTCGACGAAGGTAATATTGCGCGACGCCGCGACCTATATTACTTAGGGCGTATTTCACCTTTAATTTTTTACCTTTAGTTAATCCTTCATTAAATATCATGTTATCCCTCTCGTATTTCCTGTCAATGAATGAGAAGGCATGGTATTTTAACATGGCGTTAACTTTAACATTGCTTGGTGAAACACTACCTTAACGTTTTAGGGGTACTACTACACATTTATAAACTACATATTATTATAGTTCTAAATGTTTGTGTTCGATTTGCAACACTATGATATAAAAGTAGAGTTCGATTTCCAATGATGGAGCGGAAAATTCAATCCATAAATAGTCCACGCCAAAGGTTGGAATCCGGAAGTCCGGAGAAAATTCAGGGCACTGAAAATAGAACTCTGGACTAATACAATAGAGTTCCATCTGTTTGTTTATGAGTTTTGTAATAAATTAATAATGAATAGGTACATATAGACGAAGTTTGGTAAAGTAATAACATAGACGAATTAAACACTGTTATTCGTCCATGGTAATAGATCGTATGTGATCGAATAATTTTTTAGTTTTCATTTGATAGAAAAGTAAAGTACGTATTTATTGATTGCTAACCTAAACATAAATATTGAGGTTAAAATGATGTGTCCTATGAAAGTCCGTGATCATAGTACATAAATAGCAACACATGTGGCAATCCGGCTTATAATAGCGAGGGCCTCGTAAAGGGAGATGAATGTGGAAGCGAATATTCCCTTCACTCACGAAGGACTATAATTATTTATTTGCGACTGATTTGATGTAATCTTTACATTTTATATCTACAGGTGTAACTTTTGATTTATCATAACATGGGGCCTATTCTATGTCTTAAATTAATACGAAGTATGCTATTCGATTGTATTATTAGGGTAAAAATAGTATCGTATATCATTTGTTAATGCGATTGCCTAAAGTAATAAAAAATAAAAAGGACTGTAACACACGCACTGGTCTGCTGTAAATCACTTCAAGAGATATTTTGCATTGACATTCAATATGCCTTATCTAAAAAGTTTACCCTAAAATGATCTCTACCTATTGAGAAAAGTAGCTGTTGGATGTTCTGCCAGAACACCACAAAAGCTCGATTTTCAAAACTATTGTAATTATTATAATCCTGTAATGGTCGGGGCGCTATCTCAATAGCCGAGGCGCGATTTGACTCATGCGACACATATCCCCAGTTTCTCGAACGCTATTCAAATGAATGATCAACTATTACATGGCATTCAAATTTTCAACCCATATTGCACGCTGATTGGTGAAATATTATCAGAGAGAAAGGAACGGACAGATATTTTATAAATACATCACGCTCGCTCGCTGATTCAAATCATATTATGTCAACTAATCGGTGTCTTTGGTTAATTAACCTTATCTGTGGAGTTCTAACCAATCTTGCAAGTGTGAGCAGCAGAAACCGAGGGTGAGTCTATCGTAACTGGATTATATTATTATCACAAACAGTCACGACAAATATCTACTCTCCTCAAAATTTGTCTCTTTCCAGTTTTCAAGCCTTATTATCCTTTTCAAACGGAAAATACCCGAATAAGGATTTGGCAAGGTCGCATTTCGTTACTTACTTTGTATGTGGTGATAAGATAATAGAATTGTTTCATGATATCCGACTCTCATAAGATATACCTACTAGAATGTTTTAGCTTCGTATTCTGTTCTTCTAAATCCACAGATTACGATATCTCAAGATACAACATTACAAAGTCTATCTTTAGATGCAACATAGTTGCTATATTATACTTATCTTCCGTCTAAAGATTCTTTGAAACAATTTTTTTTACTATGGATACGAGACAACGTGTCTATAATAAAAAATTAAAAAAAAACTTGTCCTGTCTTGATACTTAGCTAACCTATTTATTCTAAAACTAGCTGACCTATATTTTTATGCTATATTGGCAATAAGTAATAAACTAATGACTGCGATTTTAGTAACGAGGAAAGTAAAGAGGAAACATTTGTTTTTTTGCATTGAATATGCTCTGTAACTACTGCACCGATCTTAATAAAATTTAGAAGGCCGTCGAGAAGGATAGAGTAAAATAGGCCCGGTAACTTATGCTATACTACAAAGTAGATAATAAAGCGTGTTTCACCAAGAGATGTTAAAGTTAATCCTTCGTTAAATATCATGTTGTTCCTCTCATAATTCCTATCAATGACTGAGAAGGCATGGTATTTTAACAAGCCGTTAACACTAACATGCGTTGGTGAAATCGGGACTAAGATTTCTGATTTTTAACTATGTCATCGTAATTAGAGGTATCATCATCTCATATCATTTAAACACAACATATTATGCGAATACGGTCTGTATTATTATCATATTTATGTATATGTCGCAGTCATCTAATTAAATCAGCTATTTCATTGAGTGACTAGCGTTTTTATCGAATGACGACATTTAATTGAAAGACTAAAGGACAACTCGTCAAGTTGTTTATTGTAACGTCCAATGTCTTGACTGAACATTGATTGAACGTCATTTAGTCATGTAGTCATTGACTGAACGTCATTTAGTCCGATTTTTTAACCGACTTCCAAAAAAGGAGGAGCATTCTCAATTCGATGAATAAGTAGGTTTTTTTTATATTTGTTAGCGAATAAAGTTCCGATTTTTTAACCGACTTCCAAAAAAGGAGGAGCTGGAAAAAATTAAGTATAAATGCCTCTTAATTGGGGGGTGGAGGGAGGGGGAGGAGGGGAGGGGGGGAGAAACCCCCCCTCCCTACCACTCCCACCTTTAGGAGACTACTAGTTTGTAAGATATTTATGGTTGAAGTTTTGAGGTTATGTCTGTGTTTCCGGGATATTTCCAGGAGTAAAACAGGGGAGAAAGGTGGAGACGGCGGTAAGGGGACAAAGGAAATCCCCCCTACCCTCCCTATTTACAGTTGTAGTTTAGAGGTTAGATAAAACAGACAAGTTCTACGTGGAGTCGATAGATTTATTTTTGGGACAATGTCGGTCTGTCACGTCTCCGGCGCTGCGGGAAATGCAGCCCCTTCGCCCATGCGTAACGAATGACATCAACCAACACTCGCCTTAGGCAGCTCCGGCTTTCTGGTCGCCTTCGGCGACCAGCCTCCGCCGCCACGGCGAGTCCTGGTTTCTGCATTTCGTTACGGCGGGCGGGGGCTGCTCTCCCTCCGCGCCTACGCGCTTAAATATACACTCTAGGGGTTGACAGACAAGTACTACGTGGAGTCGGGGTTGATAGATTCGCTTTTGGGAAAATTCAGTCACCTGACTGATTTTATGTCCGCTCTCATATAAGGGCTATGTTACAATCCGCTAACTAATTGGACGTTGAGTGACGATTGTACAATCAATGTTCGGCCTAGTCTTTCAATTAAATGTCGTCATTCGATAAAAACGCTAGTCACTCAATGAAATAGCTGATTTAATTAGATGACTGCGACATATACATATTGTCTACTAACGAAGATATAAGATATAATAAGTTATTGCTCGGGAATTGATTACGGCTACAACTAACAACACATTTGCAACAGAGGCTCCCCCCACTATCTCAAATAGTAACCACTAAACTGAACTAAACATTCTGTACATAGATTACACCTCTAGTAAATTATAGATTTTAATCTTCGATCTACAATAGACTGGATAACGTGCCCTATACAAAAGCAAATCTAAAATCTTTCCGCGTGGTATATGCCAATAGAGCTACATTTATTTCATAACGAATTGAGACTAAAGTTTTATGACATTAATTCAAAGTTGATTCGGTATATTTCCGTTGCCTGGTTCCTGTAACACAAGTTCTTCAGATACTTAGCACGGGGCTAGATTAACGTGGTATCCATAGATATTATTATTATTATTAATGCTTGTGGCAATATATTAAAAAGATCGACTCACCATAGAACAACAAATAGTAATCCTATAAATAATCCACACAACATGTACTCCAACCAGAAGCAGCTGATGATCGCTTTCGAGAGGGACGGTTTGCTGCCGTTCTCTTTCGCCGTCTTTAATTCCTTGTTCCATGCTTCTTCCAGTCGGTCCCCTAACCGACCCGATCGATCTTTTTCTCTCGCCTGGAAGAGGTCGTCTATAGACAGACCCTGTTTGTATCCTCTCTTGAATAGGGGAAAACTCCAACTGTGAACCAAAAGTTAGTATTAGTTATTTAGTAGAGCAGGAGGGAAAGCCCCTTGGCCCTTATGGGAGACATGGTACACTCAACATACAGGGCATACGGCCTTAATCAAGACACCATCGTTATTAACACTTACGAAGATCGAAAAAAATGGTATGTGAAATTAATATTATGAAGAATATATGAAAGTTTCCAAATTTTAGGTTGTGAATGGGGTACAATTAGTGTCACGTTTCCAAAATGTTATTTTAGGTTGTGAATGGGGTAAAATATAGGGAACACTTCCACGTCTTTAATTCCGATACCTAAATTACACTAATATTCTTTGTTGTCACAGATTCTTGTACTATAGTACGTCCGAGATAAATTTAACCTAAACGTAAACAAACCAAAAAGACCGAAATATTCACATATTGTGCACACTTAGGGCTGCCATCTCTAAAACCTGCCACCCAGTACCGGAAGCGTAATTTCCCCGGATTTTGGAGCTTTCATCCCGGACATTTCAATACTTTTTTTATTAACTTACATCTTGTTTAAAATCATTATCCAATATATTTTATAACAACTAAACAATAATAATTAATATGTTTTAATATCAAATGAAAATCTTTCACAAAAAAACCCCATTTTGACATTGCTGATTGTAGAATAAAATCATTATCTATATATTCATAGCAAACAATGATCATTGCATTAATATTGGGCAATTGGCATCACTGACTAGTCAATGGTTGTGTCATAGACGGGTTTGTTTACGTTTGGGTTAAATTTATCTCGGACGTACTATACATACATTCCTCATATTTCTTAAGATTTATTTTCAAATAGCTCCTCTAACAAGAAAACTAGGGTTAAAAAACAAAAGAAGGACCCCATTATGTACATTACATCCATTCCAAATCAATCTGATCAAATGTAACCAAAGCTCACTATGGGCGGCTATAACGCCCTTAGCTGTCACCTATAAAGGCAACATTAAAAAATAAATTTGGTCCAATTGCAATTTTGTAGGCAGGTTGTCTACGATCTTAGAATGTTCATCATGAACGAACATACTCGTATTTTGATCACATTGAATCGGACTATAGCAGGAATAGTTAGTGTTTAATATTGTTATCGAATATTTCTCGATGTTAGGACAGGTGAGCATAGATCTAAACTTTAGATCTAAAGTCTGATAACTATACACTTTAATTCCGGATTTCTTGCTACCTATTATAATATTGCAATTATTTTTTGTTTCAATGATACATACATTAATTACATTATGTTTAATTACGAATTATTATTACTAACCTCTACTTAGAATATTTTAATTGCTTTTATCGCGAATTACCTACAGTGGCCAAAAGTTCGATGAGGGTACTTTCGTGCGTAAAATTTTAACAAAAGTGAAAGTGGGTTTAGGTATGTAGGTACTGATACAAGTTAACTGCTAACGGGTTTTTATTGCAATTCGCTATAATTGCATAGGTAGTTTTTTAATGCAAAAGTATGGTATCTCATCTCAACCAAATATTGACGAAATATAGTCGTCACAAAAGTGAGATGTTGGAGACATCATTATTCCTATACATAAAAGGTAATTTCATGCAAAAAGTTTAATGTTTCTTGCTACAGGGAGATTTTGAAAATTAATGAAAAAGGGAGAGCAGTATTACGGATCTGCTCGTTTCGCGGTAACCTTAACAGCAGGATTACTCCCGACACAATCGTGGGTCAAATCAGTCTAATTTCAACGGCTTTTAATATTTTATTTAGTAGATTACTTTGAAACTAACCAGGATTGTTACATACACATATTTTAATATTATTTTTTCGGTTGTTTTAATGTAAATAACTGGCATTACTCATGATTTTAGTTGTCATCTATGCTTGTGACGGCTGTCAAATGTTTTAGACATTTGACAGCCGCCCTGTCATTTATGTCAGGTGATACATGGTGATTTATGCTAGCGGCCGGTACTTGTGAACGAGCCACCTTCGAGGCAATACAGGTTAGTAAGAGTGAATATTGCTATTAACATTAATAGTCTAAATTTAGATTAATACCTTGCGATTATATGTAATTCCAAATTACGCTTTAGTTAATATATTTTGTATGAGATGATTTGTTGATTAAGTGTAATTAGCTATGTGTGTTGAGGATATATATAAATATCGAATAAATAGCATAAAGTGATACGTGATACTTTAATTTTGTCCTTTCTGAATCCCCTCTTACATGTCAGACGTGGGATAAGAACCGCGAAAGTTTCGTGTCACGTACCACGCCCCAAAGTTTTTCCTAGTTGCATTTTCTTATTAATATTATATTATGTTTTACGCAATTGTCTAAAATAAATGACCATTAGTGCAGAATAGTAATTGCCAAATAGACCTGAACCATCTCTGATCCATATTTCAATGCGAGATTGCTGATGAATCTGGATTAGGTAAATGTTACAAAAATAAACATGTATTATTATTAGGTAATTATATATTTATAAGAATATCGTTTCAAATTTTAACTAGGCCCAATGATTTTTAAGATGCAAAGAGATTAAAATCTTTAAAAAAAATTTCCAATACACCATTTTAAATAAATTACTTTCTACCCTCATTTTTTTGTTTTGCTGTTTATTTTACTTATTATTATAATATTTATTTGTACTGTTACAATAATTATACAAACTACTTAACAGTGCAAATACTTGAAGCACATTAGACATTAATTAAGGCTACTGGTTATAATACTTTGGCTTTCAAGCAATATAACTGTTAGCTTTATTTGATAATTTCAACAGATTTTAAAGTGGAAGAAATAGATATTACTTATTTCATTTTATATGATGAAATTATTTAATTTTATACATATTTACAGGAATTTAATGTATTTCAAGTGACGTAGTATAATAAATACGAGTATACTCACACAACTGTTTTGAGTTTCAGGAAATGAGTGACCGTGAATTCAACGTGAGCCCCCGCGGTGGTCCAAGCCGTGCACGTATGTCTGCTAGATCACAATACGATGACCGACGGGGCAGCACGTGTACGCGAAGCCGGAGTCGAACAAGAAATAGACGTGATGGCGGTAGGCAGAGCAAAAGCCCTGACCGCGCGCGTTCATCGCACCGCCGTGAACCAAGAATCTCACAGGAGAAGGAAAGACTCAAGGTACTTGAAAATGAGATACGTAGGGTGCGTAAGCGATTGAGTGAGCATAGTGAATTAGAGCGTAGGTCTATGACACCTAAACAAAGAAGGTGTGGTAGTAAAACACCACATACTAAAAATGACGATCATAGGCGTTCTCTTTATACACCTGAAAACATACCAGTTGAGACGTCACCGATAAAGGATAGCAATGTAGATCTAGTTAAAGAATTTTTAAATATAATTAAAGCTGGGGCAGGGAATCGTGAATCGTTTTCTAGTTCGGTTCTTGCTAATGTCATTCCTGAATTCGATCCGCTTGTGAAAGAACAGACTGTTAATGTTTGGATAGATAAAGTTGATGAGTGCGCAGAAATTTATAATTGGAGCGATAAGCAAACGATCCACTATACCCTGCCCAAGCTTAGTGGTATTGCTAAGACTTGGTACCAGGGACTACCCTCTATTAAGCACACTTGGCTAGAGTGGAAAGCAATGTTAAGAGAGTCGTTTCCAGCAACTGAGAACTACGCGGAATTGTTGACCGAGATGCTTAATAGACGGGTACGCCCAGGCGAATCCTTGGAATTGTATTACTTTGCTAAGGTAAACTTACTTAATAGATGTAAGATATTTGAAAAGCAAGCAGTAGATTGCCTCCTCTATGGAGTTGATGATAGAGGAGTTCGTTTAGGTGCCCAAGCAGCTAAATTTGATAAATCAGAAGATGTTTTAGAATTTTTTAAAACTATTAAGTCACAAAATCGTAATCAATTAGACTATACTCATAATAGAGACAATAGAGACAGGCGACAAAACAATTTATCGGCTACTAATTCTAGGGCAGCGGACAATATTGCCAGAAATAACAATAGTACACACCACAAGGGTCAAGTTAGGTGTTTTAATTGCGGAGGTGTTGGACATCCTAGTTTCAAATGTCCTAAACCTTTAATAAAATGTACTATCTGTAATTTTTTGGGTCACGAAGCATCCAGTTGTGTAAAAAGTAAGGGTGTTGCCACACACAAAGATAAAAACGTATTAGAGGTCCGGGAATCGGAAAATACAAATAGAAAGTATAAGCTCCCTATATTGATTAACGGCGTGACTACGTTATGTCAAGTAGATTTAGGAAGTGAGGTTACACTTATTCGCGAAAGTGATGCTGTAAGCTTAGGGTTAAAGTGGAAGCCAATAAATGGACCGCGATTAAGGGGACTGGGCAACATACCGTATTTACCTTTAGGCCACACAACTACAAATGTTGAAATACAGGGTATACGTGAGAATAATGTTGAAATTTATATTGTTGATGATAAATTAATTAATTGTAACATTTTATTAGGACATACATTTACCGAAAGACCTACTCTTAAAATTACAAAAACCCCCAATGATTTAAAATTTGAGCGAGTTGAACATGAACATGATATGAAATTACAGTTACATTTAGTTGATGATGTTGACATTAAGGTAGGGGAGATGAAAGCTGTTATTGTACGTTCGAATATAGCTTGTGACGGATATATATATGTTAATGGATCGATACGTGGGAATGTTGGACAGGAGTATTATCTTTTGCCCGGGGAGTATCAAATAAAAGGAACAAACTGTCATCTTTTAATCCAAAGTGTAAGCATGAACTCCATAAGGCTTAAAGGTAATACACTTCTGACGCGAGCTAGGTTCTCAGGATTGAGTAAAGAAGTTATGAGAGTAGTTAGTGATAATGTTTTACCTGTTGCTCCTAACTATGGTTCACAACTAACTGAGGAACAGAGACGTAAATGTCACAATTTACTTACCGAATATAAAGACTGTTTTCGACGGGCATGCATGATCTAGGCTTTACGAACGTAGCAGAGATGGAGATCCATCTTACTGATTCCAGCCCTGTTGTTTATAGACCATATCGTATGGCATACTCGGAACGTAAACTGGTCCAGGACATGGTAAGTGACATGGTTGAGCATGGAATCGTTCGTGAGTCAAGCTCTCCTTTTGCCAGTCCTATAGTTCTGGTTAAAAAGAAGTCCGGTGAAAAACGACTTTGCGTCGACTACCGTGCTCTAAATAGCCGCACAAAACGTGACCATTACCCACTACCTAGAATAGATGATTTATTGGATCAATTATCCGGACAATCTCTATTCACTTCCCTAGACCTGGCCTCAGGATATCACCAGATACCTATAGCTGAACAATCACGCGAGAAAACTGCGTTTGTAACGCCGGACGGGCAATTTGAATACAACCGCGTTCCATTTGGTTTAGCAAATGCTCCGGCTGTATTCCAGAGGGTTATTCATAAAGTCCTTAATAAGGCCAAGGTAGGGTATGTAGTTATTTATATGGATGACATCCTAATACCCTCCAAGTCGTTTGAAGAGGGCTTGCAACGACTTGTAGAAGTTCTTGGACTTTTAAGAGAGGCAGGTCTTACACTAAAAATGGAGAAATGTAATTTTTTTCAAGAAAAGATAGATTTTCTAGGATTCGAGGTAGATGGTAAAGGTATTAGACCAGGACTCGCAAAAACCGAAGCAGTTGCCAAATTTTCTATTCCCCAAAATCAGCACGAGGTTAGAAGGTTTCTTGGACTAGCTAGTTTCTTCAGGAGATTCGTTAAGGGATTTGCATTGATTGTCAGACCCTTGACGAATCTCTTAAAGAAAAATGTACCATGGCAATGGGGCAATGATGAATCTCAAGCATTTGAAAATGTAAAGAGATTCCTTTCGGAAAGACCCATACTTGCCATCTATGATCCCCAAGCCGAGACTCAATTGCACACCGATGCCTCTAAGTTTGGCTTAGCTGGAATATTGCTGCAAAGGAGGGACTCCGAAATATGGCAACCCGTAGCCTACTATAGCCGACAAACGCAAACGGATGAAATGAAACTTCATTCGTTCGAACTTGAGACCCTAGCAGTAGTTTGTGCTCTAAATAAGTTTCGCTCGTACCTAATTGGTCTTAAGTTTACCATCATAACGGACTGTAACGCGCTTCGTGCGACCTTTACTAAGAGGGATCTGATACCACGCATATCTAGATGGTGGATCCAGTTTCTTGAGTATGACTGCATCATTGAATATCGTCCTGGTGAGAGGATGTCTCATGTAGACGCTCTCAGTAGGAGTCCAGTGTCAGTGGATCTAGAACCTATACATACATTAGATGTTCTGTCAATCACTACTGAGGATTGGATTTCGACGGTGCAGTCTTCCGATGAAGAAATTAAGCGGATTAAAGAGATCCTAGAAGATCCAAACACTCCCAACGTTACAAAGATTTATAAGGAATATACCGTCAAAAATGGTCGAGTGTTTCGCCTTGTAGAAAATGGTGACACAAGGTGGGTTGTCCCAAGAAGCGTAAGGTGGCAGCTTATGAAGGCTAATCACGATGACGTGGGCCACTTTGGTTTTGATAAGACATTGGAGCGTATACGATCTAAATTTTGGTTCCCAAAGATGCGTAGGTTTATAAAAAAATATGTAACCGCTTGTCTCGAGTGTGCTCACCATAAATTACCATCTGGATCGAAAGAGGGACAGTTGCATCCCATACCTAAAATTAATATCCCCTTCCACACGCTACATGCCGACCATTTAGGTCCATTTCCACGTAGTAAACGGGGTAACGTTTATATACTAGTTATAGTAGACTCATTCACAAAGTTCGTGAGTCTATATCCCGTAAAGAGTACGCGTACTAAGGAATCCGTAAAGGCACTGCGTACATTATTCAGTTATTTTGGTTCGCCAATACGCTTGATAACAGACAGAGGTACAAGCTTTACAAGCAAAAAGTTTAAATTATTTATTAGGTCTGTTGGCGCAAAGCATATTCTTAATGCTGTTGCGACACCGCGAGCAAATGGGCAGGTGGAGCGGTATAATCGTACCATTCTAGCTGCCCTAGGCTCTATGGTTCATGGGAAAGAAAAAAACTCGTGGGATGAACTTCTTCAGGATCTCCAATTAGGTATTAATACCTCTATTCATGATGTGACGAAAAAGACACCTACCGAACTTTTATTCGGTAAAAACGTAGCAAATCCAGCATTAGGATTACTAAATGACATAGATAATGACATAACTATTAGTAGGCAATCGATAGAAGAAATTAGAGAAGGAGCTAGTGAAAGATTAAAACGAAACGAGGAGTCAATGAAAGAGCGGTATGACAAAAGAAAGAAGGTTAGTAGGAATTATGCAGAAGGTGATTTGGTTAGGATAGTTAGAAATATTGTAACAGGACCGGGCCAGTCTAAAAAGTTAGAAGCTAGATGTAGAGGACCTTATAGAATTAAAAAGATTTTACCGAACGATAGGTTCCTTGTAGAAGACACACCTCTAACTAGGAAGGGACCTAAATACGAAACGGTAGTGGCTATTGATAAAATTTATCCTTGGCTTAGTTTCGCGAATACTGCTGCTTGCTCTTCAAGTGATGATAATGATGATGATAGCGATGATGAGGTATCCGAAAATACATAATGATGATTCCCAATGTATAATTAAAATACTTAATATCAGTTGTTATGAGTGAAATTGAATATTATACTTATAATTAAAATTATATTAGAAGTTATGTATTGTTATATATAATAATTGATATTGAATGATTGAAAATGAAGGATTTATAAAAGTATATTGGTTATTTTATGGAATAATAATTATATATAAGTAAATCTGACACAATAGAGAACATAATTTGTACTTATTTATGATTGTTATTTTATTTTATTAAAGTCTTAATCTTAGATTATGCGATAAAGTGAACAAAATTAGTGAATGAAAAAAAAAACAACATGAATCTTAGCGAATGAGTGAGGGTGGTTTTAGGCCGGGCATGATTGACATACGAACTTGTCGCCCATGAGTGGCCTTTAATCATCGCAGTTGTATAGGTTGAGAGTGAAGGAAGTAACTCCCACCCATATAACTATAAGTAAGAAAGTGAGGGTGTCTTGAGCCGGGCATGATTGGCGTACGAACTCGCCGCCCATGAGTGGCTCAACGCATCGCGGTTGCTTTGTGATAGTGAAGGAAGTAACTGTTACAAAAGTTAGCCATACTTAGGTGAATTGTGTAATAATCTTATATAGTGATAACAGTTATTTTAATTTTTAATTGTGTTATTGAATCTTTCTAATGATACTTAAACTGTGATTAATAATATAAAACATTACTTAAATTTAATTTATACTGTTATAGAAGGTTAACAAGATCAATGTTAATGTAGCTATTGAATAAAAATAAAATACTTATTATGCTAAGTGAAATCATTGTAAGTAACTTGGAACGAAGGGACTCGTTCTTGAAGGATGGCCGACTGTTACATACACATATTTTAATATTATTTTTTCGGTTGTTTTAATGTAAATAACTGGCATTACTCATGATTTTAGTTGTCATCTATGCTTGTGACGGCTGTCAAATGTTTTAGACATTTGACAGCCGCCCTGTCATTTATGTCAGGTGATACATGGTGATTTATGCTAGCGGCCGGTACTTGTGAACGAGCCACCTTCGAGGCAATACAGGTTAGTAAGAGTGAATATTGCTATTAACATTAATAGTCTAAATTTAGATTAATACCTTGCGATTATATGTAATTCCAAATTACGCTTTAGTTAATATATTTTGTATGAGATGATTTGTTGATTAAGTGTAATTAGCTATGTGTGTTGAGGATATATATAAATATCGAATAAATAGCATAAAGTGATACGTGATACTTTAATTTTGTCCTTTCTGAATCCCCTCTTACAGGATAAAGAAAATCGTTAGATCGTAATTCTTTGTACTCCCGACCATATCAATCGACTGAGAATCAATATGAACAAACGTCAATTTATTCAGGAGGAGGCACTATCGAATCTGAATCATAATGGAATCATTTGATCAAAAATCGAACCTATTTTTTAACTACTAACACACAGTGTTTACATAGCGAGGCAGGCTGAACAGTAAATACCCTACATATTTACACATGGAAATATATTTGTGTCCGCTCACTGTTTAATAGGTCACGATCTTCATCAAGACCAATTAAGAGAGTTGCAATGGAAGTTACATCATTGTCGCTTGTTAATGTACAGCTGACAAAGACGCTGTACCTATCAGTTACCACATTTTGATCGTCTTACTATATAAAGTGCGGCACATAAGTCGTAGGAAGTAGGTTCACCACTGCAGTGCTCAGGTGTGCGCAACTGCCTTTAAGTAAGTACTCACTGACAGCCAATAGTGAGCAAAGACAGCAAAAAGCGGTAATTAGTACACCGGAGTTGTCAAAATCATACATGGGGAAATATAAAGAAAATAAAATAAAAATTGGCATTGGCATAATTTTAGATAACTCAGATTGAAATTAGGGTAGATAAAGCCTCGGTAGACGACAATTTTAAAGCTGTTTATGATTGACGCGCACCAACGCACAGATAAAATAAAAATTGACTGAGTTTTATTTTAAATTAGCTGTGTAACATTATAATTTATAACACATTATTTATAAGTGGGGTCATAGTCTAGGCGCAACAATACACACATCAGTATACACAGCTGCTGCTGTTGTCCAGATTATTTTAAATATAGGGAAAGATTGTATCTTTTATGCAAAAAAGTATTTTATAATGTTATTCTTGTTTTCTTTTACTAACATTACCTACTTAATAACTACTAATTACGATCAGCTATGGTCTATGATTGATGCTATTTTATTTTAATTTCTGGGTTATTTTATTCACCTAACGGAAATGAATCCGCGTACCTCACGTAGGTACATATTATAAGTATGAAATACGGATGTAACACGTAATACCTATGCGTTGTTATTAATATTTGCACACGTGCTGGTAGTAGGTGTATTACATTTATTTTGATAGATATGTTTACAATAGGTACCATTTTTACTTGATTTAATTAAAGTTTAATGCTTTCAGGACCAATTTAAACTAGCCATAATTTATAATACTTATTATTTTCTTTCTACTCATGTTGTACTAAAATAGGTATACATTTTTCTTGTCTGCAGAATAACTGGCATATATTTTTCATATACTTACTAGCCTAAAAAAATTAAAACCATAAATTTAGAAAAAAAAGGGACTAGAAGATAAGAATATCTAAGTAGGTATTCCAATTTTATGAAAATCATAAATCGTATCTGACAAAATATCTATTTTTATAGTAGGTAGGTTTATGGGTTTCTTTAACGAAAATATATTTAAACAACACCTTAAATTATTAAAGTTGACTTCACCAATAACCCTGTATCTGTATACCAGATACTCTTTGGCCTCTGTAATACCTACCTAATCGATTTTATCTCAAAATCATTATGAACTAAACTTTATTTTATACTAAATTAAAATAAAAATATTTTTATAATAGGTATTATCATAATGATACTGGAACACTTACCACAAAAATATTCTAGAAATGAAGTTAGCATTTTCATTTGGATTCTTTTCCTTGAGAATTACTTTGGATTCCATTATAAATTACAATATTTAAACTATAAAACTGAAACGTATAGTTGTGTTCTAAGTAACTTTAAACTTCACTGAAAATCACACACTCATAAATACATCAACAGATTTCTACTGTACGTTCATGGACTTTGCACAAATTTTTCAGACTGGTTGCATAATAAACTGGACTTTTACAGTATCACAACATCAAAATACTGTATACCACTTATGAAAATAGGGCACTGTTAAAAATATTTTTAAGTAATATTTGTGTTTAAATGTAAATTGTAAGGCCGGCAAAATTATCACAGTGTAAACGGCTGGATGAAAGCGCGCACCCCATGCGCCAGTACCGAGTGCCGTGTTGCTACTGAAGAGTGAGCGAACAGCTGTACGCCTGTGCTCTTTATTAGGTCCCCGAGTTGAACTTATCTCAGCCAGGCAGCGTTAAACATACAAATACAATCTCATTGCGACTCAGCATGACCCCGCCAAAATGCTGAATCACGATTTAAAAGATTGTACTGAACAGCAAACAGCAAGTAAACTTTTCGTCACTACTTACTGCACACGATCAAACGATTAGATTTCCAGTTCTATTGTAGGTATTCCTAGAGATGAGAGATTAGATAATACATAAGATTATATAACACAACTTATAATTTTTAAACTACAAACCCATCAAAAACATAGCTTGTAAAAAATACCATGTCTCGCTATTCAGTTCTACTTTTACGAGTTCTGTTTTGATGGGATCCTATTTATTTTTGTTACTAAATAGTTTTTAGTTGATCTTCAACTTTAATCATCGACTAAAAACTAGAGTTTTTGGTACTTTGTACCTAATCCTATGTAATATAAGGAATTACAAAGATATTTATGTAGTTGGTGTAGGTATCTAAAAAACTGGACAGAAATTGCAAAATAAGTATTTACTTATTTAAGTTTTCTTGATTTATACACTAAACACTAATGCCTATAGCTTTTATCTACGGCGAAGATGGGGATCTAAAATGGCCTAAACTGTTTTTAGACAAGGATGTTACGGCCGGCACGTTTATATTTGTTCGACTTGGCGAGGACCTAACGTTCCGCCAGATAAAATTATTATAAGTCAACTCAATGCACAATGTTGTGAAATTTATTTTGATTTCAACAAAGATAGATTGTAATATTATCTATCATTACTTTTAAACAGTGGATTTGAAAAAATAGCGCATTTTGTGACTTTTATTCCGTCCGGTAGGTACTTACAGTCTAACCACGTAGGTACTTGCCTAAATCGATGCAAAAGAAGTTTACCTGCTTAATTACGTTTTATTTGAATATGGTGAAGCCAAAACAAAGGCCGGGGTATTGATTTTGGTAGTCTATGAATGTAAGTATGTATGTTTGTTCCACCGTAGCGCCTTAACTAAGCATGGGTCTAATTTAAATAAGGTGTTAATAGATTCGTAATAAAAGCGAAAGTGACAGGCTATATAGGTGTATAGGAAAAAACATGGGCTATATTATATAATATAAGAAAGCTGCTTATGGCCCATAAGGGTAGTTAAGTTTGATTTAAACTTTAAAATCTATAACAAATGGGCCACCTATCAGCTGCTGCAAAGCCGTAACAGTGGGATCAACTATCACAACTTAACAGGGATAAAACAGTTAGAATTTACAATTTGCGTAAACGGTTATAGCAATCAATTGATATCTAGAAACTTAACGCTATTAAGATCTCAACTATTCTAAGTATTTACTAGACATATTTTCTATGGGTCCATTACCTGGGAAACGACCCAAGGTGTCTCTGATACGTATAAAACAAAGTCAAATCCGTGCGCATTTTTTAAAACTATTATATAAAAATATTACATAATATGGAGTTGTTGATTGGGCTGGTGTCCTCAAGTTACGACCTGGGCCCTAATTCTCAGGCCTCGAACTTAGTTTTTACTATCGGTCTGTCCCACTCATGCAAATGATATTTAGCGCGCGTGCGAGCGGGATATACTAATATTCGAAGTTTTTTCCACTGCCCGAGAATCGTGCTCCTGAAGTTCGCCGGGACCGCGGTTACATAATATGTATTATCAAAAATTCAAATAAAATTTTATACATATTATCCAATTTTGTCCTTCGACTTGTTATTAATTATTATTATACAATGTCACCGGTTGACGACCTCCGTAGCGCAGTGGTTGAGCGCGTCGGTGCTCAAGCAGGAGGTCAAGAGTTCGAATCCCGCCGACGGAACAAGAAATTTTTCTGTGTTCCTGGGTCATGGATGTGTATTAAATGTGTGTATTAATATAATAAAAATCTTAAATATATGTACTTATAGTATGCAAGTATTAAATATATTTCCATTGTCTGGTACCTGTAACACAAGTTCTTCGGATACTTAGCACAGGGCCAGATTGACGTTGTGTGAAACGACCATAAATATTAATATTATTATACTATTGTCGTTTATATTATATGTATAACTGATTGAATATACTTTTGGTTCTTGATGGAAATGCATGTTCACAATAATAAGACACAACTTTTTATTTACACTTTTAAAAACGTAATAAAAGTTGAAAAGTATAAATAAAAGTTGTGTCTTATTGTTGTATATTATATGTCAATGAAAGTTTGTTTTGTAAGTATAACTACATCCTTGCGCTAGTAACGGTCGTTTGTGGCATGCGTTGTTGCGAATGTGTCAGTGGGTAAACTACCAAGAAGCCTTTCATTTTCATGTGGTCATTAAAAAATTTAAATGTGCTTCCATTACCATGTTTATACATTTTCGAAACGGCCCTTTTTGTGTATAAGAATCCATGTTTATTTCCAAAAAATAAAGATTACAATTATAGAGGTCGGAAAGGTAACAAATTATACATTCCTAAGCAAAAGTTAAGCATGTTTTCTAAAAACGCCTACTGTATGGCCATTCGTATGTATAATAAACTACCAGATATTAAAAAGATTGACATTTAATAAATTTAAAAATGAATTATTTATATTATTACTAGACAAAATGTATTATACAGTTGATGAATTTATAAATGATGAAAGTGTAAGTAATGTTAACATTTAAATTTTAATTATTATTAATTGAATAATTTATTACTGTTATTGACATATTATTAAATTGTTGAGGGATAGCAACATTTTATTAGAAATTAATTTTACTATCTAATTATTAAAGTCAAATAATATTTGCACGTCGAGATAATCCGACAAGATATGTGTGTCACTACTCACTACTAACCTGTTCCAGCCTAATGTACCTACCATATTTTGGCAAATAAATTATATTATTATTATTATTATTAATGAGGTCCTTTGATATCCGGTTATTTTCGATTGATTAAGGGATCAAGTTGGTTTAAAAAGACATTTTTTTCTAAACTCAGTATCTCCTACATGTGAACAGGGATATTAAGAGTAATAAAATTCAATATTACACAAATATTATTATTGGTTTATTTTAGTGACGCTCACACTGAAATTTTTTTGGTAAGTAAAAGTAATGTGATGTACATTAAAACTAGAGATGTAACGGATATCCGGTAACTATCCGGTATCCGGCCTATCCGGCCTTGTTTTCACTATCCGGCCGGATACCGGATAGTAGTAAAGTATCCGGCCGGATACCGGATAGTAAAATTTTAAAAAATCTTATTATTTTATAAAGGCAAATCATACTCCAATAGGTTGTGGAGACCGTTTATTTTATAATCGCACATCAAAAATGTTTGTTTTATAAACAAGTGGCAAATTGTGATGAATAAATACAAAATTTTACGCGATAACACTCGAACGTCCCCGAGTCGACCCGATCTCCGGTTGATCTCCGTGCGACCCGAATGCGCCTGAATATTTCCGATCTCGTTCACCGCGCCAATATTCAAATCAAACTTATTATTATAACGGGTGTAAAAAGAGCAGTCACTTTAACTTTGGGATATGATAATACTACCTTTTCTCATTTTTGAATGTATTTTTTTTTTACAAAAATTTCAAAAAAAAATTTTTTTGCCTTATTGTTATTTTTGCGACAAAAAAATAAGAAATGGTGAGAAGTTAAAATTTTTTTTTTTAGTGTTTGACAAAAAAAATATAAAAAAAATACATTTCCAAAATGAGCAAAGGTAGCATAATCGTGTCTCAAAGTTATAGTTGCTCTTTTTACACACTGTATATTATCTTAAGGCCGGATATCCGGCAGCCGGATATCCGGCGCTCCGGCCTAGTAGCTTGCCGAATATCCGGTATCCGGTATCCGGCCAACCTACTATCCGTTTCATCTCTAATTAAAACACTCCATATTTTTAAGAAATGATAAGGAAATAATAAAACCTTATAATAATCCTAAATTTCATACTAATTGTATGAAATTTATATATTTACAGAAATTGTTACTTACTAGCGATACTATTCAATGGTGCAATACTACAGGCATTTTATTTCAAAATTTTTGTATTCTTTAATCCTGGCTAGGTATATTGACTTACTAAAAATCTGTATAAAATAAAACAAAATTTGTCAAAATACAAACCATATTATAATACACAATATTTACATACAACATATAGGATTGAAGTATTCTTACCAATATATATTATTTATACTTGTACTGAGCTATAATGCCCTTTGTATTTTTCTTACATGTTGACTCTTCGATTCTTTTAAAGCTACTTCCAATTTATTTGTTAGATGTATGAGATTTGGTAAGTCACATTGTAAAATCACATGGTTAATAATATTCTGACACTGGCTGGCTGTCTTGGCCTCTTGTAGGGAGTTATTGATCTGGATCTCCGACAGTTTACTTTGGGAACTGCCTTCATTAGATATTGCAAAGCTCTTTGGAGTTGCCAGAACAAAATCCATTGTTACCATTGGTTTTATTTCTATCTCTTTTTCTCTTGATGCAACCTTCAAAAAGATTTAATGTTAACATTATCAACACTTAATTAGTTATAAATACATAGTTAGCATTGAGCTACAGTGGTAATCAACAATTCTCACTTGACTCCGATTCAAACATTTACTTTGTTGTTATTGGTACTAATAATTGGTAATACTTAGCCACCCTTTAGCCTGCGTTTCCACTGAAGCGGAGCGGTTAGGAGCTTGCAATGCTCGAATACACCAATCACTATGTTCAAAATCTCCGCTCCGCTCCGGTTTCTACGGAAACAACACAAGCATAGTCAATTTGGGCACCGCTAAGCTCCTCTCCGGTCCGCTTTGCGTCAGTGGAAATGCAGCCTTAGTAATCTAATTCCTAGTCAAATTACTTATTGTTTATCATGACAGGTTAGCATATTATAAGGAGGCAATTTGATTGTATAAATATAAAATAAAACTACTGATAGTTACTTGTACTTCAAATCTCCATTGTAGGTCTTGATAGCTGGGTTCACTTTGTTGGAGTAATTTTAATGCATCAGCAATTTCAATTTTTTTTGTATTATAGAACTTCACAAAAACTTGTTGTTTGTCTGTAGAGAATCCCGCTAGAGCCAACGAAGAAGATAAGTTTGACTCCGATAACTGAAACCAAATTATTGATTTTTATGAATTTATTATAAAATTTAATAAATAAAATCTACCTTGTATGGTATGGATAATGCAATTCTATACACTATGAAAAAATACTTACATTATGTCTACAGGCTTCTACGATGAGGTATGACAAGGCATGTATTAGATTTTGGACATCAGAAACTGAAATTCCTAACTTCTCTGTAAGCAAAAAAGTAGAAATATTAATACATAATATTAATAGTTTGATTAAGTTTTAAATTTATTTAATGTTTATAAGAAATTACCCAATTACCTGCAGCAAGTGTAAATTTTTTGTGATTTATTCCGTTATTCAGGAAATCTATTGTTAGTTTACAGAAATCGACCAAAACTGTAAGAAAACAATAGTAGTTATTAATATTATCTAGAATATCATATTAATTAATAAAAGCGTTTGTTTACCTTGTACAGAATGTTCATGAAGTAAGTGTAAATGTTGTTTTTGTAGATCACTTAAAAATATAATCATGTTTTAAATTGGTAACGGGTATATTATAATATGGGATAATTTATTAGCTCAATAAATGGATGGGAACAAACTATTTTATTTCAATAATAAATTAATCAATTTAAATAATTAATTTCAAGTTTCAACCCAAATTCTCTAACAAGCCGGGATTGCTGGCAAAGAGAATAAACGTTTGTCAATTATGTCACTTTGTGTCACATATCAATGTCACTGTCATTTTCTTTTTTTTAATATGACAATAAAGCATAAAATTATTGCCTGTGTCATGTTAAAAATGCAGGAAAGTAGATTTTTCGTTTTAAAAAATTCTAAATCATTAAAATATCAACAAAGTCCAAACAAATCGTCAGTGTAGCCAGTGTGTCCAGACATTTCATTCAGTAAATGGAATAGACGCTTTACTAAAACTGTCGAAGGGCGCTTTAGGGAAAATGAAAAATCGACCGAAGGAACAAAAAGTATTCTACGTTCCTGGGTCATAGATGTGTTTAAATAATAATATTGTCTATACTTAATATTATAAAGAGGTAACGTTTGATTGTTTGTTTGTTTGTTTGAATGGAATAGGCTCTGAAACCACTGAACCAATATGAAAAATTCTTTCACCGGTAGAAAGCTACATTCCTAGCGCTGAACATAGGCTATAGGTATTATATGTTTAAAAAAAGTAGGGTTCCTTACTAAAACCCCAAAAATGTAGCCCAAAGTGTAAAAAAACGACCTCCAAAATTTCTTACAACGTGTGCGCTTCGACAACGGCTTGACCAATTTCGCAAATTTTTTTTACGGTATGTTCGTTATTGTCACGAAAAGGTTATTATGAAAGAAAATGTTGAAAAAAAAGCAGAAAATTAGAAAAAAGAAGAAAATACGTGATGGTCACGCGGGGTTTCAAGGGCTCGATCGATTCACGTCGTTGCCAGTTATTATGACACGGGTGTCATGGTAACATCATTGTTTACAAGTGGAAAATAAAAATTATGTAATGCTATAAATACCGTTTTTATATCAGCTTAAACTATTTGGATTAATAAAATTATTAGGATTAACAAAAACATGAATCCAAATAGTTTAAGCTGATATAAATACGGTAGGTATGTATAGCATTTCATAATTTTTGTTTTCCATTTGTAAACTACGTTGTTATCATGACGACGAAGACGTTTGGCTGCGTTTCCATTGACGCGGGGCGAGGCGGACAGGAGCTTGCGGTACCCGAATTGACCAATCACTATGCTCGAAATCTCTGCTCCACTCCGCTTGGGAACCACTAAGTTCCTATGCGCCCCGCTCCGCGTCAGTGGAAACGCCAAGATTGGGGAGGTTTTCCAAATCTATACATCTATACAAATAAATAAAATTGAAGTGTCAGTTTGTAACTTTCAATTAATTTTTCTAAATGCATATGACATTTTAAACGATATCTTCTGCTTTTATTTTGCATTGGCAACGATATTTACTGAAAACGAAAATGTAATTTAAAAAAAAATTATCTGTCTGTCAGCGTGTCTCTTTGCTCCGGCTAATCTCTGGAACGGCTGGACCGATTTTGACGAGACTTTTTCACTGGTAGATAGCTAAAGTTATAAGGATTAATTTAGGCTACTTTTCATCATCATCATCTAACTAATGATCACCGAATCGCCTGGACCGACTGTGACGGGAGCATTCACCGGGCTTAGCTTATGTTAGTAGGACTAATCTATATGTCGCAGTCATCTAATTAAATCAGCTATTTCATTGAGTGACTAGCGTTTTTATCGAATGACGACATTTAATTGAAAGACTAAAGGACAACTCGTCAAGTTGTTTATTGTAACGTCCAATGTCTTGACTGAACATTGATTGAACGTCATTTAGTCATGTAGTCATTGACTGAACTTCATTTAGTCCGATTTTTTAACCGACTTCCAAAAAAGGAGGAGCTTTCTCAATTCGATGAATAAGTAGGTTTTTTTTATGTTTGTTAGCGAATAATTTGTCGATTTTTTAACCGACTTCCAAAAAAGGAGGAGCTGGAAAAAATTTAGTATAAATCCCTCTTAATTGGGGGAGGAGGGAGGGAGAGGAGGGGAGGGGGAGAACCCCCCCTACCACTCCCACCTTTAAGAGACTACTAGTTTGGAAGATATTTATGGTTGAAGTTTTGAGGTTATGTCTGTGTTTCCGGGATATTCCCAGGAGTAAAACAGGGGAGAAAGGTGGAGACGGCGGTAAGGGGACAAAGGAAATCCCCGCTACCCTCCCCTCTACTCAGCAACCACTAGCTAAGAAAATATTTACAGTTGTAGTTTAGAGGTTAGATAAAACAGACAAGTTCTACGTGGAGTCGGAGTTGATAGATTTGTTTTTGGGACAATGTCGGTCTGTCACGTCTCCGGCGCTGCGGGAAATGCAGCCCCTTCGCCCATGCGTAACGAAATCCTCCGTGGCGGCTGAGGCAGGCGGCTGAGAAAGCCGGAGCTGCCTAAGGCGAGTATTGGTTGCTGCATTTCGTTACGGCGGGCGGGGGCTGCTCTCCCTCCGCGCCTCCGCGCTTAAATATACACTCTAGGGGTTGACAGACAAGTACTACGTGGAGTCGGGGTTGATAGATTCGCTTTTGGGAAAATTCAGTGACCTGACTGATTTTATGTCCGCTCTCATATAAGGGCTATGTTACAATCCGCTAACTAATTGGACGTTGAGTGACGATTGTACAATCAATGTTCGGCCTAGTCTTTCAATTAAATGTCGTCATTCGATAAAAACGCTAGTCACTCAATGAAATAGCTGATTTAATTAGATGACTGCGACATATACATCTATATTATGTATAAAAGTAAGTCGTGTTAGTTAAATTATTTATAACTCAAGAACGGCTTTATCGATATGGCTGAAAATTGGTGAGGAAGTAGCTTAGAGCAAGTAGACGGACATAGGATACTAAAAAAAATGGAATAAATTCCATTCCGTGAACGTTGCGGGTTCTGCGTTAGGGTTTCGCGTTGTGGGTTCCGCGTTGCGGGTTCCGGGTTTCCGTGTTGCGGGTTCCGGGTTCCGGGTTCCCGCGTTGCGGGTTCCGGGTTCCCGCGTTCCGGGTTCCGGATTCCCGCGTTGCGGGTTCCGGGTTCCCCGTTGCGGGTTGCGGGTTCCTGGTTCCCGCGTTGCGGGTTCAGGGTTCCCGCGTTGCGGGTTCAGGGTTCCCGCGTTGCGGGTCCGGGTTCCCGCGTTGCGGGTTCCGGGTTCCCGCGTTGCGGGTTCCCGCGTTTCGGGTTTCGGGTTCCCGCGTTGCGGGTTCCACGTTGTTTTTTTTTAGTAGAATTTCATCATTAAACTCTTTTTATGCTCAACGAAGTGGGCAAGTGTCAGCTAGTTGTATAATATTATGATAAATATCCTAAATAAGTATGTGTTAAATATTATTATAGTGTCCGACCGAAAGTTCGGTTTGGGTTTCGGTTTCGGCCGAGTTTCCGCTAAAAATCAAGTTTCGGCGGCAGTTTTGGTTTCGGTCAAAATTGGCCTCCTCCTTGAAGTTCCTCGGATACTTGCACGGGCCAGATTGATGTGGTGTTCAGCGTCCATAGACATTTTATCTATAATAATAAAGCGGAAGAGTTTGTTTGTTTCTTTAAACGTGCTAATCTCAGGGACTACCTACTGGTCCGAATTGCAAAAACATTTTTTTGTTGGATAGTCCATTCATAGAGGAAGGCTATATAACATTACGCTGCGAAGCGTCTGTAATGCAGTCCCTAGACGATCAAAATTGCTTGACAAGCACGTTAAATTAACGTGCTTGTCAAGCAATTTTGACCGTCTAGAACAAAGCTTGATGTGCTTGACAAGCAAACTCGATGCTTGACGTAGCTTGATGAAAAATTATATTTTTGCAATGCTTGTCAAGCATGCTTGATCGTTTAGAACATGCTTGTCAAGCAACACATTCAGTGTACTACGGAACGTTATGGAGAGACCAGGTTGCCATCGTTATCCATCCTCAAAAAAAATTTGAAATCATTGGGCTCCGTCAATTGTAGAATATTTTGCAAATGCTCATGGGTAAATCTATCTCTTAACAAATACCACTGCTTAGACCATCGTCTTGTTCGTTTCTTTTTTGTTTTCTTCAACAAAGCAATTGTGAGAGCAAGAAAAGCCATATCTGCATCTAGAGACATTCTACTACTTTGCAAATGTTTCTGTTTTAGCGCAAGTTCAACACTGGGTCACTCTATCCGACAAAATGATGCGAATGCTTGACAAGAATGTTTTTTGATGTCGTGGCCTCGTCAAGCATGCTTGTCAAGCACGTAAATGCTTGTCAAGCAATTTTGACCGTCTAGGGACCGCTTAAGAAATGTTGCAAAAACGGGGAAAATTATTCACATTTGAGGACTTTCGTTACGTGCGCTGCATATACGATTTAATTCACTCAAAAACCACGGAACGAAGTCGCGGGCACAGCTAGTCATTAATAATCTTAGATCATTTATTTAATGCACAATAGTATAAAGAACCGAAAGGAACAAATACAAAATAAACAACGTCACATTTTACATCGTGACGTTATTTATTTAACCTATTAATAAAATATAAAAGGTGAAGATAAGTAGTTAGCTACCTAAAAAGAAAAATGGATTAGTGAATGCAAATAAAAATAAACGTAGTTAATATGTAAAATTGTATTAATATATTTGTTGTCTACTTAAATGCTATGTCCCAGTTAAAAAGAAAAGAAACGAATTAGTATAATTACATTACTTTTCCTTTTAATTACAGTAGAAAACTATTTAAATAAATTAGCTTCATTATAATTAAATAAGTATAAATTATTTAAAATAACAAATAAAATTAGTCTTCTTTTGAATCACTTTGTGGGTTTTCTCCAAGATACTTTTTCCTGGCAATTTCAACAAGGAAATCGCTCATACGTTCACCCGTCTCTTTAACCATAAAGTTTAGTAAGCTGCTGGGATTCGAAAGTAGTATGAAGGGATGGTCAAACTCCGCAACCTGGCCCTTATCCATCACGAGGATTCTGTCGGAATCCATTATGGTGTTCAGTCTGTGCGCAATCGTCAAGACCGTACAATTCGCAAATTTTTCGCGGATCGTTTTCTGAATCAGTCCATCGGTCCTGTAAAAAAAAATCATGTTAATTGTATTTTTTGTACATTTCTTTATACTCGAGAAGGCTATGGTATTTTGACAAGTCGTTAACACTAACAAACGTTGGTGGACTTCACCAACGCAACGACAGGAAATACGAACATGATATTTAATAAAGGATTAACTTTAACATATTGTGTTGGTAAAATTGTCACTTAACTACTTAGTAGATATAAATATTATTGACAATAATCAGGGATTTAATAAGCGCTTTTTAGTAGTAGGTAGATACATAACAAAGTAGGTGTAGTAACCTATAGACGTTTTGATTTCTAGCAGAAATTAATATATAAATAACTTTTTACTAAAGTAAGAAACTCACTGAGGATCAACATTAGCTGTAGCTTCGTCCATTATAAGGAGTTTATTTGATCTGAGAATAGCTCTGGCCAGGCACACCAACTGGCGCTGCCCTACCGAGAAGTTCGCACCTCCCTCGGAGACATTGAAGTCCAGCGCTGGAATTGCATCTTTTAGCTCCACCTGAAATTAATTTTATCGAATTTTTACTAAGTTTCCATAAAAAAAAATTATTTTCATATTATAATCTCATAAAGTTTAAACTTAAGCGGAAACAGTTTTTCCATACAAACGCAGGGGTCAAAAACAGGGGTCTACCCCTGGATACTGCTGCTAGTAACAATGTTTTTTCTCATTATGTCCCTATTTTTTCATTTTTTAACGAATTAATTATTATCAAAAGAGGTATTATGGCATTTGAAAAGAGATTCTTAAAGAGGTCTCCTCTTAAAAATTTATACAATATTATGGTAAATTTTCTAGCACATAGCTCTTAAAATAAATATTTCAATAAAAATATTGTACCTGCTCCAACGCTCTCCAAATGTCGAGGTCATTGTACTGATCGAATGGATCCAGGTTGTATCGTAGTGTTGCATTGAAGAGTACTGGCTCTTGTGGTATAATTGATATCTTCGATCTTAGTTCCTTGAATAATAATAAAAAATATATAAATACACACTACACGCACTTCAAACAGGCATATATATGCAAATATTTATTTAGAAATCTAATTTTCAAGAAAATGTACCTAAGTACTCAATATTTATATTTATAATGAAAAAAATGTATGTGCTCTAAAGAAATAATATTATAATAGTTTAATATTTATTCCATACTGTAAAATTTCAAAAAGCCGTTTTTCAAAGCCGTGAGACGTGCCACGAAATTTCATAGAGATGCTTTTCAAATTCCGTGTCACATTTCACGGCTTACACTTTACAATACATAATATTATTTTATTTTAGCTAGCTACTAGGTACCTACTACGACTAAACTCTTATTTTTGAGTGGAAAATACTAAGGAAAGTCACAACGGAACTGCTCTCAATTCTAATATGCAAATAGGAATATATTAGAAATGGTTAACGAAATTATAGGTACCTTTTTGCCAATTCCATTAGTGTCTATGTCGTCAATAGTTATGCTGCCATCTATGGTGGAGAGCCTGAACAGAGCTGATATCAGCGAGGATTTACCAGCACCAGTCCTGCCGACTATACCAACCTGGAAAATTTTATATTCATGAAATATTGTAATAGAACGGATGTAAAAAGAACAGACAGTATAATAATTTGATTTTTCTAATTCTAGATTTTTTTTTATTTTTTTTTTTTACAAAAATAAAACGTTACTCTTGCGACCAAAATGGAAGAAATGATGAAAGTACAAAATAAGTATTTTTTTAGTTTTTTAGAAAAAAAATACATTTTTCCAAAATGAGGAAATATAATACGATTACCTATACTACAGGTAATCGTATCTCAAACTTATAGTGACTGTTCTTTTTACGTCAGTACTAGTATTCGACACGTAGTGAGAGAATAGGCGCAGGATCGATTTGTTATATCCATCCGATACATCTTTCTTATCAGACAATCGGGTGATTAGCCTGGGTTGTTCTAAGCTAACTTGAGAACAACATTTCTAGTAATTCCAACGCGGGAATTCTAGTCTATAATCTTAGAACCTAACCTATTTTTGTCTCCCAAGCCGAACTTTAGCTTATAACAAAACTCCTCACGCTGTGATTTTGTACGAGCACAACTTGGCCATAACATATTAAAAATGGTTATTGAGCACA
Source organism: Celastrina argiolus (assembly GCA_905187575.2). NCBI lineage: Eukaryota > Metazoa > Arthropoda > Insecta > Lepidoptera > Lycaenidae > Celastrina > Celastrina argiolus. Next base: position 10,489,455 of record LR994584.1, read on the forward strand.
AAAAATACATACCTTCCAACCACTCTTAATACTGAAAGTCAAGTCCTTCAACACGGGGGGGTCCTCTGGACCGTATCTTAAATCAACTTTCTTGAATTCCAAATATCCCTCAGCCGGCCAATTTTTTGGGGGTTTCGTGGCTGAAATAAAGGTAATCAAAACTTAAACAGAATACGCAAATTATACCTTTAGCCTATGTTACCCGGGCTATTATTACGAATCTATATAATATACTTTTCATTACAATCGGATCAGTAGTTTATCCGCATCGGTGGCACATAGGTATAGTACGTCTCGTTTTAATTTAACCCACACGTAAACAAAACCGTCTATGACACAATCATAGCCTAGTCAGTAATGCCAATTGGCCATTACAATACAATTATTATTGTTTGCGACTATGAAACTATAGTCGGCAATGCCAAAATTGCGTTATTACTGTGAAAGTTTTTCAATTGATATTTAAAAATTATGTAAATAATTATTATTTAATTGTTGTAAAATGTTTTGTATGATGATCCTATAGAAATCCGGTGAAAGTGTTGAACGTGTGTACAATAAGCGAATATGTGAAATTATCTGTGTTTTTGGTTTGTTTACGGTTAGGTTAAATTTAAAATGGACGTACTATACCCACATAGACTGCCAAAATCATCACCCTGTCACTTGGCTTCATCTTAGCTGGAAAATTTGGCACGACTAATCTGGAGCAATTCATTATCATTTACCTTAATTATTATCATTTACCATAAGCAAATATAGGTATTCCCATCCCTAATGCTCGAACAAACAGAGAAATTTAAAGATATAGCTAAGAAGAGTGCAAACTTGAATTAAGCAGTAGCCGAAGACAAACATCGTTTTACTTCCGAAACACAAAGCAAATACGTGATAGGATAAAGCCCATATAAAACTGGTTTGGTGTGTAATCGTCAAGTTATAAAAAATATTGTTTTAGAGGTACTAAGTACATAATTATTAAATAAATTATTTAACTGGAATATAAAAGTTACAGACATGCTGACAAAAGTAATGAAAGAGAAATAGATTATTATTTCAATAGCTTTTATCTGCGCACACGGCAACACAGTATTTTTCGCTAAGTAGCATATATAATATATGTTAACTCAGAGTATTAGCTTCCAGCATCCATATCAGTTTGGGTATTTGCACATGAAGACGTAACAAACATGCACACACAATCTCAGACATTCCCCTTTATTATGGTGTTATCACACTGTCACACTAATATTACACTCAGTCATCATTTGTTTGGCATTCATGAAGTCGCAACAACGTTCAATATTATGAAATTTGTGAAGGTTACGATTTTTGCACGTTTTGCATATCAGTGGCAAAGGATTAGGAAAGTAAAGTGTGTACATAAGGTAGGATTTTGGATGACGGTTTTCAAAAAGTAAGCCGTAAGGGTGTGGCCCCATTAGTGCGTTGCTTCACGTCGACGCCACTGCCTCGATTTCCATATACTTTTTATGACATGGCCCACGGGAAACGTAGCGTCGACACTGTGAAGACGCAACGCATTAATAGGGATCTTAGACTGCGTTTCCACTGACGCGGAGCGGGGCGGAGAGGTCGTGCTGTTTCCGTGGAAACGGAGCGGAGATTTTGAGCATAGTGATTGGTCAATTCGGGCACCGCAAGCTCCTCTCCGCCTCGCTCCGCGTCAGTGGATACGCAGCCATAGTGATCCGATAGGAATGGAATCATAGGAGTCCTACGCAGCTGTTGCACATATTTTTCGTTCTTATATGAAACATATATTACTAACGTCCACTTTCGAGGTTCTCCTCTTCTGGCAGGTTGGTGTATTCGAGCACTCTCTCCACGGACGTCATCTGGGCTAGGAAGTCGGCGGTGACTCGGGCAGCCATTTGGAGAATCATCGTCAAGGACATAGACTGACTTATGGCCAGGCCGACACTGCCGACAGGAACTACTGACCCTGGGAATGGAGTTGAATGTTATTAAGCAGTTTTGTAAAAACAACAATGGTCTCTATTAAATAACGGATTTGTAAACTGTACTTTGTTGCCCTGTTCCCTTCTAAATTGACAAAATCATTAACCTTTTTACGTAGTACACTTTTTCGAGGCTGTTTTCGTAAAGTAAGATACAAAATAAACATATACAGACAATAATCTATGACTGTCGTGTTGGTTATACGAAAACTTCGCAAGTAGAAAGTGACAGTTGGTCTGCCGTAAGTTCCCTTTTTTGGCCACGCGTGCTGTGATCAATTCGTATCTCTCCTACCAAGTAACACTTCGCACTATAATAATTAATACGAGTATAGCGTAGCGTAGCACCGTAGAAGGTGCGTAGATCATCCTGAAATAGTTTGCGGTCTATGCGAGCTACGGCCAGCTACGGGGCTACGCGACTTTCTTTCCGAATTACTTTCTCGCAGCAAAGAATAAATATAAATTCACGCCTATTACTATTCCGTACTATATACGTATACTAGCCGTTCAATCGGTATAATACCGATACATACCGATGAGGAATCAGTTTTGAATTTGGAATAAACAGTATCAACTGTCATGCCAATCCATGCCTAGACTCGGGTAGCTCAAACTATAGTATGGTATGGCTTTATGTTTTAATAACCGTTTTATTATTTATTTAAAAAAAAAACTTTTTCTCCGAGAAAATGCGTTTGAGCATCAATAACTAAAAGTAAAAAATCATACGACTAACGACCTGTTTCAATATTTTTAATACCGTTAGTCAATTTATTAGTCTTTGTTACTAATCATAAAGTAGATAATAAACTATAACTTGCTATAACTACAATATGAAACCTCTTTACAATAACTTACCAAAATCAATAAGAAGGAAAATTGCAATCACAACAGCGAGGTACACGAGACACAGTATGTCCATGTAGAGTCCAAACGCGGAATTTGCTCCCAGAAATGTGTAGAATGCGCTCGAGTTGAGGTCCTATAAAAACAGAAAAAACGTTACACGAGAGAGACATGACAACGAGGAAAAGAGATGTAATATTTATTGCCCCATGTAATATTATAATTTGTAACTCCTTAACACAGTCGCAATACACCAGAGCTCTAGGGTTAACGTGTGTTTTATTTATATTCCCTTCTGAGAAGAGTTTTTAGGTTTATACCTAAATCAATATAATATTTCCTACTCAAAACCTAATTGGTGTAAAGTTGAGATTTTCTAATTAAAACCTAAACATATATGTTTGTTGTATAGAGTTCACTGTGAAAGTAGCAACGCTGAAATAGCTATATACATTGTTTACGCATGCTGAAGGACGATCGAAATGAAGTGAGAGACATGCCGCCAACCATACATTATATGTTTTTCTGATTGGAGCGCTAATGGCTACAAACTAGTTGTCTACGTACAGAATCACCATACTGCAATTCAAATATTTTATATATTTTTCTCCAATATTGCATAGTTTACAAGATTTCTTTTGCACAAACATAAGTCAAGGATTGCGCCAGTAAATTTCATCACGCATTTCCGTTGCACATTGCACATTGCAATAATTTTCGCCTTTACGTTTTTTTTATCATCACGGCAAAAAGGCATAAACCGCTTGAGGTCTCTCTGTAAATACTTTATGTTGTAGGAGAATAGTAGAAGATGAGGTGATTATGAACCAAGGCATGACCTAGGCTCAAATTATTCTCGTATCCAATAAATTGGAGGGATGGAGAAGGAGATTAGTGATATTTTAATTAGTTAATGGAATCAGGCGTTACTTTGCGGAAATTCATAGCTTTTTTTTAACGTCACTTAACGAACATTGTTCGCAGAGTCAACATCCTGAGGATGCTCCGGGGTCGGAGCGAAACACGCGTCGAGTTTGGAACCTGCATGGTGGTGTGGGGCTTTGCACGATCGTGTTGACATTAGTGCTTGTGTGGTGGTGGTGTTTTTACGTCTTTGCTTGCGAGTGTACGCATAAGCAGTGTGGGAAGAATGGGGGGGGGGGGGGGCATCAAACGCATGCCTATGCGTACACTCACTCATTTGCTTGAATGTTGTGGTTATCATATTTCGCGGGATATTGCTAGATATATTAAAACTTTATGATATTTTAATTAATGAAAAATGTCATCATTATTAAAAATATCCGAAAGGCAGCAGCGTTTCCAAGGACTCTCTGAAGGTCTGAGAATATGAAACTCGCGATTGCGAACCAGCCTGCCAAGCGTGGCGAGTATAGGCAACTACCCACATGAAACATTTTGGAGGAGGCTTATACGCCAGTAGTGAACATCATAACTGAAATGATGTTGATAATAAAAATAGTTACTAACAGTAATAAAGTGGAATAAGGACATATCAACATTTAATCAAATATTTAAATAAGTAGGTAACATGAGTCGTCAGTTTTAATTAGAAGTTATCGTCTCATTCTGTATTCAGTACAAAAACGTATCATTAATTATTATTTGAGCTCCTTTTTGGTATTGTAACTTACACCATATTATGTAATAAAAAAATTAAATTCTGTATATAATATATTTACGCACGAACAGAATAATGCCACAATATTTAAGTAACCCGAAATATTAAATGTACAAAATAGTCGTAAATATTGGGAACGAATAAACGGAAAGTTTTTGCTGTAATTACTAATTTTATGTATTATTTATGTCTGCTCTCAAAGTTTATCAATAGAGCTATTAATATATTATACTAAAATAAATGGTAATAGTACTAAGTTAATAAAGTAATTAGACGATATTGTTTAGTGATTATAAGCAAAACAAAATACTCACTTGGGCATCATCGAAAGTTTGGATAAGTCTGCCCTGTGAGTTTGAACTCCTAATTGTTGAGATTCCTGACATCGTCGAGTTGAGCATGCTGAACACGGGACTCTTAGCTGTAAAATAAATATCGTAGCTAGACGTAGGTAAACGTGTGAACACTTGATTTAGCTAATTTTTGAGTGATTTTATTACTTAAGTAAGAAAAAAGTTAGACACTATTAAATGTACGGAACATTAAATCTTTTTCTGACTTCGTTATAATTTTTACACATTGTCACTACGTCTAAAGGCACAATGAATCAAATTATGTAAAGTAGCACTTCCGAAATATTAGAAAACTAAGCCTTAATTTAGATATTTTAAGACTTTATTCTACGATTAGGTACAATTAGTATAGAAACGATGGATGTTAAATCGCTACAGTACTTACTTGTACTTTCTAATCTCTTTATAGCCTGAGCGGAATTGAGGTACCATTTAAGGACAATTATAAAGACCACCATCAACACTGCAGTCGGTACCAACGTGAATGGCAGGGCCAGAGCGTTCAGAACTAAAATACTGAGAACAAATAGATACATCTGCAAGGTCTCCAAAATAGTACGAGGCAGAAGTTCATCCATAGCGCCGGTGTCTTTGGAGAACCTGTTGAGCACACGACCTGAAACAATGCAAGAACAAAATACAAGATGTTGCAAGTGTGCCGTATATGAATTTTCTTTAAAAAGAACTATGTACTTTGTTTATTCCATTAACTTCCCACATTGGACAGGCTGCGCCTAGTTTGGGAGACAGAACAGTAGGCCTACTCTTGATTTTAATTTTAAAGGATCGACATTGGGATCGGATAGTAATGTATCAGGGCCCTTACCCAAGATGCCATCGCTTAGTTACGTAAAGTTCTGTAGATACGTTATCTGTTTTGAGATAGCGACATTGATTTCGTAGCCAACATGCACTAAGATTGCGCTTCGTCTTGGCGTCATTTTTAAAACGTTTTGTCTCTGGTTCCGGCGCCCTAAAACGTAATTTTCGCTGTCAAGTGTCAACTGTGTCAACTGTCAAATCCGTCACTAGACTATCATGTTACAAGACAACAAACTACCATGTGCCAGTGTTGCCAACCTAGAAGTTTTTCCCCTAAATTCGGTGGCAAAAAATTTCTACAAGCAGTTTTTAGGTGTAAAATTGTTTAGGTTTATATTTGGGGTCTCTATTTTTTTACTTACCTATAACGACCAAAATTTTAAAAGTCAATCTGTATAAAAAATAATGTTGGTAGTGTATCTTAACGTATAATGGACATAATCACATTTTTATCAGTATTAATTTATTTTTATTATATTTATAGTTTTCAGTGCCATAAGAAAATTTAGGGATTTTTTTTAAGTAGTTGTTACCATTTTGGGACTTTTGTTGTAAGTTTGGACATAAATATTTATGAGAGTTGGTAACACTGCCGAATGGCCGACGAGTTGCTACTTAGATGTTTTTAACAATGAACTTGTATTGAAGCTATTAGTAATTAGTGAAGAAGATGTGTAATCAAACTATGAAGAGTGCAAAAAAGCACGATGCCATAGATCAGTAATACAATCACGGAGAAATTCATACATTAATAGAGGTTAACAACAACACAGGTAAGTAAATAAAACTTTTATGTAACGTGTTTAAATGGAATGTTTATGCAAACGGCAACAATAATTATGGTAGAACAAAAAAGTGGTGCTTAGTAGGTATACAATTTAAGGCTTTCCGTACCTACCTGGCAGCCAGTCATTTATCATGACATCATATTCGATATTAATAAGTATAATATTATCTACTTCGTATGGGAGTAATGGGAGACTTTGTATATACTACGCAGTCACGAATATCAAATGGCTAAAGTAGCCATTCATACTGTGTACCTTGATCAATAAAATCGTCACCCGTAACATAACCATGTGAGTTAGTGAATGAAGTATGATGTTAGGATCTTATTACATTTAGATATTATGTGCCGGCCTACCCTTATGGGAAATTGATTGGCATAATATTATGTAGGGATTGGCATAATATTATGTAGGGATTGGCATAATAATATTGGGTATAATTGAAGTAACTACTGTATAAAGTCATTGTTTAATTAATCATTATTTATAAAACTTATTTGTATTTATATAACTTGATCCATATATAAACATATTATCATCACCTGTCTAGGTAACAATAAAATAACAAGTGGTTTTCACAAATCACAAAATGGATATGTTTAATTATAATTAATATATTTGTGTGAATGAAAGCACATAAGTCTATATCTATATTAAGTCCTGATAAAGCTAATAATATATATTTTTTCAGACAACGGCTGCAGCAGCCTTAATAGGACACATCACCTGCACCATCTAGTGCCTGCTGACCTGCAGCGATAAGGCATTGAAAAGAAAAATAAACAAAGAATCACGTGGGACACTCAAATTTTCAATATTGACATTTCATATTAATAAATATTTACATAAACTGCCTGGTGTGTTTTTATCCCATTTTCATAATTATTACTCACCGTCAGACGGTGGGTGTTTAATTCCTACCTTGTTATGGAACATGTAGGCTAGGTTCTAATCCTAGGTAGGATTGGAACCGTCATGTGAGTCGTTAAGTTATTAACAAGTAAATTTATTTAACTTTAAAGGGATTAAATTAATTACAAATACTGGAAAAAAATGTTTATTAACAATTATTATTGTTGTATTTATTTTACTCTTAATTAATCAGTATAATGAGAAATAGTTTAGTATACTTAGATTTGTTAATTTTTACAGTTCCATTTGGCCACGTTTTATCTCATATTATCTTGTCTTCACCTACCAGTTTGCAGTACCTACAGATTTTCACTTGCTTTTGATGTTGCTTAATATAGGTAAGTAATTCACTTTGAAACTAATTATGCCAAAAACTGCTAAGATTTACAACAATTAAACATATTAATACTTATTTAGTTTCTAATGTTTTACAAGTAATTTGAAGCTTATGAATCAGTTTTCAATGTTTTATATGTTAAGATATTAACAAGTACAGTTACTTAACTTTAAAGGAATTAAATGAATTACAAATACTGGAAAAAAATGTTTTATTAACAATTATTATTGTTGTATTTATTTACACTTAATTAGTCAGTAGGTATAATGAGAAATAGTTTAGTATACTAAGATTTGTTTTTACAGTTCCATTTGGCCACATTTTGTTCATGAATGCTTTCTTATTCCTGATGAATTATTCTATTTACCTAATTCTAGTTCTAAAATATTTTTAATACAGTAAGCATTTCTTTTTCATTATCATCTCTTTCACTTAGCAGTCTTTAGCATTGGTTTTTATGTTTGCAAATCCGAGTACCTACCTACCAACCAAAGCTTAGTAATTTTGCCAAAATCTCATATTATCTTGTCTTCAACAGCAGTTTGCACTACCTACAGATCACTTGCTTGTAAGTAATTCACTAATTATGCCAAATACTGCTAAGTTTTTGGCATTGTTTTGGCATTATTTTGTTTGGGTAACCAACAGCTTATTAGTAATACATTAACAATACAGTATAGATAGGATCAAAGCCAGTAACAGGATATGAATCAGTTATCAATGTTTTTTATCGGGAGATAACAAATAATGTCGGGAATGTCTTCTATTGCCTTCAATTACTGTATATATACGCCTCTCCTAGGTTTATTCGTGTTGTGCGGCCAACAATAATCGCAAAGCACCTAAACTCTATTGTACTCTAAACAAGAATATCAGCTGATTAATAAATATCCGCCATATTGTTCGATATCGGAGTTAAAAGCACCTCTTTAGACTTCGTTATCTTGAAAACAATAACGTATAAGATAGCGTTCGACAAAATGTCAAAATGTGTAAGTTGGGTAGCCATTTCATATAACATTATCGCCAAGTTGAAAGCGTAAAAGTTTTTTGTTATCGTCTTTGACAAAAATGTACAGTTGGGTAGCACTACAAATATCGATTACGACTAAGGACGTCATTAGTCGTATGCAAAAGTCAATTCCATACATTTTTAAATAGCGTACTTAGATAACGACAAACGTAAAAGCATGTTGGGTAAGCCCCCTGTTCTCTAACCAACGTGGCGCTTGCGTCGTGTTTAAGATTAGAGAACTATCAAATTCCATTTTAATCCCAATGCCCATTGAAGTTAGACTCAAGAGTCGCCCTACTAATAATGTTTGTAATCTTGTTATTTGAAATAAACAATTTATTTTTATGGGGTAACCATAAAACTCTATAGATACTCGTATAACTGATTGAATGTAGGTACTGTCGGTTCTTGATGGGAATTCATGTTCACAATAATAACACAACTCCTGTCACTGATGATGATTTAATCGAAACCGGTCGTGTTATTGTAAAAATGTATTAAAACGTAATAAAAAGTGGAAAAGTGTAAAAAAGTTGTGTGTTATTATTGTGAAACTCTATAGAAGTACACTTTGCAACTCACCTGACGGATTCGTATCGAAGAATCTCATAACAGCACCCAGGAGGTTTTGAAACATGTTGTTGTGTAGATTCTCGGAAGCCCTCATCGTCATCACGACGAACGCTTGAATCCTGACCTGTGTCATCACGATCACGAACAAAACGGCCGATCCGTATATGATGAGATACGAGGCCGTCGTCAATGGACCGGTCTGTGTGTCGAAGCCGGGATCTGTTGAAAAATAGCTTAACTGAAATACTATTTTACTCCTCTTGTTATTATTAAATGTATTTCATAGCTGTTTGTGTGCTGTTTTCAACTTTTAATATATTTTTTTAAAAGCCATTTCAGGTCACGCATTTCTACCCTGCAACTCCTGTGTGCACAGTGGTAATCAACCATATAAACGCTTTAATATGGTGACGGGCACCTCTCGAAGGATATTTTAAATGTCGCAACGAAATAATTAAAAGAAGTTAGGAGGATCCTACTAGTGTTCCAGTTTTCCTCTCAAAGCTAGGCGGTAATCAGCAATGATGAAATAATTTCAAACACTAGCACGGAATGAATAAATGAAAGTTCATTTAGTTTTTAACACGTTTAAAACTACCTGGGGGCCGATCTAATATGCCATCGCTAATTATCGCTTAAAAAGTTCGATAGCAAAATGTATGGGATTTTTTACCAAATCGCGATCATTTAGCGTACCTTATGTCAAATCCCATACATTTTGTAATCGAATTTTGTAAGCGATAATTAGCGATGGCATCTTGAATCGGCCTCCTGTTATTATACCATCAATTATTTTTAATTACCAGGTTCAACGCCTTCAGGCAGCGCTTGTTCGTACTCATCTACTTGATTGGTCCTGCGAAACAAATTGCGCCGATTTAATTATTGAACATGATAAAAGTATTTATATTACAATACAATACAAATATACTTTATTGTGCATACAACAAATTACATAAGATACACTAAAATATACATCACAAAAGTCAGACATGCACACAAAGGCAGCCAAGTTATTTCAAAATATATAAATTTGATAAAAAAGACGAGGATCAATAGAATAATCTAACATCAACAACCAACATAATGAATTAACATATTATGAGAAATAATACTTACCAATAACTTAGCCAGTAGTCACAGAACGTGGCTCCAAACTGTGTGACCAGTAACGTTGTAAATGCCATCAACACTATGCACCAAGATTGCACAGACTTGAAATACTGCCAAATCACTTCAAACTTCAGATTACCCTTCGATCTTTCTTCTGCTGCTAATATTTGTTCTTTCTGTTCATCCCCTTTGTCACTTTTCACTGATATTTTCGAAATGCCACGTTGGAAGTCCGGCCTTTCTCCTGTCTGATAAAAATATCTATACATATAATAAATCTGTAGAGGAGTCGTGTCTGTACATTGAAGATATTTGAGCAAAAATATTATAGGGGACCTTTATTTACGCAATAGTACCCAAAACAATGATTTTTGAAATTTTTGTCTGTTTGTCTGTTTATCTGTTTGTCTGTTTGTCTGTTTGTCTGTGGGTTTGTGCACGCTAATCTCAGAAACGGCTTATCCGATTTAGATGTACTTTTCAGTAATATATTGCGGCAAGCTTCACTTAACATTTAGTGTTTGTTTCATGTAAATCAGTTCATAAATAAAAAAGTTATGACAATTTAAAAACATCATGTCGTACTTGCTGGACATTTGTAGGAAGCGCGCCGCCGCGCCGGCCCGGGAGCCGCGCGCGCCGCTTCTTATTCGCAGCGAACGCACCGGGGGAGAATGGCATTCGATAAAAGTGAATTTCATTTATTTATATTAGTAAAAAGGGTTTTTATATTATTAAAAAGGGTTTGTAAATACAACAATTATTTTTGTATGGGCGTAGGATAGTTTGTTTTTAAGTAAACTATTATACAATATACCTACCTAATAAATAGAATTTTGATTTACACGTAATAGAGTTGGGTCAATATAACTTAGATTTATGTATTATCTAAAAAAGTTGGGTCAATATAACTTAGATTTATGTATTTCTTGATCATTTATTTCTTAATTTTTATACTAGGTAGGACAATCTAAGTTTTTTTTCTTGACTTTCTTTATTACGAAAGTTTTTTGTATAAAATCAGTTACGGTAAACGGTAAGTAGTGAGCTCAAAAAAAATATATTTTTATGGTTTCGCAATTTATCCTTTGTCAGCACTAAATTCAAACGTTGTTGCTTCATTTTTCTTTAAAGATTCAGAGTTCCGGGGAAGTAGAAGAGTTTTAACCCTTTAGGTTTTGATTCCCTTGCAATTGTCGAAAATGACAAAAATTTATTTTGGTTGCGGTGGCTAAGAAGTCTGATTTTTTCACAGCTTCAAGGGACAGTTATAGATCCTAAGTATTTGATATGCTTTTTAGCTTGATCCCTACACGTGTTTTTGAGATAAAGGGTTTTGCATTACAGACAGACATTACAGATGGACCACGAAGTTAAATCCTATACTAAATTAACGAGAAAAAATTGGCCGGGTATATCCGAATAACTTCTCTACTATCTACATGTTGTTCGGGGGGGCCTACTTCTTTTGCTGAGCTCCGAAAGGATGGTAATATACCTAATATAGCCTACATACAAGCGGCTTGCTTGGATCGGGATCAACATTGGCAAGTACCTATTTGCGAAAGTCCTCAGCGGTTGCGCCATTTGTTTGTAGTCATGATGGTGTTCTGTGTACTTTTTGATGCTGAGCAGCTATGTCTGACTATTCAAGATATAATTACATCTATTGGGGGTAATCCTATGTCTTTATATGGCATGTCCAAGCCATTATTTGACAGTAAACTATTATTATTACTTCATCGGCCTACTTCTTTTGCCTATGCACGTCTATTGTTAAAAATGTATGTTATTAAATCACTTTTCCACGCGTACGAAGTCGCGGGCACAGCTAGTTATAAATAAATTTAAAACACCGCCGTTAATTGACTTCGATTTAATATTTTTTGTGTTTTAAAGCTAGACTGTGGTATAAAAAATTGCGTTTACCTTTTCTAAAACTTCTTCTTTTTTGCCTACGGGGTCTGCTTCAGTTCTTAGGGACGTAAATTCTACTTCGGAATTAATTAGTTCGTCGTAAGTGCCAATATTTTTAATTTTACCCTGAAATCAAATCAATGGTCTAAGGTATTAAAGGTCCTTTGTATTTACGAAAATGTAACAATATTATATAATAATATAATAATAATAATATCTATGGACGCTTTACACCACATCAATCTGGCCCTATGCTAAGTATCCGAATAACTTGTGTTACAGGTACCAGACAACGGAAATGTATTTAATACTTTTATACTATACACATATTTAAGATTTTTATTATAATATACACAAATTTAATTCATATCCATGACCCAGGAACATAGAAAACTTTTTGATCCCTCGGCGGGATTCGAACCCGCGTACAAGAGTGTTCGAGCACCAACTCACTCAACCACTGCGCTACCGAGGACGTCAAATACATTATTCCTATTTATTTTTAATTTAATTAATTATATTTAAATAAAGTGATTGGTTCATTCCAATAATTCACCAGAGAAATATTTTATAATTACCTCACTGAGGACTACAATTATATCTGCCGCTTTCAAGAAATGTATTTGATGTGTCACCAATATACGCGTGCTGTTTCCGAGGAATCCCTGTATGCATCCCTCGAACAACTGACGACCGACGTTCGCATCGACGGCAGATAGAGGATCATCCAACAGGTATACATCAGCCTACAAAAATGTAACAAGTTTGTAATGCAAATATACAGTAATAATATAAAAAAAGATATATCTATCGACTTTCCAAGCGTTTAAACTTGCGTTCATAGGGACGCATTACAAAAATCCAATGATACCAAATTGGGATTACAGTTTTGTATTGCAGCTACATATTTATCTATCATCTCCATCCAAAGTTCAATCACTTAGCTAAAGTATCAAAGAATCAATTATACTAAGGATCGTATTCACATACAGCAAACGGCCGTGTCCATAACACGTTTCCTTTTGAGACTTACCTCTCTGTAAACTGCTCTAGCCAGATTGATTCTAGCTCTTTGACCACCAGACAGAGACACACCACGCTCTCCCACCAGAGACAGGTCCCCATACGGGAATTGCTTGAAATCAGGCAACAATGAGCACACCTTTGCCACCTATAACGTCAAATTGTCTGTAAAGAACAATCATTGAAGTCATCGATAGACCATTTTAACTGATCCTCATGAAATCAAATGTTCATTAAACGGTGTCATGCATTATTAAAAAAAAGTAATAAATTGCAAAAGGTTTTTTTCACCTGTTTGTATTTGTTAGCGTCATACGGCAGGCCGAATAGAATATTTTCTCTCACTGTGGCCGGGAACAACCATGATTCTTGACACGCATACGCCATACTTCCTTGGATGTTCATGTTTCCACCACTTAAAGGTAGCTCACGAAGCAATACTTGCAGTAAAGATGACTGAAAAAAGTATAATATTTTCAAACGTATATTAAAAAAACTATTAAATAATCGTCTATCAGTTATCTAGAACTATTTTACTTCGTCCCATGAAATTATATAATGAGTAAATAAATGCAGTAACTGCTTGTAACTGCTTATGAATATCAATAGACATAATTACAACCCACTCATTATTGTAGGGTTATAACTGAAACGGCGCTCCCACATAGACATTATAATATTAATATAACAGTAGAGAATGCTAAATAACATTTGTTAAGTATTAAAAGACGAAAACATACGCTGTTACAGAATGTTATTGCGGTATATAGCACACAAGATAAATTAAAATAACTAAAACCCGACTACTAAAAACACGCCCTAATAAATTCTTCCAACAATAATTATCAGGTGATTGCAAGTCAACTTGCAGTACAGTACAGTAGCAGCTAATAATAATATTTACATTTTTGAAATGTGCTAACAAAACTCTTTCATCTTATAACTCTCACGACAACGTTAAGAAACACGTGACGTCATGTAGCCTATTAGGCTGCGTTTCCACTGACGCGGAGTGGGTCAATTCGGGAACCGCAAGCTCCTCTCCGCCCCGCTCCGCGTCAGTGGAATCGCAGCCTAACTAGCGTACGATCAAGGGGCTTCCAACGACAACATCATTTATTTAATTATCCTAACATATTTGGTAGTTCGCTGGTTGAGTTCAGGAGGGATGTCGTAAGGGTTATTGGTGACACGTATGGTCAGCCTTGATGACACCTTTTCATGCTCTACTGGTTGATTATCGAGTCTGCCTGGGTCATCGGAGGCTGTTGCTGTTGGCACTGTTGTGTAGCCAAATTCTAAATGTTTGAATGTTTAATGTACATGTTTTGCTCAACCTAACTAACACATATCTCACACATAATAATATTGTTACATGCACCCTAGTGGTAATCAATATACTGATCCCAAGACCTCGGTCGTAGGGCTAGGGTGTCAATCACCCCCCACACACATGCACACAAACACACCTACATTACCTACATTTCCTACATTCATACTCACATCTCATGTGACGTTGTGGCTTTATTCTGTGAATTATTATTGGTGTCACTATGTACAATGTATAATTAAAATACAATACAATACTCTGTAAATGTACAACTAACTTTAGGAATACTTGATTGCACTTATAATCATCATTTGAGATATTAGTCAGTAACTTAAATCTAAATGTCTCGAGCAAATGTACAATTTGTAATGTATAATGTCTAAACTAACTATACATACATATACATACTCATACAACACTAATACAGTCACACATGCACCCTAGTGGTTACATTACACTGATCCCAAGACCTCGGTCGTAGGGCTAGGGTACTATCAGCCCCTACACACATAACTACACATTTCGAGTAATATCGCGGCTTTAATTTGTGGATGACGGTGTTGGTGTCACTATAAATAATACATTATGTAAGACCTAGTTTCTAAGATACATTGTGATAACTGTTGGTTGTCCCTAATAAAGAAAAATGAAAAAAAAATAGTTTAGAAGTTTTAAGGGAACAGATGAACATCCATAGCCACATATATACATACATACAGGTCAAAATTATAATCCTCTTTTTTTCTTCGCCGTAGTCCGATTTGAAAATAGTAAATTTTAAAACTTTAAAAAGGTACATTTTAAAAGTATTAATGATACTAACTTTTCCTGATCCAACATGTCCAATAACTGCGCACAGTTTTCCTTTTTTCACGCGAATGCTAATGTTCTTGAGTGTAAGATTTTCCGGATTTTCAGAACTGGTCCACGACGCATTTACACCTGACAGTTCTACAGCGTACTCCCTGTCTGAAACATTTTCAATTTCTTTGTGTAATATTCCTATGGTAATCGTGGATATTTAATAATAATAATAATTATGGACGTTTCACACCACGCCAATCTGGTCCCCTGCTAAGTATCTGGAGAAGTTTTTGCAGTTCCATAACCAGACAATGGAAATATATTGAATACTTCTATACTACACACATATTTAAGATGTTTATTATAACATCAATTTAATACACATCCATGATCCAGGGGCATTGAAAACTTTTTGTTCCCTTCGCGGGATTCGAACCCGCGACCATTTGAGCTTGAGCATCAACGCGGCCGACAAACGAAATGGAGGTCGGGAAATTTTGATGAAGGTATATTGTTTTATTGTATTTGTAATGTATACTGCATTGCGGTATAATGTGATCTAAATGTAAAGAAAAAAATCTATTTCACCAAAATATTATTTAATGTGCCATTATTTTTACTTCTATCTAAAAAAGCTGTGACATCTAAATTAGATACATATTATCTGAAAACAAACCTGAATATGTTTTCCTTTACATCACATTGAATCGAAAAGGAGTTGCCTAATCTTTATGGTAATCCTTATCTATGCATCCGTTAAGATTTCTGTATACTTTTTATTTTATATTTGTAGCAATAAGAATTGTAATAATTGTGACTAGATTATTTTTATCGAGTTTAGATAAATTGATATCAACATCGTTTTTATAGCGTGTAAGCAATATGACTGTGTGTTTTATTGTTATTTACTTTATTTATTAATGTATTTAAATTATATCATGAGTGGCTGTTATCATACATTATCATAAAATATACAAATGACAGTGTTAAACCCCAACCTTTTCGCCGGTAAGGGACTGTCCATAAATGACGTCACATTAATTTCGCAACGTCACATATTTGACAATTTTACTCCTGGCAATTATATTTTTCAAACTCCATTGATAAAAAGAAAACTTGCGTAGTTTTTTATATGTGACGTCACGATCTTTAGGATCCCCCTTGTCATATAATGTCACAATTTATAGACGCTCTTCCTCTCCTCTTAACGTGTGATGTGACTTTATTTATGGATGGTCGCGGAAAACTCCATTAAAGGTTTTTATTTACATTTCATAATATATTTTCCTATAGTATTATAATATTTGTTGTATAGTGTCGAAAATCACATTTTACGAATTATTTTTAAATCCATTTGAGTGTCACAAGCGCAAGCAAATTATCGATACCTTCGATAATTTTTAAGATTTATAAAAATGGTTGGTCTATTTATTTATGATCACGTCATTAAATAAGTTAAAATACAAACTTAAAAGTAGTTTCTACTCACTAACTGTTGGTGATTTTCGAACGGGATCCAGTTCAGAGTATTTCTTGGTCACTACAGCATCATTAGAAGAAGAAGTTTTTCCATTGAACGATACCATGTTTTGCGCTAACTTTCCCTTTGGTAAAATTGCCACGTCTTGTCTTTCCTCTACAAGTTAAAGTACATTTAAACACAAGTCAATTTATAAAACTACTAGCTGTGCCCGTGACTTTGTTCGCGTGGTTTTTGAGTGACTTTTGACCCTTTATGCAGCGCACGCAACGAAAGTCCCCAAATGTGAATATTTTTCCCCGTTTTTGCAACATTTCTCATTGACGCTTCGCTCCTATTGTTCGCAGATTGGACTATCCCATAAAAAAATTAAAATCGGACCAGTAGTATCTAAGATTAGTGCGTTTAAACAAACAAACAAACCGCTTAATATTATTAGTATAGATTTACACATCGGATAACATAAATAGGTACGATTCCACCAAAATAGTGTTCAGAACATTTGTTAGCCAACATTTTTTTCGGAATTCCAGCTGTGCCAATTTGTATGTGTTCCAATTTGTTAATGTTGCGTTAGCGAGTCCACCGGAACAAACATCTGTTACGCACAATGTTCGCAACAGTTCAGAACACCGGTGGAATCGCACCTTTACAACGTTGCTGTCAAGTGACTTTTCTACGTGTCGTTGACAGCAAAATTGCATCATTTATAGGTACGTTGTGTAAATACATTTATAAGTAAAGAGGTTAATTATCTATAATTAACATTAAAGCAAACCTAGATAAAAAAATTTATCACCGGGATCGAATCTACAATCTACTAATTAATAATCTAAATTATAAAATACAGTGTCCTTCCCCCCAGTGACCTTCCCCGCAACAAAAGTTCTTTCAAAGTCTAGGGGATTTCATAATGGAATGTTCTATCAATCTATCCTGAGACCCAAATAAAACATTAAAAAGCTAATATTTACGGAGACTCTGGTGTTTTTGTTTACCGGGTTATTCTTATAAATACTGAAATACTAAACCCTAAATTATAATAATAGATCAATGTAAGATTTAGTTGCACTAATTGCCTGGGGACTTCTGTCATGGTACTCCAAGCTAGATCCCAGCCAGCCAGTCTAGGTAGCACTCTAAGCATTAAGGCGTCTAAAAACCTTGAAATACCAAACGTTGCACTTACCCATCAACAGTACACTTTGCATACGTTCCAGTGAAACCTTCAGTTCCGAAAGACTTGCGATTACTATAGGCAAGATAAAAGTAAGATTCATCTGTATTATGCTTAAGAATTGCCTGATGGGATATATCTAAAACAAGTAAACAATTAATGGTGAATAAGAAATATTGTTATCATTAGTATAATTAGTGTAAATCAGAGTGTATCTATAGAAATCTATCGTAATATAGCTTCAACTAATCTTATCAAACCTTGAGTCTTGACTCTTGACAAATCAATTGGTTAGTTGTTGCCATGTTTTATGCGTTAATATTTCATACTCCTGCATTCGAACAATGGAGAATGTTACTGGGTATGCGAAATTGATTGTAACTTTGTCATAGTAAAGCCTATATGAATATAAATACACAATTTTTTGTTTCATGCCAAAATATCAATTAGATTAGATTTTATAGACATTTAAAAATTTCGATAATTTAAAATCGTCGCGCGTTGGCGCAGTGTTAGTGTGACGTCACAGGTCGTACAGCTCCTGCCGCCCGCGCGCGCCGTATATTTCTCCGGACATACGTCCGGAGAAATAACTTAACGCTTCTCAGTAAATTGTTGCTTTATTTCATTTGTTATTTCATTTCAACATGGATGAATGATATGAAAAAGGGCAATCGGATAATTTACCCAAAATAGATGGACTAACGCTATTGTGCAAAAAATAGTGATTTTGTTAGTAAGTAAGCATAATTTTTGCCACATACAACAACTATTTCGAAATAGTATGCGATATTAATATATATGCGAATTAACAAGGTACCCAATATAACCTCACAGCCGCGGTGCAACCCCTACTTCCCAAAGCATTTTATCTATTTAACCCGGCGTCATTGAGGCAGGGTCAATATGACCCTGCACGTTTTATTTCTGCAATATTTTTCGAAATTATTGCCGTGCTTTGCCGTGTGTCTCAGTAGCTGCCATTAAGGATCACCCCCCTCCGTCGTGCGCGTCTCTTCAGTCGGCCGGCGCCTGCGTAAGGAGCTACACGTGTGTGAAGTCGCGACCGGGTAATTATGACCCAGCTCAACGGCGACGTTACGTCTGTGTGCCGTAAATTGTTTTCAATTTATTACGTTTTTTCACCTAATTACGCTTTCTTTTTTTAGATAAATATATAAAATGGACTTGGAGGAGAGGGAGCGCCGTCGAATCCTATCAATACTTAAAGAATCTTCAGATAGCGATGAAAATGAGCTTAGTGCATCTGATTGTGAAAGCGAAGACCATGTTAGTGTGTGTAGTGAAGGAAGTGATACCGAACAAGAAGCGAGTGATAGCGAAGATGACATTCCATTAGAACGGTTACGCTGCCAATTTAATCCTCCGGATATGATTGAATCGGAAAGTGACATTTCATCAGATAAACAGGTACAAGGTTCTTTTTATTGTGGGAAAGTAATTCGAAGAAATGGCCGTTAACAATTTTTTATGCTATGCTCAATATGGCTGGAGTAAATGCTGGTATTATACGAAATACCAACAATGGATCAAATATAAAACGTCGTCGTTTTTTGAAGAATATGGGCATAGCACTAGTAAATGAGCACATTTCTTGTCGAAAAGATTCATCGAATCTGCCTCGTGAAATGCGGAAAAGAATGAAGGAATTCACTGGAGAAACTTCTGAAGAACCTCCTAGAAAGCTCATCGGTGTTCGAAGAAGATGCCAAGATTGTCCCTACAAAAAGTATAGGAAGACAAGTCACACATGTAACACATGTCTCAAGTTTATATGCCCTGAACACTTGATTTCTTATTGCAAAAATTGCAGTGAAACCCTCAACAAAAAAGACTAAAGAAAACAAGTTCCTATATTTTTGTTATGTCTTATTCAAAGATCTCTTATTGTAGACTAGATTAAAGTAGATTTTTAATAAAAGAAAGGTTTTATTATGATAAAAAAAAGAAGATTTATAAGAGAGTTATGTTTTTTTCACTTAATTAGAAGTGTTTAAGAAGATGTGAAATACACATAGTTTAAGTTGATTTTATTGATTGTTTCTTTGCCAAAGTCTATCTAGTGAAGACATTTTTTAAAATAAATAAAAGAATTTTTAAATAAATAAGTGTTTCTTTTTAATAGGAGGTAAAATTGTGCAGGGTCACAATGACCCTCCTCAACGTTAGTGTAACATTTTTCCGCCACAATGACGCCGGGTTAAATATATATCTATATAATAATAATATTATATTGTTTAATCACACGCATCTTATATTATAACTACTCGTACAAATACTCGTAATGATATACATAGACAATGGTAGATGAATTTATTAGTTTGCTACCTATTGTTATTATGAATTTTGATCGGACAATTTTATTAGTGTAAAAAACCTTTTTCGCGATAACGCACTTATTACAAAAATGATGTAGGTACGCACATACATTTTATGCCATTTTGTGACTTTTTCCTATTTCAGATCGCTTTTAGCCATTTCTTACGTATTTTAATATCTATTGGAACCAAAAAAAAAATACTTTTCCGGTGCTATGGTGGTAGTACTTTCGTATTTTGGCACAATACATGATTTTCTTCTAATTGAATTCAACATTTCAAATAATATTATCGTTATTTCGTAGTACACCGTACTGGAGCGCGCAACGGTACTGCGTGAGCGTATGACCCGTGACGTCACCGCGCCGAGCGCCGGCCGACCGTCATTCGCATCCTTTAAAGTTCAATATCTCGGGAACTAAGCGACATATCGAAATAATTTTTACACACACTTTTTTATTTCATATGGACTATATGAAACGTAAAAAAACAAAACTAGTGAACATTCTCCACTGTCATAAAACTGTACTCCAAAGTTTTTGCTACATGCATTAACATACAAATGATTACATGTTTGATGAAATTTCAAACGTAATTATGACTAGCGTATTTTAATCAAATGTAGGTAAATTGATACCGTATTTATAATATCCGGGTTTGTTATATCCGGGTTTTAAAGGTATAAGTGTTAACTAAAACAACTCAGATTTATTAAAAAAAATAGATCTTGGTATTCTTCTAAGCTAGAGCCAAAACATTTTCTATTAACGACTAAAGAAATAATTACGTTTGATGATGACGATAATCAGGCTGTATGAATTGAATTATTTACAACGAAATAATTGAATTACTTACCACAGTAGCAGTAACCATATTTCCGGAAATAACAATCATAAGCGACGTGATAAACAGAGTTGTTCGCTCAGCAAACAACATGAACCCGACGAAAACACTCCGCACGAAGATGGACCGGCCCAGGACTTTCAACTCGGACGCGCGGGCCAGCTTCACGACGAATTGGAATGACTTCTCCCAAGCATACATTTTTATAATCTGTAAAAGTGAAAAACACTTTTATAATAATAATAGCTCCCTCACCGATTTCGGTGTCGGTAGCCGATTTCATTGAAACCAGGCCAGCTACGCAGGAGCTATTTTATAGTGCCCAAGTGTGTGCGCAATACACAAAGACACTCTATCTTCCTATTACTCCCATAACCCAGTGGGACGGTAAACCGACACGACTGGCGAGAGAACAGGCGCAGGACCGACTTTTTACATGCCCATCCGACGCATGGATCATCTTTCTTGTCAGACAATCAGGTGATCAGCCTACATAGTCCTAACCAAACTTGAAAACAACATCTTTTTGTTGTTCCAACGTGGGAATGAACCACTAGACCACGGAGGCGACAATTTTATGACGATAAGCTGGACCACAGATTACTAAATGCTGGGCGGTCTGCTTTGGCGCAGGAAGGAGAGACCTGGAAGACTGTGGCTTTTGACCAGCAGTGGAATTTCACTATGCTATCGCCTGTTTCATGTAGCCTGAAAATACTTAGTGGAGCATTTGATTGTCACTTGTCCAAATAGTTTTTTAATTGCCGAATTCCACGAATTCCTTTATTAATAGTGATTGCAATAAATTAATATTATCTTTGTTTTATGTACCTGAATACCGTTTATAATTTCACCCATCAATTTAATCCTCTTATCAGTTCTGGTTGCCACTTTTCTTCTGATAACAGCCGTATATTTTGTAAGAGCAGCTGTAATAATTATTATACGCATTTAGTATCATATCACTTGATGCATGGAATATAAACAAATATTTTGGACGATCGAGCCTTTTTAATAAAAGCTGTTATTCAACTTGCCCTGTTAGTATCTTAGTGTGGGAAATCTTGGGAGTTAAATTAGAACAACTTCCTGTCGTTAGATTAGGTTGAAATTTGGTTTAACAATGTTGCAATTATATGGTACCATAAAGCTGGTCTCAAGATGGAGTCAGAAGTCAGCCACAGGAACTCCTAAACTAAACAAAATAAATCCATCTAATTTCGACTCGTTTGAATAGTCTTGACTAGCACTCTTATGGTCCATGACAACATGGGTCTCAAGATGGCGTTGGAAGGTGGCCATAGGAATTCCTAAACAAAACAAGATAAAACCGTCGAGTTTGGACTCGTTTGAATAGTGTTGACAAGCAATCAGAGCATTTAAATAAAAGTTAGTTTTTAAAACTTTATTTAATTAATATTTTATTTGATAGATTAAGGGCCGATTTTTCAATCGTCAGATAACTTTTACCTGAGGAATAAATATGTGACTTTGGGGCAGATTTTGTATTGAAAAAAATGTCAAAGTCACTGGTTTACTCCACAGATAAGAGTTATCTGACGATTGAAAAACCAGCCCTAAGATATTAAATAAAATAATATACCTAATTCAATAAAACTCAATATTTATCAAGTACTTACCTTGTACAGGTAAAATTAAAACTACGACTCCGAATAGACCAACAAAAGGAGCGTAGCCAGCCGCGTCGTACAAGAAGTACGTCACTGCACCCAGCTGTACCGGCACCAACCAAATGTAGTGCAGGAACATAAACGCCATATCGAATCTGGCCACATCGTTGGATAGCAGATTCACGAGTTTACCCGCAGCTACGTTACCCAGTGAAGTTTGATTCATACGGAGGACCTACAACAAATAAAATTCTATGTTACATGTTCTAGAAACAGGAAAGTGATGTGATTAAAGTGCATATGACCGAGAGCCAGTGGACCCCAGAATTTTCTCATATTTTAAAGGCTAAAAGTCTGTTAGCACAATATGCTCCTTGTATATGTTAAGGATCAAAAAGATTTTAATGGTAGGTAAAATGTCAACCCTCTTGCAAGAGGGAATGCATCTTTCGCAAATTGTAAAGGATAATTTTATTATATTTTCTTCATATCGAATCAAATATTTAAAAATCACGTATTTTATTGTAACACTTTACATGGAAGAAACCCTCCCCGAACCGTCTTTATGTTATTGGGATCCCCTGACGGATTTTTATAGCAGATCGCAATTTGGTAGAGTCTTGTTGCTATACGCTTTTTACTAGGACTATTATTTTTATCTCAGCCTAAACAAAATGATGAAAATGTGGGACTCGATTGCTCTTAGTCCAATATATATTATTTCTGAGCCTTCAGACAATGTGCCATTGCTAATTATGACTATATTAGACCCTAAATATAGATATAATTGTTATTTTGGCGGTGGTATATTGAATCCCATACATTTTTGTTTTCGAATTTCTTCATCGTAATAACTTGTACTATCACTGTTGCTACGTTGACTGGTACGGGTTATTGATAAATATTAATTAATTAATTTTACTAGGACGCTGCAGGTTACTAAGCAAACGGCGGCGTATTCTAACGGCGATGACAACATGACTCGCGAATACGATTCAAAGTTCAAACGAGATTTGAGCTGAATTCTATGCTACTGCGTGAAAAGCAAGTCGTCTGCGCGTTTAATTATGTGCTTACGGCTGTAATATGCTTATAGTCCAGTCATTTAAGCTTAAATTAGGTAAGAATCTCGGAATTCGAGATACCCAGCTGTAAATCTGTAAATACTTGTATAATGACACCCTAAAAGTTGTCTCAAAACCTACATATGGTAGGGTGTGCGCAACTATTAAATTTCAAGGGTCAAAGGTCACAAAAATCGGTTTTTTGTAAATATCTCATTTTCTATGGGTTTTTGCTATTTGCTTTCATTATAAATATTGTAGAATACAAGATTCTCTACAAGTTTTGTTTAAATTTTTTTTTATACGGTGAACCGTTTTCGTGACAGATGACGTAGAGCGCGCGGTCACAGCATCACTTCAGGTCAACCGGTGCCGCTTCTTCCGACCGACTTCGGTCACAGTTGATGAACTATCGATAAATCATTCATTATAGATATTTGTAAATTTTACTACTATATTATATTTTTTTTCCTAACCTATCCACTTTTTTTCAGTATTAATTTATTTAAGAACACTTACCTGCCCATGTAATTGCAGAATTGTTAATGAAATTATAGGAATCATATTTTAATTTTAATCTAATTAATATTAATAACATCTTACTATATTTGTACCATATAATTTTAATTATCCTCTTCCTCTTCTTCGTCTTCTGGCTGCTGGTAAATTAAAACTGGTCTTCATAATCGTCTTCAACGACATTTGATATCGCAGACAGTTAATGTCGCTCTGATCTGATCTGATTTAATGGTAGAGCATTGAGACAAGCTTGCCCATTACATTGGCCACAAGCTAAAGAGCATTGCAAGCCCGTTTTCTTGCATCTGCCTCGTGAAACACAACCACTCTATTAGTTGTAGAAAATTGTATTTAGCAAATATTCTGGAGCAAGTAGTAAAATTGTCATGATAGGCTCCCGAAAATCGTTTTGCATTGGCCAACCCCATACCTGGGTTCCAAATCATGCCCTACCAAGTTTGAACTCGATTATATACACTTTTGAAATGTTGATGAGCAGCTGCACTTGTTGGTGGAATATTTGAAAGCGCCGCAGGTTTATTAAAGGTTTATAAACCACAACCGGTTTATGGAACCTTTGACCCCGAAATTATGGAAGAACTTGAGACAAATGTCGTTGAAGACGATTATGAAGACCAGTTTGTAATTTACCAGCAGCCGGAAGACGACGTAAAAGAGGAAGAATATGATCAAAATTATATGGTATAAATATGTTATTAATATTAATTAGGTTAAAATTCAAATATAATTCCTATAATTTCATTAACAATTCTGCAATTACATGGGCAGGTAAATGTTGTCAAATAAATTATTACTGAAAAAAAAAAGCCGATAGGTTAGGAAAAAAAAATATAAAATATAATATAATGGTTAATAAAAATTTACAAGTATTTATAATAATTGAGTTATCGATTATATATATATATCGCGCGTTTTCGACCGAAGGCACTGGTTGACCTGAAGTGATGCTGTGACCGCGCGCTCTCCGCCATCTGTCACGTAAACGGTACACCGTATAAAAAGAATTTTAAACAAAACTTGTAGAGAATTTTGTATTCTACAATATTTATAAAGAAAGCAAATAGCAAAAACCCATAGAAAATGAGATATTTACAAAAAACCGATTTTTGTGACCTTTGACCCTTGAAATTTAATAGTTGCGCACACCCTACCATATGTAGGTTTTGAGACAACTTTTAGGGTGTCATTATACAAGTATTTACAGATTTACAGCTGGGTATCTTGAATTCCGAGGTGAACTTACTAAAATGACTGGACTATTAATAATTATAGCATAATGCTTTTAGTTTTTTCATATCTTTATGTAGTTTTAAACTATGTCGCTCTTATTTATTTTCGTTGAAAACAACTTCCGTTTATTGCTTTACGTCATTATCTTCTAGTAATAAGTTATCATTTATATCGATATTGTGCGCTTATGGTACCTACGCGACCTTCGTTTGGCTAGAATTGAAGGATGCGCTCATCATCATTACAACGTACATTTTTATCAATATAGCATTATGATATCACTAAAATTCAAGGAAAATGTACAGTTAAAATTAACAAAAATTGCGTAGCTGAAATTTCCTACTTTTTATACTGCAATCACAAAAGCTGGCACTTTTAAGATTACTTTACGGTGAAACTGATATTAGCACACTTCACTTTCATATTTTACTAGCATCATTAGTAGAATAAGGTTATTCCGGATTCCTAATTAGTCCTATTTAAACCCCGACGAAAGCAGATGGTTGTGTCCGTCCGTGGCATCGTAGCCCTGAAAAGGATGAACCGATTTCGATCTAATCGGGAGTTGTCTAAATTGTCGCCGTCTGCTCGCTTGGTGCTTGATTTTACAAAAAAAAAAGTTCAGTTTATGACACTGTTCGCTTACCTTTCTATAAATGATGGAGGAGCAAGCCACCTTCACCCGCAAGCTGAACCTGTTGACGAATAAGCTGTTGTGGTGCTGCGTGAGCGCCGTCACGAAGTTCAGGCCCATCATACCGATGGCGTAGTAGCCG
This sequence comes from Celastrina argiolus, assembly GCA_905187575.2. Classification (NCBI taxonomy): domain Eukaryota; kingdom Metazoa; phylum Arthropoda; class Insecta; order Lepidoptera; family Lycaenidae; genus Celastrina; species Celastrina argiolus. The sequence continues at coordinate 10,515,995 of LR994584.1, forward strand.
GCCTCCAGCTGCGTTATCTCGGCGTTCACTGACCAGAACGACAGGAGCTCAGCGAAGAGGAGAGGTTGAACAGTCCTGTCGTAACACGTAGGATTTTATTGTTAGGCGCCACCCATATTTTAATTTTTGTTACAGATCTTGTATAGATTTTTTAGACCAACTGTTAAGGAGACCAATATAATTTTGTATTTTTATTAAGTTAAGTACCTACCTATGCAATGATTTCAAAAATCATTTTTATAATTGTTAAATAGAGATAATAACTTTAGGACGTAAGCAAGATAGGATGTGGTTAATTAAAATTTATATAATTTAAGTACAACTCATATGAATCAAATATAATAAACACGATTCAAGTGAATAAGGAACTCATAGAACTTACCTAGCAGCAGAGTTAATGAGTAGCAGAATGGCGCCAGGCATGTAGGCCAGCCAGTAGGTCCTGAACAGCGCCTTAGAGAGAGACGGCTCGCGTTTCTGGCGAGATGCTCTATCGATTTCATCTAGCCAATATCTGCAAAAATAATAATGGTTTATTTATATTATCCATACCAATATTATAAATGTAAAAATAACTGTCTTGTCTGTCTGTCGCGCTTACACGTAAGTTTAGTTTAGTATATATTAATAGGGCGGCCTACTCTAAAACTTGCCTCCTAGGACTGGAAGCGTAATTTCCGCGGATTTTGGAGCTTTCACCACAGACATTTCAATACTTTTTTCATTAACTTACATCTTGATTAAAAACTGGGGGCAACTTTAACCCCGCCCGGACGCTCCCCGGACGACTTTAAACTAGGACAAATCCGGGGAAACACGGACGGATGGCAGCGCTATATATAAAAAAATATAAAAAACTAGCTGTCTCCGTGAACTGCGAACCTTAGGATTAAGTTTTTTGACGCAATGACAACTGCCCCGTTCATGCAATAAACGTAACTACTTGTACAGTCGGCTGCACTAACATGGATACATCTACAAATTTGCAAAAATATGTCTACGTTAGTTTTTCAAAAATATCGTCACCTTATTGCATTCAAAGCGATGTAACCAGCAAAGTGTTTCAAAATTATGAATACATTATTTTAATAATGAAGTAAACAGCAGTATTTCAGTGAATAGTATGCACACTTAAAGTCATAATTATGAATACGCGACAAATTTCAATAATATGTAAACATTGTTTACTTCATTACAATGTAAACATTAATTGTATCAATAATATGGATACACTTATAAAATTTTAGCATTTTTCACTTTTCTGCAAATATGTTTTAAATGCCACAAAAATGTACTCAGGGTATGTTCCAATAAGATGTATACATTCATTTTTTCTTTTTCTTTTCGCACAGCCGTAACTACAAATGGTAGAAACATGAAATTTGGACTACTGAATTCGTAAAAAATCCCTTTTTGCACCTCCGACAAAAACAGAGGAATTTTTCGAGTCTGTCTGTATGTCTGTCATTGTAGCTCCCAAACGGATGAACCGATTTTGATGTAGTTTTTTTTGTTTGAAAGCTGACGTGGTCATGTTAAAACACACAACAAAGCTATGATTCAACAAAATAAATTTGCTTACTGCTGAACAATTCGAGTGTTACATAAAAAATAGTTTTACTTTTATGACTAGAAAAAACACAAAAAGTAAAAAATTATGAAATTGATTACAGTCAATCAGACATTTTACCTAAACATATATTTCAGAAACTATTTTTGTTAGCTTTTTACTTCTACCCTCAAACTAGGTAGGTATATCTATGATATTTTAATATTATATTAATTTTGTTTATCATACAAAATGTTAGCTTGCGTGTATGCAAACTAAACTTACACTATGATATAAGTTTGACGTTTATTTATGTATGTTCGTCTGTTTGCTTGTGGCATCGTAACTACTAAATGGATGGACCGATTTTGATATACTTTTTTTATTTATTTTTATTCAAAGCTGACGAGATCACAATAATTCGTCATCAGTTCATTCACTGTTTGACTATTCAGGGGCTAGTTAAAAAAATAATTTTGCTTTTCTGACCAAAAAAAAAAACAAGAAAAGACAAGAATTATCCAATTTATTGCAATCGATCAGAAATTTTACGCGAACATAATATTATATTTCAGAGACTGTTTTTATCAGGTTTTTACTTCTATAAAACTATACATAGTATGATGATAACGAAACCAGAAATATTTAGTCACGAGTTTGTACAACAGAGTTAATTTACAGTCAACGTTCGCACTTGGCAATATTCATTATTCAGTAATTATATTTTTTTTGGTTTGTTTTTTGTTTTTAAGCTTAGGTAATCCAAATGGAGTCATTTAAAACTACAATTTTTACTATTTTAAAATAAGGGATGTTTTTCATGTTGCTCGTGTTAGTTTATATTATTTATATTTACAATATTACTAATATAGAACGATATTAACATTGTTTAGTTTTGATCATATTATAGTTTGAGGGTAGACAATAAAAACCGATGAAAGTAGTCTTTGAAATATAAGAGTAAGTAAGAGTTACACCTATTACACTAAAGAATATAATCGATATTCTAATGTATGTGTGATTTTTAAATAACCGTCAATAATAATACCCGTCAACATATTATCACCTCTGTTATTTATAGAATTCATTATTGTATTTATTGCAATGTAATGAAATTATGACCAGCCTTTTCTGAAACACAAAATTAACGTTTATATTATAATGAAATAAACAATGTATACATGCTACTGAAATTTGTCGCGTGTTCATAATAATGAATTTAAGTGTGTATACTATTAACTGAAATACTGCTGTTTACTTCATTATGAAAATAATGTATTCATAATTTTGAAACACTTTGCTGGTTACATCGCTTTGAATGCAATAAGGTGACGATATTTTTGAAAATTAAACGTAGACATATTTTTGCAAATTTGTAGATGTATCCATGTTAGTGCAGCCGACTGTATGTATATATTTTGAATCTGAAAATGATGTGAAACTTAAAATTAGTAATTTCCTACTCAATAATAAAACAATTGTTACGGACCATGTACCCAGTTCACAACCAGAGTGTTTGACGAGGTCGGGGGGAGAGGAGAGACAGACAACATCTGAACAGAATGTTGTTCAGGCGCCTCCGGATGCGGACATGGCAGACGGTAGGTATATCGAGGAATTCCACCAGGATGTTAAGAAATATTCCGCGTGTAAGATTAAAGAAAGTATTTTATAAGTTACGTAAATTAGGTTACTATCTGTTACTGTATTTTATAAGTAGTTAAGAATGTTCAGAAGCATACTCATAATGGTTTATTATTTTAAATATTTATATTATGTTTTACTTATTGGGGGAGAAGTGTAAATATGGAACGTGGTTGCTAAGGCAACGAGAATAAACTGTTGGAAAAAATGCACGCTTGGTTTAGTTTGTCTCAAAACACAATATTTACATATTTAACAACAATAAACTGTTAACACCTTACACAATTTTTAAAAAACTATAACTTAATGCGTAATGAAATATCTTTAAAAGTTATTGCGATACTAACTCAATTTACTCGGAATGTTGTCAGTTACGCGATTCATCCACTCAGTTCTTTAATTACGATTATTCTTTTATTTATTCAATTTAGATAATAAACGTTACGATCATAGATTAATAATTGGTCGCTTTGACTAGATACCGTCCAGCGTATTGAAAAATGCGGCAACAAATAATACGCCGAATTCGGCGTACCCGCGCCAGTCGCGCTACAAGCGTAAAGTGAAGTAGACGTCTCGATAATTTGTCAAAGATTTGTGTGAGAGCGAAGCAAAATGCCGATTTGCATAGTCAAACTATGTAAAAATAATACTACAGGAAACAAGAAAAATACTGGCATCACATACCATTAGTAAGTATTGTATAAATCTTCTAAAACACAGTCAAATAATATAATCCTAAAATCTCCGATCGGAGTACCGCTTTGTGTTCAATGTTGCCTTGTATTCAAAAATGTTTAACCATATTTAGTATCAGATTACCCGTGTTTGCCACGTCATGTCATGAAACATATTGTTTACGACTTGACAGGCAAATCAAAAATGTTCAAATATTATTTCAATGATGCGAAACGGAACGTAAACTTTATGCTTTAGTACAGTTTTCAAATTTAATTATGTGAAAAGGTGAAACGAAACGCAACTCGCCATCTCGGATGGAGGATATTATCAGCTAATGTCTAATTTGTGCGTTATTCCTCTGCTTCCGAGTATAATATAACATAATATATAATATAATACCTATATTATGTTGGTATACTCGGAAGTATATTTCGTTCGTATCGACTTCTGCCCGATTCACTCTAGTTAAGGAAAATAGGTGATTGAACTAGAATAAACAACACACTTTTCCAGCGCATTTTGCGTGGCAAATAAAACTTCGAAATTTATATGTCAAAAACTGAAGGATTCGCGGAGGGAAAGAGGCGGGTGGGGGGGGGCTATATTTGACTAGTAGATAGACTGACATGACAGACACATGACTTCTAAGGCCTTATTAAAATTTTGAATCATGAACGTTTCCTTGATATATATAACATTCTTAGTAAAAATGTTGTCACAGCGGATTTGTTTCATAATATATACAAAAAGCATAAAAACGAAAAGAAAATTATACCGAAATATTATAAGGAACTTAAAAAAATCTGTTTGACTTTAAACTTCTATTCCCCATCGGCATATAATTACGCAAGGAGTAAATTTGTCATCATCGATGGCGCTCCAGGATTTACTGAAGAAGCGTTTACTTTATTAATAGTTTTAGTAAAGTAAACGCTCCTTCTTAATGTGATAAATGTAATGTTGTTTGCGCGCTAATTTCAGATGAAATGGCCATACGCCAGAAAAGTATGTGGGACCAAAATCAAACTCGTGTATTGACATGGGCACTGGTGTAAATGACACTTCTGTGTTAGCTTCAGAGGCATATGTCCTCCTATTAGTTTGTTTAACTGAGCACTGGAAACTGCCTATAGGATACTTTTTAGTGCATGGCCTAACAGGGTTCTATTATATATATTATATAATTATATATATATATATATATATAATTATAGTTAATGTTGTGTGACTTGGCCGTTGACAGATGGATTTCTAATTATTGACAGATTTTATAGCTTATTGGATGACCAAAAATTCTGCGTTCTGGTCTTATCCGGAGGTTCTCAAATAGGGGCTTGAGAATGCGACAAAATGGTGCCTGAAAAGGATGGTACGGCAGTGTTTGCTTCGCGCTCATCGCGCTTCGCGAAAATTATGCCTAATAATTATTTAAGATTAAGAAGAAGAACCTTCATAAAAATGATTATGATTTCATGTTAAAGATTTTTTTTATTTATTAATATTGATAAATTACCACACCACAGCGACGAAATATTTTCCCTATTGATCGGGCACTAGTCAAGTAGCTGGCAACACAATTATAGATGCACACTACAATCTTTGCGCATTGTTTTACACACACTACAATAAGAAGTTGCCGCATTCAGGAATCTGTCATTTCTTGACATCGCTCTATCTAGTCGAAGGCGCTGAGACCAATTAATAATCTAAGGTTACGATAATCAGTCCTTCAAGGTCCTCTTTTATACATTGATAAAATGTTATGAAATGTGTCAACTATTGTAGCGCCTGCGATTAGTGATTATGATAGAGTATTTTTACGGTTAATGGTTTCGTTGGCAACGAGGACAGTTTCAAACAATTTGTGTCCGTTGGGGGCCTTGACTATAATTACTGGGAAGCTGTAAATTGTTACGAGAATGACAACAATCAAATCGTCAAAATAGTTTATTATATTTCATAGTACTTTTAGGTTTTAGTTCTGAAACGTTATGGACGTTTATATTATTATAAGTTTTTAGCTCCGGTGAGGGAGGAGATTATTTAAATGTAAAATGTATAAAATTTGAAAAAAGATTCTTTTGAGTAAATACCACACTTCTCGTATTCCATTATATTCAATAATGGGGCCCCTCAGTACAAACCATTTCGTAATTTCTATAGGTGACATTTTGGTAAATCATCGATTAGAAATAGACTACCCGGGTTTTTAAAGAAATTGCTTTTAACCGGGCTAAATTGATGAAACATTTAATGTTTTACATTAAGAATTGAGATTGGGCTCAAGGTCCTTGAAAAGTGTGGCATTCTCCGTTGATTGCTGTTTAATAGAAGTTTTAACATAATAATGATGAAGGCATCCCAATGGAAAGATTTTTTGAAATTTAGCCCGGGTAAAAGCTATTTCTTTAAAAACCCGGGTAGTCTATTTCTAATTTACCAAAATGTCACCTATATTTAATAGCTATGAAATAAAGGTTAACACGACAAAGGTTAACTATATCTATATATCATGTATTCAAAAATAACTACGTTTTCACATTTCACATTTTTAATACAGCATTTAACGACGTTGTGCATAATATGTCGCAGTCATCTGATTTAATCTGCTTTTTAATTGAATCACTAGGCGGTTATATAATGGCGTCAAACAGCTCGTACAGATAGCAATGTGTTGATATATTTTCTGATTATTTTACTTTAATATACGTTATAATAGTACACATTCGGAAATTTTGAAGTTTAAAAATAAAATATTAAATGGTTGTCTTCGTCTCGGATTCATTCAATTTGTTGGTAAAAATTGAATTCAATGAACGGGCTAGACATTCAATTAAATAGCGGATTCAATCAGATGACTGTGACACATATATACAAATAATAGAGAATACAGAAATCCGCGTTATGTGTTAATCTGCATTGTTTAGGGTCTACTAAAATACTATCAATTCCAAATATAATCACAGTCTGTACGAAATATATAATTATTTATTAAGAACCCAAAACAATGATTTCACTATTTCATCTTTTTATCTGCAACTCTCCCCGTTTGTACGCGCAATAACGAAAGCTACATAACGAAGTACTTACTTAAGAGGAAACACCACGGATTAATGAAATGCAAAATAGGTATTTGTAAATTATATTGCTGTCCCGCAACTGCCCGATCAAACCGATAGAGACAACTGTAGATTGAACTAAAATTACCTATTAAAATCGACGGTTAGGAGACTTTTTCACTATAAACTAAAAGGCTTGAGCTATGGCCTATGTTCTTATCTTTCGATTTTAAACTAGACATTTATTTCCTAGAGACACAGCTGGAAATCTGGCCATAATTTTTAGGTTTTTAAACATCTATCTATTTTAATAATTAATTTATGAAAAAAAAGGAAAACATAGGAGTGTATTATTGGTATAGATACTCAGGAAGAAAACTGTTACTCTAGTGGCACTATCTAGGAAGGTTACAGGGATCGCGTAGACCTTTGTGTTATGTATGGAAAAACGGCCGTTATGTTTTCCCAATCTTCTGTGACTACGCGTAGAAACATGCAGAGTTACAGACAAACAGATAAAATTAGTAAAATTATTGTTTTAAGTTATATTTCGTTAATAAAACTCGTGTAATACTTTTTCATATTATGCCTTATATCAAACCGCGACTAAGTATAGTTCATCCCTGATAAATTTTACGTAAAGGGTGCTAAAGGTAAACGAAAACATCGAAATTTTCACTTATACACTTATTGGGCACACTTATCAACACTTTTATTACAATTGAACAATCTACACTAATATTATAAAGAGGAATGATTTGTATTTTTGTATATAACGAATAAACTCAAAAAGTACTGGACCGATTTTAATAATTATTTTTTTATTAGAAAGCTACATTATCACTGAGTAACATAGTATAGCCTATATATTTAGTACTAGATTACTATAGAAATCTTTAGAAATTCCTATTAAAACCAACCGAAGGTGTAAAAAAAATTGCCATAACATGTCTATCATCGCATATTACGCTGCGAAGAGTATGTATATATGATAGGACAAAAAAATGTTCGACAATATTATAGAGTATTTATCAATATCTACAAAAAACTTCGCGAGACCATATGTCTAACTATTGTAGTTATGTCACTATAACTACTTTTTTACATTTAACAAATTCATAGAAATGCCGATCAAAATCAGACCGTGTTATCCGTACCATTAATATTTTTTTATCCAAATAAATAATTTTATATTCAAAACTGTCTCAATACCTGATGGTTACTTTTTGAATTATTTAAATCGGACATACCATTCAAAAGATAGCATGAAATTAAAATAAAAATACATGCCGGCGGCGGCCGCCACGCAGCGAATCGAGTAACTAAACAAAATGAATTGCTGCTCGTTAGTCTCGCTAAAACTAGAGAACGGCTGAACCGATTCAGCTATTTTTGGTCTTGAAATTTTCGTGGAAGTCCAAGGAAGGTTTAAACGGTTTGTATGCTCATCGAAGTGGGCACGGGTCAGCTAGTAATTAATATACCTATATCAAACATCAAATGAAAAACCTTCACAGTAAAATTACGCTATTTTGACACTGCTGACTGTAGAATATAGTCTATGGATTCATACAGCCAACAACAAATAAATATTGGCCAATTGGCATCACTGACAATCTATGGTTATGTCATAGACGGCTTTGTTTACGTTAAGGTTAAATTTATCTAGGACGTACTGTAATAGATGTTTCCCGCTAAGCTTACGTACGGCAGATAATCGTACGCCTAAAATAAAATTTGGGAATTTGCTGCAACATTTAGCTACAGTAAAATGTAGCCTATGTGTTGCCATCTATTCATACTTATAATTGTATACGTGTTCATAATGTTAGTAGAATAAAAGGATTGGTAGGATACCTATGTATGATTTTTTGATAGTAAGTATGATGTATGATTTTTTTTTACATTTTCATTACATAAACCATAGATTAATAATGTTAGTAGGTACTATTGGTCTATGCTTGTAAGTATTTTATTTACCCCCGGTTTCTGAAATACAAAGCAACGATCAAATCAACTAATCATAGTTCAAGTCTCTTGTCAGTTGTCAAATTCAGTACTAGATTTAAACTTCACTCTTGTGAAGTTTTGAAGATTTGAACTTGTGCGAAACATAAACATTGCTAAAATACATCGCTATAATTTTAACGACTTGTAATTCCCATCAATGAATGAGAAGGCAAGGTATTTTAACAAGCCATTAATACTAACATGGGTTGGTGAAATCGGGACTAAAGATGTTGTCTGATGATTAAAGTTTTGAGAAAAAAAACTAAAAAGAAACTGTCTAATAATAATAAATTTAAACAAATTTTGCTTTAAAACCCATTAATGAACAAATGACCTGATTGCCTACCTACGAGTACCTACCTATACGTTGCTGATATGATATTTGTTTCACCGGTACAAATAGATAAAGAATTAAAACAACGATAAAAATATTATTATTATATAAGATCTTGATCACTGGGTTCCATACATGTTGTAGATAGACCTAATGTTAAGTAGGTACTAACTACAAACACTACATTAGATATGCCGTACATGGTCTGATAGGTAGAAATAGCGCTAATTTCCAAATTCAAATAAATTTATTCAGAATAAATTTTACAAAAAATGCATTTAGTACGTGAATAAAAATTTTGATAGCGAAGTATTTACTAACCACAGTGTGAAGTAAATAGTTAAACTTTTCACTTGTAATTAGACAAAATTTTTAAAAACATATAAGACAAATCTTTTTAGGTGACGTTCTAGCAAGCTCTAGCTTTTACATTTTAGAGTAGTGTCCAAAACAAGTAATATAATATCAGATAATAACTTTAGCAACATGCTTCCTGCACTTTTAAGACAATAGAAAAACTCTATAATTTATCGTATACGAAACAAAGATAAGATTTTATAAATCGAATTAAAAATATACATAATCTACTTTTGAGAGAAAATATAAGAAAGAACTTACTTTTCAAGCTTTTCACCTAGTCTGTCGGAGTCGTATCTTCTGCTCGGTACCACCAGATCTTCCTCCTCCACATCTCTCTTGTTCCCCGAATAAAGCACTGGACAAACCCAACATATAAAAAACCTGGAAAATACGTTAAATTTACTCCTCTCCCTTTCACTGTACGGTTTATTTTTCGCGGGCTCCTCCATAGTCAGTGGTTGCCGGTGGACTGTCCGTTCGGTTGTGGCTGTACAAATAAACTACGAAACCACTCAAAGTTCAATTAACACTGGCTGCTACGTCGCTCCAAGAACAACAACTGATAATTCCATACAATCATTTGCGATATAAAATTCGCAGCATTATCGTTCCCTAATTGATATAATCAAACTGCTCACTATCGTTCATTTATAGTACCTAATTTGTGTAACGGTACTACGGCTCGCAAATTCAGATGTGTTCAATATGTCTGTGTGTCACTTATACAAACACGTTCTATAGTCCAAGGTCGAATAGTGGAGGCTTCGCTGTGTAGAATGATCTCGTCATGATCTATGAATAAGTTTTTGTGTCTTTTTACAGCAAAGCCCCCGTGGTAAGGAAGTATTCTAGCAGTCTATGTATGTATTTTTTGTATGAATATATGGATTTCTGTTCCACCGTAGCGACTAAAGAAGTGTCAATCGATTCGCATTAATAACCCTCGTAAAATAGTTTATATAATAATAATAATAATTTATGTATTGTATTATGAAAAGGAAATAGTTTCTATTTCTAACATTACTTATTTTTAAAAATTTTAATATCTAATTTGTGTATCTAATCTGCCCAAAAAGGCACAGGGCTATCAGGGTCATAGTCCGTATTATAGCAAAAATTACTGTTTATTCTGAATTCTGATAAAGCTGAGCTAATAGCTGAAAAACAACTCGTATCCAGGGTGTAAAAAGTCCAGTTACAGTAACTTGGAAAATATGATTATACTACCTTTTCTCAATCTGTAAATGTATTTTTGAAATATTTTATTTGTCAAAAAAAGATTTGTTTTTGTTTTTTTTCCTATATATATGACGGCGCACGACGATATTATTGTTAAATTGTCTTTGATGTATATCCTGGCATGATATAATTTCTGATGGAAATAGAGCAAGCACTCTGACGTAATGTCAAACACTGGAGAGGCGGCCATTTTTTAAAGACAGTTTGGAGAACATGTAGCGCTCGCATCCACGTATTTGATGGACATAATAATTTCCATTAGATTTTATCTTACTAATTATAAAGGATTTCAGTGTTTTTTAAGTTCTGATTCTAAATTAATATGCAATGGGTCGAGTTTACCAAAAATACTATCTCCTTGTCCGAAAATCCACGCCGTGTCACTAATTATAAACCATCTCATACCGCTAGGCTGTCCAAGTGCTTTTATCAGAAGTGGGATGAGAAGGACCAAACCAATTTAAGGAGATAATTGTGAGTACACGCAAAGCTCTAGTAGAAATGACGAGTCGAAGTCGTGCAGTTTACTTGCTGGAATGGAAACAATTTTGACGTGTCTGTTGGCAGTCACTTGCTGCTGTGCAACATAACAATACACAGGTTATAAAATTTGATACAAAGGATCTAGATGTTGATATTGAAGGCTCTTGCAGGATCACTGATATAATCATAACTAGTAAAAAACTGGCTGGTCAAACGTCGAGCATCGGCCTGTCTCACATAGTTATTTATAGGTACAGGACATAGAATGACCACAAGATATACAAATTTTACAAGTGAAATTTGCTAAACCTATGCCTGTTCAGAACTATTTTGACTATATAATGAGACCTGAAATGAAACCTCTAGAAGTAGTATTGCGTTTGTGAGACTATGTAGAGTATATATACCAAGAGTCAGGATACCTGCCTGAGGATGTGATCATGAGATTCGTCTTCTCTGTTTTATGTCTACGAGATATTATTATCAGGAGATAATTAAACTCCTACACTACTCCACTTTTTCGTATTCTAAAGAGAATTACCATTAAAAGACACCATGAAGACAATGATAGATTCCGAGAGTCTTCTTTAAAATAAAGCCCCGTGAGATCTGAAGACAAGTTCCTGGATCTTGTCACTACTTGGGCAATTGGGATTACAAGGTTGAATACTGTTACAAGTGTTGTGAAAACCAAATGAAACATACGGACAGAAGAAGTTTGTCATCTGCTTCTCCTGTTGAAAAATAGGTCACGTGAGCCCTGAATGTCCTGAAAAGAATGATGACGCGAAAATTCGTTCAAGACGGAGGTTCACGTGTGTAAACGCAAATTGACGAGAAGTATACTATCTGCTGTAATTGGTAAGATCATTCCATTTTACTTGACAGTGGGTCAGCTTGTTCGCTTATAAAAAAGTTTATAGACCGAGATTGCAAAGCCCCAGCTTTACTCTCCAAACTGATTCGAGTTTGATTCAGATTTGATCGTGCTGCGTACGTCCAAACGGATTGACGTTTGTTTGTTTTTATTCTCGGTCAATTGATGTGGTCGGGAGTGCAAGGGGTTGCAGTCTGACGATTTTCTTTATCCTGGTTGGTTTCGGGGTGATCCACCTAATAAAATACCACGGGCCGTAGAGGCCGACGAACTGATTCGATTTTCGATTGTGTCGGGAGTGGGCTTGCTGGTTATACGCAACGTTTGATAAACTAACGGACATTGGTGGGGAAAACATAATAAGGTAGTAAATAAATAAGGTATCAACCAAATTCATTAGTTAAAAAAAAACAAGACATATCTTCATCAGTTCTATTTTACGTTGCTCATAAGTGACGGCATGGAAGAGTGATTTTATGATATTATAGTAATAGCCTTAAAAGCGTTATTCACGTTGGTTTGTTTCACAGGTAAGTTTTGTTTGTAGTCATAGCATCTTTTATATGCCTTGTACTATTAAAAATGTAGATTTTACAATATTAAAATAAACTATGTTGAAAATAAGTTTAAGGCGTGAGGTAAAGCGAGGGATGGCGAGAGGGCCCTGTACCTGTTGCTGAAGACGCGAATACATGTACTTTCCGACTGCGTCCAATCCGGACCTATTATTATTGGAGTTATTAGATCAAGGTGCCCAAGTTGCCAATAACAGTGTTATAATAAATTTCTCATTGCAAAAATGTATTAACACAATATGTAAAACTATTAACACTTTCGATTCTAGTGGTATTAATACTGATTTGACAGAGATTTACATAGAGAGCATTTCTGTCACTACTGAGTAATTGTACACCTCAAATGAATAACTAGGTATAGAATGGATGCCGGGCTGTCGGCAAGAGCAGAGACACATATTATCTGTCCTTGTGTCACTTTATGACACATGCTAATGGGAGGGAAGAAGAGTTCTAGTTGTTCGTCACTTAAGCTTTCGAGCCATTTTAAAACCGTTTTGAACGCTCATCTGTGTATCATGAAGTTGATCACAGCTTGCATGCCTGCTGGTTTGGCCTAATTTCAAAATTCAAGGGAGGTCCCTAGTCAGCATTTTATATCGATAAAAATAAAAGTGAAGAAGAAGATAATTTTATGTTCATGGTACTATGTCATAGTATAAGATAAAGTACCTTTTTATTTGCGTCCGCCTGTCTGTTAAAGTTGAGGGATTTTGGTGCGGTTTGCCCCGATAGATGGGGTGATTCAATAATATGTCTGAGGAAGGTTTTTGATATGCATAGGAATGCATTGCATCCGTGCTAAGCCAGATCGCTGTTTTAACTCTACTTTTGGCGCTCCTTCTATGTATATACTTCATACTTGTATGTTGTACACTGATTATTTCATTGATGAAATTCCTTTGCGACGTGTAAATGCATGTGCATTAAAAATTGAACTCATAGATCCTCATAAGGTTGTACAGCGATGCCAGTACAGGTTGTCACCTGCAGTTGATCGTCCAATCTCTATTCTTATACGCTACGTCTACGCGGGGGTTATACCTACTCGAGAGTTTTTGTCCGTTCGCGAATGCCATACTTCTCATAAAAAGAACGATGGCACAAACAAGATGAGCCTATGCACTAATATAATCCATATTATAGGGAGCTGAACCGAACCGGAACATTATCCACTCCCCAGGATAGACGAACAGGTGGATTGTCTCAATCGGGCTAATTTCTTTTCCTCTTTAGATATAGCATCAGAGTTGAACGATATATGAGCTTTAATAAGAGTATTAAAATGGATCAAATCGCATATTTTATAAGTATGGTCACGAAAACTTGAGTATAGTCCCAAAGGGGTCTAGCAGAATTAATAGCTTCATCATTAATAAATGATAGTAACGACAAAGTGCAGTTAAAAGAGAGATTATTCATATTTTTGGTTCGAGGTGGCGAGTTTCTTGCGCAGGTTCTTCTCGTTGGTTCTCAAATCGTGCCTACCAAGGCATCATATAGAATCGAGACGTTCGGGAAACATATTTGTAGAATTCATCTATACTAATATTATAAAGAGATAACATTTGATTGTTTGTTTGTTTGTTTGAATAGAATAGGCTCTGAAACCACTGAACCAATATGAAAAATTCTTTCACCGTTGGAAAGCTACATTCCTAGTCCTGAACATAGGCTATATTATATGTTAAAAAAAAGTAGGGTTCCTTAATAAAACCCCAAAAATGTAGCCCAAAGTGTAAAAAAACGAGCTTCAAAGTTTCTTACATCGTGTGCGCTTCGACAACGGCTTGACCAATTTTGCAATTTTTTTTTACGGTATGTTCGTTATTGTCATGAAAAGGTTATTATGAAAGAAAATGTTGTAAAAAATAAGCAGAAAATTAGAAAAAAGAAAAAAATATACGTGTTGGTCACGCGAGATTTGAACCTGGGCTCAATCGATTCGCGTCGTTGCCAGTCTATATGACACGGGTGTCATGGTAACAACATTGTTTACAAAATATGGAAAATAAAAATTATGTAATGCTATAAATACCGTTTTTATATCAGCTTAAACTATTTGGATTAATAAAAATATGAATCCAAATAGTTTAAGCTGATAATGAAATACGGTATTTATAGCATTTCATAATTTTTGTTTTCCATTTGTAAACAACGTTGTTACCATGATGACTGTTAGACGTTATAGACGTTAGGCTGCGTTTCCACTGACGAGGAGCGAGGCGGACGGGAGCTTGCGGTACCCGAATTGACCAATCACTATGTTCGAAATCTCCGCTCCACTTCGCTTGGGCACCGCTAAGCTCCTCCGCGTCAGTGGAAACGCAGACCTATAGACGCATCGGGACGTTGTTCCAAATCTATACATCTATACCTACAAATAAATAAAATTGAAGTGTCAGTTTGTAACTTTCAATTAGCAACGTTTTTCTAAATGCATATGCATTAAACGATATTTACTGAAAACGAAAATGCAATTTTAAAAAAATTTGTCTGGCTGTCTGTCGGCATGTCTCTTTGCTTCGGCTAATCTCTGGAACGGCTGTACCGATTTTAACGAGACTTCCACTGGAATATTCTTTCTTCCACTTCCAGTTTCCACAGATAGCTAAAGTTATAAGGATTAATTTAGGCTACTTTTCATCATCATCATCACCATCATCGTCATCTAACTAATGGTCAACAAATCGGCTGGACCGACTGTGACGGGAGCATTCACCGGGCGTTAGCTTATGTTAGTAGGAGTAATCTATACATCTATATGTATAAAAGTAAGTCGTGTTAGTTCAATTATTTAGTGAGGTAGTAGCTTAGAGCAAGTAGACGGACATAGGATACTATTTATTCCATTCGACAGCGTTTCCGTGAACGTTGCGGGTTCTGCGTTGTGGGTTCCGCGTTGCGGGTTCCGGGTTCCCGTGTTGCGGGTTCCGGGTTCCACGTTGCGGGTTCCGGGTTCCACGTTGCGGGTTCCGGGTTCCCATGCTGCGGGTTCCGCGTTGCGGGTTCCGGGTTCCCATGCTGCGGGTTCCCGTGTTGCGGGTTCCGGGTTCCGCGTTGCGGGTTCCAGGTTCCCATGCTGCGGGTTCCGAGTTGCGGGTTGCGGGTTCCGGGTTCCTGCGTTGCGGGTTCCGCGTTCCCGCGTTGCGGGTTCCGGGTTCCCGCGTTGCGGGTTCCGGGTTCCCGCGTTGCGGGTTCCGGGTTCCCGCGTTGCGGGTTCCGGGTTCCCGCGTTGCGGGTTCCGGGTTCCCGCGTTGCGGGTTCCGGGTTCCCGCGTTGCGGGTTCCGGGTTTCGCGTTCCCGCGTTGCTGGTTCCGGGTTCCCGCGTTGCGAGTTCCGGGTTTCCGCGTTGCGGATTCCGGGTTCCCATGCTGCGGGTTCCGTGTTGCGGGTTCCGGGTTCCCATGCTGCGGGTTCCCGTGTTGCGGGTTCCGGGTTCACGCGTTGCGGGTTCTGGATTCCCGCGTTGCGGATTGCGGGTTCCGCGTTCCCGCGTTGCGGGTACCGGGTTCCCGCGTTGCGGGTTCCGGGTTCTGGCGTCACGGGTTCCGGGTTCCGCGTTGCGGGTTGCAGATTGCGAGTTCCCGCGTTGCGGGTTCCAGGTTCCCGCGTTGCGGGTTCCGCGTTGTAGGTTCCGCGTTGCGGGTTCCGGGTTTTTTTTTTAGTTGAATTTCATCTTAAACTTTTTTATGCTCAACGAAGTGGGCAAGGGTCAGCTAGTTCTGAATAATAATTTTTGGCTTTGACGTTGCGGGTTCCGGGTTCCCGTGTTGCGGGTTCCGGGTTCCACGTTGCGGGTTCCGGGTTCCACGTTGCGGGTTCCGGGTTCCTATGCTGCGGGTTCCGTGTTGCGGGTTCCGGGTTCCCATGCTGCGGGTTCCCGTGTTGCGGGTTCCGGGTTCCGCGTTGCGGGTTCCATGCTGCGGGTTCCGAGTTGCGGGTTGCGGGTTCCGGGTTCCTGCGTCGCGGGTTCCGCGTTCCCGCGTTGCGGGTTCCGGGTTCCCGCGTTGCGGGTTGCAATGAGGCCGAGACGGCGGTTAGTAAAATTTGAACTGACAGGACGGATTCAGCTGACAGTGAAACTGTATCGATATCTAGTGAGGACACGTTAATCGCCTCCGCAGACGAACGTGCAGATGTGTGAATTTTATGTGAGTTTGAATCAAACCGCAACACGTAAGCGCAGTAAGCGTAAATCATTTAATTTTATTTTCAATATATCTTACGTCACTTGTCCAATGTTAGTTCACCTTATAGGTTAGCAGTTTTCTTGCCAGCCTGGCGTACCTAACGCCCTATCCGTGTCATAATTCATTCAAATTTATCGTATGCGACTGACTGCTATAGACAGTCAGCCATCGGTTACGAGACGAAGGGGCCTTGTATACCCGGTCTACTTGACAAATGTCATCCATCGATTGCGAGACGAAGGGGCCTCGTATGCCCGGTCTACGTGACAAATGTTTTGCTGTATTAAAGAATCGGATGAAGGGGCCCAGTATGCCCGGTCCTGAGCAGTTGGCACTTACATTGTGAGGATGAAGGGGCCTAGTATGCCCGGTCCAGAGCAGTTGCCATTTACATTGTAAGGATGAAGGGGCCTAGTATGCCCGGTCCAGAGCAGTTGCCATTTACAATGTGAGGATGAAGGGGCCTAGTATGCCCGGTCCTCTTCGCTACCCAGTCTATTCATCAGGAATATTGCCCGAGCGGTTAGTAATAGCGTACATAACCTAATATGTCTGTTTGACTGGTGCGCACGAGTCAACCATAAGGCACATGATCATCGCACGAGGACGTGCTACTGTCAGGGGTGGCCGTGACGGCGCACGACGATATTATTGTTAAATTGTCTTTGATGATGAATGCCAGGATATAATTTCCATCAGAAATTATATCCTGGCATGATATAATTTCTGATGGAAATAGAGCAAGCACTCTGACGTAATGTCAAACACTGGAGAGGCGGCCAATTTTTAAAGACAGTTTGGAGAACATGTAGCGCTCGCATCCACGTATTTGATGGACATCATAATTTCCATTAGATTTTATCTTACTAATTATAAAGGATTTCAGTGTTTTTTTAGTTCTGATTCTAAATTAATATGCAATGGGTCGAGTTTACCAAAAATACTATCTCCTTGTCCGAAATCCACGCCGTGTCACTAATTATAAACCATCTCATACCGCTAGGCTGTCCAAGTGCCTTTATATATATATCTATAGACATATCTATAGATACTTTACATCACGTCAATCTGGCCCTGTGCTAAGTATCCGAAGAACTTGTGTTACAGGTACCAGACAACGGAAATATATATTTACTAATATCCTTACTCATATCCCAAAGTTATACTGTATGTTCTTTTTACACCCTGTAAAAACAAACGATAATATTGCCTATCTTAGTTGAGTAAGTACTTATATATATATATGAAAATGACAGACAATGTAGAAAAAACGATGATTCCCGACTGATTCCCGACGTAAAACTATGTTTCTAATGCCTTCCGCATTAGAAACATAGTTTCACTGAAAATACATAATTAGACTTAAATATTCTTTGGTTGGTTGAGATAAGTAGGTAGTTTTAGATCTCAGCAATCGTAAAATATCTATGTTACGTAGAAACAAAATCATTTATCTTATCGCATTACTCATTAGCCAATAAATGATTATAATTTTTGAATTCTTACATCAACTTATAATCTTATGACGAGTTAAACAAAGTAAAATGAAAATCGCAGCTCCAAATATGCGTTAAGTAATATCATGTGATTCGTCCAGATTAAAACATACTACTCAAGAAAAAGTAAATTAATTTTATTTCAAAACTAGCTGTGCCCGCGACTTCGTACGCGTGGAAAAGTGATTTAGGGCAGCAGTTCAAATACATTTTTAGTTTATGAACACTGTCGTTTGGATATTTAAAATCACTAATTTATAGTAATGCTTCTTTATACACGGTATTAGACGTGCATAGGCAAAAGAAGTAGGCCGATGGAGTAATAATAATAGTTTACTGTCAAATAATGGCCGTTTTTGTCGTAAATGTTTTAAGGTATTTTTTCTATGAAAATGCTAACAATTCCTACTACCAGCTCGAAAAATGACCGTGTATTATTAACCGACTTCAAAAAAAGGAGGTTCTCAATTCGTCTGTATGTATAATATTTTTTTTTCTTTTATGCGAACGGGACTACTTGATAGTACGCTCATATACGCGACGAAGATCTCTGTACTGAGATTTGTATGGACTTTACGCCGCAGCGACTGCAGACGATGATCGTTTTCACACCGACGCTGCGCTGCTGGCGCCGAGCGCCAAATTTTTTAAAAGTCTACTCTCGGTGCGCAATTCCAACTCGGACTTGCCCGGTTTTTTATTTATTAATTACCTACGCTAACAAACATGTAGCCTACTTAGGGACTTTACGGTTAAAGTACTAACTTCCTTTAGACGACAAAATAACAAAAGTCCAAAAGAAAGAAAAAACCTAAGCCGTACCTAGCATGAAAACTAATAAATAAAAATATCATGAAAAACATAAATCTTACTTATATTGACATAACTTTTCTAATTTAAATGTACTTATGACATCTCATTCATATCTTGAAAACAAACTATCCTACGCCTATACTTTATTAATCGTATTTGCAAAACCTAAGTATAATAATAAAGTACTTCGCACAAAGTAATAATTATTTTCACTTGTACTGGAAAATAAGTATTACTTTGTGCGAAGTAAATTTAATTGTTCCTTTTAGTTTACCTTTTGAAGTCGTTTTTTTTTGTTTAAACTTATTTAATTTTCAGATTTTTAGTGATGGGTATAGACTGAGTAGGGATAATTCTCGAATGATCAGACGACGATTATTTGAGGACGGAAAATGAAAAACAAAAACGATTAGATAAAAAAAAAATAGTAGAAAGAGAAAAAGTCTACCTAGCCTAGCCTGGCGTAAGCCAGTGCGGCGCAATTTTTTTAAATATATATAATTATTATGTATATTGTATATATAGTTTACTGAAACGCGAAATTTTTTGATATTATAGATCAAGGATATGGTGCAAAACCTTACTGTTTGGTAACATATGCTTAGACTACTTCAGAAAAAATCTAAATCAATATATTATTCCACATAAATTTTGAGGATTTCCTTCGATTCCTCACGGATCCCATCATCAGGTCACCATTTTGGTGACAATGGGACCAAATTTAAATTATACCCTACACAACATAAAAAAAATTAAAATCGTTTCAGAAACGATGAAGATATCCGCGAAGAAACATAAAAAACAAACATATATTTACGAATTGAGAAATCTCCTTATTTTTTGTAAGTCGGTTAAAAATATTATGTTGGTTATTTCATGTTACAATCTACCTTTGTGCCAAGTTTCATTTAAATACGTTGAGTAGTTTGGCTGAAATACCGTCAAATAGGTAGCTACAATTTTTTGAAGATCCCACGGGAACCCTTACGTTTTTCGGGATAACAATTTCCAATAATGCTCTTCAGGTCATAAGCTACCTGCCTGCCGAATTTCATTTAAATACGTTGAGTAGTTTGGCTGAAATACCGTCAAATAGGTAGCTACAATTTTTTGAAGATCCCACGGGAACCCTTTCGTTTTTCGGGATAATAATTTCCAATAATGCTCTTTAGATTATAAGCTACCTGCCTGCCAAATTGCATTTAAATACGTTGAGTAGTATGGCTGAAATACCGTCAAATAGGTAGCTACAATTTTTTGAAGATCCTACGGGAACCCTTTTGTTTTTCGGGATAACAATTTCCAATAATGCTCTTCAGATCATAAGCTACCTGCCTGCCAAATTTCATTTAAATACGTTGAGTAGTTTGCCTGAAATACCGTCAAATAGGTAGCTACAATTTTTTGAAGATCCTACGGGAACCCTTTCGTTTTTCGGGATAACAATTTCCAATAATGCTCTTCAGATCATAAGCTACCTGCCTGCCAAATTTCATTTAAATACGTTGAGTAGTTTGGCTGAAATACCGTCAAATAGGTAGCTACAATTTTTTGAAGATCCCACGGGAACCCTTTCGTTTTTCGGGATAACAATTTCCAATAATGCTCTTCAGATTATAAGCTACCTGCCTGCCAAATTGCATTTAAATACGTTGAGTAGTATGGCTGAAATACCGTCAAATAGGTAGCTACAATCTTTTGAAGATCCCACGAGAACCCTTTCGTTTTTCGGGATAACAATTTCCAATAATGCTCTTCAGATCATAAGCTACCTGCCTGCCAAATTTCATTTAAATACGTTGAGTAGTTTGGCTGAAATACCGTCAAATAGGTAGCTACAATTTTTTGAAGATCCCACGGGAACCCTTTCGTTTTTCGGGATAATAATTTCCAATAATGCTCTTCAGGTCGTAAGCTACCTGCCTGCCAAATTTCATTTCATTTCATACAGTGGTTTAAGCGTGATACGACGACAAACATTCCCATATGGACAGACAGACAGACAGACAGACAGACAGACAGACAGACATTTTTTTCAAAAATGTTATTTTTAGGTTCTGTGGCTTATATAGACCCCCTTTTTTTAATTTTCACTTAAATATTCTTAATGTACAGACATGACCCCTCTACAGATTTATCATATGTATAGATATAGATATAGATGTATATGTCGCAGTCACCTGATTGAATCCGCTATTTTATTGAATGACTAGCGCTTTCATTGAATCCTGTATTTACCAACAAATTTTAGAATCCGAGACTAGGACAGCCATTTAATATTTTAGTTTTAAGTTTCGAAATTTCCGAATGAGTACTAATAATACGAACATTAAAGTAAATTAATCAAAAAATATATCAACACATTGCTATCTGTACGAGCTGTTTGACGCCATTTTAAAACCGCCTAGTGATTCAATTAAATGACCAGATTCAATAAGATGACTGCGACATATATATTAGGTCCTTACATATGAAATTGGCGTTTTGTTGTACTGGCCACTTTGATCTTAAATATATCCTCTTTGGTTAGGAATTCCAAATTCAAATTTAAACAGCTATTTACTCATGCATTTGTGTTTTGAAAACCGTAATTCATTTGTTTTTTTCTCTTTTGCTCTTTTTTCTGCGTCACTCATTTCACAAAATGGAAAACATAAAATATCGCATTATTTACGAGTACGAGTTCCACCGTGGCACCAGTGCTGCAGAAACGGCTCGAAGGATTAATGATGTGTATGGGGGTGGTGTCGCAAAAGAAAATACGGTGCGTTTTTGGTTTCAACGCGCTCGAAATTTCGACCTGCAGAACAAGCCCCGTGGACGGCCGGAGACCAAGGTCGATAATGATGAATTGAAGGCTATTGTGGAAGTAGATCCATCGCAAACCACACCAGAGTTAGCTACAGGCAGCGGTGTTAGTGACATAACCGTTTTAATCCACTTGAAGCGAATTGGGAAGGTGAAAAAGCTTGAATGGTGGGTACCTCATGAATTGAGTGAAGCAAACCGGCAAACGCGCGTCGACTGCTGCGTTACATTGCTCAACCGGCACAATAATGAAGGAATTTTAAATCGGATCATTACATGTGATGAAAAGTGGATCCTGTACGATAATCGTAAACGCTCATCGCAATGGCTGAACCCTGATGAACCAGCAAAGTCTTGCCCCAAGCGAAAATTGACTCAAAAAAAGTTACTTGTAAGCGTTTGGTGGACTAGGGCCGGTGTCGTACACTATAGTTTTCTTAAATCTGGTCAGACGATTACGGCTGATGTCTATTGTATAGCAACTGCAAACCATGATGGAAAAGCTGGCCGTTAAACAACCGAGACTTGTCAATCGCTCTACGCCACTGCTGCTTCAAGACAACGCTAGACCACATACGGCCCAACAGACGGCTACAAAATTAGAGGAGCTTCAATTGGAATGTCTAAGACATCCACCGTACTCTCCGGACCTTGCTCCAACAGATTACCATTTTTTTTCGAAATTTGGTTAAATTCTTGCAAGGAAAAAAATTCATCCGATCAGGCAGTCCAAACCGCTTTCAAAGATTTCATTAATTTCCGTCCGAATGGTTTTTTTATTAAAGGGATCAATGATCTACCTATAAGATGGCAAAAGTGTATAGATAGCAACGGTACATACTTTGATTAATAAAATATATTTTAATATGAAAAAATCGCCTTTATGTTCCTGCCATACAAAACGCCAATTTCATATGTAAGCACCTAATATTTATATAGTAAATAAATATTATATAGCCAGCCATTTGGAGAGTTCTAGTCTAAGGTTTCAAGATAGTGCGTGTCGAGTTCTAAACTTGATTCTACATGAGATATTATACATTTTAAACCAAGCGATTAACGGTTTTCCATAATAAAGTTAAAAAATATTATAAAGCAGCCCTTTGGAGAGTTCTAGCCTAAGGTTTGAAGTTAGTGCGTGTCGAGTTCTAAACTTGACTCTACATGAGATCTTACACATTTTAAACCAATCGATTAACGGTTTTCCATAATAAAGTTAATAAATATTATATAGCAGCCATTTGGAGAGTTCTAGCCTAAGGTTTGAAGTTAGTGCGTGTCGAGTTCTAAACTGTACTCTACGTAAGATCTTATACATTTTAAACCAAGCGATTAACGGTTTTTCCATAATAAAGTTAATTATACTTCGGGGTTTGTCCTCGATATTAGTATTTCTTTTTATACTCTGTAGTATTGCTCTTATTTGTTACCACTTAGCACCTTTAAAAGTAAAAATATTGGTATTCATTAAAATAATATTTTTTAAAGTTATTATTTCCGTTTTAGCTTTTCTCCGTCTTTTACCGCCTTTACTCTCTGGTTCGCAATTCTTCCTGTTACCTGCAATTCTAAGAACCTTCATTCGCTTTTTGCTCGCCACGAACGCACAAGTGTTAACTTATTAATAGTGTTAACTTATTTTATCTTGAAAGTATAAAAGTATTTTTTATATAAATATAAATTTTAAAAATGCCAAAACGTAAAAGTGAAAATTCTTTAGATTATATTGTTAAAAAATTAAAGTGGTTAGAAGAAGAAATTAAAAAACGACCACGTCGTTCTCGATATAGACGGTCATCTTCGTCCTCAAGTAAATCTTCGTCGTCAAATTCCGATTCAAGCGAACAGAATGTTTATGGTGAGTTCATAATTAATACACGTTATTAGGCATTCAGGGAGTCTGTATGGATTATTCCGTCGCCTCAATATGATAATAATGCATTCAGGGTAGTCTGTAGGACTATTCGCCGCATATTTTAAAATCATTGCATTCAGGGTAGTCTATAAGGACTATTCGCGCATTATAAAATTATTTTTGCATTCAGAATAGTCTATAGGATTATTTGACGCAAAAACAAATTATTGCATTCAGGGTAGTCTGCAGGATTATCCGTCGCATAATTTGAAATTGCTCTTGTTTTAGATCAAAATGGGTCCGAAAATTTGGAGCAAATAACTAATGACGATAACTTAGCTATCCCATCTACCTCCAGGACACAAGAGCAACCGGTTGTAGTAGATCAGAGTAATTCTGATTTGAATCCAGTAGTCCTTGAAGTTTTAGGCATAGATCCTAGTACCGTCACAAAATATGGATGGAGAAATAAATACGGAATTAGCAAATAGATTAAATTATATTTTAACGTCTGGGCTAAAAAAAGAGGAACGTACTGAATTTTCGAAACAGTATCTTGTACCTGAAAACTGTCAATTCATTGCGGCACCAGAATTGAATGCGGAAATGAAGGTAACGTTTTCTGAAATATCAAAAAAACGCGATAAAGCAATAGAGGGGCGCCAAAAAAGTATTGCAACTGCGATTTCTTGTTTGAGCCATGTGATCACATCACAAATTAGTTCTAGTCAATCGCCAGACCAGGAACTCTTACAAAAACTGGTTGATGCTACCCGGTTATTATGTGACGTACATTACAATGATTCTATATCGCGTAGGACTTTTGCTTTGTCGACAGTTAAAAAAGAACTTCAAGAGCAACTGGCTAATACTAAGATTACAAAATATTTATTTGGCGATAATCTCAGTGAAACTCTTAAGGTAGCTAAAGCAGTCAGTAAATCGGGTACCGATTTGAAAGACCAACAAAACAGATTTGCGGGTAAAAAACTGGAAAGCGACGCCTGGGAAGCGCAAGCAATTCTCAGGCCCGTCGTCATCACGTCACCAGCGATCGGTTCCATCTGCCAGGACCACGCGAAATTCCGTGCACCAGAAACCACCCCCGAATCAAGGGAACTCCTGGAATGCGTCATCGCATCGACAACGAACAACACGGAAACGGTAAACGAGATGACGAGTGAGGTAGGCTATGCAGGTCGCTTAAGTTTTTTTATAAAGCAGTGGTCAATGATAACTAAGGATCGTACAGTTTTGTCATGGGTTAATGGCTATAAAATAAAATTCAATAAATTAGTGTACCAGCCAGGTCCACAATATACAGTAATTAAATCTAGATCCGAACAAATTAATTTTGATTCCGCAATCACTAAATTAAAAAATATAGGTGCTATAGTTGAATGTGACCATTGTCCTGGTGAATTTATATCAGGTGCATTTCTTATTCCGAAACCTGATGGTACAAGGAGATTTATATTAAATTTAAAACAACTTAATAATAATATAGACACAAAACATTTTAAAACGGAGGATGTTCGTACAGTTTTAAAATTAATATCTAAGAATTGTTTTATGTCCACTATAGATCTAAAGGATGCTTATATTATGTTGATAAATATACACCCAAGTTCTAGGAAGTATTTAAGATTTTGCATTATCCAGGAAAATAATGAAAAACGTTTATATGAATTTCAAGTATTACCATTCGGTTTATGTACGGCGCCTTATCTATTTACTAAATTGTTAAAACCAGTGTTTAAAGTATTAAGATCTTGTGGGTTCTTATCATCCTGTTATTTAGATGACATTTTTCTAATAGGTAACAGTTATGAAGATTGTGTGCTAAATGTAAAGACAACTCAACATTTTTTACAAGCCTTGGGGTTCATTCTAAAATTAAATAAAAGTTGCTTAAATCCGTCACATAGTTGCAAGTATTAAGGTTTTATTATAAACTAGCTGTGCCCGCGACTTCGTACGCGTGGAAAAGTGATTTAGGGCAGTGTTAGAATAAATCTGTTTTAAAAATATTTTTAGTTATAAAAACTGTCGTTGAGGTATTTAAAAAACTACTTTATGTTGACAATTCCTACTACCAGCTTGACAAACGACCGAGTACAATTACTATAATGCGAACGGGACTACTTGATACGCTCACATACACGACGAACATCTAGTACTAAGATATGTATGGATTTTGCGCCGCAGCGACTGCAGACGATGATCGTTTCCACGCCGACGCTGCTGGTGTGGCGACAATGATATTAAGACAGCGCGCCGCAAAATTTTGCGGCCTTTTCGGTGCGTAAGTCCGACTCGCACTTGCCCGGTTTTTTTATTTATTAATAACCAAACATGTAGGTACTGATTATAAATCACTTCACTGTTAAAGTACTAACTGATTTTATACAGATAAGAAGCAAAATATAGAAATTCCCAAAAGAAAGAAAACAAACCTAAGTTGTACCTAACATAAAAACCATTCGGTCCATGATAAAAACTAAGAAATAAAAATATGAAGAAAAATATAAATCTAACTTATATTGACATAACTTTTTTAGTTTAACTGTAAACACAATACTTATGTTAATCAAAATTCTATATATTATGCAGTTATCGAATACATAATTTGGACAAAGAATACTATAAAAATGTACAGTAATAGTAGGCTGTAGTATGAATTTCAACGGACGGAATGAGAACTATAATATAGAATGCAAAATAATATTATACATTGCTAATGATGCACGCTGAGTATAACTCTCGGATAACGTATTGTATAAATGTAGGTACCTACTCAACTTTGCTGTAATTGTATTAAAAGTACGGCATTTGGCGTATATATAGATTTGTATAAGAGAATACTCTATCAATATTATGATATTTGACAAAAAAAACCCATAATAATCACACTGTTAACACATATCCAGGGCAGGCCGCAAAAGGCTAGAATTTCAAAAGGTATCTCGATTGGAATCGAGTTGTATCAACAGTTTTCCCCTGTAACACAGTTTAGTAACTATCGAGATGTTTTTAACGTCTATCTTATTAAATAGAAAAAACAAAAAAAAGAGCAATATATTTATGAAAATCTTAAAACTGTTTTTAAGATTCCGTACCTCAAAAGGAAAAAACGAAACACATATTATAAGATCATTTCCATGTCCGTCTGTCTGTCAGACCCTTTTACTCAGAAACGCGTGTTGTGATGAAAATTATATAAAATACTCAGGAACTACTGTTCCTTGAAGCAGTGAAAAAATCAGACTTCTTAGCCAATGCAATCAAAGCAGTCGCTTATGTCGCTAAATTTCATCATTTTCGACACTCGGAAGGGAATCAAAACCTAAAGGGTATTTCCCGTGAACTCATAAAATTTGAAACCAAGCAACGTCTAAAACCATTCGTTTTTAGTAACATTATATAGATAGTAAAAATATTTAGATTTTTTTAAACTTAGGACCGTTTGTCATGAATGTGTATAATTGAAACTTATAACAAATACTTAGGTCTCTAATATATTCAAGCTGTAACCAAATCAAAATTCTATGTCAATCAGGTTTGTATGGAACTCTCGGTGTGCAAGTCCAACTCGCACTTGGCCGGTTTTTATTTATTTACTTATTACTAACCTACGCTAACAAATATGTATACAGTACCTACTTATCACAAAGGACTGTACAGTAAAAGTACTAACTATTTTTATACAAATAACTTTCGTAATAAACTCAAGAAAAAAAATCTTAGATTGTTCCTACCTAGCAAGCCTAAAACTAACAAATAAAAGTCACCCCCGCGGCCCCGGTGCGTTTGCTGCTAATACAATTTGAAGAGGCGCGCGCGCGCGGCGGTGCACGGCTCCCGAGCCCGGCGCGGCGCGCGCTTCCTACAAACGTCCAGCAAAAACGACATGATCTTTTAATACTGTCATAACTTTTTTATTTATGAACCGATTTACATAAAACAAACACTAAATGTTAAGTGAAGCTTGCCGCAATATATTAGTGAAAAGTACATCTTAATCGGATAAGCCGTTTCTGAGATTAGCGTGCACAAACCCACAGACAAACAGACAAACAGACAAACAGACAAACAGACAAACAGACAAAAATTTCAAAAATCATAGTTTTGGCTACTATTGCGTAAATAAAGGTCCCCTATCATATTTTTTTTCAAATATCTTCAATGTACAGACACGACTCCTCTACAGATTTATTATATGTATAGATTCTAAAGATTGGAATATAAGTTTACCTAAGGATAAAAGATTAAAAATTAAAAAGGAATTGAATGACATTTTAAATAATAATCGGTGTAAAATTAGGAAGTGGGCAAAAATTGTAGGACTCTTAGTTTCAGCATGCCCAGGTGTAGAATATGGATGGATGCATTTAAAAGAATTAGAAAGATGTATATATTTAAATTTAGGAATTCACAAGTGTTATGATAATTACATGAATATTCCAAGTTATACAAGAGAAGATATCCAATGGTGGCTAAACTCTATAGATAATTCTGTGTTAAAAATTAAGGATAATAAATTTTGTCGCGAAATTTATTCTGACGCCTCAACAACGGGTTGGAGGGCAGCCTATGGGGACAAATCGGCAGGGGGACAATGGTCACAATCTGAAAAACTAGAACATATTAATTATTTAGAATTACTAGCGGCTTATTTCTCATTAAAAATATTTGCTAAGGATTGTTTTAACTGTCAAATACTTTTAAGAATAGATAATACAACAGCTGTCAGTTACGTTAACCGTATGGGTGGGATACGATATCCCATTCTTAACAAAATTACCAAAAGCATTTGGCAATGGTGCGAAGAGAGGAAAATATATATAACAACTGCATATATAAAATCTGCAGATAATGTTATTGCAGATAAAGAATCGTGGAAATTACACCCGGATACAGAGTGGCAAATGTTAGATACAGGTTTCCAGAAAATAGTTTCAACATTCGGTTTACCGGACATAGATTTGTTTGCGAACCGAGTAAATAAAAAATGTGAAAATTACGCATCGTGGCAATTAGATCCTGACGCAACTGCAATTGATGCGTTTACAATTGATTGGGCAAAATATTATTTTTATGCTTTCCCTCCAGTAGCCTGTATATTAAAAACTTTAAGAAAGATAATTAATGACAAAGCCATGGGCATTATCGTAGTACCAAATTGGTCATCTCAATCTTGGTATCCTCTTTTTAGAAATTTATTAGTTTCAGACGTAATAAAATTAGAACCAAATAATTTTTTTATACCAAATTTCAGCAACAGGAACATCAATTCCACTACCCTGGGCGGCGATTCTCCGGCAGTGGAAAAACGTTCATACTCGAATAAATCGTCGACATTCGGAAATTTTAAGAACGATGCACACTTGGTGTATTCTCAGAACACACTGAAAAAAATCCGTTTATTACTTATTTAATCATAAGTGTGGAATGAGCAAAGAATAATCGTTCTTAGGCTGCCGGCATAAGTGTGAAAATTCTTTGTACATTTTTAAGTGATAAGAGTTCATTTTGTACAATATGCTTACGCATATTTCGCTGCTAAGAAAAATCGTTCTTGTTAGAGGGTAATAAGAGTAAAAATTCTTTACTATTGCATATTACTTTTATAAGTAGTTATATTTTAAACGGCTTATTTTGTACTTGTTAGAACTTGTTAGTTGCGTTTTGCAGGTCGATGAAGTAACGTGCTTTCATTATTTTACTCGACGAAATGTTTCGTATTGTTTGTTTGTTTTGGTGGTGCGTTTAGGTTATACAATATCGTTGACTTTTAAAGCGTCAATAATACTCGTAATTAATCATTTTTGTTGTAGACGTCCATTTTACATTTGCCTTATTTTATAGAAAGATCTGAGATATGCCCAGCTAAAACACTATTAGCATATTTAAACAAAACTTCTCCTCACAGAAATAGTGATAATGTTTTTATTTCATTTAAAAAGCTGTGTCATGTCAAACTTTAAGTAGATGGATTAAAAATACGTTAGAAGATAGTGGAGTTGATGTGTCTGTTTTCTGTAGTCACAGTACCCGTCACGCTTCAACTTCCTTAGCTTAAAGACGAGGAGTCAATTTAGATGTGATTCGTAATACTGCGGGTTGGACAGGCAACTCCACTACCTTTGCTCGTTATTATAATAGACCTATTATTTCTAACGATCCTAATATGTTTGCCAAATCGATTATAAAAAATACATAACTAAATGATTATTTTGTTTGTTTTATATTTATATGTTTAGGATTATTTCTCATAATTAATATCTTCATAATCGAGAAATAAATCTTAAAAAAATATATTTCTTTTGTTTTTCTCTAAACATCTACAGAGTATAAAAAGAAATACTAATATCGAGGACAAACCCCGAAGTATAATTTATTATTGATTAAACGATCTTACCTGTAAGTGAAGTTCAATCAAAATTATACGAGGGGTTTGTCCGAAGATATTAGTAGGGAATCCCACCCACCCTAGTTTCGGTGGAGAACGCCCAAGCAAGAAATATAATTTTTTGGTTTTTTGAACTAAATGAAGGTTCTTAGAATTGCAGGTAACAGGAAGAATTGGGAACCAGAGAGTAAAGGCGGTAAAAGATGGAGAAAAGCTAAAACGGAAATAATAACTTTAAAAAATATTATTTTAATGAATACCAATATTTTTACTTTTAAAGGTGCTAAGTGGTAACAAATAAGAGCGATACTACAGAGTATAAAAAGAAATACTAATATCTTCGGACAAACCCCTCGTATAATTTTGATTGAACTTCACTTACAGGTAAGATCGTTTAATCAATAATAAATGTTATATAGCAGCCCTATGAAAAGTTCTAGCCTAAGGTTTCAAGATAGTGCGTGTCGAGTTCTAAACTTGACTTTACATGAGATCTTACACATTTTAAACCAAGCGATTAATGGTTTTCCATAATTATAAGATGAAATGTTACGATAAGATTTACATAGCAACGATGAGTCAATACACACGATCGATATACATATGTGTAAAACACACTACACTGTTACAATAAAACGTTACGCGTAGAGCGGATAATATAGACCTGTTTTCTACACTGATCTGTATCTATGTACCCTGTGTTCCAGGAGCTGAGAGTAAACGAAAATAACGTTTTTTTCGTTCAGATTCGCGTTTCTTTAGCACTTTAAAGAATCATTATGATCGTTTTGAACTGTTCTTACTCGTGTTCCACAAGCAGGTGTCAGCTGTCAAAAACTGTTCAAAACGCTCAGAATGATCCCATCTTGTTTTTGACGTTTACTTAAGATTTCACTGATCTCGATGTTATTTTTAAGTTATGGATCGAGCAAATTTATTATAGATTCTTTTATAATGTAGTTATTATTGTTAATTTAAAATATAAATAGAATTTATGAGATAAAAAGGAAATGTTAAATTTTGACATCTGTCAGTCGTTC
Source organism: Celastrina argiolus (assembly GCA_905187575.2). Lineage (NCBI taxonomy): Eukaryota > Metazoa > Arthropoda > Insecta > Lepidoptera > Lycaenidae > Celastrina > Celastrina argiolus. Next base: position 10,547,423 of record LR994584.1, read on the forward strand.
CACTAGCAGTAAAGTTTGTTGAAACGTTCAGATCGAAAATTTCATTATTGTGCTAAAGAAACGACTGTGTGCGTTATGAATGATCTGAGCGTTCAGTGTAAAAAGAGCGCTTAAAGGAACACGCCCATAAATAAAAGAAAGTCGTTTTAGTTACACCACTTATAACTCAAGAACGGCTTTACCGATATAGCTGAAAATTGGTGAGCTAACCTAACCCGTTCCATGTTAAAATAAATAAGCAGCAAATTAGAATAAATAATATACAAATTGTTATAGGTTTTAATATTGTCAGTCTATGACACGGTTGCCATGGTAACATCAATGTTTTTAAATGAAAATGAAAAAGTTATTGAATGCTCTAAGTAGCGTATTTTGATTAGCTATAAATGTTACAATAAATAAGTAGAAAATTATAAAGAATAAGAAAATGAAAATGAAAAATCTTTTATTTCCAAATAGGTTAGTAACTAACTCTTTCAGAATTGTCCTACATGATGACCTACCACCGGTTCGGGGACTAACCCGGTGAGAAGAACCGGCGTAAGAAACTCGCTCGGGGCCACCTTTTAGCAAAAAGATGGGAAAATTGTTCTTTAAAAAAAAATATATATAACAATGTTATAACTTAACATAAATTACAATTTACAAAAGTATACTTTATAAAATAGAAGTAGCCTCGAAAGTGGCCACCTTATTCCCAGGGTGTGCTATCATTAACAAAATCATTAATCTTATAATAAGCTTTAGCACACAAACGTTCTTTAACTACTTTTTAAATTTATTGATGGAAAAATTTTGAACGTTTTCTGGGATCTTATTGTATAGGCGTATACATTGACCTTTAAAAGATTTGCTTACTTTGCTAAGTCTGATCATAGGTATATCTAACTTGTGTTTATTTCTTGTATTTCTACAGTGATTGTCGCTTTTCGTTTTAAAATTATTTAAGTTCTTTCTGACATACAGTATATTATCCAAAATGTATTGAGAGGCGACGGTCAATATTCCTATTTCCTTAACATCTTGACATCTTGTAAATGGAACGTATAGCTCGCTTCTGCAGCACAAATATTGTATTGATGTCGGCTGCATTTCCCCATAAAAGGATGCCGTAAGACATTCGACTGTGAAAATAACTAAAATATACTAGTCGCGCCGTGTCCTCATCAGAAATTTCTCTAATTTTTCTGACGGCATATGCTGCAGAACTCAGCTTATCTGCCAGTTTGGCAATGTGTGGACCCCACTGTAATTTGCAATCTAATGTTATACCTAGAAACACAGTGGTGTCCACTAAGTTCATTTTCTCATCATTTAATAGTATATTGGTTTGTACTTGCACTTGGGCAAGCTAAACTTCAAACATTTTGTTTTATTAGAATTTAAAAGTAAGTTATTAACATTAAACCAATGTACTATTTTTGAGGGAGCACTATTTACCTCGTCGTAATTTGATTGCTGTCGCTTCACATTAAAAATTTGTGAAGTGTCATCGGCAAAAAGTACTATCTCATGTTTTTCCTTAACTAAGTAAGGCAAGTCATTTATGTAGATGAGAAAAAGAAACGGGCCTAAAATGGATCCCTGGGGGACCCCTAATTCTATTTTGGTCCCTGTGGACCTTTTTCCATTTACCTCCACCTTTTGAATCCTATTTTTAAGGTAAGAATTCAAAAGGCTGAGTGACGAGTCTTTTATGCCATAGTGTTGTAATTTCCTGATCAATGTAGCATGATCCACACAATCAATGGCCTTGGAGAGGTCGCAAAATACACCTAATGCATCCTGCGATCCCTCCCAAGCATCAAAAACACTACAAAGAAGACCTATACCAGCATCCGTCGTTGATCGACCCTTAGTAAAACCGTATTGATTATTATGTAATAAATTGTTTAAATTGAAGTGTAATAACAACTGTTTTAAGAAAATTTTTTCAAATATTTTACTAAAAGTCGGTAGAATCGATATAGGTCTGTAATTAAACGGATCAGATTTATTTTCCGCTTGAAACAGGGGATAACTTTGCTGTGCTTCATTAAGTCAGGAAAAACACCACTTTTTATACAATCATTGAAAATCATGGCTAGATAAGGAGCTACAATGTCAATTATTGATTTCATAATTCTTGTAGACATGCCCCAGAGATCAGCAGTGTTTTTAATATTCAACATCTTAAACGCGGTTATAATGTCTCTGGAATCTATTTCTTTAAATTTAAAATTGACATCACATTCCTTTACATTATCTCTGAGTAGTTTTTCAGCTGCTATAGGTGAAGAATTTAAATGTTTTGTAGTTGAAACCGGAATGTCAGCAAAAAACTTTTCGAAAACCGTCGCAACTTCTAGTTCATTCGTAATCTTTTTATTTTCATGAAAAAGTTCAAAATCTGAGTTGCGACAGGTGACGTTTCCAGTCTCACCAGCAATTACCTTCCATGTAGTTTTAATTTTATTTTTGGAATTTTTAATTTTATTCTTTACATAAATAGCTTTAGCAACTTTACATACTTTTTTAAAAGTTTTTGAATAATTTTTTACATATGTTTTAAATGTTTCACTGTTATTAATATGTTTTTCATCATACAATTCATATAATCGTTGCCTACTTATTTTAATTCCTTTTGTTGCCCATTCAATAAAGCTCCTTTTCTTATTATTAGTTTTAACAGTTTTAGAAGTAAATACTGAGTTGAATTGGGTCTTTATTATCTTAAATAATCTATTTAATGCTTCATCTGAGTTATTTGACCCATCCCATAATTGAATACTTGAGCTTAATTTACTTCTAAATTTTTTAATACGTTTTGTATTCACAGGAATAAACACAAGCTTTTCCATAGTGTTACTATCAAATTTAATATTAAAAGAAGCTAACTGTCCATAGTGATCAGAGCTAAGCTTATTAATTATTTCCTTTTTACATGGAGTAACATTAGTAAAAATATTATCAATACAAGTTGCTGTGGTGTCACACACTCTTGTCGGCTCATGAAACAGATTAAAAAGACTATAAGATTTTAACAATGATGTGAATCTAATTGTGGTGGAGGAGTTTATGTCTAATAAATTAATATTAAAATCGCCACATACAATAACTTTTTTATTAGATCCACATATTCTTGTTAAAACTTGTTCCATGATTTGTTCAAAGGAATCATATAACCCTAATGGAGGTCTGTATACGCTTACAATAATAAGTTGACTCAACTCTATGCAGGCTACTTCAATTATTCGTTCAGTTGAGAGACTCACAATATCCTTACGTTCCTTAAATCTCAAGTTTTTCTTAATTAATATCAGAGAGCCGCCTCTAATGGCATTTTCTCTACTGAACGAACTTGCTACCTGGTGATCATTGAAGTTGAAAATGAGTTCATGTTTTTTTAACCAATGTCCTGATATACAAATAATATCAATGTTAAATTCCTTTAGGAACAACTCAATTTCAAGTTCTTTACCTACCATTCCTTGTAAAGAAAATACGTAATGGTCACAGGGGTTTGAACATCACCCATTTGATTCTTATGTGAATTGAATACATGAATTTTATTTTAATTACTCGGTAGTAATCAGCAAATTAGTTTGACTCACCATGACGGAGCAAAATTGACGTATTTATCACAACAAATTATATATAACCTGCCGATGTAGATATTTCTTCTTTTGTTATGTATAAAGATAATGAAACCCACAATTAAAGACATGAATGGATGCAGGTGATATGTCGCAAAAAAAATGTACCCAGAAAATTGAGTTTAAACTGTCACTTAAACATTTTAGGATTTGTAGTAACGTATTGATTGTAGAGACGGTTCTTTAGATTAATCTACTTAATACTTTACGACGTATTCTAAAATGTTTAAGTGACAGTTTGAACTCAATTTTCTGGAAATCTGAATTTTGCTACATATCACATTCATCCATTCATGTCTTTAATTGTGGGTTTCATTATCTTTATACATAACAAAAGAAGAAATATCTACATCGGCAGGTTATATGTAATTTGTTGTGATAAATACGTCAATTTTGCTCCGTCATGGTGAGTCAAACTAATTTGCTGATTACTACCGAGTAAACACTCAGCTACATTTTTATCGTTTCATATTTTACCGTGAATTTAATACATGTTTGAAATTTTATATTTTCATAGTTGTACTTGAATTTAAATAATAGAAGTAGATATTATTTGTTTTCTCACTTATATATTTTTAAATTTTAAATCAATAAGTAAAAAATAACTTTTTACATTGTATTAATCTTTTGTAGCAAGAATAACACATAAGCATTAAAAAATCACTAGTAATAAAAAAAGTAGTTACAAATTTGATCATAGAAGAAACAGAATAAATTGCCGTGTTTTATTTAATTTAGTAAAATGAAACTCTAAAAAAATCTAATTTGTAGATATATTATGCACAGTTTATAAAGCAATTTTGAATGAAAACGTAATAATAGCAGAACTATTTTTATTATGCAGGACGAAACTTATTTTAAAATAATGTAAACCAAATATTTTTAACTGCGTTTTGATAATGTTATTCTACAGGCAAGTGCCTGTAAAATAATATTATCAAAACGTGCTTATAAATGTTTGCTTACATTGAATGTTTTCTCACTGCTAGCAAATCTACCACCTAGAGACTGTAACTAGTGTTTTTTAATTCAAATAGTAGGTATTCTATAGGAAACGACGTTTTCAATTATCATTGTAATAAAATTCTACATTATGAATGAAAAAAGGGGAAAATATTTTCATCAGTTAACTCTACGTTCATTATCAAGCAAAATTTTGCCGTTTGGTGGTGTAAACCTACAACGTTTTTGTAATATACATAATTAGAGATTAATTTTGTGGTCGAAAGTCACCAAACACCAAAAAATATTATAATTATTGCGATAGAACTTTAAACGGTTTAGTATGACTCTAAATAGAAAAAAGATCATACTAGATTTCATAATAGTCCTACTCTTTACTAAACTTTTGACTGCATGAATTAATATAATAATGTAATTTAACCTTTGCATCTTTTAATAAATCTTGTATTTATGAGTTTTTGGAGGGAATAAAAAAAATTAAAAGTCACAAACTTATCCAATAGATAAAGTCGTCTTTATCTATGTTCTAGTTAATATTAGTAAACAGATAAAGCTACTGCACTTTGACAAGAAAATTTTGTTGTAGCGATTTGCCTATTTTTTACCTTGTTGTGCATTTTTTGACGGGCTGACCTATCCGTAAGGTGCAGGAGAAAGAATAGCAGCTCTCCACCAACCATCCCCGTGGGTGTCGTAAAAGGCAACGGAAACGGAAAAGCGAAAGCGGGCAGCAGTGTTTCCGCGGTCCTTGTGTTTATAATTTAAATATAAATATTATTTTTCTCTTTCAAGTATGTCGCCATTATGTTTTCTTGTTTCACTTTGTTCTAAATTTAAAAGAAATACTGTTTTGTTCTTAGCCGTCATTTATAAATTTGTATTCTTTTAAGACCCCCATAGGACAGGCCTCCCGCCTCCGTGGTCTAGTGGTTCAGAGCTTCGCTCTCGACCCGGAGGTCGTGTGTTCGATTTCCGCGTTGGAACAACTGAAAAAATGTTGTTTCCAAGCTTGTTTGGTACAATAACGACACCACGTCAATCTGGCCCTGTCCTAAGTATCCGAAGAACTTGTGTTACAGGTACCAGACAACGGAAATATATTTAATACTATGCACATATTTAAGATTTTTATTATATTATACACAAATTTAATACGTACATCCATGACCCAGGAACATTGAAAACTTTTTGTTCCCTCGGCGGGATTCGAACCCACGACCTCTCGTTCAAGTACCAACGCGCTCAACCACTGCGCTACGGAGGTCGTCATACAATGCAGGCTGATCACCTGATTATCTAATAAGAAAGATGAACCATCCGTCGGATGGGCATGTAAAAAGTCGGTCCTGCTCCTGTTCTCTCGCCAGTCGTGTTGGGTGGGTTATGAAAGTAAAAGGAAGAGAGAGTGTTCTTGGGCACTATAAAACTACTCCTGCGTAGCTGACCTGGTTTCAATGAAAATCTGCTACCGACACCGAAATCGGTGAGGGGAGCTATTATTATTATTATATGACAGGCATCGCCTAGTTTAGGGGAACGTCACTCAAACATTGCCAACCAAGGCGAGTATAAGCAACTCCTTACATGAAATACTTTAAGGGAGGCTTATGTCCAGCAGTAAATGATGATGATGATGTTGAAGTTGCAATGGCTTCGGCGGCTGGCACGTGTAAGTCTTCATCTCCTGAGGATCTTATCATCTTATCAGCAGAGGTGAATGACCGAGGACTCAAAGTTCAAGCGGTGCATGCAACATTGTAAATTGTATCGCATGATTAGGTAACGCACTGATAAATGCACAGGTATAATTGTGATAAAGCATTTGCGATCAGATTAGATTGTAAACTTCAGGCCTACCAAAATTTTTAAATTAAGAAAAAGTATTTAAAGAAATACGAATTTCACAACATTTCAAGTATGTACTGTATGTAGAACGTTGAGGAATTTCCTAGACTGTTCTTCGTCTTTATCATCAGTCCCCTGAGGACAGTTACAATGGATTGTATAAAATCTAGATGGATCTAGGTTTAAGGTTCTCATGCAAATTAATGAAGCCTAAATACCAGGCAACATGTCCAGACAAAAAAGCCATTGATAAGTTTCCATTTTCCATTCGAGCCATTCATTAAATATATAGTAGTGCTTTATTAACATAGGTTCTTAATGAAAACATAATTATCAAACGCACCAGTCGCCGCTACGACTATCGAAGACTCAAAGACATGGCATCCATCCATCTATATATCTCTATGCATCCATCACATCGTGGGTTTTCTTATCATGGTAACATCCTTAAATTATCTTTTTTCGAACAAAATAATCATCATAATCGGTTCATAAACGACGAGGATATTCGTGTACACACAAAAAATAGGTTGGAAAATAATATTAAAATGTGGTTTTTGTCTGTCAATAAAAATATTATTAAAATGTGGTTTTTGTCTGTCAAGAGACTTTTCCAACATATCAGAGAAAGACAGCAACATTAAATAGCTCTTCCGTTGTGTAAATGTGTTTATTAGCAAGGAGGTAAACGTGCTAACGATTATATCATATTTGACTTAAAATATGATAAGATATTTAAATGCATTTTAGATACCTAAAAGATTAGATAAGTGTATTATTAATGTTAGAATTTTGTCACACTTGTTCAGAGAGAGATACTTATCAATAATATCAATGCTATTCCCAAGTTTTTATCCAACCCTCAAATTAATAAAAATATTATAAACTAGTTTACCCATCACGTTATTTTGTCTTAAACATTATAGGATACGAGAATAAATAACAACACCTAAGTATTGATTACTTTTTACAAAATGTCAACGTTTTATTGTATTCGGCTTATGAGGTTGAAACTGGAAACTTAATTTTTTATGCCAATAAAAGAAAACCGAAAGAAAAATGAATTTATAGAAAACCTATTAAATTAAATTGATTAAACTATTGCATGTTGATGGCAAAAAACCCTCCATAGACATAATTTATGTTCGCAACTCCTATTGAGGGGAAGCCATATGCCAAGAAAAAGAAGAACAAGACATAATTATGCTGACATGCTATTTGTCAGTTTTTTAAACAAGAAATAAGAGAAGAATATTACTGGAAATGAGTATAAGTAGGTATGTATTTGTATCTAGACTATAAGAAACAAACAATGAAAAAGAATATGAAACGTACAGTGGCCCAAATCTTTAACTTCGTAGTGCCGTAAAGGCTGCACTCAGAGACTTGTTCTTACTAAGGAGCTACTTAGTAAGAGAATTTTACATAATAAACTTTAAAGGTGTTGTGGGAGTACAAGTGGAAGCCCCAAAGGGAGATCTCCGACCGAGCGAGATGGTATGCTCGGTCAGGCCGAAGCCCGTTGTACTAGTTTTCAGATGTCGTATATATAGCGCCGGACTTAGAAAACTTCGATAGCGCGATGCAGGATTGTGGCGCTAGTAGTACCGCCACATCACTCCCCCCCGAAGACCGGAGGTCGAAACTTGAGTCGTCTTGTGCTTAAGTCGCCAGTGCCAGTGAGTCCCAGTGAGTCGGAACTGTGCTGCTGCTGCACGGGCTCCAGTGAGTCGGAGTGCTGCCGTGCGGGCCGATGCTACGTGCTGAACCTGGAGAGATGTTGCTCTGCTTGCTGACCAGGCCGCGCTGCGTTGCGGCTAGTGGACGAAGTACCCGAAGTGGCTGAAAATGGCTTGAAGATGGCTGGCGAGTTGCGGAGGGGCGGGGAGTGATGATGGTGAAGGAGGCGTGTTCTGTCGAGGGTCACCACTTTGGGAGTACAAGTGGAAGCCCCAAAGGGAGATCTCCGACCGAGCGAGATGGTATGCTCGGTCAGGCCGAAGCCCACTGTACTAGTTTTCAGATGTCGTATATATAGCGCCGGACTTAGAAAACTTCGATAGCGCGATGCAGGATTGTGAAGCTAGTAGTACCGCCACAGTGTAATAATCATAAAAGGGTATGTATGTCAAAAATGCTACTGGTAGTAGCTTCTAATCCCACCAAAAACATGTTCATGTAAAAATGTTGCTAAGATGAGTGTCTACATACAGCTTACCCTGTGAAAAAGTGGTTTGGTCTCATGTAGAGCCAATATTCTTGATCGCCCTTACTTTACTAGGCCTAACTTTCCATACTCTACATTTCATTCAAAACGTGACGCTCGGCCGTTTTATTTTACATAGGATGAATGAATGACTATAAAATTTTCGTAACGGTATCAAAAGTGCGCATAATTCAAAGCAAAGTTATGAGAGTTAAAAAAAACGACGAAACGTTTCGAGAATAAGTAGGTAGTGCCTTTGCGCTCCGCTTGGCTTGTCTTGGGGGGGGAACTCCCATGCCCCCAGATATTAAATAAGAATTAAAAGTCTATCTGTCTATATTGCATCGGCCAGTATTACATGCTTTGGTTAACTTAAATTCGATGTGGACTTACTAGAAATGCATGATTAGTGATCGTCTGGTAAAATACTATGAAGAGAACTCTTTTTATAGCTTATTACTAGTGACCCACTATCTTTGTAGAAAGTAATTGATCTATTTACAGTCTTTTGTAGAATTTCTTCTGTGATAACTTCTTCTGACAATCTAACCAAATTAGATTGTCAGAAGAAGTTTTAGAGAAGGAGCTCTACAAAAAATACCGACTGAAAAATAGAGATAAATTATTTCCTACAAAGATAATGTATAACCTTTTTATTTTATAGAAACAAATAATTATTTTTCCACCTCTAGATAGGTAATATTATTATAACTATACCAAACTATCGCGGGCGAACTTATGTACCTTACTTGTATATTACATATTACATTATAAAGTAGTTTTAATCTACAGATTTTTTAATTAATACCTACGTAAGGATCTCTCTGACAATAATTATCAGATATCATCACGTCTCTTGAGCCATAAACAAACACGAATTTGAAAAAGTGCAACCTTGAGAATAGCTTATAGCACAGATGATAGTAGACAGAAGATTATGTTATATAATATAGAGCATGCTTACTGAGAGTTCAACGATCGACCTTCTGCAGTTTTATAAATACGCGGTTCTTTCTTCAAATATTTGATTACGTAATTCTTGTTTCAGATTCTGTCATCAGTGAGCAATTTGGGCATGGGGTTCAATCCCCAATAAAAATAAAAATATTTTTTAAGCCAAGGTCTATATTATAAAATGGAGGGTTACCCAGTACTGAGTGGTGTCTTATTAAAGACTAAGAAAGGTGATTTGTTCTTCATACTATGCATAGCAGATATCGTAGAATATTTCAAAGCTACTGAAACTTTGAAGAAAAACAGTGCGAATTTCACCAACGCTTGTTAAAGCTAATAATTGCTTAGATATAATTTTAACTCTCTCGTTCTTTGTACCCATCAATAAAAAAAGGCATGATATTTAAACAAACGATTAACAATAACAGGTGTTGGTGAAATAGATTCTTATTGTGTCCCATAAGTAAAGGATTATTTTTGAATTCGCCTCGAAATTTCGTTCGACTGCGAGTCTTAAAATATTTTTTGTAGTTGAGCCACTCAAGGTCAGTGACCATGTCAATCGGCAGCTCGCGATATCGGTGAGCTCGACACAGAAAATAACAATAATACTATAGATACTCATATTTTATATGGGCTTTAGAATACGATACTCCTATCGTATCGTAGGGGTAGGGACATTCGAAGCTTATGGGGGAATAGGTACATTCAATTCACAAAGCCTTACTCTCCAAATTGAATTGATATTGATTCAGATTCGTTCGTGCCGCGTACTCCCGGATAAATTGACGTTTGTTTATTTTGATTTTCAGTCGATTGATATGATCGGGAGTACAAAAAGTTACGATCTAACGTTTTTCTTTATCCTGGTTAGTTTCAAATGATCCACCAATTAAAATAAAAAAGCGCTTGAGACCGAACTGATTCGATTCTCGATTGTGTCGGGAGTAAGCCTGCTGTATCAAGCTTTACAGGGTCTATATTATTATGTGGGTAGTATACTGGCAAACCCTTGCACCATCTGTCACCTTTTAGAGTACGGTACCCATGGGTAAAGAGTAGACTCCGATATCCAGCCGTCTGCCCATCTGTCTGACTGCTTACGTTACAGTTGTTTTTTAATAATTTAGACTTTTTACAAGTCAATCAGCTGACTGCGAGGTCAAGGACCTGAGCGGCGCCTATTCATTTCTTTACTTGTTATTTTTTACCATAATTTTCTCTAATTAATTTTATCAATTCATATAAGTAGGTACTTAGGAAACCACAACAGAGAAGCATATTTTATTAAGATTTGAGTATTTTATTATAGCCTAAATTATTTTTGGTTTATATTTTAATAATGTAAAATATGAATTTCAACATTGTTATTTGTTACGTTAAAGACTGTGTTATAAAGAAATAGTCACGCGGGTTCTTTCTTAATTTATTGTTAGAGTCTACATTGCTTTACGAATTTGCTTGGATTAGAAGCATGTGATATCTTTTCATCTTTCACAATCTCAAACAATCAAATTATTGACAAATTTGCAAATCAACAAAAAGTTTTATCACGCGGCAAGTCTCAGGCTATCGCATAACGGTTATCGTCTCGTTCGTAGATATGTTGGTCGAAAAACTGCTCTTAGTACAACATCCGTTGTTACTGCACACGAACGTGTGTAGCTGTCACTAACATAACATTTCAATGTTCGTTGTTTCTCCTCAATTTATTTATTGAATAGTGAATTAAAAAATATTGTATGGAAAGCATTTAAACTGTTACGTTTGAAAATGGATTGCAAAGTTAATTTAACACAGAAGAATCCCCAAGAAGACGCGAATATACTATCAAAAATATTTTTATGGTAAGTTTTAATTCGGATGTTACTCGGTTAGGGCCAGGTAATGAATGAATATAGAGGTACTTACTATTTTTATAAAATATATTATAACAGCTTCTGTCCGCGACTTCGTCGGAATATATGGGTGTGTTAACACTCTTCTATAAAATTTAAAAAACTATGTATCCTCAGGGATAATGTAGCATTCCAAAGAGAATATAATCACTACGTTTTATAGCATTCTATTATTGAAAGTATTATCGAAAACGTCCAGTAGGTATCTATTTTTTTAAGTTTATTCGTAATGTATAGTGCAAATCTTTTATGTTTACAATATAAGTACACACATAGCTGTGTGTTAGGTTAGCAAGGTCACGGCCATGGCCAAAATAATAAATTGTATGTCAGTGGCACTATAATAGTACAGTAAAACCATTTTGTTATTGCAGGAAAATATTTCTTATAAACGATATATTTTGTGTCTTACAAAAAACATTAGATGTCTATTGTTACAAACTTCTTCAGTATCGCCAGTGATGCTCACATCCAGATTCGTGATATTACAATTATGCGTGTTTATATTATATTAGTGTTAATTTCATTGAACTGTTTATTAATAATTTATCAATCAACTGATTGTTATAGTTTATATTATTGTAGTTATTTTAAATAATTTAATATTTAAATATTGGCAACCCATGACGTACTTCCATAATAATAAATTGTCATACAATTTATTATCTTAACTAAAGTAAGAATAATTAAATATTATAATTATGTACCTATTAACAAAGGATCAATATTTTTTGCCTAATAATTATATTCGATTTAAACGTATTTAGCCAATTATAATTAAATCTGTTAAATAGTTCTCATATTGATTTTTGCCCTAACGATTGTCAATAATATAAAAGAAAGTAACTCTTCGTTGTCATCAGACCAAAGATTATTATTAACATATAGGTACAGACTTAAGAATAGATTGATACTGTTATAAGCAGAGACTCTGCCTGATTAAATATTATAAGTATAAATATGGAGCATTGCTTTTATTTACGTCCGTCACACTATTTATTATTTATATTTTTTATAATTAGTACTTAGTAACATTTTGGATAGCACATAGAAAAAAATAAAGTTTACAAAAATAAATATTATGAGTAGTAAGTACACTGTACTAAAAATACTTTTAAAGAAACTGTTAGTTGTTTTTATGACACTCCAGTCACCTTACAAAAATTCATAAAAAAATACAGTCAATAATTATGAAAATTATCAACCAACTAGATAAATTGTTTTTCGTACGGCGCATTTCGGTGTATTAAAAATAATTTCCTGCATTACTTCCGTAAACATTAGATACGAGTAGTTAGGTATGTCTTCTGTTCTAAGATAAGCATTAGGCTAGATAAAATATGAATTTATATATCATTGTGATAATAGCATACAATAGGTTTAATAAGTATCTAGTAATACATTTTGTAGTAGCTATAAATATATTTAGTTAATTTCATATTTTATGTTGCACTCAAAATAAATATTAATTGTAGCTAGTAGGTACTAGGTACCATCTAATAACCTAGGTACTCTTAGTAACAGTGTGAATAAAAACTTACAAAATAAATATTTTTGCAACTTGTAATGTTGTTTATAAATTGCAGGGATGAAATGGATATGAAATTTCGGATACGGATATGGATATTAAATTATTTCGGACTATCCGTTTGTTTCGGATAATTTCGGTAACGGATATTACATTTATACAGTAGCAATACTTTAATTTCGGACTCGGTTACGGTTATGGATATATTCTAATATCGGATCCCCGATAGTTACGGTTACGGAGCTCCCTAACATCCCTAATAAATTGCTAGTAACGTTGGCACACACACAGTTAGCAGACATAGCCATTAGCCACACAATAAATGTTGATAAAACGATACAGAATTACAGACCCCGTAAATTCCAACTCAGTATAATAGGATCAATGAATGCTCTCCTCCATGTCTACTCCCATAAAATAATGTCCGTTTTATTACAATATTGGAGTCAGCGAACTTTGCGAGCAAAAAAGTCGTTGTACCCATGCGAAAATTACCAATGAATAAAATAATGATAATTAATTTTATAATTAAATAATATTAATTATTTATATTCTCAGATTAATAAATATGTCGTAGCAATTATAACAATCAGTGAAGTAACACGTAAAATAATTTCGTGTTGATGAATTTATTGTTCTGCACACTATTTTGGTGGAATCGTACCTAACCTGACTTGGCTGGAAGAAATTCATTACACAATTCATTAGGACCATTTGACTAATAAGTATTAATAATTAAACATTAAATAAGTACATAATATTTTATATTATATTAATTTCTATAATTTGTAATAGCAGTTTAAATGTCAATTTTTTCTTATCACGACGCGATATTTAGCAAGATATATACTATGATGTAAATTGTGCCTACATGACATAAGTATGCGTTTTTATTTTTATCTTTCTAAGTAGGTAGATAGATCAATATTATACGATATTTTGTATCTTATTGGAAATCGGCCTTGAATTTTACAGACTGAATTGAATATCTAGGTAATATATAATAGGTATTATATAGGTATTATAAAAATAACATAAAATTCCATTCACGAATAATATATGATATATTATATAATTATGACAAAATAAAAATATTTTATAAAATAAGCACAATCATCTATTTTTGTAAATGTTCTAATATCCGTGTTCAAATTTCAGGCGTTGTTTTCACCTTTTCCATAGAGGTCGGAAGCAAGGTCTGACAATAGAGGATATATGGAAAGCACAGAAAAAAGACATATCTGCTGACTTAGGAGATCGTTTGGAGAGGGAGTGGGAGAAACAAGTCGAAAAGGCAAAGAAAAATAACTCGCAGCCATCCTTAGCCAAAGCAATCGTCAGCTGTTTTTGGGTTGAATACATGCTTTGTGGAATCGGAATTGGTCTGCTTTTCCTGATTGTGTGGTAAGTAATCTATCTTTATTTTTAATTGACGTAAAAAACGGGGAGGTTAATGGTTATGTTATGATACATATGACGACAACAGAGGGGTGACAGTAATAAGTTATATATGTGTGTGTCTGTCTTAACATCTAGCTCTCAAACGGATGATCCTTAATCTAGTGTTTTTTTTTTGTTGGAAAGTGGACGTGATCTCGTGTTCTTAGCTACAATTCATCATCATCAGTTCGCTTCCAAGCAGTGAGCTTGGAAATTAAGGGTTACTGAAAATGTATAATTACCTACTGTTTGAAATAATAGTTGATAATTATTATTTCAATCAGTTAAAGCTACTATATATTTTCTACTACAGCTTTTCCCCTAATCATTCCAATTGACAATTCTGAGATTTTCCCAAAAGCCCAGTAGTGGGGAAGTTTGTAATCCGGTAATGGTAATGATTAGATTTTCCAAAAGCAGTTGACGTAACCGGCTTGTTTTAGATATTAGTAGCGAACTTACTTGACGATAAAGATATGATAGACACTTAACAGTTTTAGGTATATATGGGTAAAAATTCATTCATTTAATTAAAATTTAGAGACGATGGTTTAATTTCTGATTTGATTTCACTGCACTAAAATTGTGCATAAAATAAAGTTCGCAAGACCGAACCATTAATTGTTATCAGAATACATTAGTAATATCTTTAGTCTATTCCCCGAGGATAGACAGACATATAGGCCGCAGAAGAATGGATAATAAAAATTATAATGTTAAATTTTAAACGCTGATTTTAAAACTAATAAATTTTTATCTAGTCTTAGTACCGACTTACTGAGGCAATAATATTGAGGACTCCTTTTAGTGTACCTGAAACCATGAAATCCTCGTAAAATACTCATAAACTCATATAATCTATTGACGATTCATTTACAACATTACTTCTATAAATTAGGAACTATTCTCGTATTTCTCTACTCTTGGATAGAAAGGTAATATTACTAGGGTGTTCATGCCCTAGGTAGGGTAAAAATACCACATATTTTAGAAAAAAACCTAGGATTAAATTAATTAATTATTTAAATTACCAAAATTACATTTTGCAACATCAAAGAAGAAAAGAAGCATTCGCACTTATCTGGTCCACTGTTGCTATTTAGTAAAGACCGGCGGACTAAATAGTAGATTCCATTTTGGAATATACTATTTAGTAGCATTCATAATTGTTATAACCTAACCTAACTCAATATATTTTCTATTACAGGCCAATGGTAACGTACTCTCTGGCATTGTTCATGGAATATTTTGCAAAGGAGAAGACAGCAGAGTCATACAAAAACGCGCACATATACAATCTCATATTGAATTTGTGCATAGCTGCTACGCCTCTGTTACTAGTCCAGTCGGAGTTCTACCTGGGATGTATTGGTATGAGAGTGCGGATAGCCTGCTGTTCATTGCTGTATAGAAAGGTGAGGATAAAATGAATTATTCATTGAAGACATGAATAGATGAAAGTGATATGTCGCAAAAAATTACCCAGAAAATGGAGTTTAAAAACTGTCACTTAAACATTTTAAAACATGTAGTAACGTAATAAGTACTTTGATTCTAGAGACGGATCTTTAGATTAATGTACTTATTTACGATGCATTCTAAACAAACGTGACAGTTTGAACTCAATTTTCTCGAAATCAGATTTTTTCTACATATTAACTTCATCCATTGATGTCTTCAATTATTATCAGAAAGTAACGCAATTTACGTCGTTGTATTTGGACAATTGGTGATGATTTCCGCTCTTTTAATATTGGTTTAAAGTCATTAAAATTAATAATTATTATTTTGTAATTCGATGCTTTATTATTTTTGATATTTTATTTTCAGTCTTATATTTTAATTAGGGAAAGCCCATCTATCGTCATGCGTCATTACTTCGTCGGCGTTGTCATCGCTAATTAGGACGACGAAGTTAGAAAACAAAAATGTATTGGTTTTGCCATCGCTAAGTGATGTGAGCATTGTTAGACTTTAGATAAATGCTTAGTCCAATTAAATTCCTTTCTTCTACTGATTTCCTACTTATACGGGACAATGATTGTTCTCCTGAATAGCAATATACTAAACATGAAAGTTTTTTTTAGATTTTGAAATTGAATCGTCAAGGGCTAAACAAAACAGAGACCGGTCAAGTGATAAACTTGATGTCCAATGACGTGAATCGTTTTGACTTGGCTGCTCTGTACCTACACCACATCTGGGTGATGCCTATATTGGTGGTATTCGTGTCCTACCTTATATGGCAGCACATTGGACTCGCTACACTGGCTGGTCTTGCGGTTATATTCCTACAGACTATATTCGTACAAAGTAAGTTTGGCTGAACCAATATTTTGAAGCTCGTTAAAAAATGTTACATTGGGCAATTTTAAATGTGTTTTTAACGCCTTAACCTTGACAAGTCAACCGATAAAAAGTACATACAGGTACATACGTGTAACTAAAATAATTGATGATGATAAAGCAATAATGACACAATTCTTTTGTTTTTCATTGCATCGTGACTAAAACACTTTAGCATCAATTCGCCTATTTTTTTTTATTTTCATGCCTACAACCGTACCATATAATAACAACTTCCTGATATGACAAATTTTCGGTAATATTATAATAATATATTACTTAATACTTACAGCTTATCTAAGTAACTGGCAAGCCAATCTCAGAGGGAAGATAGCCAAACGTACAGACGAGAGAGTCAAGGTTATGAGCGAACTAGTCAACGGAGTGCAAGTTATCAAAATGTACGCATGGGAAAAGCCTTTTGAAAAACTAGTGGAGAAATTGAGAAAGTAAGTTGAAGAGTATTACTAAATTTTAACAAAATACTATACTCTAACTTTGGACGTGATAATCTAATTGTTTACATTCATTATGATTAATTTCATTCGTATTATTAGTAACTATCAGCTAGAAGTTAAGCTAAAAGATACTCAAAAGGTTACCAAACTAATTTCACCATACTTGGTGCTGTACTCAATTTTTGAGTATATTTGTAGCTTAACTTCTAGCTGATAGTTACAAATAATACAAATGATATAGTAATACAGGCTGTAATATTAATAAGGGATAATACTTTAGGGTGTGTATAAGTCTCGTATGTATAGTTTACTGTGAAAGTACCAGCGCTGAAAGAGTATTTTTTTTTTTATTTATCATGTTGGAGCATTTCTCATAGAAACATGAAAGCCAAAAGTACGTCTTTCAGCGCTGGTACTTTCACAGTAAACTATACATACGAGACTTATACACACCCTAAAGTATTATCCCTTATTAATATTACAGCCTGTATTACTATATCATTTGTATTATTTGTAACTATCAGCTAGAAGATAAGCTACAAATATACTCAAAAATTGAGGGAAACTCTACATAAGAGGTACATACACAACTAAAGTATTACCACTCATTTATTTTACACCATGTATAATAAATGAATTCATCAAAGTTCAGTAATTTTTGCGTGATGAGTCCATACATCCATACTCACAAACTTTACCATGTAGAAGTGTCATTTTCAAGTATATTTGTCTCCAAGTCTTCTTCTGCATTAATTACAGATACGAAATCAAGTTTATATCGCACACTGCAATGATCAAGGGTTTTTGTACAAGTCTCATCGTATTCTCCGAGAGGCTAGTTCTCTTCGCTGCTATCGTCACATTTACCGTGAGCGGGGGACAAATCTCTTCAGGAATCACGTTCTCCCTGGCACAATATTATTATTTGCTGCAGATGGCGAGTAATATATTCTTCCCTCTCGCTTTGACTTTCCTTGGCGAATCGAAAATTTCCTTGAGACGATTAGAAGTAAGTACGTACTACATTTATCTTCCATTTTATGGAGCGAGCTATTTTTTAGATATATAATTTCTTTAAAAAATAGGCTGATAAAGCGCACCGAACATCTGGGTAAAGCCAAACAAGAGGGTGAAACCATTATGCAAAGACACAATCAAGAGCAAATAAAATTTCACATTGAAAAACTACAATAATAATTTAAAAAAATCCCCTGACTTACCGAGTACAATTCCTATCACATCCAATAAACCCTTAAAGACCTGAACCGATTTCCACCAAACATAGCTAAGAACACTCGACTGATCTAAGATCCTTTCAAACAAAAAAACCGCATTTCGGACGGATCATCCGTTTGGGAGCTACGATGCCACAGACACATACACATTTACATAGACAAGTCAAATTTATAACACTCCGTCGTTAAATTGCGTCGGGAGTTAAAAATTATTTAATAATTAGATAAATGCATATTTCATGGAATCACCGTTTTCATGTGAAATTTCAGTGTGTTCTATCTGCCTATTTTTATAATCTGAGCTCTGTTGTTGAGAAGATGGAGTTTTTTAATCATTTATTAAATTATTTTTTAATTGACAGGAATTCCTCTCACTTGATGAAATAGAAGCAAAGGGATACTTACTGAATAATAATATTGAACCTATTACAAATGGAAAGCAAGCTTACGGTAATGGTTATTACCAGAATAAATTTGTGAAGCTGGAAATTCTAAACGTTACTGCAAGTTGGCAGATCAAACCCATCGTTCCGACGTTAAGAAACATTACTATGAAAGTGGATCCTGGACAATTTATAGGAATCGTAGGCTCTGTTGGATCCGGTAAGGTTAGTTCAATATTATTAGTCTTACAGCCGAATACTGGAATGCTAATAAAATTTAGGAACCCTCCTTTTTTATCGATGTCACTGTCACTGCTTGGCGACAAGATGTCGCCAAGCAGTGTACTATGACTTGAGCGACACTTAATTTAGCGTATTATTCGGCCGTTAAGGTTTTGAAGCTTCTGCTTACAATTTCTACTATTAATATCTAATAATTTTATTATCTTCAGACTTCGTTACTGCAAGTCCTTTTGGGTGAATTACAACCATCATCAGGAAAAATTCAAATGGGAAACGCAAAAATATCGTACGCCAGCCAAGAGCCTTGGCTTTTTGCAGCAACAGTCAGACAGAATATCCTTTTTGGGTTGCCATATGACAAAGCAAGATACACCAAGGTAACTTTACATTTATGCACGCAGTAAAAGTTAAATTCTGGATCGATAAAAAAGGAACGTGAAACTTTTCTAAAGATCAATATTATATATTATACTAGCTGTGCCCGCGACTTCGTTCGCGTGGTGTTTGTTTGACTTAAACCGTTTATGCAGCGCATGCAACGAAAGTCCCCAAATCTAAATTGTTTGTTTGTTTAAACGCGCTAATGTCCCGTATATGACGCCCAACGCCACGACGACCGACGCCGCGACGCCCGACGCCGCAACGCCCAACGTCGTGGAGCCGACGCCCGACGCCGCGACGCCCGACGCCGCGGTGCCCGCCGCCGCGGCGCCCGACACCGCGACGCCCGACGCCGCGACGCCCGACGCCGCGACGCCCGACGCCGCGACGCCCGACGCCGCGACGCCCGACGCCGCGACGCCCGACGCCGCGACGCCCGACGCCGCGACGCCCGACGCCGCGACGCCCGACGCCGCGACGCCCGACGCCCGACGGCGCGAAACCCGATGGCGAATATTATGTTGATTATTTCATGTTACAATCTACCTTTGTGCCAAGTTTAATTTAAGTACGTTGAGCAGTTTGGCTGAAATACCGTCAAATAGGTAGTTACAATTTTTTGAAGATCCCACGGGAACCCTTTCGTTTTTCGGGATAATAATTTCTAATAATGCTCTTCAGGTCATAAGCTACCTGCCTGCCAAATTTCATTTAAATACGTTGAGTAGTTTGGCTGAAATACCGTCAAATAGGTAGCTACAATTTTTTGAAGATCCCACGGGAACCCTTTCGTTTTTCGGGATAATATTTTCCTATAATGCTTTTCAGGTCATAAGCTACCTGCCTACCAAATTTCATTTAAATACGTTGAGTAGTTTGGCTGAAATACCGTCAAATAGGTAGCTACAATTTTTTGAAGATCCCACGGGAACCCTTTGGTTTTTCGAGATAATAATTTCCTATAATGCTCTTCATGTCATAAGCTACCTGCCTGCTAAATTTCATTTAAATACGTTGAGTAGTTTGGCTGAAATACCGTCAAATAGGTAGCTACAATTTTTTGAAGATCCTACGGGAACCCTTTCGTTTTTCGGGATAATATTTTCCTATAATGCTCTTTAGGTCATAAGCTACCTGCCTGCCAAATTTCATTTAAATACGTTGAGTTGTTTGGCTGAAATACCGTCAAATAGATAGCTACAATTTTTTGAAGATCCCACGGGAACCCTTTTGTTTTTCGGGATAATAATTTCCTATAATGCTCTTCAGGTCATAAGCTACCTGCCTGCCAAATTTCATTTCATTCCATAGAGCGGTTTTAGCGTGATGCGATGACAAACATTCCCATATGGACAGACAGACAGACAGACAGACAGACATTTTTTTCAAAAATGTTATTTTTAGGTTCTGTGGCTCTTATAGACCCCCTTTTTTTTATTTTCACTTAAATATTCTTAATGTACAGACATGACCCCTCTACAGATTTATTATATGTATAGATTAAAGTTATGAATAGGGAATAAAATACTTATCAAGAAACAGAAATTACTTATTTACTTCAGGTTGTGGAAGCATGTGCACTACTCCGTGACTTCGAGCAGTTGCCAGGTGGAGACGGCACCATGGTGGGGGAGAGGGGAGCCAGCCTCAGCGGTGGTCAGAGAGCTCGTGTTGGCCTTGCTCGTGCCTGTTATAGAGAAGTATGTACATTAACATAAATAGTAATGAATAACAATGAATAATTATTATCCAGCACAAGTAGATTTTACGTCGTATTTATAATATCACTCATGAACCTCGTTGGCTTAACGAAGTTAATATATAATAACCATAATAGTACATGATCATTATTTATACATATTGTACTTTTGACATTTAACTTTGATAACGTTTTGTGCTTGTGCTAAAAATTATGTAGTGCACATTTTTTGCGTGATACGTAGACGATAAATGATTTATTATTTTAGAAAAGATGAGGGCTGTTGACTGTTCATCAGAGATAGAAATAGAATTGACACTTAACTAATATTTACTAATGACTTGAATTTTATCTTTAATTGCCAGGCGGATATTTATCTTCTGGATGACCCCTTATCCGCCGTAGATGCTCATGTGGGGAAACATCTAGTGTCAGAGTGTGTAATGGGTCTTCTGATACACTCCACTCGCATTCTTGTCACACATCAATGGCATCATCTTAAGGCAGCTGACAAAGTAGTTCTGTTACAAAATGTGAGTATAGAAACAAAAGGGATAGTAGGCAAATCTGCGAGTAGGTATACATGACACTTTGAAGTAGTACACTGTACAAGTGTACATGCAATAACGTCGACATTACTAGTAATTGTGTAATTACTACTAATTACTACTAAATGTGTATTTACAGGGTGAAATTGAAGAACGAGGCACGTATGAAGATGTCATAAAGACCCCGTTTTTCAATCAACAAGATACGATTAAAGATGACGGAGCTATTACTTCTTCTAATCTTACTGAGAAAGCCGGAGCAAAAATCTTAGTACAGGTTAATTTTACTACTCATTTACTTATATTTTATTAGATTATAATATTAAAACATATTCACATTTATATAAATTATGTTTGTTACATAAAATATATATTTTAGCCCGATGACAATACCGATGCAAAGCCAGAAGAAGATAAAGATGAAGATGATGCACAAGAGACTGATGAACTTATAGGAAAAGGTAGTAAAGGCACAATTACTAAAATTATTGCATAACTGAAGACATAAATCGATGAAGGTGATATGTCGCAAAAAAATTACCCAGAAAATTGAGTTTATACCGTCACTTAAACATTTTAGGATATCTGAACGTATTAAGTACATTGATATTAGAGACGAATCTTTAGATTAATGTACTTAATACATTACAACGTATTCTAAAATGTTTAAGTGACAGTTTGAACTCAATTTTCTTGAAATTATAATTTTGCTACATAATATTGCCTTTATCCATTCATGTCTTCAAGATGTTTTATAATTATTATTATGGCAGGAATATGCGAGGAACTTACTTTTATTCCCTTTATTGTAGGTCGTGTCTCTGGCTCAGTATACCTCAAATATTTCCGTGCTGGGGCCAGTTGGATGCTGCTAACAGTGACAGTCCTTTCAGTGTTGTCTGCACAAGTTATTACATCAGCTGGGGACCTTTGGCTTACTCACTGGTAATTATATTAGAAATTTTGTAACTTTTTTATATATGCCGCTTTAAATTGTCTGTATACCTACAATTAATCTATTATTATTTCTTACTATACCTATATGTTAATACTTAAGATATATATTTTGTACAATGTATTGACTTAATGTTTTAGGATGAACAATGTAGAGTCGCATTTAAAAGAAATGAACTTTAGCCAAGCTAATAATAACATAACTACGTTATTATCAAGTCCCGAGAACATCGCATATGCCAATTCAGTTACTGAAAGTCCGACCAATGCAACTTCAAGACTAAATCTCACTGTAATAGAAACATTAGTCAAGACTGCAATGACCATCACCGAAATAAACTCTGAGAATGGTTTTGACCACACTTACTATATTTATGTTTGGAGTGTGGCATTATTGGCATGTGTTTTACTAACTTCTGAAAGGTAAGTTTATAAACTGTTACCGTTGAAAGCACAATTTTGTAAGCATTACGATTTGTTCATAATGTATATGTTGTACTTTAACCATTTTCTTCCTTATTTAGATCTTTTATATTCATGTGGGTATGCATGCGAAGCTCTATAAAACTGCACAATCGAATGTTCAGTAACATCCTCACTGCTACTATGAGATTCTTTAATACGAACCCATCAGGAAGAATATTGAATAGATTTTCAAAAGACATGGGCGCTGTTGATGAAATATTGCCGAAAATGTACATTGACTGCATTCACGTAATAAATAATTTCTTATTTCAAGATTACTGAATTGTTCGTCTTAAAAATATCATTATCATTATTTTATGTTTTTTAGATTACTATGTTGATGTGTGGTATTTTATCTATGGTAGCTATTGTTAATCCGTATATGGTGCTTACCACTTTCATTTGTGGTATGATTATGTATTTATGGACGTCAGTATATCTGAAGAGTGCTCAAATGATTAGACGGTGAGTAAAAATGGTTGTCAGCTATATATAGGTAACTTGATCGTCCAATGTAATGCTGTTTTCGGAGCAAATTCATCTAAGCCGCTTCTGTGATTTCAGTTTGGAAGGTATAACTCGTAGTCCAGTATTCTCGCATGTATCGGCGAGCATGTCGGGGCTGGCGACGGTGCGCGCGTGCCAGGCACAGACCATGTTGAGTCAGCAGTTCGACGCCAAACAAGACGTGCACACTGCGGCCTGGTATGTTTTTTACGTGTTTGTTCTAAACGATGATTTAAAAACTTCTTTTTCTATAACGAATTCTTGTTGTTTCAGGTATATGTCTTTGTTAACAAACGCATCATTTGCAATTTGGTTGAGTTTTATGGCAGCATTTTATGTAACTATTGTTACTTACACATTTTTATTGCTCGATGACGGTATGATTATATTAACTCCTTTTTCATAACTTTATCATAACTTTGTTCTATTTTGTAGAATATCCTTGGTGCATAAAAATAACAATATATTTAACATAATTATTAAACAAAACTTTAGGAATACAAGCGGACTTGTTGTTTCAGGTACAACAAAATCTGGAAATGTTGGCTTAGCTGTTAGCCAAGCTATTATACTAGTTAACATGTTGCAATATGGTATCAAACAGTTGACCCAAGTAGTTTCCCAAATGACTAGCGTTGAACGTGTTCTTGAGTATACAAACCTTCCGCAAGAATCTTCTTCTGATACTGCTCCTCCAAAGAACTGGCCACAGCAATCAAAAATTGTATTTAAAGACCTTTATTTAAGATATGATAAGGATAGTGAAGCAGTACTTAAAAAATTAAATATTGTTATAGAAAGTGGATGGAAGGTAATTCATATTTATATAGACAATGTGATACATACTAATTTAATTTTGATAGCATTTGCAATTTGATAACTAAGTTTAAAGATATATTTAAAAACAATCCTTTACAGGTAGGAGTAGTAGGACGCACTGGTGCAGGGAAGTCATCGCTGATATCTGCTCTATTCCGTCTGGCTCCTATTGATGGACATGTTTACATAGACGACATTGATACCGGAAAAATTGCATTGAAAGTAATAATATAATAGCTGATCAAAGTAATATTTATTTTGTTATGATCATAACTTATTTTTATGATTGCTTAATTTTATATTACGTATTTTAGGACCTGCGTTCAAAAATCTCTATAATACCTCAAGAACCAGTATTATTTTCAGCAAGTTTACGTTATAATTTGGATCCATTTGATAAATATTCAGATGCTGATATATGGAAAGCTTTGGATCAGGTATTCACATTTTTTTATAATTTTTTCAAAAGAGTGAAAATTTATTAATTATCTCTCTTATCCTGTCTCAAATATTATTTATTAATATGCTTTTTTAAGGTGGAACTGAAAAAAAGTGTACATTCACTAACATCGACAGTTGAATCAGGAGGGTCTAACTTCAGCGCTGGTGAGCGTCAGCTGTTGTGTTTAGCGCGCGCTGCACTCGCCTCCAACAGACTGCTGATCCTGGATGAAGCCACTGCCAATGTAGATTCTAAGTAAGTTCCTACTCATGTCAATTTTACTGTACACATACTATAATATCAAGTCGATCTTCTCATTTTAATATTGTGGCGTATTATTGTTCTTATGTGTATGTTATTAACACATTATTATTGTTTTTAGTACGGATGCGATGATACAGAAGTCAATACGCAAGTATTTCTCTAAATGTACAGTGGTGACGGTGGCACATAGGCTGCATACTGTTGCAGACTCAGATCGCATTATCGTAAGTATTTAGGATTTAGCATTTTATAGTTTGACTTAGGGCTGATTTTTCAATGTCGAAACTTTTATCTGTTGAATAAATATGTGACTTTGACATTTGTTCCATACAAAATCTGCCAAAGTCACTTATTTATTTCTTAGATAAAAGTTATCTGACGATTGAAAAATCGGCCCTTAAATGAATGAAACAATAAAAAAAACATTATATTTTAGGTTATGAAAGCTGGACAAATAGTTGAATTCGGACATCCTCATGAACTATTACAGCAAGAAAAAGGGTATTTTATAGATATGGTCAAAGAATTGGGCCCAACAGCTGAACAGAGTGTTAAAGATTTAGCAAGAGTAGCTTATTTAGAATGTACTAGTAAATAAGATATTTTATACTTTAGAAGTGTAAATAAACGGAAACATTGAAACAGTAAACAGATCTCATATCAACAATCAAGTGAATGGTCTACGATTTCCATATCCTTTTATAAAACTTCATACAATCTAGAAATTAACTAAACCTACCCGCATTACGGGACAAATCTTAGGGAGTATGCAAGAAAGAAAAAATATTTATTCTAATGTGATGTTATGAAATAAGACATTAAATATTTATTAAACCTTAATTATAATTGTAATATATTGTTTTAATCTTTCGAAACCAATATGTCTATATTTTTTTTCTATAGTAGTTTTAGTGTTTAAAAAAATATAGGCGTCATCACTTTTTAAAACATAATAGCAACAGTTAGAAGTAAATATTGCTAATATATTACATACTTCATCATCGTCCACGTAATTAACCTCCCCTAAAGTATTTCATGGGGGGTTATACCCCCTTAAAATACTGGCCTACTGGTTATTATACTCTCTAGCTTGCCAGGCGAATGCCCATTTCCGTAGATATATTCCCTCTGTCGCCTTTTATGTCACCCACGGGAAGATGGTTGGTGGGGAGGTGCTATTCGTTCTCCAGCACCCCACTGAAAAATATTATAATCCCGTTAATATTAACAGCTTACTATTTTACGGCCTTTAGGACGAACACTTAATGTTATACCGGACTAGGGATGTAACACCTATCTATACATCTATATCTATACATATAATAAATCTGTAGAGGGGTCATGTCTGTACATTAAAAATATTTAAGTGAATATTAAAAAAAGGGGGTCTATATAAGCCACAGAACCTAAAAATAACATTTTTGAAAAAAATGTCTGTCTGTCTGTCTGTCTGTCTGTCCATATGGGAATGTTTGTCGTCGCATCACGCTAAAACCACTGTATAGAATGAAATGAAATTTGGCAGGCAGGTAGCTTACGACCTAAAGAGCATTATTGGAAATTATTATCCCGAAAAACGAAAGGGTTCCCGTGGGATCTTCAAAAAATTGTAGCTACCTATTTGACGGTATTTCAGCCAAACTACTCAACGTATTTAAATGAAATTTGGCAGGCAGGTAGCTTATGACCTGAAGAGCATTATTGGAAATTGTTATCCCGAAAAACGAAAGGGTTCCCGTAGGATCTTCAAAAAACTGTAGCTCCCTATTTGACGGTATTTCAGCCAAACTACTCAACGTATTTAAATGAAATTTGGCAGGCAGGTAGCTTATGATCTAAAGAGCATTATTGGAAATTGTTATCACGAAAAACGAAAGGGTTCCCGTAGGATCTTCAAAAAATTGTATCTACCTATTTGACGGTATTTCAGCCAAACTAATCAACGTATTTAAATGAAACTTGGCACAAAGGTAGATTGTAACATGAAATAACCAACATAATATTTTAACTGACTTACAAAAAAGGAGGAGGTTTCTCAATTCGTAAATATATGTTTGTTTTTTATGTTTCTTCGCGGATATTTTCATCGTTTCTGAAACGATTTTAAATTTTTTTTTATGTTGTGTAGGGTATAATTTAAATTTGGTCCCATTGTCACCAAAATGGTGAGGCTAGGCTAGGTAGACTTTTTCTCTTTCTACTATTTTTTTTATCTAATCGTTTTTGTTTTTCACTTTCCGTCCTCAAATAATCGTCGTCTGATCATTCGAGAATTATCCCTACTCAGTCTATACCCATCACTAAAAATCTGAAAATTAAATAATTTTAAACAAAAAAAACGACTTCAAAAGGTAAACTAAAAGGAACAATTAAATTTACTTCGCACAAAGTAATACTTATTTTCCAGTACAAGTGAAAATAATTATTACTTTGTGCGAAGTAATTTATTATTATACTTAGGTTTTGCAAATACAATTAATAAAGTATAGGCGTAGGATAGTTTGTTTTCAAGATATGAATGAGATGTCATAGGTACATTTAAATTAGAAAAGTTATGTCAATATAAGTAAGATTTATGTTTTTCATGATATTTTTATTTATTAGTTTTCATGCTAGGTACGGCTTGGGTTTTTTCTTTCTTTTGGACTTTTGTTATTTTGTCGTCTAAAGGAAGTTAGTACTTTAACCGTAAAGTCCCTAAGTAGGCTACATGTTTGTTAGCGTAGGTAATTAATAAATATAAAAAACCGGGCAAGTCCGAGTTGGAATTGCGCACCGAGAGTAGACTTTTAAAAAATTTGGCGCTTGGCGCCAGCAGCGCAGCGTCGGTGTGAAAACTGAAAACGATCATCGTCTGCAGTCGCTACGGCGTAAAGTCCATACAAATCTCAGTACAGAGATCTTCGTCGCGTATATGAGCGTACTATCAAGTTGTCCCGTTCGCATAAAAGAAAAAAAAATATTATACATACAGACGAATTGAGAACCTCCTCCTTTTTTTGAAGTCGGTTAATAATACACGGTCATTTTTCGAGCTGGTAGTAGGAATTGTTAGCATTTTCATAGAAAAAATACCTCAAAACATTTACGACAAAAACGGCCATTATTTGACAGTAAACTATTATTATTACTCCATCGGCCTACTTCTTTTGCCTTTGCACGTCTAATACCGTGTATATAGAAGCATTACTATAAATTAGTGATTTTAAATATCCAAACGACAGTGTTTATAAACTAAAAATGTATTTGAACTGCTGCCCTAAATCACTTTTCCACGCGTACGAAGTTGCGGGCACAGCTAGTCTACAATATAATTCACATTTAATATTAATAGCTCCCCTCACCGATTTCGGTGTCGGTAGCCGATTTCATTGAAACCAGGCCACATACGCAGAAGCTATTTTATAGTGACCAAGTGTCTGCGCAATACACAAAGACACTATCTCTTCCTATTACTGTCGCGACTGGCGAGAGAACAGGCGCAGGACCGACTTTTTACATGCCCACCCGACGCGACGCATGGATCATCTTTCTTGTAAGACAATCAGATAACCAGACTTAAAAACGACATTTATTGTTTGGAACAGCAATAAAATAACACATAAAAACGCGTAAAAGTACTGTAAATATTGCTGAATAGCTATATTTAATTATTAATTAACTCTCTGATTTCATAGAATTATAATATTTGTATGCTAAGCAAAGAATACAGTGTGAATGGTTGGTTTAAATAGTTCTTGACACATATACAAAAACAAATAGAAAGCGTAGAAAACAAGATAATATAAAATTCCATTCAGCCAGGATTCCGTATCTACTATCAAATAATAATAATTAATGACAACGAGGATTGTTGTAGGTAATTCTATTGATCTTTAGCAAATAATGGGTAATGATCTGTTTAAAAGAAAGTAACATAGTATATAATAATTAATTTAAATTGTGTGGATAAAATAATCCCGATTTACTTCTTAGGCGTGAAATGATCTGTTTAAAAGAAACTAACATAGTTAATATTTAATAATTAATATAAATTATGTGGATAATATAATCCCGATTTACGTCTTAAGCTTAAAGGTGCATCTCCGTCTTCCGTCCATAAGTAATTTTAAAACTTTCATTTAACATGAACAGCCTATCCGAATACACTAATAAAACCTCCGATAGTATAGCATATAGTGATAAAGAAAACAAATAAATACCCATGCAAACACGCCTTCAATATTCGTTATCATAAAATCATCTACCTTCACATCGTAATCACACTCTTTACACGTTTCTGTAAATTTACTCTATTTCTGCACACTAGTTGTATGTCTCTGTTAATATATTCAGTATTGTACCGGTTATAGCTCCGTGTTCACGCGTCCTCAAGTTGGCTCTAACTTGTACCATGTAAATGGTATCTAATATTTGATGTGCATATGAAGATGATTATTCATAAATAGATGTTAAGATATTAATAAAAACTTAATATAGTAAATACAAGAATACAAACTTATTGAGTTCTGTTTATTAAACATCTCATAAAAAAGTGCATTAGAATGGATTGTAAAATTAATTTAACCCAAAAAAATCCTCAAGAAGATGCTGGTTTAGTGTCCAAATTACTTCTGTGGTGAGTAGTTTGTAACTGTCACAACAATTGTTTTATTGTTTATGTCAATAAGTAATAATAATAATTATAACTTAACTAATATCCATATAAATTTTAAAGTAATTAAATAATAATAATAAATAGATAGAATAACATAAATTAATTGATATTATATTAATATTACTATGGCCCTAAAATGATTCCCTTCGGCACACCTAAAATTTCCATTTTTAGCATACTTATTTGGTTTTTAATTTTATATTTAGTCTCTTTTGGAATTGCCATTATAATAATTAAGTATTGAGTATAAAATATATAATATACATAAAATCAAGTTATAATTAATGTTTATTCAAATTCAACCTATTAGACCCACAAGTCTGTGTTAAATTATTATTAACGCAGAGTTAGCTCCTATTGTGGAATTAAAAATTATACGCAGATTAGAATTCAATATCTTACCGAGAGATATTTGGAGCAACATAAAGAAAAAGAGTTAAGAGTAACTATGTTAAAATAAAATAAGAAGCATATACTTACATAATAAAACCCTGCATAGTTTCAATGTTTCTTAAACAAGTTCTTAGTATTTTGATAACGGTCACAAGTAATTTTGCATATTAATGACTATTGACTACATAATCTAAAGGAGGTCAGCGCTTTTATATTTTAAACCGACCTCATCTTCTAGGTTCAACTGTATGTACGCTACAATTTTGTCAAGAGAAAATTATTTCAAATAATATGCTTATATTTTTGAAACTATTTAGATTCCAAGGCTTATCCAAGAAGAATTAGTTTAAATAATGGCATTGGGTCATCCGTGGGTCATATACTAGGCTTTGTTTTATTATTCTGATTTCTTAATATTTTCTTAACATCTTTCACAGGCAGTGTTTTCATCTCTTTCACAAAGGTAAAAAGTATGGTCTAAACATAGAAGATCTGTGGAAAACTCGAAAATGTGATTTATCTGGTGATTTGGGAGACCGTTTGCAAGAAGCATGGTCGAAGGAACTTAAAAAAGCTAAAAGAAGTGATTCGAAACCATCACTGACAAGAGCTATCGCGAGTTGCTTTTGGCTGGAGTATATGCTTCTAGGGATTGTAATAGGAATACTTTTTATCATAATATGGTATATATTTTTTGTTGATTTACGTAAATATATCTGCTGATAACAGTATGATTCTAAATTCCCTGAAAGTACTTCACATCAGCTATAAAATAATAATATCGCTCAATGTAACGAGAATCAAATGTATTTGAAAATTCCTTGTACTAAATCCCTAATTAAACAACTTATTTTTTAGGCCAATGATACCATATTCTTTAGCTCTGTTCATAAATTATTTTTCAAATGAGAAAAGTTCTGAGTCTTACATGTATGCACACATTTACAACATGATATTAAATTTGTGTATAATTTCTACACCTTTCCTCGTTAATCAGACAGAATTTTACATGGCGATTGTTGGAATGAAAGTCAGAATAGCATGCTGCTCATTAATGTATAGGAAGGTTAGTTTTGTGACCTTATAAAATTTAATATAAAAAAAAATGTAAGACCAATTGAAAATAAACTTGTGATTTTACTAACGAGTAAGTAAAATCACAAGTTTATTTTCAACTGAAATAGTAAACATAATGTTAATTTTTTTAGATGATGAAACTTAGCAGAAATGGTTTGAGTAAGACCGAGACAGGGCAGGTAATAAACTTGATGTCCAACGATGTAGGTCGTTTTGACATAGCAAGTATATATCTGCACTACATTTGGGTGATGCCTGTTGTGATAATTTTCGTTTCATACCTCGTATGGCAGCGAATTGCTTGGGCTACGCTGGCTGGACTTGGGGTTATATTTCTGCAGACTTTGTTGGTACAAAGTAAGTAAATCAAAATAAATTGTCTAAAATTACTTTAACGACAAGGAATCTTTTAAACTACTCGTATTTATACAAAATCGACCTTACCTATTATTTGGATACTTACTAAAACTATTTATTGACAAACCTTTATTTTAAACTTTTCATCCATTGTAGCTTATCTAAGTAACTGGCAAGCTAAACTAAGAGGGAAAATAGCCAAACGCACAGACGAGAGAGTCAAGGTTATGAGCGAACTAGTCAACGGAGTGCAAGTTATCAAAATGTATGCATGGGAAAAACCTTTTGAGAAACTAGTAGAAAAACTTCGAAAGTAAGTCTAATATTCTATTCCAATACATCACATTATTATATTGGCAATGTTGTTCACAAATAGTAGAAATAAATACATACACATTCATATTTATGAATCGTAACTTAATGATTGATTATTTTTAGATTTGAAGTAAAATTTATAACACATACAATGATGATCAAGGGATTCTCTACAAGTATTATCGTATTTACAGAGAGGCTAATTCTATATGCTGCGTTGGTAACATTTATTGCTATGGGTGGAGAAGTAAATTCTGAGATCACCTTCTCTTTGGCTCAATATTATAATTTGATACAAATAGCATGTAACATTTATTTTCCATGGGCCCTTACATTTCTTGGAGAATCTAAAATTTCGGTGGGACGACTGGAAGTAAGTACCTAAATGTGCATTATCAATTATTATCATGCAAGCGTAAAAAGATAAGCAATCAATATTTATAGTGAATACGATAAGAATATGATACTCAATAATAATTATATCAGAACCTATATAATATTCCTTTTATATTCTATGGCACTTAGTGTTAGAAGATTGATGATTTTTCGATGATTTTTGGATAATGGTTGATAATGAATAAAATTTTGATCGTCGCTTGGAAGACATGCGAGTTGTTCCCCATAACTTACGAGTTAATTATTTTTATTTTACAGGAATTTTTACTACTCAATGAAGTTGAATCGGTGGGATACAAAGTTAACAATATCGAATCTTTATCGAATACTAAACTGAATATTAATAATGACAATCACATTAAGCAAACTCTTAAATTAGAACTCACTAATATTACTGCTAGTTGGCAGATTAACCCTATCGTACAAACTTTAAGAAACATAACGCTCGAAGTAAATCATGGAGAATTTGTTGGCATAGTCGGTTCTGTTGGATCTGGTAAGGTATGATAACTTTGTATTCGTAAAGATTTTTTGTTTTTCTTTTATTTTATTTATATAAAGTTCATGGAATTTGTAAAATTGATTACTAAATAAATTATTTGTTATATTTTTCCTGTAGTCATCGTTACTTCAATTAATTCTGGGAGAGCTACAACCAAATTCAGGAAGAATATCTTTGGGAGGTGCAACAGTTTCGTACGCTAGTCAAGATCCTTGGCTTTTTGTAGCGACCGTCCGACAGAATATACTTTTCGGATTACCGTACGACAAGACAAGATACAACAAAGTAAGTACTCGTAAATAAAAAACAACATTTCTGTTACTTGTACTAAATGCTTGTTACTAAATGTCAAACAAGGACTCGTCAATTTCACCTTCAGCAGCTACGTCGACAACACGAACTCCTGAGTCAAATCACTCATTCATTCATTCAAATCTTAAGAGCTAGGCTCTTGTCGGTGGGTAATCGCCATGTTTCTCTGTCCTGTGCTTTACTTTTGACCTCTTGATACGACAAATCACTCATTATTTATTACCCAGACATAATTTGTAAGACGTTAGTCGTAGGTCATTAAGCGGCGACTATAACATTTGTAACAGCAATTAGGATTCCCTATTCAAAATATGTTTGGTTCATACTGCACACAGACATGGCGTAGTCACTAGTCAGCACATAACGAGAAAGTCATCATGGTAAACGATAGAAGAGTTTCATGCATTTGTTAATTTTCGATTATTGTTCAGGTAGTAGAAGCATGTGCACTTCTTCGCGACTTCGAGCAGTTGCCAGGTGGAGACGGCACCATGGTGGGGGAGAGGGGAGCCAGCCTCAGCGGCGGACAGAGAGCTCGAGTTGGCCTTGCTCGTGCCTGTTATAGAGAAGTATGTGAAGGTTGCATAGTTATCTGAACAAAATAAACAAGTGCGTGGACTCTTACTAGTTTCAAAATTGGAATAATAAAATACTCGTATTATATACAGCGGACTTTTGAATTTTGTAGCATTGATCAATAGAACGCGATAGTAATATGTTGGTGCTTAGACTTACGCCCACAGGATAATGATAAAGTTCAACGTTTCTAGATAATATGACCTTATAAATATATTTATAAGGTTGCATAAAACGTTTAAAATATATAAAATTTTTAATAAAAAACATGTTTTAGAAGAAGCGGATATGCTTAGTCATAATTGCAACGCATTTTTTTTCTTTTTAATCATTATAAGTGAAGGTGATAATATTACATATCATATAAAAAGTAAATTCGTTTATCTACATTAAACATAGCAAAGAATTATAGTATTGAAATATTAATTTAATTATTTTAACATTGACTTAACTTGAAACTTTAACTTCAACTTGAATAAGAAGTTTAACTTTTCAGTCTCAATTAGTTGTCTGTTAATAGGCCGACATCTACCTTCTGGACGACCCGCTGTCGGCGGTGGACACGCACGTGGGCAAGCACCTGGTGTCGGAGTGCGTCAACGGCCTGCTGCGGCACTCCACGCGCGTGCTGGTCACGCACCAGCTGCACCACCTCAAGACCGCTGACAAAGTCGTCATACTCAGAAATGTAAGTATATATTGACATAGGCTGACATCTACCTCCTGGACGACCCGCTGTCGGCGGTGGACACGCACGTGGGCAAACGCCTGGTGTCGGAGTGTGTCAACGGCCTGCTGCGGCACTCGAAACGCGTGCTGGTCACGCACCAGCTGCACCACCTCAAGACCGCTGACAAAGTCGTCATACTCGGAAATGTAAGTATATATTGACATAGGCCGACATCTACCTCCTGGACGACCCGCTGTCGGCGGTGGACACGCACGTGGGCAAGCATCTGGTGTCGGAGTGCGTCAGCAGCCTGCTGCGGCACTCCACGCGCGTGCAGGTCACGCACCAGCTGCACCACCTCAAGACCGCTGACAAAGTCGTCATACTCAGAAATGTAATATACAAGGTGTAAAATAAATGAGTGATAATACTTTAAGAGTGTGTATGTAGAGTTTACTCTAAAGTAAGTCTTTCAGTGTGGAGCCACACTGAAAGACTTACTTTCGACTTTCATGTTTCTATGAGAAATGCCTCAATATCATAAATTTGCCCATATAAAAATAAAAACGTTTTTAGTTCTTGTACTTTTTCAGTGAACAATATACATACCCTAAAGTATTATCACTCATTAATTATACATTGTAAACCAAACCTCGTTGAATTTCATCTGATTTTAACACGACTGGAAATATGTTATTATGAGACAACTGTGGCTTAGTGGTTAAGTTGGTAGTCGCAGGTTTGAATGTCGCT
This sequence comes from Celastrina argiolus, assembly GCA_905187575.2. Classification (NCBI taxonomy): domain Eukaryota; kingdom Metazoa; phylum Arthropoda; class Insecta; order Lepidoptera; family Lycaenidae; genus Celastrina; species Celastrina argiolus. Next base: position 10,582,644 of record LR994584.1, read on the forward strand.
GAGAGAACATAAAAGTGTATAAGGTTTCTGGGTCCTGAAAAAGGAAAATGATGTATATAATCATTTAATTTACATTAACCCGGTAACACAAGTTCTTAGGATATACGAAAGATTGACGCATTTTATTTATAGATATACTTAATATAATATTATTATTTTCATTTTAAACAGGGAGAAATAGAAACTCAGGGAAACTTTGAAGAGGTATCGCATTCTCCTCACTTCAATCAGCTACATCGATTTGAAGAAGACGAAAAGGAGATACTCACAGGCGACACAGGACAAACTATTCAGGTAACTCTTATATTGTATCTAAAATATTCACAAACTTTGCTGAAGATCAGGTTAATTATAAAATAATAATAAACAATTTTAACTATCCCTCCAGGAACAAACAAAACCGAATACGGAAGCAGAAGATGCTGATGACGATGAGGACGATGCACAAGAAACAGATGAATTACTCCGTAAAGGTATGTAATATGTATGATGACAATGTAAAATTAAAGAGCATCGTGATCAGTCATGCGTTTCATACAATTTGATTGCACGCTTCTCAATCTCTCCTTAACTTTTTTGTTTGTTATTATAAAATTCAAACATAGATAATAATAGATAATATAAATTAATGTAAACGACCTTCAGTTAGGTATATTGTAATATTCGAATTTCAGATAGTGTTTCTGGGTCAGTATACCTGAAATACTTCAGGGCTGGAGGAAGTTGGATGCTGCTAACATTTACAGTCATTTCAATATTGGTTGCTCAGGTGGTAACATCGGCTGGTGATCTTTGGTTAAGTCATTGGTTAGTTTTTTTTCATTCTCAACATCCTTTATTTAATATCTAGGTATATAATTAAATTACTAAGTTATATTATACTGACGTACTTACGTTAGCATGAATGAAAAAAACTTACTCCGCCTTTCTACAGTCACTTTAGTTTAATTATGGTTATTGTGTGTGTTTTTATATTTGTCTATCCCTTACTACTCTTATCATCATTTTCATATATTTTAGGATGAACAATGTGGAAACAAATCTGCAAGAAACGAATAGCAGTGGGTTAAGAAACTTAGATACTTTTTTACCATCATCTGTAAATAATGCTTCAATTAACTCTTCCACCATAAGAGAAAATAGTTCCGTTGCAAATATTTCAGTAATAGGGACAATGGTAAAGACAGCAATAACACTGGAAGATATTACTAGTGCAAAGGAATTTGATCATTCATACTACATTTATACTTGGAGCGTAGCTTTACTAGGATGTATATTATTGACGTCTGAAAGGTATAGAATATCTTTAATCTCCAGAAAAAAATCTCTAGCCATTTTAAACAAAATTTAATAGTATTTATTATAATAGTGTAATAAGTTTATTATTATTCCATAATTATTATAATTTATAAGCATGATTTGAAAGCTGAATTAGTACACATTTATTTTTTAATTTTTATACAATACTATTGCACGTACTCCTGGCGACTGACAATTAAACATTGTTTAACTTTTCAGATCTCTCATTTTCATGTGGGTTTGCATGCGAAGTTCAATAAAGCTTCACAACAAAATGTTCAGTAACATCCTCACTGCTACAATGAGATTTTTCAATACGAACCCATCTGGAAGAATATTGAACAGATTTTCCAAGGACATGGGTGCTGTTGATGAAATGCTGCCCAAAATGTACATCGAAAGTATTCAGGTATATTTATTCGTAACACTTTTAATATTGTATTCACAGTAATTCGTAATTAATCGTTGAATTAATAATATTATTACAGATAACCATGGTAATGTGCGGTATAATAGCAATGGTGGCAATAGTAAATCCTTACATGGTACTAACAGCGTTGATTTGTGGTGTCATTATGTACTTGTGGTCATCAGTGTACTTAAGCACTGCTCAAATAATAAGGAGGTAAAAACGGGATTTCCATTTTTTAAACAATTAATTTTATTATTATTGATGTATAACTCGTCCAAGAAAGAAAGGTTATGTCGCTTCCTTTGAAAGTAGTTACTCTACTCTCGGCAAAAAGCGAGACATGTTGTAAGTTTGACGAGTATGTGTGTATCTGTCTGAGGCATCGTTGCTACCAAACATATAAACCGATTTTGATCTAGTTTTTTGTTTGAAAGCCAAGCATCAGTTCTCTCACTGCTTAAAATTCGTGGGTTTTTTAAATTTTAAATTTTGATTCCTGTTATAGTTTACTATTCTTCAGTTTACTATCTTTCATCATAAATAATTATTCCTAATTTCAGACTGGAGGGTATATCTCGCAGCCCGGTGTTCTCGCACGTGTCGGCAAGTATGTCGGGACTGGCGACAGTGCGCGCGTGCCAGGCACAGACCATGCTGTGCCAGCAATTTGACGCCAAACAAGACGTGCACACTGCAGCCTGGTATAACCCATTTTCCCTACTATAAACTATTAATATTCTCTAAGCAATTCTTCAGGATAACAATTTGTCTTTCGTTCTTTAGGTACTTGTCTCTCATCACGAATGCTTCATTCTCAATATGGCTGAGTGTCGTGGCGGCAATTTATGTTTTAGTCGTGGCTTATAGCTTCTTGCTTCTAGATAAAGGTAAATTCAATGTAACAATAATCCTCTAAAGTAATAAACCAACTGATATATTTTCTAAGAGCAAAAATGGAACTTTCCTTTTAGTTCACGTATATACATATGTATTTTAAAATAAAACAATAATTCTCAAAAAAACACAAACTACTAAACTGTAACTAAATGTTTTAGGTGACACAAAATCAGGCGACGTTGGTTTGGCTGTAAGTCAAGCAATAGTATTAGTGAATATGTTGCAATATGGAATTAAGCAAATAACCCAAGTGGTGTCTCAAATGACAAGTGTGGAACGAATATTAGAATACACAAATCTTCCACAAGAGACCTCGCCTAACTCTTCACCACCAAAGAACTGGCCACAACAAGCACGAATAATATTCAAGGATCTCTATTTAAGATACGAAAAGGACTCCGACCCTGTGCTCAAAAACTTGAATATAGTCATAGAAAGTTGTTGGAAGGTACATTTCTTGTTCATTAATAGTAAAATATGTAATCGTAAGTCAATAAATGACATGATATTATTTGCATTCATACATTCGTCGTTTGTCGTTTCATCTCTGACGTCTACTACGGGACATGGTAGATAGAGAAGAGATAGTTGCCTCCCACGCTTGGCAGGTGTTCGCACATTGTTACATTGTAAAATGTAAATTGTAATCTGTCACGAATTATAAAGGTGTTTAATTAGAATACAGAAGTAATTTAACTACGAGAATAAACAATGATCTTGTTAAAAATGTGGTTGGATAATTCTCTAGTCAACCTACATATTATTCATTTATAAGATCACGAGACGAATACTGAATATTCAATAAGCTGATAAATATTCTTAATTAGAATAAAGAATAATATTATTCACTTTATGGAATTCCCATTATTCATAATGTTGTTTAAAAAAACACTACAAATGTAATTGACAATAATATTTTACAGGTAGGTGTAGTAGGACGCACTGGTGCAGGGAAATCGTCGCTGATATCTGCTCTATTCCGTCTGGCTCCTATTGATGGTCATGTTTACATAGATGACATTGAAACAGGGGAAATCACGCTAAAAGTATGACTTTTGTTCTCGATTTCTAGACCTATATCGACGATTCTAATAACTTATTTTGCCTAATTTACTTTTTTAGGATCTTCGTTCGAAAATATCTATAATACCCCAAGAGCCAGTACTATTTTCAGCCAGTTTACGGTACAATTTGGATCCATTTGATAAATATTCTGATGCCGATATATGGAAAGCTTTGGAGCAGGTAATACATTTATAAAGAGCAAATTAAATATTGTCTTTGAAATTTGAAATGAGGTTTTCAATAATATTAGATTTGTAATGATAATTTTTTTAGGTGAAACTAAAAGACAGTGTAACATCACTTTCGTCGATAGTTGAATCAGGCGGATCTAACTTCAGCGCTGGTGAGCGTCAACTGTTATGCTTGGCGCGCGCTGCACTCGCCTCCAACAGATTGCTTATCCTGGACGAAGCCACCGCCAATGTGGACCCCAAGTACATAACCCTTACTACGTATCTCTGCCTAGAATGGTTCGCTTGGCCATTAAATAATTTTCGTCTAATATAGAAAGCAGTTGACAGCCTTATTCTTAATATTTATGCCGAGGAGGCCTTATAAATGAATTCGCTTTCTGAGCTTAGTAGTTATGTGTGAACATCATTAGAATAGTCAACAAATTTGGCCCAGCCTCTGTGATAAAACACAAAAATGAAACGCGAAAGCGGGCTGCTGAGCATATTTCTTTTAAATGCGTCTATAGAGTTTTTGTCATAAACGTTTTTAAATTGAAATTACCAGAGGTATAAAAACACCACAACACAAAGGCTCGGCCTAATTTGTTGACCATTCTGATGAAATACACTGGATTCATTTTCAAAACTTAATAATTACTTATTAATACAATGTTTTCCATACAGCACGGACGCGTTAATACAAAAATCTATTCGGGAACACTTTGCAGAGTGTACAGTGATGACGGTGGCCCATCGACTGCATACCGTCGCTGACTCTGATCGCATCATTGTAAGTGACTATACGAATAATAATATTATGGTTTGTATAACCATACTGGTTTGTATAGCTAATCTTAGGAACCGGGTATTACCTCCACGGAGCGCTCTCCCGCAAGAAAAGCAGCTGTCGTCGACAGGATGCTGCGCAGGTTCTGCAGCTGAAAGCACTGGCCGCTAACTGGGTCGCTGCTGTTATCGCCTAGGCGGGTCCGGTGGCCCAGCGCCTAGCGGAGGAGATGGCAACTTGGGGTTTTAGTGCGGTAACCCCGAGTGCGTTCCCTCCCTAGCACTCGGGAGAGTCCCACATATCCCGGCCGACATCCCCAATCAGTAGGGAATCCCTAAAGGATTTCCCCAAGTAAAAAAAAAAGGAACCGGGTATTAGAACCTCAAAGTTAAAAACATCAACAAATAGTTCATGTTTTTTGCGACTCCGTACGCGCAATAACAAATTCCACAGGAACCGAACATTTTGATGTAAATAGCCTATGTTTTAATGCAGACTCCAGAGCCCTAAATTTCATTAAAATCCGTGCAGTAGTTTTAGAGTAGGTTCTTTCGCTTTTATAATATTAGCTTATTTTATAAACTATTTTTATCTTTTACAGGTGATGGAAGATGGCCAAATAGTTGAATTTGGTGCTCCTCATGAATTACTGCAAAAGGAAGACGGTCATTTCATCAGAATGGTCAACGAATTAGGCTCAGCTTCCGAACAAAGCCTACGAGAATTAGCGAAAGTGGCGTTTTTAGAAAGAAATAAAGATGACTCCAATTGAATAAAAATTATAATACAAAATTTGTGTTTCATTTAATTTTTAACCTAAACAGTAGAATTATTTACAATGATGATAATAACAGATTATGAATGTGTTATTAAATTCGTAAAACCATTGGTATGGTCAGATATCATTGGTCAATCCGTCTTAACTCAAAATCAAATATTTATAATCAGAATAAATTTTACACAAAAGTTTTCTGAACGTCGTTTCTATTTTATGCCTACTGCTGATTGGGAACCAGCCCAGCGAGAATTACCAGCGTAAGAAGCTCGCATATTTTACCAAAAAGTTGGAAATACTTTATTTCAAATATATTTCTGCCGTGCACGCTTGACATTGTTTTTAATTTTTTTTATTTAATAATAATTTTATACATTAAAATCGCAACTCCTTTCAGGATTTTCCACAACATATGTTTGGTTCTCGCCCACCACTACGTGAAAAATCGTATACAATATTATTAATTAATAGCCAGCTAGCTCCATTTTGGAACTCCTTTTAAACTGGTAAATAATTATTATCCAATAAGGTTTGCTAACCATAAAAAAGTAATCAGCTCCTGATAATATTTAAAAGGTTATTTATAGTTAAGGTATTATAAGTATTATAAATAAATTGTAATTTTTTGTAAGACAAAATTTCAAATTACCTTCCGCCCTGTTCCAGTAGCTTGACAGAGACAGAAAATTAAGTTATTTTTGATCACATTGTTTCTTTAGCGCCACTATGATCATTGGCAGCTGGCTATGAGCTATCAAGAGTGAAACCCTTGTTCTACTCGCCTAAAAGCTGTAAAACGCTAGAAACGATTACGCACGCCTTATTGTAACTTAGTACCTACATTTTACCCAGCTGTCTACTCGAGGCAAAATTAGCAATATTGACGTTAATGCGCCTGCCACACTCTCGATGAGTAGTATGTGAAGTAGCGAGGAAAGGAGGCAGAGCCGTAGTGTGGCAAGTGGCAAGCAACGTCACTCGTCATAATATAATTACTCAGGACAACATTACGGCAGCGCCAGGAGCAAAGCAACGCGAGTGTGGCAACTGTGGCAGGCGTACAACTGATTTCACTGATCTGGATGTTATTTTTAGATTATCATAGAGCAAATTCGTCATGCCTTATTTTAATTTATTGTTGTAAATGTAAATTTGAAATACAAATATAATATTATTTGTATTTAATATTAGGTACGTTAAGGTACATCTGTTAGTCGAAAAATCATCTGTTCGAAAATGGAAAAATTGATAATATGTACCGCTAAAAACAAATTTATGTGCTAAAATTATCGTAGCTTTTTGGGCAAAAATAGCGTTGTGTGGAACGATTCATAAATGCCATTAGAAGTGATTGAAGCATAAAAACAATCTCGGCTTATTTTCTATAAATCTAAGATAAACATACAGTATTTGAAATATATAATATTTGAGTTTATGTTTTGTCTTTAGATAAAATTTTATCTATATGTTACCGGCGATTTGTATAATTCGGTATTGTATAGAATACCTAGTAAAAAATGTCCAGAACGCCAGGTCATTTTTCCATATATTACCTGACAATTTGGGTGTATTATTAATACTAATACTTTGCCTGGGTTTGCCATACAATACCAAATGCGCAGCTAGTAATTTATGTAATGAGATGAGATAACTACTTAATTATTTTTTTATCAGGACGTATCCTTATGATGTTTACAGAATTCTTAAGTTATTTATAATTTTTTATACCTACAATACTTTTTAAAATAGTATTGTAATAACTAAAGTAAAGCTGCGTATTTAATGTATTTTAGGAATCGTTATTTTTCAAACATCGTCTTTTTTATAGAAAAAACGCCGAATTCCGAAAGACATTGAGAACATAGTTAGTGTCTCTTTCGGCTATAATAATATAGTTGGTATATTCTTAATGACTACGTTTTGGTGGGGTCCCAAAACGTCGGCACGTTACTTCATTAAATGAGAATTCATTTAACGAAGTAACAGACAAATAAAAACCGAGCTTCGAAAAACATTATTTAATTTATATAAAAACGGATTTTTTTAATATAGATATAAAGCTCGTTTTATAATTAATATAACACAGACGGGTAACATTGATAATCCAATAACAATTAAAAACAGATTATTTTCCACATTTCCGGTGAAACAAGAGGTAATCTATAATATCCCTATGAATTGCATACTTTTCCTAGGTAAAGTATGTAATGGACAATAATTTTCATAATATTTTATACATTGCCAGGATGTCCCAGGTATTTTACTCATAAACTAGGTGTTGCATAGAATACCTGAATTATACACACTGCCGGTAACAGATACACGATACAATAATAAGGTATATGCTCAGTTAGTATTGTTATCTAGGCCAGTAAACCGCTTATATAGAGCCAGAACTATTTCACAGTTACTCTTATATTATTATGGATTCTAAAATACACTTAAATCAAAGTAGTCCACAGGAAAAGGGCAACATATTTTCTAAACTGTTACTTTGGTGAGTCGTTACTTAATTTTTTACATCATTCACGTCAATGTTACGTTTGGTTATATCTAACTGAATAAGTAGGTAAATGGAACAATTATGTAAATATCTGATATTATAAATTCACCTATTTAGATTTTACCAAGGCTTACACAACCTCGTTTTGTTATCATTTCGTGACTGTAATAAAATACACGAGAGGTGAGGGACACTTGATCCATATGGGAAACTACATCTCAATTTATAGACCCCGTACGGGCATCTATCTAGTTTTGCAATAGCTATTTTAGTAGCATAATTATCATGCCAGCAATGTTTTCGAAAACCGTGACACCTCTAAGATATTGGATAGTATGTATGTCAGCAGTGAATGCAGCGACAAAAATGCGGCGCGTATCACGTGACACGTGTTGTCTCTTCTAGGTGAGTAGAACATACCGTGGTAGAACCGGCACATATATAAATAAGCCTGCACTTATTTAAAATCCGATCTTGCTCTCATTAAAATGGCTTTCGTTGAATTTTGGTACCTAGTAATTTAGTACTTTTTTTGGTATGTATTTACACGAGGTTTGCTTCATTTCAAAAATAAAATCTATACTCCCAAAAGTATTTATGTCAAAGATCAAGTATTTTAAAGTAGAAAAGTCTTTTAAATATAACATATATTCAGGTTACCAATCCTACGTGGCATTGCCGCGCGGTTTCAAAGTAAAAGGTGGGACAACTGTCCCCAGTTTCCCCTATTCGATAGCTATTATAAGAAAATATAAGTACATTTCTATTTAACATAATGGGACACGCTTATATTATTAATTTTTTGATATAAGATCTCAGATTATAAAACAAAAGACAGAGAGAGCACAACAGTACTCTATACATTAGGATAAAGACCGAAGCCACAAAATTAAATAGATAATCAAAAATGAATAAATATTTTTATAATCAAAAACTTTGAATTTCGAAAGACATTAAGAACGTAACCATATTTTATTTCTATTTTAAATATTCGTAGCTGTCAGTTAAGTCTTAGCACAATATTAAGATATTTGTTTTTATTTGACCCAAATAGGTGGTGTTTTCGCCTCTTCCATAAGGGACACAAGCATGGTATTGTCCTAGAAGATCTATGGAGAGCTCGTACAAAAGACAGTTCGGAATATTTAGGAGATCGCTTGGAAAAAGCATGGCTTATAGAAGTTCAAGCCGCCCGAGCTAACAACACACCACCTTCATTAAGCAAAGCTATTATAAAATGTTTCTGGCTTGAATACATGATTCATGGAATTGGAGTTGGAGTACTTTTTATAGCTATATGGTAAATACCTAACTGTTCGTGACCATAAATCGCAAATATTTTGCTAAAAGTTAAACGGTAACCTTTTTCAGGCCGATGGTACCATACAGTCTAGCTCTATTTGTAGGCTACTTTTCCGGAGAAAAAAGTCCAGAAAATTATATCTATGCACATGTAAATAATTTAGTAATGAATGTGTGTATTATCGCCATACCTTTGTTCATTAACCACTTGGAACTCCTACAAGGATGTGTCGGTATGAGAGTGAGGGTAGCATGTTGTTCCCTTATGTATAGAAAGGTACGTTCTAAGCCAAAGCTTTTAGATAATATTTTACATCACAAAATATAACATCTGTTGAACAAGACCATTTACTGACGAATTCAATACCTTATCTATATGGTATAAAAAATAAATTTACATAGGCTACAAACTTATAACACAAAAACGGGCCGTTAGATGTTTTATTGAGGATTGCAGTTCAAGTATCACTAAATACGAAACGAGTAACTCTAAAAGGTTTCGCTTTAGCTGCAATATGATTCGTAATCCAATCTCAACATTTAATGTACACAATTTTAATAAATTATTTAAATCAAATTTTTGTTATAGGTTCTCAAATTAAACCATCATGGAATGAAAAAGACTGATGCTGGTCAAGTGATAAACTTGATGTCCAACGATGTAAATCGTTTCGATCTAGCATCTTTATATTTGCATTATATTTGGGTGATGCCGATTCTTATTGTTTACGTGTCTTACTTGGTATGGAAGTGTATAGGCTGGGCGACCCTGGCTGGGCTAGTCGTGATACTACTTCAAACTTTATTAATGCAATGTCAGTACACACTTTATAACATTTAAGATGCTTTGTTTGGTCTATGTCAATAAAACAATAAGTACACTGTTTTATATTATATTTACATCATTAATAAATTGTTAAAAATAGATCATTTACTTATAACATAAACGTTGGTAGTAATTTCCGAATAATAATATGGAATATACTTAGTTGGTCAGTAATATCTATAATATTTGCCATGATAAAAGTAGCGTAAGTAAAGATGTTCTGGTTGTAATCTTCTTCTGTAAATCTTTACAAAAATCTTTTCTTTTGTAAACATGCCAAAATAATAGTATTAAATATTATATTATTATTAGAAGAATTGATAGAACAAAATCTAATTAAAGTGCAGAAAACAGAGAAAAGATTTATCTATACAAATTGTGATAATAAATAATGATTTTATTTTAGCTTTCTTAAGTGTTCTACAAACTGGGTTAAGAGTGAAAATAGCTAAACGTACAGATGAACGCATAAAAGTTATGAATGAGCTAGTAAACGGAGTTAAAGTAATCAAAATGTATGCCTGGGAGAAATATTTTGAAAAACTTGTAGATAATCTACGAAAGTAAGTAACAACAACAATAGAGTAATTTCAATAAATATTTAAATTATATGTAAATTATTTGCTTGTTTTAGGCTGGAAATTAAATATATAACAAAAACATCTATGATCAAGGGTTTTTCAACAGCAATAATGATATTTACTGAAAGATTAGTCCTTTTTGCTGCTGTAGTTAGTTTTACATTTAGCGGTGGTCTGGTTCGATCTGAAATAGCCTTCTCTTTAGTCCAATATTATAATCTTTTGCAAAGAGCCTGTAGCATACTTTTTCCATGGGCACTTACATATCTGGGGGAATCTAAAATTTCTGTAAGACGAATAGAAGTAAGTATTTTACATAATTAACATAATGTACCTAAGTATGTATTATGTAAATTTTGTTCTTGAATTGAATATAGTCTACTACTTAAAAATGTAATTTAACTATAATAATAGTATCTTTAGGAATTTCTGTTACTCGAAGAAGGAATCAAGAAAACTTTTATTGAAAAAGCAAACGATAAAAATGGAATAAAACAAATTAATGATATGGAGCTAAAGGCTGCGTATGCTTCGTGGGAATCAAACGCCGGTATCCCTACGTTAAAGAATATAACACTTTTGGTAAAACCAGGAGATTTTATTGGCATCGTTGGCCCTGTAGGATCTGGAAAGGTACTTTGAATAATTTTATATCATATAAAGTCTTATGTCTACTAATAGTAATTATTCTACTTCCTAACAGTCCTCGTTGTTGCAAGCGATTTTAGGAGAATTTCAATTGATGGATGGGGAATTGTCATTGGGAAATGCGAAAATATCTTATGCTAGTCAGGAGCCATGGCTGTTCGCAGGGACGGTTCGTCAAAACATACTATTTGGTTTACCGTACCATCAAACACTATATGACAAGGTAAACATTTAATAAATCGTTACTTTCTACTGTTACGCTTTTAATCCAGTGTTAAATTTTGTCATATTTAGGGTGTGTTTCACCAGGCCATGTTAAAGTTATTCCTTCGTTAAATATCATGTTATCCCTCTCGTATTTCCTGTAAATGGATGAATATAATAATACATGATAATTTAACATGGCGTTAACTTTAACATCGCTTAAGTTATGAAATAGAACTTCTTTCAAAGGTTATTCGAGCCTGTGCACTTCTTGATGACATAGAACAATTGCCGAATGGAGATTTAACAGTAGTAGGAGACAGGGGTGCCAGTCTAAGTGGTGGCCAAAAAGCTCGAGTCAGTTTGGCTCGCGCCTGTTATAGGAAGGTTGGTATATATTTTATATGGGCCTCGAACTATCATGGCTGTCCATTTTTAACCCCTGAAACAGAGAGAAGATACCCCATCTTAAGTTATTTATTTTAAATATTTTTGTGGCTAAATGCTGACGTCATCGAGAGAGTTAAAATCTATAATAATTATCATCAGCTCGTTCTCTAGGTGACAATAAATTAGTTGTTTTTGGCTTTAAATATTCCTAGGCCGACATCTACCTCCTGGACGACCCGCTGTCGGCGGTGGACACGCACGTGGGCAAGCACCTGGTGTCGGAGTGCGTCAACGGCCTGCTGCGGCACACCACGCGCGTGCTGGTCACGCACCAGCAGCACCACCTCAAGACCGCTGACAAAGTCGTCATACTCAGAAATGTAACGTAAACCCTAATTTATTCACAGTTTTAAAAATCATTTTCATACTCATTGTACGATACCCGTGTTTTGAAATAATAATAGATTCTGCACTTTTTTATGAATTAGGGAGAAATTGAAGCTCAAGGTACCTTCGAAGAGATGTCAGAAACAGAGTTTTTCCGGCAGACTTTCTTTGAAAGTAACGATTGTACCGACAATTATACGGGAGAGACAGACTTGAAAAAGGAATATAAATCTCAAGTAAGTACTTCTACTGTTCCTAAAAAGAGTGTTATCAGCAACGAAACAAACTATTTAAAGTCTTATATGAGCAATTAGACTTTTTACAGTCTCTGCTTTTCTTTTATTAGAGGTCATCCAACAACTTTAATTTTGAATCCAAACCCGGTGAAAATGTTGAACCACAAGAAACTGACGAGTTTATTAAAAAGGGTAGGTACTACCTTTTGTATGTTTAATATTACTTTAATTATGTTCTCCAAAAGTGGAATAACTTTGCAACTTCTTAATTCTAGGAAGAGTATCAAACACTGTGTATAAAAAATATTTCTTCAGCGGTGGTAGCAGGAGATTATTGATTTGGGTTCTTCTGACGATTATTCTCGCACAAGTCATTACATCTTCGAGTGACCTTTGGTTTACATATTGGTACGTCTTGTTTTCGTTTAGCTATTTTTATTGAAAACTATTTAACGACATTAACACATTAACGGCAGTAATTAATTTATTCCAACAAAATAGGCAACCCCGCACACACGATTTTCTGTCTTAACATTAACAGAAAAACATGTGTGGGGTTAACAGGAAAACGTGTGGGGTTGCCTAATTTTTGGAATAAAATAACTGCACACTAACTAGGTAGTTCCTAATCAACCAACAACTGAAGTTCTTTACCACAATAATCTTCTACTGAAGTTTACCTGGGTTTTTGACCATAGAGTGTACTAACTATCCAACATTTTTTACAACAAAAGTAGGAGTCATTGTATGAAAATATTATTATAAAATAACATGTAAGTATTGTATTTGTAACTTACACAAACATTATTATACAAAATATAAAAAAATTAACATATAAAAAAATAATATTTTTAATTAAAGACAAAATTTAAATTTATTTGTCTTTCAGGGTTAATAATATTGAGACAACTTTAAAGCAAAATAATGCTATAAAACTTGATAATAATTTTACAATTACATCGCATACCACTGACAGCAAAAATGACTCTACATCTACAGGAAGTCCATTAACAAATAATGCAGAAAATATTAATCATTTGTATTTTATAAACATTTGGAGTGCAATTTTACTAGGATGTATTTTGTTGACAAGTGGCAGGTAAATGGTAATGGAATAACATAATATGTAATATCAATTCAAGTCTCTGACTATCTTAGCTTTTGGAGCTCGTTATATCCAGCGAATTCAAAATAGTAATTTCTTGCAGATCCTTCTTATTCATGGCAATTTGTATGCGTAGCTCCGTAAAATTACATAGCAAAATGTTTAGTAATATACTTACGGCTACAATGAGATTCTTTACAGTTAACCCTTCAGGAAGAATATTGAACAGATTTTCTAAAGACATGGGAGTTGTTGACGAAATTTTGCCAAAAATGTTTCTTGAAAGCATTCAAGTAGGTAAGTACTACCATGCTGTTCTGTAAAGAAGGAAACAGCAAACTTTCAACAACGGCATTGATGTTATTTTAGATTGCTTTGGTAACCTGTGGTATAATAGCAGTAGTGACTATTATGAATCCGTATATGGTTTTGGCAGCAACATTTTGTGGTGTATTCATGTACTTCTGGTCGGTGGTCTACGTTAGTACGGCTCAAAGCATTAAAAGGTAAATTGACTAGTGCATATTTGCAGAATCTACTAATAAGATCTACTAAAAAATCTGAAATACCTTAAGAATGGTTCCAGTCTCGACATAAATTGACTACTTAATTTATGTTTTTAGACTAGAAGGTGTGACCCGTAGTCCTGTATTCTCCCATGTTGCCTCAAGCATGCCAGGACTCACAACAGTACGCGCAAACGACGCTCAATACATGTTACTAAAGCAGTTCGATGAAAAGCAAGACATTCATACTGCAGCGTGGTACGTTCCACAAAACAATAGTTCTGAATTTAAAATATATTATTAGAATAAAATAAAAGTTTAAAAAACTATAACCCGACTTCGCAAAAAGGGGTCTAAAAAGGCTGAAACAAGAAAATAAATCAATTTGAAATCCAGAAATGCATAGGTACAAAAATGGTCAAGGTAGAGCCGAGGTCGGACCCGTTTAACAAATCAAAAATCATGATATTCGTCTGCTGTTGCAATTATACAATCCCAATAGCGGGTGCGGTTATAGTTTTTTAAACTTTTATTTTATTTTATATTTTTCTGTTTCCACATCAAATATAACATTATATTTTCATTAAATTAACGTTAAATTAACCCATAGAAAGTAACTAAACAACTCCTAGATAGGTACTACTTGTACGACCGAATTTTAAACGTTTATTTTGAATTTAGCGATAAAATATAATAATTAATAAAATATTTATATACATATTCGTTATGTGCTTGCCAAGACCTATCTTTTGATACCAAACACGAGACAATTATCATAATTAAATTTTTTTTTTAGATAGTTTTTGAGGTTTAATTTTCAAAATCCAAAATTTTTTGAAAATTTATATAGCCTATGTTACTCGCGGTATCATCACCAATCGATTGATACCTCATTTATTAAAATCAGACAAGTAGTTTAGCCGCTACGAGGGAACATACATACATACATACAAACATACATACATACATACATACATAGACTGCCAAAATCATTACCCTTCCTTTTGGCTTCGCCGAAGTCGGGTAAAAATAAGTTTTCCTGAAATTTTAATCGGCAATTTATACTCAAATATTTGTAAATAAAGTTTTAAAGATAAGGGTTATAGGCTTAAAAAGGTACACCTACCAATAATAAGTCCCATTTCAAATTTAGTCTTAGCTGCGTCGGGACCTCTAAAGTAGTTTCGATTTCCAGTAAATTATATTAGACGCGTCTTTGTCAATTGATGATCTTGTGACGACAAAATTAATTTGTTGCAGGTTTTTAACTCTTGCTACCAATACTTCATTTGCTATCTGGCTCAGCTTCATAGCAGCATTATTCGTGCTAATAGTTACATACACCTTTCTACTGCTAGATGACGGTAAAAATCATTGTTATTTTCTTTTGCCTAGAAGTAATTCTACATTATTTTCTATGCTAAATAATTTAATGGTTGTACTAGGCACTACCAAATCCGGTAACGTTGGTCTTGCTGTGAGCCAAGCTCTGGTGTTGATAAATATGCTACAATATGGAATCAAACAAGTAACTCAGGTGGTATCGCAAATGACAAGCGTGGAACGTGTTTTGGAATACACTAACCTCCCCCAAGAAGAATCACCCAAGACTGCTCCGCCTAAGACCTGGCCAAAAGAAGCTCGTATAGTGATTAAAGACCTTTATCTAAGGTATGACGAGGGTTTGGAACCGGTTCTTCGAAATTTAAACGTCGTCATTGAAGGTGGCTGGAAGGTAATGTTCTAAATTGGTGTTACTTTTTCTTGAATGCTTTCTAATTGCACCTAATCACGCGGTTTTCTTTAGGTTGGAATAGTTGGACGCACTGGTGCGGGGAAAACGTCGTTAGTATCTGCTTTATTTCGTCTGGCCCCAGTTGATGGAAACATTTTTATTGATGACGTCGATACGGGTACAATTCACCTAAAAGTAAGCTTAGAAACGAGTATTGGCGATGAGATAAACTCAATATAGCGTTCTTTTATATTATCTCTATCGAATAATTTTAACATTTATGTAATTAAAATGTAGATAAGTACCCACTTCATACAATATCGTACATAATTATTTAATTTTATGTTAAGGATCTACGTTCAAGAATTTCCATCATACCCCAAGAACCAGTGCTATTCTCAGCGAGTTTACGATACAATCTAGATCCATTTGACCAGTATTCGGATGAACAGATATGGGGAGTTTTGGAGCAGGTACTTTACAATTAAATGTAAATAATTAAATGAATAAAATAATAATACCATGTTGGTATAATATAGATATTGTAGGTACTTAGTTTCACCAATTAAGTAATACATTTATTTTACTTTAGATTTTATTAAACGTACATAGTTTTCTTTTTGTAATCTAGAATTCTCTTAATACCTACTACGTACCATATTATTACAAGTTACAACTATAATTTTATTATAGTATTAATTAGTAGGTATAATATCTTCGATTTTAGAACTTTCAGAAAATAACGATATTAATGAAAGACATCTTTATTAATTTTAGATTGGATTGAAAGACAATACAAAGTCCTTATCATCAATTGTGGAATCAGGTGGCTCTAACTTCAGCGCTGGTGAACGTCAGCTGTTGTGTTTGGCGCGCGCTATACTCGCCTCCAACAGACTGCTCATCCTAGACGAAGCTACTGCTAATGTGGATCCTATGTAAGCCGATTCCCATATTACTACTCAGTTACTCTTCATTTTTTTTTATGTGCAAACGAGAAGGGAACAACCGATTGTCACGTCACGTTAATAATCTTTCATAGATATCACACCAAACTGCGAACAAAAATATTGCGTTTTGCGAGAAAGACATAGATAATTTTATTTAATTGCTTAAATTACGACGTTTTAAGTCCTATAGACAAAAAGGAAGTTTTTAGAAGTCTCATCTTTTTGATTTTACTGCGCCGAAAAGTAAAGAAATTAAATATTCATTCAATAACCTAATTGTTTATTTTTCTAGGACAGATGAACTTATCCACAAATCTATTCGTCAAAACTTTTCTGATTGCACGGTGCTGACTATCGCGCACCGTCTTCACACTATTGCTGATGCTGACAGAATAATTGTAAGATTTATATATCTTATACATATACATATCTATATCTATGTATAATGTATTGTCTATGTCGTAGTCTCCATCGTTGCTAGGATGGGGCTCCCATATTTCACTGATATAATATATATGAGTCCCTGCATGGTCACTTCCACTAGCTGCTACTAAAATGTTACTACGTACTGCTTAATAAATATTACTGTGGCTTATTAAGTTCTGCCACTTGATACGAGAGGGCGCTTATGAGGATATACTTTACTGTTACTAGACATATTGTAACAAAATAAAACTAAAATGGAACAAATAAAACAGCTATTAGTAAATCTGCAACAAGAAATAAGACAGCAAAAATTAGACATATTAGAAATGAAGAAAGATATAACGGACACAATTATTAACTATATTAATGAAAAGTTTGGCAACCTGGAATTCAAAAACAAACTTTTGGAGACAAAAATAGAGGAACAAAGCAACAAACTAAATTACCTGGAAAGATACATAAGGCGCAAAAACCTTGTCATGTTTGGGGTAGAAGAACAAGAAAAATCCTATCATGAACTAGAGGAAATAATTATAAACATAGTAAAAACATACTTACTACTTCCTTGCGATAATAACAACATTGAAGCCGTCAGGAGACTAGGAAAGAAAGGTCAAAAGGTGAGGCCGGTTGTGATTTCGTTTAATACGATGGGATATAAATTAAAAATTGAGAAGAACAAACACCTTTTACACAAAACCTCATACTACATAAAACAAGATTACCCAATCGAAGTCCTTAACAAACGCAAAGAGCTGCAAACTCAGCTGGAAAAGGAAAAAGAACAAGGTAAAATAGCCTTCATTAAGTATGACAAACTCATTGTACTAGACAATTATAAGCCGGACTCCCCTCGCAGTCAGAACAACAAAAGATTTTTTTCTGAATCCCCTGAAATAAATACCGTCGGGCAACAACCTCATCATAGTAGAAAACAACCACCCAAGAAAAATAAGCCTGTTAACATAAAAGAGTATATATTACAGAAACCAAAACGAATCTTCACTCCAAACGACACCTCTACCAACCATGCCAAAAAAACTGAACACCACCATGTGTAGCAATCAACGATGGACCCTCTACCCACCCCTCATCTCCCAATACGGCTGGTCACCGCGGGAGAGTTCGACCACAACCCTCCAAAGAAAATAACTAATATGAAGAAAAATAATATAAGTATTTGTACCTTCAATGTTAAGTCTCTAGCGTCAGCAGAAAAACTAATCGAGCTACAAGAAGCATTAAAAAACATTAATCACGATATAATAGGACTCAGTGAAGTGCGCCGTTTAGGAGAAAGTATTATTGAAGACGACGAATATATTCTATACTACCTAGGTAAAACTAAAGGCCTATACGGTGTCGGTTTTCTGATCAAGAAAAAATATAAAGAAAACATAATAAAAATCACTGGAATCTCCGATAGAGTATGTATGTTAGAAATAAAACTTGAACACTTACTTTTCGCAATAATACAGGCTTATGCACCAACCGAGAACTCGTCCCAAGAAGACATAGACAATTTCTATATAGACTTATCAAAAGCTCATGACTCTACATCTACAAATTACATTATCGCTATGGGTGATTTCAATGCACAAATTGGATTACCCCAAAATCATGAAAGTGTAGTAGCCGGGAAATATGGCTATGGGAAAAGGAGTAAACGTGGAGAAAGACTCATCCAGTATGCATATGAATACAACTTAAAAATAGTAAATACAATGTTTCAGCTAAAAGATGCAAATAGATGGACGTGGATCTCTCCAGATAAAAACACTAGAAATGAAATTGATTACATCATGACCACAAAGCCTCAATTTATTTCTAAGTATGAAGTACTCACCTCCTTCCCGTTTGGATCAGACCATAGGTTACTAAGAGCGACAATTAGCCTGAAATCAAGTAGAAAAAACAGAAAAAACTTCACTCAAGCACGAATGACGCTAAAAACATTGAAAGAGAAAGACATGTATCTTAATTGCTTCCGTAACTCTATCCCAACATTGATTTCCACAAACGAAAAGTATAAAGCAAATGAATACTGCCAAGAAATTATTCAATCTATAATTCAAAGCATAAAAAATATTAGAAGCAAGGAAAAGAGAAAAATCTTATCGCAAAAGGCCCTACAACTCATGAAAGAGAGAAGTGAATTACAAAACAAATCAAAGCTAAACAAAAAAGATAAAGAAGAGTTAAAACATCTATACAAATTAATCAACAAAGAGATAAGAAAATGCTATGATAGGTACAGAATAAATACTATACAAAGACACATGGAAAACTCTAGATCCACCAAAAAAGCATATGCATAGTTAGATAGATCAAAGAAATGGATTCCATCGTTACGAGTCGGCTCTACCAAAACTAAGTCCCGTGAAGACATCATAAATACAGCTACGAGTTTTTATGAAAAATTATATAGTCAACCAGACTCAATACAAGAAAAGGATGATCAATACTATCTGTCAAAGAATACATTACCGGTACAAACATTCACAGAGCCTGAAATCTTAAAGCAAATAATGAAACTTAAGCCGGAAAAGAGCCCAGGACCTGACGGAATTACAAACGAATGTATTAAAACAGCAAAAACTCTGCTATTAACACCTATCACTCTACTATGTAATAAAATACTCGACGAAGAAGACGTGCCACATCTATGGACTGAGTCACAAATCATTTTACTTTATAAAAAGGGTGACCCAGCAGATATAGCGAATTATCGTCCGATCAGCATGATGCCGTGTCTCTACAAACTATTTGCTTCCTGTCTCTTAGAAAGAATATCCCCAGGTATAGAAGAGCACCAACCGATCGAGCAAGCCGGATTTAGAAGCGGTTTTAGCACTGTTGATCATATACATATGTAGTTGAACAAGTGATAGAGAAATATCAAGAGTTCCGAAGACCATTATACGTAGTGTTCATAGATTACAAAAAGGCTTTTGACTCTATCACACACGACAGCATCTGGAGAGCACTGAGAAGCCAAAAAATAAATGAAAAATACATAAGTATCTTAAAAAACATCTATAAAAAATGCTCAAGTAGAGTTAAGCTGGATAGAGCAGGTACAGTAATCAATATAAAACGAGGTGTGAGACAGGGTGACCCGATCTCTCCTAAATTGTTCTTATCAGTTTTACAATATGTAATGACAAGCTTACCGTGGTCCAAACAGGGAATTGATATTAATGGAATATACTTAAGCCACCTAAGATTTGCGGACGATATCATCTTGTTCTCAGAAACACCTAAACAGTTAAACAACATGATTGACGACTTGCATGAAGCCAGCATAAAAGTAGGGCTGGAAATGAACCTCGACAAAACCAAAGTTATGACGAATGCACGGATGGTACCTATTCTAGTAAATAATATTCCCCTTAAATTTGTACAAAAGTATGTATACCTGGGTAAGAAGATTTCGTTTAGTAAAGAAAAAAATGCAGCTGAAGTGGACAGAAGGTTAGCAATCACTTGGAGCAAATACTGGGCCCATAAAGAAATTTTTAAATCACAACTATCGTTAAGTATAAAGAAAATTGTTATGGACACAGAAATATTGCCATGTCTTACTTACGCTTGCCAAACCTGGACTTTCGACTTCAAAACCCGAAACAAAATTGAGACTACTCAAAGGCGAATGGAGAGAAGTATTTTGGGAATAAAACTGAAAGACAAGGTGAAGAATAGTGACATCCGCAATAAAACAAAAGTAAATGACGCTCTATTATTTGCACTGAGACAAAAATTTAGATGGGCAGGTCACGTTGCTAGATAAAAGGATGAAAGATGGACCAAAAGAGCAGTGGAGTGGACCGGACCTCAAGGCAGTAGAGCAAGAGGCCGCCCGTGTGCCAGATGGGCAGACGAGATAGTCGCGACGGCAGGACCACGATGGCTGGCCACGGCTACAAATAGAGAAAAGTGGCATTCTTTGGAGGAGGCTTTTACCCGAAGGGGGTCCATACAGAATAAATGACTTTTTATGTTAACATAGGATTGTATTATGATAATATTGTAGTGTAATTATGTTTTTTTTGTTCATTCATATTTTTCTATTTTGTATTTAATATTTCACTTTCTTTTATTATTTTGTAATTTTATTGTAATGTTAAATCATAATCAATCCTTATCATTATTTTGTTATTCACACAATATGTAATTTAATTTGTATTGAATTCAATAAAGCTATATTATTATTATTATTATGTTTGTGTATAGATTCCTTGCTCACGGGCAATAAAATCCCGGACCTTTGGAAGGCATGCGTGGGGCCGAAGCCAACAATATTATTATTATTATTATTATTATTGCTTCAGGTGATGAAAGAAGGACAAATCATTGAATTCGGTCATCCACGGGAACTGTTGCAGAATAAAGACGGCCACTTTCTCAAAATGGTAAAAGAAATGGATCCAACGTCTGAACAAACCTTTTGAAAAATATGCGAGTAAATAGTAATTAAACTTATAACAATAAATTGTTGTTTCTTTAAAATAATATTATCAGACTAGCTTCCAGTAAACTGTTAAATACACCTAGGTAGTAGGTGTTGTAGGTAGATCACAAGTAAAACTGTTGTACTTGTGATCACTTCTACTACCTATGTACATCCACATATTATCTATATTAACCTACACTAACCTGCACGACATATTTGTCCTACAAAACCTTTGTTCAAAGCGTTCCCTCTTGCCAACATGTATCGATAACGAGGTCATCTTAAATTATTAGTATCCAGCTAATTTTGTTTTTATTACTTACTTTATATTAATGTAATTCAACAGACATAATTATCCTACAAATTGCGTGGTACGTAATCCCGGTCCTACGCTCGAAAGTTATCAATAGAACGCTTTTAGTGGCAACACCAGGAACAAAAACTAGTATCCAGTTTAGAAATTATAAAAAAAAACTTGCCAACATTGCACAGTTGAGTTTGACGTTTGACAGTTGTCAATAATAGTTTGACACAGGTAATTCGTTCTCCACTTTTATTTTTCATGGTAAAATTTATAAAATACTATTTTATTTTCTGAGTTATGAATAAGAGAGATCTATTTAAAACATGGCTTTAAAAAAGGTGAAAGGAAATATAGAGAGGATGTTCGATAAAAATCTAACAGATCTCGTTCGTGGTATCCGAAACAACAAAGATAATGAGGTAAAATGTTTCTATTGGAATTAAAATGTTTCTTTGTATAAATACGTAGATATTTGTACTATATCTCTTTATATTTTAGGCCAAATATATAGCCCAGTGTATGGAAGAAATTAAAGTGGAATTGCGACAGGATAATATAGCAGTGAAAGCGAATGCCGTCGCGAAGTTGACATATGTAAGTAAATAATAATTTTACGGCTGTAGAAAATCAATATATGTAACAATAATATATAAATAACAATACTATCTTGCAATGACTCTGCGAATACCGTTCGTATGTATTAACACTAAATAGAAAGTAATTTTCAAATAAATGTTTGTCAATCAATAACTGTTTCATAAAAGACCAAACAACACATACAGAATGTATTTTACATTCAATTTAAATAAGTACGAACCATTTCAGATACCTATATAAAAGGTATTTCTGAAATATCCTCTGCTAACCTTAACTTTTTATGATAAATAATTCTAATTTAATTAACTTTTATTTCAGCTTCAAATGTTAGGATATGATATATCATGGGCTATATTTAATGTAATAGAAGTGATGAGTTCAAATAAGTTTACATATAAGCGTATTGGATACTTAGCCGCCAGTCAATCATTCCATGCAGATTCCGAATTGCTTATGCTCACAACTAATATGATAAGAAAAGATTTAAATACCCAAAATCAGTATGAAGCCGGTTTGGCTTTAAGTGGCCTTAGCTGTTTCATTTCTTATGATCTAGCCAGAGACTTAGCTAATGATATTATGACATTGGTAAGTTCATTTGAACAGTTTCTCCTGAAATTATTTATTAATATGTAACTTAATTGGTTTGTTTCCTAGTAATATTGTCAGTAAAACAAGTTTTATTTCAAACCAAACCATTATATTGTTTATTTTCAGATGAGCTCCACTAAGCCCTACCTTCGAATGAAGGCTGTTCTAATGATGTATAAAGTGTTTCTTAGATACCCAGAAGCTCTAAGACCAGCTTTTCCTAAATTAAAAGAAAAATTGGAGGACCCAGATCCAGGTATACTAACATTTTTTGTCTCAGAACATATGTATGTTGTAGACCATATTCTAATTATAATAGAATGTTCTGCAATATTAAACATTAAATAAGTATATTATTTTTACTTTGTACAAATTTCATATTTGGTACAAGACAACACAAGGCAAGCTTATTACCATAATATTACAATTTTTTATATAAGAAACAATACTTTATAACACTTACATTATTATATTATTTCAGGCGTTCAGTCTGCTGCTGTGAATGTTGTGTGTGAGTTAGCTAGAAAGAATCCTAAAAACTACTTATCTTTAGCACCAGTTTTCTTTAAATTGATGACAACCTCAACTAACAATTGGATGCTTATCAAAATTATTAAATTGGTGAGTACTTGCCATATCTATATTACAATAAACTACTGTTTTGTAGGATAGCAAAAAAAATATCATCAAATCAAAAAGCAGAAGTTATCTGCAGTGAGTTAGGTTTAATTCTATATTCTATTGTGATAAACAATGATTTTTATATAAATATGAATTCTTCACAGTTTGGTTTAATGACTCAGTATGAACCAGATATCGGAAGAAAGATAACCCAAAGCCTCATAGACCTTATTTGCAGGTATCCATAGAAAGAAGCAGATTTAGTGGCTAGTGCTATTCACTACACATATTTTATTTCAATCACAAATGAAAGCTTAACCATTATTGCAGTGCAAATATATGCATAGAAGAATACTGGCATATTCTTTAGTAACATTAGTGAAATAAAATCTAAAACTTTTCATTACACAAAATCTAAACTACATCAAATATAAACTAAGTGTACATGAAATTTTTTTACATCACATTTACACACAAATTATAATTGGCATGTCACTATTTCTTTTTGTTGCTTAATGCAATAAGGGAAATTCAAAACACAAACAAAATAATCCTAAAATCAAAAAGAACTACGCAAAGGGGCGCCAATATACATAACATTCATATGCTAGTTTTATGTAGACTCATTGTATTTGTTCCAGTTTGGTGCCTTAACCCCATTAGAGCCCCGTCTTGGGAAGAAACTGATAGAACCATTAACTAATTTAATACATAGGTGAGTTAGATATAATGGCCCATGTTTGTAATTGGTTATTTATTTATCTCTATGGGGTAAAGGGATGTCAGTGCTAAAGCGATGCTGGTTCTAGAAAGTAAATTGTCGGGACAAAAGTAGCGTAACTCATAATTGACATTATACGAAAATGAATAGTGAAGTCTAGAATATAAATGTGTAGAAATCTAGTTTAAGGTTATTTTGCATTACACTAATGTTAAATTTAAGTAATGTTTGAGTCATATTAATACAAAACTTGAGTTACGACATTTTTAATCTAACTGCCACAGATTATAAAACATATTGCAAAGCGCAACAAACATAGCTGAAGCCACTAATCCAAATACAAAATCAATTTGAAAATGAAAATACTACGATACCCGAATGACATTAAAAACTTATCTTGATTATGTTCTATTTTAAATGTTCTTAATATCTTTCGGGAATTGACGATTTTCATTGTCAACTGTCTCAATTGTTTTTGCATTTGCTTTAGTAGCTTCACATAGATGTTCGCAGCACTCTATCAGCCTGTTGCTATAATCTGAGCTAAAAGCCTATACATTTTAAACCTTTGGTTAAAAAAGGTTCTTCCTTCACAGCTTTTTTCATTTGTTCGTATTGGCTTGAACAGTTATAGTTGTTTGTATAGAAGTGTCACACCGCTTGTTGTGTTACTTATCAGTTTAGATAACCTTTCGTGTATATATTTGTGTGGGAGTAACACTATAGTTTTACGTCTTTTATCAATATGCCTGTTTTCGGCTTATGAATTATCACTGGTTTGATTTGCATGGAGTAGTTAATTACTTATTGCAATTTTCACACAACACTTTTGATAAATTGAATGTGTATTTGTATCAAATTAGTTAAATAATTTACTTATTATTATTATTTAAACATTCATAATTGTTGAGAATGTAAACTCATTAATTTTTATTGTATTTTTTATGTTAACTTGGTATGAATTTGCAAGAGTATTCAGACTTAATTAAATGTACTGTAATTTAGTCACATTAAGCAATTAAAGTAACAATCGAAGACATGAATGGATGAAGATGATATGTAGCAAAATTATGATTTTGAGAAAATTGAGTTCAAACTGTCACTTCAACATTTTAGAATATGTTGTAATGTATTAAGTACAATAATGTAAAGATCCATCTCTAGAATCAATGTACTTAATGCATTACTACATATTCTAAAATTTTTAAGTGACTAAGCTGACACTCAATTTTCTGGGTAATTTTTTTTGCGAAATTTCACCTTCGTCGATTCATGTCTTCAATTAATATTAGTAAAGGAACGATAAATTATATTTTTAGTAAAACCTATAGTTATACTGATACTAATATGATGTAAATAATAAATATGTATTGTTCTCGGCAAACGAGGCTACCGGCGACGGCGACCGGTCGCAACCGCTACCCAACGTATAATTTTGTCTACGTTTGGTGTCGTTTGGTGCTACCGGTATCTCTTTACGCCCACTTACACCCAATAACTCTGGGTTAAAGTGTTAGAATATCTAACTCTAAGGTCCACTTGCCCTAAATAACTCTGGTTTAATGGAAAAATATTTAAGCTGAAGTTAACTCCATTAATTGGTGCTTATTTCGACTGGCGCAAGTGAGCCCAAGTGATACGAAATAGTCGCTTTGGATATCAGATTATATAACAATAGGCAGATAAAGCGTACCGAACACGTAGATGAAGCCTCAACAAATACATATTATGTATTAAATTAAAAGTGAATACAATATCACAATGAAAAACGGCAATTCCCGGAATGTTCTTGATGTTTGAGAATCGTCGTTTTTATTAACGCTTTTATCAGCTTAATCGGTTGTATGTATGAATCTATGCATGTATATTGTATACGTAAAACGGAACAAACTACTGATGTCTGATTATTTTGAAATTTTTCTAACGTATCATGTTCCAATGACAATGCACAAAAAAAAACGATTATAATATTACTAATTCATTGTGAAATTTAATTCGCTGTTGTACTTTAATCCAGATCAGGGATGAAATTGATATGACATTTCGGATACGGATGTGGATATTAAATTATTTCGGATTATCCGTTTGTTTCGGAAAATTTCGGTTACGGATATTACATTTTGGTTTCCTGTTTACAGTAGACAAACTTTTATTTCGGATTCGGTTACGGATATTACATTTTGGTTTCCTGTTTACAGTAGACAAACTTTTATTTCGGATTCGGTTACGGATATTACTTTACACGGATATCCGATAGTTTCGGTTACGGTTACGGAGCTCCCTAACATCCCTAATCGAGATGTTATGTGCGCTCTACCTGTCTATTGTTGTATAATCTCAGCTAGAGATATTGAGTACCTTGTGCATTGACAGTACGTCGGCCATGTCTCTCCTGTACGAGTGTATAAACACGGTGATCGCGGTGCTGATCAGCATCAGCAGCGGCATGCCGGGCCACGCCGCGTCCGTGCAGCTGTGCGTGCAGAAACTAAGGATACTCATAGAGGACTCCGACCAAAACTGTAAGTAATCCCTTCCCTAATATAAATGTGGATTCGCCTCTGTGGTCTAGTGGTTCAAAGCTTCGCTCTCGACCCGGAGGTCCTGAGTTCGATTCTTGCGTTGAAACAACAAAAATCACCTGTTTGTCTAAGAAGAAAAATGATCCATGCGTCGGATGCGTATGTAAAAAGTCGGTACTGCGCCTGTCGTGTCGGTTATCCGTCCCACTGGGCTACGACAGCGAAGGAAGAGAGAGTGATTCTGTGTATTGCGCACACACTCGGGCAATATAAAATAACTCTTGCGTAGGTGGCCTGGTTTCAATGAAACCGGCCACCTACCGGTGTGATAGGTATTATTATTATAAATGCGATCTCTGTAGCGCAGTGGTGTAGCGCGTAGTTGCTCAAGCCGGAGGTCGCAGGTTCGAATCCCACCGAAAAGTTTCAATGTTCCTGGGTCATGGATGTGTATTAAATTTGTGTATAAAAATTTACTATAAAAGTATTAAATATATACCTGTATCACAAAATATAAGAGCACCGCGCTCAACCAATGAACCACAAAGGTCGTCGCCACACCAACCACAAAGCTATATCATCATCATGCAGTTTAATGTGCAGAATTTTATGATAATAAAGAAATTCCTTCTTTTCTCGTCCATAACACTTTATTCAATCATTTTATGATAATAAAGAAATTCTTTATTTTCTTGTCCATAACACTTAATTCAATCATTTTATGATAATAAAGAAATTCTTTATTTTCTTGTCCATAACACTTAATTCAATCATTTTATGATAATAAAGAAATTCTTTATTTTCTTGTCCATAACACTTAATTCAATCATTTTATGATAATAAAGAAATTCTTTATTTTCTTGTCCATAACACTTAATTCAATCATTTTATGATAATAAAGAAATTATTTATTTTCTTGTCCATAACACTTAATTCAATCATTTTATGATAATAAAGAAATTCTTTATTTTCTTGTCCATAACACTTAATTCAATCATTTTATGATAATAAAGAAATTCTTTATTTTCTTGTCCATAACACTTAATTCAATCATTTTATGATAATAAAATTATTCCTTCTTTTCTTGTCCATAACACTTTATTCAATATTTTTTCTGGATTTTTAGTAAAATATTTGGGGTTGCTGGCGATGTCTCGTATACTAAAATCGCATCCCAAATCTGTGCAAGCGCACAAGGATCTTGTGCTCGCTTGCTTGGACGACAAAGATGAATCTATTAGACTCAGAGCTCTGGGGCTACTCTATGGAATGGTAAGTTGTTTTCTACTAACCCACGAAGGCTAGAATGTATACAGAGAGAGCTTCCAATGTAAACGTGCAAACGACACATCACTTGACCGATAAATAAACTAAGTTTTAAGGTGACGCCTCAAGCGGGCATAACTGATTTGCTAGATTTTTTAGTTTATGAATAAAGAATAACCCTTTCAAAATAGTTAATATATTTAAAGATATTGCCAAGATAATTTTCAAAATTTATATGTAATCAGATGTCCTCACTCGATTAAACAAATTGCTGAAAACATCTCGAAATAAAAGTCTTAATTCAATAATTTAGGAAGAAAATCTGGGACGGTGTGGTGCCTAGAAGAGCCAAGCGAAGCGCAAGGAACCTACCTTTTCTCAAAACGTTTTGTTGTTTTTTTTATTATATTTTTACAAGATATGTTTGAGGTTCCTAATAAATTCTTTTAATTTATTACTAATGCCAAATGTTACTTAGTTGTCTAGCATTCTAGGTTTTGCCTTACCTGTTTTTTTCGCGTTAAAACAAAATAAATGCACGATATATCAATTATTGTGTTGTTCACATTTTATTGCAAATCTCACGGGTATACGTTCTAGCAACTTCACACAGCCAATTTGAAAACTGAATACATGTTAACAAACTTGAATATTTCAAGGTTTCAAAGAAGAACCTCATGGAGATAGTCAAGAAGCTCATGATACACATGGAGCGGGCAGAGGGCACGTTGTACCGGGATGAGCTGCTCACGCGCATCATCGAGATCTGCTCGCAGAACAACTACCAGCACGTGGTGGACTTCGAGTGGTACATCACCGTGCTCACCGAGCTCATCGAGATGGAGACGAGCGCCAAGCACGGTACATGATTACTCTTATTTATTTTTGTAACAGATGTATTTGTCTCTACACTATTTATTTATTATTATTTTAAAATCTACACTATTACAGAGAGACAAATATCTCGCTAAATTGTTCATTCAATGTTTTTTCACTTCATTTTATCACACTCCAAATAGTTTTTATTTTATCAAATTTTCTATCATATTTAATTTGATTGTCCCATTTGCGCAGCGCTGCCACGAGGCAGCACTGGCAGAGTCGCCATGCAATGTGCAGGCTTGGGGAGATGTATTGTTCTCGACTCGTCGTTTAATAACTTAGTTAAAACCGTTGACAACCATTGCTTTTAGTTATAGCAAGATAGGTTACGTAATTCGGAATCCATCACTTTCATACGAATCCGTAATCCGCCTATGTAATAAGAATCCGTAATCCGTTACTGTTATACGATCCGTTATCTCTGTGAATATTAGCTTCTAAGTTCTACCGTTTTTTTATAGAGATCTTTGTGGGGATAGGAGTAAATAACAACGTACACACATAAAGGTTTTTTTTTAATTAATTATACCCTCTTTAAAAAGTACTCGCTTCATTTATTAATATAATATGTTAATACCGCAGGAATAGCAATTGCGGCGCAACTGATGGAGGTAGGGGCG
This sequence comes from Celastrina argiolus, assembly GCA_905187575.2. Taxonomy (NCBI): domain Eukaryota; kingdom Metazoa; phylum Arthropoda; class Insecta; order Lepidoptera; family Lycaenidae; genus Celastrina; species Celastrina argiolus. Next base: position 10,612,428 of record LR994584.1, read on the forward strand.
CGGGTGGCGGAGACGCGCACGTTCGCGGCGCGCGAGTGTGCGGCGCTGGTGTCGCGCGCCGCGCACGCCGCCCCGCGCCCCGCCCACCGCGAGGTCCTCTACGCCGCTGCGTTTGTGCTGTCCGAGTATTGCACGTGAGTATTTTATATCCTTATAACACACGCCGGTGGCGTGGGGTTTTTATGACTCCATTCCTATTCTTCACTTCACGACTACTTACTTTCCAAAAAACAGCCCTCTGAAAGAAAATTAGCCATCGTCACTGAGAAAAACATGATACTGATTATTATACATCACGTCAATCCTAAGTTAGACTTATGTTATGGGTATCAACGGATATATTATGTATATTTCATTTTAAAAGTATTTCTTGTTTGGTAGTGACTAGTGCTACAATCTGAGTTACAAAGTTGAGTTTTTTTTGCCTTAAAACGTTTGGTAAAACGTTTAAAAATTATATTACAGGACTCGAGTCAGTGTTGTTGTCAACACTGACTCGAGTCAGTGTTGACAACAACAGTCAGAGTTATAAAAGAAACATAATATACAAAATTTGCACTTTCGAGTATTCTTCTCCTTTTTGGAAGTCGGTTAAAAGATACAATTGTTTCTATAGCGAGGATCAAATGGAGGATGTGATGCGCGAGAGCATATCGCCGCTGCTGGCGTGCGCGGCGCTAGCGGGCGGGGCGGTGCGCGCGCGGGCGGTGTGCGCGCACGCCGCGCTCAAGCTCGCCGCGCGGCTCATGCGCGCATACGAGCAGCGCGGACAGAAGGACCAGGCGCTCGCTGTGAGTATATTATATAATAGAAAATGGATCACGCTCAACAAAAGCTTGGGACCAGGTGTCCAGTACCAATCAAAGAGTTTTTTTTAATATATATTTTAGAGGAAGTAAAACTGTTTACAATTCCTAAAAAACTGTTTTTAGGATCATTTGCACTGCTTGTAGAAATATAAGTAAAGTTGAAAAAAAAATATCAAGCTCGATTCTTATTAGAAGTTTTTTCATTTATTTTAATTAATATCGTCGAGATTACAAATTTTAAGTTTGTTTCTTTCAAAATGTGAACTACATTTACAACCGATAATTTCAATTTTCATTTAAAACTCATACCCCCAACCAGGTGCTGCACGAGGCGCTGGCCGGCTTCAAGGCCCTGCTTTGCAGTGAGGACATGGAGGTGCAGGAGCGCGCGCACACCGCCAGCACGCTGCTGGCGCTGGTGCTGCAGAGGATCGACCCCACCCACCCCGCGCTCGACTTCCTCCCGGAGCTCGCAGCTGTCGACGACCAGAACCTCATCGCGCATCATAAGTGAGTTGGGCTGATCTAAAACTTTTGTTTTCTAAGTTCAAGTCGGTCAAAATTAGACTTAGGCAGTGGACAATAAGAACCTTATAGCGTATCAGAAGTGAGATCTTATGAAAAAAAGAAGGTAGAAAATCACTACTACTATAACTTTGGAAATGTGTATAACTACTTTTTCTCATTTGAGAAATGTATTTTTTTTTTATCAAAAACTAAAAATATTTATTTTTGGTTCTTAAAATTTCTTCCTTTTTAGTCGCAAGTCGCAAAAAAAAACATTTAGCCTTTTTACAACCTGTATAAAAACTACCTGTCCCAGCCAACTTTGTATCTTGAGACATTGCCAGCAGCATCACCTAACGGGGCCAATCAATACACTAAAACCCACAATCATATTTTCAAAATTATAGATTATTGATCAACTTAATTTTGTTTTGGTTTATTGGCCAATTAATTTGATATGTCAAATCAAAAAGTAACATATTCAATTAGCGCTCAACTGGGTTGTATAACTCATTTTTTTTACCTTTATAACTGACCGATAATGTTAGCCAAGTAAGTCGATTCATGTTTTTTTTTGTTGCTAACTTCGTCGTCATACTTTCAGCAACGGTTTGGAGGGCGAGGAAGAAGTATTGGAAGTGAAGACGGACTTCAGCGGCGGTCTCATAGAGGAGCTGTACTTGATGTTCGACGGCGAGCTGAAGCCCGTTGCACCGAAGGCGCAGAAGAAAGTGCCCATGCCGGCCGAGTGCGTATACTTGTACTTCTGTTATTAAACCAAGAGCATGTCTAAGGTCGATTTACACCAAACCATGGCCTACCATCCCATACAATCTATCTTTAATACAAAAAAAATGCAAAAGACGTCACTACTATTAACGTTTGTAGATTATAAAATGTAAATATGCCGAATTAAGTACAAATATTTACATTAAAATAAAGATATGCATATTATTAAGCATAACATCACATTAAGCTAAATTCGACTCCTTAATTAAGAAGAAGATACGAAACGAAATTAGTAATTAGTATTTTCCAATGTTGGTGCTAGATGGCGGTTTCCCGAACGTGCCAGGAATTCAAAAAAAAAAACAAAAATAGCCAATCGAGTTGCCAGTATTAGGGTGAAACTATTTTCTAGTACTAGGTCGTGTCTCTGTTATTTATCTACTTTGTGACCAAACGTACATAGAGCTAGAACAAGACAATTCTTTCGTAATCTTTTCTTGTAAACGAAAGCTAGAGGTCTCGATATACATCAAACGAACATAGAGCTAGAACAATCGCTAGAACACAAGAACGCTTTGATGAGACAGCTCAGTGGCGCGAGCACGTCTGAACACGCTAGAACGCTCTATGCAACTGTTCGCACGCTCTTGCGCCGTTTACATCCAGCGAGCGAGTATTCTTAGAATATTCTAACGAATATTTGCGAACGCACTAAGAACAACAAAATAATGCTCTACGCCTGTTTACACTAGAAGAATTTGTTTTAGTGGGAATAGAATGAGCAATCGCTTGTATGATGTACATCGACCTATAGGATAATTCCATAACTATAACGCGCTAAGATTTTATTAATTACCACAGTAGATATTATGCGAATGTGTCCTTTATCGACTTCATAAATTATATAGCCTATACCACCCAGGCCATTATTACAAATTACATATCTTATATTAAAATTGTGTTCGTAGTTTAAATACATCTCTCTTCTTCTTACTTAAGAGCTTCGCTCTTGTCGGTGGAGTTTTCTCCATTCCTCTCTGCACTCCGCCCTTCTCTTGACCTCCTGATACGACACGACCATCACTTTCTCCTTCACCTGGTCCATAATAGTTCTTCTCGGCCTTCCGTGTGTTCTTCTACCTTTCTTTCAATTATTCCTCTAATTAAGTTGTCGTGCCGTATCAAGTGTCCTAACATCTTTCCTCTTCTGTTTACATACATAGCCTGCGAAAATCGTTACCCTCACCTGTGGCTTCACCGTAGTCGGGTAAAAACATCACCAACATTACTTTTTTCCCCCAGCTTGGACCTGTCAGTGTGGCTGTCGCAGGACCGCTGGTCGTCTGAGAGCTCGAGCTCGGAGGGCGAGGAGGAGTGCACGCCGCAGGAGGAGGTCAAGTACACGCCCACACTCACCACGGAGGAATTGGACATGGTAATATAACTTTTCATCAAAATTGCTTGTCTGTAACGTCAGTTTACAGAAGATAGTTTCAAGTGAAAACGTCATAAAAAACATTGTTATGACGTGCCTGTCGCTCGCTCGTACAGCGCTGTCGCTCTGATCGTAACGTTACAAAGAGCGTAGTTACAGATACCTGCGTGCAGCCACCTTTCATCGATATATTAGACGTTGTCACGTGCAAATAACTAAGTAATTTTTTTTTTACATAATATCACCTTCATCCATTCATTGTCAATTGTATGATAATATACGACAGCGCCCATGTAATTGACATTCGATAACGTTACAAATACGTAGTCAAATATTCCTGAGCCCATATCCAAGTTGCGGAACTATTATCACTTATGAAGTACGAAAACAACATGTAAGGGATTTGTCATAAGCTTCGCTAAGTGACATACGTATTGTGTGTCAATTAGCGAAGCTTATGTCAAGGCCCTGCTTACACCACAAAAACTAGTATGGAGACACCAATATTGACGTGGTGTGAAACCCTGAATGAATGTTATTTAACAGTTGCGGGAGGCGCGTCGCGTGGAGCAGGCCAACAACCCGCACTATCTGAAGGGCGACGCTCGCTCCTACCACGAGGACGTGCCGGTCGCTGAGATGGCGCTAGAGGTGCCGCTGCAGATTCACAGTGAGCATAACAAACACATATAGAAAACAAACACATATATAATCTGTAGGCTTACTCCCGACACAATCCAGAATCAAATCTATTTCGAATTTTTTTTCGAATGAATTCTTAATCGAAGGCTTTTGGTATTTTATTTGGTAGATTACTTTGAAACTGACCAGGATAAATAAAATCGTTGGATCGTAACTTTTTGTACTCCCGACCATATCAATCGACTGAGAATCAAAATAAACAAAAGTCAATTTATATGGGAGTACGCGGCACGAGTCACGAGTCACGACCGTATCTGAATCAAAATCGAATCAGTTTGGAGAGTAAGGCCCCAGGCGCAGAACCCACTTAAACGACTATCCGACGCAGATATTATCTTGTCAGATGATCAGCAATGGATTATCCTGACCAAACTTGAATACAAAATATTTACTTCTAACGCTCGATTTCAGAGTTGAGAGTCGGATTATATTAAAAACTCAATAAAACCATTTGATAATAAACAACTTAAAAATTTGTCAGTACATTATTGACACATAAATTTTGTGTGTGCATAAATCGCTCAACAAACAGTGACAATAATTATCTCCTCAAATTGTTGTTTCAAATAGCCTACAGCAAGTTAGTTATGTCCTTTCTAGCGCTGTGGTTGAGCATGATGGTGCTCCAGCGAGAGGTCGCGAGTTCGAATCCCGTCGAAGGAACAAAAAGTATTCTTTTTCCTGGGTCATGGATGTGTATTAAATTTCTGTATTAATATAATAAAAATGATAAATAATATGTGTATAGTATAAAATTATTAAAAAATATTTCCGTTGTCGATACCTGTAACACAAGTTCTTCGGATACTTAGTACGGGACTAGACTAACGTGGTGTAAAGCGTCCATATATATATTATTACCAGTACGACTTCGGTAGTTTAAGCCACTGTTAGTTTGATTTAACTTGTAAATAAAACATTTGTTTTGCAGCCAAGAGATCTGATAAGTACTTAATCTCAAGAGAGACATCCAGGAAAGCCAAGAAACAGAAACGGACGTCGAAGAAGCGAAATAACAAGCACAACAAACATTCCAGTGACTCAGAGAGCGAAGGTAATTCTATTTTGTGTACATGACAAGCTGACCCAGCTAACGTAGTTCTACTATATTGCGGTCCTTATCATAAACAACGCACTTGCTTGGAGGTTACTTTCGAGTAAATCGCCATCAAAGTTTTTTTCTATATTTTGTTGTCTCCATGAAACTAATAGGTATTTTCCAAATATTATAATTTTGTTTATGTCACTAAACTTTCAATGTGGACTTTGTAGGTCTTTATATTTAGTTAATATATGATATTTTACGATGGTCATGACTAGTTATTAGTTTGGAATGTATCCACACATTTAACAAAATAGCGAAAAGTATAAGAACTATTAAAAATTCAGTGAAAGATCTCCTTGCGGTGATTCCGAATATACTATTACCTCAATTTCGCCAAAAATGTCGATTGCGTTGTTTATGATAAGGGCGGCAGTATAATATAAATTGTGTTGGGAGATAAAAATACTTTACGACCTATTCTCAGTACCTACCGAATATACCATAAGTAGTACCTAAGCGTTTATAACAACTACCTCATAAAGTACTTTGCACAAGGCGTATGTTGGAAAGCTTACGTGATAGAGATTGTTCTTACCTATAATTCATCATCATAGGGTTCTGAACTGGTAACTGTAATTTAAAAATTTACCTTCATAAAAACAAACATTATGTTTTTAAATTTTGAATAAAAGATTTTTTTTTTCTTTAGCTCACCATTGAGGGGGGTTACTTAAACTTTTTTTAATTTCCTTGTATCATTGTGCACGTAGACGCGTGCGTGGAGCGGCCGTGCGTGGCGGTGGGCGGCGAGCTGCCGGAGGGCGCGCGCTCCAGCGACGACGAGCCGCCGCCGCCCGCGCCGCACCGCGACCTCGACCTCGACCTGCACCTGTGAGTAACGTTCGTGCCGGAATAGCACCCCCCATCTTTTCCGTGGGTGTCGTTAAAGGCGACGGAGGGAATAATATATGCGGAAATCGGCAGCATCGTTTCCGCGGACATTTAATTAAAATATATAATATAACTTCGCTGGCCAACCCGCCTGCCAAGTGTGGCGAGTACAGGTAACTCACAGGAAAAACAGGAAGAAAATACTTTCGAAACTAGCTTCAATTCCGATCTCAAAACCATTATATCTCATTATACTAGTCCGCATTGGCTGTCTAGTATAATGAGATATAATGGTTATTATAGTGGTTATATAGTCAATTTTGTTCAGCATTAAGTTTTACGATTGTAATAATTATGAATCTGCAATATCCGCAACACTACATTTGTAAAGGAAAAGGTTTTTTCAAAGGTAAGAACCTTTGGTACACCATGATCTTTTGTTTACTTTCTCATTTTGTCTCCTAAAGGTATAGGTGGATGTAATTATTCCCCATTTTCAAAATATATATATAAGATATTATAAGTATAGCCGAATTGACGCTTGATCTAATTCAGTATTGACTGATACTGAAGTACTGACCTTGTCCTAGAATTTCACTGCTAGCGGCAGTTTGTTTTATCTAATAATCGTGATCTTGACCTTCGCTTGTATTGAGTATCACGCCGATGCCTAAGGCAGTAAACTGAAAGTCAAGGAGTACTCGTTTTATGGTTAAGAGTTGCGCAATATATATCGAGCTTATATCGATAATTAATTCTTATGAAACAGTACAATGGCTCAACGGCTTTTGGTATTTTATTTGGTGGATTACTTTGAAACTAACCAGGATAAAGAAAATCGTTAGATCGTAACTTTTTGTACTCCCGACCATATTAATCGATTGAGAATCAAAATAAACAAAAGTCAATTTATACGTAAATACGCGGCACGATCGAATCTGAATCAAAATCAAATCTGTTTGGAGAGTAAGGTCCCTGGAACTCGAGGCCTTTCTGATTCCGAACTCGGAAACATCCTTCTCGGAGCGGCGCAAATAAACGATAATCATATTCAATACGATCGAATACGGATTGACATAAAGATAGCAGCGTTGTATGGTATTAATCACGTTTTGTCACGGATTTCAGTTAGTTTCCGATAAAAATCTTTCCGAAAATTTGTGATGCAAGCTGCTGTCCTCTTGTCTTTTTAAACATTAAAAAAAAAATCTATTTCAGGCCTCTCAGAGACGATGAGCTGTTGACGTCCAGAATACAACAGTACCCATCGCCCGAGATCGCCACGCTGAAGAACAAGAAAGAGACGAAACAAAAATCGTCCACATCGGAGAAGAAAGAAAAATCTTCCAGCAAGAAAAAGTCGAAGAGTACCAAGCGCAAACCCATAGTAGATCTTATGTTATCTGAGGATAAGAGTAATATAGAGGACACTTTACTTATCGAGGCGGGCGATGCTCCCGTCAAAAATGGTACAGACGAAACTCCGAAACCAGAAAAACTCAAGACTGAGAAACATAAAAAGTCTAAGAAGGAGACCAAGGACAAAGATTTGAAGAAAAAGAAGTCGACTAAGAAAGGTGAGAATGGAATATAAAAAAAAATTATTGAACAGAAGCACATGCATACAATCTTAAGTCCTTTCACTGGTCTCCACACTAGGATTCCCTGTGTGTGGAGACAATCGATATCAATATTATGAATTTAAAGCCACAATTATTATCCCCCTTACTATTGTTATACTTACTATTATTGTTCGTCCGTGATAAATTTAACCTGAAGGTAAACAAACCGAAAACATCTAAATTTTCACTTATTCACTTATTGTGCACACTTATCAACACTTTCACAGGTATATTAAAGGATTACATTTCATTATCCAATACATTTTATAACAATTAATCAATAATTAATATGTTTAAACATCAAATGAAAATCTTTCACAGAAAAAATACGCCATTTTGATGCAGATTGTAGAATATAAGCCTATAGTCTATGTATTCATAGCAAACAAAAATCATTGTAATACTATTGGCCAATTGGCATCACTGACTAATCTTTGGTTGTTACATAGACGGGTTTGTTTACGTTTAGGTTAAATTTATCTCGGACGTACTATAGGTAAAAATATTAATCTTACTGACTGTATAAGCTTTGACTGATTTATTAGAAAAGTAACTTGGCAGACAAGTACATAGCTTATCCAGTGTGTAAACATTTTAATCAGTAAACAGTTAAGTATAACTTTACTGTGTGAACATTTTTCAACATATTTTCGAGTTTATATAATGTAGTTAGTGTTATATTTTGCAGATAAACATGAAACTAAAATGGGATACGAGGAAGCTCTAGGTATATCTACGCCGAGCAAGGAAATTGTATAGTATAAAGCTTAGACCCCGCGAGTAACACTCACCTGCTGACTCAGTGCAATTGATCCTTTGAACAATTAATTGTATTTTATAGTTAGTTTCGTATAAATATACTGACGATGTTTTCATTCATATTCTAAAGTGAAGCATGTCCATTTATATATACAAAACATACATTTCTATCGATGTAGACTAATAAATATGTATAATCGTGTAAAGTTTTATTAAAACATGTTAACCCTCTGCAATGCTCATTTAATATTGCTTTATAAGATTTTATTATAAGAAAAATATTAAAGTTCATTTTCTCTGTTTAAAACAATTTTTCTCACAACCTTCTCCTTTTTATATTCTTTGTCTCGCTATTAGTGTTGTTGTCACCTAAAATAAAAATAGATCAAGAGCTATGTCAAAATATGGATATAAAAACTACTAATATATTGTTAATATTATTTATTAATGAATACTCCAAATTATCACAATCCTGATACTATATCCCACCAACACTTTAAATAAATTTGTACTATTGTAACATAATAAATATACTATATAAAAATAAATATTCATTAAAAGTTAACTATTTGGCTATTCTCACTGCCTTATACATCGAAAAATAATAAATACAATAAAATCAATACGTTACTCCTATTTCAAATTATACAGATATTGCAAATAATATTATGCAACATGTATTCCGGCCCTTGCTCAAATCAAAATTGCCAAAATAATTTATGTAGTTCAAATTGTATATGATTCAACATAACGAGGTAAGGTAGGGCAGTGGTTAAGGCGAAGGTATAGGATTAATACTAAATTAGCGTAGTATTTATGTTTAATTAGCAACATATTACATAAATAGTTGAAACAATGTACATTGGACGAAAGATCTTCGTTTCACTAAGCTAACAAATATTTTACACTAATGGATGAAATAAATAATAATTTAATGAGGAGAAAAATTTACCTGGGACCACAATTTGTACCTAAAGTGGTAAGTTACATTTTCAACAACCATAAAAGGAACATCACTACATGTGTGACAATATACAATAACGATATCATTATAAACAAATTACATTCATTTGTCAAAAATTGAATAACACTTTCTTAATATAACAACATACACTAAAGTAACAATGAAGCAATTGATTCGTATGGTTCGACTCTCCACAAGCCAACACGATTACATGAGTATAAAATACATTCACTTAGCTCTTCAACATTCCAAATGTCTTGATAACAAAGCAAAAACGCTAACATGTAGATTTGTAACAATTAATTATCAAGCATATAAAATCATTTCGCTTTTTAATTACTTTTCTTAAACGTTTATGTTATATCAATGTAGTATTTTACCGTCGAATATTGAAATGCAGCTTATTGATTGAAATTTTGGGGCAGATTCTGTGTCACATAGAGCTTTAACTCTATATCCACAATGTATCTGTTGCATAACGACAAATACTCATGTGACCTGAGTGCCACTTAATTTGAGTAGCATTGCAATATTCGATCGTATGTTTGTTACAACTGCATACATGACTGTGCATAGTTGAGTATCGTGCTTGCTAATGTTAAATCGAATTAAATCTATGCGTGTCCCAATAATATTCGAAAGTCAACATGAGATTAATACAGAACATAGCGATCTAAGCTAAAATAGAGCAATGTGTTATGTGGCTCCTTATCAAAAACAGTAGTCTATAAAACAGACATTATGGTGCAAGTTTACATATTCCAGACAAAATCTAGAATGTTATAAAAATGTATACACAACATACCATATAATTTTCATCTGGTTTCAAATCTCAAATGTCAATAACTCAAACAACAGGATCAAGGTCACAGTACAAGTGAAACAACAATCTATTACAGCTTGTTAATCTTGTGATATTCAACAACAATACAGACAAAAAAAACATCACGATTAAAGTCAGGTACCAACAATAGTCAAATATTAATGTAATGTCGACTTTGTCTCAGTCCCTTTCTTATATAATCGAGTTGTTCCTATTGCCAGACAGTAAACTTAATGAAGTTTACATACAATAGTTATTTGTGTATAGACTTTATTTGTCACAGTCCCTTTATGAACCTTAATGGGTTATAACTATTGCCGGACTAATGTAAACGTAATGAAGTCTACCATACAGCAGTCATATTATGACTTCATTTGTCTCAGTCTCTTTCTGAATTACTGAATTTACGAGTTATTGCCGGACTATGTAAACCTACGCCACAGCCACGCATTGCTACGATGGAATACTGATTACTTCTCAAGCATGTACTTGGGTATGTCGAACTTCACGTCGACCTCCGCCTTCTTGGCGAGCGCGACGATCTCGGACAGTTGCACGACGAGCTTGGCCGCCTCGTCTAAGTCGTCGCGCGGCACGATACGCAGGCCGGAGTCCGCGATCAGCTTGCGCGCCTCGTTCACTTTGGTACCCTTTTGAAAAAAAAATGTGTTAAAATAATTTTCCTTTGGGGAACTCGCAGCGTTTCAAACCCCAAAGAAACGAAAAAATTTACTATGTCGCTGGGTCATGGGTGCGTATAATAATAACGAAATATGCGTTTTTTGTGAAAAACATGGTAGTATATTTTCTTTCGTAAATTTGTTTACAGCTTCTAGGGACCATAGATCTAGTCTTGACACACAGACAGACTGAGAAGACAACAAAGTGATAGCTTTGACGGGTTTCCTTTGATGAACCCTACAAAGAAACCAATATATGAATACATTTAAAGTAGTCTTATAAGGATTCCATTTTTCCCCTCTAGGCCCTAAAAAGAAGCTATAATAATAATAACGCCGCCCACACCGATTTCAGTGTCGGTGGCCAGTTTCATTGAAACCAGGCCATCTACGCAGGGGTTATTTTATAGTGCTCAAATGTGTGCGCAATACAAAGCACTCTCTCTTCCTTCACTCTCGTAGCCAAGTGGGTAAACTCACCTGTAATCTCACAATAACGGGAATCTGGATGTTGAGGTTCTTAGCGGCGTTGATGATGCCCTCCGCGATGACGTCACATCGCATGATGCCGCCGAATATGTTCACCAAGATGGCGGTCACTTTCGGGTCGGACAGGATGATTCTAAATGCCTCCTGTAAATTTATGTTGACTTTAGTTTGTTATTTTTTTTTAATGAAAAGCCATACCAATGTCCATTCTGTAAAAGAACTTGGTGATGTGATCGAACGACGGATTTTTTAATTAAAATAATTCCTCAAAGAAGGATTAATGGACTCTTAATGATTCTTTGATGATTTATGATACTCTTGTTTATTTCCTACTTATCTGTCCTTGACCTGACGACAATATCTATATTTGTAAGCTTAATCTTTTGGGTGAGTTTAAACAACTGTTAAACTGTTATCAAAAATACACTTTTCGATAAAACGTATAAGCAATAAAATAATGTTATTTGAAACTAAAAATCCCAACTACTTTTTATTTTAATGGCAGAGGGTCAACTTTTCAGTTCCATTTAAATTGGTAGCATATAATACTGAGCTTTGTTACATTTGAAATATCATCGAATCTGAATGTAGTAGGTAACATACCGAAACAGCCTGGGCAGTGGCGCCGCCTCCGACGTCGAGGAAGTTGGCGGGATCACCGCCGTACAGCTTGATGATGTCCATGGTGGCCATCGCCAGACCAGCACCGTTCACCATGCAGCCGATGTTACCTAAAAAAATAAAAGGCTATATACACACAATATTGAGTGATAATACTTTAGGGTGTGTATAGGTTCTGTATAATATGAAGTTTACTGTAAAAGTACCAGCACTGAAAGAGGTACTTTTTTAAAATTATTGTATAGGAAATTTATGATGTTGGGGCATTTCTCATAGAAACATGAAAGTCAAAAGTAAGTCTATCAGCGCTGGGACTTTCACAATATACTTACTCTACATAGGAGGCACATACACACCCTAAAGTATAATCACTCATTTATTTTACACCTTGTACAATATACACTTGTATTACATTTTTTTTGTTTTTTTTTGCATTGAATAATCTCCGATTTTGATGAAATTAGACCTATTTTAATGAAACGTACGGTTCCGGAGGGGATTTCCTTTTGCGTGCACGAAGTAGAAGATAAAGCTTAGGAAAATCGGACAGTGACCCTCAGATCTGCTGCCACATGCTCGTTAAAAGTCGCTATTATATGTAATACGAGTATGATACATATTGGATAGTGGTGCGTCAATGTATATGTCGCAGTCATCTGATTGAATCTGCTTATTTAATTGAATAACTAGCGCGGTTATTTAATGGCGCCAAACAGCTCGTACAGATAGCAATGTGCTGATATATTTTTTGATTAATTTACTTTAATGTGACATTCAGAAATTTATAAGTTTAAAAATAAAATATTAAATTACTGTCCTAGTCTCGGATTCATTGAATTTGTTGGTAAAAACAGAATTCAATGAATGCACGAGTCATTCAATCAAATGATTGAATGATGATGCTGATTCAACCAGATGACTGCAACATATATCCGACTTTAGTGACCTTAAAATTAAATCAGCAATACGAGAAATTTCAAATGTGTTGTCAGTCTTTTCAGAATATTTTTGTAATGACCATTTTTCATGTTCTCAACGTATGTTCGTAACGTACATATAACATAGTACTCATTAGAAATGTTGACAATACTTAAAATATATTTAAAAACGTGAATTTACCGTCAAGAGCGATGTAGTTCAAGTCGAATTTAGCGGCTTCGATTTCCTTGGGATCTTCCTGTGAAATATCTCTGAGTTCAAATAGCTCCTTCTGTCTGAACTGGGCGTTGTCATCGAATCGGAATTTGGCGTCCAAACAGAAGACTGTAAAAAAAACGATTTGTAATTTAATAAAGATTATCCTCCTTACTAATTAAAAAAAAACACACTGTATAAGCTACACATTTTCTCTTCACGTTAAAGCCACGTGATAGACAAGGACAAAACATTGTATACTTTATTCACGTAAGGAAATGGTAACAAGTTTAAAGGCGAATTGGGTGTTTGAAAGGGAATGACTTGGCAGTAGCCAATGGCCGTGTTCGGTGGCTTGTTTTTTGACGCATGCGCTTGTAAAGCACCAATCAAAAACCTTTATTTTCTATTACCTGTCAATTTTAATTTAAATAAATTGACGGATAACAGAAAAAAAAGGTTTTTACCAACTTTAAAAGCGCATGAGTAACAAAATAAGCCACCGAACACGTCCAATATCAGTAACAAAGTAAAGATACATTCACTCACTTTGACGTAACACCGATATAATGTGAATAAGATTGGACGCTGATACATTAGGAGGTTGATTCCAATGTCTCGCTTTGTCTTTTTTATTTCCACTGGTTGTCATTATATTATTCCTACTTTACGACCGTTCATTGTTAATTCTGTTTGCTAGATAACTCAAGTTGGGTGATATTATAACCACTGGTGGAAGATAATTCCAACATCGGCCCTGCGATTTTTAATATATACTAATCCGGCACTATTAAAAACCGGAGGGTGCCGGAATATTGAACGTGCCGATCTATCAAAGTGTCTGATTAGTGAGAATATACTATATAATTAAATATTAAAATTAGCCTTGTGCCGAGTGTTTAAAACGAAAAAAAGTTATAGTAAAATTAAATCTATCGGAAAAGGAAAAGTTCCGAAGTTCCGTTCCGTATTCGAAGTTCATCCCGACTTCAGTTTGATGGTGAGTAATTGAAGACATGAGTCGATGAAGGTGATATGTCGCAAAAAAAATTACCCAGAAAATTGAGTTAAAACCTTCACTTAAACATTTTAGGATGTGTACGTATTCGAACGTATTAAGTACATTAATCTAAAGATACATCTCTAGAATTAATGTACTTAATAATATGTTGTATTAATGTACTATGTTGTTATAGTAACCTACAAATCGTAAAATGTTTCAGTGACTGTTTAAGCTCAATTTTCTGGGTATATTTTTTTGCGACATATCACCTTCATTAATTCATGTTTTCAATTGTTAAGTGTAAAAAAGTTTTTTCTGTATTTATTAACAACAAGTGCATTGTATATTATGATAGTCCAGACAGGTGGTGGTTATTTGTACATAATTTATATTCTCGGTATTGCTTACATTGGCCAGTAAGAGCGTCCTCGGCATAAGGATTAACTTCAATAAGCAAAGCATCCTTCTTCTTAAACAGTTCATACATTTTCTTAATCATTCCTGCAGCTTCTTCGGCGTGCTCGTCAAGTCCGATCTGGAATCATTTGACAACTAATTATATATCCAATGCTCATAAGGGGCCTTTTATTTATTACGTACCTATTCTTAGTTAGAAGCGAGAAGGTCTACTAAAAATCAGATTACATAATATTTTATTTAATATTAAGGCCGTTTTTCACCAAGCAATGTTAAAGTTAACGCCATGTTAAATATCATGTTATCCTTCTCGTATTTCCTGTCAATGAATGAGATGGCATGGTATTTTAACATGGCGTTAACTTTAACATGGCTTGGTGAAACACGGCCTTAGTCTCGAATTCACCAACGCATGTTAGTGCTAACGGCTTGTTAAAATACCATTCCTTCTCATTCAGTGATAGGAATTACGAGAGGGATAACATGATATTTAACGAAGGATAAACTTTAACATTGCTTGGTTAAACACACCCTTAACGTTCAAATTTTTGATAACTTTCGTTTATTCGACATGAACTTGAGCCATTATAAAATAGTTACGAAAAGTTTTATAGATTTGGAAACCATACTTGTGATATGTTGATATAATAAAAATATAACACTTCATACCTTCTTGATGACGCGGCTGACTTGGTCATCTGTGATGCCGGTGACGATGTCTATGGGCTCGTATGTGATCGCGTCGGGGTTCTCCGCGGCCACGTCCTCAATGTTCACACCTCCCTGAGACGAAGCTATTATGACTGGACCCTGAAAAAATTCCACGTTTAAAAATATCTTAAAATAAGCACCACAAGATACACAGACTTGAAGTAATAACTTCTTATTGGAGGGTTAACCGCCTCGGTACATGGCACAGTAAGGCTGCGTTTCCACTGACGCGGAGCGGGGCGGAGAGGAGCTTGCGGTGCCCGAATTGACCAATCATTATGCTCGAAATCTCCGCTCCGTTTCCACGGCAACAGCACGAGCATAGTGGTTGATCAATTTGGGCACCGCTAAGCTCCTCTCCGCCCCGCTCCGCATCAGCCTAAACAAGTTTCTTGTCTTTCACCTCATAGCGCTAAACGTATTAAGAGGAAACGCCACGGTCTAGAGAAATGCAAAATAGGTACTTGTAAATTCTATTGCTGTCCCGCAACTGCCCGATCAAACCGATAGAGATAACTGCAGCTTGAACTGAAATTACCTATTATAAGCATGAAAAGTCGACGATCAGGACTCAGGAGACCAATGTTTCCACCTACAAAACTTAACCGATTTAGATACTTTTTTCATTATGAACTGAAAAAACGCTTGAGCGTATTTTTTGACGTCCTTATTTCTTTTAATAATATTTAAAAAGAAAAAAAGGATAAATATGTACGTGCTAATAGTATATATGTATTCTATTAGCACGTACCTATTTATCCTTTTTTGGATTAGGACACAGGAAAAAAAATGTTACTCTAGCGGCATTATCCAGTGAGGAAACAGGAGTCGCGTAGACCCCTATTTCTGGTTGGATAAATTTTCGTTGTGTTTCCTATCACTTCAGCCGGGCGTCCCAAAACATCGGGCGGACAAAATTCGCATCGCATCGCAAATATCTGCAATCCGATCAATGGTAAAGGAGTATGAAAATAAGAGATGCATCTCATCTTGCATCGCCGTTTTGTATGGGAGCCCATACACGTTTTATTGCATCCGAGATTCAAAAAATCTAATTACAATTCTGGTTTTGAATCTGTATACTTATAAATGAAATTGTAGACACTACATAGCTAGTTTTGCGAATACAAGAGTGTGTACGCAACAAAGCTTAATGATGATTGTGTACGCAAACAAACTAATTGGGACCATGAACTGTTATCTAGGTAATTGACGAGAATTGATGGTTTTCGTTGTTCAAACAAAGGTGGTGATTGACATATCAGTGGGACAACATTTGATTTATTGATTAATGCTTATCAATTTTTGAAGAGACTATTGTTATTTCAATAACAAACCATAAATAGTTTAACAATACAAAATAATATACACTTTTAATTAAAATCTCTTTACGATTCTGTACCAAAAGGGTTTATAACAACAGGTTTACTCCCGACACAATCGAAAATCGAATCCGTTTGATCTCAACGGCTTTTAGTATCTTATTTGGTGGATTACTTTGAAACTAACCAGGTTAAAGAAAATCGTTAGATCGTTACTTTTTGTACTCTCTAACCATATCAATCGACTGAGAATAAAAATAAACAAACGTCAGTTTATTCGGGAGTATGCGGCACTATCGAATCTGAATCAAAATCGTAGCAGTTTTGATAGTAAGGCCCCAGGAGCAGCAGCTAGCATGGCAATTCGAAAAAGAAATAAATACTTAATAAGGTAATATTATAATATGATCATAGGAACTAGAGTGAATAAAAAAATATATAATATGTAAAGCCACACCCTTATTCCTCGACCTCATTCTTAAACAACCTTATCTATAAAAATTGAGAGAGTTTCTATGTTTTTTTGAACATCCCTATCTCAGGATCTACTTGTCCAATTTAAAAAAATCTTTGTATACCCCTTTTATCGAAAAACACTATAAGCAACATAATATTGTTACGCTACAACAAATAGTAGCATAACATCAATCTAGAATGTTTACAACTCAGGGTTTTGTATGATGCGGACACAATCACAAGCACAGCTATTTAAGTAAATACTTACATTGAAACTGCGTTCCATCATGATGGCAACATAATACTCTCTGCGGGGGAACTTCCGTTCTGTGACCATGACCATGTTGCAGATACGACCTGCAGCACCAGTCTGTTTGGTTACCAGGTACTGCTTCAGCATTTTGCCAACTATTTCACCGGCGACTTCAGGACTAAAATATATCCGTTTATTAGCATGCTGACAGAATAACATATTTAGGCAGCCTTATCTCATATATAAACATAGTTCTTTACATTATATGGCTTGTATTTTCATTTTAAATTTACATATTATAAGACCAAAGTAACAAATAAAAACAAACATGTAAAGTTTGTTCTAAAACATACACTGTTCAAAATTAAATACATTGTATGTTCATTAGTCTGATATTTTTATGAATATTCATCGTGGCCTAATCCTAAGAATTAATTAACAGTTACTGTAACTTACGTATTAACCATACGCACTCCACCTTTAAGTCCATTTTTGAATGCACCTTTGCCCCTGCCTCCAGCAAGTACCTAAACATTAGAAAAAACAAGTTATAATTAAGATCATGACACAAAATACAAGATGACATGCAATGATTTTTTTTTTCTTAAATATATACCTAATTTCATACTAGTTAGGTTAGGTTATATTTGATCATAAATAACTAAAAAACTTACCTGAGCTTTGAGGACTATATCTTGAGTATTAAGTTCCTTGGCAAACTTGACTGCCTCATCCTGGGTCTTAGCGACATGGAACTTTGGCACGGGAATCCCATGATCCCTGAGCAGCGTGTAACTGATATACTCATGCACATTAAGGTGACGAACTTGCTGTTTATTTGGTGAGTTGTTGTATGGTGACACTGCCAGTGCCTAAAATTTTAAAATATTCTTCAATTATTATGATTGTTAGTTTGGTTTATATTTTAAAATAATTACTTAAATAAATTAATATTATGCTTTTATTTTTGAACAGAGCAGATTTTTATATTCTTATAGACAGTAGTACCTACATACATAATATTTTCCTTCTTGTTAAGAAAAATATTATTTTACAAAAATTCCCCATAAGGAAAAAAATCTATTGTTATATTCTTTAACTTACACTAATGTCTAACATTATGAAAGCAAATCCATTGTGAATCATGAAATGTTAGTATTTTGTGACTGTAACTAGTATTTACCAGTAAGTATAACTTCAGTACTTTTTTAAATTTCGAGCCTAGTTTTTTTTTGAGAAATCGGTATTTTGGCAAAACATACATGGTAATTACATAACAATATCAAATGGATTATTTAGTTCACATTAAACACAAATTGATTGCAATACATACTGTAGTATGATTTATTTAAATGTATAGGGAATGTAAGCGGTGAACAAGGAAAAAACGTCCATATCATTATGTAAGCTACATTGATGATTCAAACAAATATTAAGATATAATCTAATAAAAATAAACACGACCTATTGTTGGTGACGTAAGGAATGCTAAGACTGACCTTGTCAGTTGGTGATATTAATAAATAGATTGCGTTTTATGTTCCCGTGCGATATAGGAGTAAGTATTAGAAATGTATTTCAAAATTAGCGCTATTCTAGGACAATTGATTAATAAGCAGTCATCATTAGTCCGCAACTTAACCTGACATAGAAACTTAAGAATACGGATTATTATACAGTATCAATAGAGTACATAATGTAACACTACAAAACAAGGAATTAGAGAAATAATTTTACCTTTGAACCATTTTTAAAAATGGCTTTTTCAACAAGACCAAAAGAACGAGGTAGTAAGTTCGCCATTTTTCAGCTATAGCTAATGACAAATTGACAAATGACAACTAACAAGTGACAGTTGTAAAATGACTTTTTTTTTATTATAAAATATAAGTAATGGTTTAAGAATTTACTCACGAAGGCTTATTTATATCTTTTGTTGATATTGAATTACATAATAGGTACCTATTTACTACGCTTTTACAACAAACCAATGTGGCCCCCGAGAAGTTACAACCACTTATCGGGCCGTTCAATACAAGTTCCTTGGATGGAACTTGTGTTTTAAATACAGCAAACTACATATTGTATTACCAATACATAAAATACTTGGCAGAATTCAAAGTCTTATACATTTTATTCACTCACCCCTTAGATTTTATACTAAATGATCTAAGACTTATCCCCTTAGATTATACTATAAGATCTAAGCGCACTCCTGAGCCAGGCAATTATTATAAAAATGAGAGTCACAAACTTATTCATTAAACATAGTTGCATATTTAATATGATCGTCCATGTTATAATATGTACCTACTGACTGGCAATAAAACACATTTACTTCTTTAAAAAATATTTATAATTGCTATTAATAAAATTATAATATTGTTTGTTTACTAATTTTACTAAGATATAATACTAAACCTTTTTCACATCAATATTAAAATGATTGGTATCAACATTTTTTTGTTGTTCATCTGTCCATATTCCATTTCCACTGAAATAATGATTTCTTTCAAGTAAATACAAAATTAAACTGAGTTTCTGTTTGCTGCTAATTTTTTTAAAATCTATATCTTCATGTAAGACTTTCAACACCTTAGATGATGATCTAGTTGTTCCATTTAGTAAATTTGAAATTTCTCTAATTTTGTTCCAGGGATATAAAAGAATGGGACAATTTTCATAAATATCATCCATAGAGTAATGGATAATTAAGTGATCATAAACATATTTTACTTGAACAATAGGGACATTGATCCAAAAAGGATGTCTCTTTATCATATTACGTATACTACTAGCACTGTACTTTTTACCCAGTGCTTGGCTTATACAAAATATTAAGTCCTTTCCTTTACCGAGTCGATCACCAGGTGCCTTTTCAAAAACTTCATAATGAGCGGTACTACCAGATATAATATTAAGACTTAGACACTTCTTGTCCATTTCATACAGTTTCATAATTCTCTTCAGTGCTTTTTTGTTATAATGGATAACTTTCAAAAACCTTGGGTGGTTATAATATGTGTTGAACTCTGGTATTTCTTTAGCTTTATGTAATCTTTCTCGTATAGTTGCGGGACTCAATGTATATAATTGAAGACATCTTATTTGTGCTTCTGGGCTAACTCCAAACTCATCTAACAATTGTCTGATTTCTTTCAATGTATTTACATTCTTCATAGCTATTTTTGGATGCATTCTTATAATATCTTTAATATTAATACCCCCTATGGACTTAAAGTTATAAATAATTTCTTTTAAATTATCAGGATTTGCATGAATTAAATAAAAGTTAGATTTAATTTTCTCTATGGATATGACAATGTCTCTCTGTAATATTATTAATGTTTCGTTTATAGCTTGTAATGGCCTATGTTTTAGTGTTGGATATGTTTCTAATCCCCGATCAAATTCTTCTTGAGTAACATCTATCATCAGTTCTAAATATCTCTGAATTATTTTTATTCTCAATGAAAATAAAGTATACTCGTTATAATCACCATGTACCAAAGTAGTAAGTGATGTTGGCCATTGTGACAAACAGCTAGCAAGTTTGTTTTCCACATTTAGTGATGGTGGGATTAGACCTGCTCTCTTTAAATCTCCAACTTTTTTATGCCTGATTATTTTCAAGTATGAAACGAGATCATTCGTAGTTACTTCGGATAATCCACATTCTTTTAGCACCGTGTATCGAAACTTTAGTGTAATAGGAAGTATACTAAATAGTGATGGCACACTTGTAAGGACTTTTAGAGGATAACCTAATTCATGTATAGTTTGTACTAGACTCTCAAGTCTATCGTCATCTAATTTTCTTGTTACTGGATACTTCATTTGCAGAAGTTTAGCTTTGCTTTCATTTATGTTAAGAAACTTGCACAAACTTTTTAGGTTATCATTACTAGTGCAATAATTTGAGCGAATGCAACTCCATCCCCATACACATGGCCTAATTTTAGAAAAACTACGTAGAAACATATAAACTTCTTTAATTTTGATATGAAATTATAAAAAAATTATATTTTAATTTGACATTGGAAACTTTGTAAACAAGTTCTACTTTTTCTTCTTTTTTTATATTTCAGTGTTCACACTGCACACAGATTACAAATTGTCATAGACCTTTTTTATATTGACATATATTTTTTTTTACCGGATATTATTTCAATATGTAAAATGGCAACACTGTTTTTGGGTGTGTTGCAAAACCATTGACAATAGACATTAGTTCATCTTGGAACTTTTGTTTATTAAAATTTTATTTTTCGTTTATTTCTGTAATATATTTTAACGATACTGGATACAGTAAGATTATTAATAATATGGCATTTAAATCTAAAACAGGGCTGTTTGCTCTGGGATTTTTTTTATTTGCATCATTATTCATTCTTGTAGCCTTTGTAAGTCCTTATTGGTTAGTAACTGACGGAAAACTTGAAAATCCCAAATTTTTAAAAATTGGTATGTGTTTAATATCTATTTTCTAACTTCTGAAACAATTTATTTTTAAACTTAGTGCTTGCATACCACATGTAAGTTTTATTGTCTGTTTCGTTGCCGCCCTGAACAACTTTTCTGTAGGTTTTAAAAAGATCTTTTTGGGATTGTGTTGTTCTAATTTAAATATATTATAATACTATACACTCATCATGTTTCAGGTGTCTATACATTATAATATGTACTTATTATGTAATGTGTTTATCTTCAGGACTGTGGGAGGTTTGCTTCAATGGTTTTGAAGAAGTTCATCATTGGTATGACACAATATTCAGTGGTTGTTGGTGGATCTTCGAAGAAGAATACTATATAATACACGATATACTTTTGCCAGGATTTTTCATAGCTACTCAGTTTTTCTTCACCGTGTCTTTCTGCTGTGTCCTCATATCGCTATACTTGTCTTATTTGTATTTAAAAATGGACAATGATGATGACAACTATGTAACACTGTTAGTTACATTTGGAACAGTTTTGGTAATTGGTGGTAAGTTTATGAAATTTTAGATTAAGAAATCTCAGAAAAAATACAAAAGCCAAGTACTTACTTAGTTTATAAAAATCATTTATATTCCTGTCTAACAACAATATTAATATAGAAATTTATAGAATAGAATGTATAATAAAAATGATTTTTGTTTCAGGATTTTCAGGCTTAATATCAGTTGTGACATTTGGTGCTAGAGGAGATGGACGTGAGTGGATGCCTAATTGGGAGCACAATGATCTTGGCTGGGCCTTTGCTCTTGGAGTTGTTGGAATAATATTTCTGTTTCCTGCTGGCATCTTATTTTTGGTAGAAGCAAGAGTACGCAAATATAAAACATTGCACAACATGCAAAGCAGAGATCCATCCTCATATACTATGCAAGAAAGGAAAAATGTGTACCCAGGGCATACTGATATTTAATGTAACAATTTTAGATTTTAACTTAATTTTGACATAAGACTTTAATTTAATCAGAAAATAAGATTCAAACCTTTTAAAAAAAGTTGAATGTTTATTAAAAATAATTTAAATACTAATTTTACATTTTGTTGAATGACTAAAGTGCAGCTCTGTATAGTTTGTTCAGAGTTATTTTCCCTCTGACAGGACATAATCCTGAGGTAAAATATCTCTGAAGTATGAACAAACTAAGTGGAATTCACAATTTCTATCAAATTCCGTCCTATGACTATGTATCTTATGAATCTCCGTCCAAGACTTATATTAAATTTTTACATTTTGTATTATTGTAATGTAATTTAAGTACTCTTAACTTTTAATTAAGATTTTTGTTAGCAATATTTTATATTAGGTTAGGTTAGTATTTACAATGGTGACATATTGCATCCAATAGTAATTACGCCTAGGATTATTTAAACTCATAAAATAATTAATAATATTTATATTGTGACAACACAAATACAACAGTTTGGTTATTTTTTATAAATATTGCTTGTTGAATATTAATCATTAATTTAAAAAGATGGGTAATTTAATTTTTGTATTGTAAAGATTTGCCAATATTGCATTTTTTTAAATAAAAAATTACAAATAAAGTTCTTGTTTTTGGACCCATTACATCTAAATTATAAACAAAAATAGTATTACATAATATGGTGTCAGGAATAATCTCATCTGTTATATATTATGATAAGATTTCAATTAAGATGTTTTGTTGATTAAATTGCATGTAAAGAGTATGTAATTGCAAGTTTATAGATCTATTAAATTCGAGCATAAAAGACTTTGAGGCTAACCTGCCTTAACCTCTTAATGACATCAGAATTGGTCCATGCTCAATATGCATCAAATAATTAAGCAAATAGCAGTATTACAATACTGCTGTTTACTTCATTATTTTTTTATTTAACATTTATTGCACACAAGAAAATTCACAAAAAGAAAGACAAAGACACTGCTTCATTATGAAAATAATGTATTAATAATTTTGAAGCACTTTGATGATTACATAGCTTTGAATACCTACAACATTTTTGAAATTTGTAGATGTATCCATGTTAGTGCACGCGACTTTACCCGTGGCCGATATAATAAGAGTAAGTCATCACATGTGCTGGTCATATTAGAGCAATAAATGCGTTTGGTTAGAAACTGAAACATCATCATAATAATATATTTTTATATTAATAAGAACATACAAGTTGACGACCACCGTAGCGCAGTGGTTGAGCGCGTTGGTGTTCGAACGGGAGGTTGCAGGTTCGAATCCTGCCTAAGGAACAAAAAGTTTCCTGTGTTCCTGGGTCATGGATGTGTATTAATTATAATAAAAATCTTAAATATGTGTATAGCATAAAAAAGTTCTTCGGATACTTAGCATGGGGCTAGATTGACGTGGTGTGAAGCGTCCATAGATTATATTATATTATTATTATAAGCACCACAGCCTTGTGTGACTCCAGCATCAAGTGCCAATAAAATTGGTTCAGAGCATACTACGACATGGTTACGACCACAGAACAGATTACGACCCTTATGCTCCTATTTGCTAAGAAACTAGTGAGCCCTTAAGAAGAAGCTTCAAAACAAGCCACGTGTCACACCTGATCAAAAAAGCTTTAGCAAATTGTTGTTATTGTCCTTGTCCCTTGCCTAGCTTGAATTTCAATCGCCTGTGCCCAACAACAGTAAGTTAGGTAGGTACGCCAAAAGGTATCCGTCCCTTAAATAACGAAATCAATTAACAGATGAGTATTTACATAGCTGGGCACCGTTAATCACACAGTTAACTTCGTTAATCGTTAATCCGTTACTAAAAAAGTTAGCTTCGTTAAACGTTAAACCGTTACATTTGGGAAGAATTAACGCAAGTTAACGTTAATCGTTAATCCGTTAAAATTCGCTAAAGGTTTAAGAAGTTAACAGGTTAGGAACAATAAAAGACGTGTATAGGTTATTAAAATGTATTCCCCTTCATGAATACTAATATATTACATTTAATTTAATTAAAGTTTTCATTCGATAGTGTTGCTCGTTTTGCGGTTATAATGTATTTACCTAAAGAAAAAATTAAACAATTGCAGCGCTTGACGGTATGGCACTATTGTATTTAATGAACAGATTAATGAATATGTTTTCACCGAGGGATGCAATATCTTTGAATGACTCTTTTGATTTTTATGTCCAGCCACAGTTTAACGAGACTTTGCGTTTTACTCTTTAAAGAGTGGGAGCTTTTTGATTTGTTAGCTGCTTTTGTTTCACAAACGCGAAACAACACGCGCCTTGCGGCACTTGTCGTTTCATACTGGTCTGAATTAGTTTTTCTTGCCGCGCCCTGGTGCCTTACGGTAAATAGTGGGCATTGGATTAACGATTAACGGACCTCTGGATATTAACGGAAGTTAACGAGTCCGTTAACATTTTAAGAAGTTAACTTAAAAGTTAATCCGTTAATGAAAATGTTAACTTCGTTAATTAACGATTACCGGATTAACGAGTTAATGCCCAGCTATGAGTATTTATTAAAATTTATATTCCATAATATACCAGATCTTAGACCACCTATGTACATTTCTATTTATAGGTATATTATTCTATATATAGGTAAATACCTAACACACGATTTACTTACACATCAAAATGTGTTGGTACATTATTCTTTGACAGAATTGCAGCTTTCGCATACTTGAAACCTTTCGAAATGCACGAACTTTCTGGTAATCCTTGAAGAATGCCCAGAATAAAACCACTAGCAAAACAGTCCCCTGCTCCAGACACATTTTCTACACTAGTTAAAACATCAGGGATTTTATACACTTGGACAGTTGGTTCGCCAGTTTTTGATGTCTTAATTGTTACCACACCCTTTTCTCCTAACGTTACTATTAGGAAATCTACACATTTAGCTATAATTTTGTACAATTCAATAATTTCTTCTACTGTGGTATCAGCCATGATGGAGTGTGTCGGTTCCACAAACTTAGCCATTGCCCTTAGTTCTGCAACGTTTGGTGATGAGTATGTTACCTGGGACCTGCAAAGTACTTTTGTTGCTTTTCTTTTGTCGGTAGGCTCGAAAAAAGCTGCAAAATAAATTTGTATGTGTTATGAGCGGCTACAGTGAATACATAAAAGGCAGAACCTTACATAAAACCGGCGTGAAATAACGTTTGTGTTTTGCCATAAATTAGGTACAACTAATCATCGCACGCACAGCACGCGTTTTTGTTACGATATGTTAGTGGGGTTACTTCAACTGGATAGGTGTGCCAGGGGCGTTGCATAAAACTTTACAGTATAAATTTCCAAGCGTGTCTGCAAAACACTGCAATGCCTACGTTTACTTTAATTATTAGTCTTAAGATTCGCGGGTCCTGTCACTCCTGTGGCACTGGCGGGCACCATCGAGCATTGGGACCTAACTTACGAATTACGATCGCCGCGCCGACAAGCCGGTGTACAACTTTTGAACCCCAATTGCCTTTACTTGGTCTTATTATGCCTATGCTTAGAAAAAAGTGTCCCATAGTATTATGTCTATGCTTAGAAAAAAGTTTCTACTTTCGGGGATGATTTTAACTTTTAAGGCTGGGGCTATACGACGTTCGTGTGTTACATTTTCAACTCTAATCTATACTAAGTATTATAATAAAGCGGAAGAGTTTGTTGTGTGACTGGTCCGATTTGAAAAATTATTTATAATATTTTTTTTGTTGGATAGTCCATAAGAGGAAGGCTTTATGCTATTTATCATCACGCTGCGACCAATGGGAGCGAAGCGTTAGGGAGAAACGTTAAAAAACGGGGAAAATTATTCACATTTGAGGACTTTCGTTGCGTGCGCTACACGCTAAACGGTTATACTCAAAAAATATGTATGAAAGAATTATTTATTTTTAATAATCTTAATAACAAAAACCAACGTAAGCAATCAAAAGATAATCGCAATAGTGTTTCCAACAACCACGCGACTAAGTCGCGGGCACAGCTAGTGTAATCTTAAGATTAGAGTTCTAACATGTCAAATGCTCTAAATTTTTTCGGATTCCGAATCATACTGCTGGTTAATTTAATAGTTCCTCAGGATTCTTCTGCGACTTGCGTGGGCTGGATTCTTTTTTTCATGTTTCGAATTAAGCGGATTGTCTAGACTACTAGATTTTAGTTAAATGCGCATAGCAGCAGCATCAACTTCTTAAACATACAGTTTTATTTATTACAACCTTAGTTGATAGTTCGTAATACTACGTATTATTGACAATTTAAAATATAATCGGAATTCGAACTAAGTTCCCGGACGCTTCGACAACAACCATAGACACATACGATAATCTATGATTGCCTCCTTCATTTTGACAACTAAAATGACATTTCTACAAGTGACTCCACCCTGCGCCAACGCCAATCAAAACTTTAAAAATAACAAAATTTTTATTACAATCCAGTTCATTTTTCATTAGTATTTTAAGTTTTAATAAAGTATGTGTGCATAAATATCAAATAATCAACTTAATTTCACGACACGACTACGAGAGTAAGTAATTATTTTGTATACAAAATTTCTGTTATGTTTTAAATAAATTGTGTGTACAGATAAAAATACGAGGTGAGTGCACAGTATTAAACCTAAATGTGATACTAAATTATTATTGTTTAAAATTTGGAACTAAATAAGTTATAAAAACTTAGTAAATATATTTTTTCAATGCAACTTCATTCTTCATTGTCCAACAAACTTCTTGTTGTGCCTATACTTTAATAAACAATTATTTTATTTTCATATTGAAAGATCATTTTCTAAAACAACCAATTATGGATAATATTCATTTTAAGTAAAAGATTTTGAAAAACTATCAAATGGAGACAAATTCTCCCATGAAAACTATGGCTTTGTTATACATGAAGATTTAGTATACAAATCTTTTTATAAAGATTTTTCTGTTCAAAGCATGTTACAATTTTTAGCAAAAATTTGTAGTCTAGTACCTATTCTTTATTTCAGAACACGCTCACTTGATTAAAATGAGCCTGTTTCATTCAATAGTTTGATGTATGGTTGGTTTAGGATAAAGAAATAAAAAATCATGAAAATTACTTATATTAGTATAATTTTAGAAAACGTTCTATGTTCAAAGAACTTTTATTGATGCCAAAATGTAAGTAATTAAAGTTTTCTTCTAGATACAATATATAAAATATAGATACAATCAGAGCCTTAGTTAATTTGAAATTTAGTAAGTAAATACCTGAATTTTTTCAATGGGCCTGGAGAGTCTAAAGTTTTCACTAAAAAAATATAGGTAGGTACTTGAAATATTTATTAGAAAAATATTTGTTACGGTGGAGAAAGAGGTCTCAGAATTATCAGTCTGAGGAAACTTAGGTACCAATCAAATTTATATCATAATCAGGGATGTTAGAGAGCTCTGTAACCAAAACTATTGGATATCCAATATTAAAAATTATCCATAACCGTAACCAAATCCGAAATAAAAGTTTTTCTACTGTCAAAGTTAACCAAAATTTAATATCCGTAACCGAATTTATCCGAAACAAACAGATAATCCGAAATAATTTCATATCTGTATCTGAAATTTCATATACATTTCATCCCTGATCATAATAATATGTTGGGGCAATATTTGAAAGGAGAAATCCATCCATGTCCCTCTTAAAAAAAGTATAGTGGGAATCAATTATTTGTATATACCTAAGTACCTATTTATTTTGTGGTTATAATAGGCAGTATAAATTAAAATAATAATATTTATTTTGATTTTATCTAAAATAATGAAAATGCATATTTTATTTATAACTAGTACTAAATGTTCACTATTCAAACCGACTAGAAGCCAAAGCCAAATTACTGGTTTACTAGACAGAAATCATGATATACAAATTACTATAGGATACCTATTGCCCACTAACAAGCGATAATTATCGATTATTATAATCGATGACTGACTTAGGTAGGAGAAAAATAGAACAATAGTAGAATGTCATACAAAAAGTCCGACAGAAATAATAATGTGAAAGAAAAATCTTTTCGATTATCGATCATACGAAAAGTAGGGTGTTGTTGGGTATGTTAAATAATATTATGTAGATAGTTGTCTAAATGGTAGAAAATGTTTATTTGAAAATGCATACCTATTTTATACATTGCAATTGCGTATCCTTATAAATAAAAATATCCTTCGTATTAAAGCTGTTCCCACACTAAAGCGTGTGAACTGTATTGTGTTCAAGTACAATTCAGTTAGTGTTGCGAAACACTTCATTCATATCGGTCCCACAACCTTGTCGCGCGTGTACTGTGCTCTATGCACGTAACACCTCGCTAACACCTTCAAACCCTACAATAGGCAAGTAGTTTTAGGATTATTAGCACTTGCGAGTTGCGACTACGTACAAAACAAAAACCTGTATTGTGCACGAAAATGTACAGCCGAGGACATTCATCTTGTACCTTTGATCTTAATTAAAGTAGCAGTAATAATTAAGCTCAAAATATCCCGGAAATTCTTTGCTCTTTCAAACATCGATTTAAATTCTTTACGTCACACGAAAAATATTATTTTTTACCCGACTTCGGCGAAGCCAAAAGGAAGGGTGATGAATGATTTTGGCAGTCTATGTACATATGTATGTTTGTTACCTCGCAGCAGCTAAACTACTGGTCCGATTTAAATATTTAGGTGTCAATCGATTTGTATTGATTTCCGACAAATTGTGTATTTTGAAAATAGAACCTTAAATCTAACTTAAAAAAATTTAGATAAGAAAAGTGTCTCGTGTAGTATCAAAATATCTAAACAAAAAATAGACTACGCGTCATTCTCTTCACACTACATAATATATTCGGCTTTATGAAGCCTATAATATATTTATGAACCACGAATCACCCTGTATAACGTTCTGTAGGTAGGGTATTTCAATCACTTAAGTAGGTATGTACCTGCACATGTATTTTTTCGCACGAAGATTTTCCAGGTATAATTAGCACATTTTCATGGTCAGATAAGTAGTTTGTCGACCTTTATCTCGGAAATTTAAGAAAATGTCGGCATTGTTTTAAGGCAATTTTATCACAGTTTTCTGATTTCAAGTTTCAAAATATCCTCAACTCTACGTAGAGGAGTAGAGTAGGTATATTTTATTCATACTAAACTTTTACTTGGACTAAACCTTGAGGTATAATTTCTGAAAATACATTTCATACACATAACTTAGAAACGTGGTTTATTTACGTATCTATAATAATGCATTGGTACTATTTATCACGTATTTGTCACGTTACACGTATCTACTAATCATACTTGCATCACGATAAATTGTGCCGTGCAACTGGCAAAAAAGATTCCTAAACTTAATATGTTGTTACTGTCCTCCACTTTGCCTTTTCTTTAACCTACTTTATCCATGTGAATTAGGTGTGTTATGTTTGTGGTATGCTAATTATAGTGTGACCTTTAACTTAAACAAATGAACGTATTTTTGGCCGTGGAACAATACGTTTTTTGTGAATGGCTTTAATGAATGAAACTACATCGTTTTCAAGATTAAATTATGTTTTTTTTAGAAAACGCCTGTCATACGTGTAGTCCGGACCGCGGAAATAGCACGTGCTGGTCCAAGTTTCAAACCGCGCTCCGAACCGCACTTGTAAATGCGATTGTCGAGTCCACAGTTTCCACAGTTCTAACCGTGTCCTATGCTGTATTTTGACACAAGACATAATGTAAGACGCATCACGCCAGTAGTCCAAACCGCACAGATCTAGCCGCAGTTTGGATCGCAGTCCGATGCCCGATCTGTGATTATGAGAATTATTGTGAAGTTATTTTTTTTCAGACACAATGAAGACGAGGAGTTTGGCCGGTAATTGCGGCATAGGCGTGTTTGTCATAGCGCTGGTGACGATCGCCGTGGCCTTTGGCACGCCCAACTGGCTGGTCAGCGACTACAGGATACGGGGAGCTAGATTGGACAGGTAATTAGCGATTGTTCCATTGGACTTGTCCTAATGACACACTTTAAACTAAAAATTGCCTGAAGCATT
This sequence comes from Celastrina argiolus, assembly GCA_905187575.2. Taxonomy (NCBI): domain Eukaryota; kingdom Metazoa; phylum Arthropoda; class Insecta; order Lepidoptera; family Lycaenidae; genus Celastrina; species Celastrina argiolus. The sequence goes on from LR994584.1 coordinate 10,643,314, forward strand.
GTTTTTGGTTTTATAGTCGATTTTTAAGTACATTTAAGGTTTGCATCCATGTTACTTTATCGAATTGGAAGCATCAATTCATACCTAGACCAAAATGTCAAGAATCAAAAACTGATGAGCGCATCGAAGCGTCAATTTTAAAAATGTTATACTATCTGCAGATAGATGCTTTGACTATTCCCTAGTATATTTTTATTCTAATTAATATTATACCAACATAATTTTAATATTATTTCAGGTTAGGACTATGGAGTCACTGCTTCAGATCTCTGCCAGATCCTCTGGACCAGTACCAGAGACGGTTCTTCGTGGGTTGCCGTTGGGTGTACGATCCCTTCACAACCGGATATGATAGGATTCGGGGTTATCTACTTCCAGGTATTGTCTCACAATAATTTTATTAGCATACCATACCTTCTACTTCCGATCGATTGCTAGCAATTCTATTAAAATCTTTAACGAAGTTAATATTTTAGCGGCGAAGGCTGGTTCACCTTCAGAGTGTTTCTGTACCGCTTAACACCACATGCGCTCTAGTCCCTTTTGCAGTTTACCTCAGTAGAAACTAGACAGAGACGTACTGAGATCATGCGTCTCGCTCACAACTACAAGAAGAGGACGAAGAAACACCACGCTATCTCCCTCAGGCGCGAAAGAGAAGGCGACGGAAGGGATAGCCTCCTTTTACCCGATATATCCTCGTTCACGCAAAACCTCCCTTAATTTAGTACTTAAGCATCAAAACTGAGTACGAAAATATACATTTCTATTCCGAATAGTGAGTTTCACTTATAGTTACAACTTGTAACTTACAAGTGGTACTTCATATTCTGTGGAGAAAGCCCCGGCCTTCATATTAGGAAATAGATAGGGATTTGGATAAGGGGCTTCAAAAGGTAAGGGGTCAGTGATAGGAAAAGAGTTATAATAGTAACCCCACTTCACAAATTGTCGGATTGCGATCGGTCTGAACCTACCGGTCGTAATGACGATTGGCTTTATCCACATTTGCGAAGACGTGTTTTTACATTATTCTATTTATAAAATCTTATAGAAAAATGTTTTTTTACAGGTTTTATGATCGCGACTCAGTTCTTCTTCACGATATGTCTGATTGGCGTCATTATATCGACGGTTTTGGTGCTAATATTCTTCCTGTGTGCGGGCCCGGAACAACGCCGTTTTATTATGCTTATAAAAAGCATAGGATACACTATGCTTATAGCTGGTGAGTGATAATTTGAATTCCCTAAATACGGACTTTTTAAAATATTTTGTATTCGAGCCCTACCCCTTTACCTATAAATCTATTTATACACGGTATAAGGTATACATTGCTTTCTCTTTGATAAGTTAGAAAAGTCACTTGACAGACAAGGGCAAAACATTATATTATAGCCTTAGAAAATTAATAAAAGTTATGTGCCTAACAGTATGTACTTTTTCAGGAATAAGTGGATGTATAGCAGTAATAGTATTCGCGAGTTTGGGCAATACGGACGGCTGGATGCCAGACCATGCTAACAATTATCTAGGTAACTATCATAAAACTATTTTTATTACGAGTAGCACAAGTAGAAAGTTTGTGTCAGTTGAAAAGGAAATTAGAACATTATAATTATACAATAATGCAACATAATATGCATTTAAAATCAATTTTAAGTGTTCTTAATTATATTTAATGATATTTCTATTTTGCAAGCTCGTCTCTTTGTGTATAACGAAATATCGCAAGATAAATAAATAAATATGAAATGCATATTATAGTGTGACAATGCTATATTATTATAATATAGACCTGACCTTATTATACGCCATATGAACTGCGCAATAAAATGATGCAAACCCATTATTTTTTAAGGCTTGTATGATCGATCTTGAAGTGTGCTTTGTCTCCTTATAGTATTTTTAGGGTCTGACAGTGGATAAGTGGAGTGGTAACTCCTATAAAAAAACCTTGATTTTTTTTAATCATTCTATAATGACTTTCAGGATGGTCATTCGGCCTTGGAGTCGTGGGTTCGGTGGCGTGTATTGTGTGCGCCGCTCTGTTCCTCACCGAAGCCAACATTCAGGCGAAGAAACGTAAGAGACTAAAAGAATCACAAGCCCGTTTTGAATTAGAATACGAATCGAAAGCGTAAACATCACACTGATTGTCTATGGAAATAAAAATCCTTGCCACATTAAAAATACTTACAAATAATACATGAAAATACTTATATGTATTAATTTGCCTCTACTTAGCTTGGTTTTGCTTAAGTTAAAAATTTAACAGCATTTAATATATTATGAATATGTATGAAAATTGTATCCAGTGATAAAAAAATATATGCATCACTAATAAAACTCACTGTGGCAAGGTTTTTTTGATTGAGAAGTAACTGATATTAAAATTGCATTTTTATTTTAAGTTTATACAGAGATGTGCCACTTTTTTTTAATTCGACATATTTTTTTAAGATAAAATATTTATAGTTTAATTATTGTTTTTAGTTAAAAGCGACTCACATCACATTCCAATGCGAGTATCCAAATAGTCTACACGACACCACCGAGATCACTTTGTCGAGGATATCTAAGTATAGTATGTATAGTTATATAATACATAATATCAATGATTCTCTACACACCTGTAATTATGCACTAACCCTCCTACTACTGCAGACAACTGATTAGCTGTTCAATGTTCCAGTCTGTCTACTTTGAAAAAGTTATTTGACAGAATACTGAATAACTAATCAATAGTTTATACATTTAGGGGCATAGCTTAAGAAAATACAGTTGTTTAGTGCTAAAGACTGGTTTTGGTTGAATGGTATTTTAAATGTTCTTTTACCAATTTGTTGGAGCAGCACTAAGCGATTGTCTTTTACTATATGATATAAAATTTTATAATGGTACTTTACATTTGTAAAATATTTTATTGACAGTTGAATATAATGCGAGAATTATTTGCGCTATATAGCGTTGATTGCATATAAAACATATCTCAAATTATCAAAATATTAATATGTATTTTATCTTACTAAGTTATTATATACAATTGTATTGTTGTATTTAATATTGTTTAAGTCTAATGTAAGTGTATTCGTATCTTAGGCAATAATTTTATTGGCTTAATATAGAAATATAAATTCAAAATAGACTTCAGTGAAAAGACTATCACAATTACGCATAAATATAATGTAGAAGATGAAATAATTTAGAAAAAAATGTGTTCAGTATTGAATTTTAAACCTTTTTATTTAGAATGTAATAATGTAAGAACGCCGAATCTGTCTTATATGTAATTTTTTATATTTTTAATTTTTTAGTATTCTTTTTTTTATATAATGCTTATAATAGGGACTTTTTTTTAATTACTTGGAGCTTTTATAAAAATATGCATTATTTTTCAAAACAAACACTTTTCAATACTTAAAGTCACACATTAAGTTTTTGACACATTCTTTGTCATTATTTTAACAATTAGCGTATAATTTGTATTACGAAAAAGTAAATAATAAGGAACTTATTTATAAGTCATATCTGTTACTTCTTAAGGGCTTATGTTAAAAATTACTGACTGAACAATTATATAATATTATATTTTAAAGCAACTGAATCCGTCCATGTCCTTCAAGGCTTTAATTCAGTGAGTAAACATAATATAAGTAGATATTGACAGTTTCCGTCCACATTACTGTAATGGTTCTGGGGGCACGGGAGTGCCCCCGTCAAGACGATTATTATTTTCTTGTATTTCTCTTTTTTTATAATATTGACATTAGTTTTATGATTTTACATTTAGGATTGTATTTAAACTGAAATGTAAATTAGAAATAAACTTTTATAGAATATGTATTTATACTTATTTATCCTTTGTTTACCCTAGAGCAAAAATAGACAATTCAAGCTGTTAAAACACTAGCATTTACTTCAAGTAGCTATACCCCTACTAGTATGAATAGTTATAAAATTTAATACTATTTTCTTCATAATAGTTCTTGGTTATATACTTATAACTATAGAATGATGTTAAACTAATTAGGGTAATCTTTCATACATGAGTTTTTATACAAAGCTTCACTTTCGTGTTGATCCTCCCGTGTATTTCTAAACTAATTATAGTTTATGATATTTGAATGAGAGTTCTTGTTATCAGGATTGTCGTAAGATCATAATATTAGGTATATTATGATCTAAGATCATTACTTAATAGTATTAGGGATTGACCTTAAGATTATAATGAACAATGATCTCTCTTACCGCTGAACTCTACGTCAATAATATTTGAACCTTAAAAAATCTTTATGTCAAATTACGTGACAGCAGACGACAGTTCAATTGTCAAAATTTAAAAAATTGGTGTGCATTATTTTGGTCAACAAAAGTTTTAAATACTTTAATTATACTTCGTTTTAACAGAAAATATTATAAAAGTATTTTCGAAAATAGTTGTCGGAACATAGCGTCGATAATATGACTTCTGACGCGAATAATGAATATCCCAAAGCATCAAGTAAGTAAGAGGGGTCACGCCCTACCACTAGAAATATAAACATTATTATTTATTAGCATCACAAACAAATAGCATATTATATACTCTTCTATGACATTTAGACGCCTCCATGTGCCAAAGGTTTAGAGCTTGGTTCTCCAATTCAGAGGTCGTTAGTTAAATCCTCGCTTTGGAACAATAAAAATGTTGTAGGTATTCAAGACTGATTACAACAATGAAGGTAGTCAATGCACCTTATTGTATGACAAATCTGTTTTATAGGCATGTAATAAGCCCACTGACAATACTGGACCTGTACCAAATGAATTATGAGAGCCTAGAGTCTAGAGGGAGCGCAAAGCACATTTCTGCCCTACTAAGCGCAAAAGCGGTATCTCAAAAAAAATCGAAAATTTGATTTTTATGCCATCGGATAGCTTTAAAAAATACGCATCTAATGAACTAAGCCTTTTAGCAGTATCTTGTTCAGAACATGGGAAAAAAGCCTTAAGAAATATTTTCCTATCTCAGTTATACCTCAAATTACTAAGGGTATTAGAGGTATATCAATATCACGAAGGCAACTAGCCGTATTATTGAATACCGCCAAATCTCTTAATAAAGAATAACACTTTTTCTAAGTCAATTAGCGGCAAATATTATGTTCAACGAGTAAACTACTGACTTACCGCTATGTCGCTTAGTATTACAATGGTTACATGATCCGAAAATTATTTGGACTACATGAGATACGGCTGCAGCGGCATATTAAATTGGCCCTTATTGTATAAACGATACGATCGGATTTTTTTATACATTTTATGGTGTATTACATATACATTATATACATTATATGAGTAAAACCTTTAGAGATGACTCTTCAAGATTTTTATGACTGGGAAGATTACACAACACAGTATAAACTGTCTCGAATTGTACCTCGTCCATATATTAATGAAATGGTCGAAGTAGAGGTCAAAAGGGGCAGTTTTGATCTGATATATCACTGCAAGCATAATCGGTAATAAAATTTTGAAAGCTCATGTTTTGCCACCACCAAAAAAGAAAACTGCTCCGGAAGGCATTTCTAAAATCAAAAAAGATAATATTTTCAAAATATCATACCCCAAAATAGAATGTCCTTTTGGAGAGACCTCCCTGTATCATTTGAGTAAATTTCATAGAACCCGTTTCTTTTGCTATATATTATGTATGCCATTTCTAATTTTATGAATAAAAGATTTTGTTAACATATATTGACTGAGTTTTTTCTTTAAAATAACTCATTTTTTTATACACAAAAGATTTATATCTTTTTATATACAGTCACGTAGGAGAAGAGGTAACAAAAAAGCGGTAACTCAAACTTTAATTCTTTAATTCACTAAGCAATGTAGCAGTATCTCATGAATAAGGTATTTACACAAAGAATTTCGATATTCCAATTATGGTGATAACAAAAAGACCCAATTTTACGTTATAAATATTACTTGATAAACAAAAAATCTTAATATAAAGCAAAAAATAAAACACTTTTACATAATGTCAATTATCTCGAAACTAGCATCCATTGAGATACCGCTTTTGCGCATAGTTGGGCAGATTTGGCGAGTGTAAAATCACTAGTGTATACTGATTTCAAAAAATCCTTTGCCATGGATATTTAGAACAACATAAGAGCTATTATTATCACATAATAATTGTACCTTGTCCACAGATGCTACTTTAATAGGGTCTACCATTACATATGTTGCTGGACTGTTCCTGCTACTATCATTTGCTGGTCCCTATTGGATAGAGTCATATGCTGAAATGTTTTCGCCCTTTAAGCACATGGGCTTATGGGAATTCTGTTTTGATCGTTTTCGATTCCCTGAGTATCAACATGATAAATATTTTGATGGATGCCACTACATTTTTGGGGAAGTGAGTAATTATTCTTGTAAAGTAAATTTTTATCATATACAGCTTAATTAAAGCAAGAAATGTTAATATTATAAAGCTTAAGAGTTTGTTAGAACATAATTTCAGTATTTTTTGGAGTGATATAAAAAAATCTTTCAATTGATATCCCATTTATTAATGAAGCCTTGAAGCTTATATATTGTTATACTAACACTACTGTTATAGAGGCTACCATTGAAGAATGTTTTTAAAATCATGGTTTCTATTTCACTAACCTACTAAATCACAGCTGTTACAATGCATGTATTTAATGCCTCATATTTTTTACCCCTGATGAAAACAGAGGGATTTATTAGTTTAACATGTGTCTTTCTGTGATGTCATAGCTCTTAAATTGATGAACTGATTTGAATCTTGTTTTTTGGTTTGGAAGCTGACAGTTTTCCCACTGAGATTTGGATGTAGAATATATATATTTTGTTTACATTATTACTATACAAGTGATGCATCTTTTAGGAACTGTACAAGATCAGGGAATGGTTGCTGCCGGCCTGGCTGATGGCGGTTCAGACTTTTGTGACATTAGCATTGATGCTTTCTTTTGCTGCACAAATTTTATTAGCTTGTGTGGTAATCCGACTACCTCTGCGTATTGTGTTGAGATATGAGTGGATCTTTGTGACCATTTCATTTGTACTGGTGGCATTATCAAGTGAGTATTTTTCTAAATAATTTTCATAATAATAAGTAAATAAATTATAAGAATAAAAGTAGGTTAATAATAAATATTTTTCTTTTTATAAAAGGATTTATTCTCAATGGTTAAAAAGCAGATCTCCTAAGTTAATTAATGCATTTTTTCTTTGTTTGTAACAAATTAAGTACAGTTTTATAATTTGTTTTAGGCTTCTTTTTGTTTATGGCTGTGGCAGTATTTGGTGGTAACTGTTACCGCAGAGACTGGCTTTTGTATCCTTCATTCAATGTAGTATCATGGTCCTATGTGTTCTCTGTGATTGCATTTATATTATTTGGTAAGTTATTGTAATAAATATTTAAATATAATATAAAAAATATTGATTGCTGAAGGTGGCCTTCTGATCTACAATACATGTGTATGAGACCACTACACAAGAAAAAAATCACTGCTTAGTATCAATTTATATTGAGAACTAAATAAATCCCGCAACTTGTGTTGCGCGACCTGTAGGCATGGCCACAGAACCCGATTCCAAATTCTGATGGATTTAGTCGCAATGATGGTCTCGCGTCATGTAAATAGGAAGGCTATCTTAACAAAAATTGTTCATTAACTAATATACAATTTTTGTTAAGGTAGTTTTATAATAATATTATTAAACTAGCTGTGCCCGCGACTTCGTACGCGTGGAAAAGTGATTTAGGGCAGCAGTTCAAATACATTTTTAGTTTATGAACACTGTCGTGTGTGTGTCGAACACTAATTTACAGTAATGCTTCTTTATACACGGTATTAAACGTGCATAGGCAAAAAGTGGTAGGCCGATGGAGTAATAATAATAGTTTACTGTCAAATAATGGCCGTTTTTGTCGTAAATGTTTTGAGGTATTTTTTCTATGAAAATGCTAACAATTCCTACTACCAGCTTTAAAAATGACCGTGTATTATTAACCGACTTCAAAAAAAGCAGGAGGTTCTCAATTCGTCTGTATGTATTATATTTTTTTTTCTTTTATGCGAACGGGACTACTTGACAGTACGCTCATATACGCGACGAAGATCTCTGTACTGCGATTTGTATGGAGTTTACGCCGCAGCGACTGCAGACGATGATCGTTTTCACACCGACGCGACGCTGCGCTGCTGGCGCCGAGCGCCAAATTTTTTAAAAGTCTACTCTCGGTGCGCAATTCCAACTCGGACTTGCCCGGTTTTTTATTTATTAATTACCTACGCTAACAAACATGTAGCCTGAAACTCCCTGTAAGTTTAAAAGAATGTTTAGAAAAAACAGAGAAAACTGTACAATACCTAAACTTAATTAATTATTATAATTTAATATAAAATGTAAACCTATAGTGGTCGCTAATGACCAGTGATGTTTGAGCGACCTTAAATAAATTAATAAAAAAAAAAAAAAAAAAAAACATGTAGCCTACTTAGGGACTTTACGATTAAAGTACGAACTTCCTTTAGACGACAAAATAACAAAAGTCCAAAAGAAAGAAAAAACCCAAGCCGTACCTAGCATGAAAACTAATAAATAAAAATATCATGAAAAACATAAATCTTACTTATATTGACATAACTTTTCTAATTTAAATGTACCTATGACATCTCATTCATATCTTGAAAACAAACTATCCTACGCCTATACTTTATTAATCGTATTTGCAAAACCTAAGTATAATAATAAATTACTTCGCACAAAGTAATAATTATTTTCACTTGTACTGGAAAATAAGTATTACTTTGTGCGAAGTAAATTTAATTGTTCCTTTTAGTTTACCTCTTGAAGTCGTTTTTTTTTTGTTTAAAATTATTTAATTTTAAGATTTTTAGTGATGGGTATAGACTGAGTAGGGATAATTCTCGAATGATCAGACGACGATTATTTGAGGACGGAAAATGAAAAACAAAAACGATAAGATAAAAAAAAATATTAGAAAGAGAAAAAGTCTACCTAGCCTAGCCTATATATTATGTATATTGTAAATATAGTTAACCGCTGCTCTGGCGTAAGCCAGAGCAGCGCGAAATTTTTTAACATATATATATATAGTTTACTGAAACGCGAAATTTTTTGATATTATAGATCCAGGATATGGTGCAAAACCTTATTGTTTGGTAACATATGCTTAGACCACTTCAGAAAAAATCAAAATCGATATATTATTCCACATAAATTTTGAGGATTTCCTTCGATTCCTCACGGATCCCATCATCAGGTCACCATTTTGGTGACAATGGGACCAAATTTAAATTATACCCTACACAACATAAAAAAAATTGAAATCGTTTCAGAAACGATGAAGATATCCGCGAAGAAACATAAAAAACAAACATATATTTACGAATTGAGAAACCTCCTCCTTTTTTGTAAGTCGGTTAAAAATAATATGTTGGTTATTTCATGTTACAATCTACCTTTGTGCCGAGTTTCATTTAAATACGTTGAGTAGTTTGGCTGAAATACCGTCAAATAGGTAGCTACAATTTTTTGAAGATCCCACGGGAACCCTTTCGTTTTTCGGGATAACAATTTCCAATAATGCTCTTCAGATTATAAGCTACCTGCCTGCGAAATTGCATTTAAATACGTTGAGTAGTATGGCTGAAATACCGTCAAATAGGTAGCTACAATTTTTTGAAGATCCTACGGGAACCCTTTCGTTTTTCGGGATAACAATTTCCAATAATGCTCTTCAGATCATAAGCTACCTGCCTGCCAAATTTCATTTAAATACGTTGAGTAGTTTGGCTGAAATACCTTCAAATAGGTAGCTAAAATTTTTTGAAGATCCCACGGGAACCCTTTCGTTTTTCGGGATAATAATTTTCTAGTAATGCTTTTCAGATTATAAGCTACCAGCCTGCCAAATTTCATTTAAATACGTTGAGTAGTTTGGCTGAAATACCGTCAAATAGGTAGCTACAATTTTTTGAAGATCCCACGGGAACCCTTTCGTTTTTCGGGATAACAATTTCCAATAATGCTCTTCAGATTATAAACTACCTGCCTGCCAAATTGCATTTAAATACGTTGAGTAGTATGGCTGAAATACCGTCAAATAGGTAGCTAAAATTTTTTGAAGATGCTACGGGAACCCTTTCGTTTTTCGGGATAACAATTTCCAATAATGCTCTTCAGATCATAAGCTACCTGCCTGCCAAATTTCATTTAAATACGTTGAGTAGTTTGGCTGAAATACCTTCAAATAGGTAGCTAAAATTTTTTGAAGATCCCACGGGAACCCTTTCGTTTTTCGGGATAATAATTTTCTAGTAATGCTTTTCAGATCATAAGCTACCAGCCCGCCAAATTTCATTTAAATACGTTGAGTAGTTTGGCTGAAATACCTTCAAATAGGTAGCTAAAATTTTTTGAAGATCCCACGGGAACCCTTTCGTTTTTCGGGATAACAATTTCCAATAATGCTCTTCAGATTATAAGCTACCTGCCTGCCAAATTGCATTTAAATACGTTGAGTAGTATGGCTGAAATACCGTCAAATAGGTAGCTACAATTTTTTGAAGATCCCACGGGAACCCTTTCGTTTTTCGGGATAACAATTTCCAATAATGCTCTTCAGATCATAAGCTACCTGCCTGCCAAATTTCATTTAAATACGTTGAGTAGTTTGGCTGAAATACCGTCAAATAGGTAGCTACAATTTTTTGAAGATCCCACGGGAACCCTTTCGTTTTTCGGGATAATAATTTCCTATAATGCTCTTCAGGTCGTAAGCTACCTGCCTGCCAAATTTCATTTCATTCCATACAGTGGTTTTAGCGTGATGCGACGACAAACATTCCCATATGGACAGACAGACAGACAGACAGACAGACAGACAGACAGACAGACAGACAGACAGACAGACATTTTTTTCAAAAATGTTATTTTTAGGTTCTGTGGCTTATATAGACCCCCTTTTTTTAATTTTCACTTAAATATTCTTAATGTACAGACATGACCCCTCTACAGATTTATTATATGTATAGATAACTACTTAATTAAATAACTAATATGTATATAAAGATTCAATTTGAATTTATTTTAATTTTTTAGGTATTGCAGCATTGCTTTTGTTCTTCGAATCTCGTAAGCTGTACGAACTGCGTTCGGAGGCTAAGAACTTGGTGGCTCAAATGTACCATAGCCAGCCAGAACATGCTTTGCATCAACTGAGGGACCAGCTTCATTCACAACAGCAGATAGGCTACTTTAGAAATTAAGACTATCTTTGGTATGTAAGTAGTTTTAAAGAATATGCATTCTTTAGAATCACAACACACTGACTGTTCACAGTTATTTTACTTCTGACATGATCTTTATAAATCTTATTGAAAATCTGAGGTAATATAACAAGTATAAATAGTAATAAATGCTATACAATCATTACTTTAAAATGAACACACTGTAGACGCAAATTTGAAAGCAATGAAGTTCAAGATTATAGTGAAGAAAGCACACATAACAAAAAAAGGCAATAAAAAGTTTTTCAAAGCAGATCTTCAGCAGATTTTTTTTCCCAATATTGGTTTAATGTAATGTAATAATTTGAGTTACAATATTGAAATGGTAATATCATGTATTAATTATTATTTTATACTGTAGAGAATAGTTACTAGTTTGGGCATAATTTTAATGCTTGGTGTTTATTTTTGAACATTTCATGTATGAATACAAATACTCCGGAGTATATTTGTTATGATTTTAAATACTTAACACATTGAAATAATTACTTACTGTATATTTTTTACGTCCTTATCAATGAAGAATAATTTGATATTTTTATAAATAATTGTATGGTATGTATGAATTTTCTGAAACTTAATACTGTTATGTATGTGTAATAATAATTTATTCATTTGCTACTGTTTATGAAAGATCCTTTCTTTTGTCTTATGCATTTATATTTTATATCTCATTTACTAATATAAAAAATTTAAAACTGACTGAAAGCAAATTCAAAATGATCTTTTTATTTACGAGTAAGTAATCTCTGTATTTTAGTCCGTCCACGTATTTTAATTTAGACGATGTAATTAGAATATTCAGGAATTTAATTATTATAAGTTATCCTAGCTACCTATATTACAAATAGATTATTGTGTGTATGTATTTGATTATTAGGCCACGCTTAGCTTAGATAAGCTACGTATTTTGATTTCAATATTCTTTGTAACTAGAAGGGCATTTTTGTAAGATTATATTTTGTCTTATCATTTTTAATAAGCAAACTTGAATAAAGTATTAATTAATAATATAGCTAAATTAAATAAAATTCCACCGAAATTGAGATTTGAAATTGAGAGAGAATTGATTGTGAAGAAAGCTATGTAATTGGACCATCCCGTCCTTATTTAGGTATATTTATTAGCTATATTTTAGCTAAGTCTTAACGAAGAAAATATTTTCTTATGCTTACTTTTCGATTAATGTATCCGTCCACACCCACATGTGATTAATTTAAGATTTATGACAACTATTAAATAAATAATTATTTTTAATTCTGGGTTTTTATTCCTTTCGATATGAATAATAATTAGATAGTAAGTAAGTAATCCATTGTAAAATTATGCGTAAAGCTATCATGGTCTAAAATATTGAATGGAAGCTACAAGATTTTCATCAGTAATAATAATTATGAATATGACATTGTTATAAACTTTGTAGCAATAAATTGATGAAAATACATCCATTCGTTTGCTGTTAACGCGTTGAATAAATATGTTTTTTAAAAAGCTTTGGCCGTAGTCCCTTGATTTTATAAACTACGTGCCATAAATTATTGAACTGCGTAACTGCTGAATTGTAAAGGCAATCTGATAAGAAATGATGTATTTATTTTATTTATTTATTTTATTTGGAACAAAAAACAGTTACATATTAAAATCTTAGACAATTACAAATTATTAAAAACTACAAGTGATAAACATGTAACCCACACCATTGTTCACGAATTAATTAGTTTATAAAAAGCAACTAAAACATAACTTAAAACTAAAAAGAAGTTTATATGTGTACAAAAACTCTTATTTACTAGTACTAATTATTAACTATAAACAAATATAAAGTGCTTAATTGGCTTAAACTACAATAAACTACAATAATTGAATTTAATAGACATTATAATATACTAATAAGTTGGGTATGTACCTAAGCAAAATGGGTAATTATTAATTACTCTATTGGCAATTCTGTCACTATCTTAATTGCTCGTTTTTTAAATTGGCTAATAGATAGTGAAAAAATGTCAATATCGCTAAAATATTTATTGTACGTATCTACGAGACGACGAAGAGGAATACGAAGACCAGCATTAGTCTTACAAGATGAGGTATGGAAGAGATGATATTGACGCACTCTACGTCGATTAATTGTCCTAGGTATATTATAACTTATCTCATTAGTTATAGCCGAGCAATCAAATTTGTTGTTACACAGGCCATACAACATCATGACTTCAAGTAAAAGGCGTCTGGATTTTAAACTGGGAACTTCAAAATAATTTAACAACTCAGCATAAGGTAGCCTACGTTGCGTACATTTAAAGTAAGTAGTGCGTAAGAATTTTTTTTGGACCAATTCTAATTTTTGGGAGTATATGGCATAAAAGGGGTTCCATACAGGTATTGCATATTCCAATTGAGATCGAATTAGTGTTTTGTATAGTAAGAGAAGTGTGGAGGGTCGCACGAAGTCTTGGGTAGATCTTTTAACATACCCGTACATGCGATAAGCTTTATTAATAATGTTATCGACATGCTTATCAAAATGAAGAGATGGATCCAAAAGTACCCCTAGATCGCGGACTATATTTATTTTATTCAGTGATACATTATTAATGGCGTATACATAGTTAAGTTTATTTATTTTTTTGGTGAAAGAAATTGTATGACATTTAGGAAGACTAAGAAAAAGTTTGTTACGACTACAATAATTATTCAGTCTACACAGATCTTGCTGCAAAAGCTGACAATCTTCTATATTCCTACATGACTTAAATATTTTTATATCATCGGCGTACATTAGGAATTGGGAATGCTACTAATACCTTGAGATGCTTACAAAAAAAGTACTTGAGTTGTGACACTACGACTTACTACATTACGAATTCACAGGTATGGAGGTATGGAAGAGATGATATTGACGCACTCTACGTCGATTAATTGTCCTAGGTATATTATAACTTATCTCATTAGTTATAGCCGAGCAATCAAATTTGTTGTTACACAGGCCATACAACATCATGACTTCAAGTAAAAGGCGTCTGGATTTTAAACTGGGAACTTCAAAATAATTTAACAACTCAGCATAAGGTAGCCTACGTTGCGTACATTTAAAGTAAGTAGTGCGTAAGAATTTTTTTTGGACCAATTCTAATTTTTGGGAGTATATGGCATAAAAGGGGTTCCATACAGGTATTGCATATTCCAATTGAGATCGAATTAGTGTTTTGTATAGTAAGAGAAGTGTGGAGGGTCGCACGAAGTCTTGGGTAGATCTTTTAACATACCCGTACATGCGATAAGCTTTATTAATAATGTTATCGACATGCTTATCAAAATGAAGAGATGGATCCAAAAGTACCCCTAGATCGCGGACTATATTTATTTTATTCAGTGATACATTATTAATGGCGTATACATAGTTAAGTTTATTTATTTTTTTGGTGAAAGAAATTGTATGACATTTAGGAAGACTAAGAAAAAGTTTGTTACGACTACAATAATTATTCAGTCTACACAGATCTTGCTGCAAAAGCTGACAATCTTCTATATTCCTACATGACTTAAATATTTTTATATCATCGGCGTACATTAGGAATTGGGAATGCTAAGAACTTGAGATGCTTACAAAAAAAGTACTTGAGTTGTGACACTACGACTTACTACATTACGAGTTCACAGGCAAACTTCGTCCTTAGTGTAGTACAAATAGAGTTCATAATGGCCGCGGCCGGCGGGAGACCGTTATTAATGCATTCAAAACGCCCTTTTTTTTGTCAAATTCTTTTGTTTATTTTACTAAAATTAGGCATAA
Organism: Celastrina argiolus; assembly: GCA_905187575.2. Classification (NCBI taxonomy): domain Eukaryota; kingdom Metazoa; phylum Arthropoda; class Insecta; order Lepidoptera; family Lycaenidae; genus Celastrina; species Celastrina argiolus. The sequence goes on from LR994584.1 coordinate 10,658,452, forward strand.
TCCGACGATAAATCGTTTTGTACACTAGTTATATTTACTTCCTTAGGCTTATTACGTCATTTATTTACAAACATAGTAAGAAAATCATATCTAAATCAGTCTATATATATACGTATAGAAACCAATTTTTTCAAGTGAAAAATTTAAATGTTACGACGTATATCTTTCAAATGATTATCTAATAATACTTATAATGAGTAAAATAAACCATTTATATATACAAAATACTACTTACATTCGTGAAAACCAGCAAAATCTTGAAAAAACTACACATTTTAGAGCACTGACACCCACCTCACTGCACTGACATGCACAAACTGGTCGGCGACAAAGTTAATATTATTTTTCATTCGAATTGAGGCCTATTTAGCAAAGGTTCTAACTAATCAAACTTCTTCATACAAAAGTAGTCTGTAAATCAGGGGAATACGATGCTTAATAGAATAAAAGAGCGCGGTAGTCGACTACCGTTTGGGTCTTAAGTGAAATGCGCGGCGCGGTAGTGGACTACCGCTTGGGTGTATAACACTGTTTAATGTCATTTATAAAGATTATAAAGAGTAACGGACCAAGTATTGACCCCTGGGGAACGCCGGAGCTTACATTAATAGAGTCCGAGTAGTAGCCATTGATGACTACTCTTTGTGTTCTATTGAAAATATATGACATGAACCAACGCAATAAATTTCCCCGTATTCCATTAAATGCAATTTTATCTAACAGGAGCGAGTGATCCACCTTATCAAATGCTTTTTGAAAATCCGTGTATACTGCATCTACCTGCCCTTGTTTATCCATGTTTGAAAACAAGAACCCAACAAAACACATAAGATTGGTACATGTGGAGCGCTCTTTCACAAAACCATGTTGTTCAGGTAATATTAGCCGATGGGATATGAGGATATACTGCTTCGTGGACGAGTCTTTCGAATAGTTTTGACAATGTTGATAAAATAGATATAGGGCGGTAATTTTCAACATTGCTCTTGTCGCCGTTCTTATGAATTGGTGTTATAAATGCTTGTTTCCAAACCGAAGGAAATACAGATTCTTTAAGGCACTTATTAAAAAGTATATGTAAAGCGCATGATATATTTCTTTCAGTTCTTATGAAAAATATTGGTGGAATCCCGTCAGGACCGGCTCCTTTGGATGAATCTAGTGATTTAATGGCGTTAGTAAGTGAATATTTGGATAGAGAAATATCAGACAGACATTGAGTAAAATCAGAAATGTGGTCGGCGGGTTGCCAGGTTAAAGGGTTAAGAGTAGAATGTTCGTAAACAGAGCTGAAAAAGGAAGAGAATAAATTACATATGTCATTAGGATTGTCTGATGAAACGTTATTATAATACATATTATTAGGAAAATTAGATTTGTTTTTCTTATTTGAGATATAGGACCAAAAGTATTTTATATTCTTTGGTATACTGTCCTCCACCAACTTTATGTAAGAATGAAAACATTTAATCATTTCGCTTTGAAATAACTTGCGATAACTGGAAAAGTGTTCATAGTCCTTGCGATTTCTGTATATTTTCCATTTGGTCCAGGCGCGTTCCTTATTTTTGAATATTCGGACTAGATTGGGAGAGAACCAAATAGGAAAACTTGACCTCTTGGTCGGAGTCAAGGGAACATGAAGCTTAATCACACCATACAAAATTTCGTAGAACGCGGCTACGGCTTCTTCAGCAGGTAAATACGTTAGAATTGAGTTCCAGTCCATTTTGCTTAGTTCTTGATTGATGTTATCATAATTGGCTCTGAAATATTTATACGTAAGTACCGTCTGACGTTTCATGGGGACTAAATCAGTGTTTAGATTAGAAATCAATACAGCAAACGGGGGATGATGAGGAACAGTATTTAGCAAAGCATTACTAAAGACTGCTTCACAGTCGACGTTCGAAACAAACAAGTCCAGTATTCTATCCAAATTATTTTTAAATGTGTTAAATTGGGTACCATTGATCATCGAGAGGAAGTTAATTAATATTTGACTAGGCGACCTGAAAGATGACGTGGCTAATGTAGGTACAACATAGTTATTTTGTTCAGCCCAATTAATATCTGGGAGGTTAAAATCTCCAGTAATAAAAAAAGATTCGATTGAACGATCACTAACAATTTTTTGTAACATGTCTAAATATTCTATATAAACAGTATTACTGGTGCGCGGCGGTATGTATGCAGCACTAATAATGTGACGTGTGGCAGCTTGTTTGGCGGGAAGTTCTAGAACAACCTGCTCCATTGCAGAGTTGTCAAAGGGTATGATTAATTTAGTCGGACGTAGTTCCTTACGAACCGCAACTAGGACACCACCGCCTTCTGCTTTAGAGGTTGCACACCTGTCACGATCACATCGGAACACAACGTAGCGATCATCAATAAAATTATTATCTTGAATATCTGGTGTAAGCCAAGTTTCAATTAAAACGACTACGTCATAGGAATTAGCCATAATGTTCGTATATAAGGTTTGTAACTTTGTGCGAAATCCTCCACAGTTCTGATAATAGACAACGATACCATTAGAAGACATTTATACTGATAAAACTACAAACAAAATATTATAAAACAGATTAAAGTTAAAACATGTTACGATATGGAATACCCCATTGATACGCCTAAAATTATTTAAAAAAAAAAACGCTACATAAAAATAAATATGATACGACCTCCACATTAAAAAAAATCTTATGCTTGAGAATATTATTAGCAACAATGTAATTATATAAGATACATACTTTAAGAGTGTAGTCTTGACTATAATAGTAATTAAATATAATTTTTGCCGGTACATGATATTTTCTGAATTCGCAAAAATATAGATACTATAATATGTTAACACAAAATAAAAGGAGGGAACATTACAATACAATTCATATAAAAAAATCATCGATAAAATAAAAGATAATAAAAAAGATATATTAATATTATAGTTGAGAAGTTGACGGGTAAGGATTCTTAACAAATTTCTTGAGGTCGTCTTCAGAACGAACTGCAAACGCCGAGGATCCATCTCGTTCACGTACAAGTATTGTAGCATTTTTGATCCACACGTATTTGAATCCATTGTCCCTGGCGGCTTCCTTGCTCTTGCGAAATAACATTTTGTTCTTGAGTGTGAGGTGCTCATTAAGGTAGACCTTAACAACAGTGCCAGGAATTCCGAGCTGGTCCGACTGGATATCTTTCTTTGTTCTGTAGGCGCCAAGCAGATTGTCCCGTGTAATCTTAGACTTTAGTTTGACAATGACATTTTTGGGCTTATTGACGTGCTGAGATGCATGAGGTACTCTATGAACTGCCTGTATATCATTTGGTAAAAATTGGAAATTCACTGCTTTGCCAATTGATTCTACAAGAGTAAGAAGGTTCTCGTTCCTCTTTTCAGGCAAATTACAAATTTCTACGTTGCACTGACGTGCCTGTTGCTCAAGTAAGTCAATTTTAGCTTCCAGTCCAGCCACTTTCAAAGAACTACAGCTCTCAGATATTTCATAAATACGTTTTTCTTGGTCTTTTTGATGTTTTTTAATGCCTTCTATTTCTCCTCTAATTTGATCGTATTTATTAGATAAAAATTGAATGCTCTCTTTTATCTCCGAGTTCTGTTTTTCCAATGCATCTTTCATATCTTTGAATTGTCTTTCTTGTCGCTCATTTTGCATATTAAATAACACGCGCGATTACTTACTTACTATCTAATAATAATTAGATAGTAAGTAAGTAATCCATTGTAAAATTATGCGTAAAGCTATCATGGTCTAAAATATTGAATGGAAGCTACAAGATTTTCATCAGTAATAATAATTATGAATATGACATTGTTATAAACTTTGTAGCAATAAATTGATGAAAATACATCCATTCGTTTGCTGTTAACGCGTTGAATAAATATGTTTTTTAAAAAGCTTTGGCCGTAGTCCCTTGATTTTATAAACTACGTGCCATAAATTATTGAACTGCGTAACTGCTGAATTGTAAAGGCAATCTGATAAGAAATGATGTATGGACATAAGCCTCTTGCAAACCTTTATTCGTGGGGTCTTTTTTCAAAAGGAAGGATGTTTTTTAAAATATAAAAGACCGGAAAACGAGCAGTCCCCCCTATGGTCTACTCCGTTCCCATTCAATGTAATCTAAATGTCGAGTAAACAATTTAATTCGACCAAACTATGTGCCATATTGCATTTAAATAAAGAAAGTAGCTACTGTTGGTTCTTGATGGAAATTTATGTTCACAATAATAACACACAAGTTTTTATTTAGATACACTTTTACACTTGATTTAATCGAAACCGGTCGTGTTATTTAAATAGGTAGCATTGTATCGGCATGGTGAATTTGTATTTCGACCATTAATTGCATTGCCAAACAACGCAAGCCGGATTTCACGCCGGTTTTCTGTGAAGTCAATCGGAAATTTAAAATGGCCATAACTTACTTGGTTTCTTCAGCTCGGAGCAGAGATGTAATACATAGTCCATGGTGGCTTGTGGTATGTTACCATCTAGTACCACTAGTTGGGCATTCATAATTTTGTCTAAGTGTTTCTTGACCTAAAAAAAACAAGTTTTGAGTGATTTTTATTGGCTATCTAATAAAATACTATTAACCTAAGTCAATTAAAATCGGCACCATGTTTCACAGAACCTATTTTCGTGGATTCGCATTTTATGTATCATTAGTAGGTGCCTAGTGCCTACCATAGCATAATTGAAGATAATATGAAGGTTATATTTGTAATCGAGAAAGTTTAGTTTAAAACTGTCATTTAAACATTTTAGGATAATATGTCGTAACGTACCTATAAGTAAATTGATTCTAAAGACGGTTCTTTAGGTAAATTAATTAGTATTTAGGTGAAAGTTTGAATTATATTTTATCGAAATCAGTATTTTGCTATTTGATGAATGGAAATTAAGATGATATGTCGCACATATCATCTTAATTTCCATTCATGTCTTCAATTATTACAATAATTTGTATTATATTGTCTATGTTAGTAGGTACCTACCTACGCACGGAATTCTCATACTTTCGCTGTCTGTCTGTCGGTCTGTCCATATCTCTGAATTTTGATAGTGGTAAGCTTCTAGACTGATAGACCGTCCATAAATTTCTTACGTAAAAAAATTTGGTCAAAAAAGCACATTCAATTTTGAAATAATAATTTAATGATAGCCTATTACGCCTGGATAGTTACGGAACCATAGACATGTTAAGATATTATGCTGATGGTAAACGTATTTATTATATTAGGTAGGTATATAATATTGAATGCCTGAAATCATTACACAAGCTATGTAAATCTACGCTTTATTAAAACTAGCTTATGAAGCTGACGCAGATTTTATCCCGATGAATTTTACTGTCTGACTGAGACCTTCGATATCGGGGATCTGTCGATAAATCATTCATAAGTACTGCGGTTACAATAAATCTATATTATCTACCGCCATTCTATGGGTTAGGTAATAAACGTAATACTTTTCAGCCCGAGACCTGGGTGCACTTGGGCTAGAACCTATTTATAAAAACAAATCAATTTCTATTTCCTTTATAATTAATAATATTTCTTATTCGATAGTCACTTTTCATTCATTTTTCATTTCTTCTCAATACGACGTTTCAAACACATCTTGAGAAAAGTAGATTAAAATAATGATGATTTTCATGGATATAATTATTTTTAACATACGTATAATACTTAGTAGATACTATGAATGAAAAAAAAATGTGATATTATCAATTATTATGGCTACGTTTTGCTCGTAGGAGCTTATGACCTAATAGTGATATTTTCAATTATTATGGTTAGGTATTGTGCGTAGGACCTTATGACCTAATCCCTTGCCTATCGTCAGGTATTGGGTCTGCTTGATCCTATTACTATAATGGGTTGTCTGATATTAGTGTATGTGTAGCTTAAGCATTGACAGGTAATTAATAAAATAATATCTCCACCCTCCAGACTGGTGTAATAGTACCTATATTAAAACCTAAGCTTCGAAAGCCCTGAACGTATTAGGTAACAATTAATGTTCTATAAAATACGACCTTACCCTAGACACATTTGTGTTTAGGTACCATTTGTTCTTACAGGTGGCAATATGTATGTAATATTTGTTAAAGGAAGTTTTTATGGAATATATCTGTATGTTGCCTTGCCACTCTGAAAAGTATGTTTTATTGGGATTTACCTAAGGCAGTTTACAATCTACATAAAAAATAGGGACTCAATAATATAATTAACTTGAAGAGTATTGCAATTTGCAACAGTGAATATTTCCCCATCCTAGAATGAGGCACAAGTCTCGAAACCTCGAATGTATCAACAGAGCTCAAATTGAATTTCCCTTAACAAAACTGCTGAAAACCAATTCGATAAACTCGCTCGTGTTAGCTAACACAACATAAATATGGCCGAAATGAATTTTAAAATACACGCAAGCGGCGAACGTATCGAAAAGTTTTTCCATTTCAATTTCCAACTAATAGAATACGAAGTATCGATGAGGATACAGTTTATTAAGACGGGCGAAGTTGTAATGCAATTTCTTACCAACTTTCCCACTCAGTCACATAATGACGTAAATGAATAAGTTTTGCAACTTTTTGTTATTCCCTTGGGACTTATTTATTCAGTGATAATAAGTGGCGTTAGTTACGTAATAATTCGTTACTTGGCGTTACTTTCAGGGGGACAGGGAAAAAGGGTACCTAATCTTTTATTGCTCTATAAGACTTGCAAACGATTCAAGGTCTTCAATTACCGGCTATGAGCACCAACAAGTCCAGCAACACCAATTAATTAGAAGGAATGAAGACACGACCAAGGGCGGATCCAGCTTTGTCGCCAGGAGGGGGTCACATATTCGTGGTCAAGTCAAGAACTTATAATTTAATTTTGACTAGCTGAACCGTGCCCACTTCGTTGAGCATAAAAAACCGTTTAAACATTCCCTGGACTTACACGAATATTTCAAGACCAAAAATAGCCAAATCGGTTCAGCCGTTCTCGAGTTTTAGCGAGACTAACGAACAGCAATTCATTCAATTTTTATATATAAGAAGACTAGCTGAGCCGTGCCCACTTCGTTGAGCATAAAAAAATAAAAAAACCGTTTAAACAGTCCCTGGACTTCCAAGAATATTTCAAGATTAAAAAGACCCGAATCGGTTCAGCCGTTCTCGAGTTTTAGCGAGACTAACGAACAGCAATTCATTTTTATATATAAGATAACAATAGCCATACAAGAAAAAAAGTAGGTATTTAATTATTCTACGTAAGTACTGTACTTAAAAATATTTATTGTTTAATGGTACACTTGAAAAACTTAACACATACATATATAGAGAGGCATCTATCACTTCTGTGCTTCGGCAACCTATTTCTTAGGTCGAACCTATGAACTTGCCGTTTTGTGTAAAACAAATTAAACGTTATTTTTAATGTAGGTATTTTTGTATTATCACTAATGCAATCAATGCATCTTTGCCAAAGCTGTTTATTGATGCCTTTCTCAAAGAAATCAGCTGGACGGGGAGCAATAAATTCTATAAATGCATTTTGTACTCCCCTCGCGTATGGAATTTTCTTAGCCCCCAAGAAGTTATCCAAATTCTGGAAAAAGTATGAATCTGTAGGCGAAAGGTTAGGTGAGTAGGGGTGATGACGGAGAGTTTCCCCAGTTCTTGGAACTTGTTGACCGTCTGCTGTGCAGTATGAGGTCGCGCGTTGTCGTGCAGGAGCAGCGGAGATGAGCGATTGACCAATGTTGGTTGGAGACGTGCCAGCTTCTCCATCACTTTATTCATTTCCTTACAACTTACATCTGCAGTAATGCAAACCCCGTTTGGTAAGAGGTACACCGGCGCTAGACCACCAAACAGTGACTATCACTTTTCTAGGGGTAAGTTTACGTTGAGGTGATGAACCAGAATCCAACCAACTTGCTGAGCGCTTGCGGTTATCAAACAGAATCCATTTTTCATCGCAGGAAACAATTCCTTCATTTGTATGTCTGTTGAGCAGTGCAAGGCACGTCTTGACGCGTACTTCGCGCTGGCGATCATTGAGTTCGTGTGGCACCTATTTGTCGAGCTTGTTTACGTTGCCAATTTGACGCCAATGGACTGAACAATGGATGAACTGCTCCTGCGCGATAACGCGCGACCTTATACATCACTGGAGACGGTCTCCAAGTTGCCAGCCAGAAATGGAGTTGGAAGCTCTCCGTTATCCACCCTATTCGCCAGACCTTGCACCTACAGACTACTACTTTTTCCTCAATTTGGATAATTTCTTGGCGGAAAAAAAATCAACACCCGAGAGGTAGTACAAAATGCCATTAAAGAATTTGTTGCCTCCCGTCCAGCAGATTTCTTTAAGAATGTCATCAATAAACTGCCACTGCGTTGGCAAAGATGCATTAATTTCATGGGTGATAACTTCTATTAATTCAAATAAAAAATAAATGAAAAAAGTAGTTTAAATTTTTTCATACAAAACCGCTATTTCATTGGTAAAGACCTAATATATAGTGTATGTACCTCTGTAGAAAATAGTCTTTAGCAGATTGAGCAGGTTGATTATTGACCCTATGTATTTGTTTTGATACTATTCTGGGACATTCAATTTCTAAATAAAATCATTATGTTCAATTAGCAGTCCGCCTAAGTCCTGGAACCAGCTCAGGGGGGGGGTCATGACCCCCACGACCCCCTGGATCCGCCCTTGGACACGACAGGAGGTTTCACGACATGGGTAAAGCAAGCTTTATCAAGGGTATTATCTGCTAAACGAAATCGTTATGTCCGTTGCAACATGCCGAGCTGTCTAGTCCTCACCGACTCAACACTGGTTGTGTCTAAACAGCTGCGTGTCAGTTAACAATTAAGTATAGATACCTACGTAAACTGCAAAAATCTCTCCCCTGTTCTCTCAAATAACCGCAAATTGTTTTTTTTTTATTGAGGCCTAGTTTGAGACTTGGTTATTAATTAATTTTAAAATTGGGCCTTAGTCTGTGATCACACTTACCAAGTCGACAGTAATATGATTATGTACTGCCATGTCTCCGAGCCCGAGCACGCATTCTCCTTTCTTGTCGAACACGCCAGCGTATGATGCTGTACGGGCTCCATCGATGACACAACCTGCAAAAAAAGATTGTTTACTTGGTGATTAATATACCTACCTACTTTTTAACGCCTCCATGGTTTAGTGGTTCAGAGCTCTGCCTCTTGAGTGTCGGTTCTATTTCCGATTTGGAACAACAAAAATGTTGTTTTTCAAGTTTGGTTAGGATGCAGGCTGATCACTTGTCTGACAAGAAAGATGATCCATGCGTCGGATACCTAATGTAAAAAGTCGTTCCTGCGCCTGTTATCGGGTAACCATTCCACTAGTCTACGACAGTTAAGGAATAGAGAGACATTGTGTATTGTCTTCTGTGTATTGCGCACACACTTGGACACTATAAAAATAACGTGACCTGGTTTCAATGAAACCGGCCGGCGTCATCAGAGTAGGTAGAGCATATTATAAAACTTTATAAGATTTGTAGATTGATAGAGTCCCTCAGCCTCTATCAATCTACAAATCTTATAAAGTAAAAGTAGCCTCATTTATATTTTAAAATTATAATAATGTATTTGAGCTTGAAAATACAGATGCCTATTATTTTAGAAGATAATAAGTCATCCCCGAAGCTTTGGACACAGACGTAAAAAGGCCTCACCACATAATGATTTGGAGCATGCTGCAGGATTAACAAATTCCCACAAAATAAATCATTACGCTCTACAATCTAAAAATCCTAACGTAGGTACTTATACATTTAGTAGATTTAGTTACTCCAAGTCCACTAAACTTAACTTATTCCAAGTCATTAAAAGATTCACATCACACAAAGACAAAAGAGCTAAGCTAAAGTTCATTTGAATTTTGCCCGGCTGCAGAAAATGGACCTAAATACGCCAATGGCTGTGACCGCTTTTGTTGAAAACGCGTGGACTTCAAATGAGCAGCATGTTGAAATATGAAAATTTGGGCACGTCCTGCAGTAGCGTTCACTACTTAAACTTCTTTAATATTCGCGTTTAAAATACTCGCAAGACTTAGCACTAAAACGTTTTCGAATCGAGGACAGGAGTTAGGAAATTGAACGTTCAAAATGGACGCCGCTTAGAACTTATTTAAATGCAATGCATTGTTCACATTAATAGAATTATATTCAGTAATGCTGGCAGCAAATCCAACGTGGATTGTTATTTAAATGTACCTAAAACCTATATTTTCTAGTATTAAAATGGTTTTCAAGCTTTTTCAAAATATAAAAGTGATTTTGAGTGAGAAGAAAATGGGAGAAAAGAGAGGGGAAGAAGAGGTGCTGCTGTGACATGGACACATCCCTTTGTTGTACGTGAATACGGTCCTAACGTACCATAGTAAATTATTAATTCATTAGCTGTCTAAGTATGTACCTAGTTACAGTTTGATGGGGATGATAGATATTTGTTTTTTTTAATTGCATCCCTATGAAAGCAATGTTAAAAACGTATTTACGCGAAAATGTACTAGGTATATCATTTTCTTTTTTATCTATTGAGCGAAAGTGTATTTAATAGTAGGTAATTATGATGATTGCCTACTTACTTTAAAGTAGGTGATGAAAATAAACTAACTTCATAAAGAACCGTTGAAAGCGGCGACGAAGGATTTTTATTCCGATGTCCGTATTTGAGCTCGTTAGTGAAAAGGAGAAAAATTGCTTGGTCAAGAGTTTGTTCAAATAACAGTCGTCCTACTTATACCTAGTGCACAATATTATCTGCCGTTATTTCTACGTACTGTAAATTTTAATAGTAACAATCCATACAGCTGTGTTACAGCACATGTTCGAGCACTAACAACGGAAATAGCCCCCACATCAATTTCGGTGTCCGTGACCGATTTCAGCAATTTCAGGTTACGCAGGAGCTACTTTATAGTGGCCAAGTATGTGCGCAATACACATGAACACTTTTCCTTTTAGCTGCGTCCTCTGTTTATTCCTGCATAGCTATGTATATGTCGCAGTCATGAATCCGCTATTTAATTGAATGAAGCGCTTTCATTGAATCCTGTTTTTACCAACAAATATAAGAAAGACTAGGACAGCTATTTAATATTTTAGTTTTAAACTTCGAAATTTCCGAATGAGTACTAATAAAACGAACATTAAAGTAAATTAATCAAAAAATATTATATCAACACATTGCTATCTGTACGAGCTGTTTGACGTCATTATATAACCACCTAGTGATTCAATTAAATAACCAGATTCAATAAGATGACTGCGACATACAGGGTGTAAAAAGAGCAGTCACTATAACTTTGGGATAGGATTATAGGACCTTGACTGATTCTAGAAATGAATTTTTTTCATTATTAATTTTTTGGAAAAAAAAAAAAAATTTTTTTTTGCAATTTATTATGTTAGTCGCAAGGCTGAACTGTTTGGAACAACGTTCTGCATTAAATTCTTAAATTTTATAATTTTTGCCCTAGTACGTAATTTTTTTCAATCGTCAGATAACTTTTATCTAAGGAATAAATATTATGTGACTTTGGCAGATTTTGTATGGAACAAATGTCAAAGTCACATATTTATTCAACAGATAAAAGTTATCTGACGGTTGAAAAATCGGCCTTGAAAGAAATAAAAACAGTTACGTAGGTATTAGCTGTAGACAAAGTGTCGCGGGTGTGTTAATAATTCCCGCGGCTCCGTCAACGGCGGTAGTGACGGAGTATCGCCGAGTTTTTAGTGGGTATAGCTGCGTCCAGGTCATCATCTCCTCGGATGCAACAAGTCCCACATACGGGGGTATAGGAGTCTACATCTACTGCGGGATGTGTACTGTAATTTTTTTGGTGTAAAACAAAAGATACACAAAATGTAATTTATTACTAGGTAATTTTAAAGATATTATTTAAGTGTCGACACTGCTCTAATCATTTATTTGTATTCATCCAGTCGAGTCGGCCTATTCGTGTCTTGGCACATGGCACTTCCACTTAAAATATTTTAAAGAAGGCTTATTCTTACCGTCAAGGAACAGTCCCGGGGTGATGTCCTGTAGGTACCTAGCATCAGCGTCGTTGCCTACAGCTGTCAGGAGGTGCGTACGTCCATTTCTAAGCTGCCACAACGCCTGCGCCATGTTCCTGCCGACTCCTCCACCACATTGCGATATTTGGCATGGGTGAGTGCTGCCATCTAGCTGAAAAAAGTGTAGGTTGCTACAGAAGTCGTAGATTGACCACAATTATATCTACTTTGTGCTACGATAAAAAAAAAATTCAACCCGGATTATGTAAATTATGTATGACGGACTATCAAAGTCAAATTACGCCTCTTTCATCATTACAATCGGACCAGTATTTTAGGCATTACGGTGGGATAAATATACATATATAATGTACATATAATGACAAAATTATTACATTTCCTTTTAGATTCACCGTAGGCGGGTTAGTCATCATTATTACCACAATTAATTGATCCATAATCATTGGTAATTTATCGTGCCTATCACATACAAGGGGTACCATGCTTAATTATCCAAAATGGCTACTCAGATTAATCGACGATGTTTAATTAAAAAACAAAACATAACTCGTACCCATCACATACGGATGGTATAATTGGCAAATGGTGCAAAAAATCAATCGTAATGACCCAGACAATTTTTACAATTTTCACACGCCAATGCACAAGGCATAAACTATATGCCTTGTGCATTGGCGTGGGGTTCCTGCAACTTTTTGAAGATCCTACACGGCTTACGGCTCCACCATAGATAATACAGTAGGTATAAATAGAGATGCTCCACGCTGAAGGAGAAACAGCCATCCCCACAGTGAGGATGTAACGGTAATGGAATGATATGGCTGTAGAATTTACTATGAACCATCTTTTTTTTACTTTACTTCATAGGATTCTAATAGACAAAGAAAAAAAGGACATTATTTTATTATAACTTTAAGTTATTTACCTAAAAGGTTTTAAATGTAATTCCATAGACGTAGTATTTTGATTTTTTTTATTTTTAAACATGGCGCGTTTAAAAATCAAAATACTACATTTAGAAGCATATGGGACACATATACTATCTTAATCTGACGCGCTCGAGTTACTACATAAATCCCCTCTTCGGCTCCCCTACTAATGGGGGGAGTTGCCTATAGTCGCCATGTTTGGCAGGCGGGTTGGCGAGCCCTGTTTTGAGGTAAAAGCCATGCCGCGAACACGCAACTTCGACGATAGTTCATATTAATTTTTTTTGGGAATTTCTTCTAACAAATCTTATAACAACTATAGGTAAATAGGAACTTTGGTAAGTGTTTTTTAATATCAATTGCTCCATCTAGGCAATTTTATAAATAGGGGTACAAAGTTTTTGCTTTACGTTATAATATTATACATCTACTTTCATTACTGATATTCCAGTTCCATTTAATGTTTGGAATACAGAAATACAACAAGAATTTACAACGTTACCCATTTCAGTACTTGCGAACGTTAATTTCAATTTCTAGGAATGGCAAATGCGAAAATCTAGCTTCCGTCGATATTGAGAATTGTGTTTGCCGATTTTACAAAGTCAATTTGCTAACATTAGGCAGTAGGTACGGGGAATTATATTAGTAGCGAGTAAGTCCATAAAAGTTAACTTTACACGACCTTTTTTGTTTAGATTCCTAACAGACTTCCAAAAATGTAGGTAGTTATTAAATCTATGTTCTCAAGTTATAAAGATGATTAGAAACGACAAATCTGTTTAACTCTTAGGTAAATATAATAATATAATAAATATGTTTTGTTCGTAGCACAAGTTCTAGAAAGTCCTAGAACATATATTGACGTGGTATAGAAACATCCATAAATATTATTATTAAAAAAGTAAAGCTGAGTTGATAAGCAGGATATAATAAATTATGAAAAGACTTTATGCAGGCAGCAGTTATTTTTATGCATGAGCTTTATAAACACAATTAACGGCCTAACCCTCACCGTGCAGCTACATAATGTTGCAGTTAGATATAATAAGCTTAAAAATGTATTATTTTAAAATGCCTAGTTTCGATAAAAGTTTAGAAATTAGTAAATACCTATTACTGTTAACCTACACCTTAGATAGTTTTTAATGAGAATTGGGCTTCGTGTAAGGGTGGGCTTACATCAAAAGAACAAAAATCTAGACTCTAGATTCTAGAGCTAGAACAAGATTATTCGTTCTTGATCTTTTAGTAATAACAGAACAACGAAATAAATTTACACAAAAATTATAGAGTGGGGATCGAATGAGCCTTCGCTCGTTTGATGTACATCTTCCCTTAAGCGCTTCCTCACCGAGAGCAACCGCGTATATTGTTATATATAGATACAAAGTGTTACATCCAGTGGACATAAGCCACTCTTAAAGTATTTCATGGGGTACCTGACACCATGCTAGGCATGCGGGTTGACGAGCGCAGTTTTCAATACTAAACGCTGCTGTCCACGTCCACGGAAACGCTGCTGCGCAATTTTAATTGACTTCGAAAAAACGGAGGAGGTTCTCCTGTGTGACTTTTTTAAAATATATGTACACCGAATACTCTGAGGTTAATGATCCGATTTGCGTGATTATTTTTTTATTCGACGTAAAATAGATGCCATTTGGTCCCCTACATTTTTTACATACTTTGCCCCTGTAGTTTTGATTTTATGAAAATTTTTACCAATTTCCAGAGGTGTACGAACATTTTTTATGTGGATGATGTGTCATGTAGTTTCAGTACGGCTAATTTAGGAGTTTTTCACTTTCGAATTTATAATTTACTCTCGATACAAAATGGAGGTGGCAGTTATATATTATATATACTTAAATATCGAGTGTGTGGTGTCAGTCTGTCTGTAGCATTGTAGCTACCTAGTAGGATCGTAGGATTTATCCTACTGTAGTTTACTTTGACTTAGAGATTACTGAAAGGTAAAAAATATTTGAATCTACGTTAAAAACCGACTTTAACAACTAAAAGGTTTTTTAATAATGTATATTATACGAGTATGTAGTAGCCAAAGAACAAAATTCTAAGTTGGTCAACAAACTCACCTTTGCTGACATCGACTTCAAAAAGAGCATTAATTGTAACTACATTATTTTTTCAAGAAAGACGTCGGCTTACTAAACGTAGTTTTTTTTCGGATATAATATCTATATTCCCCGTGTTTTACGATACTCACAGAAGGGATGGTAGATAGGGCAGCTAGATACTATTCTTTCTTCGGCATCCCACGGATAATACTAACTTATTTTTATTTAACCGTAACATACGGTTTTCACGTCGTTTACAGGATATAAGGATCACGCGTCGGGACATGAGCCGGTGGTGTCGGCTGGGGTCGGGTGACATCGGGTGTTGTCGGGTGTCAGATGGGGCGGGGTGTCACGTGCTCGCTGCTCATTATACACCAGATGCACGGATGAATTACTAATATAACCCAGTCTCCTATTGTAATTATATTACCTATGAATATTGTGAAGAAACACCTGTGCTCATACATGTGAGACGTGAATTCCTTTTAAAATGTGCCTTCTACCTTATATTTTCAAATGGTAAAGCTAATTTTAGGCGGTACAAAGTTTGTCGATAGCTAGTTGTAGTATTATAATTTGGACGCAAGGTATATAGCCTTTATTGTTACCTGGGTCATTTATTACAAAGCATTTGAGATCGCATTCCTTAACATGGGATCAGTAGTTTAGGTGCTACGATGTAGTTCCATCTACACAGTACTGTTCCGATTTTAAGAGATGTCAATATATTCGTAATGAATCGAATTTAACATAGGCTATACAAGTCGAGTTATAGTTTTTCACTAAAAATAGTTATGATACTGGCTGATTCATGGTGCATAATATATTAAGCTGAATATAGTGTGAAGAGAATGACGCGTAGAGGTTTTTTGTTTTGGAACCTCATAAAAATATTTGATATAACTGAAAAAAAAACAAAGGTCTGATGACAACAATGTGAATTACTATGTTGATTTCTGGGGCTCGCGGGCTCGCCGTCTATACACGCGAACGCACTGGTCGATGACCTAAGACCTGACCAGGATTGAAACTCATCTGTTTTATGACTTTTATGGAGATCTTTAACCGCGGTTTGTCGCGTTATGGTAAGTAATTTATATGAGGTTTCAAAACAATAAATGTTCTACACGTTATTCTCCTCACACTATATTCGGCTTAATATATGAACCAAGAATAACCGTGTATTAAAAATACGTATCAAGAATGAAGGCAAGAATAGTAAATAGTTAGTTATTTAAATAATGAAAATAGAATCAACTATTCATAAGGCGGTTTGCACGATTTGTGTGCATAACTGTGGCGGGACATGCACGTGGCACGGGGAAGGATGACGCTTCCTTTGTAGATTATGTGGTTTCTGTGTTACTTGAACTAATATTGTTTATTCTACCTCCCTAGTATATTGTGAAAGATTATGAGAATAAACTGGGATAAACGAACGGAACGGACTAGTGTTTTTACTAATTATACAACCGGAAACTTAAAGAAGTTTAGAATTAGCAATGTATAGGAAAATGTGTCCGCTGTTTGAGCGCCCTTTTTTAGGATTGTTCGGGACCCTCGAGATTTATCATTATGTCATTTTAGAGAACATTGTACTAATATTTTCAGTCAGTAAAAAAATCCCATTCTAGCTAGCATCAGTCTACTCGCAAAGTTGGCCCAAGTTAGCCGAATACGATACCGTGAGCACGCACTTACCTTCGCCTCGTGTCTTTTCGAACTTCCCGAAGTAGTTCCTCTGCCTACTTTGCGAGTAGAAGGGGTAGAGTCCAATGTTTGTAGCGGTAGTTCATGATACGGGATAATTCTTAAATATCTACTAGATAGTCTAAACGAAAGTAAAAAATATTCTTCATTTTTATATTTTATATCAAGTAAAATGCGCTTTAATCAGACCTTCATGCTGTGTGAATAGATTCGTAGATTTTACGACTTACTAATACTTACAATCAAAAAGTATGATATTCCATTCGAAACACGTTTCAACCACACGAGTATTTGTTCAGTTGATTGTCATGCTATTTGCCGTAATAGAGCTACAATCATTTCCATCACAACAGTCCACAAAAAGCGGAATGAACGGTTTAGTTCATTTCGTGCGGTCGGTGCAGTGAGTAAACAACATTGCATCCAATATCTGTTTCTCGTGCCCCATTTGGATATAGATTTATATTTCAATTCGCTGCGCTGTCGCGAAAAAGAATAGTTTGATTCAGCGCGAATAATGGCTTTTTTTTCTTATTAGTATCTAATCTCACGATACATTAAATATTACGGTTACTAGGTATTCATGCAATTTAGAGTAACATATTTGTATAGCTATTAGAACAGCTACTCAGTGTCCTTGTCCTTTCTTCTTTAATAATAATAATAATCTTCGTACCCGGAACATAAGATAGATACACAATTTTTAAACACAAAAACATTTTAAATAGACAAATGTGCAAGAAAAAAAAATTAAGACTGAAACATTGAATAACTTATAAATCAGGTTTATGATTTGAATTTGGATATAATGGGGTGTATGAAACTATTACACGTAATCTTTCTATCGGCCGATAATAAGTCGGGTTGCTATACGACAAAGTATACGGTCTAAAAAAACTTTACAAAATTTATTCGCACAATAACTTGAACCTGCGTCGTTCAAAGCTCGTAACGTTTTTAAATGTAAGGTTACAATAAAGTTCATATCTAAATA
The DNA here is from genome assembly GCA_905187575.2 of Celastrina argiolus. Classification (NCBI taxonomy): domain Eukaryota; kingdom Metazoa; phylum Arthropoda; class Insecta; order Lepidoptera; family Lycaenidae; genus Celastrina; species Celastrina argiolus. The sequence goes on from LR994584.1 coordinate 10,676,303, forward strand.
TAAACCACCCACGAGATATATTAAGGAGCGCAAACTGAACGGGGCTCGAAATAAAACGGTATAAATAGCCCGTTATAAATATCACTGCAATCGCAGATGAAATAAATTTTAAGGCGCTAATATATCACTCGTATTTATAGTAGGCCGGTATCAAGATTGTAGTTTACCGTCGCGTGCTGATACCGCTGCGGTCAAAGCTATATGTAAAACTATGTTGCAGTTAAAGTACAAAGTGAACAGTATAATATTATACTTAAGTAGAACTTATAGTTGGAAGCGTGACAAAGACTACATAAATTCTTCTATCCGTAACAAAAACTTGAGATTTCTTGCAATTCTCGCACGAGTGTAATGTTGGCTTCTGTAGGGGCAATGCTGATTTACCCAGCCAGTTATGCGCCATATTTTTTTAGACTGCTATGATATTTAGGTTAACACAATTTTAAATGCAGTGTTTAATCATTGTTGCGTCTCTAGTTGCCTGTACGCTTTGTATGACTAACCTAGAAAAAATACTTTTGTCTACACAATCTACGTCAATTCTGGTTGTATAAAAAAAAATTACAGCTTTATTAATCAGTAGTTTTGTCTATTCTTCCGTAGAAAGAAACTATATGTACGTCTGTCATTCCTCGCCTATTGGAAGATATCAAGTATCACGGAATGAAAAAATAACTTCAATAAATAACTTCTAAAAATAGCACAATCTTGACAATTATATTTACTTCAAGACTTTATTATATAACATTAGAGACGTAGCGTAGTATCGAATATGACAATTTCATAAATTAAATTAAAAAAAGTTATTCAATAGAGACACGTAAATCCAAAAGCAATAGTTATTTAGATTGACGCGATAAAAAAATATAAGCAAACAAAAATATGCATTATGCATATTTGTTTCTTAAAAAATGTTTTGTTACGTCATAATCTGCTACCGCTACCGCTGCAGATTTAAAAAAAAATTATAATGATAAAAGAATGGGGGCATCAGATTGTGACGTCACATGCCGATTAATTGTGCTTTATTTATGTACTTTTTGGGTTATGTTTATTTAAGATTTACAAACAAGAGTTCTAGATGATTTATTATAATGTTGTCTAACATTGAATTGACGAGATATTCGGGCAACATACATATTGTAATAACCCTGTATACATCCTTAATACTGAAACCAAATCACAACACAAGCGGCCACTACACGTCCATTCACATTCAAGAGACATGTCCATTTTGGTCCATTTGCTGACCCCAAGTGGCTGTATTGGGCAGCTCACTGACCGGACTGTCATTAGTTCGGTGATGAGATTCGATAGGTTCGCTTAATTTATACTAATAAGTATGACGTCAAAATGATGTTTAATAAGTTTTAGTGGCTTAATGACGTCCAAACTTAATTGTTTTTTCAAATAGTCCCTTGATTAAAACAAAAAAAAAAACTCTTATGTTTGGTGAACTCTAAAGCAGTTTATATAAAGTTTTTTTTTATCATCGCTCTATTTATTTTAATTAAAGTCCATCCCTCGAAATAAACTTTCAAAAGATAAATTCCCCGTAAACGGGGTTCTAATGAAAAGATAATGGGCTCAGGTTGACTCGGCCGGTCAAAGGCTTTGGCAAACGTACAACTACTTGTTTGCATAAAAAACACATTAAAGTTTTCCGTTGACATGCACAGAGGGCTGATTGCGCGCCGGAACGTCAAGCGACGTACTTTGTTTTTGTAATCAAAATGTCTTGCGAGTTACGTTTGTGCTTCGGATAAAGTGAACCAATTGGGTATTTCACTGCATTTTTATTAATACTTTGATGTGAATAAATAAAAACATCTTAGTTTTTCTACTAATTATGTGAATATACAAGGTGTACAATAAATGAGTGATACTACTTTGGGGTGTGTATGTCTCCTATGCAGAGTTTACTGTGAAAGTACCAGCGCTAAAAGGCTTACTTTTGACTTTCATGTTTTTATGAGAAATGCCCAATATAATGATACATTTTCTTATGCAATTATTAAAAAAAAATCCTCTTATATGCACACCCTAAAGTATTATCACTCATTAATATTGTAGCCTGTATATTACAATATTAGCGTAAGTTTGTAGGTTATAACTATTATTTTTCCTTTTTAATAGTGGTCAAGCATTTGGATGCTACTAAACTAACAGTTCAACTATTGGTAGTTGAACTGTTAGTATATTCAGATAATTAATGGGCGGGCCCTTTCATTCGTATTTCGTCGAGTGCGACGTTCATTTACCCTAATTCAACTCGAATCTGGAACATTACGATATGCATTGGTTGCGCAAATTACACGTAGCTAATGTTTAAAAACGGAACAAGTACAGTCGGTGACACACCAGTTTACCTCTATTTGACATAACTACGTGCCAATTAATCTCAAAAGCGATATCTGTCAGGGACTGTACATAATAAATATAATGTGCGTTGTACTAGGTGAGAATAAAGTAGATATTAATATCTTGACGTGGCATAAAATTCGAAAGCTATGAAATGTAATATTCCTATGTGCACAAAATTAATTACGTTAATGATACAGAGATGATTACATATACCTCTTGGATATATTTCGGTCTAATCAATTACGTAAAGGGAAACATAGGGAGTTGTCCTTTGAGGGTTGAACCATCAGTAGATTTCCTTAAGAATATCACAAAAAAAAAACATAACAGTTCTATAATAATGATAATAATACCTACCACACCGGTGACCCGGATTCATTGAGACTAAGTCAGCTATGCAGGAGTAATTTCTGTGGTGCCCCAGTGTGCGCGCAATACAAAAGCACTGTCTTTTTATTCACTTTCGTAGCCCAGAGTGACGCTGCGTAACTGACACGACTGGCCGAAGTTCAGGCGAAGGACATTTTTTTAATGCTCATTGGACCCACAGATCATCTTTCTTCTCAGACAATCATAATCATGTGATTAGCCTACATTATCCTAACTAAACTCAGAAAAAACATTTTTTGTTGGTCCAAAACAGGAATAGAACCCACGACCTCTTTCTCTCCGTTAAGAGCCAATATCTAAACCACTAGACCACTGAGGAGCAGCATTTTCACAATATACAGCTACCTATTAAATAAACTCTATAAGGCTCATATTAAAACTTATTAAAATTTTCAAATTATATTATGTTTTACAGTCAAGGTATATTGGTAAGATAAATTGCGATATTCACAAAAAAAGTACTAGTCAGTAAGTAGGGGCTTTTAAGTAAAATATAATTTAGCTAAAGTGGCCAAGATTAGATATAGATCAAGATTAAAGTTATAGATTAAGATTTATTAGTCCCAGTTATCTGTTGCCAAAGTATAATAAAATGAACGTAATTTAGTGTAATGATCGTTAGATAAAAAATATTTTACCTTGTCGATGCTTAAAATAAACATACTTTTCTTTAGCGGCATTCGAACATCAACCAAAGACGAAAGTGATTAAAACTGAAGAATGAATTTATTAGATATCAGCGCTAGTGGTATAGCTTTCCAACGGCGGAAGAATTTTTCATATTGGTTCAGTGGTTTCAGAGCCTATTCCATTCAAACAAACAAACAATCTAATGTTTCCTCTTTATAATATTAGTATATATCAATCGCAATATCTAACCTATTCATGTACTTTTCAGTCACACTTCATTTTTATATGAAAGTTTTTATTAATATACAAAATCACATATCGATAGCTTTGCAATTTGCTACTTACATTTTCTACTACACTCGCACGCCACTAGCTTGGAAGCTATTTGCATAATAGAAACGTTTAATTGGTGGCATTAAGATAAAAGTCTGGTACGAAATAATTAGGTACCTTACGCCATCTGACGTGGACGGAGCGCATGTTGGACTTGAATATTTAATGCCAAGACGCTCCCTGGCTTAGGAATTACTTTCATAATCATCATACGAGTGAATTGCTTTCTACTGCTGAGATTAGCATGAGCATTAAAATTATATACGAAAAATAATAATTTACAAAGATATACTCATGTATGTAAAATTAAATTTAGGTTAATTTGATATAAGTGTAGAAAATTTCACACTTCTTCGTACCCGGAACATAACTCAATCGAGAATATAGCAAGGGTCTAGATTCACGTACTGTGAAAGCGTACATATATTGTTATATGCAATTTGAATCTTTTTTATGACATTTAAAATATAAATTTACAACGTTTTATATATACGAAATAATACTTTCAAACTTTTTAACTGTTCAATCTTAAATCGTCTTGGAATAAAATGGCCCTAACTCCTAAGTCAAATGTAATTTATTTTTATTAAGGTTAAAGCCTCCAGTACAAACCATCCTTTGTTCTAGCAAAATCAATGTTTCTTTGTTTCTTCAAATCCTAGACATTTGTTCGTCCGATTTAGATAAATCAATGCTGCAACAGCAAATTTATAATTAAAATATTATGCAATGTTCCCATTGTATAAACAAGGTGTAAAATAAATGAGTGACGATACTTTAGGGTGTGTATGTGTCTCCTGTGTAGAGTATACTGTGAAAGCCCCAGCGCTGGAAGACTTACTTTTGACTTTTATGTTTGTATGAGAAACGCCCGAACATCATAAATTTTCCCATACAATTTTATAAAAAAAAGCAGTTCTTTCAGCGTTGGGACTTTTACAGTAAACTCTATATACGGGACCCATAAACACTCTAAAGTATTATCACTCATATTAATATATTATAATTATCAAATTTTCTTCCTTATTTTTCAATAGGTAAACACCCACCCGTCCAATATTATTCTGAATAATTATTGTGAAGTCTTACATACTTATATGTAGGTACTATGTAGCATTTGTATGGTGTTTGGTTACGCCGCTCTACGTAGGTCTACTTCGGTCTACACTCCTCTACGCCGTAGCACTATCTCTACGACGCTTCCGCGCCATACTGTCAAGTGTCACCAATTATTTCTCGATCACGTACGCTACGATGCACTGATGATATACTCAAATAACAAAAAAAAAAAACAATTAGATGACGTAATCGTATTACTTTCATACACATTATTTTATTTGATAGGAAAAATTTGTGTCACACTCCTTTTTTTTTACAATATTTCGTAGATAAGTCTACCCATTGCCGTTAAGTGTGGCACTGTTACACTCTCTATTTTGCTAAGTATCCAGTACTAATAGAAGTAAAAACTTTCAAACAATAAGAGAAATAATCCTCGATGTTAACAAATATTTGCATGTCCCCACAGGACAGGCATTGCCTAGTGTAGTCTAGGCTATAGACTAGGGGATCTGTTTAACGTTTGTTGTTAAATATTTTTTGGAAAATAAATATTTGTATTTGTTGTATTTTTCGACATATTTATACTCCATTCGTAGATCATTATTGTACTAATGAGTTGAATCTCAGTAGTGACCACCAACGATATAGTGTCCATGTTATTTATTCAGTCGGAAAAACGTCAATTAGCTTGTGACGGAGGCGTCAGGCGTCGAATAACATATTAATGAGTCTGATGGATCGAGTTCAGATGATTAATGTCACACTCGAGTGCATTATGTTGTCGCTTGGACTTTTGTGTTTGAACAGCTCATATTTCTTTTTACTAGAGTTCACCACAGGGTGATCGAAATTCGACCACTCAATTTTCATTTTTTTTAATTATGTTGTCTATGGAATCTAAAACAGTAAAATATTGACAATTATGTTCAATCTACTGTAATTGTACAATGCGTGTTAATTATACAATTTTTTGCATTCGTATCACAGTGTATGTTGTTGTTATTTTCGTGAATTTAACAATCCTCTGTTCACACAATTCTCGTAAACTGTACATAAAGTATTTCCTTCACGTAGTAATATACAGACAACGGTAAGCGTGCAAAAGATTGGTGTTCGTTTAATATCTTACATCTTAAAGGTTAAAGAGTCGAATTCTTTAACAACAGGTCAATAACAAAAACTGCACAGTTTTACATTTTTAAACTAGAACGTCGAGTGCACACGCCACGGGTGCACGCACAGATAAGCGTCTTTTACACGGTCGTTATCGTAACTTTAAGTAACTTGAAGTTACACTAGCGTTCGCCTATTTTGAACTGCAAGGTTCGGGCTTAGTAGACATATTCAGTAGAATATGTCTACGACCGAACTGTACTGTTGTCGTCTGTAGAAGGCATTAGTTAGTCATTATCTCTGCTTGGTATAACAAGTACTGCATGTTACTTGATAGTTGATAACTTCTTAATTGGATTCTGAATATTCCTCTGTTTTATAAACAAAATGATTTTATTTTCGAATACCTTTTGATTCATAAATATAAAGTATTTTATTAGTATAAGTATTAATTTCTTTTTCACTTTATTTTTGTACAACTTTTCATGTAATATTTTCATGTATCTGGTCATTAGTTAAAATATACTATCGGTATTAACGCATTCAGAAATCCGTAAATTCGCACGTGTGTGGCGCGCATTATCAATTTTAATTGTATATTTTACAATATAAATTTCTCATTTGTTTCCGAATCAAAGATGGCCGGGGCTTATAATCCGGCGCCTGAACTCGAGTCGCGGATTAAAACTTTGAATACCCACCGAAATCACGGAAACATGAATATTTATCGCCCAACCGCTTCGGGCGACTAGCAAATTAATTATAATTACTACATTAATTTGGTAGTACCTATATCTCTAAGTACTATATTTTGAACTCTTTTTTTGCTGGCAATATACTACTATAATATACTATTTTTGACGACATAATAGCAACCTTTTTGCTATACTAAATATCATTATTATGTTGATGACTCTCATATAATTTTAAAATCACAATTACACTTTCTTCACAACATAGAAATATTTTACTTCAGTAGCGGTGACTAATAAGTCACCGTTACTTTGTTATTACAAAGCGCCGTGAAGCGCTTTGTAATAACAAAGCGCTTCACGGCGTTTTGTAATTGTTGTGTAATAATAACAGTATAAATTTGAATAGCTATCTTAAAAACTACCCCTTATTGTATGGGTACGAACTACGAACCTTAGCCGTCAGAGCTGCAACATCAATGGATTTCTTAAAATGAAATAAAAATATCATAAATTAAATAAATATATTAATATTAACGATCGATTCGTGGAAGTTCTCCTGATTTTTATTCCATTGCTCCTTATTGGATATCGGGAATACTTATAGTATTCCCATTTCCCAATATCCAATTATATGAATCAGACCTGGACCAAAAAGTCGTTGACCTGGCATTAAATCGAATAAGATAGAGAGCTTGTATTGGATATAGCTATATGCAACATACATACATAGATCACATAATATGGGAATCATCATCATTATAACCCTGTACTAATATACTCGGGTGTCTTATCAATGTGAAGAGGGACAGGCTGTCATCAGACCTAATTACATTTAACTATTTTCTATATATAGATACAATCAACTTTTTATTCTTCTGGTACCTGTAACACAAGTTCTTCGGATACTTAGCATGGGGCCAGATTGACATGGTGTGAAGCGTCCATAGATTTTATTATTATTATTATTATAAATATTTTTGCTTTATGATAAAGTGTGGATAACTTTTCGAAACAATAATATCTATGGACGCTTCATACCACGTCAATAAGGCTCCGACCTAAGTATCCGAAGAACTTGTGCTACAGATATCTGACAATGGAACTATATATAATAACTTTCATACTATAAACATTACACACATTTAAGATTTTTATTATATTTTACACAAATTTAATACACATTTAAGGCACAGGAACAAATAACCCCTTTTTGTTCCTTCGATGGGATTCAAACCCGCGACTACCGTCTGAGCATTGACGCGCTCAACCACTACGCTACAGAGGTCGTCAAAATGATAAGACCTAAAGTTAACATACATTCAAAAGCATCGTTTTCTACTTAATACTACTTAACTAATATTTGAGCATTTATCTAGATTCTAAAAAATCGCTAGACTTTAAAAGAAATGTCGAGAAAAACAATGCACATTTCTATAAAACACTGAATAAAAGATAATACAGACAATGCATGTTCTACTAAAGTATTGTCTAGATTACTCAAATAAGTAGCTTTTCGGATATGTTTACGAACATTTCGCTGGCTGAATTGCTGATCAACAATTCAATACATTTTAGATATGTTGCTGAGAGAGAGCTCTATATTCATAGAGATATTGGATACTAATTAATATTATATAAGATGTTACCCACAGTGGCTTTTTATATAGATAACTAGCTGACCCGTGCCCACTTCGTTGAGCATGGAAACCGTGTAAACCTTCCCGGAACTTCCACGAATATTTCAAGACCAAAAATAGACGAATCAAATTAGCTGATCTCGAGTTTCAGCGAGACTAACGAACAGCAATTGATTTTTATATAGCCTATAATGTTACTCAGTGATAATGTAACTTTCTAATGAAAAAAGAATTATTAAAATCGGTCCAGTACTTTTTGAGTTAAGTCGTTACACACAAAAATACAAATCTTTCCTCTTTATAATATTAGTGTAGATATAGGTATTATTGGATAGTACTATTGAGAAAAATGTTATTCGTGGTTGTCCTGGAAAACATAGCGGAGAGTCTGGAAATTTTTTAGGTATTTGAACGTTCATATTTCTTTAAATAATTCATAAAATAAAAAAAATATAGGGACGTACAAATAATACGAGTATACATAGTTATCCAGGAAAAAAATGTTAATCTAGGCATTATCTAGTAGACAAGACAGGGGTCGCGTAAACCCCTTTCTGTATGGAAACATTTTTGTTGTGTTTCCTCTTTATATACATTAGTTCTAGTAAATAATGATAATAACACAATGTCAATGGATGATTTAACACCACGTCAAGCTCTGTCCTAAGTTTTCGAAAGTAGTAGTAATATCTTCGAAAATAGATTTCTTAACTTGCCCCGTTATTATTTGCATAAGTAAATAAATAGCAATTTATCATCGAATTATATGACCACGAATAACAAATATAAAACAAATGAGGATACACAGTGTAGAAATAACTAGAAAAGGGGAATAAGTCCGAACGGGCATCAACACGACATGTCTGGGAGCGGCATAAAGTTTTATGACCCTTGAAATAATTTGCAGCGAAGTAAGTACGTAATGAAGAAATTTTCAGAAACACCCACGTTATATTATAGCTATATTATAAAAAACGAATAATCACCGAATAATATAACAAATTAATTAGGTACTGACGTATTCTTTTTAATTATGAATTCTATCTGCTATTTAAAAAAGTCTTCATTCAAAATTTTTGCTATTTCATCCGCTGTTTGGGGTGATATCGATCGTTATTTAGGTTTAAGAATGTTATATATATACACTTCGTAATAATATGTATGTACCTAAAATCTGTGTACATTCTTAACTGTACAAGGAAGTCGCTGATAGTTATTGTTAAATAAAGTCGAAAAGTGCTACACCGTTCATAGCTATCTATACGTTATATGAATTCCGGATATAGTAGGATACGAAAAAAAATTTGCTGAAGCCAGTTTAATAGAGCTTAACAAAGAAATCTACTACATACAATCCTCCGAGTCTCGGGAAACGTCAGAATTATCGCCCAGTAATCAATTACGAGGCGGAAAAATCCTCCTTCGTAACCTTAATTATCGAAAATGGACCAATTAGATTTGAGCGATAATGAAAGACCTTTGTAGTTGGAATCGGACAGATAAAACAAACAGTAATTGTATACAATTATTCGTGTGATCGACAGCTCGGCTGTCCAGTGTCTGTAGAAAAGCAGTAAGGCATTATTTTCATATATTCCTAGTTATCATCTAAGATAATATTATAAAATTATCACTTTCTAAATTCAAATATAATATGATTTATAAGTTAATTGATAATCTTGATCTTGTGATTTTTTCAATGATTTGAGGAATAAAAAATGTGACTTGACAGATTTTGTATGAAACAAGTCAAAGTCACATTTTCTCTTCTCATATTTCAAATCACTTCTAAAAGGTTTAAAATTAGCATAACATAATAATACTAGCTGACCCGTACCCACTTCGTTGAGCATACAAAACGTTTAAACCTTCCCTGGACTTCCACGATTATTCAAGACTAAAAATAGCCGAATCGGTTCAGCCGTTCTCGAGTTTTAGCGAGACTAACGAAAAGCAATTAATTTTTATATATATAAATTTGACATGTGACATTTTTTATTTGCTCTCCAAACTTTGTAATGATTTTTTTTTGCAAAAATATAGAAATAAGGAAAAAAAGAAGGTATAAACGAAAAGAGATGAATAATTAAAGCTGCTGAAAAATATTTATATAAATACGAAAAATATTACTTTTTTCAGTTACTCCATTTCGACAAGGAGCTAAACGAGAGTACTTCGAACTAAAATAGACCAATGATTAATAACACGTGTGTAAGGCCATTATTCTTTTGTGAAATACGTGTGTAATGATTATTATTTAAATGTTGTAGCAAACAGTTGGTTTTTCAATGGATTTGCAAAATGGGAGGGCGCTAGGCGGCCGGTATCGAGCGTGGGCGCGCCGCCCCGCGAGGCCCGCTAGCGGAGCCCCACTCAGTCCGCCGCGACGCTCCGAGCGCGCCTCTCGCCCCGACGCATCTGCAAATCACGAGTGCATACACACACTATATAAAACAACTTTCAGGTGCAACTTTTTCCACCTGACCCGACCTTGGTTCTATTTGTGTGGCTCTATGTGGTAATTAAAATGATCAGTGTTGTGTTTGTGGGATAAGCGCCGTCTACGTCATGCTACGAGGTACGTATCAATGAAATAAAACGCTAATAAGTACTGAATTACAGTAAATGTTAAGCCGGTGACAGCTTATTATTAAAATATAGCCACCGGTTGAAAATAATTTCGAGGATAGTTCCTACATACAATTGTATACAATAAAAGAATACCGTTAATCCAAAACGTTAAAATAACGAACTCAGTTTTGTATCATCTTCGATAATCTTTTTTATTTGTAGTAACTGAACATTCAATATACTTTATTAAGCCTACACGTGTTTAAAAAAAGATAAAAATAATACCTACTTAATTAATAAAAAAAATATAACTACGCATTTTGTCTTATTTCAAAATGGCTTCAAATAATTAAATACTGTGTATTAATATTTAATTTTTTTTTAGATAATCATCAAGTTTTGAGTAAACTTTTCCAATTATCGAATTGTAGTATTTTAAAATTATTTTTAAAATAATTAAACTAGTTATGTAGTGTAGGTATAGTCATTGACTGCTACAAACCTAATTATAGTGCAATCGACCTCAATATCAATTAATTTTGAGCTTTCGTGGCTTATTAAAAAAAAAATTGCCTATTTATAGCGATATTAGTCCTGTAAGAATCTTCAACCCTTACTGGTGGATACTATTTATTGTACCTTACTTAATATTGTGTTTAGTAAGTACTCTTTCACATATTAGGTTGTACAAACTATATACGTAGGTGTAGGTAGTATGTATTTTTTTATTCCAGTTCATAACTGACAAACAGCAATTGCTTAGTACATAAATCTATAGAAATGTATAAACTTTTACTAACAAAATAAATTTATATACTGTCGCTATACAATATTTTCACCTTGTCTCATTTGTCAAAAAGATTCTTGGCAGAGAAGTATAGGAGCAGCAGAATTAACGCCTCCGTGATCTAGTGGTACAGAGCTTCGCTCTCGACCCGGAGGTCGTGGGATCGATTCCCGCGTTGAAAAAACAAAAAATGTTGTTTTCAAGTTTGGTTAGGACAATGCAGTCTGATCACCTGATTGTCTGACAAGAATGATGATCCAAGCGTTGGATGGGCAATTAAAAAGTCGGTCCTGCGCCAGTTCTCTCGCCAGTCGTGTTGGTTTACCGTCCCACTGGGTTATGAGAGTAAAAGGAAGAGGGAGTGTCTTTGTGTATTGCGCACACACTTGGGCAGCATAAAATAGCTCCTGCGTAGCTGGCCTGGTTTCAATGAAATCGGCTACCGACACCGAAATCGGTGAGGGGAGCTATATAGGAGCATTATTTAATAAGCGGTTTACAGTATAAACCATTCAGTCATAGATTAATAATTATTTTTAAATAGTAGGTGAACCTCCATGAAAAATATTAAATTAAGACCACGTTTAAACATCGTTTAAAAATAAGTGTTAAAGACAATACTCTGGAGGCACGGCAGTGCCCCCGCCAAGTTGAGCACGGCCGTCCTTTTCTCGAAGCAGTTCAGGCAATTTTCGAACCTAATATTATCACTAATAACAAAGCAACATGAGATACGAAAAATAATGTTGGTTTAGGTAACCCCAGATCAAATTATTGATTTTATATACCATAACTAGTATTCATAACTTAATATTAAAAGAAATTTAACGCTTGCGCCAATCTGAATTAAATTTATAAAATGGTTAGCCCATTGGATTGGACTTAATTTAAAGTTTAATATAAATTAACACTTTTACCCCGAGTTTTGTGGCGCAATTATTAGTTGTAGAAAGACGTACTAGTGTCAAGCAACACACTGTCAAGCAACAAAACTGAATTTTGTCTCTAATATGACAGACGAATAGCATATTATCAAGCTATTCGTCTGTCATATTTGAGACAAAATTCAGTTTTGGTTTCATTTCCAAGTTTAAAAACTCGTCTTATATAATGTAGATTTACGTATAGTGTTTTTTTTTATTATATTTAAAGTTTGTAATGGTGCTTACAAACTTTAAATAGTTGAAGTTAAAAAAAAATCAACCTTAATTCCTGCTTTTTATTAGTAATATTTTCGACTTAATACTTATAATTACCATCTACTGTTTTTTTATTAATTCATTCAAAATATTTAACAAAGATGTTTCGCAAATATCTTTAACAGGGTATATTTGATGAAAACAATAAGTAAATTATTATTCAGCCTATATATATATATAATAATTTAAAGCAATCGAAATATTAGTGCTTCAGATATTGAATAAATCCAAAACAGTTTATTCCAAGTTCCATTCAAGTTAAATAAAAGCTATTGAGATCCGCGATAGAATGCACGGACCTCGAATATAATATATTATGCTCTGCGAACTAATCATTCGTAAAAAGTTATTCTTTCGTGTTTCGTATATAAGGGCTCGAGGCACGCTCGTGATTCGTATATCTGCCACTCAAGCTCGGTTATAGCTTCGAGTTCATAACTTGAAGTGGAATAAAGACACTGCATTGCATTTCGTATTTAATCAAAGAGCGGCACGCGATATGGAACTTTCGTTCAACCATAAAATTCTTGATGGATATTAAAATTGTTGGAAGTTTCTACCGAGTTTAAAGGCCTTCTTGTTTGTGATATTATATAATATAATGTGATTTAATTTATCTGAGTCATACCATCATATTTTATGTCTTCTGCATTGAAAATGTAAAATGTACAGATGACATGAAATATAATGAAATACTTAAATAGTAAATTATCATGTTTAAAAACCCTATTATATATTAATGATGGACATTATAGCAAACAATCACCTTTTATATTTTTCTTTAATTTATAATCATACTTTAAAGTAAGTCATTTATTTATTTATTTCATCACGGAAATTTTACAGCAAGAATTTACAATTACTTCAAAGTTATAGCATTAGACAGCCAATTACAGAATTTCGCGTATGGGTAAAATAAAAATATTGTTATACTTAAAAAAAGTGAAACAAATATCAGCTAGTAATGAGTTATTTCGTAGCACGCCTACGAAAACAATATGGCGTCCTCATGGAAACTCATGAATGAAACCTGAATACTTTTCATACAACAATAACGACTTGTATAATACAATACTACACTCAACATCAAGGCGAACTAGAGTATTTTGTATACAATTAGACGAGTTCATAAATATTAAATTTCATTTATTATGCCGACCCTGTGTTATTATTTAGGTATTTTACTGAAAATATTATTAGGTATAATATATTATATTATTATCCTACTGAAAATATTATTATAAGATATTATTAAGGTATCCAGAACTTTATTTTAATGAATGATCAAGAAATTTAAAAAAAATTAGCATTTTGTCAGATGCTGATGGATGGTCTTAACCCTCATTAATATAAATATAATAACACCTAAACATTTTTTTAATAAAAAAAATAATAATTTTACGTAAATTATATACTCTTTCACTATAACCTGATCAGTAATTTAGGTGCTACCGTGGAACAAACATAGACTTCCAAAATCATTCCTTTTGATTTCGCCGTAGTCAATAAAAATAGATTAAAGTGAAAATGAAATATGCTCCATTTTAACATCATCATCTTTATTTTAATTGGTCAATGCTTTTCCCATTCGCCAATATGTTTGAACTTTGCAGATTTATGTGATATGAGCCGAGCCCACGCAAAACCTAGTTTATAACGTGGACGAAGTGTAAATGAAATACAAAGGTCGCTCTGTAAATTGTATAACTCAATTAAACAGCGAGTTCATGCGATTAGGGCGGGGCGTGTTTATATAATAATGGTGCCAATTAAACTCGGTAACTGTCCTCAACAAAAACCGTCCTACCTTTATTGAAGTTAAAACTTCTTTAGCGGCGTTGTGCAATTTTTGGGATGGATTAAACATGACATGAAACTGAACACGTGACCCGATCGAAAATTCGTAAGATGCAGGGAGAGTAGATCATCGCGTCCGCGCGGTGTAGGAGAAGAAGTTATATTCCCCTCTCTTTTTACCGCGTGGCGAAAATGCAAGCAGAAGTGAAAACCGAGGCAGTTTAGTCTTGATGTCCTGTTTTTCAGTTCTGCCAGCAATTTCCAGCAAGCAAGCCAGCAAGTATATGTAATGTGATGTCTAAATCTGTCGAATAAATGTTTTTTTTATTATTATGTCTGTGTATAGCTTCCTTGCTCACGGGCAATTAAATTATTATTATTATTATTTCTGAGTGTTTTATTTTAAACGAATCAATCGTAAATCGACGTTTATGATCAGTTAATCAACTCTTTTATGACCATTCATTTCACCATCTTATTCTGTGATTTTTAACGATTGATTGCCTAACAACTTTGATTAATGGTGTAAGGGCCTGTTAATGTCAGACCTTTTTGGTCTTGTAAAAGCTTAAAGATTTTCATTGTCTATTACGGGTTGGCAAATATTGACCGGTTTCTTGTAATATAACGTTTGCTAAAATTAATTACACAAATTAAGAACACATTATTTTATGCTTATGTGAAGACGATGAAACAGAAGCAAAATTTACTTAAAAAAATTATATTTAAATATATAAAATGAAAATAAAAATTATAAAAGCGTTCTGTAAGTACTTTATTCGTTACAATAGTTTAGCATAATTTACAAAACACCGTATATCCTGGCTATCTGGCAATCCTGGCTATCGGATGCATTAAAAGAAATACATTGTATAAAATAATCAGGGGCCTTACCCAAGATGCCATCGCTTAGTTACGTAAAGTTCTGTAGATACGTTATCTGTTTTGAGATAGCGACATTGATTTCGTAGCCAACATGCACTAAGATTGCGCTTCGTCATGGCGTCATTTTTAAAACGTTTTGTCTCTGGTTCCGGCGCCCTAAAACGTAATTTTCGCTGTCAAGTGTCAACTGTGTCAACTGTCAAATCCGTCACTAGACTATCATGTTACAAGACAACAAACTACCATGTGCCAGTGTTGCCAACCTAGAAGTTTTTCCCCTAAATTCGGTGGCAAAAAATTTCTACAAGCAGTTTTTAGGTGTAAAATTGTTTAGGTTTATATTTGGGGTCTCTATTTTTTTACTTACCTATAACGACCAAAATTTTAAAAGTCAATCTGTATAAAAAATAATGTTGGTAGTGTATCTTAACGTATAATGGACATAATCACATTTTTATCAGTATTAATTTATTTTTATTATATTTATAGTTTTTAGTGCCATAAGAAAATTTAGGGATTTTTTTTAAGTAGTTGTTACCATTTTGGGACTTTTGTTGTAAGTTTGGACATAAATATTTATGAGAGTTGGTAACACTGCCGAATGGCCGACGAGTTGCTACTTAGATGTTTTTAACAATGAAATGAACGTAGATTGAAGCTATTAGTAATTAGTGAAGAAGATGTGTAATCAAACTATGAAGAGTGCAAAAAAGCACGATGCCATAGATCAGTAATACAATCACGGAGAAATTCATACATTAATAGAGGTTAACAACAACACAGGTAAGTAAATAAAACTTTTATGTAACGTGTTTAAATGGAATGTTTATGCAAACGGCAACAATAATTATGGTAGAACAAAAAAGTGGTGCTTAGTAGGTATACAATTTAAGGCTTTCCGTACCTACCTGGCAGCCAGTCATTTATCATAACATCATATTCGATATTATCTACTTCGTATGGGAGTCATGGGAGACTTTGTATACACTACGCAGTCACGAATATCAAATGGCTAAAGTAGCCATTCATACTGTGTACCTTGATCAATAAAATCGTCACCCTTAACATAACCATATGAGTTAGTGAATGAAGTATGAATGTTAGGATCTTATTACATTTAGATATTATGTGCCGGCCTACCCTTATGGGAAATTGATTGGCATAATATTATGTAGGGATTGGCATAATAAATATTATTATGCCAATCCCTACATAATATTATGCCAATATGGGTATAATTGAAGTAACTACTGTATAAAGTCATTGTTTAATTAATCATTATTTATAAAACTTATTTGTATTTATATAACTTGATCCATATATAAACATATTATCATCACCTGTCTAGGTAACAATAAAATAACAAGTGGTTTTCACAAATCACAAAATGGATATGTTTAATTATAATTAATATATTTGTGTGAATGAAAGCACATAAGTCTATATAATATGTATTAAGTCCTGATAAAGCTAATAATATATATTTTTTCAGACAACGGCTGCAGCAGCCTTAATAGGACACATCACCTGCACCATCTAGTGCCTGCTGACCTGCAGCGATAAGGCATTGAAAAGAAAAATAAACAAAGAATGACGTGGGACACTCAAATTTTCAATATTGACATTTATAAATACTATAAAAATATTTATAAAGACATATTAATAAATATTTACTTATACTGCCTGGTGTGTTTTTATCCCATTTTCATAATTATTACTCACCGTCAGACGGTGGGTGTTTAATTCCTACCTTGTTATGGAACATGTAGGCTAGGTTCTAATCCTAGGTAGGATAGGAACCGTCATGTGAGTCTAAGTTATTAACCGATTCCGTGCGGATGGCGCCCTAGAGGTGCCATAGGTATTTTCTGTGAATGGCGTATGGCGCCCGAGGGGTGCCAAAATGTTTACGAAAAATTTGTTCGCCGCCAGGCGCTATAGTTTGAAAAATCTACAGCCGCACTGAATCGGTTAACAAGTAAATTTATTTAACTTTAAAGGGATTAAATGAATTACAAATACTGGAAAAAAAAGTTTAATTAACAATTATTATTGTTGTATTTATTTTACTCTTAATTAATCAGTATAATGAGAAATAGTTTAGTATACTTAGATTTGTTAATTTTTACAGTTCCATTTGGCCACGTTTTATCTCATATTATCTTGTCTTCACCTACCAGTTTGCAGTACCTACAGATTTTCACTTGCTTTTGATGTTGCTTAATATAAGTAATTCACTTTGAAACTAATTATGCCAAAAACTGCTAAGATTTACAACAATTAAACATATTAATACTTATTTAGTTTCTAATGTTTTACAAGTAATTTGAAGCTTATGAATCAGTTTTCAATGTTTTATATGTTAAGATATTAACAAGTAAAGTTACTTAACTTTAAAGGAATTAAATGAATTACAAATAAGTACTGGAAAAAATGTTTTATTAACAATTATTATTGTTGTATTTATTTACACTTAATTAGTCAGTAGGTATAATGAGAAATAGTTTAGTATACTAAGATTTGTTTTTACAGTTCCATTTGGCCACATTTTGTTCATGAATGCTTTCTTATTCCTGATGAATTATTCTATTTACCTAATTCTAGTTCTAAAATATTTTTAATACAGTAAGCATTTCTTTTTCATTATCATCTCTTTCACTTAGCAGTCTTTAGCATTGGTTTTTATGTTTGCAAATCCGAGTACCTACCTACCAACCAAAGCTTAGTAATTTTGCCAAAATCTCATATTATCTTGTCTTCAACAGCAGTTTGCACTACCTACAGATCACTTGCTTGTAAGTAATTCACTAATTATGCCAAACACTGCTAAGTTTTTGGCATTGTTTTGGCATTATTTTGTTTGGGTAACCAACAGCTTATTAGTAATACATTAACAATACAGTATAGATAGGATCAAAGCCAGTAACAGGATATAAATCAGTTATCAATGTTTTATATCGGGAGACAACAAATAATGTCGGGAATGTCTTCTATTGCCTTCAATTACTGTATATATACGCCTCTCCTAGGTATATTCGTGTTGTGCGGCCAACAATAATCGCAAAGCACCTAAACTCTATTGTACTCTAAACAAGAATATCAGCTGATTAATAAATATCCGCCATATTGTTCGATATCGGAGTTAAAAGCACCTCTTTAGACTTCGTTATCTTGAAAACAATAACGTATAAGATAGCGTTCGACAAAATGTCAAAATGTGTAAGTTGGGTAGCCATTTCATATAACATTATCGTCAATTGGAAAGCGTAAAAGTTTACTGTTATCGTCTACGACAAAAATGTACAGGTTGGGTAGCACTACAAATATCGATTACGACTAAGGACGTCATTAGTCGTACGCAAAAGTCAATTCCATACATTTTTAAATAGCGTACTTCGATAACGACAAACGTAAAAGCATGTTGGGTAAGCCCCCAGGTCTGGAACCACGGTATCCTAGCCTATATAGCGACGTGTACGTGCTATTTCTGTCGACCTTTAACTAGAACAATATTAACTCGATAAACATGCTTTATTAGAAACCCAGGTAAAGTATCGCCGACCTACAAATATTATCATAACATGCATATCGTATGGGAAGTGTTGCAAAGTGAATTTATAAACAGTTTTTGTAATAGCTTTTGCTACAAGGCTTAACTCGAGACACTTTGCTACAAGACATATTAACTACAAGTTTTGATTACTATTATATTTCTTTTCACATTTTACAATAAATGAGCTTAGCACGAAACATTTACAGCAGAGTAGATATTACTAACGTAACCGAATGGGAATTGTGTGAAAAATTCGACAGTGCCAAAAATTGGCATTGTCTAATTCGTAATAGTTAATTATTCGTTCTAAGCCCAAAGCTGTTTGAATATCGATTATTCAGAGGTTATCTCTGCAATGACCGGCGGCTATTTTGCGCTTCTGATTATCATTATTGAATTAATATAATTGATGAAGCTATTTTAATTGAATAATGCAATAATGTAGATGCTGTCGTGGTTGGCTATTAACAATCAGGCTCATTCCGGCCACTGATTGTAGAGCAGCCACTAATGTGAAGTCCATTAGACGGCGTTATTAAATATTGTTGGTATAGCATGCATTGCGGATTGTAAGAATACAAGTAGTAAGAGTCAGATCACACCCAGACACTGCGTTTTTAAGATAGCGATCGAAAGTCAACTTTATTAACTACACAAGAAGATATTGACGCAAGAGTACGATGCTGTGAACACAGCATTTTCGTTTTCTTGCGTCGACATTTACACAATACAAGACCTGCGTAGCAGTTTTAACTATTGCAATGAAACGTGAATATTCTTTTGTAATAATAATAAAAAATATTTTTATTTAGTACACCAGAAAACTACACAGTGCATAGTGTATACAGTATTCATATTAATAATAATATATTATAGCAGAAACCACGTATGCACTATGTAGTCTCGAATACTATGAAAACATCGTTGTTACCTTACCAAATTAAATGTCACTTATTTAGCATCTAATAAAATAATTTTTTTAATCAAATAATTTAATGTAACTAACTATAGTCGAATTATTATCGTTTATTTTCAGTTTAATCTCAACAGAGTATCTATACTTCTTAGTAGTTTTTTCAGTTGAATCTAAACAGAGTACCTATACTCCTTAGTAGTTTTTTCAGTTGAATCTAATCAGAGTATCTATACTTCTTAGTAGTTTTTTCAGTTGAATCTAAACAGAGTATCTAGACTTCACTCTTAGCCGTAGTCTACTACGGCTAAGAGAGGAGTCATTATCTTGAGGTCGAGAATCAAAACGGGAGAGGTCCGAAAACCAAAGTGTGTAATACGAAAGAAGATAATTTAAAAGAATTTGAATACAGGAATCCTAGCTTGTAATACTTAACACGGAAGTAATCGTTTTTCGGTGCTGACGTCACTCGTATCGTGATTCCTCAGATAGGTTCCTAATGCAATCGTTTGTGAATTACGTTTTCGTTGATGACGTCACGCCTACGTGCCCTTGAGATATATCTTTAAGATGAAAGGTCTGCGGTGTGGGACTGTTTCACGCTTTCCTCGACGCAAAATTACAGTCTTATTTTGGACTTCCTCCAACAGCATACTTGGAAATATGGTACAATCTTTTTAATAATACGTTGACCTTTGTCATAATTTGTTCGTATGATGTTATCATACTAGCTTTTGCCCGCGGCGCCACGTTACAGGAACACTATAGTTATTCAAAAGAAAAACTAGCGGATATATCAATTTAGGGTTTCAGCTTCCCGCATGCAATTATATCAAAACTGGTCCAGCTTTTTGCGCGTGAAGAATTAACACACACTCGCAACTAATAATATCAACTGACATGTATTGTCATCTATGTCGCTATTATAAAACAAACGCGATAATGATGATTTGTAACATAACACTCTCGATCATATTATATTTAAAAAAAAGTAATCAAAATCTTAAAGCGGATGGACTTACCGCTTGGGAGATAAACAGCCACAGAAAAACTTACAGTACTTACCTAATTATTATATAAGTACTAAGGGCCGAAAGCAGTTAGATTACTCTAGCACTTCGGCAAGATCGGCAAGAATTTAATCAATGTAAGTGATTTGAAACACTGCATGTGGGGAATGCTATTCGGGAAGCTATTGATTTCACTAGAGGAACAAATCGGTGTCCATTAATTACAAAATGAAGTGATTAATTTATACTTCACTGCACCTATATCAATGTAACACGTAGCCTAGAAGTATGATGTACTACTAGGCTGAGTATTGGTTAAAATCGTCACATTTTTTTAAGGAATACGCATGTTATAATCATGATTTATTAACAAAAACAAAATTAGATTTCTACACATACATCATCCTTAACTGTGTTAAATTACACTTATAATATGAATATTCTTTATATATAAGTATAAACCGATTTAGGTTTAGTCGAAGACAAAAATAATAAATCTTTTTATTAAATTTGTTAACGAATCTTTATATATTATGCATAAATGAGTGATAATACGAGTACTTTAGGGTGTGTTAATGCCTATATTGTAGAGTATACCTTGGAAGTACCAGTAAAGTCTTACTTTTGATTTACATGTTTCTATACGAAATGCCCCAACATCATAAATTTGCCCGTACAATAATTTAAAAAAAAGTATCTCTTTACGCACTGGTACTTTCACAGTAAACTCTACATACGGGACCCATACACATCTTAAAGTAACACTCATTAATATTACATCAGCCTGTATATAGCCTGTATATATTGGTTTTGATATTATGTTATGATATTTATTATTTCTATATTTTTCGCGAATAAAAAAGGCATTAGACAATCCCGATTCATCTTCACGACAACACAGGAAATACATGAAGACAGGATGTTGTCCGAAACCAAACAGACATAATGTAATGGCCATAGGTGACCATTACATTCGTTTTGATTTATTATGTATACTGTTGCTAAAAATATATATAATATCCTACTTATTTCATTACCTAGTACCAGGAAGTGGTGGTGAGTAATTGGTTCAATACTCACCATTGCATTAACACGAGTCTGATATTGAATATTATAATATGGCGTTATAATAAGCGCGTTGATTCGTTTTGAATATTTGTTTGGTTATTGTTGAGTCGTTTGTGGTTCTTTTAACATATCCACAAAGTAAATATATAACAGAGACACGACCTAGTACTAGAAAATGGTATCACCCTAATACTGGCAATGCGCTGGCAAAGGGTGAAGTCCTTAGTAATTCCGGAAACCGCCATCTAGCGCCACTATTGGAAAATACTAATTACTAATTTCGTTTCGTATCTTCTTCTTAATTAAGGAGTTGAATTTAGCTTATTATGATGTTATGCTTATCTTTATTTTAATGTCAATATTTGTACTTAATTCGGCATATTTATATTTTATAATTTACAAATGTTAATAGTAGTGACATCTATTGCAATTTTTTTGTATTAAAGATATGATGTGTCGTGACGCACAAAGACGTCATATTCACGCCTCCGTTGAGAACGGGGATCCGGCTAAAACATGGAAATTTCTCAAATCCCTCGGCGTGGGCAAATGCTCTGAACCGCAAGACTCTCATAATATAGATATAGATTCACTTAATAACCATTTTACTTCCTCTTTTAATCTCGACCCCAAAATTAAATCACAAACGTTAAATTATATTTCTTCGCTACCTATATTGAATTCTGATCCGTTCCTTACTGTTCCAGTTTCCGAGTGTGAGATTAAAAAGCACATCCTTTCCATATCGTCAAACGCAGTAGGAGATGACGGTATCAGTCGTAGAATGATCACACCAATATTAGATATAATTGTTCCTGTTCTTGCACACATTTTTAATTCATGTTTAGAGTCTTGTACCTTTCCTGATGCCTGGAAGGCAGCTTACATAATTCCTTTACCTAAATCCTCCTGTCCTAAGACTGTGTCTGACTTCCGTCCTATTTCCATCCTACCCTTTTTATCAAAAGTTTTAGAGCGAATCATTCATCACCAGCTTACGAAATTTGTTACCCACAACAGCTTACTCAGTCCGTTCCAGTCCGGTTTTCGCACTGGTCACAGTACGACTACCGCATTGGTAAAGGTAGCTGATGATATACGGTCAGGTATGGATGATAAAATGCTTACTATTCTCACACTTCTGGATTTTAGTAATGCCTTCAATTCCATAGACCACGATATTCTGCTAGCCCGGCTTGCATCTTTAAATCTGTCACCATCAATAATTAATTTAATTCGTAGCTACCTTGTAGGACGACGGCAGAGAGTTAAATCATCTGATTATTTCTCCGATTGGAGTTATATCTATGCCGGCGTGCCTCAGGGTGGTGTGCTATCTCCTCTTCTGTTTGCAATTTTTATAAACCCTATAACAATATCGATTTCATCATCCTACCACTTGTATGCGGACGATCTTCAAATATACACACAGTCTCCTTTGGACAATCTGAATTCCGCTTTTGATCTAGTGAATCACGATTTGTCGAATATTTGTGAATGGAGCAAGAATCATGGACTTCTTATTAATCCTATTAAAACTCAATTAATTGTAATTGGTAGCCCTGGGCTAATTTCTAGAGTTGACCATGATTCTTTACCTCCTGTCCTTATAAATGGTGTAACAATACCTTTCAGTAAAGTGGTTAAAAACTTGGGAGTGTACTTTGATGAACATTTATCGTGGACGCATCAATTGCAAGAGATTAGTAGAAAGGTTTTTTCTACCTGGCGTTCCCTAAAACGTCTACGATATGTTCTTCCGATACCCACTAAGGTAGTTTTGGCTGAATCCCTACTCCTTTCCCATTTAGATTATGCAGACGCTTCTTTCACTAACTTGACGGAGGAACAACTGAACAAATTGGAGCGCCTTCAAAACCTGGCTTTGAGGTTTGTTTTCGGTTTACGTAAATTTGACCATATCTCCGAGTATCGCCTCAAGTTAAAGTGGTTGCCAATCCGCTACCGCCGTGACTCTCGTGTTCTCTCCTTCCTTTATAACATCCTATTTGACTCCCATTGTCCCACTTATTTAAAAAGTAATTTTAACTTCCGTACCTCTGACAGACTGGAACTACGATCTATATCTAATCTTCTTCTTGACATTCCTATCCACCGCACTAAATACTTTAATTGCTCTTTCATTGTAAAATCCATTTCCCTTTGGAATTCTTTACCTATCCATATAAGGCAGGCTGAAACTATACATCGCTTTAAAACTCTTATAAAAAATCATTATCTGGAATCATATTGTGTCAACCCTTAACTTATGTAACTAACACTTATTATTATAAATTAAAATATCATGTAGGTTTATCTATTGTATATATATATATTTATATATATAGATATATATATTATATTATATTGAATACATATATTATATATTTATTGTGTTTATGTATTATTTTATTTTATTTACTTTTATTTTATTAAATATACTTTTGCGCAACTCCCATTCTCTAGCATTGTTTTCTCTAACACCATAAGGTTGTCTGGAAGAAATTGCTATCTAGTAATAAGGCCGCCTTTGTGTGCATGTCTGATTTTTGTAATGTATATTTTTTTGTTTTTTTTTTGTAACTTGTTGTGTGCACAATAAAGTATATTATATTATATATATAGATTGTATGGGATGGTAGGCCATGACATATCATAATTATGATTATCGTAATTACAAGGGCGGGTGGAGGAAACCATGGTCAGAGGGCCTCTACATGGGAAAGACAACCACCCATTAACCGATTCAGAATTCATCAAACGTTTAGTTTTGATTTTTTTATTTACATACTGTCTTGTTACGATGATGATAATCGTTTCTAATACTGGAAGAGCACAGTTGCTTCGGTCCCGAACATTGTAAGGTAATTAAAGGAAACTTCATTACGCGAGTGCAGTGTAAATCGGGAGGTACGCTTAAACTAACCCAGTTAGAGTACCGCAACTAGGTTGATTTGTTCGTGCTAACGTTACTTACTAACTTAACTTCAGCAACAACTATACAAGTTGCGGAAAATAATTGCTAAGCAGTTCGTGTTCTAATGGCGAGGTGTCATTGTTTCATCAGATGCTTATCGTGTCGTCTTCTCATCTGGAAGTACTAGTAGTCAGGGTTCCCCCATACATGGTTTTCACTTGATTAGTATCAAGATAATTTTTCATGAGTACCTTCATTTTGATGAGTCGTCCAAGAAATTCTTGGACGGAACTCTTGTTTGTGGTAGCCAACAGAGATAACATCGAAAGATTAGCTTCATACTAATCAAGTGAAAACCATGTATGGGGGAACCCTGACTATAGCACATAGTACCACAAGTAGTAACTATTTAGTAATCTGTTTTAGTAGGCGTTTACTATGACCAATTTCAATACCCTCAGGGTCCATACCCACGATTTACTTTTTGTAGGTGAAAAATAGAACATACCGATTTTATTACTGCAACGCACACGTCCTACTATATAATACTGCCGCCCTTATCATAAACAACGCAATTGTCATTCATGGCAAAAATGAGTTAATAGTATATTCGGGATCGCCGCATCGAGATCTACCATGATCAATCACTCAATTTTAATAGCTGTTATACTTTTCGTTATTTTTAATTAAATATGCGGATCCATTCCAAATTAATAACTAGTCATAACCATCGCTAAACATCATAAATTAACAAAATATATACATATAATATCGCACATTCAAACTCCACATTGAAAGGCACTAAACAAAACAAAAATATTTGGAAGTTTTATAGAGACAACAAAATATAGAAAGTAACCTCCAAGCAAGTGTGTTGTTTATGATGGTGACGACAGAATAAGGTCACAAAATCGGTCATTATCTTCTTCCATCTGGGGCAAAATCTACAAAAAAATCGGTCTACAAGAATAGTAGCATAACAACCTTAAATTTATTGCATCGTACACATTTAATGATTTGAAGGTTGTCTGTTGGTGTCTGATATCCGATATTAGATGTCATTACGTTCACCGCGTATTACAACCATACAAAATCCTTAACCAATTATAAGTCAATTTCATACATTAATTGCAATTGAAACTAAGCAAAGATACCATTTCATCAAAATCAAGATCAAGAAATTTAAACCGCGACGAAAATTGTAGTTAGTTTTTAATTTTTAAGAGTTATAAACATTCTATTTTTAACGTCATTCATATGCAGAAGTATTTGAAGGTCAGCCGCAGTGTCTTAACTACACTGTACAGTTGGTTTACGTTTAAGAGCTGTTTTACGCGGCTACAAAAATACAATCCGACATATTGCCAATAATTGGGTAGGTATTTAACAACAACTACATAAGAAATGTTAATGCATAACCAGGTTTTTCTAAAAGTAAAATAATAAATAATTTTTATGTGGGTAGTTAACAAATTAGGTACCTACGTGCCTTTCAAAACTACAAAGAGTTAGACTATTGTTTTACGTAACTTGTGAATAAGACATACTTAGGTAAAACAATTATTAGTTAACTCACACCAAATACTGGATGGAAAATATAATTAAGTGAATTGTAATTTCTCTAAGTCTAAATAAAAAAATGCTATTGTAATTATGAATATAAACGCTTGGGAGGAAAACTTCGGAAGTATTGGGATTTTGTGCTCCACATATCTCGTAACAACTTAGGAAATGTGACGTCACAATCCATTTCTTTAATAAAAATAGTTTTTTTAGTATACCTTACTATTTCTTTTGAAATTAATAATATTTTGTAGAAAACTACATTATTAATTGATAAAGTAATGTATCCACTTGTATTTAGAGTCAATTGTCTAGATATGATTGTGTTTCTATGTCTATTCTCTACTTAAAAAAAAAGTTTTCTATATCGCACGGTCGACACTAGACACAGAGTCATAGAAGTAAAATCTACGTGTATGTAAATGTAATATTATGGCGCCTTTTCCACGTAAGACTAGGGTTGCCTCCTATTTTTAATAAAAAATATGTCTTTCTTAAAAAAGTAAGTATAATATAGTGTTAGCACTAGCGACACAAAGACAAGACAAGACAAGTTTCCCGCCCTGCCACCAGCCTATATAAACCAGCCACGCCCGTCAACTCGTCCATTTTTCCCTCGACAATTTTGCGTGCTCGTTACGTTCGTTCTGTGTATTTTAATTGTTAAAAATCTTTGTAACTTTGTATTTAAGTAGTTTTAAATAAATTTATATTTATTTTGTGTTTTTTGGTTTTAATTTTAAATAAATTAGTTGTAAATATAAAAATAGTATTTTCAGGAAATACATAGAGATAAACAAGTACTTTTAATACTTATTTATTATTTCATGAAAATCCTCATGAGGCATATTGGCACTCGACAGATTAATAAGCAATGAAAATAAAGTATTTTCAGTACTGTATGTTACTAAAATATATTACAGTTGGCAACCCTAGGCATGACACACAATTTAGCTTCTATTCTGCCT
Organism: Celastrina argiolus; assembly: GCA_905187575.2. Taxonomy (NCBI): domain Eukaryota; kingdom Metazoa; phylum Arthropoda; class Insecta; order Lepidoptera; family Lycaenidae; genus Celastrina; species Celastrina argiolus. The sequence goes on from LR994584.1 coordinate 10,703,758, forward strand.
ACAGCCTATTCGTTGTCGCCTTGCCTTTATATAACACGTGAATATATAAACACCTCATTTCTAAACGTTGGAGCCGAATTTAATCGCTCGTGTGAAACCCGCTTAAGTGAAGTAATTACAAACATTGCGAATGTAATAGTTCGCATAATAGAAACGAGTCTATTTCATCTCTGTTATTTCTACGCTGCAAATCGCCCGTGTGCGAGTGTTAGGGCCCTGATCCATGGAGACTTTGTAGAGATGCTATCGCGCGTAAAGCTCGACATCATCGTTACTAACGCGCATTAGCGATTATTATTATTACGATTAAGCGATGTCAACGCGCTACAACATTGCGACTGTATCGATGCAAACGTAAACCGTATCGGTCAAAATCCAGGAAATAGGGGGCTACTGAATTGCGTTTGCATAGTGAGAGTGAACGTCGAGCGATAACACGCATCGCACCTGCATCGATGCAAACGCGTAACAGCATCGCTACAAAACGTCTTTATAGGGGAGGGCCCTAAGAACATTTCGTTAGAAGTCATTGTGATGTAATCATGCTCATGAGTGAGTTTATGTTGAATATCGCCGAGACTATTGTCGTGACAATATTGTCCAACATTAGAGCATTGTGTCTCATAGTTAGCTGCGTTCAGCTAAAACTTTCAATGAAAATTTTCTAGATAGTTTTAGCCTATTTTATATAATTTTTGAAATTAACAGACACTTTATTATTTTCCGGTTTATTGCAAATCTTGTATTTACTGATAAAATTCTAGCTCATTTATCTGTTTAATTATTGTGTACATTATGAGTATTGTACATAATACATATTCAAGGTGTGAATACACATTCAAACTCATTAAAGTTATGAGTAAAACATGAGTTACGTGTTTCTTATAGTTTAAGTTATGTATTTTTATATACTTAGGTACTTAATTCTTTCGCGGTGTGTGCTCACGCGATCCCGTGGCCCGCAAGACTGGTGGAAAGAGTACCGCCGAGTTTTTAGTGAGTAGGGGCTGCGTCCATTGTTAGGGAGTAGCAGAGACTCACATACCCACAGACAGGATCCCCATCCCCTGTGGGATGCTCAAAAGCATTTTCTCGGCGAAAAAAAAAGGTACTTAATTCTTCACGACGTCCAGCGCACACACGGTAAATAATTTTGTAGCGGTACTACTAGCGCCACATCCTGCATCGCGCTATCGAAGTTTTCTAAGTCCGGAGCTATATATACGACATCTGAAAACTAGTACCGTGGGCTTCGGCCTGACCGAGCATACCATCTCGCTCGGTCGGAGATCTCCCTTTGGGGCTTCCACTCGTACTCCCACATTGGTGACCCTCGACAGAACACTCCTCCTTCATCATCATCACTCCCCGCCCCTCCGCACCTCACCAGCCAGCTTCAGCCACTTCGGGTACCTCGTCCACTCGCCGCAACGCAGCGCGGCCTGGTCGAACCCTCATCGGCTTCAACGGGCACTCTCACTACAACGACCGGTCAGCAAGCAGAGCACATCTCTCCTGGTTCAGCACGTAGCATCGGCCCGCACGGCAGCACTCCGACTCACTGGAGCCCGTGCAGCAGCAGCACAGTTCCGACTCACTGGGACTCACTGGCACTGGCGATTCAAGCACAAGACGACTCAAGTTTCGACCTCCGGTCTTCGGGGGGGAGTGATGTGGCGGTACTACTAGCGCCACAATCCTGCATCGCGCTATCGAAGTTTTCTAAGTCCGGCGCTATATATACGACATCTGAAAACTAGTACAGTGGGCTTCGGCCTGACCGAGCATACCACCTCGCTCGGTCGGAGATCTCCCTTTGGGGCTTCTACTCGTACTCCCACAATTTTATACCGTTGAATATGTCCATTTCACTGGGATAAAAATCCTTCTCAACGGTTTATTCTATATCTGTTGCTAACTTCATTATTACTTCATTTTATCGCCTCCGTGGCCTAGTGGTTCAGAGCTTCGCTCTCGGTCGTGGGTTCGATTCCCGGTGGAACAACAAAAATGTTGTTTTCAAGTTTGGTTAGGACAATGCAGGCTGATCACCTGATTGTCTGACAAGAAAGATGATCCATGCGTCGGATGGGCATGTAAAAAGTCGAACCTGCGCCTGTTCTCTCGCCAGTCGTGTCGGTTTACCGACCCACTGGGTTATGAGAGTAAAAGGAAGAGAGAGTGCTTCTGTGTATTGCGCACACACTTGGGCACTCTAAAATAACTCCTGCGTAGCTGGCCTGGTTTCAATGAAATCGGGTACCGACACCGAAATCGGTGAGGGGAGCTATAACTTAGATAGAATAGAATTATAACTTCATTAATATCATAGTAGTACATTGGATCCCCTTTAATGCAAATAAGTAGACCAAAAAATCTTTTTTATAATATTCGTATAGAAAATGTAAACTTAGAATGGCATAGATGTTAACCTGGCTCTGTATTATGCTGAATACGAGGCAAATGTCTTGTAAAGCCTGATACAACTCCCTACGGCACGTCTTGGAGGCTTGTTATGACAGACTTTATTTGATTTCTTAGACCACCTTTTGCATAGCTTCAGTTGATACTGAATTTATTACTATAAAGGTATTATTTAGTTTGAAGTGAGTTTTTGTTTCAACTGTAATTAGATTTACTTTCAACTGCGATAAAGTCGCATGACTTTATTTAGACCAAATATAATTACATTACACTAACAACATTACTTACACATAAAAATTACATTTACACTCTTCTACATATTTAAGGAAATACAGCCTATGTTTCTCAGGGATAAGGTAGCATTCTAATCGTCAAATAATTATCGAAATCCATCCAGTAGTTTTTCAGTTCGTAACAAAAATACATTTTTTCATCTTTGTTATAAGTATTAGTATAGATTTGATTCATTTATTCACTGTGTAGAATTAATTAATTATTATTCTAGTTTGCATATTAGATAGAGTACAAACCCTACCTTTTTTAGAAGTCGGGAAGCCTTTCAACAATGCCCATTGCGAGCAAAAATCTCTTTTAACGCAAAGAAAAGTCCCGGGCTGTAATTGTTTAGGAAATATTTACTTTGTTACAATTATTTGCAGGAATGAGAGAATTTCAAACCGACGTTTTATTTTACAAAGTTTCCTCGGTCAGTCATATTACAAGTGTTTATGTAAACTACAATATTATCGTATATTTAAATCATTAAGGTTAGAAATTTTTAATTTATGTATACGTAAAGCAAAAACTATGGGTAAATTTTTCCTGCTTTTATTAAGTTTCACATCTCTTATACGTCGAGTATCTTACACAAAGAGCCAGGTAAAACTTGCCTACGCGAATCTTGAAAGTTAAATTTGACCCACTTCCGGATATCCGATTGAGGTGAAATTTTGCATGCATAATAATTATTTATATCACATGTGGACACACATCAGAAATGTGGAGTTTTGTAAAATAAATATTATGTCAACTAAAACTTCTTACACAAATTAAATCTTTTGGTCGATATTGTATTCTTCGTGTAAATTCACTAAATTGTACATCAGGGGACCGAGTAAAGTGCATTAGTAAAGTTTCAAACGTATAGCTTAGTCCGGTTATACCTTAGAGAGTAATCTGAGCCGCATTCAAAGTTTAATTACCGCTTGCACTTAGTATGCAGGGATATTGTGTGTTTAATGCAAATTTTAGGAGGCAATATCGGTTAATGTTGTTCGCCGATATTACTGGCGAATTTTGCCCGCTGAGCAATATTTAGAAAGGTGGACAACAGAATTCATATTTTTTAATACGTATTAAATAAAACACTGGTTAGTGTGCGTATTTGAGGTAATTTATTTTTGTTAATTTTAGGTATTTACACATAAACTTTCTGTGCTAAATGTCATATCCTTCCGTTTGCCGAATTCTTGTAAAACTGTACCTATTTTACATGAATTACGCCCGAGGTACTGAAATCGCAAAATCTTTTAAGAATTAATATTGTAGTTGTTGCATGTAGAATGTAATATTGTTTATTTATTTAATTTAAACACAAAAATAAGCTTTCATAGTCTCGAAGCGATTAAATTTATGAGCGCTTTAAAAGTAAGTTTGTATCTGTAATAACACCAAGATATTTTACTGTATTGGTGGTAGTAACCGAAGAACATTGGCATACGTCAACATTGCAGCAGTCATGTGCAAATACATAAAGCGAAATATTTGGATTTGGAGTACTTCGTTTAGAGAAAGGCATGACGACAGTCTTATCCGCGTTTTATTTATTTAATTGGATAAGGATTAATGTTATATTGCTTAAAATAACTTCGTAAATAAGCTATTGTTTCCCGTAAAAATAGCCGACTGCACTTTATTGGTGAAGTAGGTATATGTAGCCAATGAATTAAGAATACTCAGCTTTTTCTGTTCGTAACACCTATCATGACTGTTCACAATTTTTTATTTGACTTATTTTATGTAACCTAGAAGTGAAAAATTGTAACTGGCTGTCTGGTTAATAGAATTATTACTATAGAGTTACCATAGCTGTTAGTTTTCCATGTAAAAATAAATACACACACACTCACACACACACACACACACACTCATCTAACAAATTATTGTACTAAATGTGTTACTTTTATTTTATTAAATTTGCCTTAAGCCAGCTTGTAACTTGTAACTTGGACCACAAGCAGACCATTATGAAAAAAATCATTCTTACCTTCATTTTAGTTTTTATTTTTGTTAAACATATTTTGTCAAATTGTGGCTTATTTCAAATGTCTGCCATAAAAATAATGTGTTAAATGTTTTCTTGGTGTTAAAAGAAAAGAATAGTGTACACTGTGTGGAGAGGAGGGTTGGTTACTTGAGACACAGGAACTAGGAGGTAGTTCAGGTATCAGCCCACCAAATTCCTCACTTCTTTGTTTTCTATATTACTTTATGTCTTTTGTTTTAAGTATTTATTGGTGAGAAACAAACATTATCTTATCTTATCTTATACTTAAGACCACCATATACATATCATCGCGGACTTTTTTGTTGACCTTTTTAAGGTGTACAATATGGTAGTACATTATTTTGATTTATCTCGTGGGGTTCAGTCAGCGTTTGCAAATGTAAGCGGAGAAAATGTGTATATTTATGACACTACATAAGAAATTTGTAGATTCACCAGTGTTGATCTACAAGATTACTCATGTATCATACATATAAATTATAAAGTATCCTTTTGAATTACTCTATCTATAAAAAACATCTCTTCAAAATCTGTTACGTAGTTTTGAAGATTCAAGGAGGGACAAACAGCAACAGCGACTTTGTTTTATACTTTGTAGTGATGATAGTGATAGTGATTATAGGAAGGGTGATAATGTCCTGAGCATTATATCTATTATCGTATCAGGTTAAAAAGGTTCGGCTAGTATAATCATATATAAAAGTTATACTGACTGTTCTTTTTACACATATTCCCTTTGTCACCTATTACGACACCAGCAGATGGTTGATGGGAATCAGCTATTCTGTTTCCGGAACCCATGGATTGTTTTTATATCATTAAAAAACTTACAAGTCAACCTTATTTAAAACGCTTGTTCACGTGACAGTAGTTGCGGCGCCAACACTTCGGTATTCAGTTTATGAAAGCCTGTTGATAAAGCGCTATTGAAGGCTATAATCCAGTTTGTTCGTGAGTTGCATGCGCTTTTGCAATTATTGTGATTGTCGCACGACTGTTAGTACCCACTATTAAAAGTCGTTTATAATTCAATAATTGTAGTTGGAATAGTTAATGTTACTATTGTGTGCTCTAATAATTATTTATTGCTGGATATTGCCCGTATGCGCAAAAAGAAATCCCGTCGCAACCGTACGTTTTATCGCAATAAAAATAAGCCTGTTTCTTTTCCCGTTCTACACTATATCTGTGCTAAATTTCACCAAAGTGAACTAGTAGTTTCAAAGTATCCCTTAGTAGTAAAAATATTTTATTTATACACTACAGTGTTCTGTCCCTGTCTGTCAAGTGACTTATAAGCGTATTAGCCAAGGTAATATTTTTGTTAGTAAGGGGGTAAGTTCCAAGAGCTTCAAGATCAGCATGGTTACTCTCGACACAATCGAGAATCGAATCAGTTTAATCTCAACGGCTTTTGGTATTTTATTTGATGGATTGCTTTGAAACTAACCAGGATAAAGAAAATCGTTTGATCGTAACTTTTTGTACTCCCGAGTCCTGGCTATATCAATCGACTGAGAATCAAAATAAACAAACGTCAATTTATTCGGAAGTGTGCGGCATGATTGAATCTGAATCAAAATCGAATCAGTTTGGAGAGTAGGTAAGGCCCCGGTATCATATCAGCTGCTACGTGGAACAGTAGCAGCTGCTGTCTAGATCAGTTCGGTCAGCTGCTGCCTCCTTAGGAAGTCCATTTACAAATACAGAAGGCGGTATTTGTAAATGCGATCAAGCATGAGTCCTACATAATAAGCGCAATGATTGAAATTAATTTTATCCGACTGCTAAGTAAGGGCTTGTGTTTGTACGTCTATGACGTAAATCTTTAATGTACGTCTTTATTGAACAAGTTCCCGCTTGACCAGGCTAAGACAATTGCCTAAGTGAATCGTGCCTACTACATAATCACGTGTAAATACAGACTTCAACGACGTTTGCAGTCGATGCGGTCACGGCAGGAACTTTGCACCCACTATCTTGACTATGAAATTATTTTTAGTTAAGATCGATATATATTTTAACCGACTGCCAAAAAAGGAGGCCTTTATGGAGAAGGAGTACTATACTGTGTGATTCTTGAATTGATTGAAACTCATCTGTTTTGGACTTTTGTGGAGATCTTTAATCGTGATTTGTCGCGATAAGGTATGTAATTTATATGAGGTGCCAAAACAAAAAATGCTCTACGCTTTATTCTCTTAATATTAGATACGGCTTAATATTATATGAACCATGAATCAACCAGTATACTCTATTAAAAAAGGCTTTTGAAACAATAAACTTTTTCAGGTGCTGCTTTTGCACAGTTGAACTTTGTAAAAGGCTTTCAGAAGGCTTGAATTCAGCTTTTGTTCTAAGGTGTTGATAAATACAATAGAGTAAAAGATTGCATTGCTTTCAAACAATATTATATCAATGGATGCTTCACACTACGGCAATCTAGTCCCGTGCTAAGTTTTCCAAAACTTGTGTTACCAGACAACGAAAAAATATACTTACAAAAAACTATATATATAAAAATGAATTGCTGTTCGTTAGTCTCGCTAAAACTCGAGAACAGCTAAACCGATTCGGTTATTTTTAGTCTTGAAATATTCGTGGAAGTCCAGGAAAGGTTAAACGGTTTGTATGCTCAACAAAGTGGGTACGGGGCAGCTAGTATACTTACAAAAATAAATTAGATGTAAAATGTCTAAAACAAATGTTTTGTATCAGTATATACCATTAATAAAATGTCCAGCATTAACTCGTGTGAGTTATTACGTTTGTAGTACATGAAGTGTTATTTACGAATAATGCATGTGCACTTACTGTTGTAAAACAACAGTCATTAAAGTTAATTACGTGCCAGCATCATCCCTCAAAGTCAACTTCACTGTACAGAATCACTTATGACATAATATATAACGTTTCAAGTACAGGACATCTGGGCTAAGTGGCGGGAGCTGTATTTTGAGGAACTGTGGGTTCGGATATTCGGATAAAATGTTTTTGTGCAAAATGATGCGAAACATTCTAGTGTTTGATTTTACGATTTAAGTCTTTACCTAAACAGCTCTCTACCTGCTAAGACATTAAGTATTTTTTAGTATCTTAAGGCCGTGTTTCACCAAGCAATGTTAAAGTTAACTCCATGTTAAAATACCATGCCATCTCATTCATTGACAGGAAATACGAGAGGGATAACATGATATTTAACATGGCGTTAACTTTAACATTGCTTGGTGAAACACGCCCTTAGTATTATCATGAGTGTTAACTTTACTTATCTGTTTTGTAACTCTTGAAAAAGAAACTGCTATTAATTGTTAATATACCTACTATTCCTTTTGTAAAGCTTAATCATTTTCAGAACACAGAACGTAAATTTAGAATTACGAGGTGCGACGCTAATTGGTCTGAATGTATTCTAATTTAATTTATTAAAGGTCTTGGTATTTAACTAGTTCTAGCCCAACAGCTCTTTTCTGAGCTAAAGACTGCTGATGATGATATTCAAATGGATGTAGTACACAAGAAACTCGACTTGAGTATTAATTAGATCGCTACACAGTACACTATATAATCCGACCGCTTTGTCAACATTCTGAACCAAGATGGGGTCTTTGTTTGTTTCAGATTCAAACCCGACCTATATTAGGTATATTATTTAGCCGGAAGAAACTTATATGCAATTTAAACTACATGGTACATGCTCTTGACAAATACCTTCCACGAGTGTTAATCGTGACCGACTTTCTGTAGGTGATATAGAACATAATATATAGTTAGTACATTTATTAACTTGTAAAAGTAGGTGTAAGTTTTCTCAACAAATAAAATAAAAATAAAATACTGATTACAATACTGCCCTGGTAATTAATAAAGCAGTAAGTCAGTTTTCGACAAAACGACACTTAAAGCTTCATCTTTAAGTGCCATTTTCCCAAAACCGCCATTACTGACTTACTGCTTTATTAATAAAACTAGGGCAATAAAGTCGGTAACAAATAATATAGAAAAAAATCTGCCCAATAATCGGTCCTACAAAATGCCGTAGGTACTCTTGACATAGGGCTCCGAACCGGCGGTAACTGGTAATTGTAATTAAGTATCAAAATTGACCTTCAAAAAACAAACTTTATGTTTTGACTTTGAATTAAAACGTTTTTAATTTTGATTGGTGGTTTGCTTAGTCATAGATATAATATGGCCGAATACTGAAACGGTAATTAAAGTCAAGACTAGCAGTGAATAGAGGGGCTATTCACTGCTTGCCGGAATGACTAGGACTAGACCAAGAAACTCTAATTTAACTGTAATTTTAGTATTCGGTATAGTATGGTTGAGTAGGTAACTTAAATAACTCTGAAGTTTGAACAGAAGAACGACTCTCTTGTAACTGATTGTACTCAACAACATAAAATTCACTATATATAAACTATTGCGCGCCACGTATTAAAAATATTAACGAACCCTTCGTTAAAATATCTATACTATAATTTTTTGGGTTAAAAAGTGTTAATCCAGATTCTAAAACTAATACTATAGCAAATTTCGCCAATATTCGCCAAGTACTTTTAACGTCAAAAAGTCACTCTTCCTCCTCCTTTTCCTCCTTACAAAATTTTAGATTTATAATATTTATTTAGTAGGATTTATTGCAAATGAAGAAAAGAAAGGGACGGCCACCGGCGAAACTTTTTGCCTTAATTTCTTTCATATTATACTCCCGTTCAAAAATTGTCTACGCGTTTAATCTACTTCCTTTGTTTACCAAATAAAATAAAACATTGAAGATGAATGATGATAAATATATCATCATCTGTTTTATGTTGTAAAACAGCTATTAAAAGTCCAAAAGTACCAAATGTACGACCGTAAAAATATGTTTTCTTTTAGGGTAGGTTCTGCCGTAAAATATCAAACGGAAAGTGTATTCTGTTACGGCCATAATACACGTTCATATACATATAACGAACATACTACACAGACAGCGAAAGTCCTTAATGTAACTGTAAACCACCGGAATACGGTAATATAAAGTTTTATCGCGAAACAATTGAAAATGTATTTTGTTCTTGTAACGCTTAAAGAAGAAGAAAATGTGGAAGGCCGAGAAGAACTTTTATGGAACAGGTGAAGGAGAAAGTGATGGTCGTCGTATACGGAGGTCAAGAGAAGGGCGGAGTGCAGAAAGGAATGGAGAAAACTCCACCGATAAGAGCGAAGCTCTTAAGTTAGAAGAACGCCTAAAGGTTGACTGGCAGATAATGCCATTCGGAATTAAAGCGAGGAATAACCGCAACTAGCGCCACTATTTTTAAAATAAAATTTTACAACGACACAAAGATCTTATTAAAAAAGTAATCGGTTCAAACTTTAAGTAAATAGTTAAACTAATTTATTATAGTAATATATAATAGTTAAGCTAATATAATATATTATGTCTCGTGAGTAATAAAAAAAACGGCCGTTTTAGTTGTTACTCACGAGAGTAAATACAGTATAGGATTTAGAGCTGTAATTAAATGCTAATAAATTAGTTTAACTATTTACTTGTTTGAACCGATAACTTTTTTTAATATTTGTACGATTTGTGCATTAAGTTTATATTTATATACTAGCTGTGCCCGCGACTCCGTACGCGTGGAAAAGTAATTTAGCGCAGTGTTATAATAAATCTGTTTAAAAAATATTTTTAGTTATAAAAACTGTCGTCGAGGTATTTAAAAAACTACTTTATGTTGACAATTCCTACTACCAGCTTGACAAACGACCGTGTACAATTACTATAATGCGAACGGGACTACTTGATAGTACGCTCACATACACGACGAACATCTAATAGCGCCGCAGCGGCTGCAGATGATGATCGTTTCTACGCCGACGCTGCTGGTGTGGCGACAATGATGACAGCGCGCCGTAAAATTTTGCGGTCTTTTAGCCTTTAGGTGCGTAAGTCCGACTCGCACTTGCCCGGTTTTTTATTTATTAATAACCAAACACTTACTTCACTGTTAAAGTACTGTTTTTATACAGAAAAATAGCAAAATATAGAAAGTCCCAAAAGAAAGAAAACAAACCTAAGTTTTACCTAACATAAAAACCATTCGGTCCATAATAAAAACTAAGAAATAAAAATATATAGAAAAACATAAATCTAACTTATATTGACATAACTTTTTTAGATTAACTGTAAACACAATACTTATGTTAATCAAAATTCTATGTATTATGCAGTTATCGAATACATAATTTGGACAAAGAAGACTATAAAAATGTACAGTAATAGTAGGCTGTAGTATGAATTTTAACGGACGGAATGAGAACTATAATATACAATGCAAAATAATATTATACATTGCTAATGATGCACGCTGAGTATAACTCTCGGATAACGTATTGTATAAATGTAGGTACCTACTCAACTTTGCTATAATTGTATTAAAAGTACGGCATTTGGCGTATAGATGTCGCTATTATGGTCTGCTCTGCATCGCGCTATCGCTTGTAAGATAGATTTGTTTATGAGAATACTCTATCAATATTATGATATTTGGCAAAAAAACCCATAATAATCTGTTAAAGGCTAGAATTTCAAAAGGTAACTCGATTGGAATCGAGTTGTATCAACAGTTTTCCCCTGTAACACAGTTTAGTAACTATCAAGATGTTTTTTAACGTATATATTATAAAATAGAAAAAAAAAGAGCAATATATTTATGAAAATCTTAAAACTGTTTTTAAAATTCCGTACCTCAAAAGAAAAAAACGAAACACATATTATAAGATCATTTGCATGTCCGTCTGTCTGTCAAGACCCTTTTACTCAGAAACGCGTGTAGGTATCAAGATGAAAATTATATAAAATACTCAGGATACCTACTGTTCCTTGAAGCAGTGAAAAAATCAGACTTCTTAGCCAATGCAACCAAAAGCAGTTGCTTAGGTATGTCGCTAAATTTCGTCATTTTCGACACTCGTAAGGGAATCAAAACCTAAAGGTTACTTCCCGTGAACTCAAAATCATAAAATTTGAAACCAAGCAACGTCTAAAACCATACGTTTTTAGTAACATTATATAGATAGTAAAAATATTTTGATTTTTTTAAACTTAGTACCGTTTGTCATGAATGTGTATAATTGAAACTTATAACAAATACTTAGGTCTCTAATATATTCAAGCTGCAAGTCCAACTCGCACTTGGCCGGTTTTTATTTATTTACTTATTACTAACCTACGCTAACTAATATGTATAAAGTACCTACTTATCACAAAGGACTTTACAGTAAAAGTACTAACTGATTTTATACAAATAACTTTCGTAATAAACTCAAGAAAAAAAATCTTAGATTGTCCCTACCTAGCAAGCCTAAAACTAACAAATAAATGTCACTCCCGCGGCCCCGGTGCGTTTGCTGCGAATACAATTTGAAGCGGCGCGGCGCGGGCGGCGCGCGGCTCCCGGACCCGGCGCGCGCTTCCTACAAACGTCCAGCAAAAACGACATGATCTTTTAAAATTGTCATAACTTTTTTATTTATGAACCGATTTACATAAAACAAACACTAAATGTTAAGTGAAGCTTGCCGCAATATATTAGTGAAAAGTACATCTTAATCGGATAAGCCGTTTCTGAGATTAGCGTGCACAAACCCACAGACAAACAGACAAACAGACAAACAGACAAACAGACAAACAGACAAAAATTTCAAAAATCATAGTTTTGGGTACTATTGCGTAAATAAAGGTCCCCTATCATATTTTTTTTCAAATATCTTCAATGTACAGACACGACTCCTCTACAGATTTATTATATGTATAGATATAGATGTATAGATATGTATAGATAAATAAATAAACAAAATAAAAATACCATGTACTTTTTACTTCAGGACTGTAGAATGTGTGTCGTAGCAATTATTGTGCACAATAAATAGAAAAAAAATACTTTTTTACACAGATTTTTGAGTTATATATTGAAGACATTAACAAAAAAAGATTTGCACAGTATACACAACCTGATTGCTCTTTTTCAACTTTATTAGTTTTTTACATCAATAAAATACAATATTGGTTTTGACTAGATCTTCAGGATTACTTAGTTGAAGAACCTACAGTACATTCAGTATCATAAAATAGTTAGTTTCTTAGAAAGTCGTACTTATACTGGATAATATTAATGAGTGATAATACGTTAGGGTGTGTATAGGTTCCGTGTGTAGAGTTTACTGTAAAAGGATCTACCAATTTATTTTACACCTTGTAGAGTCTGTACAGTAAGTATAAATGCCTACTATAGTAAAGTTACAGCAATGATGTAATTATATTCAGGTACATCAGGAATTCTCGTAGGGTAAGCCAGGGTTGGCGCACCCAATTTAATTATAATCTGGTCAGTTACGGTGTGCGTGTAGCCGTTTACATTTATCGCCTTATTACATGCATTGCTCGTACTCGGTACATAACAAATCGATATTCTTAAACCTAAAATTTTACAATAATAACAATCTAACAAAACAAATACTTTTAGCTACTTAACTTTTACGCTGTAAGTTTCGCTAATAGTTTCGTAATACAACCTATGTTTGAACTTACCGTATGCCATAATTGTTCAATGTAGAGTTTTTAAAAGTAATATATTTAATATAGGTTTTTTTTGTAGACGAAGGAAACACAAATAAAAATAAATAATAATTAGTGTTTATAATAAACATCCGTAATAACTTTTTATCTGATTACAACGAAGCTGAAAGGAAGTTAGTTTTGGCAGTATATTTAACTATGTATGTATGTTTGTTTTGATCCGATGATCTTAATGAAAGAAGTGTCAATAGATTTATTATAATAACCTGGTTTACAAAGGTTATACAATTTACGCAGTCAAAATAAAGTTTTTTCATAAAAATTGTGGATTTACACACACACTTTTATTTTTTATTTAATAATTATAATTTAAATTAAAAGGCTATTAAATTATTGAACTTGTTTTCTAGTTTGTATCGTTTATGGTCAGTGCGCATAAGCCAATACGATGGGAAGCCAAAGTAGATCAGAACGGAGACACACTTCAGTGGGCTGCTTCAAACAGTTCACAATACAATATCTTAGATTAGTTCACTTGAACGCTCTGGAGATTATGTCTCTGTAAAGCTGTACTTATATTGTGTATCAATTGTTTCACTTTCATCATCATCATCATTTCAGCTATGGCGTCCACGCCTTCTTGAAAGTATTTAATGGGGAGCAGTTTTTAGATAATAATAATAATAACGATTTCGGTGTCGGCAGCCGATTTCATTGACACCAGGCCAGCTACGCAGGAGTTATTTTATAGTGTCCAAGTGTGTGCGCAATACACAAAGACACTCTCTCTTCCTTTTACTCTCATAACCCAGTGGGACGGTAAACCGACACCGCTTAAATAATAACAATATCCGCAGAAACGCCGCTGCCCATTTCCAGATATACATTCTCTCCGTCAATTAAAACAATTGAAAACAGAAGGGGAAAGATGGTTTGGCACTTGATACGACATAACGAATTTCTCAAGAATATTATGGAAGGAAAAGTAGAGGCGAGAAGAGGAAGAGGAAGACCTAGGAGAAGTTATATAGAACAAATAAAGGAGAAGATAAACGTTGGGTCGTATCAAGAGGTCAAAAGTAAAGCACAGGACAGAGAAACATGGCGATTACTCCACCGACAAGAGTCTAGCTCTTAAGATTTGAATGAATGAATGAATTTCCTCTGTCGCCTTTCACGACACCCACGAAAAAGTTGGTTGATGGGGAGGTGCCTTTTTTAGGCTGGCAACCCACGGATAACTGTTATCACTGAAGTTTCACTTACTACTTACCAACTACAGAGATAATATTTAATTTTTAATTAACACATTGCTTTAATAAAAAAAAAACTTTAACCCAATTTTGTTAATTAGCCAGGCTATCATTAAAATCTGTTGACGCATCTTTAATTAAGCCGGATCAGTAAAATACTGATCCGCCTGAACAGTGAACAGGCGCTACGGTGCAACAAACATACTAACATACATATTACACTGCCGAAATCCTTAACCTTTAGTAGTACCTTTAGTGTAGAATAAAGTGCAAGTAGTTTGTTTTATTACTGTATAACATGAATTTCCACCAAGACCCTACAGTACATTCAATAACAAAAGTAAATTGAAACATAATTAAATATTAAGCCCTTTTGAAACGAGTCTCAAACTTTTATAATAAATAATAATCGCTTCCCTAATTTATTGCTCAATATTCATTTTACTATCCGTAATTACGTACGTATTAAAACAATTGAAAACAGAAGGGGAAAGATGGTTGGGCACTTGATACGACACAACGAATTTCTCAAGAATATTATAGAAGGAAAAGTAGAGGGGAGAAGAGGAAGAGGAAGACCTGGGAGACGTTATATAGAACAAAGGAGAAGATAAACGTTGGGTCGTAAGAGGTCAAAAGTAAAGCACAGGAGCGAGAAACATGGCGATCACTCCACCGACAAGAGCCTAGCTCTTAAGATTTGAATGAATGAATGAATTACTATAGCTGAAGTAATGATAAGATGAACTTTATAAATCTGTACACATTTTTTTATCTGTTGAACGGATCATACTTTATATAAAAAAAATCGTCAAAGTGTGAGTCGCACTCGTGCACCGCGGCTTCCGTTAAAACTTGTAGGTACAATAGTTGACATAGAACTTTATTTTTTTACAGCTTAAGGTATAATAGACATGAGTATTTATAATAAAGTTAAATTTAATTCCTCTAAGCGTTCATGAGAATAGGGTAGTAAGTTTGAAAAATATCTAAAATATTTTTTTACTTTTGCAATTTTTTCTTCATTTGTGCTATATCATGTTGTATTGCACCAAATTTCAAGATTCACGGGAAGTACTTTGTAGATTTTCATTCCCTTGCGAGTATCAACAATGTTGAAAATTTTCGGCATAAACGACTACAATATATTTTGATTGCGTCGGCTTAGCAGTCTGATTTTTTCACAGTTACTACAATACACGTATCGTATACATAAATAACAACCAATTTACATTTTCTTATTACTTTTCTAATCTATTTGGCAGTCTCGAAAGTTCACACTAGGTCTTGGCCGACGTCCATAGCTGGGGTTCATTCGAAGAATTCAAATATACTCGCAGGCATTCCTCCGGCTTAAGGTGTAACTACACTGCACGATGTACATGTCAGCAGCGAGTGTGAGGTAGTCCACCCACGTAGGTCTACGTGACCACTGAAAATTTATTGAATATTCGTAGGCAGCCACAGCCATGTAGTACACACGAGGACTATACACAAAAACACACCTCACACGTTCAAAATTACGGCGGGATCTGCGCGGTACATACTGCTTCTCGCACTGTCGCTACCCCGTGATAATAATAATTATGAAGACAAAATCGTCTTCAGTTTGGACTCCAATCTGATCTGATATTCTGTATCAAAATACATCATAGCGCACGGAAAAAATAGTTTAAAATGCCAGGTCTGATCAGACTGTCGTCCCCGTGCATTATACGTTCGTTTTGGAACGTGGATTGGACTATTTCCCGCGGTGCGATCTGTATGTGGACAGATGGAGCGAAGCCTCTGTTTACCCAATCTTCGCAGCGTTATCGGTACACGCGTATCTGTCGCATGATGACATCATTGAAGATTCCAACTAATGGGGCTGTTATTGTGTCAGTTCATCTCACACAAAACGTAACAGACACGTGCGTCCTCCGTGTTCCGTAGTGGAGGAGCGCCTTTAATCTCTGCGTACGGACTACGGAGGCTGGATCGATCGCGTTCCTAATAACATCCAACTCGTTTTGCGAATATTTTACGAACCTTACATAATATGACTCTTTTTGGGTCAGTGTTACTAAAATAAACGTCTCGTACTAGAAAGTAATGCGGATAAAGATAGGCCCTCACTTTTATAGTTTTTGCGGAGGCTTCGAATATTTTAGTATATAAAATTATGCTGATATTTTTACTATTATATTTTGACGAGGTTATGTCTTTAAAATTTCCTTTATATTAAAAAAACTAATGGTTACAAAATCTGGGGCTACAGTACGTGTTGCGGTTACTATCTATCTATCACTCTCATCCTAATTTCAATTAGATACACCACTAGATAGCTAAAAAATCGAAAGAATTAATGACACTATATAAGAATTCATGTACAACAAACAGTTATGTCCATAACAAAGCCGCACCACTTTTTAAATAATGTAGTTATAACGCTTTTATATACACGCTGTAATATTAATGAGTGATAATACTTTAGGATGTGTATGGGTCCCGTATAATATAGAGTTTACTGTGAACGTACCAGCGCTGAACCAGTTACTTTTTTAAAATTATTGTATGAAAAAATGTATGAAGTTAGGGCATTTCTCATAGTAAGTCTTTCAGCGCTGGTACTTTCACAGTAAACTCTACACAGTATGCACATACACACCGTAAATTATTGTCTTTAATTTATTTAACAGGTCTTGCATAAATCATTATTATATCATAGCTCCAAATGTTCTACACTTATACGTGCACGAACACTTAGTGAAACAAAAGACGCCTAACCGGGTTAGAGTAGCTAATCGGCGCCTTACCCTATCAACTTGAACTGCTTTATAGAGCTCTTAAAAACTTGAAAACAGAGTGTTTCCTAACCAGGAAACTTTGTACTTTGAGCTATAAGTACTATTAAATCTTTATAATACTCGCTTTAGCCGCGATAAAGAAGTAAGTACTCGCCCGGATCGACGGATTCTATGCGGGTGAGATTATCAAAAGAAAATTTTGTAGATTTTCTACTTTCAAGATAAAGTTGAAGTTGCGACTTCGTGCATACACATAGCGCTTCCGCGGAAACTCTACACTTTTAGTAAAGCAGTCTTTATCGTTTTCTTGTCTGCTAAATATCAGAGTCGTGCCCAGTCGGAGCCCAGTCAATTCAAACAAACAAAAAAAAAAGTAATTTTAATAGGAAATAATAAATTCAATAACTATCTAAAACGGCGATTTTACTACACAATATATCTAAACCAAACCGTTGTTTTCAGTTTAATTATAATTAGTTATTGCCGGTGTCAATGATATTTAATGCGTATGCAATTTCCCCGTTATTAACTTAACAACAACGTTCAATTAAATTAAAACGTAATTCCACAAACATTTAAATTTTAAGCGTTTATGTAACTTCTGACAATAATAATTATTTTTTATTATAATTTTATAACTCCCATCAAATATTAGAATGCGTATTTGGCACCGAATATCATGGGGAAACTCCCAAGTTTTCCGTTGAAACAATAAAAGTGGTGAGTATTCGTAAATAAGGTTTTACGTCCAATATAGGAGCCACTCGTTGTAACTCCCAAGGCCTGAATGATTTATTTATACTGCGTTCTGATTCAATGCAATTTAAATGTAAACAAAAAAAAATATGGCTATTGAATTTCTTCATTATAGAGGTCGCCCTGTAGTCGAAATTTAAATTTCGTCATAGGAGATCAGAACAATATAACACATTTATCGTTTATGTAGAGAAGGATCTCTACATAAACTATAAGTGTGGGAAATCTATTTCTAAAAAAGTTATATATAATTATTGCGTCACGTATTAATACATTTTGCCACGAACCCACTAGGAAAATACCTCGTTATTTGAGTGCGAATTAGCGCGACACGAAATAACTCGAAAAGTGTTCGCCCCAGGAATGTTGGCCTCATAACCATCAAATTACTGCAGTCATTCGACATGGTAAGGATGTAGGCGTAGGCATATTCATTATAATGTAACATGTCTAGCGCCGCATCGCTGTAACGACTTAGCCCTGGCAAATGGCCAGAATCCAGTCCCGCTAAACCCTAGCGGTTTTGCCTCTTTACACACCAATTATGAGGAAAAAAGTTAACCACTCGCTTGTTTTGCTCATGTCTTCGTTTGTTTATTGAAACCGATGTTACAGTGTATGCTGCCAATATTTTTTTGTGTGTGCATATTTAAATATTGGTCAGTACTGCTTAAGTGCTTATCTTGGTTAGTGAGTTATAATGAATTGTTTAATAAGCACGGGTTATCTAAATATATCTTCTAAATATATAAAAGGAGAAACTGACTGACTGACATATCAACGAACAGCCTAAACGGCTAAAGGTAGGCACTAGACGCGCACTAAGAAAGGATTTCACAACATTCCCACGGGAACGGGAATTAGCGGGCAAATCCTTTTGTATGAAAAATCTAAACCGCTTAATTTAGACACTTGAATTTTGGCATGCATGTACCTTAGTAAACTTACAACTTAGTTCCAACAGAATATTGCAAAATTTCCACGGGAACGAAACTTAGCGGGAAAAAACATTTGTACGAGTATGAAAATTTCTACCGCGTAAGTTCCACGTTGCGGGTTACGCATTTCGGGTTTAGAGTTGCGGGTTCCGCGTTGCGGGTTCCCGGGTTGCGGGTTCCGAGTAGGAAAGTAAGCAGCCGAGATTTTGTTTGCTGGAATCGATCAAACAAAATAAATATTTTTGGTAGATAGCTATTAATACCTATTGTATAACCTATTAGTTATCCGTGGGGTGTCAGATTAAGAATATCACTATCTTTACCATTGGTGACGTTAAAGGCGACAGAGGGATATTTGGAAAGGGGCAGCAGCGTTTCCACATACATTGTCATTATTGTCTGCGGAAGAAATGGCGGAAGAGCTGCGCTCGCCAACCGACCTGACGATTGTGGCGAGAGCCGGGTTTCCACTGACGCGGAGCGGGGCGGAGAGGAGCTTGCGGTATCCGAATTGACCAATCACTATGCTCGAAATCTCCGCTCCGCTCCGCTTCAACGGAAACGGCACGAGCATATTGATTGGTCAATTCGGGCACCGCAAGCTCCTAGATCCGCCCGCTCCGTGTCAGTGGAAACCCGGCCTAAAGGCAACTACCCCCCATAAATACTTTGGGAGAGGCTTAGTTAGGTGAGCGGTGGACATCACAGCTGAAGCGAAAACGATTCGTGTTAAGTTTGAAGTGAATCATCAGAACAAATTTCGAAGTTGACCATTGATGAAACTGTATTGATTATACACATAGCTTATATAATTGGCAATGATATTCAATAACAAGTGATAGTTTATAATATTTCATTGTTAATCGGTGATCGTGATCACGGTATACGCGCCGCGGCGTAACTAAATACATTTATGATACTATCACTTTGTATTAATAGTAATTCATAAATAAGTAATTATCGAATATTCAATATTTTTGGTGAAGTTTTTGGTACCAATTAAAGCAAATTATCAACGTTTGTTCGCTGCATCATAATATTCCCGGCGTCATAATTAACGCGATATTAATTAAAATTCGTTTTCATTGACTAAGTTAATATTTATAAAACACAAAGTATACAATTTATCTTTTTAGAACTGATCACCAATATCTTTCATCACTATCCTATATATAAAAATGAATTGCTGTTCGTTAGTCTCGCTAAAACTCAAGAACGGCTGAATCGATTCGTCTATTTTTAGTCTGAAAATATTCGTGGAAACCCTCGAAGATTTAAACGGTTTCAATGATCAACGAAGTGGGCACGGTTCGGCTAGTATGATATAAAGTTGTCAATTTAATCTTGAATTAAACTGAATCACAGCTGATTTGTTGGTTAGTTATTCCAGGGCCATCTGGCCTTCCGTCGGACCCCACTCTCCTGATTACGCACCGCACTCCAATATTTCGAATAACTTCTGTTTTTTCCTTATTCCCTTGTTTTCGAGTGTTAGCTATATTTGTGCTCCCGAAGGCTTTCGAGAAAATTCCTCGCCACAACCGTTAATAATAATAAAGCTCGGACATTTTTAAATTGTAGCGCGGAAACATAGCTCTTTCAATTCACGGAAAGTAAGCGTGAAGCCAACTGGGGCCGTATCATTTACAATACCACCCTGGTTCCAGTCAATTCAATAATACGGCCTTAAACTGCCTTGTTCTTTTTCATATTACAACGACAATATGTTATTCTAGATCCACCCTAGTTTGGTTGTCTGAAAGTAACTTGCAGAAGCAAGTCAAGTGTCACGTGACCGCTGACTGGCTGTCATTATGTGATCGTAATACGAAAATTCCAGGCAGCCATGTTGTATGACGTAAACTGGCTGGAATTAAGAGCTTGTAATAGGCCCCTAGCGTTATGCTAACTGGACGGATCTAAAAGCAGCCACACCCAAAGTAATAAATAATAATATTTTCAACTCTTCCAAATACGTTCATTCCCAACGGAATAAATTATGCTGTACAAATACTTATACTTATGAGTGAGCATCATATGTGATGCGACCAAAATAAATAAACGAAGACCATGAAAAAGTTACGTAAGAACTGTGCGCGCAAGTATTTACGGTCGTAATAAAAACTTACAATTTGTTACAATTTGGAAGGAGTCCCGAAGTCTGTTGTCTGACATCGTACAGATGAAGATTTGAGACTACGCTCGGTTTCTGAAAGGCAAATTAAGCCCAAATCAACTAAATGTTATTCAAATCTCTTGTCAGCTGTCAAATTCGGCACATTTTTTATATACTTTGACAAGAAAAAACTCTGCAAGAGATTTGAGAACTTATTAGTTATATTGAGATTGATTTGCTTTTCAGAAATAGGGACACATTTTAATCCTCCCGCACTTATGAACCCCGGCGAAAATAGAGGAGTGTGTGTTTGAGGTATGTGTGTGTGTGTATGTGTGTATGCTGTGGCATAGTAGTTCCCAAATGGATGAAACGATTTAGATCTTTTTTTTAAGTTTGCCGTGACACACACACGCAGAAATGCTCAACTCATAATACCCTTCTATTTTCATCGGGGGTTAAAAAAATCTCGTATAACGTGAAGTAAAATAAATATGAAATGAATACCAATGTTTTTGAGCTTTTATGAAATAAGCGCGTGAAAAGTGAAGTGGCGGCTCGGTGTGTACTGTGTAGTACCATCACATGGAGATGCTTTTAGCTCTTGTGTGATTACATCAAAAACTATTTAAACTAACTTAAATTATAATAAAAATACATACTGGGTATGCCACACGATTGTACTTCTTTAGCTCCATATACTTATATGTATGACAATAGGCACTGATCGCCTCCATCTACTTATAGTGATTCAGAGCTTCGCTCTCAACCCGGAGGTCGTGGATCGATTCCCGCGTTGGAACAACAAAAAATGTTGTTTTCAAGTTTGTTTAGAACAATGCAGGCCGATCACCTGATTGTCTGACAAGAAAGATGATCCATGCGTCGGATGGGCAATTAAAAAGTCGGTCCTGCGCTTGTTCTCTCGCCAATCGTGTTGGTTTACCGTCTCACTAGGTTATGAGAGTAAAAGGAAGAGAGTGTCTTTGTGTATTGCGCACACACTTGGGCACTGTAAAATAACTACTGCGTAGCTGGCCTGGTTTCAAAGAAATCGGCTACCGACACCAAAATCGGTGAGGGGAGCTATTATTATTAATAGGCACTGTGTTTTAGATAAACGAAATGTAACTATTTAAATGTCTCTCTCTTTCCATCTTCACAAACTTCTTCTCTCTGTTCTCAATCTCTCAACTTCCGTTCGCCTCGCCCGTTCACACTTTTTGTAATGCTTCCGTCACGCATTTATCAGCTTACTTCTATTGTCGTGTAGATTATGTATGCGATAACTAATGGTATTGCGGGTTTTATTATAAGTTCAAATGTATTTTAGTTAGCGATGCAAATGAAATAAATAGGTTAATCTGATGTCTCAGAAATAATATCGCGAGCTTTCTACACGATAATAGGGGTTGTCCATTAATCACGTGAGGCTTGAAAGGGGGGGGAGGGGTTTGATAAAAATCACGAAAATAACACAAGGGGGGAGGGGGGGTGTAGTGAGATATCTCGTGTATTTATTTTTTCGTTAAACGCGCGATTTTTAAACAAATATTAAGCGGCAAGGCGCGGCGTGTAGTGACCTACCTGTATTTAAATTAAGATAATATTCAGAAAATTTTAAGTTTCTTTGTAGGTACTAAAAATACACGTGATGTTGAGAAGGGGGAGGGGGGTGGTCTTAAACCTCACAACATATCACCAATGGGGGAGGGGGGGTTAAAAAATGCTATTATGATATTATGGTATGATCACGTGATTAATGGACAACCCCATAGTACTTAGCCGTATAATATTGCACGTCGCTTTGATGTTAGCTGGCTGGCGTATTTTATGATTCTGGAGTAGACATTTCAGTTATCTAACCGTAAATTAATTCTATGAATAATTACAAACTTAATAAGTATAATCACTTGAGAATAGTGAAATGTGTTGCGTTATAAGAGGCTTTATAATTAATACTAACGATTTTAAAAGATGGACTCTATATTGTAGCTAAAAATATCGTATATCAGATATCTCATGATAATTTAAAAATGAAAGCCTGTAATTATAGTTTACGGCTATAACAAGCGTTGGTACGATCACTTACATAGGTGCTCAATAAATAGCTTCACTAAAGTCTCATTCTAAGATCTGATTTCTCGTCCAAAAACTTTTTATTTCTAGTGTTTTGGAAACATAAACTACCGCCCCGTTAACAAGTTGTTCAATTTGTCGCGAGCAATTATTTGGAATTAGTCGATTGGGTCATAATTCGATTAAGTTATTAAAGTAATCGTGAAAAAGGTCGTTCGACCAACCGGCTGACGAGTTGGTCGACTGGTCTAGCAATGGTTTGATACTTGTGAGACGAGTGAAGCGTTTCTCCAGTGACTGCTTATAAATACAAATTATTCACTTTGAATAGACGACGTAGAGTTAACAATAAGAATAAAAAGTTAAAAACTAGAAGATCCCTACGACACGACGAAGAAAAAGGCGTAGGAGAAACTACATAGAACAAATAAAGAAGAAGATTAACGTTGCGTCGTATCAAGAACAAAAAAAGTCTAAAAAGTACAGCACGAAATCGAGAAAAATTGGGAATACACCAAAAAAGTGCCTGGCTCTTAAAATTTTAATGAAATGAGTAAAACAAACCAACCTTACGTAGTAGTATGTACGAAGCGATTACTTTCACTTGAAATCATCGCAATAAATATCGAGGGGCCTTTGAGTAATAACTAATAAGTAATAACTGATGTAGGTAGTAGGTACATAAAACAAAATATTGTGAAGACTGTTCGCTCTTTCGCGAAGTAAGAAAATGAAAAAGAAGAAAAACTAATAAATCATATTGATTTCTTATCTTTACGAGAATCTATGATACACAATATTACGTTGTGGTTTATATGATACATTTGTATTTCCAATATTTTAGATTATTATAGACTCTCTAGAATTGTTGTCCTGTGCGTTGTTATCATACCAAACATATAAATCTTCTTTTAACTTACTATCTATAACAAAATTTATCTTAAAGTTTTTAGTGCATTTTACTAAATACTCGAAACATAGTATGCTTGTGGCTTACCCCCTCTGAAATGCTAATCAAATATATGATCAACTAACATGAGATTGAAATTAACAACTCATATTGAAATATAAGGTAAATAAAAATTGGAATGAAATTTCATTAATCATCATATTATCAAATTCAAAAACTTATTTTAAATATTTTTTTACAAATAAGTTTCTGTCGTGATTTGTCTTAAAATTACCAAGGAACTTCAAGTTTATTTTTAAGGCAGTTTTTAATTTTAGAAATAAAGCGGTCGGTCTAAAAATAGATGTAGATATAAATCTATAAAACGCTAAATTAATAAATCAGTTTACAAGGCGAAATGTTTGGAGGACATTTGCCTACGTCACTACCATCCCTAAGGCAGCGCTTCCCAACCTTTTTCCGTCAAGGCTTTTTTGCGGTCTATAAATAGATTTACATAGCGATTTTCGTTAGTTTTTGATTACATTAAAAAAAGATCAAGTAACAGCGTTTTTACACGAATTTAAGCAATTAATAGCACACATGGGCCTTACCTCGTATTTCGCTAATAAACAATGTTTTATCTTTATTTTTATAATAAAAAAAAAATATATACTGCTCATAAAAATTACCATCACAAAAAAGAACTTTATAAATAATCGCCACGAAGTTAAATTAATATTTTGTTCTCGTTTCTAGTGGCACTAGAGCAATGATTGCATTAATTAATTATACAGCTCTCAATACTCTGTTTAATAACAAAAAATACTAGTTTCAGTCCAATCAAACTTTGCAAATAGATTTATGTACAGTTAAAATGTTCACTGAAAAAATCATTAAACGCCTCGCCATGAATAGATTGTCACTCACAGTTTGAGAACCCTAAGCGATCGAAGCAGGAAACTTGAAAAATAAGATCGTAATCGACATTGACCTGGTGTCAAGAAGTGGGTTAGGGGAGCGCTGATGACGCCTGACACCTTCACCACTAATATACTACATTATCGTAAACGTCATTTTTTATTTTGAGACCCCACGCAAATAGGGATTATGGGACGATAATATTTGACGACCTCTGCAGCGCAGTGGTTGAGCGCATTGGTTCAAGCGAGAGGTCGCGGGTTCCAATCCCGCCGAAGGAACAAAAAGTTTTCTTAGTTCCTGGGTCTAAATGTAATGGTGTATTAAATTTGTGTATTATTATAATAACAATCTTAAATATTATGTGTATATTATAAAAGTTTTAAATATAATTCCGTTTTCTGGACAGTCCAATTTGTTTGAGTAAAATATATTGTATCCTCATAATAAATAATAATAATAAATAGGTAGTGGTGTTCTTGAGTCATATATTATGTGATCCAGCTTCTAAAATCCCAAATGTAATTATGTATAGTATGAAATTAGTAAAATTTATTTTCTCGTTTTCTGGTACCTGTAACGCAAGTTCTTCGGATACTTAAATTGTTACCAGACAGACAGTTGTAAAGCGTCCATAGATATAAAAAAATATAATATATATGTTTCACGCGTCTGTGTATAAATTTCTCTGTGTGTTTACGGCATGGTAGATCCTAAACGAACTCTTTGGATTAGTGGATCATCACCACTAAGCCAAAGAGGTTTAGGTTTCGATTTCTTTATTTAAAAGCTGATGAGATCATAATTTTTTAAACTATAACTTATTATATCATCTTGCTTACTGCCTAAATCTGATCGTTGAGAACGTTATTTATTTTTATTATTTCAGTTTTTTATACTGGCAGTGAAAGTACAGCATAATGTTATGTATTTAATAAACTACTATGAAAACTACACAATAGTTCACTGTGTTTTTTTTATTTTAGTGTCATTTGTACATGCTACGCAAGGTTTTTATCCCCCTCATCATAAATTAAAAAAAATTGGCACTCACATTTTTTAAATAATGTATCGATTGCTCCAAAAGTGTGGCAAGATTGATACTTTCGGAAGCTATGATTAGCCATTTTTTCTACGTCTAGTATTCAATATCTCTAAAAGACATAACAGCCAAGTTCTTGACGAGCGAACTTACTCAATTTATTATACCAGGTCTGAGGATTGTCTAACTTGTGACATAATCACAACTACGGTCTTTACAAACACTATGCGAGAGGTTTTATTAGTTCGACGATAATCTTTATTGACTGAGATCAAAAGTAATTAATTATTTGCGACTTATGGATTATTTGTATATCAATGTTTTGACTCGTACTCAAGGCTTATCACCTGTGTCTGTCAAGAAAGATGATTTATGATGGGCATGTCAAAAAGTTGGTCTCGCCAGTCGTTTGGATAACCGACACGACTGGGCTACGAATAAGAAAGAAGAGAGCAAGCAAGAGACTTGGGCAATATAAAACGCCCGCGTAGCTTGCCTGAATTCAATAAAATCGATCACTATCCCCGAAATCTGCGTGGGAATATAATATTATTATTTTTACTCGTGTCACATTTGTGATTCGTTAATGAAAGCCAACTTGTCTGTTCAATAAGCCCATTGACAAATAAAAGTTTTTTTGTGTAAATAAATGGATGCAACAAAAACCGGTTCGTTTAATACATTCTAATTGGCCGTTCGTTAGCCGTAAGCGGGCATCAGTATTGCAGGATTAAAGTGAAACTGAATATATTCACTTTCCGCGCTCAGTTGTCAGTTTATCGACTTTCCCGCTATTTCCGCTATTTTTCCGATTTCACGCAGACTACGAGTTTTTATATACTGTACTGATTATAGTAAAAGAAACTCTACTCTAAAAGCAAACGCCTGCAGAAGCCACTAAGTTATATTTTTATCAATGTACAATGTAATTGCTTATTTATACTTAGTTATACTAATAAAGTCTTGAAGCATGAAGTTTATTTAATTACTATACATAAACTAGCATTTGTCCTATATCTCGTCCGCGTCACATATTTAACCCCCTTGGGGATGAATTTTGAAAAATCCTTACTTAGTCTTCATCATATTATAAGGAATACGTTTGCTAAATTTTTGCTTTCTAGCGTTAAATGTTAGGCTTTAAGTTAATACAACATCACTCAATTACTTTCACCTTTTGTATATAGATGAACAAAACTTCAAAAGGACTTTGAAAAACAATGTTTTCTAAAAACATATAAATACTTGTTTAAACACTATATTAACATATCGTTTGAAATCTAATCTATCATCTAATCATCTAACAAAAACAAATCAACAAGAAAATGGCTGCGAAATATAAGATGGCCGCCAATAAAACTAAAGTTAACTACTGTCATAATTCATCAACTTTGACAATTAATTCTGTGATATTCGATAACTCCTACCTTACGAAAGCCTTCTCAGAAATTAACACACAATAATTCATAGAAGTCCCATTTTTGCAAAAGTATTTCTAAATCCACATCTAAACTTAAAAGTTAGAGGTACATAAATGTTTTGCCGTGATTATTATTTCAAGTAGATGTTGCGCACGCGAAAGTAAATACCGCAAAACGTCGCTTTATCTTTACAACCTCGTATCTATAAAGCTACAACTTTTCAGTAGAGTCAAAAAACTTAATAATTTCAGATTTTATCATGACATGGATTTTATTTTAAATGAGGTTCAGTAATATACAGTATACATCCAAAATCCATGTCATAATAAAATCTAAAATTATTAATTTTTCGACTCTACTGAAAAGTTGTAGTTTTTTAGATACGAGCGACCATAAGCCGAACATTTTGTCGCCTTCTCAACGTATCTAAAAAAATCTGAATTTCGGATCTAAAAATACTTTAGGTCAGTTAAAAAGCTAGATATAATACATAACTGAACATAATTTAAAAATATCCATGAATAATAAAATATAAAATTAATAAGTTTTTTACTCTACTGAAAAGTTGTAGCTTTATAGATACGAGGTTGTAAAGACAAAGCGACGTTTTGCGGTATTTACTTTCGCGTGCGCAACATCTACTTGAAATAATAATCACGGCAAAACATTTATGTACCTCTAACTTTTAAGTTTAGATGTGGATTTGGAAATACTTTTGCAAAAATGGGACTTCTATGAATTATTGTGTGTTAATTTCTGAGAAGGCTTTCGTAAACCTCCAACGAGCACAGAGGTAGGAGTTCTTAAAAAGCTAGATATAATACATAACTGAACATAATTTAAAAATATCCATGAATAATAAAATATAAAATTAATAAGTTTTTTACTCTACTGAAAAGTTGTAGTTCGATAGATAGGTTATGAAGGTAAAGCGACGATTTAGCACAATAAAAAGTTGCGTATTTACCTCCCAGTGGTCATTTATGCCAAAATTTATCAAAATCAGCCCAGCAGTTTTAGAAATCTTTTCTCTTTACAAGAATAAAATACGCCAAAAATAAATAGCAATATTAACTGTGAACTGATGTCTTTTACTATACTATTTAATTAGTATATTCATTATTCTTCTGTACAAGTTGTATTAATAGGGTGGGTACAATAATTATAATTTTTCCTCTTTACAAGAATAATAAACCATAATTTTCTTGTAAATAAAATAAAGTATAACAATATCAACTGTGAACTGATCTTTTGTACTACACTGTTATTTCGGTTGGTTCTCTACTAAGGTGTTATTTGTATATTTTGACTACTTTTGAAATGGCACTATAACTGGTATTTAATTATTTATTTAATCATTGCTCTGACATCTTCTCCTTGACAAAGATTTAATTATTTAGGTTCGCAGTGAACTTGACTAAAGACTCTATAATTATACTATTAACTCCTACACTGTTCACTGTGAATTGATTCTACTCATGCGCGTAGATTTATCAACACATAAATTATTCGTTAGTCCTTGTGTAGAATCGGTGATTCCGACAGAACGCTTAGAGAATCAATACAATTTGCTCAAGTAATTCCGGTGACAGGTGACTTCGCTTCAAGTGAGGACAGTGTGGTATTCAGTCGAATTGCTGGGTCCACGACTTTCGAGCAGTACAAACTTTATTACTTTATATTGCGACTTGAAATCGCTTCATCCAAGTTTTGTATGCTGGCGATTTATTTTGACTTTGACTAGACTTTGCACTTGACGATTTAGAAAAACGGCGTTGAAAACTTGTACGAATATATTTCCCGACTTTTTAACTTGACACTGGCAATGGTTTTATCCTTTACCTTGAGAGTAAAAAAGGTATGTAAAAGTTACAAGACATGTTCTTATTATTATTACCGTTGATGATAAATTTTGCATAATTGCTTATTGCATAGTAAATTATTTACAATTTGAAATCATGTACGAACTCTTGACTATAATACAAACCCAAAAGAAATAAAGTTAAATTAACTATACCAATTGGTGAAATACTTTTATTAATACACTAGCTGACCCTTGCCCACTTCGTTGAGCATAAAAACAGTTTATGATGAAATTCAACTAAAAAAAACAACCCCTAACTCGGGAACGCGGAACCCGCAACGCGGGAACCCGGAACCCGCAGCATGGGAACCCGAAACCCGCAACCCGCAACGCGGGAACGCGGAACCCGCAGCATGGGAACCCGAAACCCGCAACGCGGGAACCCGGTACCCGCAACGCGGGAACCCGGAACCCGCAACGCGGGAACCCGGAACCCGCAACGCGGGAACCCGGAACCCGCAACGCGGGAACCCGCAACCCGTAGCATAGGAACCCAAAACCCGCAACGCGGGAACCCGGAATCCGCAACGCGGGAACCAGGAACCCGCAACGCGGGAACCCGGAACCCGCAACGCGGGAACCCGGAACCCGCAACGCGGGAACCCGGAACCTGCAACGCGGGGACGCGGAACCCGCAACGCGGAACCCGCAACGCGGGAACGCGGAACCCGCAACGCGGGAACCCGGAACCCGCAGCATAGGAACCCAAAACCCGCAACGCGGGAACCCGGAATCCGCAACGCGGGAACCAGGAACCCGCAACGCGGGAACCCGGAACTCGCAACGCGGGAACCCGGAACCCGCAACGCGGGAACCCGGAACCTGCAACGCGGGGACGCGGAACCCGCAACGCGGAACCCGCAACGCGGAACCCGCAACGCGGAACCCGCAACGCGGGAACCCGGAACCCGCAACGCGGGAACGCGGAACCCGCAACGCGGGAACCCGGAATCCGCACCATGGGGACCCGGAACCCGCAACGCGGGAACCCGGAACCAGCAACGCGGGAACCAGGAACCCGCAACGCGGGAACCCGGAACCCGCAAAGCGGAAACCCGGAACCCGCAACGCGGAACCCGCTACGCGGGAACCCGGAACCCGCAACGCGGAACCCGCAGCATGGGAACCCGAAACCCGCAACGCGGAACCCGGAACTTGCAACACCGGAACCCTGAACCCGCGACGCGGAACCCGGAACCCGCAACACGGGAACCCGGAACCCGCAACGCGGAACCCACAACGCCAAACCCTTCCGTGAACGTTGCTGGTTCTGCGCTGTCAAATGGAATAAATAGTATCCTATGTCCGTCTACTGGCTCTAAGTTACTTCCTCACCAATTTTCAACCATATCGATAAAGCCGTTCTTGAGTTATAAATTATTTAACTAACACGACTTACTTTAATACAAATAGCTGATGTATATCTATGGAACTAACATAAGCTAACGCCCGGTGAATACTCCCGTCACAGTCGGTCCAGCCGATTCGGTGATCATTAGTTAGATAACGATGATGATGATGAAAAGAAGGCTAAATTAATCCTTATAACTTTAGCTATCTACCAGTGAAAGTCTCGTTAAAATCGGTCCAGCCGTTCCAGAGATTAGCCGGAGCAAAGAGACACGCTGACAGACAGACAGACATTTTTTTTAAATTGCATTTTCGTTTTCAGTAGCAAGAAAAAAAAAAGACAGAACAGACAGACGTTAACTTCGCACAAAGACAAATGACGACAAAAGACATAATGGTGGCTGGCGTCTTATCATGACGTTTTCGATTTTTTTTTTTATTGTTCGTGAATTATGACCATGGATCTAACTCCTTCGATCTGATTTTTAAATTAACATTTATAATATATTCTTATTACAACTTATAAGTTAAGTACTTTTTTTAAATAGGTATATTTATAGTTGTTAAAAGATTAATCGATTTTTTGAGTAAGTCTCTAGTGTTTAATAAGAAAAAGTGTTAACTGACGTAACATTATCACGACGTTTATTTCATTAAATCATAATTTGTATATTATATTTAAGATCGTTTATCAGTGAAAACAAATCGTAAAAAAACTCATATTGGTTATGTTGACAATAAATATCTAATAATTATTAAATAAAGTTTAGTAAATTCTGCAGTTTTAACAAAAAGAAAATATTTATTTTATTATGTCGTCGTTACAACGTTACGTCGCTCATTTTTGATAAACTGTCAAATGTTACCTATTAAAATGACCCGACTATTTATTAGTGGTAGACAAATAGTTGAATGAATCCAAATAGTTTAAGTTTATGTTAATACGTTATTTATAGCATTTCATAATTTTTATTTTCCATTTGTAAACAATGTCGTTACCATGACACCCGTGTCATATAAACTGGCAATGACGTGAATCGATTGAGCCCAGGTTCAAACCCCGCGTGACCATCACGTATTTTCTTCTTTTTTCTAATTTTCTGCTTATTTTTTTCAACATTTTCTTTCATAATAACCTTTTCGTGACAATAACGAACATACCGTAAAAAAAAATTGCGAAATTGGTCAAGCCGTTGTCGAAGCGCACACGACGTAAGAAATTTTGGAGGTCGTTTTTTACACTTTGGGCTACATTTTTGGGGTTTTAGTAAGGAAACCTACTTTTTTTAAACATATAATATAGCCTATGTTCAGCGCTAGGAATGTAGCTTTCCAACGGTGAAAGAATTTTTCATATTGGTTCAGTGGTTTCAGAGCCTATTCCATTCAAACAAACAAACAAACAAACAAACAAACAAACAAACAAACAATCAAACGTTACCTCTTTATAATATTAGTATAGAAAATTAAAAAAAAAGTATTTCACCAATTGACAAGCAGTGAGCAAGCTGATTATGATGAATTACAGCTAAGAATACTCTCGATCACAGTACCTTTCAAACAAAAACACTAATAAAAATCGATTCAACGAATGGTAGCTATGATACAACGGACAAGTATACACACACAGATGGACACTTCAAACATACAATACCCCTCTTTTATGTCGGGGGTTAAAAAGCCTCGATAGCTAAGAATACTTTCTATCGCAGTACCTTTTAGACAAGAAACACTAAATCAAAATCGATTCAACGAATGTTAGCTATGATACAATGGACATACATACAAAGATACTTCAAACATACAACACCCCTCTTTTTTGTCGGTGGTTAAAAAGCCTCGGTACAGTTTGTGTTTTATTATAAACTAGCTGTTCCCGCGACTTCGTTCGCGTGGTTCTTGAGCGACCATTTATGCAGCACACGCAACGAAAGTCTCCCCGTTTTTGCAACATTTCTCACTGACGCTTCGCTCCTATTGGTCGCAGCGTAATGTTATATAGCCTAAAGGGTTCCTCTATAAATGGACTATCCTACAAAATAGAATTATTCAAATTGGACAAGTAGTTCCTGAGATTAGCGCGTTACAAAACAAACTCTTCCGCTTTATAATATTAGTATAGACTAGCTGTTCCCGCGACTTTATTCGCGTGGTTTTTGAGTAACTGTTTATGCAGCTCACGCAACGAAAGTCCCCAAATGTGAATAATTTTCCCCGTTTTTGTAACATTTCTCACTGACGCTACGCTCCTATTGGTCTATAACCTAATGCCTTCTTCTATAAATGGACTAACCAACAAAAAAATATTTTTTCAAATCGGACCAGTACTTCCAGAGATTAGGGCGTTTAAGCAAACAAACAATCTTTTCCGCTTTATAATATTAAGTATAGATATTAGTATAAATTACCCCAGATACCGTTTTGGATTTACAAGGTTTAGTGCTGGAACCGGTTAGGGTTTCTTCTGTCGCGTGAAGACCTCCAAGGGCTTCGTGTCAATGTGTTAACCTAAATACCAGGCTTTGTGTCCGACTTCGTTTGCTAAGAGGATCTTATATTATTAACTATCATTTCGGTTATATAAATTGACTAAAACCTGTATAAATTAAACACACCATCTTTTATTTAATTAAAATGTACACCATAGATTTTCAAAGATGGAAAGGTAAATGACATCCTGAGTTTTAGCAATCATTTTTTTTTTGGGAAATGAATTAAATAATCACACATCCAATCACAATATTATAAGAAAAGTTTGTTGTGTATGTTTGATACTTATTCCGGCGCAAACAGCTGAACAAATTTCGATAATCACACCTACGATTAACACGTTTTCTACCTCAAATGTAAGAAATGTGGATAATTTGTCAAGGATTTTCCTTTACCAATTGCCGATTTTACCGAATATTAGTATAATATTCGGTATTATATATAATTTCGGTATAAAATTCGGTTATTAACAAAAATGCATGTCTTATACCAATGCCGACCCCACGCCTGTCTAAACCTTAAAATGCCTGTCAAATGCGGCAAACGCCTGTCCTATGGTAACCCTAGTCGCGGGCGATCTGGCAAATAAAATCTGGCTTTCTCCCTCTGAGCTCTGGCCTGCCCAGAGCTATAGCTTCTGATCTAGGTATGCCCGTAAGTCGATAATAGCCGTTTTGTGTGAATTTCATCGATGATTTCAGCGGCATTGGATTTCGCATAAAATGCTTCCCGGAATTAATATTTGCGTGGGTTAATCCGGTAATCAGTGGACTGGTTTCACAATTATAGATTGTAAAATTAAAATGGCGGTTGAATCACGGTAGCAAATATCCGATTTTCCCCGCTTCACTTTAATACAAAATGCTGATCGAAATATTATTATTAAATGCTTGCTTTGAATTTCATCAGACCTATAAGTTTCCACATTATGTAATGTGGAAACTTATAGGTCTGATGAAATTCAGTTCAGTATGATTCATATAGGGTACAGAAAAGTTTAGGTTATTAATCCCAAAATATTATTGTAATCGTAGAATGCTTAGGAGCCGCGGGCTGTAGCTATGCTTTGTCTTCAATCGGCCATTTTTGATTGAATATTGTACTATTGTTGACTGAGATAGAAAATAAATTACATTTTCTCGTCAGTGACATAAAGCACGTAGAATCCTGCTTCGGCTGACAGCGTGTAAGCGTTACCGTGCTTCGTGAAAGAAAACTGTCACAATAAATTCTTGTAAGCAACTGGCAACGGTATTTATAAAGCTGCAATATTGCGTATAGAAAACGGGTATATATTTGCGGTGATGTATTTTAATTAGTTTTGTAACAGTAATACGGTTAGGATTTTGCCTCCAATATTATACGATTACTTTGGACATAAAATACGATATATTTATATATATATTATCCGATTGAACAAAAAAAATGACAATAAACGGTCTTTGTTACAATGTTAAACTAAAATTATTACAATAGTCATTTTTAATCTCCGAAGAATACAGAAGGGTATAAGTTTCGATGTGTGTGGTGATGTGTTTATAGTTATAGTTACTATAAGATATCGGAATTGTTTTATTGAAGGGGAGCCGAAGAGGGGATTTTTTTTTGTAACTCGAGCACGTTAGATTTAGACGATATTATTATATGTGTCCCACATGCCTCTGGTAATCTAGGCATGACTTTTAAATTTGATTGATTGGGTTAAAAAAAATTAAATAAGTATCAAAATCTTAATTCGATGCGCCAGATTAAGATTAGTGGTGTGAAGTGGGTGTCAAAACAATTTGAAAATCAGCTAAGCTCATGGAGAGTTATGTAAAAGTTTAAAAGTAAATCACTTTATATAAATAATTGAGTTTCTCAAATACTTTATAATTATTCGACTCGGCCGCGGCGTAGTAATCTTTGTCGTAATTAATCTCAAATAATAAATAATAAAAAAAGTTAATCTTGTTGAATCTAAATATAAATAACCTATATAATAAATTTATACATATGTATAATATATATGTATATAAATTTAGTTTTTTTTTCAAAGTAAATTATAAAACTATCATAATATGTTTTTTTCATCCTATCATCTAAGCACCAAAAACTTCTAGGTCTCCACAACGCTCAAGCAACTACACGTTTAGCATACTGGGCTCCCCTACTATTAGGACAGGGACAGAGACAAGATCTTTAAGACGTCGATGACGAAAAAGTTGATTCTAATAGTAGTAAGCCTTGGTCCTTCTACCACTAGTTCCATAAGTAGTTCCTACGTGTGACCCTACATGCGACACTGGAGAACCTTTGCAGTTGACTGTGTGAACAAAAACACAAAATGCGTAATAAACGTGCTATCGTATAAATTGTAATTAAATGATATCCATTTCAATTATATTATGTGAAAATTATTAAGTATTTCACATATGTACACATTGTTGCGAACGCACGTGTGATGACTATTTAATAATAATAAATCATTTATTCCTATTTTAGTTATCACACTACCTTAAAGTAAGTACAAAAAAACAGAAAACATAAACAAAACCCTAAATATAAAAAGCAACAAAGAATATTCGCTTAAGAAAAGATAATAATAAAAAACTAGGAACTTTACTTTTATCTCTAAATCACCTAAAGGTTGACTGGTAGAAAATGCCTTGAGGAATTAAGTCCGCTTATGTACAAAATGTGCATGATGTATAAATGAATAAAGAAATAAATGAAACTTAACAAATTATTTTATGATAGTAAGCATTTTGATCATATTATGTCGTATGTTTACTTGTAACAATTTTCACATCTATTGTACACAAATAATTACAAATCTTTGGTTAAAGAAAAACAAAAATACGCGGCGTAATAAAGTAATAGTGATATTTACGAAGATAATAAATGCAAAAACGCTCGTAAATTTTTCGTCCCGTCACCACCACGGTGGTAGGAAACCTCCAATTACGTATTCGGCGTTGTTGATGTTTTAACACGCTATGGTTTTTTCATTATACGAGGAAACTATTCATAACAAGCGTTACTTCCGTGCATGACATGCTAAAACGATATCCATAATTAAAGACGGGTTGAGAACGAACGCTTTTGTTTCATACGAAAATTGCTTGGTATGGACATTTATTTATTTCTCTGTTCAGACCATAACAGTTTGTACGATTATTACATTAATTAAAAAAAACAAGACACTTTATAATATTCTTTACTACTCACTAATAACAGCATTTATAGATAATGTTTTCTTAAAATATAAAAAACTAAAATAAAAAGAAAGCATAATAATATACAAGGTGTTAAATAAATGAGTGATAATACTTTAGGGTGTGTATGTGCCTCCTATGTAGAGGTTACTGTGAAATTCCCAGCGCTAAAATACTTACTTTTGACTTTCATATTTCTATGAGAAATGCCTGAACATCATAACATTTGCCCATATAATTAGTAAAAAAGTACCTTTTTCAGCGCTAGTATTTTCGCAGTGAACTCTAAATACACATAAATACCTTATATATTATCATTCTCATGATTATTACTCATTAATATTACAGCCTGTATACGGTCGAATTGAGAAACCTTTCCCCTTTTTGGAAGTCAATTAGCAAAAGATAATTCCGAAAAAACGACAAAAAATAAATAAAATACTTAAGTTGATAGTTCTGCTAAGAACAAGCTAATGCTATTTACAACAATATACACTTCACATGACAGGTATTATGTAGATTGTAGAGCATACAACATATCGTATTAGTTAGTCGTGGCGAGTAATTAAAAGAAAGCTTTTTGCATTTTATTATTTGCATCATTAAAACAGTAGTTGGGAATGCTAATATAGATAATGTCTCATTTAGGACACGGACCCCAAATCGCAATAAAAAGTCGCGTGCGACCTAATTTACAGTTGTGTTCGAAAATAACATGACATTGGCCTATTTACATTGGGTCATTTGAATTTATATTAAAGTTGGAGGCTTCGATGGCTGGAGAATTCGTTTTGTTTGAATATATTATTGAATAAGTATTTCAGTGTTTCAGTTCATTAATAGAAAAAAATGTCACTGGCGCTTGTCTCTAAGCATGCAGGATTAGAAATTGATGAGAACATAGAGAGATCACGAAACAAAATAATTTACTTTCAGATTTTTAAACAACTCACCGAATTACTGATTGGAAAGACTAAAAGCAAATACAAAATCAAAATAGAATCAATGAAAAACGCCAGTTCAGGATAGTCTTTCGATAAGTGTCGTTATATTATTGAGTTTTGATTTTGTATTTGATTTAGGGGCTTCACTAAAAAGTTCGGTGCGCTCTGCTCTAAGTGTTTTAATCTAAGGCCATACATGTAATCTAACATTAGACGACTGACATTAGCACTGGTTATTCACTTCATTTGGGTTTAAATTAATTTTAGCCAATACGAAATTCAAAAGTACCCAACTGCTGATGAAAAGGGTACAGGCTCTCGTTGACTGATTGACAGGTAAATTCATTTGAATGTTGCCCAAATTGCCATTTGCTGCTTTTTAATGCCCGAAACGGCTGTAAAAGTCCTAAGGAGAATTCAATTAAAAGCTAATGATATTTTTATGGACTTTCCGCAATACAAAATGCATTTAATTTTGAATGTTATTGAAATTATTATTCAAGTATCTATTCAAATAAATATTGCTCGTTCTTTTGGAGTTCTATAGTAATAATTCATTATTAGTGAATTCATATTTTTTTTAGTGGCGTGGGGTACCTTTTGATGTTTCTCATTCAAATACATACCTATTATACATCAAAAAAATTTTTCCTTCGACTTCCAAGAGTTGGCTTTAGGAACAAATATAACGATATTTCGTTATTCTGGCCATGACTTGGTCCAATTGTGGTCAATCTATCATAACTGTCCGTGAAATTCTGGAGTAGCTATAGGGTGAGGAGGTGCCTCATCAACCATCTTTCCTGTAGGCGTCGTGAAAGGTGACATAGGGGAATATAACGGGTGTAAAAAGAACAGTTACTATAACTTTGGGATATGATTATACCTACTACCTTTTCTCATTCTAGAAATGTATTTTTAAAAAAATAAAAAAAAAACATTTTTTTTGCATTTTCGTTATTAAAATTAGAAATGGTAAAAAAGTTTTTTTTTATTTGACAAAATGAGGAAAGGTAGGATAATCGTATCTCAAAGATATAGTGACTGTTCTTTTTACACACTATATGTCAGAAAATGGGCAGCAGCGTTTTTGCGGTCACTGTTATTATTTTACAGTGTGTTCGCCAACCCGCCTACCAAGCGTGGCGAGTATAGGCAGCTCTCCATGGAATACTTAGGGGGAAGCTTACGTCCAGCAGTCGACGTCATAGCTGAAACGACGACAACGAAATATGATAGTGACCTATTCTAAATAGTTAATGGAATCAGGCGTTACTTTGTGAAAATCCATAGCATAAAATTGATATAATATATATATTATATCTAGCAATATCCCGCGAAACAATTGTAACCGCAACACACAGAAGATAGAGTGAGTGTACGCATAGACATGCGTTTGATGATCATAAATTTAAATATATTAGATATAATATATTTAAATTTTTTGTGACCTTTTCAATATAAAATGGCAGTCGCAACATGCACCGACAGGACATTCCGTGTGTCGTTAAAATTTTTACGTGCACTTAATGTGAAACTATTTGAACGACAAGTTGCACAAAAATTGCGATCAATTTTATGGTCACGGAAATGTCGGTGATAAAGTTTTCATGTCTTTCTGCGCATAATTCCGAAAATTTAATATGGATTTTACTCTTTTTTGTTGTTGCTAACCGCAAAAATTATATACAGGGTGTAAAAAGAGCAGTCACTATAACTTTGGGATAGGATAATAGGACCTTGACTGATTCTAAAAATGTTTTTTTTTCTTTTTTTTTTGCATTTTATTATTTTAGTCGCAAGGCTGAACTGTTTGAAACAAAGTTCTGCATTAAATTCTTAAATTTTATAATTTTTGCCCTAGTACGTAATGAACGTCTTACGCGTGCTATTGACCTCTCAGCGTAATCAGCTGATCGCTGTGTTGTGCAGGTTGTACATTGGCTATTGAAATTTTTTTAATTTTTAAAACAATGGATTAAAAGCAAATGACTAGTACCAATGGATAATATATCTCTTGCCTGGTTATTACCCCAAGAAGTTATAGTGACTGTGTTTAGTTTATATCGTTTTGTTTCATAAATAATATTTTACGCGGAACCAGACTAATCGAGTTAGCTTCAAATTACCGATTTTGGATGTAATCTAACGTCCACCGCGTGTGGAATCCTGTATTAATCCTCAGTGACAGCCGGCCGGCTAGTGTATCTAAAGAAAAACAAGAAACTAAAACACATTCGGCAACGAACATCCAGCGAACGCCATTCTTCAACGGCCCACAGGTTCGCTTCCAGACCTGGTGAGTACTAACGCATTGTTCCTTGGTGTAGTTGTCCTATTGTATCGTCTTTTACCGGCGAGGATATTACCATATCCTTGATCCAGAAGTGACGAGATTTGGCGTCCCAAACGTTACATTTCAAACCGTGTCAATTCCGTCACATCTTTTTGGTGCCGAAACCCGGGACTTTAGATACATTCAGCCTGCCAAATACCGATTTACTTCGTAATTGTAACTACTTTAATCGTATATATCTAATAACAAGTTGTTGCTAATAAATTCTAAGTCTTGGTTCCATAATCCATTTTGCATACCTACCGTATTCCATTTTTAAAAAATAAGTACATCGAACATTCTCGAAGTTTCTAGTAGAACGTAATCGTTTAACAATATTTTATACATGTATTACAGTGTTACCTATCTTTCTATAATTTACATTAATAATAACACGAATAATATCGTATCGTAATATCGTGTCGTCAATTATAGGCATTAATCAACTAAATACTGGATGCGCTAATCGTATACTAATTTGAACCTTAAAGTGTATTAATTTAGATTGGTTTATAACTTTTATATCGTGTTATTGTTTTAAAATTATTTTAAGAATACAATTAAATTAACTAAGTACATATAGTCGTAATTCTAAGGCAATCGTTAGTAGGTACGTAGTACAAACAAAAGTTAAAGCTTTATTTTCAATTGAACAGTATAATTGAATTCTGTAAACATTATCAAACGATCTATAATAGTAAGCGGTATAATATATATAACATATTAACGTTGACTTGTATAACTTATTGGTATTTACATCGAGTTTTAAAATAAATAGGTATTACGCGGTGGCGCATCCATTCCAATCCTTATCGATTGACGTTATATTATAAACATCGCGCCGATCGAACAAATATCTTTTGTTGTTCATTTACCTAACTCGGTGTTTTTAAATATTAATAAACGTTGTTTACTGTTCGTGTGTTTACAATAAATACGAATATTGTTTAGTTGAGTTGTAATTATGTCTTTCCCAACGAGGCGTAAGTCTAAACCTTCCGTAAAAAAATGTATCGATGTCTCTTATACTATTAATAATTTACCTAGCTTGCGACGTAAACGTACTATAGCATATAATCGTATGTCAAAGGCCCTGGAAGTCGGAAATTTGGCTCAAACCGATGAAACAAAAGTGGAATTGTTTCTTTCATATTGTCAAGAAATAAAAAATATTGCTAATGATTTCCAAGAGGCCCATTTTATTATCTTAGATCTTTTGAAAGATGACGTCGATGATAGGGATAACGAGATTCAGGAGTTGTTCGACGACGCCTATTTTCAAGCGTCTGCATTACATCGTATTCTTGAACCGAGTTCGTCTTATCGAACAATTGATTCGCGACGCGATTCGGTTGTACCTACGCTCGGCGGTAACATACGGCTACCGAAGATTACACTACCGACGTTTTCTGGTGCTATCAAAGCGTGGCCCGAATTCATTGCTACTTATAACGCGTTAATTCACGAGTCCACTGTTCTCACTACAATTGAGAAATTTCATTATTTAGTTTCTGTTTTGCACGGTGATGCCTTATCGTTTATTCGAACGTTCCCCGTCGCGGCGGAGCACTACGTACACGCATACGACGCTCTCAAGTCCCGATATGAAGATAAACGCGAACTGGCTTTTACCTGTTGGCGTGAAATTTTGGATATTAATTTTAAATTTACAAACGCTAAAGATTTTCGAAGTTCGATAGATACGATTGACGAAAACTTGACTGTATTAAAACAGTTAAAATTACCTACTGAACACTGGGACTTTGTACTTTGTTATAATATTTTGGCGAAACTCGACACTAAATTAAGACGTGAATTTGAAGAAAAACATAGTAATGTGGAGTTACCACAGTATAAACAAATTAGGGAATTTTTAAATTCTAAATGCGAAGCGATGATTCGAGATACACATTTTATCGCCATCACTGGCAAACCCGCAACAACCTTTAAGGAGGTTGGGGCAACCCGGGCAACCCCATTCAAATCGAAGCGACACAATGTTGCACATGCACTTGTGACCTCTCATGTCAATGTAAATGGCGTTGACGGGAATAGTCATGCACATAACGGAAAACCTACTAAGGTGTCATCAATTTCAAAATTCATTCGTAAGTGCTCCTTTTGTGGGGATGAGCATCAAATATCGGCTTGTAAATCTTTTCTTTCTAAATCGACCGATGATCGCATGGCTGTGGCTACCGAAAGGAAATGGTGCTATAATTGTTTAAACGCGTCTCACTCGGTGCGGCATTGCAATTCAATATTTTCTTGTCAAAAGTGTAAACGTAAACATCACACTCTTCTGCACCGGGAGCAATCGGTTGGTAATTGCGAGTCTTCTGCTGACAAATCTGGTTCATTGGCCTTAGTTGCGAAGGAATCTTTATCTCCATCTCATTCGACAGTGTTACTGGCAACTGCCATTATACAGATCCGTAATTCATCTGGTGATTTTCATAGTTTTCGTGCGCTCTTCGACACCGGAAGCCAAAATAACTTTATAACGGCACACGCAGCCCAACAGCTGAATATACTGCCTTCAACTACTAACGTCAACGTCCTTGGCTTGGGGGGTAACTCCACCTCAATTAACGGTGTGATTACGTGCGATATCGGCGTCAATTGTAATACTAAATTCCGTCTCGATATGTTCGTTATTCCGAAAATATGCGGAGACCAACCAATAGCGAGACTTAACACGAGTGGATGGGAAGTCAAGACATTACCGCTTGCTGATCCTGGTTTTGACATTCCTGGTCCGATCGACGTCTTGTTAGGTGCCGATGTTTTCGCTGAATCACTGCTTACACAACGTTTGAAAGGCAGCACTTCACAACCGAGAGCTTTTAATTCTGTCTTCGGATGGCTTCTTCTTGGAAGGACCAAACTCGCTTCTTCGTGTTTGTTAGGTGTGTCGTCTCCTCAAGGCGATAACAATTTAAATAATATCGTGCAACGTTTCTGGCAAATCGATAACATCCCTAAATCCTATCGTTTCTCTCCAGATGAACAATTATGTGAAAATAATTTCGTCCATAATCACTATCGTGATGAGACAGGTAGATATGTCGTCTGTCTTCCATTCAAGGAAAATACAGAGCCAATATTCGAGGGTTCTCGAGACATAGCTCTTCGACGCTTTCATGCTATTGAAAGACGTCTGTCTCGTGATCCGAATTTAAAACAACAATATATCGAATTCATGACCGATTATATCGTCAGTGGGCATATGTCTTTAGTGCCTGCTAAACAAATGGGTCAGGGTAGGTATTACATGCCGCACCATTGCATTCTACGACCGGACAGCGCAACTACAAAACTTCGTGTCGTTTTTGACGCATCCGCCAAGGATGCCAACCGCAATTCTCTTAACGAAATGCTACTGACTGGTCCAAAGTTGCAATCCAACATTGTTGAAATTCTTCTTCGCTATCGCGAACATGAGGTAGTCTTCATGGCTGATGTGCGTCAGATGTATCGTCAGATAAAAATAGATCCCCATTATCATCATTATCAGCGCATTCTTTGGCGCGCTCACCCAGATGAGCCACTTCAAGAATATGTTCTTAATACCGTAACGTATGGAGTTTCTTCAGCTCCATTTCTAGCATGTCGCGTTATCCAGCAATTAGCCTATGATGAAGGTCATAAGTACCCGAAGGCTAAAACCGTTTTAACTTCTGATCTCTATGTTGATGACATAGTAACCGGAAGTACTTCGCTGGATGAAGCACGTGACATTAAATCGCAGGTTATCGCCCTTTTCGCTCTTGGCTCTTTTGAGCTGCGAAAATGGGTTAGCAACCATCCTGAACTTCTGAATGATTTACCTTCAGAAGTGTGTCTTTCGGAAGCTATCACATTCACCGAAGCCGAAGACACGACCGTCAAGGTTCTAGGTCTTAAATGGGAACCGACTTCAGATTCGTTCGTTTTTAACGTTCAACCGTCAAATAATCCATGTACCAAACGAACAATCTTGAGCGAGGTCGCTAGAATCTTTGATCCTCTGGGTTTTCTGTCCCCGTTGACAATCAAAGCCAAAGTTTTAATCCAAAAACTGTGGATTCTCGGTTTATGGTGGGATGAAACTCCTCCACCGGAAATTGTATCCCAATGGAGCAATTTTTCTCATCAACTTCCGTTAGTCAGAAACCTCAACATTCCACGCAAATTTGTAATCAAAAATGCTTTATCGTATCAGTTGCATGGTTTCTGTGATAGTTCGGAGCTAGCGTACGGCGCAGTCATTTATCTACGTGTCACTCTGTCCGATGGTTC
Source organism: Celastrina argiolus (assembly GCA_905187575.2). NCBI lineage: Eukaryota > Metazoa > Arthropoda > Insecta > Lepidoptera > Lycaenidae > Celastrina > Celastrina argiolus. The sequence continues at coordinate 10,747,706 of LR994584.1, forward strand.
AGTTCGCATTTTCTTTGTCTGTGCTAAGGCACGCGTTGCTCCCCTCAAAAGACAAAGTCTCCCTCGTCTGGAGCTATGTGGAGCGGTTCTACTAGCTGATCTTTTAAAATTCGTTAAAGACACCCTAAGGATTAGTATCCATGACACTTATCTGTGGTGTGACTCCACTATTGCCTTGGCATGGCTGAGATCGCCTTCCTCTCGTTGGGTGACCTTCGTGGCGAACCGCGTTAGCCATATCCAGGATATCGTACCTTCCGAGTGCTGGAGGCACGTACCGTCTGCTACAAACCCTGGAGACGTTTGTTCACGTGGCCAAATGCCTAGTGATCTACTGAACAACACATTATGGTGGGCGGGACCAAAGTGGTTGTCCCAATCACAATCTCAGTGGCCAGTAGATATATCGAAAATTCATACTAATAATGACGAGGTACTCGCTGAGCAACGTCGTGTAACTCTCGTCACCGATCGAATCGATACCGCTCAACAAACGTCAATTATCGATTATCTTTTTGATAAATATTCATCTTTGGACAAAATCTGTCGTATTATAGCATACATTTATAGATTTGCTAACAGCGTGCGGCGCACTGTCTCGCGCTATGATAATACTTTCGTAACCGAAACAGAACGGCATATTTCCCTTTTTACTATCGTTAAACATTTTCAAAAACGTTACTTTTCTGACGTGATATTAAAATTAAAACAAAAGAAATTGCTCCCCCGTAGTTTTCAAAAGCTAAACCCGTTCCTTGACGATCAGGATATCCTCAGGGTGGGCGGACGTCTCGCTCGCTCGGGCTTGGAATTCGAGCATAAACATCCTGCCTTATTGCCAAGAAAGTGTGTTCTTACAGCCGCTGTAATTGAATCGATTCATCGAAATAATTTTCATCCTGGTCTAAACACAACTCATTATCTGATTTTACAACAATTTTGGATCCTCACGGCTAAGCGTGCTATACGTCATCAACTGTCCAAATGCATACGATGTTACCGTCTTAATCCGCAACCTCTGCAACCGTTTATGAGCGACTTACCTGCCTTTCGTGTAAATCAGGCAAAACCCTTTTCGGAGGTAGGCGTGGATTTCGGTGGACCTTTTCGTATCAAGTTGGGTTCCCATAGAGGTGCCAAACTAGATAAAGCCTATTTATGTCTATTTGTGTGTTTAAGTACAAGGGCTGTACATCTCGAGGTAGTATCTACTTTATCGACTGACGGCTTCATCGCGGCTTTGCGTCGATTTATTTCGCGTCGCGGCCGTTGTAACATTATCCATTCGGATTGTGGAACAAATTTCGTAGGTGCTAGCGCACAACTAGCATGCTGTATTGAAGAGGCTTCGCACGCAGAGCGCATCTCATTTAAACGTAACCCCCCGTCCGCTCCCCATTTCGGAGGAGCATGGGAAATTCAAATTAAAGCCGCCAAGTCTCATTTGTACCGTATTATTGGCGATCAGACGCTAACTTTTGAAGAACTTTCAACACTTTTCACTCAAATCGAATCGATTTTAAATTCAAGACCCTTGTGTCCATTAAGCTCAGACCCTAACGATTTGAACGTATTAACCCCTGGTCATTTTTTAACATTAGAACCCTTGACCGCGGTTCCAGATACCGACTACACAAATGTTAAAATTGGCCGATTAAACCGTTGGCAACTTATTCAATTATTTCAACAGCAGTTTTGGAAGCGTTGGAAACATGAGTACTTAAATGCACTTACTCAGCGGGCAAAATGGACTAAGGATTCAAAACCGTTACCTGTTAATTCTATGGTTCTTATTAAGGACACCAACCGACCTCCTTTACATTGGCCGCTAGGACGAGTGGTTTCATTACATCCTGGGCCTGACGGAGTAGTTCGGGTAGCAACTATACGAACCCGTAAGGATCATTCACTTATACGACCTTTAGTCAAACTATGTCCCCTTCCATTAGAATGATCTTTGTTATCTATTAACGTTTAAATAGTAATTTTAGTTAGTATCGTAAGTAATTCTTAACTTATTGTTTCTTTCATACTTTTCGGAAAATTCCGTTGGTATTTTGGTGGGCGGAATGTTTAGTTTATATCGTTTTGTTTCATAAATAATATTTTAAATATCGCGCGCCAATTCTCATTGGGCCGCTAGACATACAATGTTGACAATTCAACCAATCGCATTGCACGGTACTGCCTGGCGCCACGCGCGAGTTGCTGTGAAAAACAAATGAACACGCGACATTAGCGTTTCGCCCTTTATACGCGGAACCAGACTAATCGAGTTAGCTTCAAATTACCGATTTTGGATGTAATCTAACGTCCACCGCGTGTGGAATCCTGTATTAATCCTCAGTGACAGCCGGCCGGCTAGTGTATCTAAAGAAAAACAAGAAACTAAAACACATTCGGCAACGAACATCCAGCGAACGCCATTCTTCAACGGCCCACAGGTTCGCTTCCAGACCTGGTGAGTACTAACGCATTGTTCCTTGGTGTAGTTGTCCTATTGTATCGTCTTTTACCGGCGAGGATATTACCATATCCTTGATCCAGAAGTGACGAGATTTGGCGTCCCAAACGTTACATTTCAAACCGTGTCAATTCCGTCACAGACTGCTCTTTTTACACCCTGTATAGATTAGATATTAAGTTTTGCAAATGTGATGAAGCAAAATGAGAATAACCACCTCTAGTTACGAGTGCACCTGGAAACCAGTTTTAGTAATTATTTTCTACTTATTCTTGCTAATTCGTATACGCGTCAATTCGTACGCGTAAACGGGACAGCTTGGAAATCCAAACAAGGTTATCTAAATCTAAATTAATTATTAGAATAGTCCCCTGAAAAGTCCTTGTAATAATTTGTATACAATACGTTAGAACTGGTAGGAATTATAGTATTCCTTTCTTTTCTTTTTAAAGTTAAAATCTTTTAACAGAGCCGCTATAATTGATCGTATGGTAAAGGCAACATGCCATGCACCGGGCCCATTAATCTTCTTATGACAACTAGGTCGGTTTATGACGGCATCGGTCAGACCAAACCAATTCAAAAACTAAGTTTTTAAATTTATAAAAACTAATTGTTTTGTCTAAAAATAGGTCAGTAAATATTATAGGTATTATAATTACAAACTTTTCTTAATTTTCCGATGTTGATCAAATTTAGATAACAAGTTTAATACTTTTTTATTTTATTTCACTTGAAAAAATATGATTGAAGTTGGGATTAAAATATCACTGGACTATAGGAAAACCCAATCAAATGTGAAATCGCGCTCGGGCCAAAATAAAACCAGTACATTTTAATCCAAGCTGTCAGCCGGGCCGCCGACAGCCGCGTTTTGGCCGCGTCGTCAGAACTCACAAGTGCACTAACATTTTTTGTTCTTTCATTGCAGATTCAAATAGAAACCTATTTGTCTGTTTTCATTTTTGGGTATGTTATGTTACGTAACGGCTGGATGTTTAGTTCTCTCACATGCATTTTGTCCCATATATGAAATCCCATAGGAACAGTACATTTTGATACGGAAAAAAGCAAGCGTTTGTGTTAATCCATGTCAGCTAACTCGGCTAAAAGTTAACTAAATTTAATTAAAGTCACTCCAGATGAACAGCAAATATGTACAGTAACAAACACACATTCACTCATTGGAACGTACGAACGAATAGTGTGATTAATGTAACTATACCTATGTAATTTCGCCTTGTACTTTCAACCATATCAATTCAAACTTATTAAACTATTTTTAAATGCTTATTAAATCTAAAGGAAAGATTTTCATTGCGTCAAAATTTTTGTTATACAAGGCATTTTAGAGTGAGTGACGTAGTTATTTTCATTAGATTTATGCGTAATTTTAAGAAATATTAGCATTCTGCATTCCTTCTCTATTCAATAGAATAAGTTCTTACTCCTCAATCGGCACATTTTCGTGTCAAGGTGTACAAAGTTTTTCTTCACGTATTAATTATTTCGATAAGGTTATAAACTGCACATATTTACCTTCATAATTACTATAGACACAAATGTTACTGAGTGGTGTCCGAGACAATATAAGAGAAAAAAAGGGAGACAGCGTCGTCGATGGGAAGACGACATTAAAAGCGTAGCAGGAATTACATGGAGAAGGAAAACGCAGGATCGTAAACTATGGCAAGCTTTAGGGGAGGCCTATGCTGAAAAGCAAGACAATCTCCGTGGAACTGGTGTCAATAACGTAAATGAATTGTATAATATTATGTAAGATTGTTGAATAAAGGCTATTATTATTATTATATTATTATTATAGACACAAAATGTATACATTTTATGAAAACATGGCGCGTATTAATGTATGCGACTGTGAAATATATTGTCTTTCAACGGTCTTGGCGTTTTGCCAGGATTAAAAATTCTTGTTTGACTTTGATGTAAAATAATATTATGAGTACTGGAGACAACTTAGTACGCAAACGTGGGTGAACTGCGTAAGTTTCGATTATACACCGGGAGAAAGCCAAAAGAGTAAATACTGCTACCAGATTTCTAGACTGTGAAACATAATATGTGATCTTGCATAAGACTAGAAAATATGCAATCTAGTTCAAGTTTTTTCCCAAGGTGTTGATTTCATATAACTTTATACTTTCCCTACTAATATTTACACAATTAGTTATAAACTATTTAATAATCCTGACAAAGACTACAATGGGCATTGTCCAAAAAAATTACATGTACTTTTTTAAAGTTTTGGGATCTATGACTTCGTCATCGGCGGGCAGCATTGAGTACATAAAAATTAATAAAAAAAAGAGCATTGTCAAAATTCAACATGGTGTTAAACATCATAAAAATCCCTATACGGAATGAAGTAAAGATAGTAGTGCTTTCCAGTGATGAAGTCATTGAAGGTCAAACTAAGGTTAAACATATTTGTTTAAAAATATAATGGGTGTTTTTTTAAGTTTATATACAGAAAAATGATCACTGAGTACTGACTGTATTCCTCGAAATGTTTTTGTAATGGGCACGTTAAAAAAAATTGGACAATCCCCATTATTAGGAGTTATATTATTAGTTATGTGACCATGTTTATTAGTCGACATTGGGATTTAATTGTTATTCGATAGTTCTCTCATCTTAAACACGATGCTAACGCCTAGTTGAATAGAAAACTGTTAAATTACAATCCAATGCCAATGCATTGAAATTGATTCAAAGGTGCATTTTGGCGCTATTGGTGCATATTGAAAAGCAAGGTGAATAAAACCACGGTGTTCCTTGTTTCAGATTTAAATGTTCATCATAGTCAAGGTTCAGCATGAAGCTAGATAACTTACACGAGGAAGACTCACTAGCACGAGGTACGTTATATTTTTTATATCTATACTATCTATACTAATATTATAAAGCGGAAGAGTTTGTTTGTTTGTTTAAACGCGCTAATCTCAGGAAATACTGGTCTGATTTGAAAAATTCTTTTTTTGTTGGATAGTCCATTCATAGAAAAAGGCTTTAGGCTATATAACATTACCCTGCGACAGCGAGCGAAGCGTCAGTGAGAAATGTTGCAAAAACGGGGAAAATTATTCACATTTGGGGACTTTCGTTGCGTGCGCTGCGTAAACGGTTTAAGTCACTCTAAAACCATGCGAACGAAGTCGCGGGCACAGCTAGTTATCTATATGTAAAATAAATGAATGATAATATTTAATGACACGTATATATACAAGGTGTATAATAAATGAGTAAGAGATAATACTTTAGGGTGTGTTTATGCCTCCTATGTAGAGTATACTGTGAAAGTACCAGCGCTGAAAGACTTTCTTTTGATTTTTATGTTTCTTTGAGAAATGCCTCAACTTCATAAATTTGCACATACAGTAAAAAGTACCTTTTTCAGCGCTGGTACTCTCACAGTAAACTCTATACACGGAACCGATACACACCCTAAAGTATTATCACTCATCATTTATATAAATAGTCCCTTGTATAGTTCATTATGAAAGTAGCGACGCTGAAATAGTAACTTAAGTTTAAATACTTGCCATTGAATCGTAAATTAAAATGTTTGCAACTACTTTTCGTATAAAACATAACTCAAGAATTACGCCACAAATTTTTATCATTCATTACAGTTACACGTTGTATAGAAGAGAAGAGCTGATACTTGACATTATCTTCCATTGGTTATAATCTCTTGGGGCGTGAGTGGGGACGAAGGAAATTAACAATGGACAATTTTAGAATAGGAATATTATAATAATATAGGTAATAACAATCAAGGTAATAAAATCAAACTGACAATGTGTAGTGTACACCGATATCGTAACGCAAATCGACCATTTGAATCCAGCTCCTCTTGTATCAACATTTTCATTTCAGAAGGGGGTTTACGTATAGAATATTTTTTTTTCCTCTTATGAATACTGCTACTTGGCGATCTGTGGTTACACAATAAGCCATTTTTATGGAGGAATATCTGATTTTGTTAGCTCTGAGAGCACAGAAAGCCTTTATGGGCGGCTTTTACTCTTATGATGTCTTTAAAGAATAATAACACCTAGAAATGTTGTACGCGTAAGAAATTGACGCAAATCATAATAGGACAGTTTATCCTAGTTTGATCCGGCCTATCAGTCGGCAAATGTAATTGTACGTAAGTTACGTACGCCTACATGAATTAGTTGTATATTGAAACCGTGTGATGCGTTTTTATGAAGAGTCGACATCTAGGTGTTATTAATCTATGGGTTTGAATCAAGAACAGAGAGCTAGAACAAGAGCGTTCTTTTCAACCGACTTCAAAAAAAGGAGGAGGTTCTCAATTCGACCCGTATGTTTTTTTTTTCTATGTTTGTTACGCGATAACTCCGCCAATTATAAACCGATTTGAACAAATCTTTTTTCGGCGTATAGGTAATAAATACCTCAAGGGTGGTCCCATTTTAATTAAATAATAAAAAAACAACCCCCAAGGGTGGAAAATTGGGGATGAACTTTTTTATACGCAATATCTCCGCCGATTATAAACCAATTTGAACGATTATTTTTTTGTTGAATAGGTATAATACCTGCTACCAAAAGGGTGGTTTCATGCGAATTTGAAGAAAATATTTCACCCCCAAGGGTAGAACTTTAGGGGTGTACCCTTATCTCTGCGATATCTCCGCCGATTATGAACCGATTTGAACAATTCTTTTTGTGTTCACGCATTTGAAGTCGGTTTTTTTTTAAAAGTTAATATTATGTTATTATTTATCTTTAAGTATAAGCGAAGCATTTTTATAGGTTTTAGGTTTTAAGACTCTATTTCTCAAAAGATAACACTAATCACTTACGAGTCATACAATTCGTAAATTTTAGAGATAAATATCAACGAGCAAACGTTGACAGAACAGCGAATAAAGATGAGTCTGTTTACACTAAAATATTTGTATAGAGTGGGGATAGAATGAGCATTCATTCGTTTAATGTACCTTTAGAGCGAGGCTCCATCAGTGCATTGTACCATCGCAGCGTCGACGCTGCGTCGTTTCCCGTGGGACATGTCATAAAAAATATATGGAAATCGAGGCAGCGGCACGACGCAACACCCCAATGGGGCCTCGCCCGCGATACAGCGCGTTGTTTCAGCGTTGCGTGGTCGCAGCGCTATCGCTCCGTCGTTTTACATGCTAAAACTGTACGGTTCACATGGTAACGCAGCGGTTTTGTGTTAACATGTATACTGCTGCTTCTATACAGCGCGCCATGTGGGCTAGTTTTTGTTGTTGCGTTAAAGTGAATGACAGAAGAATATTTTTACTAATATTGGCAACTGCCAGACGTTCTCTCTCAAACAGCCAACGCGATACATGTATTTCATTCTGCTAAGCAGAGCAAGTGACACTGTAGTTTAAGCAGCACTTTAAGAAGCTTTTGAAAATTCGTAATATTATCGTTTCAGAATATAAGTACGTATTACAATAGTCTCAATTGTATACGTGAAAGATGAGATTTCGATGACTTGCGAGATAATGATTTTCTATATTTAGTAAAGAAGTATAACAAGGGTCAAAGCCCTTATTTTGGAGCTTCCTTTATTTTATTTATAAAGGACACTACAGTATAAAAGGTTACACGGGGTCTGCCCTGCCTCCTTCAATAAATAAGGGAAATTACATTTATTTGAAGATTAGGTACTTATTTGAAAATGTAAAAGATGTAATACCTATTAGATTTAATTATATTGCACTCTAGTACCTAGAGGTCGCACTGCAAAATTTGGTTAATATTTTCAATTTTTTAATTTCATGTAAAATGATAATAATATTGTAGTTGATCTATTATAGTTTCTTTTAAATAATATAAGTATCTAGTTGTAAGTTATTTAATCCTTAAATTTATGTTAGTTTTCATATTTATCCAAGGATTTCGATTTTTCTCTATCGAGTACTGATTTTTGCGAGTTCGGGCCTATTGTTATTTCTGCTGTTTGGTCTGTAATTCTCGCCACATGGCCCGCTGATTTTCACCAAAGTTTCATTGCAAACGCTTTAGTCTTTTGCTTTTGTTATCTTCCTTAGTATTTCTAACTTTGTCCATCTTTTGTATTTTAGCATGCTGCGTTCGAGTCCTCTCAGACACTTATCTCCCTCTTTATGGCCAGTTAATTTCCATCTTTGGCATGCGTATTGCGTATGTCAAACATGACGGCACGAGTTCAGGAGTTTTGTTTTTACATTACTGGAATATTACTCTTGAATATGTTTTTAGGCTCCAATATTTGTACCAAGTTAATTGTACTGGACTTTTTATTACCATGTTTCCATTTTTTCTTTTGAAGCTTATCAGTTTTCCCAGGTTTTACTACATATTACAGTGCCTTGTTGTTTTATATTTGTTTATTATTGTCATTACCATGTCTTTGTCGAATTCATTCCTAGCCCCACCTTAGCACTAGCGGTTAATATAATTAATGTAATTTTTAAGAAAGAGCTTTTGGCTATTACCTATGTCTATTTAGATAAACAAACGTCAACGTGTAATTTAAAATTAAGTATTATATTTAATTAATAAAATAAGAACATTAATTGTTCAGTAATAAATTTGAGCATATAACGTATGCCGACGGTTACATGGCGGTAATCTAAACCCCATGCTAAATTATCTAAGAACTTAATTATTTATTACTGCACAACTTAAAAAATATATGTTACCTATTAGACATTATATTATATAACACATATTTATGACTCAGGAACACAGAAAACATTTGTACCTTTGAAGGGATTCAAACGCGCTTGAGTACCGCTCAACTAATGAGCTACAGTGGTCGTCAGCTAATACCATAACATTATCTGACAGATCTAAATATTTAAAAGTCAAAATGTTAAGTAACCCCAAAATTGTCTGGCAGTGAGCGATCTGATGATGATTATAACTAAGAATAATCGCGATTACGTCAGCTTTCAAACAAAATAAATTTAATCAAAATCGGTTCATCCGTTTCGGAGCTACGATGCTACAGATACACACATCACATTTATAACACTCAATTTTGTGGGGAGTGCAAAATAATTAATTAAAATATCCTTTTGATATATTATATATCTTATTTCAAGGCGAGCGTGTCGTTTGACCCTAATCCCGGTAAAGGCGGTTACTTTTATTGTTTTTTCCTTTGTCGTACATAGTATTTCCCTTGGGAGAAAAAGACCAAAAGAAATAACTAGCAGTTTTTATTATAGTCCAACTATGGTCTAGTTCTAAAAAACTACGTATATATACGGTAAAGATTATTGTGGTAAATGTTATATAATACTTTACATTCAATATGCATTGACATCTAGCTTGGACTTAATAGTCTAAGAAGATTTTCCAGATAACTTAGGGTAGAAACTAGTAGCAGGTAATAAACTGTTTATAATGGAGGTTTTCCTCTATACTACTTTTTAGTACTTCAGAATTTGCTTGAAAATTTTGATGATCTATAAGTGAGTCAATGACGAAATTGGGGGTTTTTAGAAAATGATAAAATCTAAAGTACTACGCTACGTCATGGTGTCATTATATCTTGAAATTTATAACTATTTAATATCATCCAAAGCAAAGTTATAAGAGTTTAATAAAACGACGAAACGTTTCGAGGAAAGGTAGGTAGCTCAGATTTAATATCTTTCCATTGTTAGGTACGTACCCGTAACACACGTTCTTTGAGAACTCAGCTCCGGACCATAATGAAGTGATGTGAAAGCGTCCACTGTTATTATTATTTTATATAATTTGCCTATTCCTTATGCTAATAAGCACATTAATTTGATGTATAAAAAAATCTTAAAATCTTATGTATTATACGATTCCTATATTGAAAATGCTACCATGTATTCAAGCTTTGACATTTTGTCGAGAAAATATAAATATATAATTTTAAGTTAAGTACTTTAAGCTTGTTTTAAATTGCTTCACACCACGTCAATCTATCTCCGTTTTAAGTATCCGAAAAACTTGTGTTACAGATACCACCGAAAATTACATTTAATACTTTTATACTATACACATATTTGATATTTTTACTATATAATTACACAAATTTAGTACATATTTATGACCCAGGAACACAGACAATTTTTTTTCTTACGGCGAAGTCTTGAACCCGCGATCTTCCGCTCGAGCACCAGCGCACTCAACGACTGAGCTACAGAGATCGTCGAATTATATAACTGCAGTGAATTGATTCTAATGATTGCCGAATTTTCCATGGAATTTTAAATTAAAACTTAAATAGAGTTAAGTAACAGTCGACTTTAATTATAGTACTAGAAATACGGTGTAACTCAAGATAGTTCTGTCGACTGACAAAAAGCGGTCGAAGCGGTTTCGAACGAGGTCGACGCTGAAGAGCGATAGAAGTGATAGTGTGCGCCGTGCCTTATCTCGTGGATGCTACTTTACAGAGTAGATGGCCTCTTTCTTATCTATACTCTATAATAGGTTATTAGCGGGGAGACTATTAGTATTAGTTATTTAAAGAATATAATAATAATTAATTAAATTAAATAATAATTTTATACAATACGATCTGATCACCTGTCTGATAAGAAAGAATATCCTTGCGTCGAATGGGCATGTAAAAAGTACGTCCTGCGCCTGTTCTCTCGCCAGTCGTGTCGGGTTATGAGAGTAAAAGGAAGAGAGAGTGTCTTGTGTATTGTGCACACACTTGGGCACTACAAAAATAACTCCGGCGTAGCTGGCCTGGTTTCAATGAAATCGGCTACCGACACTAAATCGGCGAAGGGAGCTATTTTTTACAATACGCTTTTAAGATTTTTATTATATTATACACATCCATGAACCTGGAATACAGAAAAGTTTTTGTTCCTTCGGCGGGATTCGATCCCGTTACCTTCGGTTTGAGCACTAACGCGCTCAACCACAGCGCTACGGAGGTCGTCGATAAGATTGTATAATGTTTCTTTAGTGGATCCAAGACGTACCTAATTCCAGTATAAAAAACGGGAAGCACCACCTTTCAAATAAAAAAAAAATCATCCAAATCGGTTCACCCAGGCGAAAGTTCTGAGGTAACAAACATTAAAAAAAAAAAAAACATACAGACGAATTTATAACCTCCTCCTTTTTTTGGAAGTCGGTTAAAAAAAGTAGTAAGTGTAGCACTTCAACAGATCAGAAACACGTACCAAGAGCGGTGGTGGTGGCTTACCACGGTGGTTCAGCTCTTGAATATCATAGGGGTGACGGTACTATGCTTTAGGGCGTGTTTCACCAAGCAATGATAAAGTTACTCCTTCGTTAAATATCATGTTGTTCCTGTCGTAATTCCTATCAATGAATTAGAAAGCATGGTAATAAGAAAGCCGTAAACATTAACATGCGTTGGTGGAATCGGAGCTAAATATGCCTTACTTTTGGTAAAAAAAATAAAGTAACGATGTTTCGTATGAGCTTTGAATAATCGAAATTCGACGAGGGTTAAAAATAAGTTTATTACTCGTACACTAATATTATAAAGGCGAGGAATGTGGTCTTGTCCAAAGGGTTATATAATTAATTATGAGGAAACACAAAGCCTGTTTTTCCATACAGAAATAAGGGTCTGCGCGAACCCTGTTTCCTCCCAGGATAATGCCGCTAGAGTAACAATTTTTTTTCCTCAATATCTATATATTATCTTTTTTGTACGTTCCTATTTTTTCTCTTTTCTAAGAAATTAATTATTTAAGGAGATATGGACGTTCAAAAATCTAAAAAAGGGCCTGACTTTTGTTTAAACATCCAGGAAACAAATTAGACTGCATAATACAATAAAATCAAAACATAGAAACCTAGCTCAAGCTCTTTTTTAGTTTATAATGAAAAAAATATCTAAATCGGTTAAGTTTTGGAGAAGGAAATAGGGGTATTTAATAAAATTTCAGTTCGTGCTGCAGTTGTCTTTATCGCGCTGGTGCTGGCTAGCTAGGGCACTGAGAGACAGCATATTTTATAAATACCTATTTTGTATTTCAACCCTGGAGTTTCCTCTTAATGGTTGGATTAATTTTAATAATTTTTTGCTCTGTAAAAAGCCGAAGAGATTAGGCTGCTTGCGAAGAATGCTTCGTGGGATACTGTATACGAATTCGCGGGCAACAGCTATATTTATCAAATCGTTGTGTTGTTGAGGAAAATGTTGCGGTAAAAATTCTCGCACGTTTCATAATTTATTTTAACAGCGTGTCTTATTACTTGTTTACTCCGGCGGACTCATGGCAGTGAGTAAATATAATATAGAGGGGTCTCAGCAAACTCATATGTTACGAGTATTTTCAGTTCTTTATTACACATAGTCCGCGTTGACTTGGTCAAAATACCCAAGTCTATTCATACAAACTTTAGTCCGGCCAAGGTTCATATGTTACTAACTGTAGGACAAATTTTTTATCGAAAAAGTTTTACAACGTTCAAACATAAAGATAAAGGATGCCATTAAAGTTTTTAATGTATTTCGATTTTATTTAGGGCAAGTAAGCCTTCGTATTCTCTCGCAAGAATATATTGAAATTGTCATTCGTATCGGATATTTGTCTGAGGGAAATACAATTATTTATAAGCGGGAGTAAAAACAAACCAATGTTTTCGTACGCCGAAAATAACCTGTTACCGCCGTGCCGAATAAATACGAAATCATTTTATATTGTTCATTAAATTACAATATTCCCTTACACAAGGAAGGGCTTCTCAGTTTATTCCTCTGTTCTTTCGAATTAAAACCCGCGGGCGTGTTTAAATAGCGTTTATTCTCGTAAGTCATTTTTTAATTGAAATTCTACTACAATGTTCAAAAAACCAATGCTTCCAGTTTTCATAAGTCCCTAAACAATATTAGGTAAGGTGGTATGTACTTGCACCATCTGACAATAAATAAATCAACGTTCTACAGACTAATTTCGTAGTATCTCGTAGCACGCCGTAGCCGCGTAGATTGTCTACGGCGTAGCGATGTACAGACTGAAGCAAATTAATCAAAACCAAATAACATGCTCGTGTGCCTTTTGCTCGGGTTAATTATTCTGTGCAAATGTAATGTAACCTTCTGTCTCTATTTTATACTGTGAAATCAGACATCGCTAAATTAAAATTTACTTTTACTCTACATATTTTTATGTTTAAAATCTAGAGATTTCTGAGACATTTTATAAGCAAAAATAATTCTTATGTTCATGAACTATAAAAATATAAATCTAGTCTTTTTTAATTAAGAAAGTGTTAGCAACCTCTAGCCGACTTCAGTGTTACCATTGATGCCACATCCGGATCCGTGTTTCTACATATTCAATTTAAATGTATTTAGTTAATTATAATACCGGATGTAAAGACTGACTTGCCCTAATAATTGTCAATAATAAGAAATGGCGGGACTTCCTGTTGTCAGAATGGAGTGGATAGATTGTTATCGCTGTGAAGGAGACACTGCCAATTAAAATAAAAGTCTTTAAACCAGGAGCTAGTGATTTTATTCACACTACCCACATTTCAACTTCTAATGTAATAAAAAAGCTCGCTTTTTCAACAAATGTCGCATACTAATGTGTGGGATCTTACAGAAAGTAACATTTATAAGAAAAATATGATTAAATTTTAAGTTATATAAAATACGGTCGCCGGCAAATTCAATATACCACTATTCGACATTATTACTCCGCATTAAGATCAAAAGTGTAAGTTCGACATGTCGGTGACTTAGAAATCTTTGTATATTCGAAATATGGTTAAAAAAGGTAGACACGTATGATAAACGAAAACGTGCCGACGCTCGCTATCATATTCGATAATACAAATCTGTACCTCAAATATAATAGTAGAGATGAATATTAGGTTCAACTGAGACTGGTACAGAGTCGGAGCGTCGCATTTTTTCGTGTTTATCCCCATAGCATATTCAGATGAATACGCTATGGGGCTAGGAAATTTGTACCTTAATATTTAGAAAATAGAGATATATTTTCTAAATATTAAGGTACAAATATATAAAAAAAGGAGGAAGTGGTACGGCGCGGCGAGCCGCGTTGTGAACCATCAACGAGGGTTAACGCCCAAAATAATTTTTCCTACTGAATGTATACAGAATGATTCAGAGTTCATATATTAAGCCGAATATAATGTGAAGAAAATGACACGTAATGAAAAGAAAATTACGCATTGCAAAGCTTCGACTATGCGCCAGCCTGCGTTGAGCCTTATATAAATGAATAAAGAAAATTATCAGAAACTTGTCAAGCACTAAGCGATCTGATGACGATAGTTAAGTTAAGAACACTCGCATTCGTGAACATGTCAGCGTTCAAACAAAAAAAGTAGATCAAAATAAATGTAGCTACGACGCAGACACACACTCACACAATATTTCTCTTTCACACACCTGCGTGATGTACGTACCTACGTAAAATTTATAACCTCTCTCTGTCTTCGTCAGGGGTTATAACGTAACTCTTTGACTCTTTTTTTTTCTTTGATTTCGCAAGGGAAATGCATTACGCATAACCCCGGGGTCCCCGAGGTGTATGTGGGACTCGCGCCTCACTACGGCTGGTTTACCCACTAAAACAACTCTTTGACTCTACTCCAATGTAAGTTGAGCTTAACTTGTTATTCACCAGCATGAGTAACCCGTCACATTTCGTGCACGTACTCGATAAGATGTAGCAGCGCTGAGTATGGGCTGCACGTACACTAAGTGATATCGGCGTGGGAAGTGACGTACGAACGTAAATACCTTATAAATGCGACCGCGGAAATCCCTGAAAGCATTGCACGGTTAAGTTTAAGGTCATCATTTGGAAAATAGAGATGGATTTTAAGTACCACGATTTGGTTTAAAAGCGTTTTTGTTGAAATGAATGTTATGCACAATAAATATTAGTCTACTATTTTCATAAGCTTTTATTACACAATAAACATGTATGTTTGTAATGAAATCTTGCACATTTCTTCGCCTTGTCCGATTGAGTTGACAATTTGCATGCATTTAATACGTTGCGTGACAATAGTACGGTAACATCAAGCAAATCTAATACGGGATCTGAAAGGTGGCCATGGGAACTCCGAAATGATACAACCCCAACGTGGTTGGGCTCGTTTGATTTGAATTGTTGTTCTCCATAATATGATAAAATACATTTTTTTTTAAAACATAATTTCGTAACAAATTTCGTAACAGACAGTTTTTTGTCATCGACAATAATATAATTCGAGTATTGTTCGAGATATAGAACGGATCATTTACATAGAATAAACAAATATTCATACAAGACATAATAAAGTGTAACCCACATAAGAGGTCCTTGAGGAATTCGGATATCGGTGGCCTTGGCACGGATCGGGCAGGTAAGTTCTGACGAGTCCGGGAATGTGGGTACAAATTACACAAAGGCCTACAATTACAGGTTTTATTATAGTTGGGTAATATTGTAGACAGCAGTGAGAATTCATAGACAGGTTATCATAGTATCGTATACATTCATTAAGTGTTTTTGAAAGGGTGTAGACATATCTTTATAATATTCACAAACCTTATACTGTTTGATAACGATTTAGTCGATTTCTTGGACTCCTAAGACATTAAAGTGTTTATTAAAAAGTATTATTATTCTATATCTATATATACAATATTATTTGAAACACTTTACAAATTATTTCGTTTGAATTAATCTTAATAGAACAAAGGAAAAATCATAAATTAGCATTTAAAAAGCCTTATTCATTTTAATCAAAAGATGATGAGCGATTACGAACCTCTACAAATAAAAAAGCGGGAAAGTGTTAGTTAATAGCTCCGTTTTGTCCAAAATGTATTTTCTACGTATAATGTAATGTTTCTATGTAAAATAAAATTATATTGTCGAAATCTTCGACGCCTTTTTTCTTTTTCAACTTTTATCACCAGTGACCAGAAAATTAGCTTTTAAATAAATAAATGAAGGGTTTTTCAACAATACGGACATTACACTACACAATGGATGGAATCAATAAGATAACATTTGAATAATTTTATTGCGGACCTGTAGTGAAACAAGTCACTAGACATAAAATACATACGAAAATATATTATATTAAAATGAATACGTCCTTATCGAAAAAGGTAAAAGGTATACTCACGCTAACAAAGCAAAGCTTTGCGATAAAAATCTAAAAAAGGTAAAATAAAAAATACTTAAAACGTGACTGAATTATTATCCCAGATCAAAAAGGTGGGATAAAGCTGAGCGTGTAATAAACATCGCTCCCCCGAGATGATTTGACAAAAATAGGATTTGATGTACAGTCGCGAGCGATTTTTATTGTCTATTGAGTTTTGTCGGCTACTGTCTTTTAGCTGCCATCGGTTTCACTGTCTATTTACTCTTTTATAGAGTTGTTGATTTTATTGGCGTTAAACTTTATAAGTTCAAACTAAACATTATCAACAACGAGAGATTTTTTTCCCGACGCAGTTGTACTTTTATAGTTGGGATCATATAATACATATTTGAAGCTGTTTGTAAAATCACATGCCTCGTGTGTAGGTGCTCTACGAACCTCGTTATTGATTCGAACTTTAATTAAGAGCTCGGAGTTTGATGAAGTTTGAACAGACCTGAGGTTGGTAGACAAATCGCGTGCCCAAGTACGTTTGACTGTAACATATAAACTGAACTGGGTTTAAATCCGTTAAGATCGAGCTAAACTTGTAAACTTGTCAGAACACTCCCGAACTTTAGTTAGATAGTTTGAATTATTGATTCTCTATTGGTACGAAAAATAAATTGATAGTTTTAGCTCAAATTTATGAACTTTATGAAATCTTTAAACGTTTCTAAACAATTTAAAAAACAGCAATTACCCTTTAAAATAATATTAGGTCCTTACATATGAAATTGGCGTTTTGTCGTACTGGCCACTTTGATCTTAAATATATCCTCTTTGGTTAGGAATTCCTAATTCAAATTTAAACAGCTATTTACTCATGCATTTGTGTTTTGAAAACCGTAATTCATTTGTTTTTTTCTCTTTTGCTTTTTTTTCTGCGTCACTCATTTCACAAAATGGAAAACTTAAAATATCGCATTATTTACGAGTACGAGTTCCACCGTGGCACCAGTGCTGCAGAAACGGCTCGAAGGATTAATGATGTGTATGGGGGTGGTGTCGCAAAAGGTGTGTTTTTGGTTTCAACGCTTTTATTCTCGCAATTTCGATCTGCAGAACAAGCCCCGTGGACGGCCGGAGACCAAGGTCGATAATGATGAATTGAAGCTATTGTGGAAGCAGATCCATCGCAAACCACATCAGAGTTAGCTACAGGCTGCGGTGTTAGTGACAAAACCGTTTTAATCCACTTGAAGCAAATTGGGAAGGTGAAAAAGCTTGAAAGATGGGTACCTGAGTGAAGCAAACCGACAAACGCGCGTCGTCTGCTGCGTTACATTGCTCAACCGGCACAATAATGAAGGAATTTAAATCGGATCATTACATGTGATGAAAAGTGGATCCTGTACGATAATCGTAAACGCTCATCGCAATGAACCCTGGTGAACGCAAAGTCTTGCCCCAACCGAAAATTGACTCAAAAAAAGTTACTTGTAAGCGTTTGGTGGACTAGTGCCGGTGTCGTACACTATAGCTTTCTTAAATCTGGTCAGACGATTACGGCTGATGTCTATTGTCAGCAACTGCAAACCATGATGGAAAAGTTCGCCGTTAAACAACCGAGACTTGTCAATCGCTCTATGCCACGGCTGCTTAAGACAACGCTAGACCACACACGGCCCAACAGACGGCTACCAAATTAGAGGAGCTTCAATTGGAATGTCTAAGACATCCACCGTACTCTCCAGACCTTGCTCCAACAGATTACCATTTTTTTCGAAATTTGGATAACTTCTTGCAGGGAAAAAAATTCAATTCCGATGAGGCAGTCCAAATCGCTTTCAAAGATTTCATTGATTCCCGTCCGAATGGTTTTTTTAGTAAAGGGATCAATTAACTACCTATAAGATGGCAAAAGTGTATAGATAGCAATGGTACTACATACTTTGATTAATAAAATATATTTTAATATTAAAAAAAATCGCCTGTATGTTCCTCTTATACAAAACGCCAATTTCATATGTAAGGACCTAATATATATACATAGTTTGAATTATTTACACTTGAAAAATTCGAAGGTGACCTTTTTCTGTCTTAAATGACTGCACTATTTATAATTCGCTAATATCCAAATCAATCCAAACCTTTTTACATTAGATTTGGTTTCGGATAGTTTTTCGTTTCACATATCCAATAATCCGGTTACAGAGACGTAGCTGGAGTTAGAGTATGTTATTTATAACATCCCTATAAGCAAAAACAATTTA
This sequence comes from Celastrina argiolus, assembly GCA_905187575.2. NCBI lineage: Eukaryota > Metazoa > Arthropoda > Insecta > Lepidoptera > Lycaenidae > Celastrina > Celastrina argiolus. Next base: position 10,766,564 of record LR994584.1, read on the forward strand.
AGATAAATGAAAACTAAATACATCATCTGTTACAAAACCTTTCATTATGTGAACGAAATTTCTCTAGTTGTTTGGATAAATAGATATGTGGCTGTAAGTGGTAAGAGTATACACAACCACATACGGCCGAAAGCCCCAGTTGCTCCCGGCAACCGCTCATTAGCTGCACTCGGCCGATACAAAGCGAACTAATTATAGCCTTCATGGGCTTGTGGATTACCATTCGCCCGTACCAGAGTCAATTTAGATATGGCAAAAGGCTTGTGCCTGTCTGTACTAAACATGTGTTTAATTATTTAAATGGTTTTTCGCGTCAACTTTAAACAATAGGTTCAACATTTGTCGAAGTACACGATGACGTCACCAATAATACCTTGTTTATTTTTACAAAATAACGCCTCTCACGCCCAAATATCTTTGGTCAACGTTTTACCAAAAATATTGAATGTATTGAATGCCTCGGGGGTTTTTTAAGTATTCATACTTGCAGCAGCCCTATCATACTCGATTCGTCTCTCGCCTCCGTGGTCTAGTGGTTCAGAGATTCGGTCTCGATCCGGAGGTCAAGGGTTTGATTCCCGCGTTGGAACAACAAAAGTTTAAGTTTGGTTAGGAAAAAGCAGGCTGAGCAACTGATTGTCTGACATTAATGAGATGATCCATGCGTCAGATGGGCATCATAAAAAAAGGTCGGTCCTGCGCCTGTTCTCTCGCCAGTCATGTCGGGTCCCACTTGGTTATGTGAGTAACAGGAAGGGAGAGTGTCTTTGTGTATTGCGCACCCACTTGGGCACTATAAAATGACTCCTGCGTAGCTGGCCTGGTTTCAATGAAATCGGCTACCGACTCCGAAATCGGTGAGGGAGTCATTATTATTATTTTTACAAAGCTGTCCTTTTGTGTGGAAGCAAGCCGTGCAAGTTAATTGTGACCCGCTTCCCGGATTCCGGTTAGGTCGCATTTTGCATGGCATGTGTATATTGCGTGACCATGTTATATAATGTTGATCGGGTATAGGAATTCGGAAATAAATCGGCAATACAACGCCATCGAGTTTGCTCTCCGGAATAACTTGACGAGTACCTACACTGTCTCTATGTACAGGCTATAACATTTTTTTTTTTATTTAATAATTTATTGCACACAAGAAAATTTTACAATAATACAGTTTACAAAGAAAATCACAAAGGTACTGCTTATTTCTAAAGAAATTTCTTCCAGCAGCCCTACGGAGAGAGATGGTATAAAAGATAGCGGATAGGACGTGCACAATCTATACATATAATAAATCTGTAGAGGGGTCATGTCTGTACATTAGGAATATTTAAGTGAAAATTAAAAAAAGGGGGTCTATAAAAGCTACAGAACCTAAAAATAACATTTTTGAAAAAAATGTCTGTCTGTCTGTCTGTCTGTCTGTCTGTCTGTCTGTCTGTCTGTCTGTCTGTCTGTCCATATGGGAATGTTTGTCGTCGCATCACGCTAAAACCACTGTATGGAATGAAATGAAATTTGGCAGGCAGGTAGCTTACGACTTGAAGAGCATTATTGGAAAATTGTTATCCCGAAAAACGAAAGGGTTCCAGTGGGATCTTCAAAAAATTGTAGCTACCTATTTGACGGTATTTCAGCCAAACTACTCAACGTATTTAAATGAAATTTGGCAGGCAGGTAGCTTATGATCTGAAGAGCATTATTGGAAATTGTTATCCCGAAAAACGAAAGTGTTCCCGTGGGATCTTCAAAAAATTGTAGCTACCTATATGACGGTATTTCAGCCATACTACTCAACGTATTTAAATGCAATTTGTCAGGCAGGTAGCTTATAATCTGAAGAGCATTATTGGAAATTGTTATCCCGAAAAACGAAAGGGTTCCCGTGGGATCTTCAAAAAATTGTAGCTACCTATTTGACGGTATTTCAGCCAAATTACTCAACGTATTTAAATGAAATTTGGCAGACAGGTAGCTTATGATCTGAAGAGCATTATTGGAAATTGTTATCCCGAAAAACGAAAGGGTTCCCGTGGGATCTTCAAAAATTTTAGCAACCTATTTGAAAGTATTTCAGCCAAACTACTCAACGTATTTAAATAAAATTTGGCAGACAGGTAGCTTATGATCTGAAGAGCATTTTGCTATACATATAATAAATCTGTAGAGGGGTCATGTCTGTACATTAGGAATATTTAAGTGAAAATTAAAAAAAGGGGGTCTATAAAAGCTACAGAACCTAAAAATAACATTTTTGAAAAAAATGTCTGTCTGTCTGTCTGTCTGTCTGTCTGTCCATATGGGAATGTTTGTCGTCGCATCACGCTAAAACCACTGTATGGAATGAAATGAAATTTGGCAGGCAGGTAGCTTACGACTTGAAGAGCATTATTGGAAAATTGTTATCCCGAAAAACGAAAGGGTTCCAGTGGGATCTTCAAAAAATTGTAGCTACCTATTTGACGGTATTTCAGCCAAACTACTCAACGTATTTAAATGAAATTTGGCAGGCAGGTAGCTTATGATCTGAAGAGCATTATTGGAAATTGTTATCCCGAAAAACGAAAGTGTTCCCGTGGGATCTTCAAAAAATTGTAGCTACCTATATGACGGTATTTCAGCCATACTACTCAACGTATTTAAATGCAATTTGTCAGGCAGGTAGCTTATAATCTGAAGAGCATTATTGGAAATTGTTATCCCGAAAAACGAAAGGGTTCCCGTGGGATCTTCAAAAAATTGTAGCTACCTATTTGACGGTATTTCAGCCAAATTACTCAACGTATTTAAATGAAATTTGGCAGACAGGTAGCTTATGATCTGAAGAGCATTATTGGAAATTGTTATCCCGAAAAACGAAAGGGTTCCCGTGGGATCTTCAAAAATTTTAGCAACCTATTTGAAAGTATTTCAGCCAAACTACTCAACGTATTTAAATAAAATTTGGCAGACAGGTAGCTTATGATCTGAAGAGCATTTTGCTATACATATAATAAATCTGTAGAGGGGTCATGTCTGTACATTAGGAATATTTAAGTGAAAATTAAAAAAAGGGGGTCTATAAAAGCTACAGAACCTAAAAATAACATTTTTGAAAAAAATGTCTGTCTGTCTGTCTGTCTGTCTGTCTGTCCATATGGGAATGTTTGTCGTCGCATCACGCTAAAACCACTGTATGGAATGAAATGAAATTTGGCAGGCAGGTAGCTTACGACTTGAAGAGCATTATTGGAAAATTGTTATCCCGAAAAACGAAAGGGTTCCAGTGGGATCTTCAAAAAATTGTAGCTACCTATTTGACGGTATTTCAGCCAAACTACTCAACGTATTTAAATGAAATTTGGCAGGCAGGTAGCTTATGATCTGAAGAGCATTATTGGAAATTGTTATCCCGAAAAACGAAAGTGTTCCCGTGGGATCTTCAAAAAATTGTAGCTACCTATATGACGGTATTTCAGCCATACTACTCAACGTATTTAAATGCAATTTGTCAGGCAGGTAGCTTATAATCTGAAGAGCATTATTGGAAATTGTTATCCCGAAAAACGAAAGGGTTCCCGTGGGATCTTCAAAAAATTGTAGCTACCTATTTGACGGTATTTCAGCCAAATTACTCAACGTATTTAAATGAAATTTGGCAGACAGGTAGCTTATGATCTGAAGAGCATTATTGGAAATTGTTATCCCGAAAAACGAAAGGGTTCCCGTGGGATCTTCAAAAATTTTAGCAACCTATTTGAAAGTATTTCAGCCAAACTACTCAACGTATTTAAATAAAATTTGGCAGACAGGTAGCTTATGATCTGAAGAGCATTATTGGAAATTGTTATCCCGAAAAACGAAAGGGTTCCCGTGGGATCTTCAAAACATTTTAGCAACCTATTTGAAAGTATTTCAGCCAAACTACTCAACGTATTTAAATGAAATTTGGCAGGCAGGTAGCTTATGACCTGAAGATCATTATTGGAAATTATTATCCCGAAAAACGAAAGGGTTCCCGTGGGATCTTCAAAAAATTGTAGCTACATATTTGATGGTATTTTAGCCAAACTACTCAACGTATTTAAATTAAACTTGGCACAAAGGTAGATTGTAACATGAAATAACCAAAATAATATTTTTAACCGACTTACAAAAAAGGAGGAGGTTTCTCAATTCGTATATATATGTTTGTTTTTTTTTGTTTCTTCGCGGATATCTTCATCGTTTCTGAAACGATTTTAATTTTTTATATATAAGTAAGATTTATGTTTTTCATGATATTTTTATTTATTAGTTTTCATGCTAGGTACGGCTTGGGTTTTTTCTTTCTTTTGGACTTTTGTTATTTTGTCGTCTAAAGGAAGTTAGTACTTTAACTGTAAAGTCCCAAAGTAGGCTACATGTTTGTTAGCGTAGGTAATTAATAAATAAAAAACCGGGCAAGTCCGAGTTGGAATTGCGCACCGAGAGTAGACTTTTAAAACGACGGCGCTAGCAGTGCAGCGTCGGTGTGAAAACGATCATCGTCTGCAGTCGCTGCGGCGTAAAGTCCATACAAATCTCAGTACAGAGATCTTCGTCGCGTATATGAGCGTACTATCAAGTAGTCCCGTTCGCATAAAAGAAAAAAAATATTATACATACAGACGAATTGAGAACTTCCTCCTGTTTTTGAAGTCGGTTAATAATACACGGTCATTTTTCGAGCTGGTAGTAGGAATTGTTAGCATTTTCATAAAAACATTCACGACAAAAACGGCTATTATTTGACAGTAAACTATTATTATTACTCCATCGGCCTACTTCTTTTGCCTATGGACGTCTAATACCGTGTATAAAGAAGCATTACTAAATTAGTGATTTTAAATATCCAAACGACAGTGTTCATAAACTAAAAATGTATTTGAACTGCTGCCCTAAATCACTTTTCCACGCGTACGAAGTCGCGGGCACAGCTAGTTATAAATATAATATTACCTTTAATATAACCATAAAATATTATAATAATATATAAGTTTAATATCATAATACTAATCATAAATAATATAATAAATACTTAATGCAATAAATATAATTATAGGTATAATACATACATATATACATACATAAATTAATGGCGGTATTTATATGGACTGAGATTTGAAAAAGTGCTCTTTCAAGCGTCTTTTAAACACAGCAATGGTGGGACTGTCACGAATGGTGTGGGGAAGCGAGTTCCACAATCTGACTACATGAACAGTGAAAGAGTAGGAATAGAAGATTGAGCGATGGGATGGGATGGAAAGAATAGTTCGGACATTAGACCTACAAGGGGTATCGAGAGGTCGAGAAAAGATAAATCGGTCGAGAAGATAGGATGGAGAAAGAGGATTATATAGAATATTATATAGAATACTAGCTGTGCCCGCGACTTCGTACGCGTGGAAAAGTGATTTAGGGCAGCAGTTCAAATACATTTTTAGTTTATGAACACTGTCGTTTGGATATTTAAAATCACTAATTTAGTAATGCTTCTTTATACACGGTATTAGACGTCCATAGGCAAAAGAAGTAGGCCGATGGAGTAATAATAATAGTTTACTGTCAAATAATAGCCGTTTTTGTCGTGAATGTTTTTATGAAAATGCTAACAATTCCTACTACCAGCTCGAAAAATGACCGTGTATTATTAACCGACTTCAAAAACAGGAGGAAGTTCTCAATTCGTCTGTATGTATAATATTTTTTTTCTTTTATGCGAACGGGACTACTTGATAGTACGCTCATATACGCGACGAAGATCTCTGTACTGAGATTTGTATGGACTTTACGCCGCAGCGACTGCAGACGATGATCGTTTTCACACCGACGCTGCACTGCTAGCGCCGTCGTTTTAAAAGTCTACTCTCGGTGCGCAATTCCAACTCGGACTTGCCCGGTTTTTTATTTATTAATTACCTACGCTAACAAACATGTAGCCTACTTTGGGACTTTACAGTTAAAGTACTAACTTCCTTTAGACGACAAAATAACAAAAGTCCAAAAGAAAGAAAAAACCCAAGCCGTACCTAGCATGAAAACTAATAAATAAAAATATCATGAAAAACATAAATCTTACTTATATTGACATAACTTTTCTAATTTAAATGTACCTATGACATCTCATTCATATCTTGAAAACAAACTATCCTACGCCTATACTTTATTAATCGTATTTGCAAAACCTAAGTATAATAACAAATTACTTCGCACAAAGTAACAATTATTTTCACTTGTACTGGAAAATAAGTATTACTTTGTGCGAAGTAAATTTAATTGTTCCTTTTAGTTTACCTTTTGAGGTCGTTATTTTTTGTTTAAAATTATTTAATTTTCAGATTTTTAGTGATGGGTATAGACTGAGTAGGGATAATTCTCGAATGATCAGACGACGATTATTTGAGGACGGAAAATGAAAAACAAAAACGATTAGATAAAAAAAAATTGTAGAAAGAGAAAAAGTTTAGCGCGAAATTTTTCAATATATATATATAGTTTACTGAAACGCGAAATTTTTTGATATTATAGATCCAGGATATGGTGCAAAACCTAACTGTTTGGTAACATATGCTTAGACTACTTCAGAAAAAATCAAAATCAATATATTATTCCACATAAATTTTGAGGATTTCCTTCGATTCCTCACGGATCCCATCATCAGGTCACCATTTCGTGACAATGGGATCAAATTTAAATTATTCCCTACACAACATAAAAAAAAATTAAAATCGTTTCAGAAACGATGAAGATATCCGCGAAGAAACAAAAAAAAACAAACATATATATACGAATTGAGAAACCTCCTCCTTTTTTGTAAGTCGGTTAAAAATATTATTTTGGTTATTTCATGTTACAATCTACCTTTGTGCCAAGTTTAATTTAAATACGTTGAGTAGTTTGGCTAAAATACCATCAAATATGTAGCTACAATTTTTTGAAGATCCCACGGGAACCCTTTCGTTTTTCGGGATAATAATTTCCAATAATGATCTTCAGGTCATAAGCTACCTGCCTGCCAAATTTCATTTAAATACGTTGAGTAGTTTGGCTGAAATACTTTCAAATAGGTTGCTAAAATTTTTGAAGATCCCACGGGAACCCTTTCGTTTTTCGGGATAACAATTTCCAATAATGCTCTTCAGATCATAAGCTACCTGTCTGCCAAATTTCATTTAAATACGTTGAGTAATTTGGCTGAAATACCGTCAAATAGGTAGCTACAATTTTTTGAAGATCCCACGGGAACCCTTTCGTTTTTCGGGATAACAATTTCCAATAATGCTCTTCAGATTATAAGCTACCTGCCTGACAAATTGCATTTAAATACGTTGAGTAGTATGGCTGAAATACCGTCATATAGGTAGCTACAATTTTTTGAAGATCCCACGGGAACACTTTCGTTTTTCGGGATAACAATTTCCAATAATGCTCTTCAGATCATAAGCTACCTGCCTGCCAAATTTCATTTAAATACGTTGAGTAGTTTGGCTGAAATACCGTCAAATAGGTAGCTACAATTTTTTGAAGATCCCACTGGAACCCTTTCGTTTTTCGGGATAACAATTTTCCAATAATGCTCTTCAAGTCGTAAGCTACCTGCCTGCCAAATTTCATTTCATTCCATACAGTGGTTTTAGCGTGATGCGACGACAAACATTCCCATATGGACAGACAGACAGACAGACAGACAGACAGACAGACAGACAGACAGACAGACAGACAGACAGACAGACAGACAGACATTTTTTTCAAAAATGTTATTTTTAGGTTCTGTAGCTTTTATAGACCCCCTTTTTTTAATTTTCACTTAAATATTCCTAATTTACAGACATGACCCCTCTACAGATTTATTATATGTATAGATATAGATTATAAAGTAGACAAAGGATATGAGAGTTGCGACGAATGCGAATAGGGAGCCACCTGAGTTTCAACCCAAAGGCTGATATGTGATCGAACTTTCTCAGTCCGAACACAAACCGAATACAAAGGTTCTGCAAGCGTTCTAGTTTTGTTAACAGCTCCTCGGTGATGTCCAGATAGCAGGAGTTGGTATAATCAAGGATTGGAAAAATTTGTGTCTGGATAAGGAAAATTTTGGTGTTTATGGGCAAAAAGTTTTGGAGGCTTCTTAAGATGTGCAACGAATGGTAGACTTTTCTACTTACTTCACAAACCTGCTGATTCCAAGACAGATCGCTGTCAAATACCAAACCCATTAATGAGTGATAATACTTTAGGGTGAGTATTGGTCCTGTTGAGTTTACTGTCAGTACAAGCTCTGAAAGAGGTACTTTTTTTTAAATTATTGTATGGGAAAATTTATGATGCTGCATTTATCATACAAACATGAAAGTCATAAGTAAGTCTTACAGCGATAGTACTTTCACAGTATACTCTACATATGCCTACACATACACACCCTAAAGTTCACTCACTCATTTATGTTACACCTTGTAAATGGTATTCAGGGTGTGATAATAACATGTTAAGTCCCGATTTCACTAGCGCATGTCAGTGTTATCTGTGTCTTCTCATTCATTAATAGGAATTACGAGAGGAACAACATGATGTTTAACGAAGGTTTAACTTTAACTTTTTTTTTCACAAATTTGTAATTTGAAATTTGAAACATTGCTTGGTGAAACACGCCCCTATTATTAATACCATATTTCTATGACCAGTGAACCACCTTCCAGCTTAGCTGGTCATAGGAGCTCCATTTGCTTGATAAAATTATCAAAAATATCGACCATTGTTCGTCGAAAGACCAACATTCGTATTGGAGCGTTTGACATGAATCGTGATGGTAAGCGGTTATCTCGACCCGTTGATACCTGACACACCACAGGTTATGATAGCTGTCACAGCTTCTTCGTGCTATTTGTCTTTAAAATTAATTAAAAAAAACCACGTTTAATAAAATAAACTCAACGAGGAGTATAATTATACGTAGTTTTTTTTTATGTTTTACTTATTAGTGTCTCTAAAGTAAACTTTACAGATTATGAACTAATTTATTATTTTTCCTAAACGATAAATCAGTTCACCCATTTGGTAGCTACGATGCTATTTATGCCCGTTTGGTAATAGACTGACAGGCACACACACACATTACTTATTTATAACACCACCTTTTTGTATCGCAGGTCAAAAATTATAAATTTGAAAGTAAGGAACTCCTAAATTAGCTGTACAAACATCATATTATGTACATCATAAAACAAAAATGTTGAAAAGTAACACAAAAATGTTCATATTATAAAAAATACTGGGCCGAACTATGTAAAATTTTTAGGGTATCAAGCTATGTATTTTGCGTTGAATAAAAGAGACTCACGCAAATCGGATAATAAATCTCTAAGTAATCGGTGTACGTACATAAAAAAACCTTCTCCTCCGCCCCCGCCTCTGTGGTCTATCGGTTCTGAGCTTTGCTCTCGACCCGGAAGTGGGTTCGATTCCCGCGTTGGAACTACAAAAATGTTGTTTTCAAGTTTAGTTAGGACAATGCAGGCTGATCACCTGATTGTCTGACAAGAAAGATGATCCATGCGTCGGATGGGCATGTAAAAAGTCGGTCCTGCGCCTGTCCTCTCGCCAGTCGTGTTGATTTATCGTCTCACTGGGTTATAAGAGTAAAAGGAAGAGAGAGTGTCTTTGTGTATTGCGCACACACTTGGTCACTATAAAATAATTCCTGCGTAGCTGGCCTGGTTTCAATGAAATCGGCTACCGACACCGAAATCGGTGAGGGAGCTATTATTATTATTATAAAAAAACGGGCTGAATTAAAAATGGGGTCAGTTGGCTGCATAAAAAGTACATAAATCAAGATTAAGGTTTGATCGACATCCCTAGTTATTAAAGCTGCGGTAGCCCTGGCGGAGGAAGTGTTGCGGTGCGGCGGTGGCGTGCGGCGGTGGCGTGCTGCGGCCCGGTTCACTGCACCGATGCCTTATCGCGCTTCCTGCCTGGCTATGGCGCAATTACTGCAGGCCAATTTCATATTTCCACAAGTCGAAACTTCCACACGTATCACATGAAGTACAGTTACGAGAAGTAGCCTAGCCTAGATTATGTAGCGCAGTGGGTGAGCGCGTTGATGCTAGAGCGGGGAGGTCGCGGGTTCGAATCCTGCCGAAGGAACCGAAAATATTCTGTCCTCCTGGGTGTGTATTAAATTTGTGTATACTAAAGAAATTAAGTATATGTATAGTATAAAAGCATTAAATATATTTTCGACGTCTGGTACCTGTAACACAATTGTCGTGGGATTGACGTGTTGTGAATTATTATATGTAGTTGCATATTCATCAGACTTGAGTGAAAATACGTTACTCAAGTCTTATATTTTACTTTATTGTAAAAATGTAAAGGCCAAGTAGGAACAAAGAACGTTATAATTCAATTGTATTAGCGGTGCCAAAATTTTCATACAATTCTTTTTCGTGTACTTACGAAAACGTGATGTCAATTGATCCTGCTAACTCTACTGTTGACGATAAGACGTTTACATTCTATCGTGAGCTATGATAGTACTTCTGTAGCCTATATGCTCAAGGAAAGCTACAGTTAACCTATTAAAGGATAAGAAATCGACGTTTGGGGGATCCTGTTTCCTTCCTCCATAGATATTTAGGAAAAAAATGTTTCTTTAGCGGCATTATCCAGGGAAGTAACAGACTATTTCTGTATGGAAAAATAGGCGTCGTCTTAAGGCGAGGAATAACCGCAACTAGCGCCACTCTTTTTAAAAATAAATTTTAGAATGACACAAAGATCTTATTAAAAAAAGGAATCGGTTCAAACTTTAAGTAAATAGTTAAACTAATTTATTATAGTAATATATAATAGTTAAACTAATATTGTATATTATTATATCTCGTAAGTAATAACTAAACGGCCGTTTTAGGTATTACTTACGAGAGTAAATACAGTGTAGGATTTCGAGCTGTAATTAAATGCCAATAAATTAGTTTAACAATTTACTTAAAGTTTGAACCGATTACTTTTTTTAATAAGATCTTTGTGTCATTGTAAAAATTATTTTAAAAAGTGTGGCGCTAGTTGTAGTTATTCCTCGCCTTAAGGAACGATCTTTGTTGCTAAGGTCAATTTATTAATTAACAGAAAGAAATTGTAAATAGTAAAATGATTGTCCAAAATAATATAATAATTGTAGTTTAAATTAATTAGTAAAGTACAGTATGAAGTTTTACGACTGTACTTTATATGGCTGCGATAAGCACTTTGTTATTTACTGTACTTGTTTTATGGATCATAATAAAAATACAATTTGATGTGAACATACTTGTTATGTTTTAATAATAGTAAAATTAATACGATTTACTATCCGTAGGATGTCATAGAAAGAATAGCACTTATACGGACTGTAATATTAATGACTCATAATACTTTCGGGTGTGTATGGGTCCCGTTAAAAGAATAAAGAGCTTACTGTGAATATACAATTGTTGAATAAGGTACTTGTTTACTTATTGTAGGGGTAAGTTTATGATGTTGAGATATTTCTCAAAGAAACATGAAAGTCAACAATAAGCACTGGTACTTTAACAGTATACTCTACATAGAAAGCACATAATACATCCTACAGTAGTAGCACTAATTTATTTTACACTTTGTATATGTATGTCCAGTAGTGAACGTCATAGCTGAAATGGTGATAATGTTGAGGAACACGATTTGCATTCTAAGTTAAAATTACTATAAAATAAATTAATTGTAAATACTCTGATATTAGTCAGGGTTCCCCCATACATTGGTTTCACTTGATTAGTATCAAGCAAATTTTTCGTGAGTACCTTCATTTTGACGTGTCGCCTAAGAATTTCTTGGACGGAACTCTTGTTTGTGGTAGCTAACAGAGATAGCAAGAATAAAGTTTGTAGATTTGGTAGTTCCAAAATTTATCTTAATATATTTTTTTGATAAATCTCAAGATAATGGACTAAATTATCCGAAAAAATATTTGTCCTACAAAATCTATGGTTTGATCAAAGAGTTGCCTCTTGCCAACTTGTATCGATACGAGGTCATCTTAAATTATTAGTAACCAGCTGATTTTGTTTTTATTACTTAGTTAATATTAATATAATTCAACGGACATAATTGTCCTACAAATTGCGTGGTACGTTACCAAGTCCCGGTCCTACGCTCGAAAGTTGTATTTTTTTATCCTGGCTAACTCCTGTTGGCTACCACAATCGAGAGTTCCGTCCAAGATATTATTGGACGTTTCATCAAAATGAAGCTACTCACGAAAAATTTGCTTGATACTAATCAAGTGAAAGCATTGTATGGGGGAACCCTGACTATATAATATGTGTATCTACATTCGGACAATAATAAAGTCTGTTTGCTCGATTGACGAATGTTGTTAAAATACGTAATTCATAAAGCACATCTTAACAATCCAAAGATAAACTGCATATTGATAGTAAGTTGGCAAACAAAACTGTAGATATCTTTTGGACTATGGCGTCATTCCTTTTAATTACGTAAGCAAATACATTTATCATATTACGAGTATATTCGTAGATAAAAGTAAGTTATCTGCCAGAAAGTATAATTTATGTTTACCGATTAGATTATCTCAGACGAAACTTTCTTTTGTTTTTTCGAGGTTGAAGCTCCTATAGCCACCATATTTTATAGTATTTCATGAAAAACTTTAATTTATAGTTCTTGAGATGAAAATGAAATATGTTTTCATAATTCATAAACCAAAATTTGCATGGAACTTTGCTGTAGCAAGATAGATACTATTTTGCACGAAATAAAAAACATAGAAAGTATAATATCTATATATAGTGTATATAGTGTATAGTATAAACGAACATTCAAGAAATAACCTCCGTTAAATTTACTTTTTTATAAAATATCGTCTAGTTTATATAAAAACTGAAACTGTTAAAATCGTGAAGGGCGATGATTTATATTGTATACTAGCTGTGCCCGCGACTTCGCGTGGTGTTTGTTTGACTTAAGCCGTTTATGCAGCGCATGCAACGAAAGTCCCCAAATGTAAATTGTTTGTTTGTTTAAACGCGCTAATCTCCCGTATATGTATAATAGCCGACGCCCAACTTTGCGACGCCCGACGCTCAACGTCGCGACGCCGACGCCCGAAGCCGCGATGCCCGACGCCGCGACGCCCGACGCCGCGACGCCGACGCCCGACGTCGCGACGCTGACGCCCGACGCCGCGACGCCCAACGCCGCGACGCCCGACTCAGACGTCGACGCCCAACGTCGTGACACCGACGCCCAACGCCGCGACGCTCGACGCCGCGACGCCCGATGCCTGACGTCGCGACGCCGACGCCTTTCACCGCGACGCCCGACGTCGCGATACCGACGACCGACGTCGCGACGCCCAACGTCGCGACGACAACGCCCAACGCCGCGACGAACGACGCCGCGACGCCCAACGCCCAACGCCGCGACGCCTAACGTCGCGACGCCGACGCCCACGCCCGACGGCGCGACGCCTAATGTTGCGACGCCGACGCCCGACGCCGACTTTCACTCCGACGCTGCGCCGACCGCCACACTTTTCGGCGTCGGCGGTCTACTCTCGGTGCGCAATTCCAACTCGCACTTGCCCGGTTTTTTATTTATTAATTACCATAATATGCTTGCAGTATAAGCGATGTCGAAATTTCCAAACGTAGGTATATCTTCAAAGACTAAGTAGTAGTGGTATTACATTAATATTTAAAATCGGTTCATAAACGACGAACAATATCCACGAACAAACATAAAAAAAAACATATATTTACGAATTGAGAAACCGCCTCCTTTTTTCGAAGTCGGTTAAAAATATTACGTTGATTACTTCATGTTACAATCTACCTTTGTGCCAAGTTTCATTTAAGTACGTTGAGTAGTTTGGCTGAAATACCGTCAAATAGGTAGTTACAATTTTTTGAAGATCCCACGGGAACCCTTTCGTTTTTTGTGATAATAATTTCCAATAATGCTCTTCAGGTCATATGCTACCTGCCTGAAAAATTTCATTTAAATACGTTGAGTAGTTTTAATGAAATACCGTTAAATAGGTAGCTACAATTTTTTGAAGATCCCACCTGAACCCGTTCGTTTTTCGGGATAATAATTTATATTATCCCGAAAAATTATAATGCTCTTCAGGTCATAAGCTACCTGCCTGCCAAATTTCATTTCATTCCATTGAGCGGTTTTAGCGTGATGCGATGACAAACATTCCCATACGGACAGACAGACAGACAGACATTTTTTTCAAAAATGTTATTTTTAGGTTCTGTGGCTCTTATAGACCCCCTTTTTTTGATTTTCACTTAAATATTCTTAATGTACAGACATGACCCCTCTACAGATTTTTATATGTATAGATAAAGATAATAAGCGACAACATCGAAGAAATCGCGTCTCGTGGGAGCCCGCAACGGATCGTTATCGAACTTATAAATTAAACCGGTGTTGCCAGCTCGGAATTGCTAATGTTTCTTTTTGGGGTAACAAGCAAGCGAAGCGTTTACCGGTTATAAGGGTCACGCAAAACAACATAGGTTCTAGGTGCGTTGCAGTGACACAGGGTAATTTTTCCATAAACGGAAGAAAGAAAAGAAATCCAATATGATCCTTATGCATATATTTTTACATATTTTTTATTTAACCAAAGGTAAAATATCCAGGTCTTATATAGAGAAACAATTTTAATTTTTAAATTCTTCACACCACGTCAATCTGGCCCTGTTATAAGTATCCGAAGAACTTTTGTTACAGGTACCAGACAACGGAAATATATATTTAATACTTTTATACTATACGCATATTTAAGATTTTTATTAAATTAATACACAAATTTAATACACATCCATGACCCATGACATTGAAAACTTTTTTGTTCCCTCGGCGGGATTCGAACTCGCAACCACTGCGCTACGGAGGTCGTCAATTCGTCAAATCGTCAAAAAATTAATCATCAATAGTTTAATTTTCATTTTTAGGCTAATGTTATAGACTAACCCTTGGCATGGGTACGTTGCCAGTTGAATCCTTCAATCACGGGGCTAAACAATACAAGCGATATATCACAATGATTTTCTGTAACGCCATGGTAATCCTCCGTCCGCGCAGGTTTTATCCAATCCGAAGCATGGACCTGGAGAAACTTATCCAACATATACGTGTTGTGAATATTGCACGGCGAGTTATTATAAAGTTCGCTCGCGTTAGTTTCAGTACTTTCAGTTTGGAAGTGTAGTTATTTCATAAGAGTTACTATATAGTTCATACAAACAAACCAACAAGCTCTTTACGTTCTTCGTGTGTATCAGCGTTTTACTTAATTACAATATATTTTTGGACTGATACACTAGCACACCATGAAAGTAAGATTGAGATTTACAGTAGCGTGATTACAATTCTAATTATTACACGTTGATGTTAATCTGTCAAAACATTAGTACATTTTTTTTCAATTTAAGATGCAAAATCCTTTATGGGTTCTTTGCAACTTCTAGAAGCTACAAATTATAATTATCAATTATATATTATTACTTAATATTAGGGTTGGTTTTAGAAAGATAATTGTTTGTAAAGGGGGTGACTTAATCACTAAGTGATCAAACCCCATTTAAAAAAAATAAAGATTAAAAAAATATATATATATACTCGTATATTATTACAGTCGAGTTTGGACTACAGAGCGACCTCTTGTTATATTAAGTACTTGTAAATAAGAAAGTAAATTTAAAATGTGGTAACATTATACATGCTGTATTAATGAGTGACAATACTTTAGGGTATGTAAGGGTCCCGTATATAGAGTTTACTGTGAAAGTACCAGTGCTAAAAGAGGGTTCTTTTTTAATTATTGTATAAGCAAATTGATGTTGAAACATTTCTCATAGTAACACGAAAGTCAAAAGTAAGTCTTTCAGCTCTGGTACTTTCACAGTATACTCCACATAGGAGTCACTTACACAACCTAAAGTATTATAACTTATTTATTTTATACCCCTTGTACACTATAATTAAGAAAGTGTGAAAAGAATAGTTGTACATAGTAAGGTACAACTATTCTCGGAAACTACTTTCAACAGTCGCAGTTGCAATTTAATTTTTACGAAGCACGTTTGTACCACTTCGCTTCACCTACATAACTTCTCAGAAACAACGTACGAGATAATATTATGTCGTAAAGCTAAGACAACATTCTCTAATACGGACAATGGACATGTCTACTTTTACGCAACTCCTTGCATCATTTTTCACTGGACCGTGAGGAGGTTAACTAGATATTTCATGGCATCGAATTAGCCATTGATTGCCACAAGACTTGCGTTTTTGCGATGCCATGCACAACATCACGTCATATGGCACACAGTTTAGTCTCAGTTGCACACATATGCTTCATGCAGCACATGAAGTGCTCGTCTTGCTAGTCTCGACTTTGTCATTTCAGTGTAGTGAATAAGTAACAGTCGCGGTGTAGTCTGCCTCGAAAATTAATTATGTTGTTCATTATTACTAAGCGTACAAGCGTCATGCCTGAATTTTAGGTTTTCAGCAAGTTAACTACATGATTTTTAACTACCTTAACTACCTAGTTATTTATATTGTACTATATTCCGTTTCGGTTCAATGTGATCTAAATGTAAACAAAGCTATGTAAGGGGGGAAATTGTGCCTATAATTTAATATACCTAAGAAAAACAAGACCACATTCATTTGTTCGATTTTAAAATTTTTGTCTACATTTACTTAGATCACACGTTGAATTGGAACGGAGTATACGTAGTTAATTAAATAAATAAATAAATATTTTTTTAATTAAAACTTAAAGCTTCTATTGAAGGTCAATTTTCAAAATAAATTACAATTACCATTTACCACTTTTGTCTTTTTACAACCATTAAAATTATTTGAAAATACACTTCTGGTTTATGTAACCACTCTTTTAAGTATACCTATGTAGTTGTATTACATTATTGACTAAACGGCCGAATATTTACTATCGGTACACTCCGCCCCGAGTATGTTGTATAGAATCATAAAAATTAAATTATATAAAAAAATATCTAATATAATATTCCTGATGACAACTGTAACATTCTTGTCTAAACATTAAATGTTAATAAGTTTTTTCATTAAGAGAATTGGCTTTTATATCTATTGCGCTGTAAACTATAATCCCGTGATTATTTTCTAATATGCAACTCACGTAATCATTTCATTAGTTATGTTAACCACCCGGAACAATCTATGGTTATTAGTTCAGTGTTTACTATTAATATTGCAATATCACGGGGCTAATCCTGGTATTGTGCGACTAATTATATTCTAATATGTTTCGTTTTGTCCTTAATTAATAGTGTAATAAGCATTATCTGTGGTAAACAATATTCACGGATCGGTAACTAATATTTTTTAGGTTACGCTTATGGGTAGTTTTAAAATAAATGTATTTTTTTTTTTTTTTTTTTTTTTTTAACCCTAGGCTCCTGGGGTCCCAGTGCACATAAGCTTTTTAAAGCACTGTCTAAAAAGCTTATGGAATTGACCCAGGACCCTAGAGCAGGGACCTACCTAGCACAGCGGATAGCCATTGCTATCCAACGCGGCAATGCTGTCAGCTTGCTAGGTACTCTGCCAGAGGGGGACGACCTGGCGGCGTTTTTCTATTTATAGAGTAGGTAGGTCTAGAGGTGTTTTAGGTTAGTTTAGCTATTATTTGTTTATTTTATTACTATTTGTATATATTATTATTTTAATTATGTTAATGTTATTATTTTTAATTTGTAAAATTAATTAAGCTAATATTATATAATAACTTAATACCTTTATTAAAATAAAATACTTTTTAAAGTTACAAAAAAGTCGGATTTACCAACATACTTAAGAACCTACATAATTAGTTTACTTACATAAAATACAAAAATATATACCACAGTAAAATCATATAAAATAAAACTACAAAAACTTTAAGATTGGTGCAGATTTTATAACAGCACTTTGTTAAAAATTAGTAATATTTTTACGAGTTAATAAAAGTTCGTAACTTTTTAAATTCTGTAGTGCACTCAGGCTGCGGATATTAAGTGTCCTAACCAGAACAGTCGTGTTGAAGTGGTAGCTTATTTTTTTTACTTTTACATTTAGCGGTGGCAGATTTAGTTTTTAACAAGACCAATTCTCTATATTATGTATTTTTAGTCTTTATTTCTTTGATGTTACTAACTTACTGTTTACTATTTATAGACTCAATTTATATAATATTCATAGACACTCTTATCAACGTAGTAACTTTTTAAAACGGCTTATGGCTTAGCGGTTGAGCGCACTCGAGCTGAAAAGCAGGAGGCTTGGGGGTTCGAGTCCCGCCAATGGAAATTCAGATTAAGGGGGGGCGAACTCGACCATATTATATATAATCAACACTTTTCTCGTAGCATTTCATAGCATCTTCGAATCTGGGCCTTTAGGCAAGTTTGCGCTTTTATCGCTTCTTCTATCTTCTATCGAAAATAAAAATGTATAGGGTTTGACATAAGCTTCGCTAAGTATACGAATGATCCGTCTATAATAAACTCCATTCAAAGATTAACAACACCGATGTAGAGTCTTGATACAAACGCAACACACAGTTCGAAGCAACGACATCTAAAAGCGTAAGCTTTTTACGTACTTTTCGCGAACTGACGGGCCGTTCCAAACGACCAAATAAATGTCTTAGTCTGATTTTCGTCAATTTCTTACGCGTAGCTAGCTTCTAGGTGTTATTATTCTATAACTACATAATAGGTACGTGAAATAATTACGAGCAAGATTGTGGGATTTATAGAATAAACCCAAGATGAAATATTTTAGATTCAACCAGTTATTTCGATAACCGATATTGCTGTTAAATAATGTAGTCCAGTGGTCGAGTCTGCCAAATGCGCTCATATAAATTTTATGCGATGCCAACTTTGTTTAAATGGTGTACTGGAAAACATTTTTATCCTAATGCCCTTTCGTATTCATGGAGGGCAGTACATTTTTATATTTATGTACATTTTAGATTAATATAAATAAATAAGAATCTGCTTACTAGGTATACCTAAAGAAGGTAGGTATACCTAAAGAGTTTTAACTCTTTAAAATCTTCTATAAAATAAACTATTTTTACAATAATAATGAAAGAATAGTCTTTGTAACTGTAAGCCGACGGCAATGATTAACATTTTACAACATTAATAAAAAAAATCTAAATGCAGAATTGTTGCCGTAGTAAAAATATTCATTTTTACTTGCTCTACAATACAGTTATTTCTTGGCCGACTTCTTGACTTTGTGGCCAAAACTTATCCTGTAGTGAGTATCTTAGCCTGAACAGAAAGTTTACAACGTTCCTGGGTCATGGATGTGTATCTTATGCATAATTGTGTATAAAAATTAAAAATCAATCCCAATTTACCTTCGTCACACCATCACGGCTGAATGGCTGAACCGATTGCATCAATACTTTTTGTTGTGTTTGTTATTGTCAGGAGAAGGTTTAAAATTTAGCTTGCGCGAGTTTCGGGTTCCGGGTTTGCGGGTTCCACGTTGCGGGTTCAGCGTTGCGAGTTCCGCGATAGGTGTAATTGAATTTAAGTAAAGTACAATCGTTTATACGCTCAACGAAGTGGACACGGGTCAAATAGTTAAATAATAAAAATCTCAAATATATGGGTAAATTATTTACTTCCCGTCGTCTAAAAATGATATAGTAATACAAAAAATATATCCACAAACGATATTATAACCCTCGTATTTTATAAAAGTCGGTTAAAATGTATCAGGAATAGAAATTACTTGATCAGAAAGTATATTATGTGGACGAAAGCAAATAAAACCAAAAAGCTCGCAGATGAGAGGGTAAGCTCGTAATTCGAGCTCTCCGAGTACGTGCTTTCGAGTTAAATTGAACGTTTCAACTGATTCATTTCTTTAACCAGTAATTGAATAATTTAATTAAGTGACATAAACTACAGAAAATCATATGTACTAAGCACATAATTGGGTATATTTTGCCGGTTTCTTTATGATTTAAATATATAGGTATAATATAGGAATAAGGTTCACAAAGAAGATTAGTATACTAAAATCAATATGAGCAAACTGCGGATTGTTTAAAGCACTTTTGTGAATCTTGCAAAAACACCCATAAAAAATCATACAAGAAAAGATGTTACATGACTGTAATTGCTACGAAGTTTTGTGTATATTGATGTACACTCTTTTTTGTGTTTTTTATAAGTAATGTAGAAAACCCACTACCTGTATACCTGTATAAAAATATTTTTGTTTGTAACTTTGAAGTGCTCGTAATTTTCACATAAAATCATATTTTTTATTTTAACCTAGGTACCTTATGGTGTTGTACCTTATTATTTCTGAATGTATAAAAAGTTAAACTCATACGAACAGAAAGTTGGCAGTGCAATGGTGAATGGTTCTTGTCATATTGTTAAACTAGGTCGGTTACCAAAGTAGATTAGCTAATTTAATATAGTAATACACAAACAACTTGCACCTTTGCCCACTTTAAATTAGTTATATAACAATAAAATACACGACCGGATTCGACTATGTCATCATCAGGTGTAGTTAGATTTATATTTTTAAATTGTTTAAAAACATTGTACATAATTTTTTAGAGTTGCCAGTAGTTATTTAATTAGGATTTTATATTAGTTGCAATTATAAAAACAAATATGCAGACTTTACCAGTAGAGGCATAATACCCATATTATGATATAAGGATGGATTAATTTCTGCCGCCAACCCCGTAGACGAGGGAAAGGGAGGGAAAAAAAACACACGAGGCATTTTATTTTAAACTTTGTATATAACGTTATTGAACTTGGAGGATTATTTTTATGACGAGAAAGGGATATCTCTCCTAGCGGAGTGTGTTCATATCGTACAAGAATTCGATAAAAACAAATTTCGACAAACATTTGCAAACTACAAGTTTAGTATAGCCTCCTTAGTCACCTTACCTAAAATAGGTACTAAAGTAATTTTCAAACAAACAAAACAAAAAACATTCGCGTCTCTAATATGGAAACATTAGAATAAAAATACCAATTTATCAAACCACTATCCTCTAGTAAATATAATAAAGACATATTTTTTTTGGATTTTTCAATAGATCAGTATTGAGAGAAAAAAGGTATTCAAAGTACTCCAATTTTCAGCTTATCGCACGCACGCAGCCTTAATAAAGTAATTAAAATGCTAAACTTAGTGTAAAGCAAATTATATTTGACAAACTCGAGCGCCTCAGACGTTTAATAAGGTGGCTTGCGCCGTACAATAACTAATTTACCTGCAAGCAAATGAAGGTGCATTTTAAATTGTCGTCATAAATTACAGGCTTTGTTTATAATAAAGAAAGTTAATTACAGTGCATGGTGTACTATAATACAATATTAATTATATTAATGTGTTAAGCAATTCTGAGTAGAGTTAATAATAAGAGATTGTGCGAACGGAGACGTATGACACTTGGCACAGTCTTTGCACAAACATACGTTTTTTAAAGCGTATTTTTTTATACCAAATATAATAAAAATAACAACAACACAAATTACTTTAAACTACTTAGACTAGCATGCGTTTGGTGCAATTTTATTACCTTCCATGTTCATGTTCATTAATTTGTCATATCATTTAAGTAATAAGCTAATATATTATGCGATACATTTTGTTGAAAACGTTTCGGTTGAAAGCTGAAATGAAATAAAACTAAGTCTACACAGTTTAATAGTGTTACAATAAAAAAGCGCCCGTGAGAACTAGGGCTTAATGTCATATTAGATTTTTTGTAATTTGGGTACTAAATTTTTGTTTGTACCTTATGTCGATAAGTTATTAGGAAAATTGGGAAGTGGCAGTATTTCTTCCCATAAAAATATGCGTTTTCTATGTGTCTATCTCTTACTTTAGCCAGCTAAAGTCTATCTCTTACTTTACCTGACTAAAGTAAGAGATAGAGTTCGCGGCTGGCTGCGAACGCGTCTCATGTCACGAAAATCATTATTGAGTGTTCTAATTTCAGTAAAGCGTATAAGGACTTGCTCCATTTGAAATTTCCAATCTCCAACTTTGAAATTATACTTTACCTACCCGGCAAAGTTCTTTGATTTCATTACGAGATGAATTCAAACTTTGCCTTAATAACGACATTTAAACTCATACGCCCTTATCAATAAATAGAGAGTCAACCAACTTTGAAATTAGAAACGAGACACTATTATGAAGATATGAAATTAATTGGGAAATTATTTAATTTGCAGATTTTTATTAAAACAATAAAACAATCTCAGTATTGTAGATGTTAGATATTGATCAGTATGTTAGTGTATAATACGCTATTATTATTAACATTCCGTTGCAAGATATTATTATAATATTTATGAAGCATATATTGAAACATCATTTGCATCGTTTCTAGGAGAAATTTTAAATTCAGATATTGATTGTGTCTAAAAAAAGACAACCTTAAACTTAATATAAACTGAAGCAAAATATATCGATGCCATTGCGAACCGATTTGAAATTCATATTTTATGGCAAGACTCTGCAATCTGTAATAACCGACAATGTATCTATCAATATTCTATGTTTAATGGTAAGTTTCAGGATGTTTTTTGTGGGCCGATTGTTCCACTATACAATTATGCGTAACACTATTGAAATCAGTATATAGTTTTATTTTTCACCTACAAGAAGTATGCTGTGAATGGTCACCCTTAATCTGTATATTGTTGATGAGAATTTTTTTAAATTCTTCGTCCTTAAACTATGTTAAATTGAAGCTTGGAAGGAGTGGTATAATCAAAGCCTAAAGCAGCTACGAGAATAACTTATAGTTGTTTTTATCTTCCCTATGAGTACTTATAAGTACTTTTTTTTACTTTTTAATAACTATTCCATTCGCTCAAATCTGGGACCTGATTCAAGATGGCATCGCTATTATTACTTACGAAGTTCGAAAACAAAATGTATGGGATTTGACATAAGCTTCACTAAGTGACATTCGAATTCGCTTGTCACTTAGCGAACCTTATGTCAAATCCCATTCATTTTGTTTTCGAACTTCGTAAGTAATAATAGCGATGCCATCTTGAATCAGGTCCCAGATTTGAGCGAAAACAAAATGTATGGGATTTGACATAAGCTTCACTAAGTGACATTCGAATTCGCTTGTCACTTAGCGAACCTTATGTCAAATCCCATTCATTTTGTTTTCGAACTTCGTAAGTAATAATAGCGATGCCATCTTGAATCAGGTCCCAGATTTGAGCGAAAACAAAATGTATGGGATTTGACATAAGCTTCACTAAGTGACATTCGAATTCGCTTGTCACTTAGCGAACCTTATGTCAAATCCCATTCATTTTGTTTTCGAACTTCGTAAGTAATAATAGCGATGCCATCTTGAATCAGGTCCCAGATTTGAGCGAAAACAAAATGTATGGGATTTGACATAAGCTTCACTAAGTGACATTCGAATTCGCTTGTCACTTAGCGAACCTTATGTCAAATCCCATTCATTTTGTTTTCGAACTTCGTAAGTAATAATAGCGATGCCATCTTGAATCAGGTCCCAGATTTGAGCGAAAACAAAATGTATGGGATTTGACATAAGCTTCACTAAGTGACATTCGAATTCGCTTGTCACTTAGCAAACCTTATGTCAAATCCCATACATTTTGTTTTCGAACTTCGTGAGTAAATGGTGTATTGAATCAGTGCCCAGTTATTATAACATTTATTCCACTCTAAAGTGTGATAAATTTGATGTTCAAAATAGCTGACTTGAAAGCGTCGACTACTTCTTTACTTAATTTAAGGAATTATATTATTAATTTAAGAAGACTTTACTTAATTTAAGGAAATGTAAAGAAATCGTTAGGGTTTAGCCGTTTAGATCAAGTACTGTATGGAGGATGGTCAAGAATTTCTACTTTTTCCTGCAGGCTTACTCCCGACACAACCGAGAATCGAATCAGTTCGATCTCAACGGATTTTGGTATTTTATTTGATGGATTGCTTTGAAACTAACCAGGATAATGAAAATCGTTACCATATCAATCGACTGAGAATCAAAATAAACAAACGTCAATTTATTAGGCAGTATTCGGGATGATCGAATCTGAATCAAAATCGAATTAGTTTGGAGAGTAAGGCCCCAGCTTCAAATACTCAATCGTTTAACGAGCGCTGTCTGATCTTGCGTTGTCCTGGTGCAGAACGATGCGTCGCTTTGTGCTTCATAAAAAAAAAGAAAAAAAAACATTGTAATATTACCCTTCATGTCTCAACTAACTTTAAATTTATTATATTATAGTTCTTGCGTCCCGTCGTGGGTGCAAATTTACTGAATAATTCAAAACATTGTTTTACGCGAAAACTTGAGCTGAGATACTCCATTAAGGTTTATGGGACCTCGTCTATGGAGATAGCATGTTAATTGCGTAACCTGACATAAAACAGCTTAAGATGAACCTCGTTAGATTAAATCTCCTTATAAACAAGTATCTACTTTGGTTTCATTAATTTAATCAATTGCGTTTTACTCGTTACCTAGATATATAACTTAATTATGCAAATCGTGTTTTTGAAACATATTTCTGTCTTTCCAGTTCAGCATATGTAAGCCAATCAGGATTTTTTTAAAGCTCCGTAAAGTAACGTTAACGTATAAAAATTGTATGAAAAACATGAAAGCGTTAATACAATTGACAATCGACTGCTTTACTATAAAGAACTTTCAAATGTTTGAAACTCAAGCTACTGGTGATGACTAAATAGTCATCACCAGTAGCTTGAGTTTCTGCGAAATCGCAGACACTACATAATAATAAACGACCTCTGTGGCTCAGTAGTTAAGCGCGTCCGTGCTTAAGGACATAGCTGCATAGCAACAAAAAGGTTTTCTGTGTTCCTCGCTCATTTAATATAAAGTATTAAATATTGAAGAACTTAGCACGTGACGATTGTGGTGTGAAAGTCTAAATCTAATAATAATATAAAACAAAAAAAAAATAGACATAAGTATCCACTATAACAAAATTCTAAGATCCGCCTAGCTTTATTTTTCAAAGTAGCTCTGAGTTGAATTTCTAGTATATTTTTAAGTCGAGCGGTTCAGAGGATTTCTGAGCAAAATCTTTATTGCAATTTAGGCTTTGTATTATTTTCCACCTCACTTTAAAGTCCTGAGTCCAGTACTCTACTAGCCTCCGTCTATTGTTGAAAATATAGTGTACATTCGCATCTCGTCGAGAGCAAACTTATTGAAGTAAGAAATATAATTCTAGCAATAAATATTATGTTTACTGCAAATAGAGTTTTTTTATATACAAAACGTCCATAGATTTTATATTATTATATTAAAATATTGTTGCTCAATTTTGGTTTATTTTACATTCAACGGGTAAATTCTACAGAGGCAATAAAAAAAATATTTCGTAGAATTTAAATATTTATTGCGTTCCATAATTACCAAATTGTTCATGTCTGGATCTCAGTTGTTTGGGACTTCGGTTCTCCCAATCTGTAAGAGAGGGAGGGTGATAATTGAATTAGCCTGTCTTTGTCATACCACGTGTCGTACAGTCGCTGCCTCCATGTGAATATATTTTTTGGCATAATTTTCATTCGGATTCGTAGACAACATCGTAGAGACACGACTGTACCATGCGACCTTCGTAACCCGCAACAAACTGACTCAAGAAACTAAATTTTACTATGTTTTTGTTGTCCCACCATTTGTCATGTTTACCAGCTTTTACATAATCATATTTTTATATCTGTCACTCATCAGTGATATCTGAATTTCCGATGTAAAAATATGTCTAGATATTACTGCCAGTCTAAGTAGTTATTTAATAGTCTACAAACTTAAGTCATTATAGAAAAGTCTTTGAAACAAAGCTCGGTTAATAAAATTAAATAC
Source organism: Celastrina argiolus (assembly GCA_905187575.2). Classification (NCBI taxonomy): domain Eukaryota; kingdom Metazoa; phylum Arthropoda; class Insecta; order Lepidoptera; family Lycaenidae; genus Celastrina; species Celastrina argiolus. The sequence continues at coordinate 10,792,563 of LR994584.1, forward strand.
GTTTTTCATTGCAGGAAAATTCCAGGGTGTAAGAAAACTCTCTTCAATATGCCTCCTAAGTAAGCTCATTCTTTCTTAATAAGCAATTTTTGTTTTGCCTTTCTTCCTAATTATTTTTTAAATAATTTCTTAATATGCTTTCAGTGTTTTTGTCTAAACAGCAAAAATTAACTCGGAGTAAATGACTTTTTGTAAGCTAATTTAACGCATATTATGAAACTTGCTACATAAATACAATAATGTAAAACGCCGTGGTCTATTGCTTCAAAGCTAGGCTCTGGACTCGGAGGTCGTGGGTTCGATTCCCGCGTTGGAACAAAAACAATAAGTTATCAGGTTGGTTAGACCAGTATGGGCTAATCATCCGATTGTCTGACACGAAAGATGAAGGGATGTATGTGTCGGATGGCATCTAAAAACTAATAAGTCGGTCCTGCGCCTGTTCTCTCGCCAGTCGTGTCGGGTAACCGTCCCACTAGGCTAGGAGAGTGAACCAAGATACAGTATTTCTGTGTATGTGCACATACTTAGGCACACACCTTTGCAAAATAGCTCCTGCGGTCTGGTTTCATTGAGAAACCGGCCACCGCCACCAGAACTGTTCTGGGAGCGTATGAGTGTAAAGATTGTTTTAATTTTGCAAAGCTTTTGTCTACTGGATATTGTGTATGTACTAATGTATATCAAATGCAGCTTTTACTGTAAGCTTCTGTAGTCGCTTTGTGTATTTTGGTGTACTTAACAACTTTATTGCAGCGTAAAATAAATTATGTATATGTCAATAAATATTAACGGCATAAAATTACAATACGTACTTCGAAAATTACATATTAATATAAAAACTAGTTGTGGCACATTATTATCTAAACTTTAAACTAAATATATAATACAAAATACTATAAGTAAGAAACTAAATCTTAATTGGAGGCCGCTGGTAAAAAGTACCTAAAAGGCAGTCAGTGAAACGTGGGTCGAGGTAAGCGCCAGCCCGGGGGTCATTCGTCTTGTCCACAAGTCTTTAAAGCTTCCTCTACACAACTCGCGAATTTCCTCGGCGAATTATTCGTGTTAATTTGGCAACAGTCCGACGTACGACACTACACTACTCGCGGAGTTCCTCAGCGAAGTACTCGAAATACTTTGGCAACAGTTCGAAGTGCTACTGTGTGCTAGTACACTACACTACTCGTGCAACTTCGGGCCCTTTGACTCGGTACCAAATACCGACAACAAATGGAAGTCACCCGAGGCGAAATAAAGTATGACGAGGTAAGCCGAAGTGCATCTCTACACTATCCTATTCGTCTAACTTCGTTGAACTTCGCGAGTAGTGTGGAGCCGGGGTTAGATAGGTTAAAGGAGGTTAGCACTGGAACGCCACGCAGTGTATCATTATTTTTATTATTTAAAGTATTATAATCATTATTTTATTAGTAGTTGAAATGCACCAGTTATATACTTTTACTATTTCGCTCAACAATACACTAAATAACGTGTCCCTTACAAAAAGAAGGCTTAACTCTGCCCGCGTGGTGTATGCCAATAGAGCTACACTTGTTTAATAACGAGCTGAAACAAAAGTTTTAAAACATTTCAATGTTGATTTAGTGATTTGAAATCGATAATTATGTCACTTCAAATTAAAAAAAAAACTTAATTGAAACACTTGCAGTATTTCAAGCAAACTAAATTAAATAACAGCTCACATTTCAAGTGAGCTGATATTTGAAGAAACGGAATTCTTGTGCTGACACGATATCAAGTGTATTGTTGATCAAAGTTCTCTAACTAGTAAGAAAGTGGTTTTCAGTAGATATTTTAGGAGATTCAGTTCATGATCATATAACATACTAGCTGAACTGTACCCACTTCGTTGAGCATGGAAACCTACATGGTTTCCTTCCCGGGACTTCCACGAATATTTCGAGACCAAAAATAGCCGAATCAGTTCAGCTGATCTCGAGTTTTAGCGAGACTAACGAACAGCAATAGATTTTTATATAGCCTATGTTATTATGAAAAAAGAATTATTAAAATCGGTCCGGTACTTTTTGAGTTAAGTCGTTACATACAAAAATACAAATCTTTCCTCTTTATAATATTAGTGTAGATATATTATCAGTAGTATGAGCGCAAATTAGAAAAAAATTTCACCTAACTAGGTGTTCCATAAGTAGGTAATTCAACGACTACGCTAAATGACTAAATGATGTTCAGTCAAGGCGTTGGACGTTACAATAAACAACTTGACGAGTTGTCCTTTTAGTCTTTCAATTTAATGTCGTCATTCGATAAAAACACTAGTCACTCAATGAAATGACGATTTCAATGAGCGGTTTTTATTTTGACAGGTCTTCAAGTTTAAGAAAAATGCTGATAGATGGCATTAAACCTAAGTAATATGTCAATTCCTGTGTAAAATGTCAATTTCCGCTTTGTTTTTTGTTTGTTTACCTTTCAACTTTCTTTCTTTCACTTGCAATAGTTTATTATTTATTAATTGTGCCCAGAGAACTAGAAGATGATGATAGAAGATGGATAGAGGATATCAAACATAATATAAAAACAGGATTAACTATAATAAAAATTCCTTGATAATATGTTCAACTCACTTTACGCCAGCAGATTTCATCTCTCCGTCATCACATTTGGCAAGAGCCCCAAGAGGTAAAATATTTATCTTAGCGTGCAATAAGAAATAATAATAAAGTTTATTGACATTAGACTTAAATTAGTTACATTTTTTTAATTTTTTAACCTAATAATTATTTGTTTGAAAAATCAAAGATATTGAAGCCAGCGAGCTATAATGTATGTAGGTTTCCTCGGAAGTGTAGGAGATCACTAAGAAAGGAATTTGAAAGGATTATTTTTGTGTATGAAACAGTATACCTACAGCGACTTAACCACTTTATGAATAATTTCACTACCTGAAAATGGATAATAGCTATAATCTGGCAACCCTATTAACCACCCAACAAAGATCACAGATTTTTTTGACATATTACATTATAATGCAAGCGCCATCTAACGATATTCTCTGTACATAAAAGTGACACTTCGAAAACCCCTCATTAGATGACTGCGACATATGTACAGTTCACTACTCCTCCACATAAAGTGCAACCGTGCCAAGTTTCATACCTCTTTCTATAATTATTATCGTAAACAAATATATTGCTTTCCTATTATAATATCGACTATAAAAACTCCCACTTTAAACAATCGTCTACAACAGAAACTAATAACCTAGAAGCTATTAAGAGAAACGATACACATATTATTAGTTTCTTCTTTTTAATAATAAGTTAGCTAAGCTGTACTTGACCTAATTAACGTTACTTTGATAGCGAGGCGCTAATTATATAAGGAGCTTAACTTTTACGATATATTTATGGCAGATGTTTTCACGTATGGATAAAATGGATCAATATAATTTCCGTATCAGCTTAATGTTTTGGTTTCATATTGTATCCACTATATTTAGTTATAAAAATTGTAATAATTTAATTTTAACAAGCGCTCACAAGTCTTCCAAGTTATCTTGTCAATGATTTTGATATTGTATGTACCCTACAAATTTTTATGCAAATATATTTTTTTAAGTTTAATGACTTTATTAATGTGACATAATAGGCGTTTGAAAATTAGTAATCAAGTAGAATATGAAATATTATTCAAGAACAAGGAACTATTCTAATCAATCGAAGTTATTCCCGACTACCGTGAATATGAAGTAATGAAGGGATAAATTTTGGTTGTGTGTATATGTATGCTGTAGTGCCTAAACTTCTGATCTGATTTTAATGAAAGAAGTGTCAACTAGGTTCGTAATAATAGCCCCGAGGCGTAGTCAGGCTTAATTTTTTTATAAAAAATGTGGTTATTTATTATTAAGGATGAGGGAAGCTTAGGTTATAAATTATTATTATCATTAATGAATAGTTTTATTATCATTAATGAATATTTGAGTTGTTATAACCGGTTTCCATGATGCATCTCTGCTTATCGATTTTGTTAAAATACACGCACATTATTCAGATCTGTCTTCTATAAACTTTTTTATTAGATTTGATGTCAGCCCAAAGGACTTTTCAACGAGAAAGTTTTAACAAAGGCGAACTCGATATGAAGTGTCCTTTTTATTTCGATAATTATTCTTTTGCCGACTGCCCAAGCTACTTTAAAAGTATAAGATATACTAAAAATATCAAAGCCAAGTCGCTGGTATGTAAAAAACTATTGCACTTGCCAGAGGAATTTGAAATACAATCTTATGAAATTGGCATAGTTTCTTTTACAAAACTTTTGCCAAATAATATCGTTTCCCGATGAAAGTAGCGGAAACTTTTTTACATTGGCTACTGTTTTGTGCTGGAAGATAACGAGATCAAGAGGAGAGTTAGTTAGTAAAACTGGTCGTACTAGCATATTATACATTGGATTAGAAAGGTAAAGGAAATAAATAAGATAAACTAATTAGTTATTATTACATTTTACATAATCAGAGACAAATGGAACAAGAAAAATGGTTTTAAGCCCCCGACGAAAACAGGGGGTGTTATAAGTTTGAGACGTAATATATGTATGTCTCGTTTTGTGCTTTTTTTTGTATAAAGCTGACATCAGTTTGCTCAATTCGGAGGTGACTTAAAAGATATTTTACAGTTTTATATTTTCATTACATTATCCCATCGATGTACTCAACGCGTCCATAATATTTTTATATTTTATGCTAATATTTTTAGCGTTTAAAGTAGATTTCAAATAAGCACATAAAAATAAGCTGTAAATTAGTGGAGGTAGAGATCGGAAAATACAGTGTAGTCGACGACCTCTGTATTGTATACATATGTAGTGGTTGAGCGCGTTGGTGTTTGAGGTCGCGAGTTCGAATTCCGCCGAAGGAACAAAAAGTTTTCAGTGTTCCTGGGTCATGGATGTGTATTAATACAATTAAACCTTAAATATGTGTGTAGTATAAAATCATTAAATTTATTTCTGTTGTCTGGTACCTGTAACACGTCATGTACTTCGGATACTTATCACGAGATCAATTACGTCGTGTAAAGGGTCCATAGATATTTAATTTTAATTAAATTGAAAAGTATTTAAATAATAATTATTTCAAAGACGAAAATACCTACGGCTACATCAAAACTTGTGATCTACGAGAATACGTGATGTAGCTTACTTTAAATGAACGAGTTTAATGAAAAACCAAGAAGCCTTCAGGGAAACTGACAGGTGAAGTCTACGAGAATTACTTGAAGATGCAAATTACACGAGCATGAAGCCACATTAAGGGTGCCTCGAGCGATAATCATAACCGATTTGCAATAGTGTATCACGCTCGTCATACAAATAGTCGGTTACAAAACCGGGCATATTTCTATGGTGGAACAATCTACGGCAATATAAATTTTGTTTTATATAACTTGCGGGCTTTGGTGTCTCATGGATATATAATTCTACCTATTTTAGCAATTATTTAGTGCGCAATGAACAAATTCTGTGCCATATTAATTTATATGATGTGCCTAAACAAAAAATGTTCTACGCGTCCATCTCTTCACACTATATGTGGCTTGATATATGAACCATGAGACACCCTGTAGATCACTTTGTATTGGAATGGAATATACATATCCAACGAAAAAATAATGTATCTAGTATCTACACTTATATAATTTAATAATATTATAAAGAGGAAAGATTTGTATTTTTGTATGTAACGACTTAACTCAAAAAGTACTGGACCGATTTTAATAATTCTTTTTTCATTAGAAAGCCACATTACCGCCACAAGCCACATTCGTTAGTCTCGCTAAAACTCGAGATAAGCTGAACTGATTCGGCTATTTTTGGTCTTGAAATATTCGTGGAAATCCCGGGAAGGGTTACACGGTTTCCATGCTCAACGAAGTGGGCACGGGTTAGCTATTTTATAAAAAAAGTGTAGTCTTTAAAATTACGAACAATTTTACCCCCAATACAATAAGTAGAAGTACCAAAATTTGGGAAACAATTATGTTTAATGAAATTCCTCAAATTTTCTGAGCGTTCTTTAAAGGCATTGTTAACGATGTGGTCGATGGTACACAATGTAAGGGACTTAATTAAATTTGGCAAAGGGCAGGCTCGCCAATATGAAGCAAAGAAATTATAATGAGCTTAAGGTTGCCCACCCACGGCACACTTTTTGTCGGACCGACAATCGGGCCGAATTTTATTCATATCATGGCCGACTTTTCGTATGACGTATACCTTGCAACTTGCACTATCGCAATCAGTATGTTCTATTTTTCGCCTACAAAAAATCGGCTTTGTATGTAGGGTTTATTTCACCGATTTCAATTACAATGTTTTGACTATTTTTAAACGACTTCCAAAAAAGGAGGAGGTTTCTCAATTCGACCGTATATATATGTTTTTATTCAACAGACTTAAAAATATATATTAACCGGAAAAATATTTTTTTGTTTGTTCAAACACTATAGTCTATACACTATATTACATTATCACTATATTATAGTATCGGGACTCGGGAACCGTATAAAATCTAAAAATGGCATTTTCTGTGTCGACATAGTTTTAGGGGACCATCAAGTTTTATTATAAAAATACACTGCCTGCCAGTCGATATTAGAATATTGTTAACAAAAGCCAAATGGAAGGGTAATGATTTTCGTAGTGTATGTATATTTGTACCACCATAACGCCTAAACTAAGTATCTAATTTGAATAAATCTATTTAAAAAAAAATTGCATGATTACGTAATTTGTAGAGTAACAAACATACTCTCACTCACAAACTTTTGCCTTCATAATCGCATGCGATTGATAGATGTTTTTTTACACATTGGGTAACATTATTGTAGTTTAAGTAGGTAGCTCTATTGTTTCTTGCAATTAAATAGCCTATATTAAGTAGTGATAAAGTAGCATTCAAATGGTGATAGAATTTTTAAAATCGGTCCTGTACGTTTTGAGCCAACTCGTTACAAACATACTTACATACAAACTGTTATATCTGTTCATAATATTAAGATCCTGTTGTGATGCTACAACCTTTGGTTAGGGTCCATTCACACGTCCAATAATACACTTGGGTTACTCTATTACTTTTATTGAGTAATACGTAGGTACTATATTGTGATATATCTTAAAACTAGGTACAATGGTCCTACTATTATAACATCTCTGGGACGACTAATATTATACAGCCTGACTGGTGAGACATTTGCAATACTTACGGAGAGTACTCGGTACTCAATTCCCATTATAAATATTATGTAATAAAATTAGGTACTTCATTTTTTACCAAATTTTCCTTTAAATAAATGAATCATGGGTACTATGAAAATAGCTAGGCAAGTAGGCATACCTATGTAGCCGGCGCGGCACGGGGCGGCGGCGTGCGACATCAACGTAGGTAGTACGGGCGCGTACCTACGCACGGTATCCATGCGTTGGGTAAATAATTATTCAAGTTTAAGCTACATTTACTCAGTGATTAGTTGATATATATTTTTTTTATTTTCATCTCATATAGCAGCCAAATATCACGTCCTCAAGTATTGCTCATGTCTCACCAGTCACACTATCTTAAGCTTCAGTGTCAAACGTCATGTTGACATTACATTGTTTTAAACCTATACCTAACGGTACATACTATTATGTAACAGATCCTAGATTAAGATACTAGATCCCTCAGTTCTCTTAGGAATAACTTGCATGCTTACTAAAGAACTAAAGAAAACATCGACCGTACGTAACACAGGGGAAAGGAAAAGGCAATAAAAATCTCTAACGACCTTAACAACCCATTTTCGTGTAATTTCTTACAGGAAAGCTACAGGAAATGATCCCGGACCGAACTAGTCTGACGTATCAAAATCCGATTCCATATTAATGTCTATTTACCCGACTACGCCAGTAAGAAGGTTTTTTGAGAGTTTATTATTATTAGCCTAAACTGTCCTACTGCTGGACAAAGGCCTCCCCAGTGACCTCCAGGTATTTCTTTCCCGCTTCACCGCAGGCCAGCGTGGGTGGTATGTGTCCACCTCGTCGCACCATCTTGTTCTGGGCCGGCCTCAGAGACGTCGTCCATCCTCTGGTGCATATTTTTGCCCAGCCCTCGAAGTGCATGCGACTTATATTGTGTCCTGCCCAGCTTTTGAATGTATAATTGTTTAGCACGCTCTACAGAGCAAATGTTTATTGTAAAAGTTACACGGGGTATATTAAAATATTTTAAAACTAGCTGGCCCGTGCCCACTTCGTTGAGCATAAAAACCGTTTAAACTTTACACGGACTTTCACGAATATTTCAAGATTAAAAATAGCCGAATCGGTTCAGCCGTTCTCGAGTTTTAGCCAGACTAACGAACAACGATTCATTTTCATATATAAGAAGAAGAAAAAGGTAGAAGATAAAAAGGCGGATTTGGCGCCAAATTTAAAATGTTTGTCAGTATAGCAAAAATCACACAATCGATAAATCCAGTTCTGAGGTAAAAAAAACTAATAAACCCGACGTATATTGATATTCCTCTCAAGTTAAAATCCATCAAACCGTTCAACTTGCAGAGCATGCCAAACAATAAAACATAGCAAAACATTTATACTAAACACATAAAGTACTAAAAATATACAGAAAAATTGAGAACCGAGGAGGTCCTCAATTTTACTGTATATTTCTGAATGCAGACAAAATTTTTATTGCATGTGAATTATTGCTGTAAGCCACAAACAACTCAGCATATTACTAATTGATCAGAAGGTTGCAAATGAATGGGCGATTACTCAGCGGGTGTCAGTCGTTTCACGCGCGATGTGCTGACGACTGTCGTATGTTGTCTCTCTCACCCTCATATTCTAAATAATATTTACAGACAGAGAGTATTGTTTTAAGTAACCATGTAAGCCTTTATATACCACCATCTTTTTTACTTACATATCTTTACATGTACAGACATTACCCCTCTACAGTTTTTATTACTATCTTATAGTTTAGTATAGTACTATGTATCTTACCATATTATGTTAAGATAGTACTATGGCTAGGTATAACAAAATAAGTAATCTAAACAAATAATAAAACTGTAGAGGTAATATCTGTACATGTAAAGATATGTAAGTAAAAATGATAATGATATATAAAGGCTTACATGGTTACTTAAAACATTACTGTCTGTCTGTAGCTTGTTATCATACCACACCAAAACCAATAGATGGAATGGAATCAAATTAAATTTAGCAGGTAGCTCTGAGCATCGGAATAGTGACATTATCATAAACTGACCTTAAGTCGTTATTCTAATAATACACGTTTATGTAAACATTATTTAAAGAGATCGACATTAATAATGGACGCTTCGCACCACATCAATCTAGCTCTGTACGAAGTATCCGAAAAACTTGTGTTTCAGGTACTAGACAACGGAAATATATTTAATACTTTCGACCTAAACACATTGAAGATTTTACTTTATTGATAACCAAAGGGCATTGTCCATTTCTGGCCATCCGTGAACACGACGTTATAAACAAACTGACTTAATGGATATTTTAATACACATCTTTGACCCTGGAACACATAAAACTTAACATAATGGAATAGTCGGGATTCTACGTTTTTATATCTCTCCAACACCAAACTCTATAATACTATTATTGTATGCAGTATTATTAGTATGCAGTGTGCTAGTATTTATGATGTGATCAGGACCCCATCAAAGAATTACCATAATCACAAATTTATATAACAGAGACACGACCTAGTACTAGAAAATGGTATCAACCTAATACTGGCAATTCGACTGGCAAAGGGTAAAGTCCTTAGAAATTCCGGAAACCGCCATCTAGCGCCACTATTGGAAAATACTAATTACTAAATTCGTTTCATATCTTCTTCTTAATTAAGGAGTTGAATTTAGCTTAATGTGGTGTTATGCTTAAAAAATGTGCTTATCTTTATTTTAATGTCAATATTTGTACTTAATTCGGCATATTTACATTTTACAAACGTTAAAAGTAATGACATCTATTGTATTTTTTTTTGTATTAAAGATAGATTGTATGGGATGGTCGGCCATGCCATAGTTTAACATTGGGTGCTACGTTTCAATGCCATACATATTGTAACTTGTCAACTTCCTCACGTTGAGAAGTGACAAAAACTCGCATACAACACACTCAAATAGCAGAATCGACCGTCAGTGATCGATAAAAATCTAATAATCGTTTACTAATGACAGATTTAGAATTTTCCACTTCAATTCTTATAAAAGCCTCTAAATTTCACGATTCTTTGAACCGGAGCCATCACAACCCGAGTAAATATTGAACGGATATATTTCTTTTATATTTTGAAATGTTACTAGCGAACCTAAAAGCTTGGCAAACTCCGAAAGACCAGCGCTCGTGTAAATATATTTTATGCGTATCCATTCAAGTGCTTTCAGGCTGCCTGCGGGGATAGCAATGGACATTTATTTGAAGTAAAAGTAAATATATAGATATGGCCGAATACTGAAATTATAGTTTAATTAAGTGACGCTCTAATCACATGACGTTGTCCTTGTCATTACGCCACTTACAGTGAATATGCCAATATGAATTTGTTTAATAACTAATTATTGAGACAACATTTTTAAAACATTTCAAAGTATATTTGGTGATTAAAAGTCTTTTAAAAACCTTGTCTATCTTGTCTAATTGAGATAAAAAAAAAATCTTTATTATTTATTTTTTTATGAAAATAAATGTACTTTCATTTGTTTGCATAAAAAGAAAAGTTAAAGCTACGAAGTAACTATTAGTTCACAAAATGAAGCTAAAACTAAAATAAAATAGGGAGACTTATCTACAAAATAAGAAAAATACATGCTTATAAATTATGCTTACCAATTATTTATGCTACGAAGTTGAATCATCACAATTTAAGCACCACACGGCACAATTTATCGTACAGGTGTTGCATAGTTGTTGCAAACTATACGGTTCAGCTAACGATGTTAAAGCGTTAGCATTCCAACATTTTGGAACTTTATCACACCAATTCCCGCTACAAATGACAACGTGAAAACTACAGAGCTCGATCACAGTACACATATTATCCTTTTTGGTATAGTTGTTCAGACCTTCGCTTTCGACCAGGTCGTCAGTTCGATTCCCGCGTGGGAACAACAAAAAATTTTGTTTTCAAGTTGGGTTAGAACAATGCAGGCTGATCACCTAATTGTCTGACAAGAGAGATGATCCATGCGTCGCCCTCGATCTCCCGCCAGTCGTGTCGGTTATCCGTCCCACGTCAGGAGAGTGAAGGATGAGAGAGTGCTTCTATGTATTGCGCACACACTTGGCCATTATAAAATAAGTCCTGTGTAGCTGGCCTGGTTTCAATGAAACCGGCCACCGTAACCGAAATTAATGTGGGAGGCATTATTATTTATCTACAGTTCTACACCAACAAATATTGACTTATAGAGATTGTTTGGTAGCAATTAGTAGACTACGTAATCTATACTAATATTATAAAGAGGTAATGTTTGATTGTTTGTTTGTTTGTTTGTTTGTTTGTTTGTTTGTTTGAATGGAATAGGCTCTGAAACCACTGAACCAATATGAAAAATTCTTTCACCGTTGGAAAGCTACATTCCTAGCGCTGAACATAGGCTATATTATATGTTTTAAAAAAGTAGGGTTCCTTACTAAAACCCCAAAAATGTAGCCCAAAGTGTAAAAAAACGACCTCCAAAATTTCTTACATCGTGTGCGCTTCGACAACGGCTTGACTAATTTCGCAAATTTTTTTACGGTATGTTCGTTATTGTTACGAAAAGGTTATTATGAAAGAAAATGTTGAAAAAAATAAGCAGAAAATTAGAAAAAAGAAGAAAATACGTGATGGTCACGCGGGGTTTGAACCTGGGCTCGATCGATTCACGTCGTTGGCAGTTTATATGACACGGCTGTCATGGCAACATCATTATTTACAAATGGAAAATAAAAATTATGAAATGCTATAAATACCGTTTTTATATCAGCTTAAACTATTTGGATTAATAAAATTATTAGGATTAACAAAAACATGAATCCAAATAGTTTAAGCTGATATAAATACGGTATGTATAGCATTTCCTAATTTTTGTTTTCCATTTATAAACAACGTGGTTACCATGGCGACCTTTAGACGTTATAGACGTTTGGCTGCGTTTCCATTGACGCGGGGCGAGGCGGACAGGAGCTTGCGGTACCCGAATTGACCAATCACTATGCTCGAAATCTCTGCTCCACTTCGCTTGGAAACTCTAAGTTCCTATGCGCCCCGCTCCGCGTCAGTGAAAACGCCAAGATTGGGGAAGTTTTCCAAATCTATACATCTATACAAATAAATAAAATTGAAGTGTCAGTTTGTAACTTTCAATTAGCAACGTCTTTTTGAATGCATATGACATTTTAAACGATATCTTCTGCTTTTTTTTGCATTGGCAACGATATTTACTGAAAACGAAAATGTAATTAAAAAAAAATGTCTGTCAGCGTGTCTCTTTGCTCCGGCTAATCTCTGGAACGGCTGGACCGATTTTAACGAGACTTTCACTGGTAGATAGCTAAAGTTATAAGGATTCATTTAGGCTACTTTTAATCATCATCATCGTCGTCATCTAACTAATGTTCACCGAATTGGCTGGACCGACTGTGACGGGAGCATTCACCGGGCTTAGCTTATGTTAGTAGGAGTAATCTATACATCTATATGTATAAAAGTAAGTCGTGTTAGTTAAATTATTTATAACTCAAGAACGGCTTTATCGATATGGCTGAAAATTGGTGAGGAAGTAGCTTAGAGCAAGTAGACGGACATAGGATACTATTTATTCCATATTTTGTCAGCGTTTCCGTGAACGTTGCGGGTTCTGCGTTTGGGTTTCGCGTTGTGGGTTCCGCGTTGTGGGTTCCGGGTTCCCGCGTTGCGGGTTCCGGGTTCCCGCGTTGCGGGTTCCGGATTCCCGCGTTGCTGGTTCCGGGTTCCCGCGTTGCGGGTTCCGGGTTCCCGCGTTGCGGGTTCCGGGATTCCCGCGTTGCGGGTTCCGGGTTCCCGCGTTGCGGGTTCCGGGTTCCCGCGTTTCGGGTTCCGGGTTCCCGCGTTGCGGGTTCCGGGTTCCCGCGTTGCGGGTTCCGGGTTCCCGCGTTGCGGGTTCCGGGTTCCCGCGTTGCGGGTTCCGGGTTTCCGCGTTGCGGGTTCCGGGTTCCCGCGTTGCGGGTTCCGGGTTTCCGCGTTGCGGGTTCCGGGTTCCGCGTTGCGGGTTCCGAGTTCCCGCGTTGCGGGTTCCGGGTTCCCGCGTTGCGGGTTCCGGGTTCCGCGTTGCAGGTTCCGGGTTCCGCGTTGCGGGTTTCGGGTTCCGCGTTGCGGTTTCCGGGTTCCCGCGTTGCGGGTTCCGGGTTCCCGCGTTGCGGGTTCCGAGTTCCGCGTTGCGGGTTCAGGGTTCCCGCGTTGCGGGTTCAGGGTTCTCGCGTTGCGGGTTTCGGGTTCCCGCGTTGCGGGTTCAGGGTTCCCGCGTTGCGGGTTCAGGGTTCTCGCGTTGCGGGTTTCGGGTTCCCGCGTTGCGGGTTCAGGGTTCCCGCGTTGCGGGTTCAGGGTTCCCGCGTTGCGGGTTCCGGGTTCCCGCGTTGCGGGTTCAGGGTTCCCGCGTTGCGGGTTCCGGGTTTCCGCGTTGCGGGTTCCGGGTTCCCGCGTTGCGGGTTCCGGGTTCCCGCGTTGCGGGTTCCGAGTTCCGCGTTGCGGGTTCAGGGTTCCCGCGTTGCGGGTTCAGGGTTCCCGCGTTGCGGGTTCCGGGTTCCCGCGTTGCGGGTTCCGGGTTCCCGCGTTGCGGGTTCCCGCGTTTCGGGTTTCGGGTTCCCGCGTTTCGGGTTTCGGGTTCCCGCGTTGCGGGTTCCGGGTTCCCGCGTTGCGGGTTCCCGCGTTTCGGGTTTCGGGTTCCCGCGTTGCGGGTTCCGGGTCCGGGTTCCCGCGTTGCGGGTTCCGGGTTCCCGCGTTGCGGGTTCCGGGTTCCCGCGTTGCGGGTTCCGGGTTCCGCGTTGCAGGTTCCGGGTTCCGCGTTGCGGGTTTCGGGTTCCACGTTGCGGTTTCCGGGTTCCCGCGTTGCGGGTTCCGGGTCCGGGTTCCCGCGTTGCGGGTTCCAGGTTCCCGCGTTGCGGGTTCCCGCGTTTCGGGTTTCGGGTTCCCGCGTTGCGGGTTCCACGTTGTTTTTTTTTAGTTGAATTTCATCATAAACTCTTTTTATGCTCAACGAAGTGGGCAAGGGTCAGCTAGTATATTATAATGTGTAACAGAAATGAGTGATAACAATCTACTACACTTTACTTGAGTTACGTTTCATACGAAAAGTAGTTGCAAAAATTTATAAGCCATACGATTTTGAAGAAAAAGGAATTTGAAATTTTGCTAAAAATTGATGCTGATTCTTTGCATGGACTTTTGTCGTTGTCGCTTTGTCTTATTATATTCAATATTAAAATCATATTATAAATTATAAAAAAATATAAAAAAATCTCTTTTATGATTTTTTAATATTTTTTTAAATTCTAATTTTAATTAGGAACTTTAAGTGGCTTTTTATATATATACTATAATATTATGATGACAACGCCATCCTAGGGGATCTAGTATGCAGATGTTGTACTGTATGAACCGAACTAGGGCCTTACTATCCAAACTGATACGATTTTGATTCAGATTCGATGGTGCCGCGTACTTCCCAATAAATTGATGTTTGTTTATTTTGATTCGCAGTCGATTGATATGGTCAGTAGTAGAAAAAGTTAGGATCTAACGATTTTCTTTATCCTGGTGAGTTTCAAAGTAATCCACCGAATAAAATACCAAAAGCCGTTGAGATCGAACTGATTCTATTCTTGCATCAGGAGTAAGCTTGCTGAGCAGTTTATCGTTGTCATTTCTAGCGGTAATAATTGTTAACCGCGTCATAAAGATTTCATGTTTATTTTAAATCCGAATAAACCTTACAATTGTATAATAATATGTCTTGTAGCGGAGCTCTTATGGAGTTTTAAACAATCATATTTTCCATTTATATTTCCGACTGTACCGTGTTGTAGCCATAACAGTTTATAATGTGGAGCGGTCCGACATCGGGTTATGTGTATTTTGCTGAAATGTCTATATGCTCCACATAAGTCAAGTGTGTTCCCTGTGTACAAGTTATATGCATAATAAAATGTGAAAATTTTTCCTTTGTGATGAATTGTGTTTTTGTTTTCCGAACGCTTTGTGCATGAAGTTGTTTACGAACGGTAAATATGTCTTTTATATGGTATGATAGTGTAGCCGTTACTAAAAATAAAACCATAGACGTTATTTAATTGTCGTGACAAACATTGTTTTGAGAGTTCAAAATGTCTTTGGATTTTATTTACCAATGCTTAAGACGAAGTGTTCGACACGACTAAGCAGGCCAGCCATGGACAAAACTGTTTTTCCCGAGTATTCAAGAATTGAAGACATGAGTGGATTAAGGTATACCTATAACGGGTGTAAAAAGAGCAGTCACTATAACTTTGGGATATGATTATACTACCTTTTCTCATCCTACAATTTTTTTTTTAATTTTTTTTACAAATATTAAAAAAAAAAAATTTTTACTTTATTATTAGTTTTGCGAGAAAAATATAAGAAATGGTAAAAGAAAAAAGAAATTTTAGTTTTTGCCAAAAAAAATATAAAAAAATACATTTCCGAAATGAGGAAAGGTAGTAAAATCGTATCTGTTATAGTGACTGCTCTTTTTACACCCAGTATATGTAATTTAAATATGCAACCAAAACTGATTAAGTTTTATTGTAGGTATACTTTTTTGGGTTGCCGTCTAGTATTGCCAATAAGCTTAGTGTTTAACCTGTCAAGCAATTACTGCAACCTGTTTGTGTACTAAATATAAATAAATAAATAATAAATATGTCGCAAAAAAATTCTACCCAGAAAATTGACTTTAAACTATCACTTAAAGATTTTATGACATGTAGTAACGTATTAAGTACATTTATTCTGAAGACGGATCTTTAGATTAATGTACTCGATACGTTACGAAATATTTTAAAATGTTTTGACAGTTTGAACTAAATTTCTCCAAATCACTATTTTGCGTATATCACCTTCATCCACTTATGTCTTCAATTATAACATGTTTTTTTTATATTTTTAAATCAGAAATACCTGTATAAACAGTCTAAATTAATATTATCTACTGGAAATACTTGATATAATCCGTTTCGATTCAATCTTATCTTCTATACATATAATAAATCTGTAGAGGAGTCGTGTCTGTACATTGAAGATATTTGAGAAAAAATAATATAAGGGACCTTTATTTACGCAATAGTACCCAAAACTATGATTTTTGAAATTTTTGTCTGTTTGTCTGTTTGTCTGTGGGTTTGTGCACGCTAATCTCAGAAACGGCTTATCCAATTAAGATGTACTTTTCAGTAATATATTGCGGCAAGTTTCATTTAACATTTAGTGTTTGTTTTATGTAAATCGGTTCATAAATAAAAAAGTTATGACAATTTAAAAAGATCATGTCGTACTTGCTGGACGTTTGTAGGAATCGCGCCGGGCCCGGGAGCCGCGCGCCGCTTCAAATTTTATTCGCAGCAAACGCACCGCGGCTGCGGGGGCCGGCGGGGGTGACTTTATATTTGTTAGTTGTTATAATTATAAGCTGGGGACAATCTAAGTTTTTTTTTTGAGTTTCTTTATTACGAAAGTTATTTGTATAAAATCAGTTAGTACTTTTACTGTAAAGTCCTCTGTGACAAGTAGGTACTGTGTGTACATATTTATTAGTTAGAAATGTAATATAAATAAATAAATAAAAACCGGCCAAGTGCGAGTTGGCCTTGCGCACCGAGAGCTCCATACAAACCTGATTGACATATTGAGACCTGAGTATTTGATATAAGTTTCAATTAAATACATTCATGACAAAACGGTACTAAGTTTTAAAAAATCTAAATATTTTTATTACCTATCTATATAATGTAACTAAAAACGTAATATGGTTTTAGACGTTGCTTGGTTTCAAATTTTATGATTTTAAGTTCACGGGAAGTACCCTTTAGGTTTTGATTCCCTTGCGAGTGTCTAAAATGACGAAATTTAGCGACATAAGCGACTGTAGCTTTTGATTGCATTGGCTAAAAAGTCTGATTTTTTCACTACTTCAAGGAACAGTAGAGTAGTATTTTATATAATTATCATCTTAATTATACCTTTACGCGTTTCTGAGTAAAAGGGCCTTGACAGACAGACGGACATGGAAGTGTGTAATATGTGTGTGGATATTATGTATTTCGTTTTTTCCTTTTGAGGTACGGAACCTTAAAAACAGTTTTAAGATTTTTTTTTTATATATTGCTCTTTCTTTGTTTTTTCTATTTTATAAGTTAGACGTTAAAACATCTTGATAGTTACTAAACAGTGCAACAGGGGAAAACTGTTAATTCTACCTTTTGTTAAATTCTAACCATTTACGGCCTGCCCTGGATATGTGTTAACAGTGTGATTATTATAGGTTTTTTTTGACAAATATTATAATAATGATAAAATATTCTCTTATAAAAATCTATCTTACAAGAGATAGCGAGATGCAGAACCATAATAGCTACATCTATACGCCAACTGCAATTATAACAAAGTTGAGTACCTACATTTATAAAATACGTTATCCGAGAATCGATTTTCGTATTATTAATTAAGAAAATCGAAATTCGGTCCTCAGCGTGTTATTAGCAACTAGCTGTGCCCGCGACTTCGTTCGCGTGGTGTTTGATTGACTTAACCGAAAACCCGAAATGTGAATTGTTTGTTTGTTTAAACGCGCTAATCTCAGGAACTATTGGTCCGATTCGAAAAAATATTTTTGTTGGATAGTCCATTTATAGAGGAAGGCTTTAGGCTATAATATAACATTACGCTGCGACCAATACCAGTCGGGCGTCGTCGTCGCCCGACGCCGCGACGCGATGCCGACGCTGCGACGCGATGCCGACGCCGCGACGCGACACCAACACCCGACGCCGACGCCCGACGCCGCGACGCCGACGCGCGACGCCGCGACGCCGACGCGCGACGCCGCGACACCGACGCCGCGACTCGCAACGTCGAGACGCTGACGCCCGACGTCGCGACTCCGACGCCCGACGCCCGATATCCGCGAACAAACATATATATACGGTTGAATTGAGAAACCTCCTCCTTTTTTGAAAGTCGGTTAAAATACTGTTTCTATTGCATCGCGTCGCTGTGTACTGTGTAAGTAGATAAGCGATCGCCCCGCGCGTCCCGCACACCCCGCAGTCTACACGCGTCGAAATTCGTTCGACTAACTTCAAATTTATCGTCACTACTCGGCTCCTATGTGTCTCAGCGTTATGTTTTATATCCTATAACCTGTTCAGGAGTATGGACTACAATCGTACTAAGTTTGGTTAAAATCCCTTCAGTAGTTTTTGTTCCATGCGTGCACATACAGACAGACAGACAAAAAATTTTATTGATTGCATTTTTGGTATCAGTGTCGATCTCCAATAAGAATTTTGAAAAAATATTCAATGTACAGAATTGACCTCTCTAGAGTTTTATTATAAGTATAGATATAGATATAGATGTATAATATGTTGCATTCTATAATATTATAGTTCTTATTCCGTCCGTTCAAATTCATACAGCCTACTACTACTGTACATTTTTATAGTCTTCTTTGTCCAAATTATGTATTCTATAACTATCATAATATATAGAATTTTTATTAACATATATTGTGTTTACAGTTAAACTAAAAAAGTTATGTCAATACCTATAAGTTAGATTTATGTTTTATCGATATTTATATTTCTTAGTTTTTATGTTAGGTACAACTTAGGCTTGTTTTCTTTCTTTTGGACTTTCTATATTTTGCTACTTTTCTGTATAAAATCAGTTTGTCTGTATAAAAACAGCCATGTGATTTGTAATCTTTACATACATGTTTGTTTGCGTAGGTTATTAATAAATAAATAACCGGGCAAGTGCGAGTCGGACTTGCGCACTGTGAAGACTGCAGTATTTTGCGGCGCGCTGACTTAATACCATTGTCTCCACACCAGCGCAGCGTCGGCGTGGAATCGATCATCGTCTGCAGTCGCTGCGGCGCAAAATCCATACAAATCTTAGTAGTTATGAAAATGAAAATGAAAAATCTTTTATTTCCAAATAGGTTAGTTACTAACACTTTTAGAATTGTCCTACATGATGACCTACCACCGGTTCGGGGACTAACCCGGCGAGAAGAACCGGCGTAAGAAACTCGCTCGGGGCCACCTTTTAGCAAAAAGATGGGAAATGTACAGAGATGTTCGTCGTGTATGTGAGCGTACTATCAAGTAGTCCCGTTCGCAATATAGTAATTATACACGGTCATTTGTCAAGCTGGTAGTAGGAATTGTCAGCATACTATAAAATAGATTTTTAAATACCTAAACGACAGTTTTTATAACCAAAAAATATATTTAAAACAGATTTATTATAACACTGCCCCAAATCACTTTTCCACGCGTACGAAGTCGCGGGCACAGCTAGTAATAACATATAAATTGCAGTGTGAGTGCATAATTATTTGTTTCTAATATTATAAATGTCACTTTTCACCGCGCAAGTTATATAATATTTGTTTCTAATATAAATGTCACTTTTCACCGCGGAATAAGGAAAAACAATTTCACGTTCATTCGCACGAATTTAATTTTTTGGTGTACATTTTGATCACTTTCACGCCAAATACATGATAATAAAAACACAATAAACCATTTTAACATCATAAAAGTTTAAGCAAAAAAGACTTACAGAGGGCAATTCATCAACTGTGTAACAGTTAAACTGTTAAAGTTTAAAATATTGGTGCAGTGTCCGCCGTGATAAATGAGCCACCATTAAACACCCCTGACACTCAATCCCAACGATCAACGGACGATAGGCGGAATGAAAAATGTTGTTTGCCGTTTATTACCTGAAACCGCTGAGGCTCTATGTAAAGCCATCATCAGCGCAGGTTGGTAATTTTTTTATTTGTATTTAATAATAGTTTAACTATAAGTGTCCCCACGTCGTCCTTTTTGTGTCGCTCACACAAATTGGGCAGATTTTTATATGATGTGTGCGTTGCACTATTGCCATCAGTATGTTCCATTTTTCACCTAAAAAAAGTATATCACCGTTTCTCACTCGTACCGTACCGTTTGTCGATAGAAGGCACCCTTATATTTTTCTGAAGGGGGCAGAGCTGGGGTTAAGCACAATAATTAAAAATTCTCATTCGATTCCAAAACTTACCGCGCGGTTATTGGTCAACGTTCTCGTGCAAGGAAATTCTTGGAGTTATTTTATAGTGCCAAGTGTGTGCGTAATATACAGAAGCGCTCTCTCTTCCTTCTGTCTCGTAGCCCAGTGGGACGGATAACCGACACGACTGCCGCCCAATGCGGGAATCGAACCCACGACCTCCGGGTCGAGGCGAAGCTCTGAACCGCTAGACCAAGGAGGCGATAAATTAGTAGTGCATATACAGGTATGTGAGTGATATTCAAATGTAATGGCATAGAAATTATTTATTTACTTGTTTTTAGTGTCCCAAGGCCGGGGGTTGTCACAGACAAACAATAATAGCTTTGTATTACGAAGGTATGAATCACGAAGTTGGAGCGGCGTTAAATGCGCACAACTTCCTTGGGATCGTCCTTCAAAGCCTCTCTCTATATATCTCATAGTAGTATTGTAGCATCCCTAATGAAAATCTAAACTTTGATGCCCTACTTAGTCTTTAATATACAAAACAAAGTAGTTTTACTTATATTTAGGAGACGACAGGACTTGCGAGTTTTTTATGGTATATTATTTGTTTTCCATAAAAATGTTTCATTTCTTAAGACGTTTTTAATAACCATCTTTTTTACTTTGTAACCAATAAATGTAATAAACTGCTAAAAATCCTTTTGACTTTGCCGTCGTTGCCGGGTAAAAACTAAGCGTTTCACATTTTTCGAATAGCTAGACTTAAGCTGCGGACCAAAATCGAGAATTAAAAGATCAGAAGTCTTTGTGAACTGGACATCGAACAGAATACGGAATTCACGAGTTAGAAACTAATTTCCTGCACAAAGCAATCGGCGTTGGCGACCGCCAGGCACGTCTCTTTGATTGTTAATAATTGCTACCACTTTCATCCCATTTCAATAGTTGCTAGTTTTGTAGCTTGTAAATTAGGGGATTTTTCTGAGCTGTATTTCGCTAGAATGTTTGTTTTGAAGTGTATCATATTGTAAACGCTTCATTCATTCAATATTTTATTAGTAAGAACGGTAAATATTATAGTATAAAATATACAATGTAGTATTCTGTGAATTCTTTAGAGTTAGTCACTAACCTATTTTAATAAACCTGTACTACCATAATACCTACTTGAAAAAACCCGTCGCTTTTCGTCATTATTTTGTCATTACATTTTAATCATGCTCACAATTAGGAACTAAAATTATATCGCAATAAAGTGTAACACCCCTAGCATTAAGCGATGTGGAAATGAAAGTTTCAAGTGAATTTAAACTTGACGGTAATGAAAGTACATCGCGGCGTCGCGTCGCGCGTCGGACTTAATTTGGTCGAACTAATGAAGCGTGAACGAATAATCGCGCACTACTTTTAATGAGAAGTCATATATTTTGATAAACACTATAAAACGGTCTACTTGCGCCAGTCTAGGTTAAATAATAAAGAATATTAAATTTTAAATATATAAACAAAATAACTTGTCTGTTTAGTAGTCACGGGAAAAGTAAGAGACAGAATTAAATAATGCCATTAACATGGGTGCCCAAGAAAGAATAGCACCTCCCCATCTACCATCTTCACTTCTTGATCACCGTGGGTATCGAAGACAGAGATAGTCATATCCTTAAGTCCATTAGTGGAATCATCATCATCATCAGCCTGAAGACATCCACTGCTGAACATAAGCCTCCCCCAAAGAACTTCCACAACTTATACTACGAAACCCAAGAACTATGTAGTAAAATCTGGTGAGTGAGCGGTTAAGTTTGAGAGTTTGTAAAGAAGACGTAGTTAAACCCAGCTCGGAGAGAGAGTTAATTACACCAAATGTTAGTTGAGGAGGAGGAGTTGCATTCTTTCGAGTTCAAAACTCTAAATGAACTTTGAGTCTAGGCACTAATAAATAATGAGATTTTCTTGACTATATTCTGATTTTGAAGTGATATCAGAACATCGCTGTCAGTGTCTGTTGGTATATAACGGTATATAGCTGACAGTCTCAGCAGTCTAGTTGTTTTTGTCAGCTCCCAGCAGAGGATCATTCTAGTTTTACCAGCGATTTTTTAAGTTTTGTAATGATCAAAACGCTCAAGACGTTATTATACATTATTTAAATGACCAACGAATTAAATTTACCAAAAAAGTAACCTCCAATTTTATATTATTTATTTACCCCTAGACCACAAGACAGATCTTTTGGGACTCCGCGCTAGATGAACTTAGTTTATCTAGAGTTTATGTAAAATTTTCCGAAACCGCCGAATCAAAGTTTTTCTTTAGTTATGTAAATAAATTATGTAAAGTCCACTCCTTGCTCCGAGGACCCTAAGTAAACCTGCACCAAATATTTTTAAAGGGCTGAGCGGACTGCTGTCATAAGATGAAATCTGCATTTGTATGTTTTTGGCATTTCCACAGATATGTCGAATTATTTTTTGCTTTCTTCGTCAAAATACCTAAGCCTACTTCAAAATAAGAAGTCGAAAAGTTGCTGGAATATGTGCAAATTATCTTCTTCATTGAAATAAAATCGGAAGCCCAATTCTCATATTTTAAAGCCATAATCTTGTTTCCATCCTTGCGCTTTCATATCTCATTCATTCACTTGGGATAGTTCCGTGTATGAATGGAATACCACGGGGGCCGAAACAGGATCATGATCTCAAATAGTTGCGAGAATTGTGCTTCTGAAAAACATTGTGTACAACTTAAAGTCATAATAATAATTATTATTTTATGCTACCAAAACCACATACGACCAGTACAAATAAAGCGGTGATCGTATTTTAATACTGTCGTAAAGTACAACATTCCTCGGTACTTCCGTGTTTGTTTGCTAAATCCAAGTTAAAACCCGCAAAAATATTAAAACTTTATAAGAAAATAAAAGACTTTATGTCGTTTATTCTACATAATGACTTGTGACAAGTGAAAAGACTTTGATACCGGGATTTTACGGTTGGCCGTGCCGCGGCCCCTGGGAAATACGAGCGTGAAGGTGTTCTGCATTTATGTGTTAGCGTGTTCGTTCGGATTTCGAATGCATTAACTTTTTTTTATAAATAATATTAGATGCAATCGAATAAACGTTTGGCACAAAATAAAACAGTACATTCGAAATTCAAACATGATTAAACGACAGATAATATTTTCCCTCGTAATTGAATTATTAATTCTATTGACCTTATGTAAATATTTCAGTCTTTTGCTACCACAAAATAAGTACTTTAAATACGTATAATCATCAGTCTTTGATGTTTTATTCACTCAACCTTGGCCAATTAACTTGCATTTGACTTTATAAATGACTAGCTTTTACCTACGGCTCCTCCTGCGTAAAACAACAACCGACGGTAACACTGCACATTTTCAAGATAAAACCTCCTTTTTCTGGTACCCAAAGTACTTAAAGAGGTACTTTGGGCAAAGGCCAAATTACATTATATAACCTGGTTAAAGCGCAAAGAGGTAACATACAGATATACCACACTTACGTATTTATAATAGTACTGTGGTTTCTTGTAGGTAGGTACCATATAATAGTACAGACAATTTTTTATAATCTAATAGCAATGTTTCAGTTCAAAGATCTGGGCAAAGTTTTAATTATTTAATGCCCTCATGACAGGTACTATCGCTAACAAGGCAGTACCACATATCGACCTTATTACAATTACAATAAGGTACGTGCTGTTAATACGCAAGTCGCAATTTTTTGAGATTGCTCTAATTCTATTTTTAATAATTTATTAATATATTAAATAACATTTTTTAAGTATTTGAACGCAGAGATATGGCCAGCTATTTTGTTGAAAATTAATCACATAGCGTCTTTTAGAAGTTGATTCATTGGTGGAAGATTACAGCTTAGTAGAAATTAGTGTTATACCTTTTGAGACAAGCCTGTTATTTAAAAACACGCGCTACCGTTCAATGCTTCAATCTGGGTAAAATAATAAACTCAGCTAGCCCTTCCATCATTGTTGACTGTTCAAGAACTAAAATAAGAAGTATAAGGTGTAATGATGAAGTGTGTTTACCTCTTTCCTTGATAGGTAAGTTCTTGGATTTCCTAAAAATCGATACGATCCCGCGTCCCCTAAAGACCCTAAATGCATATTATGCATGCCCCCTTAGACTACATAGTATGCAAAGCAGACATTGCTCCGGAAGCAACGTAGTCAGCTAACGTTTATTGAGCAAAGGATTTGCGACGTCAATCGTAATGCAATCTACTCACGGGCAAATAATAGTTACACCGTTAAGGTTTATATAGGTAGTATATCTAACCGGTGGCCACCTCGAGCATATTATAAACTTGAGAGGAAATAAAAAAAAATCAAAACATAGGAACCTAGTTCAATCCTTTTTTTAGTTTATAATGAAAAAAATATCTAAATCGGTTATGTTTTGGAGGTGGAAACAGGAGTCTCCCAAACGTCGATTTCTGGTCTTTTTAATAGGTAATTTCAGTTCGCCCTGCACTGTGAGACAGTTATAAATTTTATAAATACCTATTTTGTATTTCTTTCAACCGTTTCTCTTGAACCCAAAATTCATCGAGCCATTCAGGCTGCATATCGCCCTAAATAATTATACAGACGTACGTATTGTACCCTCGAAAAACATAACTCTTCTTATGGCGCAGTCGGGTAAAAATTTTTAATAAACTGGCGATGCGGTGTGCAACTGCGACCCTGAAGCTCGACATGCTACTAACTGCTAACATCCTAATTTACAAAAGAAGTGTGTGCATGGTCAACTTAATTAATATTTTATACCATATTATTAAAATTACAAAATATTCAGATATAACTTACATTTTTCTGTTGTTAGTACATTTATAGGTACACGTCATATTATTTTGAACAGTAAAAGTTATTATCTTCAATTCACGCAAGTAGTTGTATCATAAGCATTATGCATCAAATCATAACAAATTTAAATGCCTTGTATAAATTTTACTCACATTCATCTAGTCTGAAATTCTGAATCAGACGGGCTATTACTTTAATAAAATTAATAATTGAGTGTAAAGTGTCACGACCTAGTAATTTACATTTTAATAGCTAGTAAGCACGATATCAAATACTGACATAATATATGAACGGTGCTATTCAATAAACAACACCTAATTGAACTAAACTGTGGGTAGTTTTGAATGTGCAAATCCGGTTTACTACATTTGAACCTTATTGCTACGTGATAAGGCCGAATTTTGTACATGGTATTGTTCTATCGAAATATTCGATCGCATTATCGACAAAGCGATGCGTGTGGTTTAATTTAATATTGTAGTAAATAGGCACTGTCATGTTTTAGTCCACACTTATGTGTAGTGATAGTATTTTCATTAAATTATTATCGATATTTAATTAAACTTTGAACTGTACAGCTTCATGCTAAGTATAATACGTACTAATAGATAATAATTATTGAGAATTATATAGTTAAAAAATTATGTATAATTAACTATTATCTATACTAATATTATAATGCGCAAGAATTTGTTTGTTTATTTAAACGCGCTAATCTCAGGAACTACTGGTCTGATTTGACCATTTATAGAGGATATATAACATTACGCTGCGACCAATAGGAGCGAAGCGTTAGTGAGAAATGTTGCAAAACCGGGAAAATTATTCATATTAATTTATTAAACTATTAAC
Organism: Celastrina argiolus; assembly: GCA_905187575.2. Lineage (NCBI taxonomy): Eukaryota > Metazoa > Arthropoda > Insecta > Lepidoptera > Lycaenidae > Celastrina > Celastrina argiolus. The sequence goes on from LR994584.1 coordinate 10,818,627, forward strand.
ATCGAGGACTTTCGTTGCGTGCGCTGCATAAACGGTTTAAGTTACTCAAAACTGTGTAAGTATTATTCTTTTTAATATTCATAATAACAAAAACCAACGTGAGAAATCAATAGATAATGGCGATAGTGTTTCCTACAACCACACGCGCGTACACGCGTAAATTATTCTGGGCACAAACGCTATTTTTTCAAAGCGGTATTATGTGGTTTCTGACCTAAACGAAATTACTTGTAAGTAACTAATAGTATAAACGTAATCACGTGTGGTCATTAATAACACGTAATATTCTCACGTTCTTAGTCAAATAACCCTTGATTTGAATTCGGTACGTTATCCGTGAACGGTCGATATACGCTAGCTGTAATCTCCAGCTCCAGTCGCGAGAAGTTGACACAGTGACCCGTGTCAGCTCGTTTGCATCTGTGACGTTACATTTGATATATGTCACATTATCATACCTTCGTGACTTATTAGTCACGAAGGTTTACATTTTGATTAACTTTTGAAGTTTGAAATGTATATCCTACCAACTAGTTAACAGCCTCATAGTAAGCTGTGACAAAAAGTAATAAGCACAATATAATTGCTCTATTTTACAATTACAGATTGGTTTACATATTATAAGTCAACTTTTTGAGTGCCACACCGAATGTAATGATGTTTATAAAAGTTCCAACATAAGTTCCTTTAGTATACTAACCCCCGGTTTTTGAAACACAAATTAACGCCACAAACGCCAACATACGAATTTGACAACTGCCTTTTTTGTTTGATCGTTGATTTGCCTTTCAAAAACCGGGGGTAAAACTTATATTTTTTTATAGTGGAGTCAGCAGCATGGCCACGATTACGAGCCCTCATATTTCACCATGGGTCTTACGGTTTCGTACAAAAGGGATTCTGAAACGAAATAGTATAAAGCCGACTTCCATTTGCTTTTATGGCTTCTACTTGTTGGAATCGATTTTTGCGACCATTAAAGCTTGAAATATTTTTGGTGGGTATCAATAAATTACCATTAAATTTTATTTAAATATTTGTGATCTATATTTGAAAAGTATTTTTTACCTAAGCAAACACTGGTTGCTTTTCGTTAAGTACTCTATCCTACACAGTTTTGCATTTAATCGTATAAAAAACATTGTAAAAGTCTCACCGAGTGCAGTTATGGCTTAAACAAAATAAAATCCGCGTTACAGCAGGGTTATTCACAATTCCCGATCGACGAAGTTTGAAAATGAATATAACAAAATAAAATCCGCGTTACAGCAGGGTTATTCACAATTCCCGATCGACGAAGTTTGAAAATGAATATAACAAAATAAAATCCGCGTTACAGCAGGGTTATTCACAATTCCCGATCGACGAAGTTTGAAAATGAATATAACAAAATAAAATCCGCGTTACAGCAGGGTTATTCACAATTCCCGATCGACGAAGTTTGAAAATGAATATAACAAAATAAAATCCGCGTTACAGCAGGGTTATTCACAATTCCCGATCGACGAAGTTTGAAAATGAATATAACAAAATAAAATCCGCGTTACAGCAGGGTTATTCACAATTCCCGATCGACGAAGTTTGAAAATATATGGAATTTGACATAAGCATCCATGCTTATGTCAAATCTCATAGAATTTTGTGTTCGAACTTCATCATCGTATATAAAACGATGTAAACTTGGCTAAAGGCACAGCACCTTGATTCCAGATGCCATCGCTATTTATCGCTTACGAAGATCGAAAACAAAATGTATGGAATTTGACATAAGCTTCGCTAAGTGACATATCGATTCATTTGTCATTTAGCGAACCTTATGTCAAATCCCTTATTAATTATGCCACCGCCATGATCATTTACGAAGTTCAAAAACAAATAAGTGACACACGTGTATATCCCATACATTTTTGTTTTCAAACTTTGTAAGTGATAATAGCGATTTCATCTTGACCAAGGCTCCCAAGTCGAAAAGCGCTTTGTGAATCAGTCCCCAGGTAAGCGTTTTGGCAAACTGCCCAGCGCCCCGTGCCGAACACTCTCCTCAATGTTTTCTCCAGCGTTGACTTATTAATTACTCTAACCCAAACATTTAACAATTTAATGCACACATTTGAAAAATAATTTCAATAAACAATACATATTTTTAGGTTTACTTATGATAATTTGTCCATAAAATAGATTCGAGGTGAAAGTAGCGAGCAATATGCTTGTGAATTAAAATAATTCAATTTAAATGTTTTTAGTATAAATTTGATCACGTGTATGTAATGGTCATTAATAACACGTGATATTCTCACGTTCTTAGTCAAATAACCCTTGATTTGAATTCGGTACATTATCCGTGAACGGTCGATATACCCTGCGGTGTAATCTCCTACTCCAGCCGCGAGAAGTTGACACAGTGACTTGTGTCAGCTCGTATGCATCTGTGACGTTACATTTGATATGTCACATTATCATACCTTCGTGACTATATCCAGTGAGTTGCAAAGTTATATTTTTAATTCTATATTATTAGTGACTGTAGAGTGTAGGTAGTGTAGGTTAGCATCCGTAGCCTAGTGGATAAACCGTTGATTAGATCTCGGAAATGTGCAGGATCGATACCCAGGTTGTGGCATTTACAAATGAGACTTTTTCAGATCTCAAATACATTATACGGACGCTCTAAAGGTGAAGGAAAACATCATGAGGAAACCCGCACATGGTTGGCCCCAGACGAATTAACCAGTCATTCCTCTGGACTAGGGCGATTATGTTGTTAGAATTCCGCCTGTACCAGGCCAAGAATACTGTGTAAGTCATCCAATAACGGACGCACAGGTCTACTTTAACTAAAGGTAGCCAGTAACGAAGACGTGATGTGGTAGTAATTGTAATTATTTAGATCACGTATTCAAAATAAATTAAATTGAGAAAACTATTCCTTAGTTACCTATATTTTATTAAGAAAAAACTCCATCATTAATTTAGCAAATTAACTAACCGTGACTCAGGAGCTCTAGATTTTTCCTAGTTGGGATGTTCAATTATGGTCAAAGGCAATAAAATTCGAGCTATCAGCCGATGCCCGATGGACACGTAGTTAGGTATCGAACATTAGCGCTCTTCAGATAGTATGTGGGCCAGTGAGTATTAGCTGACGTATGCGCTAATACTCACTGGCCTACATACTATCATCTAAAATTGACTTTATGCGCATAAAGTCAATTTTAGATGTTGAACACTGATTGAAACTTTAAATATCTATACTGCCGTGGTATCTTCTATTGTAGTGTGCACATATATGGGTTGGCTCCGTGTACCACTGGCAATACTACTTTCATATATATCAGACACGTCAGGCCGTCAGTACGTCTAAAGTATGACTGTCCCCACTCTAAGTGTCCTGTACCTAGTATATCGCCAGTAGTAGGGAGATAACCAGTTATGAAAACACTACAACTATAATTAAGTTAACTACCAAAAAGGTTGAGGTAGTTTAAGTTAAAAAAGTTAACGGCATTATAGTGATACCACGGCAGTATAAACATTAGTACAACTTTAATTCGGTCCAGCATTACTAAATGGGGTACCAATTTAATAAGATAAGAATCCGAATCTTCCCAAAAGGTGTTAAGGCTAATTACTTTCTCACTTTACAAGTCTACACTATAATATGTACATATTATATATACTAGGCTATATAATAGCCAACTGTTAACCTTTTTCGCTTCATAAACCCTGACCTTATACACTTAGTCCAGTGTACTCGACATATTGCTGATTCTTGTGATACTGACATTCAAGTAGGATTGTGGGTAATAAATATTAATAAATTGAAATAAAACGTTTTTTCACCATAAATTAAACAACATTACTTATAAAAATGTAGAATGTCACAGGTTTTTGTGGGAGACTGGTGCCTAAATTGGGCGTGAGCCTGTGTTTCTGGACACCAGACCTCTATCCCAATTAATAGTGTTCTTACAGTATAAATATTTACAGTTACTCGAATAATATGTAAAATAAGTGCAGGACTTAACTGTTACCGTAAGGTAACTGTAAATATTAATACTGTAAGAACACTATTAATTGGGATAGAGGACACCAGGCCTCTATCCCAATAATTATAACACAATGGGAGTCGACTGTGTAGAATTTTCACAGACCTTAGTTCGATTATTATTGACAAGTAAATGAACATGCGTAAAACAATTGTCTGGCGACTTTCTAGGTCAAAAATGTATGTAAAATACATTCCTAAACACAATTGTCTGGCGACTTTCTAGGTCAAAAATGTATGTAAAATACATTCCTAGTATATTTTTAGTAAAATTTACTGTAAATTATTTGCTAGTTACGTGTACGCTTAGTGGCGAGACTGAAGGGAGGGGACGAGAAATCTTCTGACATTTTTATGCAAAAACTATGGTTTACAAGACCTATTAACAATATGTTTGCGCTATATATGCATACTTTACTTGTGATATCCCCAGTTTCATTCTCACATATAATGACACCTCTCGAGCTAAAATCCATCGAGCTGAAAAACATAACCCACTTTCTAGAGCAATTGGAAAAAAAATAAACGTTGCATCTCTAACGACAATTAACCATAATATTATTAAGGTGAGACATTAATTAGTTATGGTGCATGTACATCTACAGTCACAATTTAAACCAGAAATTCACATTAATCCGTATTCGAAAACGAAAATTCACTTCCAAATAGTTCAATTACGAATCCCTTTTGTCGTAAACATTTAATATATTGTTCCCGGTACAAATGGCTACAAATGATTTCGCCAACTTGCTCTTTTGAACTGGCGAAATCTGTTTGTAGTTTAATATAAAGTTCGGGACAAAGTTATGCAGTGTTAAAATGTCCCCGAATAAGTTTAATGCAATAGTTTTGAAACTGATACAACGATACTACGATACGATAGTCGTAAGTTTATCTATACAGTGTCTCATGGTTCATATAACAAGCCGAATATAGTTTGAATAACACGTAAAGCATTTTTTGTTTTGGCACCTCATATATAAATTACTTACCATAACGTAACATAAAAAAATAATACAAAGGTCTAAAATGACTGCAAGGAGTGAATTTTACTATGCTGGGGCTCGCGGGCTCCTAGTCTATACATACAAACACACTGGTCGTTGACATAACACCTGACCAGGATTGAAACTTATCTGTTTTGTGACTTTTATGAAAATATATAATCGCGATTTGTCGCGTTTTGGTTAGTAATTTTATATGAGGTTCCAAAACAAAAAATGCTCTACGCGTTGTAAACCAGGAGACACGATCTATATTACGTGAAGCAAAAACTTTAGGTACCGTTTTATGAGAATTGTGCGAAGAAAAAATTGTAAAAATTTAGACGTATAGTTTCTATAGCGAAAATTTACCGGATGATAATCTTCTATGCACACACTGCGGCACTCATTAACATTCGTTCAAAATCAAAATCATTTTTTTTTATTTCCATATAGGTTATTAAATAACACTTATAGAATTGTCCTACATGATGCCTACCTATGTTGTATGATAATGTTTGACACAATTGCCAATCATTCTTTCAGATTCCATAAATAACATTTTAAATAACATATTTTTAATAATGGATGAATTTCAGCCCTTTAGTATTTATACAATGAACATGAAATAAATATAGGTATTTTGTCATAATATACAAGGTTTAAAATAAATGAGTGGTAATACTTTTGGGTGTGTATGTGCCTCCTATGTCCATTATACTCTATACTGTGAAACTACCAGCGCTGAAAGACTTACTTTTGACTTTCATGTTTGTATGAAAAATGCCCCAACATCATAAATTTTCCCATACAATAATTAAAAAAAAGTACCTCTTTCAGAGCTGATACTTACACAGTAAACTTTACATACCTTTTAATATATAATAAGATAAATTGTCTACTGCAAATGTTAATCTTGATATTTTCAATATGAATCTCTTATCATACAGACACTACCTCTACAATAATTAGCAACTTTGGCTGTATTTATTTACTCTCTATTTGTTTATAATGCTTATAAATAAATCTGTTATCTCGGATATTTAGATAGTACAATTTTCATTGTCATGCATTTGTTATTTGTGTATATACTATGGTTAAATCGCCTCCGTGGTCTAGTGGTTCAGAGCTTCGCTCTCGACCCGGAGGTCGTGGGTTCGATTCCCGCAATGGAACAACAAAAATGTTGTTTTCAAGTTTGGTTAGGACGTTGCAGGCTGATCACCTGATTGTCTGACAAGAAAGATGATCCATGCGTCGGATGGGCATGTAAAAAGTCGGACCTGCGCCTGTTCTCTCGCCAGTCGTGTCGGTTTACCGTCCCACTGGGTTATGAGAGTAAAAGGAAGAGAGAGTGCTCCTGTGTATTGCGTACACACTTGGGCACTATAAAATAACTCCTGCGTAGCTGGCCTGGTTTCAATGAAATCGGCTACCGACACCGAAATCGGTGAGGGAGGTATTATTTATTAATATTATAATTATTATGGTTAAAGACTATTTCTGTTTGTTATATTATTCTAAGTGTTAATGTAGGTATATGTGTATATGTTTGCTAAATAAATAAATACGAGACTCATACACACCCTGAAGTATTATCACTCATTAATTTATAGCCTGTATAAAATGTCATGCAATAAATATAGATGACGAAAACCAGGTGCATAATCAAACAAGAATCGATGATGATTATACTAACAGAATTATCATGTTTTTCATAATATCAGTTGATAAAGCGGTCGTAACTCGTAGCTCGTAGCAAGTTCGTAGCATCGCATCTTATGAGAAGCGTAGCAATCTAGTAGCAACGCGTAGCAAAGATCGTGCAAACTACGTAAACAAAAGTATACAAAAACAAGAAACTGTCTGTACTCTGTACGTCAGTTTAAATAGAATATTATGCTTATTGTCATAACTTTTCACATGTACCAAAGCTCGAAGGACAGAAACTACATTTAACATTGTATTTAACTTTAAAACTTAGCGAAGTGCGGAAAACGCGCCAACTCAAGATATTCTGGAACTTTCAGAATACTTGCAATGGATATGGCAGATGTTGGGAGAAAGTTCATTAACAATTTCGTCACAATTTTAATTATGTTATACGCTTTGTGGCTCCACTCACGGCGTGTTGAAGTTGGTAAAATAACGTTTGTGAGAAAATATTACTGACATTTTAAGTTTTATGTTTTTATGCATTGTTGCCATTTTATTTTTTAACCCCTGACACAAAAACGACGACGTGTTATAAGTGTGACGTGTCTGTGTAAATGTGTATGTGTATGTCTGTGGCATCGTAGCTTTCAAACGGATGATCCGATTTAAATGCGGTTTTTTTTGTTTGAAAAGTGTATCAGTCGAAAATGTTGTTAGCTATGATTGGTTGAAATCAGTTCAGGTCTTCAAGGTCATCAGGTCGTTTGTTAGGTGTGGTAGGAATGTGACACGCTAAGTCGGGGGGTTTTTTTATTTTATTTATAAGCGCTTCTTAAGGCTTGATAGTAATATGAATTAAACATTATTCTAATACTATCTCAAAAATGCAAAGCCAAGTCTCGTTTTAGTGTGAACTGACCCAAATGGTGTATCTCAATAGATAATAATATAATTTAAATAATAATAATTCATTTCATTACGAGTACAATAACAGTATATTTATTTTTATTACGTCGTTTGGTAATACCTACTCAATGGCAAAAGAGTCTCCATGGGACCATAATATAAAAGTTTTAAAATTGAACAACGGTTCACCTTTAATTCTAAAGTAATTATTTAAATTATGTTTCGTAGTTTCGTCATCCGTCTGTTGGGATATAAATATTATAATTATTTTATAATATACTGTACTGTACTTTGTTACTAGTACAATATAATATTGTAAAGGTTTGTTGATGGACTAATTAAAATGAAAATGTTTTGACATAAGAGAATACATTGTGTTTAACAGAAGTCTTACTTGCTTTCATTTATGTAAAATTATTAGAAATCGGACACTATCAACAAGCCCTTTTGGGTTAGGTTAGGTTACTTGGCTTGTGTTTGCCAGATCCAGGGCACGCCTTCCACTCAACGGCTGATGGCAATCCGCAAGTGGTTTTAGTGGGTAAACCGTCCGTAGCGAGCCGGGAGTCCCACATACCTCTCGGGACCCTCCCGTGGAGATGCGTAACGCATTTCCCTTGCGAAAAAAAATAGGTTGGGTTAGTACTATAACAAGTTCCTAGTCACTATCCCTATCTGTATAAATTTGCTGTATCCGCGACGTCCACGTAAAACGATTTTGAAGCCACTCTTTATTGGTGTTACAATTTAACGGAAAACTAAAAACATATATATTTTTTTTAAAAGTGTTTCTATTCAATAGAAGAATACTTTTCTAAAGACCAGGATTATTGTTCATAAGACATTAAGTATACTATTCTCTATAATATTATGTATAAACTATGTAATATTTTATAGCAAACACAAACTAGGCATTAAGTTATATTTTTATCGATGCACTTGATTGCTAATAAAGTTTGAAAGTTCTGCTCCTATTAATTTTAGCTTGGCAATATACGACTTCCTCGATTAATGAGCTATTCAACAATGATTTTTTTTTAATCAGGAGGCAAGTTGCTGAGATAAGTTTTAGATTTTTATAAGATTAAAGGCGTGTTTCACTAAGCAATGTTCAAGTTAATCCTTCGTTAAATATAATTTTGTTCCTCTCGTAATTCCTATCAATGAATGAGAAGGCATGTTATTTTAACAAGCCGTCAACACTAACATGCGTTGGTAAAATCGGGACTTAACTCAAACCAAACAAACAAACAAATTATTTAGCTTTATAATATTAGTATAGACACAAACTATTAATTTATTTCTCTTAAGAAATACTGTAGATGAAACGCCACACAGACTTTCTGTGGATACATTTATAGTACAGACAACCAAAATATTCCTTTTATTTACGTGTTACTAAGTGGAACACAACTAAAACTTTATAAATCAAATATATAGTAGACAATAAAACTTCGTAAAGGTGATCGCATGACATAAAAGAACACATGCGTGTTAGCTAATACCTTTACTTCGTTTCGATTTATTGTAATCTAATTTTGAACTAAGCTATATTCTAGCTGACTATATTGCTTAGTCTATATATAATATATATAGACTAAGCAATATAGTCAGAAGACTGAAAAGCTGACTTTACAAAACTAACATTACAGACAATTATAGTAGGTATATATTCTTCTTCATAGAGACTATAAGAAAAGTGTAAATGAATAAAATCTTAGTTATACCCTACTTAGAAATTTAAGTTATTGTCTTAGTTTAGTCTTAGCTAAGCTGGATTGCAATATTTATGAAGTTCCTAAATTAGGTAGGTACTTACTCACTGTGCAAAAAAGAAAAACAATGGCACATTAATTAGTTTTTTTTACATTTAGATTACATTGGATTGGAAATGTATAGAACCAGGCCGACCACATCAAGTTTTCTCTTTTTGTCTCTGTTCAGCGTTATATTTAGATGGCCCTTAGGTGCCGAGTGGTCTTGTGGGTCAACAGGCAAGTGCTCGTGTACATTGTTATCTGCAAACTTGCTTACACAAATAAAGCGCACCAAACCTTTGACAGTTGTTTTTTTTTATTTTTCCTCTTCATGGCGCAAGCCAAAAGTTTTTTGTCATAGGTCCTTCGCTCTATCACATTAAATATTCAATTCGATCTAATTCTATCAACGTAGCCTAATTCAATTTAAGAATTAGATTTAATCAAAGTTTTAAATAATTTAATGCTGCAAAAGCTATGCGATTTTATAAAAGCTTATGATATTAAAATTACGACTTTACACAGAACTGAAGAAAAATGTACAATAATAGAAGTCGTGCAAATTACAATCTATGTAGTTTTCAATATTGTTATCCCCTTTCTCATAAAATATTTACACACTGAATAAAAATTGAAACTATACAATGTTTTCTCCTTGTCTGATACGGTAGAAAAGGCATATGATAAACAAGGACAAAACATTGCATAGCTTCAGTCTGCAATTCAAAACAACTCTTTTTTTCCTGCAGGATAAAAAACGTTATCGGTGAATTAGATCAATAGTTTAAAAAGTATCGCCCTTGACATTTATCGGTTATGCAAATTCAACTGTAGCATTTGCGTCTCACTGGATTAGTATTAATTATGCACTAACATTCCACGTAAAGTGGTCTCGGATTTGATTAATACCTTTTTGAATTGCTTTTGTTTTTATGATTTCGAGTCACGATAGAATAAGGTGAACGTAACGTTTTCTTTTGTTTTTGATAAGTCGTGTCATAACTCATAGTATAAATTAATATACACAACTTGTCCTGTGGTATTAAAATAGAAATAAGGGGATAGTTATTCAAAATTATGTTGACATTGGGAAGCTTCGGAACTTCAAAATATTACAATGTTTGTAAAACCAAATAAATTATTGGGTTGTTGCCAGTTATGTTTTAACAGAAAACTAGCATTTAATTCAAGACCCGAATCACCGTTAGTTATTGTTGTAACAAATTCAGTTAAGTGCAATGTTGCTGATCTCAAAAAAGTTTAACCTAAATAAATATTTGTTACTAGTTTCAGCGCCATCAGATGTAACAAGTTACGGTTTTAATTTAACGGGTATAACAAAATACTATGGGATAAGAATTACCTGAAACATAGTGATTTAATTATTATATATTTCTTAGCAAAACAGTGAAAATCGACTTCTAATAGTTATTATAAATTAGTAAAGAACCTCGGCTTTAAAAAAACATAAGAATCACTATCACTACATAGTATAAAACAAAGTCGCCTTTTCTGTCCCTATATCCCTATGTGCGCTTAAATCTTTAAAACTACGCAACGGATTTTGATGCGGTTTTTTCCAATAGATAGAGTGATTCAAGAGGAAGGTTTATATGTATAATACATGCATAATATACTAAGGCAACATTGCTAATTTTAGAGGTTTCTAACGTGATGTCGTAAATTAACCTATTTTAGCAAAAACGCTGCCTAAACCCTACGAGTTAGATCAAATTAATGTACTACAGTATTGTACACCATAAAAAGGTCTACAAAAAAGTCCGCGATGGTATATGTTTATCTTTTAGGGATAACCCACATTAACCATTTTTATTGTTTACTTTTTACGTGAAAAAATGGCTTATTCACGAAGCTATTTTAAGCAATACGGCATTAATCCTTATCGAATTAAGTAACTTAAATACAGTGTGCAATTAATATAGATCAATATGGTTTCTTACAGCATGTAAATTAAACAAATATTTTCGGAGATATTACAAATTTAAAATTTGCGGACCGTACCGGCCGCACGGGGCAGTGCGGGGAGGCATGCCTATTTTTCCGTAGTGTATTTAATTTAGTATCAGCATTGCACCCGTGCGAAGCCGGGGCGGGTCGCTAGTAAAAATTAAAGCTAGTTCTTATTCCATTAATTTTGAATTACTCTATCTGTGGATTTCTTGGATTGTAAGAAAAGAGATTACGCGAGTATTTTCTTCAGGAGAGGAAGGGATTTCCGTTTCCTGTAATCCACTGATAAGACGGCGTGTAAGCTAACTTTAAGCCGATACTCTATTTGCGGGAACAATAACATATTACGAGATAATGTATATTTATGAGTTTATTTTTATATCTTGTTTGCTCTATTTCAATGTATTTTCGTATACCTATAAATATCGTTTGATTCCTTTGCTACAATTTATTGATTTTATGCCAATGACGTATTTCGCACAAGACATGTAATTTAGTCGTATAAAATTAATATGTCACCATGAAATAGTCTTATAATTTAAATATTTAAAAAAGGAAGGAATAAACGAATGGTCGTTATTTTTACTACCCGACTACAGTGAGGCCGAAATCAAGGGTAATAATAGCCTCAACTTAGCCTCAAACTAAATGCGTTACGCATCCTCCAGGGAAGGTACCTCAGGGGTATGTGGAACTCCTATCTGGGACTCCTTATCCACTAAACCACTTGCGCATTGGTCTACCTCATAAGGGACCGGACTTCCATGAAATTAAGAGATCACTCCGGCAAACTGAAGCGCTCCCCTCGGCACCGAGACAGACTAAGTTAGAAAGGTTAGCCGAGCCCCGTACTAGACGTGAGATGGAAGGGCCGTAAAATGACGCCTCTGCACACCCGTCCTACGCCGGAGAAGCGGAACAGAAGATGGATCCATCTCTCTGTTTAGCTCCGAGGCCTTCTTCTGCGAAATGACGTATTCGCATAAGGAGCTCTTTGCTCTCGAGCTTTTGAGAGCGAGAGGTCCCGCCCAATCACTGCCATAAGATCATGGTACTGCACGGCTCAACGATCGCACACCTTAAGGGTATGCTAGGAGTCTCAGCCTAGCCTAAGACTGGCCGAAGCAAGTCTTCAGCCTTCACATAGATACTAAAGTAATAATTGTATTATTATAGACATTCGTATTTGTTCCAGGTCTAGAAGCGGTCTGTTAGGTGTGTTGCAGCGGCTCGCGCGGCCCCTCCTGTGACTAGCCAGGCTTCCTGCACGAGGCACGGGCGGTGGACTGTAAGTGGACACAACTAATAGTAGACCCCTTACTAATAAAAATATTGTAATTCTAATATATCAGACAAGGACAGCCTTAGACAATAAAAATATCTACTTGAAAATAGCATTCCCTTAGTATATTTATTCGCATGTAGTCAAATTACGTAATGTCACAAAACTCTTTACTTGGCTATAAAGCTACGCCAATTGTTTATTTAAATAGATGAAATAAAGAAGAAGATTTGTAGTTTACAAAAAATTTAATATCTACAACAATATCACGAAGCAGAGAAATATTTGCACAGCGCGTGTAGCTAATGTAATTTTACAGCTCATATATTCTGGAATTCCAATCTAATAATGGTTTTCGAGCTCTGAATAGATTTAGTCAGTTATTCCGTTTAAATGTTTGCACATGCTGTATAGTGGTACGGTGTGTCTATAATACCCTAGCAACTATTAACGTAATATTACAATATTTGCAATAATCATTGTTAGAACAGTATAGTTTGCTACAATGTTTTAATTGTAAGTTTCTACAGTTATTGCTTCAAGACATTTAATATTTTTATTATATTTAGCAGCTATTATAATACCTATACATGATTGTTTTTATTGTTGCAGAGGCGTGGGGCGCGGCGTGTGGCGGCGGCGCGGGCGCGGGCGGCGCCATGACGCGGCGCCCGCCACCATGACGCTGCCGCCGCCCGCGCGCCCCGCGCACTACCCCGCCGCGCACCGCGCAATGCGCTATTACCGCATCTGGATTTACGCGTGCAACGGGGCTCTGCTGCTAGGGGCGCTGGCGTTCTGTGCCGCCGCGGGCCGCGCCCTCGTCGATTACCGGCGCGCGCTCGTGCCCGGGCTCGGGGCCGCTCAACCCGGCTTCCTCTACGGCTACGCGGCGCTGCCGGCGCAGGCGGGCCTCCTGCAACTGCTCGGCTGCCTAGCAGCCCTCCGCCTTTCGGAGAAAATGCTCAACGCCTACTGGCTGGCCCTGCTGGCTCTCCTCGTCGGCGACGCGGCGATAGGCGTGTACTGGGCGTTTAGGTTCGAGCGAGTGTGCAGGGAATTGCGACCGCAGCTACGCATACGATTGGCCCGAGAGTACGACATGGACTCGCACTTCTCCGAGGCGTGGGACCGCCTGCAGAGGGAACAGCGGTGCTGCGGAGTGACGGGGCCTGGGGACTTCGCCACCTTCAACCGCACGGCTTTACCTCCTAGTTGCTGCCGGATCCCGGCGCACACGCCCGCGGTCACCCCCACTTCGCTCGCCGCCACCTCGACGTCGATGCTGCCCTTCACGCCGGTGCACTGCGTCCCTCACACGGCAGCTTGCGCAGAGCGCCTGCTCACCTGGCTCCGCCGCACCGCCGACGCCCTATTCGTCCTGGGGTACTGCGTCATAGCGTTTTTAAAGTTGTGCTTCCTTGGTATTTTACGGTACGAGATAAAGGAGATGATTCAGAAAATCAAAATATTGAAGAGCGAGCTCGGAACCGGCGAGCTGCTCGAAGGCAGCCCGATGCACGGCGGCCCGCTGTCGCAGACCGTGGTGGTGAATGCGGTCAACGCCAACGGCGGCGTGCGAGCACACGGCGGAAGCCCCGAGCGGGCGGGCGAGCGGGACGCGCTGCTGGGCCGGGCTGCCGAGCCCGCGTCGAGAAGGAGCATACACGAGGAGACCCTAGGCCCGAAGAACGTGAACGGCAACAACAACTGCGAGATGCGGGAGTTGGCCCGCGGTGAGTACCGCCCGCTGGCGATGGACAACGCGGCGACCAGAATCTGACTAAGATGTTACTTGGAGCGATTGTTCGGGCGACGATGGCGCTCGTTCCCGGCGGACGGGTTCGAGGTGGAGCCGCCGCCGGGCCGCTGCGTGCCCGTGTGCGTGCGGCGCTCGGGCGCCCGCGTGCGCCTCGACCACCGCCGCCACACTCGCTCCGAATTCGAGCTGTAAGCGATCCAACATGGCCGCCGCGCGCCGCCGTCATCGTCAGTGTCGTCACCTGTCAATTGTGAGTAACTGAGACGTGGTGAGAGAGTGTATTCGATAATAACGTAGTCTAGTAACGACTGCTTCAGTGAACCGAACATTAGATACATTATTTATTATGAGCACAGTGATGTGTGGAGGACATACGGCATTAGAAGAATCCAAACGATACCACGAGCTAAGCTTGTGTTTAGTTCCTATGCTTGGCATGTATTCTAGAGAATAGTTTTACGAGAGATTGCTGACAGCAAATAAGTTAGTACGCAGTAATCTGTACTTTATAACAGGTGAACGTTTACTTATTTTCTGTCAGAAATTATATTTCTTTTATTTACAATAATTAGAAATAGAAAATTTTATAATTTGCATTTTGTAATATAGTTTCATAAAAGTTTGAAAGTTTTTGCGACTTACCACCTTACTTCTTAATTAACAACTTTCAGAATAATTCAATAGTTTTGATTAAAATGGTAATGGATATATTATCATATTGCGCATAGCATCAAATTGTTGTATTTACCGAAAATCAATTGTACGTGTCAAAGTTTGAAAAATGTTGGTCCTACAAATTTTAATTTATTAATTATTTTCCGTTCGCCTCGGATACAAAAACCATTAAAATTTCCAAAAAATATTATGGCTTTACCGTATAAAATTTTTGGTATTAATTATCGAACATTTGAATGAGTGTTATATTTTAAACAAAGACTGATCGTAAATTGGCAAAAAAATTAAGCAGGCTAACATTTGTTCAAACTTTAAGGGATACATTTTCGTGTTGAATTTTATTGTAAATAAAATAGTATAAGTAGACTGTTGCAGTAATATCGTAAAACGCCAAAGCATATTTTAATCGCAATAAAACGCGATTTGAAAACGATGTAGGGCATATATACAGTATATCTCGTTATTGGTCCTTTATGTGAAATTCTAAGTTTATAAAATATATCTTATTTGTTATGGATTGAAAATAATTATTGTTTGAATTGTTTTAATTGAAAGTTAAACTTAAATACGTTAATCGTTACATAATTTTACAATATTTCTGCAACATACAGTGAGTGTATGAATGCCAGATCGAAATAGTACTGATATGAGCTTAACGACGTAGTGCCTATAACTTTGTGCTTACAGTAACAGCAAATTTTATAATTATTTATCCCTAAAACACCCTAAATAACTGTATACTAGAGCTAAATAATTTAACAAATTTTATTTAAAAAATCTGGAATAAATAATAATAATACTGAATGAAAAATTATTTGCTTCCTTTGTGCACACGAATTCATTACTATTATTAGGTAAAATATATCAGTTGTCGTAGGCAATTAGACAAGATGTATGATATAACCTGACGAATTAAACCAAAAACAAGATGTTTACCACAAAATACCATCACTGAAACTTCACAATATTCGATTCTTATCGGAAAGTTATTCTAGCTATTTTTAGTCTCCCACAATAGAACTTACTAATTGCCTACAATTGTAAGTAAAATAGTTTTCGTACCTACCCAATAATAGACTGTATGCTGGTAGACTCTTATTTTGACTCTATATTTTTGATGGCTATGTAAAGTATGAGGAAATGATTTATTCGATTCATTTAAGGCTTGTTATAACAATATTAGCTTACAAAGTATACTTAGAAAGAACTAGCATGTTCATAGTGTATCATTAACTCGCATTATCGCAAAAGAACCAAAAACATGTCTCACACTGTTTTTATACAATGCAGTAGAACTACGTGCCTAGTTCTTTCACTTCAGCCAGCTCTATTACACTTATCCGATTTACAGAAGGACGGATTGCATATAAACTAAATAAATAAAGATAAATCTTACTACTTACTCTGAACAGCTTGCGCGGCGGGATCATTTTGGCACAGTCGCGCCGAAATACGTAAAAAAAAGTGACAATTCATTGAATGTGAAGGTTTAATTATATTTATCCGATATGCAGCTATATATAATATTGTTAAACGTATTTTTTTTCTGTTTCTGAAAATTGGACGAGTGTAATCATAACCTAGAGTCGGCTACAATCGAGAGGAATTCTCGAGCCACGGTGAAAACTATTTACAAATGTTTGTAAACCTATCCATTTGGAATATTACAGTTGTAACTTTCTAGAAATATTGTAATTGATAATAATATAATGTAACTTATTATGTTCGCTTAGAGTAGGTGTAAAATTTTGTGAATTTATGCAGAAAAATAGTTTTTTAATATTGTTGTCACTGAATGTACCAATCTTATTAATATTTGTACCTATACTCGGAAAGTTGGTTAATTCGTAGTTAGGATCAAATCTAAATCCTGCATTTCTTCCAAAATGGTAAAATAATATGTGCCTTGGCTAAAATATATAACTCATGTTATGTTTAAAAATACAATTGTTATTTAAAGGAAGCACTTCGTCTAAAACGTGCTGCCTACAATTTCTTTTCGAGTCTTGTGAATTTCAAATGAAAATGTACGCGTAAGAAATTGGCATGGTCTGGTTCTGGTAATATTAGTACAGCGTTTTCAATTTATATGCCTAGAAAACATTTTTTTAAGTTTCTATACTAAAAGAAAACATCTTTTCTAAACCTTCAAGCTACTTTGAGACGTCCTAGTGCAAAGGAAAACGTTTAGAAACTAGTCGAGCAGAAATTTTATCGGTACTGTTCACATAATTGAAGACATTAATGGATGAAGTTGATAGGTAGCAAAATTATTATTTAGAGAAAATTGAGTTCAAACTGTCACTTAAACATTTTAGAATACGTCGTAACGTATTAAGTACATTGATCTAAAGATCCGACTCTAGAATCAATATACTTAATACTTATGACTACATAGCCAAAAATGTTTCTGTGACAGTTTAAAATCAATTTTCTGGGTAAATTTTTTTTGTGACATACCACCTTCATCGATTCATGTCTTATTCAACCCTATCACCAAGTATAATTTAATAATATTATAAGCTCTACCTGTAAACCTATTTGTTTAATCAAACATCAAAATACAAACCAGGCCATACCTAATGTACATTTCCTATCTTGTACTTATTTATGTACCTCTGGACTAATATTCGGACATTTTTTATTTATATTATAGAAATATATTGTAATATAACCCTTGATTTGGACGTGTTCTCCGTAACAACTTTCCGAAGGTACGCACTAGGCGACTGAGAGCTAATATTATCATAATAAATGCATTAATAAAATCTTTGTTAAAAACTTGTAATTTTTTCAATCCCTCCCATAAACTATTAATATTCACAATTTCACCAACGCCTGTAGAGTTAATAGATGATATTATCATGTTACCTCTCTCGTTCTTCGTAGTAATGAAAAGATGGGGGCTGATTCAAGATGCCATCACTAACAAAGTGTATGGGATTTGACATAAGATACGCATCATTTAGCGTACCTAATATCAAATCCCATACATTTTGCTATCGAACTTTGTAAGCGATATTAGCGATGGCATCTTGAATCAGCCCCGTGGTATGTTAATTAGACAAACGATTAAACTAACAGGACGTGTTGATAAATTGGGTTTTTGCACAGTATTTTTATTACTCAGAATAATTCACTAATAAGCGCGAATGTATCAAAGGACAGTTCTTCGAAGAAAAGAAAGATAGAGTTCTGCTTAAAACTCTCTAAATAAAATTGTTTATTCAGAGAGTTCTGATTAAAACTCTCTAAATATTTTTTTATTCATTTTATATTATACTATTTCAATGTTTCGGATATAATTGGTAAAGGGTGGTATAAAATTTAAAATACCTATATAAGGTAGTGAAAAATGAATTACGGATTATGGACATACTAATCTACTGCTTGTTCATGTTTTTTACTTAAGCTGTATAGATCATAATTATATCATATCAGTCTACAACATCCGTGATTCATTTTTCACAACCATATAGTATGGTATGGTTTGTCACTACTAATTTGTTTATAAAGATTTTAATCAACAGAAATAAAAAACTAACTATATTACTAACTATGTTAAGTTGTTAATTATTAAGTTAATCTATAAACATAATTATGTAATATATGCATTGTGACAAACCATAATTTACAGATTATGAATAACTTAGCAAAGTTAGATTTTTACTGATATTCAGATAATATTCATTTTCAACAAAATTTAGAGTAAATAGTTAAAAAATCAGCTCTGCTCTCGGGTGGTCTCGTTATCGCACGTGGACGGTAGATATTGCACAGACATCTGACATATTATGACGTCATTATTCAGGAACATTTGAGGAAAACAGCGCGCATCATTTTTCAAATGCTAAGTAGTTTGCTGATAAAATATGTTAAGGGGTAGGGTTTTTGTGTGATTGAGGATTATAGTAACGAATTAGAAAACTTAGCTACACCAATAATAATGCCTTTTTAATAGTAAAATAGAGATAAATGTAATAGCTTCAAAACGTAGACGCTATCATAGATTGCGTATCTATGACACTATTTTATAATATTTAGTTTATTATAATTTTTACTTGTCTACGGTGTTCACTGAAAATCAGCGTTGCGAACTGTTATTTTCGCAACATTATGCTGAGTGAACACCAATTTGGTAAATTTTGTTTTTTTCTTTAATGTTTTTACTTATTGTTTAGTTTTTATATGTTTACCAAATAATTTTTCTTTTCTTTCTTTCTTTCAATTTTAGTTGAAACTTACAATCGTTAAATAAATTACGTAAGAATCTGCTCTAAACTCGATCGAGCGGATTCTATAGAATTTATTGAGGTAGCAATAAAGACACCGTGTGACTGTGGAACCGCTGAATTTAAGAAGAGTTTAAGTATCCGTTAATCATCTACAATATAAGCAAAGTTTTTCAAACTGCGCATAAAACAGCGTCAGTATGGGAAAAGTTTATTCTAATGTTTTCACTTTTCACGGAACAATCAACTCTGTGATTAATTACTGCGTCTTATCTACTCGTTTCCATATTATATTAAATATATTGTTTATCTCCTTGGTACATTGAATATATGCCCAAACTTTCAGCTTGTAAAATACCTGCGTTCGCCCGCGGCTCCACGTGATATTAAAATTAATGTTTAAAATTAATAGTAGATTGACTTGGCAATTTATGTGTGTCCATTGTAAGTTAGATAATATGTACATTGTGTTCTCATGCATTGCCAAGTCAATCAACTTATTTATTAAAACATAAAAGTATTTTAATAATATTGATATTATGATCTCTTTAGGATGTTTTAGACCGACCGACTAACCCCGACTTAGACTTAGAGGCACAAACTAGATCTCACAATTTTGATGGTAGAACAACTAATTAGCGAGACTTGTCATTTTTTACAAGTTATGTTTTTGGGATTTTGGTTTTCTATTTAGGCCGATTCATAATACGTGTCTGCCTCGACACTGAATCGAGACTGCATTTGTATGACTTCATGTTGCCTACTTAAATCGAATGTTCTGCTGAAATGAACCGAATTCTGCAAACATAATTAGTTTCCTATACAATAGGATGCCAAACGGGCGACTGTCAGGAACACACACCTTTAATTAGCCGGGCGAGACTGACAAACACAGTATAATGGGGTCGAGGCAGACCTTCGTTTAGATTACGAGGACTTACGACCATCGGAAATTCCACTAAACTGTAAAACGATTTAGTTTCGTGAAAGTTGTAACAAACGTTTCAGTTGCACGCTACGCTGTCCGTAATTCTGTACCTTTATTTTGGGCCGACGGTAAGTTTTATTTATGTTCCTTTTCACGAAAAACGTAATAAATATTATGTTGATGTTTTTTTAGAAATAAAAAGTCACAATTATAGAATAATAACTTCTAGAAATTCGGTGCGCGTGAGAAATTGACGCAATAAATAGTAAGACAGTTTATCTTAGTTTGAACGAACATCAAATTGTGTGATGCGTTTTTATGAAATCTCTACATCTAGCTGTTATTATTATACTATATACATCCTGCGCCTGTTCTCTAGCCAGTCGTGTCGGTTTACCGGGACCATCAGACTAGAGAACTGAGATATGAGAATAAAAGGAAAAAAGTGTCCTTGTGTATTACACATTCACTTGGGCACTATAAAATGACACCTGCGTAGCGGGAAAGCGACCGGAGTTACGTAATCAGGGCCCAGGACCCTGATTACCTCACTCCGGTCGCTTTCCCGTCTCTCGAGATCAACTGCCATTGTGACGTTACATCTTTTTAAAACACGATTTAAAAAGTTAAAACGTCAAAATTATGACATAATATTAACTTTTTAAATCGTGTTTTAAAAGATGTAACGTCACAATGGCAGTTGATCTCGAGACGGGAAAGCGACCGGAGTTAGGTAATCAGCGGCCTGGTGTCAACGAAATCAGCTACCGACACCGAAATCGTTGAGGGCAGCTATTATATATACATAATATATCTAATATCTAATCAAATCAAATACACTTTATTGTGCACAAATAATTATAAAAACATACAAACAACAATAACATTAAATCAGACATGCACACAAAGACGGTCTTCTTCCAGGCAATCTATGTACGGTTAGATGTAGACTCCTATACCCCCGTATGTGGGACTTGTTGCATCCGAGGAGATGATGACCTGGACGCAGCTATACCCACTAAAAACTCGGCGATACTCCGTCACTACCGCCGTTGACGGAGCCGCGGGAATTATTAACACACCCGCGACACTTTGTCTACAGCTAATACCTACGTAACTGTTTTTATTTCTTTCAAGGCCGATTTTTCAATCGTCAGATAACTTTTATCTGTTGAATAAATATGTGACTTTGACATTTGTTCCATACAAAATCTGCCAAAGTCACATAATATTTATTCCTTAGATAAAAGTTATCTGACGATTGAAAAAAATTACGTACTAGGGCAAAAATTATAAAATTTAAGAATTTAATGCAGAACGTTGTTCCAAACAGTTCAGCCTTGCGACTAACATAATAAATTGCAAAAAAAAATATTTTATTTTTTTCCAAAAAATTAATAATGAAAAAAATTCATTTCTAGAATCAGTCAAGGTCCTATAATCCTATCCCAAAGTTATAGTGACTGCTCTTTTTACACCCTGTATGTCGCAGTCATCTTATTGAATCTGGTTATTTAATTGAATCACTAGGCGGTTATAAAATGGCGTCAAACAGCTCGTACAGATAGCAATGTGTTGATATATTTTTTGATTAATTTACTTTAATGTTCGTTTTATTAGTACTCATTCGGAAATTTCGAAGTTTAAAACTAAAATATTAAATGGCTGTCCTAGTCTCGGATTCAAAAATTTGTTGGTAAAAACAGGATTCAATGAAAGCGCTAGTCATTCAATTAAATAACGGATTCAATCAGATGACTGCGACATATATATTACTACCTATATCCAGACCAATCCGGGTTGACATGTGACGAGGCAAAAAGTGTCCGTAGTTTTAATTCCAAAAATAGGTTTTGACATTCTTTGATGAGAACGATAGACAAGAGGACGAGGGGCGTATTTGGACGCCATTAACAGCGACAAAATATGCGTGCTACATACAAAAAAAAGGAAAATCATAATGATGTGACAATATTTTCACAATTTTTTTCTTCATATTATTCTAAATTCAGAACATATTCGTGGACTCATATCACCATTTAAAAATCACATATTCATATAACTATTGGGTACTCATGCGTAACATTAATTGAAGACATGAATCGATGAAGGTGATATGTCCCTGAAATTGAGTTTAAACTATCACTTTTAAATATTTAGTAACGTATTAAGTACATTGATTCTAGAGAGGGATCTTTAGATTGATGTACTCAATACTTCACGACGTATTTTTAACCGTTTAAGTGATAGTTTGAACTCAATTTTCTCAAAATTTTTATTTTGCTACATATTTGGTCTATGATATCACCTTCATCCATTCATGTCTTCAATTAAGGCATGGAATTTACAAATGGGATAAGTGCCAAAATTTTTGTAGGCACTTTGCACCTAGGACATGAAATGGCTGCACAACATACCTATGTTAGCGTGACTTAAATTTTACCATTCAAAGGACCTCCTTTAAATGGTAAAATTTAAGTTACGCTTAGGCACTTAGCCTATTTGTAAATTCCATGCCTCACTTTACTTAACACTTACCTGCACATTATCTTCAGTGACGCGGTAGGCTCGGTCCACATTCGCACCTCCAATCACAACCACGTCAGATTCAGCAGTACTGGCTCGGCTGCCACCGCACTCGGTATGCAATTTCCTCTTTATATGATTCAAATCACTTCCCTGTACAATCGGACCGGCATTCTTCAGTTTATTAAACTGGACCGCTATTTTAGCGCCGACTTTCGCGTTGTTTTTTATCAGCGCAATGTCTGAGATCGTTAAGGAAAAGATATTGCAGTAATTAGTTCGTCTAGCATCATTTTAGGGACACTAATGTTTCTAGTTTAATGGTTTTTGCAGTAGGTTAGGGATTTAGTAGCTGACCCGGCGGGCAATTGTCTGTGAATTGTGCGACAAGGATTTGTTAATTTAATAATAATATATCACCTCCGTGGTCTAGTGGTTCTGAGCTTCGCTCTCGACCCAGAGGTCGTGGGTTCGATTCCCGCGTTGGAACAAAAAAATGTTGTTTTCAAGTTTGGTTAGGACAATGCAGGCTGATCACCTGATTGTCTGACAAGAAAGATGATCCATGCGTCGGATGGGCATGTAAAAAGTCGGTCGGTAGTCCTATCAGTAGGACTACGGGCAAATTTTTTTGCCTGTGGTTCTAGTTAGTAAAATAATAGATACTTACTTCATATTATGTTAACTATTTTTATATATTATCAATACAAAGTTTTCTCCCTAAATGGATGGAATTTTTTTCTTCTTTGGTAGGATTCAATAGCTTAAAATAGTATGAAAAATTTTATCCAATGCGTCAGATTAAGATTGGAGATGTTAAGTAGGTGTCAAAGAAACTCCTACCTAAAGCACTGACGATTTGAAAGTTGGGTAAGGTCATAGAGACTCATAAAAGTAAAAAAAATGAAAATCGTCATTGTTTTTTAATCTATAACCTGTTTATAAATTCTAAATGGTTTCTTAACCTTCTCCATAGAAAAGGTTAAGAAACCATTAACTGAAGAAACATTCAAATCTAGAAATCCGAATCTAAATAGCAAAAATCTACAATTTGATAGAATAAACATGAACCAATTAGTGTTGTGAAAGGATACTCGTGTCTAACGAGGCGCCCGCTGTCGCTTTGGATACAGCGGCCAGGAGGAACGGAGTCACTACCTTGCCCTGAATGCCTTGGGACTTCGCATCCAGTAACGCTTGAGTTATAGCTGCCTCTATCACGCTACCTGCAACATGAATGCGTCTAGAAACTACGCTGGTACAATATTTCGGTGTACATTTCTTGTCCATATCTTGAATGTATCGATCGACGTGTATGTCGATGTTTATTTGAAGAGCGTCGGTACTCAAGCCGGTGGTTCGAATCCCGCTAAAGAAAGAAAAAAGTTCACGTAATAATCAATTCGACGTGACTAAACGATCTGATTTATTATTTATCATTTGTGAGATAAATATTATGTTGTTTTCATGCGATTGCTTCATCATCTACTTATTTATTTAAAACATGAAAGATTATTAATAATATTAATTATGATGACTATAAGATGTTTTTAAACCGACCGACTAACCCCTACTTGGCATGCATCTTACAACTTTTTAAGAACTAAGTGATGGGATAACTTAATTACACGTAACTTTTATAACCGAGTTCACAAAACGGTGAAGGTTCTGAATTAGTTTTTTTTTCAATGTATGTAGCTACACCGATTTATTTTAACATACAAACGTACGACAAGCAAGTTATAGCAGGATAGAATATTAGCTAGCATATTTGCATAGAATGGCTTGGATTTCGTATAGCAAGCTTTATCGCTCAACTAGAGATAAATCGAGGCACAAATTAGAAGCGACGTATGCAGTCACCGGCAACACAATAGCCCGGCTGAAATCGGAACGTAATGGGATTATTATCGGCTCAGACTTTCCGACGACAGACCGCAAGCCTCCACGCCAGATTTCTGAGGTGTTAGCTCTTTGAAATCCATTTTCTGTGCTCAAGTTATTCAATCGACAATAATGAGCATCTGACCTAGTTTACGTATTTATGTTAGAACTATTCAAAACTAATGTTTAGTTAATTAATTGTCGAATAATTATATAATAAGTATCTGTGTTAAATCTTTGTAGGTAAAGTATAATAATACCTACAATCTGGTTAAAACTATTCATGTATGGCGTGCATAAGCCGTACATGATCAATAAATAGATCAATGCCGACACTCAACGGGCACATAATAGTCAGTGTGCAACATTAAAATGGCAAGTGCCAGTAAATTAATTATTAACGAAAACATAAAAAATATATCTTGGCATATTCTCACACTCATAAAAAAGGCCAATAAAGCCGTTACAACAAAAGAAGGATGCAATAAATTCACCGACCAAAGCATCTTGTTCTGGCACCCATCTATTACGAAGCCAGAGCCCAGTTAAAAAAAAGAGCTTGGAATATTATACTTTAAAATAACGCTCATCAAATCCATTTAAAGACCGTTAAAACAAAAGAAAAATCTGCAAATCATTCACTGTCCATAGCATCTTTGGCGCTGATATGATGATATCAGAGCCTAGTTGAAAAAAGTAGAGCTTATCATTGAATAACAATGCCTAGAAAAGCCATTTGCATGCAAAACCATGTAATATTTAAAAAAATGGCACACTGTTCTGGAACCGGCGGAGCTATGAAGATGACAGTAGAATTCTCTTTGCGGCGAGAACTATGCTCAAATTTTGCTTAGATGACGACCTCCGTAGCGCAGTGGTTGAGCGCTTGGTACTCGAACGAGAGGTTGTGGGTTCGAATCCCGCCGGGGGAACAAAAAGTTTTCAATGTTCCTGGGCCATGGATGTGTATTAAATTTCTGTATAATATAATAAAAATCTTAAATATGTGTAAAGTATAAAAGTATTAAATATATTTCCGTTGTCTGGTACCTGTAACACAAGTTCTTCGGATACTTAGCACGGGGCCAGATTGACGTGGTGTGAAGCGTCCATAGATATTATTATTATTATTATTATTATTATTATTATTATTATTATTATTATTATTATTATTATTATTATTATAGGTAATCAAGCAATGGTAAGGTAAGGTCATTTGAAGGTTATTTAAATAAAAGAAAAATACAATAAATGATTCACCATCCATAGCATGTTCTTCAGGGACAGGTGCAGCTATGACGATGCCAGAGCCCAGTTGAATCCTCTTTCCCGCGAGCAATATGCGGGCGGCGTGGTTGGCATCGACTGCGCGGTGAGGTGCCAGGTGCCCGGACTTGCGCGTGTAGAAGGCGGGAAAGTCGTAGGTGTCGCCGTACGCGCACACCGTCACGCCCTGGGTCTCCTGTTCAAATTAACACATTTAGTGCGTGTTTCACCAAGCAATGTTAAAGTTAACGCCATGTTAAATATCATGTTATCCCTCTCGTATTTCCTGTCAATGCATAAGATGGCATGGTATTTTAACATGGCGTTAACTTTAACATTGCTTGGTGAAACACGGCCTAAGTGCCAATTTCACCAACGCATGTTAGTGTTAAAATACCATGTCTTCTAATTCATTGATAGGAATTACGAGAGGAACAACATGATATTTAACGAAGGATTAACTTTAACATTGCTTGGTGAAACACGCCATTAGTGCCAATTTCACCAACGCATGTTATCTAGTGATTTTTTTTTTGTCAAAAAGCATGGTGCTTTTTCATTCATTCGTAGGAATTACGAGAGGAACAACATGATATTTAACGAAGGATTAACTTTAACATGCGTTGGTGAAATTGACACTTAATATTTCAGTCCATTCCAATTTATGTGATACATTTGTAAACAAAGGTACTACTAGTCGTAATGCATAAAATTAAGTGTGACGTAATGTGTGAATTGCAATCTTTTTATTAAAATCACGCTTAAAAATAGATACATAAAGTACTTAAAATAGGTACATCTCGTACCTACTTTAAAGCGAGATTTTAAGAAATATTAACCTTCTGCTCTTATTTTAAGAAATATTAAACCCGCTGCTACACATAAAATATATTTTTATTAATTAATTATTACAAAGAAACCTAGAGGCGAAGCATATACGAGTACACAAATACTCGTAGTAAAGGATTTGGTCTACAGACTGGGCTTATCATTGATAAAAAAATAATCACCTATTTAATCATTAACTTCAAAAAAAAATTCAAAGACAAATCTTTAGTTACCGGTTCGAATACGATACCACACAAATTACAACACCTGAATGGGTTGCAATGGGCATAATACAAGAACGAAAATATTTCTGAAATAAAAGAACCCCAAAATGTTATCAACATACAAAAAATTTCATTTAGAAGCAAATGTTATTTAATAAAAACAAGTGTTTTCAAGAAACCTTTCCAAAGTAACAGGTGGTATATTAATATTGAACAACAAGGTAAGATTACTTTTCCGCGCGAGGGAAAACTGCTCGCTTCTATTAAATATAACGAAGACAACACAACATGATAATTTCTTTATTGGAAATTCTTTTCTGCGCTCACCGGAGCGTGTGATGAAAATTTGTTTCGCACAAACCATCGAGCGAAACGGATCCGCGAAGGATTTAATCAAAATGTGGGGTTAAACTAGAATGATATCGGTCGCTCACGAATCAAAGATGAAGATTGTGGCACAGATTGTATTTCGGGACTGTTCCAGAATACGAAATAGAGCCCGCCAAACGGTTTCCAACGCTAATAGTCCTTAGTTGCAACTTTGTACTGCAAGCTCGTATAAAATGTGCTTCTATTTTCAAATTTATAAACGTAAACCATTGTTAATATTTCAACTAAGACCCACTTGAGCTAGATAGCTATGGGTTAAAATGTTAGATATTTAACTCCAGAATTGCGACTAACTCAATGTTTGTAATTTGACTCAAACTGGAGCAATTAAGGTGAAATCTAATTTATGCGTTAGAAGATTTGGCGCCTACAGAACATGTTCTGCATTACGTGACGCGTCACGTCAAGATCATTCATAGACAGCACACAGTATGAAATATTGTGTAGAGGGCAC
This sequence comes from Celastrina argiolus, assembly GCA_905187575.2. Lineage (NCBI taxonomy): Eukaryota > Metazoa > Arthropoda > Insecta > Lepidoptera > Lycaenidae > Celastrina > Celastrina argiolus. Next base: position 10,846,396 of record LR994584.1, read on the forward strand.
TGGACGCAAGTCTTATCTAATGACCAGTACTGTATCCAAAAAGATATGTAACTCAGTAACAGGCAACTTTTGAGTACTTTTGGTTTATTGTTATCCTTTATAGAAACCAGAATTATCTACATAAACCACAGTTATTTTATCTGGGGGCACGGGAGTGCCCCCGTCAAGACGAGCCAAGCGAAGCGCAAGGGCACTACCTACCTTTTCTCGAAAGGTTTCGTCGATTTTTTGAACTCTCATAACTTTGCTTTGGATGATGCTACATAGTTGAAAATTTCAACATATAATGACACCAGTAAAAACATGAAACATACAAAGTTTCAATGTTGTAGCTATTATACTTTAGATTTTATCAATGTCTAAAAACCCCAGATTTCGTCACTGACTCATTTATAGATCATCAAAATTCATAAGGTACTTCCTGACGTCCTAGTAAGCTGATATTATTTATGTAAGCTGTTATTGCTACAAAACCAACAAAAAAATTATTAAAATATAAATGCCGCCATTTTGAATCCAATATGGTGGACGGTACAAAATGGATGTTTAATATGTTTATTATACGGATATGATCTTTAAGACATAAAAGAAATATTATATTATACAATATTATACAAGTACCTACATAAAAAAATAAGACCTACTTTTTGTAGGACCGATAATCGGTCAGATTTTTACTCCATATTATTTCTATCCCACTTTATTTATTTGTGTGCGTTGCACTACTGCAATCAGTATGTTCTATTTTATTCCGATTATTAATCGGTGACCGACTTTTTGTAAATGAAAAATATGTCTATGAGAAAATTAGTTTTATATCTACTTATTTAAAATTAGGTACCTATAATAATATTTGGTAAGTAAAAATTAGGTAAGAATTAACAGGCAGCAAGTAGTAACTTGTTGTCGGATAAACAAAATATTAAGTCGATCACTTGAAACTATCGGTCCGGTATGGGCTCCCTGATGTTACGTTCACGATGTAACTTTGTTTAGAGGGAATCTTATGTAAAAACCGTTCGACACATCGATAGCGCGATGTAGGTGGCTTACAGCGCAATCTATGTTTGGAACTGTGAAACATCTAAACACACATTTACCAATATATTTAACAGTCGGTAACGTTATAATGATAACAATAAACGAAAATATTACACGATCAATGTATAAATAATTTTAGTGTTTAATCTTATGACTATTACTTATAATATGATTTTTAACACGTCACGTCATGACGTTTAAAGATGGCCATAATCAAAAGAAAACCTTAAAGTTATTTTTCAAAAATAAAAATAAATACATTTTTTTCCTTTAAAAATGATAAGTTGCACTTAGGTGTATGCAGTTAGCATATAATATATGTTTATAAGAGCCGTACAAGAATTAGTACCTCTAGTGACCAACAGATGGCAGTGACCGTCGTCTACATACGATATTATTATAGACTTACTGTATTATTTTAATAAGAATCAACATGCTTTATTAAAGGCAATCTCCCTCGTATATATAAGTAATTCTCAAATTCTCGAATTATTAGTGTTGAATTACTCGAAATACTCGTGGCATCCTAGGATATCCAAATAAGAAGTTTCACTCCAGCAATAAAATAATGTATATTTTATAATTTATATTTATTATATTATAATATAATAATATAACAAATAAAGAAATATGGACGAGACATTTATTTGAAAATTGGCCTCTACCTCTTAAAAATTGCGGTGAAAGTTTATACACGGTATAATATTGACGGTGACATCAGTCGACGTCACTAGGGGTCACTATGCTAAGGCGCTGACTGTTCTATTTTCCGTAAGAAAAGGCCCGGGGTCAAAATAAGTTATCTTTAAATTAAAAAAAGTCCATTAACCAGCTTACAAAAATAAATGAAATCCCACCAAAAACATTTTAATGTAAAAATGTTGTCAAGACGAGTCTACACAGCTTACCCTGTAAAAAAGTTATCAGATATCGTATAAAGCCAAGCTCTACAATACACCTTAATCAAAATCTATCAAAAAGTGGTTAGATCTCATGTAGAACCTAAATTCTTGATGCTATGCGCCCTTACTTCACCAGGCTTAACTTCACTTACGCTATATAGCAGTTAAAACGTGATACTTGACCGTTCTGCTACCGTTACGAATATGTCATACGAATTCATTAATCGTGTGCTAAATAAAACGGCCAAGCATCACGTTTTAACTGCAATGTAGCGTAAGTGAAGTTAAGCCTGCTGAAGTAAGGGCGCATAGATCAAGAATTTTGGTTCTACATGAGATCTAACCACTTTTTGATAGATTTTGATTAAGGTGTATTGTAGAGCTTGGCTTTATACGATATCTGATAACTTTTTTACAGGGTAAGCTGTGTAGACTCGTCTTGACAACATTTTTACATTAAAATGTTTTTGGTGGGATTTTAGTAGATAGCTTTATTGAATCTTGGTGGAAATACATGTTATATAGTAAAACACAAACTACTTGCACTTTTTTCCACTTTATTTGTTATTTTACATTAATTATTACTACACGACCGGTTTCGACATAGTTTCAGGTTTCACCGGTTTCACACCTGATGATGACTATGTCGAAACCGGTCGTGTATTTTCAGTAATAATTAATGAAAAATAACAAATAAAGCGGAAAAAAGTTATAGTAGTTTGTGTTTGTGTATAGTAATATAAGTAGATAGTGTTAAAAACGTACCAAGTACTCCAGAGTTCTTCCAATATCCAGGATAGACTTAACGCCACTGCACACGACCAGCGTCTTGCTCCGGCCCAGCTCTGTGAGGTCCGCTGATATGTCCATGGTACTTTCTGCTTCTCGGTGGACACCACCTAAAATAATAGTTGAGCATACATAATATACCAAAATACATATTAAAGGCTAAGTTGATTTACTGATGTATACTTTATATTATTACTACCGCTCAGGTCCTTAGGGCTTAAAAAACTGCACATATACGTATTCCTAGATTTCCCAGTCGTGGGAAGGAACTAAGGAAGGTTTTTCAAAATTCGATCCTCACAGGCACGGGTTTGTATGAAAGTTTTAATTTCTTGTGTATTATGTAATTTCGTGTGTATTTGCAAAAAAAGTATGACTTTTTTTGCAAATACACACGATTATAAATTTTTTGTAGAGCAAAAGTAATTATTATTTTTAGAGATTTCCAAAATTAAACCCTGCATCTGTTGCGAAATAGTGTATATAAAAATTTGTATAAAAATTTTATTCCTTGGATATTTGCAGCTATCTACGGTACAAATTCCGCGGTAGCAAAATGCATCATGTACAGCAAAATAAATGTGGGAAATCTCTGTAAAATGATTTGGCTGCCGCGGCTATGAATATGAAGTAGGGTAAGTTCGCCTGTTCGCGTCCATCGCCCTATTCGCGTCCATTTTGCGGAGCGCCCTATAAAAATCCTCTAAAATAAGTCAACTAACACAGTTATCAAACGAAAAGTCATTACCGATTATACCTAAATGTATAAGTGACACGCACGCATATACAAAGTTCTGTGCGTCAAACCAATCAATTAAAAAAAATATGTCAATCTCGGATGTTCAATTAGGAAGCGCATACGCGCGGGATTTTTAGATAAAAAATAGTGTGCAGAGGCGCGTTTGATAGTAAGTTTTTTAATGTTTTATGTGAATTTTTGGATACATAGCAGTTTCTACACGTTTATAGTGAAAAAAGGGATAATATTACTTATGAATTTGCTTATGTTTTTTATATTTAACAAATAAAATAAGGTGGACGCGAATTACTACTCGAATTTTACAAAACTTCCACTTTGCGTCCGCATTGGACGCAAACTATACCGATATTGGATAATTATAAACCATATTGCGTCCACTATTTTTGTTAAACAGTTGCTTGTAAAAATAATTTGAAAATAAACAATATGTTTATTATACCTAATTATACATTTTTTTTACTAAGACGACGTGTTTTTAATTCTATGACGAGTGAAATGTTCTGTTAAATATAACGACATATTGAATTCAGATGTAGAAGACGATGATGAGAAAACATAGGCTCTGACCTATAAGATGGTGTCATCTAAAATGTACGCAATTTGATTTGGCCAAAGACAGTCATTTGGATGTGACTAGTGTTATTAATTGAAATTCTAAGGCTATAATATATATATGTTACCAGCTAAACCCAATTTAAGGACAAACTAGTTTTGCCTAGGCTTAACTAGTTGTTCCTATACGCGATAGGATTAACCAGTATAGCCTAGTCCAAACTAATTTGTCCTAAGCCCGATCGGATAGACCAGTTTAGACTAGGCCAAACTAGTTTATCCTGATATAGATACGCACACTCTAGGATAAACTGGTATGGCATAGTCTAAACAGTTAAAACATTTGGCGGGGTCGGAAAGTAGTTGAAAAACTATTCCACAAATAGATGCCAGTGCAAGAAGGCAACCTTACTCTGCAATTCTAAATGCCACCAAAGCAAACCATGTAAAAATAAATAGCAATTTTAATAATTGACATAATACTGGTATGATTATTGTATGATTGTTTACCATTTATAATTGAGACATTAATTATTTCTTCTATTAAAAAAATCATTTATTATTTGTTAAATATGGTACAATTGTTTGATTTAGTAGATTATAGTTTGATCGATCGTATTTTTACTTAACGACGAATCATTATAGTTTAATAAATATGATTATTTTCCCAATTAACGAGTATTTTATTTAGTTTATCTATTTATTTTGACTTTCTTGATCTTGATTTAACTTGATTGATACTTTAATGTTTAGATTAGGCCATACCAGTTTATCCTAGAGTGTGCGTATCTATATCAGGATCAACTAGTTTGTCCTAGTCTAAACTGGTCTATTCTATCGGGCTTAGGACAAATTAGTTTGGACTAGGCTATACTGGTTAATCCTATCGCGTATAGGATGAACTAGTTGAGCCTAGGCAAAACTAATTTGTCCTTAAATCGAGTTTGGCCGGTAACATATATATTATAAACATATATGCTTAATACTTGCTATGTTTAGAATATGATAATTTATGTATTAAATAATTCTTTTAGTTATATAAATAGACAAATATATTTTGCAATAATTATAATTATTACCTAGTGATTTTAGTGTAAAGTTTGTATACATAACTGATTACTGTTCATCCTTAAAGTTGCAATCAATACCTACTTGCCTATAATTACTTAATTATAAACCTAAACCAATATTGAGAAGAATTATTTTTTATAGTAAGTAATTTATTTAATTACTTATAAAAAGTTTGATTTTTTTAATATTAAAATATTTTTAAATATAGAAATTGTTAAAATACAATCATTCTTTACAAATTCTTAAATATATCATCCTTTTAAAGGGGTGATATCCTTTTTTAAGCTGCTGGACGCAAACTGGTCCACGGGTGGACGCAAATTGGATTTTGTGGACGCAAACTGGGTAAAACGCTTAATTCCGAAGTTTATCTAATTTAAAAGAAAACACAAGATGTTTCGAACAAAATTGAAAGTTTATCTTAAAATAGACTATATATTGAATACATTACACAAATTTTTCATAGAAATTAGTGCTGGAGCTTTTTTATAATCGCCGTCAAACTTGCCAACTGCACTAAATGGACGCGAACTGGCGAAACAACCCTATGCGGCGGGATGGAAACGCCGCGCGCCGTGTTACCCGGGATACTTGATTCTAACCGCTTCCATTTCAAAACCTATTTATTTTAGACGAGTTTATCCTTTGTGAATTTATCATTTAGTATTAAAAATTGTCTCATAGAAAGAGCGGGATTCTCCTAACACAAGTCTTAACTTACATGGAGATCCCCACACACTGTAATTTTGTAATATTTGTCAGAAATTATACAATTTTTATTTTATTTAATATTTATTATATACTTTGTGAAACAATAATTATTCATTATTGGCTGACACCGGGATTTTAATATAATGTCGTCATTCGATAAAAACGCTAGTCTCTCAATGAAATGGCGATTTCAATTAGATGACTGCGACATATCCATTCTTTCTCACATTTGAAGGGACCGGCGGGTCTATTCACAATAATTACCGTTCGTTACGCCGCGGTTATTGGTCAACGCTTACCACGGAAAGCGTTTGTTATTTTTTGTTCAATAAATTGAAAGGCGCACAGAGAATTATAGATATAATGAATGGACTTACAGCCGACTGAACCACAGCTGCAAGAACATTTAGTATTGTCAGCCTTTTTATCTTGGCGTGACTTGTCTTAAAACCTCCAAGCTCTACATCAAAGCCAGACATATTACGTAATGTTTACATACAACTTTTTATCATTATATAAAAATGATAATATTGAGGATAAAAGAAACAAAAAACAAATTTGTTTGTATCGTAAAATATTATGAAACACGCAAAAAACTGTAAGTTCAGATATAAACATTTATGATAAAATTTACTTTACCTATATTGGATAGGATCATAAATTATCATTACTTTGATAGTTCGTGGCTCTATGGAAAGGCAGGGAGATAATAATTTTGCCATAGATGAGACAAGGATAGAAATGGCAATATGTTGCTTAAAAGAGCCTTATTTAACAGTTTTCTGCTGTCACTATAAATGTCGATCTATCCTTTCTTATAGATAGATAGGTTATTGAAACGAGCCATTGCTCAGGTAGGTACAATCTTTTTACAGCTACAGGTATTAGTACAAACTACCACCTTTACATGTTGTTAATGTTTTTCAACATGATATTCGACAATTAATTTAAATATAAGTATAATGTACTTTCTTATAACACAAATTAAATAATAATTTATGTACCTAACTACCTAACTTGTTTAAAATTATGCCTTCTGTATTTGCGTGTTGGTAAATAAATACGCAACAATTTTATTTATATCTACATTTTTTAATTTAAGCTGACTATGTTCAATATAATAATTACTAGCTGACCCGTGCCCAAGACGTAAGCGTCTAAACAGTTTTATTGGAACCCGCACCACGGAATCCGCAACGTAGAAACAGCAACGCGGACTCGCAACCCGCACTGCGTAACCCGCAACGTGGAAACCTAAACGTGGAACCCGCAACGTGGAAGCCACAACGTGAATCCCGCAACCCACACCCACAACTCGTAGCTTACCAACGGAGAATGAATTTTTCATATTGGTTGAGTGATTTCAGGGCCAATTTAATACAAACAAACAATCCACATCCAAAATTTCCACTTTACAATATTAGTATAAGCAAAAAAAAAAAAAAAGGGTGGCACTCGGGGACTGCCGCGGTAAAGCTATTGCATATAATTTTTTATCATCCGATACAACCAATGTCATCTCGAGGCGAGTTGCTGAACTAAAGAGCAACAACCTCGATATTTAAAAAAAATCACTAAAAGTTCTGCTATTCATCGATAGATGGCAATAAAAACTATTACCGATGTGCCGGTCGGAGTAGGGGGTGTTAGGTTTTTTTCGTAACGGAATTTCTGGATTCGGTCCCCACGCTCAAGGCCCGCGATAGAAGCTATGCAATAGCTTAATATATTATTATGTATTATTAAATATATTGATATCTGTTTCATAAAAATATGATCAGTTGTTTCGGCCCTTCGGTGGAAAATTAAACATACATACATACAGGTTAGTTTTTAATAATTTTTGGAGTATCGATGTAACGCGCAATTAATTTCATTTCAAAATATGGAAAAACTCTACTTCCAATACTATCGTTTGTATTCTACGTCTATTTAAACGAGTAATATTCCTCAAAGATTCATCCAATATCGTTTTACGTATTTATAACACAAAATAAATAAAATGGAACCGAAACCCATCAAGTTTGTTGATATTTAATTTATTCTTTTGACACATCTCGTAATACTTTATCTTTGAACGCCACTCATTCGTTCGGCAGGCGCCGCTCGAAACTTTGATTACGTGAAAATGCGGAACGATCCGTGCCAAAATTCATGGCAACTTAATTAAATGCCATTCTTTGCATGCCATCGTACCTACAGTGCACGGGTTATTTTTAATTATAACTGGTATGGATTTGAACCATACTATTTTAACTGCATTTTTTAATTGCGCGGTTATTGTCGAAATTTCAGCCCGCAGTAATTAAATTTTACGTCAAACTAACCAAAATGAGGAAATATATTGTTTATCAAATATTAAGCGTTTCAGAATATCTATATAACATTACAAGTTAGGTTTAGAAATAACGAGCAATCCTAAATAGATTATTAGCTATATTTTCTCCTCACCCATCATAATATTATATACTAATAGTTCTTGCAAGTAAAAATCATATATAATATATTTACTATAGTTTTACAGGTATTTGTTGTTACAGCGACTACAGAAACACATAGTAAAAAACATAGTTAAGGGCATACACAGGACGGGCGCACGGAAAGCGGACGCTTAGTAATTGAGTTTTTAGTTTTTACCCTTTGCATACGAAACTATTATGATACTATAAATAATTAAATGGTACCAACCTATTCCACCAGTAACAAATATCGGTATATCAGCAAGCTCCGCAGCAATGATAGTTCCCGCCACAGTGGTGGCGCCATCTTGTTTCGCCGCCATCACAGGAGCCAGGTCCCGTCTGGACGCCTTCACCACACCCTTGGCCTTGGCTAGATACTCCAACTGGTCTTGGGACAGTCCTACGTGCAGCTGGCCTTTTATTATTGCCATCGTTGCTGGTATTGCCCCCTTAAAAAAAGCTTAATATGTTAATATTGTCATAAAATAATTGAAGACATAAATGGATCAATGTAATACGAGTATGTAACAAAATTCTGATTACGAGAAAATTCTGTTAAAACTGACACTTAAACATTTTAGATTACACCGTTAAGTATTAAGTATATTAATCTAAACACTCGTCTCTAGAATCAATATACTTAATACTTTACTACTTATAAATCTTAAAAACGTTTAAGTAACAATTTAAAATCAATTTTCTGGGTATTTTTTTTTGCGATATATCGCAGCTTCATCCATTCATGTCTTCAATTATATATGTTACATTCTATTATACGTTTAAGATGTCATGTTGTTTAAATCTTTTAATAAGGTATTAGGATATGTATTCATTACTGTTCTTGAAAATTATAAAGTTATTATTATGTAGAGTATACGATTACTGATTAGGTACCTAGTTGTGTACTAAAAATCCAACAGCAAAATTTTCCTAAAATATTACTTACGATGACGCTTTTCGTTTGGGCGGGCATTATACAAAGACTAAAAAACGTTTCTTTCGAACTTTGACTTTTAAACGCGGTTTGTGCCCACTTATCGAACCGAGTCAGCGAAAAGTTTCATATTTTATTGTAATAGCGCACTCAAAGCCGCAGTTTATTTTATAGCTCTCATATAATGTGACAGAAACGGATATTATACCTAGAGTTTAAAGTCTAGTTCGGGATAAATTGAAAATGCGAACAGACAATGAAAATCTTCCTAACAATTTTCAAACGACAGACGGTGAGGGTCTGAAATTTTAGTTCCGTTGAGTTACTCCCATCTGTTTTATGACCGGTGACCAATCGTCTCATGTTCGAGATGTTTCCGATGTGTTCTCGGCTTAAATCGAGCCACGTGACATACTGTCGCTTCTGAATGTTTCATGTCGCACATAATTTTGAAATAGAATTTTGGTGAACTGAAACTTTTTGAAATTGTATTCTGCATTTAATTTTCACGTGATAACGCCGTCTGCACGCACGAAAAAGCATATTGTATCATTATCACGTTCCGCCTAAGCTGTGCGTGCAAGAGACAGCGGCAGCACAAGTCAGTTACACGTAAATGACGTAAACTGTGTTTCATATAAGTATTTGTTAAAATTTTCCAATGACCGTATCAGCTATCACCATTAAAAAACAACGTACAATTACTAATTAATCGTAGGTACTTAAAATATCTATCTATGCTGCACAATTTACTGTTACAAGTACTTATTGCATATCGTCATTGTATAGATATTTCTCGGTAAAATATTAGTAAGGTTTTATATAGGTTATTTAATCTAATTTTAAACATTCACGTAAAATCACAGGTGTACGTGGAGACCTAGATATAGACATAATATGATTATGAGTTCACAAACAATAAACTAGGTAGCAGTAGGCGGGTAGTATGAGTCATGACACCCATCGGATTAGTGAGGCCAAAGCCGCTTTTACTCAATTAAGGCCATTAAGAGCTCGGCTAAGTCTATTTTGGCCCAGCGTTAAATTTAGAACATTTGGCCGTTAATCTATGGTCACATTAGATATAAATAGGCTTTGTGGACAATTTTATTATCTTGGTTAATCTATTTATTATTGAAGCGTACATTTTTAATGAATGTCGTTGACGAGTTTGAATTGTAGGTTTTGTTTATTGTGTTCATTCTAGCAACGCATAGAACTGCAGGTTTTTCAGGAGAACGTTTATGAAATATAAAAGTCCGACTGCAAAATATAGATCTATAAAAACTTGTTTCAAAGAGTTCAAACAACAAGGAAAATAGAAGCTAACAACTATTTTATGTCAACTATATTGTCTATATAAAAATTGTAGACATAAAATGCTACGGATTTAGCGTCCTTCACATCGAAACGCAACGCAGCGCTGCATATATAAGATAGGAATTGAGTTTCGCGCCCCGTTGCATCTCCGCTGAGCAGCTGACCTCAGGATCAGCCCTCAGGGGCCTACGATATCTAAAACTTAGATCGTAAAATTACAGGACCTTAATATTATATCCGTATGCATTTATTATACAATTTTTTTTATATGTTCAGTTTTTACCAACAATAAACATCATTTTGCTAAGCCTCTACTAATACACAGCTACAATTTAAAACAAAATGCGTAAAATATAAAAACGTACATGCATTAAAACTCACCCCGTAAAATAAACTTTTAATCCTTTTAATCTTTTTGTTAACTCTTTGACGCTACCGCATAAAGGGTACAATTCTAAAATAAAACCTCGGATTACACTTTTCATGTGTGTTTTACTTTTTCAGCATAAGACCCCAAATTACGTTTTATTTGTACCGGATTTACTTTGTAACATTTATACCAGATAAGATTAATTTTAAAATAATATTATGTATATACCTAATAAAGATTTTAAAGTAAGTAATTTGATAATAAATCTAGGAAAATAATGAGAATGTATGGTATTGTACTGTTTAAAACTTAGGATATAAATTAAGAGACTTACTTGTTCTATCTTATTATAATTTTATCCTCCGATATTGCAATGGGTTTCCGATAGTAAATTCCTAAACATGCCATTATTAACTGTATATTCCTCATAGAAATCTAAGATTATAATATATTTTACTACAACACTACTCTATCTATCTAGGTTTAGCATTAAATGTTATGCATTAAGATTTTATTCAAAGTAAAAACCTATTTTGATAAGCTTGCATTACCTTCGATAAACTCTATTCTCTTATAAAATAAATGCACTTTATATGTATTTAAAAGAACACATCTGCTGTTCGCTACAACTGCAATAATAATAAAATAACACTTACATGTTCTCTTATTATGTTCTCCACAGAAATAGCAGTTTCGATGTTGTGAGGGAATGGCATGCCATGTGTTATGATCGTCGATTCCAGTGCCACGAGCGGTTTATTGTCCATCTTGGCTTGCTGCACCTCCGCCGAATACACAATGGCTTGACTGGCATGGCGAACGTGGCATATCTGGCGAATAATGGCACTGCATGATACTCTCAGAAGACACGCCATGCTGCAATAAACAAAATTATACAGGGTCACACACTCACATATCAAGCCGAATGTGGTGTGAAAAGAATGACACGTAGAGCATAGGTAAGTATATGTATTTTGTATGATTTTGTTTTTCGCAAAAAAAAAATCAATGCTGAGGCTCGATGGCTCCTACGAGTAGTCTATACACACGAACGCACTGGTCGTTGAGCTACGACCATATCAGGATTGAAACTCATCTGTTTTGTGACTGTGTGGAGATCTTTAAACGCGATTGGCGCGCTATGGTGAGTGATTAATATGAGGTGTCAAAACAAAAAATGCTCTACGCATTCTCTTTATACTATAATCTGCTTCTTATGGGAACCGTAAATCCTGTATTATTTAAAATTTTAAGTAGACCCCTGAATTTTACGCAGTGAGCGATCTGTCGATGATGAATTATAAGCTAGGAACATCCGCAATTACGTCGATGCCACAGACACGTCTTATAATACCTCTCCGTGTTTGTCGGGGTTATATACAATATACAAGATGGTAAAATTATTTGACTACATACTACAATAGTTTCCTTTAATTTAGTCCCTTTACGTTATTGGATGATAACTTATACCTACAGTTTTCTCCAACAAAGCACAAAGTAGATATATAACAGAGACACGACCTAGTACTAGAAAATTTTATCAACCTAATACTGGCAATTCGACTGGCTATTTTGTTTTCTTCGATTTCCAATAGACAAAATGTGATGTCCAGGAACATTCCGGAAACCGCCATCTAGCGCCACTATTGAAAACTACTAATTACTAATTTCGTGTCGTATCTTCTTCTTGATTAATGAGTTGAATTTAGTTTAATGTAATGGTATGTTAAAAAAAACTGCTTATTTTTATTTCAATGTCAATACATGTATTTAATTCGGCATATTTATAATATTTTATAATTTACAAACGTTAATAGTAGTGACATCTATTGCAATTTTTTTGTATTAAACCTAGATTGTATGGGATGGCCATATCAGAGTAGTTCTGGGCTTGGCGATTTTAAATTTCGTTTGGTTGCTTCAGCACAAACTACATAGGTAGTTTAAGTACGGCACTATCACAACACAGTCAGCATAGCCCAACGGAATGACTACTTTAGCTTCTTTCTTTAATTTTAGGTAGTTCATATCAATTACACATACCTTCTTCATATAAGTTTTAAATGTTCCAAATTTCATACTAGTTTGCAAGCGTTCACTGGTATTATTATTAGTAATAATAAATAATAATGATATCTATTGACGCTTCACATCACGTCAATCTGGCCCCGTGCTAAGTATTATAAAAACTTGCGTTTCAGGGACCAGACAACAGAAACAAATTTAATAATTTCCTACTGTACATTTATTTCAGATTTTTATTATATTATACACATATTTAATACATATCCATGACGCAGGGCACATAAAACATTTTGGTCCTTTGGCGGGATTTGAACCCGCGACCTCCGGCCTGAGCACCACTGCGCTATGGAGGTCGTTAAAGTAAAATAGGTATTATGGTATAGGTATAAATGGATAATAAATACTATATACTTAAAAATAATAAATGTGATACAGTCCATAGAGACATTATAAAATCCCACCAAAAACATTTTCATGTAAAAATGTTGCCAAGACGAGTCTATATAGCTTACCCTGTAAAAAAATTATCAGATATCGTATAAAGCCAAGTTCTAAAGACTACACGCCCTAAATCTACCAGCACCTTGATCAAAATCTATCAAAAAGTGGACAAATCCCATGTAGAACCAAAGTTCTTGATCTATGCGCCCTTACTTTACTAGGCTTAGCCTCACTTACTCTACATTTAAGTTAAAACGTGATGCTTGGCCGTTTTATTTCACACACGATAAATGAATGGCTATAAAATCTTCGTAACGGTAGCAAAACGGCCGCGACGCCTACCGACGCTCAGCGCCGCGACGCCTGCCGACGCCCAGCGCCGCGACGCCAAGCGCCGCGACGCCTACCGACGCCCAGCGTCGCGACGCCTGCCGACGCCCAGCGTCGCGACGCCTGCCGACGCCCAGCGTCGCGACGCCTACCGACGCCCAGCGCCGCGACGCCTCCGACGCCTAGCGTCACGACGCCCAGCGCCGCGACGCCTGCCGACGCCTACCGACGCCTACGCCGTATTATGGTATAGGTATAAATGGATAATAAATACTATATACTTAAAAATAATAAATGTGATACAGTCCATAGAGACATTATAAAATCCCACCAAAAACATTTTCATGTAAAAATGTTGCCAAGACGAGTCTATATAGCTTACCCTGTGAAAAAGTTATCAGATATCGTATAAAGCCAAGTTCTAAAGACTACACGCCCTAAATCTACCAGCACCTTGATCAAAATCTATCAAAAAGTGGACAAATCCCATGTAGAACCAAAGTTCTTGATCTATGCGCCCTTACTTTACTAGGCTTAGCCTCACTTACTCTACATTTAAGTTAAAACGTGATGCTTGGCCGTTTTATTTCACACACGATAAATGAATGGCTATAAAATCTTCGTAACGGTAGCAAAACGGCCGCGACGCCTACCGACGCTCAGCGCCGCGACGCCTGCCGACGCCCAGCGCCGCGACGCCAAGCGCCGCGACGCCTACCGACGCCCAGCGTCGCGACGCCTGCCGACGCCCAGCGTCGCGACGCCTGCCGACGCCCAGCGTCGTGACGCCTACCGACGCCCAGCGCCGCGACGCCTCCGACGCCTAGCGTCACGACGCCAAGCGCCGCGACGCCTACCGACGCCTGCCGACGCCTAGCGTCACGACGCCAAGCGCCGCGACGCCTACCGACGCCTGCCGACGCCTAGCGTCACGACGCCAAGCGCCGCGACGCCTACCGACGCCTGCCGACGCCCAGCGTCACGACGCCCAGCGCCGCGACGCCTGCCGACGACGCCCAGCGCCGCGACGCCTGCCGACGCCCAGCGCCGCGACGCCTGCCGACGACGCCCAGCGTAACGACGCCTGCCGACGCCCAGCGTCACGACGCCTCCGACGCCCAGCGTCACGACGCCAAGTGCCGCAACGCCTGCCGACGCCCAGCGCCACGACGCCCAGCGCCGCGACGCCTTCCGACGCCCAGCGCCGCGACGCTTTCCGACGCCCAGCGTCACGACGCCCAGCGCCGTGACGCCTGCCGACGACGCCCAGCGCCGTGACGCCTGCCGACGACGCCCAGCGTCACAAAGCCCAGCGCTGCGACGCCTGCCGACGACGCCCAGCGCCGCGACGCCTGCCGACGCCTACCGACGCCCAGCGTCGCGACGCCTGCCGACGCCCAGCGTCGCGACGCCCAGC
This sequence comes from Celastrina argiolus, assembly GCA_905187575.2. NCBI lineage: Eukaryota > Metazoa > Arthropoda > Insecta > Lepidoptera > Lycaenidae > Celastrina > Celastrina argiolus. Next base: position 10,861,521 of record LR994584.1, read on the forward strand.
GCCACGACGCCCAGCACCACGACGCCTGCCGACGCCCAGCGCCGCGACGCCTGCCGACACCCAGCGTCGCGACGCCAAGCGCCGCGACGACTGCCGACGCCCAGCGTCACGACGCCCAGCGCCGCGACGCCTGCCGACGACGCCCAGCGTAACGACGCCTGCCAACGCCCAGCGCCGCGACGCCTGCCGACGCCCAGCGTCACGACGCCCAGCGCTGCGACGCCTGCCGACGACGCCCAGCGCCGCGACGCCTGCCGACGCCTACCGACGCCCATCGTCGCGACGCCTGCCGACGCCCAGTGTCGCGACGCCTGCCGACGCCCAGCGTCACGACGCCTGCCGACGCCCAGCGTCGCGACGCCTACCGACGCCCAGCGCCACGACGCCCAGCGCCACGACGCCCAGCGCCACGACGCTCAGCGCCGCGACGCCTGCCGACGCCCACCGACGCCCAGCGTCGCGACGCCAACCGACGCCCAGCGTCACGACGCCTCCGACGCCCAGCGTCACGACGCCAAGTGCCGCAACGCCTGCCGACGCCCAGCGCCACGACGCCCAGCGCCGCGACGCCTTCCGATGCCCAGCGTCACGACGCCCAGCGCCGTGACGCCTGCCGACGACGCCCAGCGTCCCAAGCCCAGCGCTGCGACGCCTGCCGACGCCTGCCGACGCCCAGCGCCGCGACGCCTGCCGACGCCTACCGACGCCCAGCGTCGCGACGCCTGCCGACGCCTGCCGACGCCCAGCGTCGCGACGCCTGCCGACGCCTGCCGACGCCCAGCGTCGCGACGCCTGCCGACGCCCAGCGTCGCGACGCCTGCCGACGCCCAGCGTCGTGACGCCTACCGACGCCCAGCGCCGCGACGCCTCCGACGCCTAGCGTCACGACGCCAAGCGCCGCGACGCCTACCGACGCCTGCCGACGCCTAGCGTCACGACGCCAAGCGCCGCGACGCCTACCGACGCCTGCCGACGCCCAGCGTCACGACGCCCAGCGCCGCGACGCCACGACGCCCAGCGCCGCGACGCCTGCCGACGCCCAGCGCCGCGACGCCTGCCGACGACGCCCAGCGTAACGACGCCTGCCGACGCCCAGCGCCGCGACGCCTGCCGACACCCAGCGTCACGACGCCTCCGACGCCCAGCGTCACGACGCCAAGTGCCGCAACGCCTGCCGACGCCCAGCGCCACGACGCCCAGCGCCGCGACGCCTTCCGACGCCCAGCGCCGCGACGCTTTCCGACGCCCAGCGTCACGACGCCCAGCGCCGTGACGCCTGCCGACGACGCCCAGCGTCACAAAGCCCAGCGCTGCGACGCCTGCCGACGACGCCCAGCGCCGCGACGCCTGCCGACGCCTACCGACGCCCAGCGTCGCGACGCCTGCCGACGCCCAGCGTCGCGACGCCTGCCGACGCCCAGCGTCGCGACGCCCAGCGCCACGACGCCCAGCACCACGACGCCCAGCGCCGCGACGCCTGCCGACGCCCACCGACGCCTCCAACGCCCAGCGTCACGACGCCAAGTGCCGCGACGCCTGCCGACGCCCAGCGCCGTGACGCCTGCCGACGACGCCCAGCGTCACGACGCCCAGCGCCGCGACGCCTGCCGACGTCCAGCGCCACGACGCCCAGCGCCGCGACGCCTGCCCACGCCCGCGACGCCTACCGACGCCCAGCGTCACGACGCCCAGCGCCGCGACGCCTACCGACGCCCAGCGCCACGACGCCAAGCGCCGCGACGCCTACCGACGCCCAGCGCCGCGACTCCTGCCGACGCCCAGCGCCGCGACGCCTGCCGACGCCCAGCGTCGCGACGCCTACCGACGCCCAGCGCCACGACGCCCAGCGCCGCAACGCCTGTCGACGCCCAGCGCCGCGACGCCTACCGACGCCTACCGACGCCCAGCGCCACGACGCCCAGCGTCGCGACGCCTGTCGACGCCCAGCGCCGCGACGCCTACCGACGCCCAGCGTCGCGACGCCTCCGACGCCCAGCGTCACGACGCTATATAATAATATCTATGGACGCTTCACACCACGTCGATCTGGCCCTGTGCTAAGTATCCGAAGAACTTGTGTTACAGGTACCAGACAACGGAAATATATTTAATACTTTTATACTATACACATATTTAAGATTTTTATTATATTATACACAAATGTAATACACATCCATGACCCAGGAACTTTGATAACTTTTTGTTCCCTCGGCGGGATACGAACCCGCGACCCTTCGTTCGAGCACCAACGCGCTTGTCAAAAGGGGAATGAAAATATATTAAATTTAAAGAAAGTTAAAATATGATAAAGTAGAATTTATTAAAATTAAAATCTTATTCTAATAATGACACGTTAAGTCTGATTGAAAAATTGTCCAATCTTTGTCAAAGCCCTTATTGGAGACGAAAGAAAAAACTCCTTTTAGTCAGCTCAAATGATTTTTTAAAAATGATTCCTATTCATTCTAGCAGTATTTTAGACAGATTTTCACTTGACACATGGATAAGTAATGTGAACCTATCTCACTTGATTAATTTAAGTATAGAAGATGCTTCGGAGTCAAAGAAATGCTTTTTTAAAAATGATTTAAAAATAAAATGTAATAATTTTATTACCAAAGTTTATTTACAATTTTATAAAATATTTACAGATGGGTCTAAAAATCAAAATAATGTAGGCGCTGCTTTTCTAGATCCCCAAAGTGGGAGATGTGGCAAATTTAAAATGAATCCATATATATCTATTATGGGAGCAGAACTAATGGCTATTTATAAAGGATTGTTATATGTACAATTTATCAATACCAAAAAGTTTGTAATTTTTTGTGATTCGAAGAGTGCTATGCAACATATATTAAAATGTTTGTCTAATGTTCGTTGTACGCCGATTGCATATAATATAGTTGCATGTATTATAAAGTTGATTACGACTGGTAGGGAGATTATGTTACAGTGGGTGCCTGCTCATATTGGCATTACGGATAATGAAAAGGTAGATATTTTGGCCAAAGAAACAACCACCGAAGGCGACTTAGTTGAACTTTTACCAGATTATACAAATATTCTCTCTAATGTTAAAGCTAATGGATACCGATTATGGAAAGAGTATTTTGATGAACGGTCACTAACAAAGGGTGTGTGGTATAAAACAATTCAAGCGACTGTGCCGCGACATCCTTGGTTTGATGAGGCCGATATGAGCAGGCAAGGCTTAGTGCTGAGCCTCAGACATCGTTCGGGGCACCTTCCGTTGAATAGCTTTGCCGCATTGATGAAAAAAATTACATCTCCTAACTGTTCAGAATGCGACGTAGTTGAAGATGCTTATCATATTTTAACGGAATGTGTCCGGAACGAGGTTGAGAGATATAGGATTTTATGCCAATATAATATTAATGTTCGGGAGGTTGGAGTATGCAACAGCATTCTTGCCTTTCCTTTATCCCAGGAGGCAAAATTTTTATATAAGTTAGTTAAGTTAGGCATTAAGTTTAGATCATAAATGTTTATCGTATGTTCCTATGAGGGTGACATGCTCGCAAGGCGAACAAACCCTCGTTAATAAAAAAAAAAAAAAAAAAAAAACTGTAAAAATATATTAAAGTGTAGATTTACTAAAATCAAAATTAAAAGTAAAACGCTAAACCAATGTATTTATAAGTTTTATTGTATCACACTACTTATATTTTAATTACAAGAAATTAAGACAATTAGCAACACACCATTTTATATACTACACTTCCTTTTATCAATAAATAAATGTAAATGGAAGTAACCAAAATATCTTAAACAGCTTTGTAATATTTTTACTGTACTAGGAATAGAATTTAAACAATAAATTAATAAACTATGGAATAAAATAAAATGTATTTAACAACCTGGTAATTTACTTTTTATTTAAAAGTACCAATCACATGATACTTTAGCAAATTAGCCTATTTTTACAATATACCAATAATTTATCATCAAAATATATTTCCAAGTATTAAATATTAATAAATTATTTACTTATTAAAACACTTTAATAAAACGAGACATAATAATATTACTTAGCTACAACATAATATACAGGCTTTCAGAAAATATGGTACTTTTCTTAAATTTGTTTACTTAATATCTGGTTCAGAACTGAAGCCAATATAGCGGACACATTCTTTTATAAGTATAATTTGGCGCCATTTACACCGGAAGATATAACACAATGACAATATTATTTTAAAGCGGAAGTTCGTAGAATAATTTTCCAATATTATGAAATACTGAAATTGACATACAAAAATGTTTACAATGTATGTTCAATTATTTTCACATTATTTCAGAATTTAACCTTAATAATTACATTTTTATTAAACATCTCAAATTATCAAATTCTAGAACCGGAAATAATATTAACACTGACATAAATGTCAAAGTGACTTAAAAACTACTTTGTTAAGAATGACATAATTATTTGTGTTTATTATATTATTCACAAAATAATAAATTCATAGTTAGTTACAATTTAAATTTGTTACAAATTGCCATATTAATAATCAAATCTGACACGCTCAACCAACTGCGCTATGGAGGTCGTCAAATACGAAAAAATATTAGCTAATACCAGCTAGTATTTTCAACAGTACCTTTTATCTAATAGTAGTAGTGATGATGGTTACTAGCACAAGGAATTCTATAGAATATTTTGAGTAACTGACAAGCTAGTTTCTTACAAATCACATTATAATAATGCTAAGCATACAAAGAACTTTACAGAAAAGAAATTTAACAACAGATGGAGCTTGAGCCGGATCTGTTCCATACATCGACAGTTATTTTGTGACCGACAGCAATTTACAACTATTAGCTGCCTGCATATTCGCGCTCATTTTAAATAAGTGGATAAAAAACAAATTTTCCTCTCATAAATAATATAATAATATATTTTTCATCTTCGGTAAAAGTCGGTCACCGATTAATAATTGGTGACCGACTTTTTGTAGATGAATAATAGAATATACTGATTGCAGTAGTGCAACGCACTCAACATACATAAAGTCGGACATAAATTATATGGAGCAAAACTCTGAACGATTATGGGTCCTACAAAAAATACGTCGTAGGTTTTTTATGTACTTGTATATTATATTCCTTTTATAAATTAAAGATCATCAGATCCTTATAATAAACATCCTTTTGAATCCAATATGGTGGTCCAGCTTAATGGATTCAAAATGGCGGCATTTACATTTTAATAATTTTTTTGTTGGTTTTGTAGCAATAACAGCTTACATACATAACTTCAGCTTTCTAAGATTTCCGGAAGTAACCTAAGAATTTTGATGATCTATAAATGAGTCAGTGACGAAATCAGGGGTTTTTACACATCGATAAAATCTAAAGTATAGTAGCTACGACATTCAAACTTTGTATAATTCATGTATTTACTGTTGTCATTATATGTTGAAATTTTCAACTATTAAGCATCATCCAAAGCAAAGTTATGGGAGTTCAAAAAAACCTTTCGAGAAAAGGTAGGTAGTGCCCTTGCGCTTCGCTTGGCTCGTCTTGACGGGGGCACGACCGTTCCCCAAGATTTATAAACTTGTACATTTTTATTACATTTGGCGTAATAGCACTAATTCACCTAGGACCCAAGTACAATAATATTGTATTTTTATTGTTGGCTCATATACGTTTACTACGTGATAATCTTATTTGATTTTCCAATAATGTAACAAAATGAAAATATTTTACAATTCTAAGTACCAATTTTACCAACGCCTGTTTATGAGTCCGCCATTATGCACATTTCATTTTTGTCTGGTCTGTGCTATTTTTTATTGCGCCAATAAATAATTTATTATGATTAAGTATTAAGTTAATCGTTAATCCAGCCGTTCTTAATATATGAGCGAAAGAATGATATTTAGACAAAATATCACTTAACACTAACGTGCGTTGGTGACAATATTATGTAGGTACGTATACAAATAAGCACTAGGTATTATATATAAGTACATATTTTAAAAGGACATTTTGATTATTAATAATATTGTATTGTGTAATGATTTTAGGAAAGTTTTTACATATTATGTAGTATAAACGACTGGTAGTTAATAAATGGTAGTACTCAGAGACTCACTTTACATTTTTATTTATAGGTATAAGTATTTATTTAATAATATTCTTAATTTTTTTTTACTTACTAATTATCTTTTGTTGACAATATTGCCTTATTATAAACAACAATTTTTTTTTACAAGAAAGGATAATAAAACAGCGTAATATAAAAGTATTTTATTGGATTCCTGCACTAGGCTTGATTTAGAATTAAGGAACTTTACGTAACTAAATAATTTAATGTTTGAAGAACGCTATCAAAGAGATTTGCTTTTTAAAAATCAGTATAGCAACGATTAGTTTAGTATAAACATAAGTCTTTTTGATATAGTTAAATCAATTTAGAAGTGACGCTGTCTGATGAAGTGCCGAGCCCGCAAAAGTACGCTTGCCACAAATACGAAATCTAACACCCAACGGAAGCCCCCGAACAGGTACGCTTGCCGCCCAGCATGTCCGTTTTATACGGCGCAGTGGCGCCCTCAGGCGGCAGAAAATGCGCACCAAAAGTACGCTTGCCGCCCAGCACGACCGTTTTATACGGTGCAGTGGCGCCCTCGGGCTGCAGAAAATGCGCGCCAAAAGTACGCTTGCCGCCCAGCACGTTCGTTTTATACAGCGCAGTGGCGCCCTCAGGCGGCAGAAAATGCGCACCAAAAGTACGCTTGCCGCCCAGCACGTTCGTTTTATACAGCGCAGTGGCGCCCTTAGGCAGCAGAAAATGCGCGCCAAAAGTACGCTTGCCGCCCAGCACGTTCGTTTTATACGGCGCAGTGGCGCCCTCGGGCTGCAGAAAATGCGCGCCAAAAGTACGCTTGCCGCCCAGCACGTTCGTTTTATACAGCGCAGTGGCGCCCTCAGGCGGCAGAAAATGCGCGCCAAAAGTACGCTTGCCGCCCAGCACGTTCGTTTTATACAGCGCAGTGGCGCCCTTAGGCAGCAGAAAATGCGCGCCAAAAGTACGCTTGCCGCCCAGCACGTTCGTTTTATACAGCGCAGTGGCGCCCTTAGGCAGCAGAAAATGCGCGCCAAAAGTACGCTTGCCGCCCAGCACGTTCGTTTTATACAGCGCAGTGGCGCCCTTAGGCAGCAGAAAATGCGCGCCAAAAGTACGCTTGCCGCCCAGCACGTTCGTTTTATACAGCGCAGTGGCGCCCTCAGGCGGCAGAAAATGCGCGCCAAAAGTACGCTTGCCACCCAGCACGTTCGTTTTATACGGCGCAGTGGCGCCCTCAGGTGGCAGAAAATGCGCGCAAAAGTAAGCTTGCCGCCCAGCACGTCCGTTTTAAATACGGCGCAGTGGCGCCCTCAGGCGGCAGAGGACACCAACGGAAGTCATACGAAGTGTCTTCTTCTTGGTGTTGCCAACACAATACAATTAGTTCAGGCCCGAATGATTAATGAATGTCATAGATAAACTCAAGACAAATGTTTTTACTACTTGAATATTCTTATCATTATTAATTATATTATATTCCTTATTGATTTTAAGGGCAGTCCCGACTTTCGATATCACCGAAATGTGAGTGGTGAGAGGCCATGATCGATTCGGGAGTTCAGGGGCCTTACTCTCCAAACTGATTCGATTTTGATTCAAATTCGATCGTGCCGCGTACTCCTGTATCAATTCACGTTTGTTTATTTTGATTATCTATCGATTGATGTGGTCGGGAGTACAATAAGTTACGACGTAACGATTTTCTTTATCCTTGTTAGTTTAAAAGAAAGCATTCAAAATATAAATTACCAAAATCCGTTGAGATCGAACTGATTCGATTCTCGATTGTGTCGGGGTTGTGTTGTGTTGTGCCTGCTGATAAAGGATTTTTTACGACTTTCTGAACCGATACAAATATTCTATGACCTAAGTGGCATTCTATGTTTTGTATATGTTTATAAAATGATATTATCTACTACCTCTCTAAAATACTTTGGGGGAGGCATATGTCCAGCAGTGGACATCATAGCTCACGCGACGAATCTTATCTTGCAATTAGTAAACGTCACAGAACTCACAGTAATAGGCATGCTTCAAATTCATGGCCTTACAAATAGCCGGCGCGCGTATCTCGAACTCTTGTGTATCATTTTTTTCGTGGAATTCATGAAATTACGGAAAAACGAGATTCCGTAAACGAGAGGCTGACATCGGCCAAAGTGGCCCTTGGTGCTGGCCGATTAACTTGAACGGATCAAAGCAACAAGTACACGCAATTACGGTTAGTGCCTATACAAATGCGCCATTTTTAAACAACCTTCGGACTAATAAATTAACGCTTAGTAGGGTCTTTCTTGAAACCACGTAATAATCTCTGTGGCAAAAATAAGATGGCTGTAAGTTTTAGAGTTAAATTTAGATGTTGAATGTACAATGCTAGACATATATAAATATATCTGGCATTGTAGATTGTAAATTGTAATACTTACAATAGACCGAAAATAATTGTGTATTATTTGTAAAAACTAAATTTAAAATTAAAATAACCTCCGTCTTAGCGTGTAACGTTCCTAACAAACGACCTGATGACCTTGAAGACATGAACCAATTTCTACCAAACATAGCTTCTTAGCCATGGTAGAAATCGGTGACACTCTCGACTGATAAATCTTTCAAACAAAAAACCGCATTAAAATCGGATTATCCGTGGGATATGGGAGCTACGATACACATTTACACAGACACTTCAAACTTATAACAGCCCGTCGTTTTTGCATCGGGGGTAAAAAATTGTAACATAAAGAACTGCATTTTTTTGGCAATGCTCGTTTATAACATCGACTATCGTTAGACAATCGTCAGTATGTTCCATAAAAAAACAAAGATTCTAGGGTTATTTGCGACAAGGTTTTACCTTAGCTGTGAGAGCATTTCCATCTTATAGGATAGGAGGACCAAAGTAATCTTTTTCTATCGGTTATAAAAGCGCCGAACTTTGGTAATTGACTACAAACCATCGTAGAACAGGAGTACTATAATTGTAATAAGTAATAATAATCCGTGATAATGAAAATGACTAGTTAAACGAAATGCCGCCGAAAATCGTTACGTAAACAGAATAAATTTGAATCAACCGCCTCTCGAATCGCAGCTGTGTCAGAGTTAATGACAGTTGACTATTTTTTTTTACTGATATTGACAATTGCCAATCATTTACTCTCAACGCCAAGACGCTATCATACTTGCCCTTCATTAACACTATACGATATCGGATATCGAATTGTATAATGTAATTACGCTAATATTCCTACAAAAAATGCTACTATATTACTTTTAATATTGCTATTTTTACACGTAAGTCCACAATAATCCGTAACATTTTCGGGAAATTCCGCCGATGGGCCGAGACCAAAAATTACGTGATTGCCCCATTTGACCGTTTAATTCGTTTGATCTATGAGGGCGACCTATTTCCGCCCTTTCCAGTTCAAGGTCTGAATTTGCCCTAAAGGGCGAAGTCATTCCGCAAATACCAGAGCTGCGTAGAGTAGACATAATATGCTAAGGTTAAGGTTCTCTATCTATATAATATATCACATTATTATGGTTTTAGATACATTTTTATACCTATGCAATAGGAAGCCTCCATTCCATATTTTTGTTTTTTTTCTCTAATACACATCTACTATTGGGTTTGTGTTTAGCTTAATTTTCATAGGCAAAGTAAAAATAAAATATACGCCACTTTTACAGAACATTGACTTCGCCAGCGGGCATCAGGCTAAAATACTCGTTAGGAAAAAAAAATGATATCTAATAAACTATTGAAAATATTAATTTGAAACTAGTTAGTTTCAAATATTTATTATTTATTTATACTTAGTTATTAATTTTGTTTCATACATTATGTTGTGGGAGTAGTAAGCTTTGTAACTTTTTGAATGTGCATATTATATAATATACCTACATATTATAATATTATGTAGAATAAATGTATAATTATTATTATTGTTTTCTCTGTGATCAAACCAATAATTGTAATCTCCAAATCATTATATTTACCACTTAATCTACTTGTACATAATATTTCCAGTAAATAAATAAATAAATAAATAAAAACCATTTATTTTATATACTCTTATTCTTCTAACCCTATGGAACGGAAAGAGGATTATAATCTACAATCCCATTCGCGACATTAGTGTTGTTCATTTGACCACGCATCAGAGGCATCACGTGTCGTTGAGTTGGGTCGCGTATGACAAATGTGAACCTTTTTGCGCCACGTCAACTAAAATTTTCGTCACTTAGCAACCAATAGAGAACCTTAGCAACCAATGTTTTTGACGTTAGTTGTTTACAGCAAGAAAAACCACTTTGATTTACATAAATATTTTACGTAATATCTAATATAAACTGCGTATTACATTTTTGTTGGCTTATACATGAAGTGAGAATTATAATTTTGTCAATTTACATTGGTGAAGTAGCACTCAGGTGAGCGTCCATATTAAGTGATAATTTGCATTATGTAGTCTGTAACTTCACTCAGCGAATTTATGTACAACGCAATCCTTATGTTTAGTTTAATGAAACGCCACTAAAGCACCGGTTAAGCACATTTATGCCGAAGCATGGCTTATCAATGGTCAAATGTTGTGATATTGTGGTCCAGTAATTTTTGGTGTGGAATGTTGGGTTCGATTCCAGACAAACATAATATTATATCAAATATTTCAAGAATATTTGTTTGCGTGATATTTAAAAAAAGTCATCAAAAGTTCTGCTATTCATCGATAGATTGCAATAAAAAGTATCACCGCTGTGCCGGTCGGAGTGGGCGGTGATAGGCTATATTCGTTACGGAATTTCTGGATTCGGTCTTCACGCTCAAGGCCCACGAGTTTGCAATAGCTTAATATATAATATGAAAATCTGTTAGTGTTTGATAATTATTGCACAACACATTTCTCGGGTCACTAGCCCGGGACGTTTGTTCACTGTAAAACTAGATAAAATATATTAAAACGCACAATCCGCACATTTTTTCTGCAATCATTTACATCCAACAAAATCATCTTTAGTGGGTTCTTTCTACGTAACATTTGATGATGAGTATCGCTAAGCTACTCCAACGAAATATCTGACGGTCTCAAATTTTAGATGATTAATTAATTAATATTTATTGATTACAAAGTGATTATGCTTTTTCCTCAAGACATTGAAACGACGTTCTTCACTGAACAACGATTTAAGATATGTCTGTCCGGCTATAACATGGAATTAGCGAGAGTGCGATCGATAGAAGAAGTTTGGTGCAATTGGGTCTTAGACAGACTATTTCAGCCATGGAGTGGGGTCTGCCGAAGCTACCAGGCTTCACGTTCCCGGACCCCACGCGGGTGCAGCACCACCTACGCAGCTCCATGCGGTTCTACCAGGGCTACATGATGCCCGACACGGTGGTGCGCGCTCCCGGCGGCACTGACACCGACGTCGACAGCAACGCGTACGCGAAAGCGGACGACAGTCTCAAGTGAGTCGAGTTATTTGGATTAACTAGGGCTACATGACTACCCAAGTAGCATTGCAAGCTGTATAGTAGCTGTATATCAGTTTATTTGAATACTATAAGCTGTACGTTTAGGCTGTACTACAGCTGTATAAGCGCTTATACAGCCCTTATAAGTTAAAAAAGGGCCCCAATTATACAGCTTTTAGCATCATTAGAGCTGTACAGTAGCTGTACAGTAGCTGTACAAGCAATAGATAAGCTGTATAACAGCTGTAATTCGGTGTAAAAGGAAACCTTAGCACTACAGATTATCTCTTATAAATATGATTTAAGAATAAAAGTTTGAAATAGGTTTTTAAGAAGAATTACAAAAGATTATTAATTATTTAAGTCTAAATGTCAATTCTGTTCATTCGTTATATTTGTAATGACGACAATGACAAATAATTGAGTGATTAAGTAATAAAGTGCCGTTAAGACACAGGATCTTGAGAGCAGATATAATATTATTGGTAAGTGCCGTTTATTATTTATTGTGAACATGTGTATCTTTTCTGGCAAAATATTCACGCGCCTGCTTAACAATCAAGAGAAACATAACAAAAATATCTAAAACTGTATTACATAAGTTATACTGTGTTTGTTTTTCAGGTAAAAATTTTTTTTAAGTATCAATTCTAAGGCTAAAGTCAATTTATTTTAGCTGGTTATCATAATATGACTTTAGTTATTGTTAAATATTTGCAAGCATATATTTAATTATATTTTTAAATATGTTTTTGTTTATAAGTAAAATGGTGACAGTTTTAAACAGCCTATGAGATAGTTGGAGAGCATTATAATCTTAGTAGCTGTACTATGTAATTAATGGAGTCACTTCTCCAGCTTTTGGATTTAAATCAGCTTTGTAATAGAATATTTTTATACGTTTGACTGTATTTCGGCTTTCCGTACATAAGTTATAATTCCCGTTTGAGATCCGTATTATAAATAAAAAAACCTTAGGGCTTAAATATGCCACACCGTTTGTATTTTTCCTAGCGGTGTAACTGTCTAGCTATACATACACACTATAATTATAGACCTATTCTAACCAAAGCAGCACTTGTATCTGCGCTCACTATTCGTATCGAAACCTTTAGAATGTATAGATTTATTATTATTTATATATATGTATAGATTAGAACAGATAAAAATATGATCAACTATATATTGTTAAGACGTTGTAGGTACATACAATACACACGTTATACCAATTATATATAGAAAGTGCCTTCTTTTCATTTACCTACAAGTAATGCAAAATAGCAACTGATTTATTAAATTTGAATGCGGTTATAATATACAATTCTTAACTTCTTACAACATTAGATATCTATGTTGCGAACGAGTTTGACCGTCCGTAATGTATTGTTTACTTTAGTTTATCGCAAGATTCGAACAAGAGCGGATGCGTCACGTTTGTTTTAAATTTCGGTGCGTGGTTAAACTCGTACGTTACATAGGTAAGGATAGCAATAATAATAAAATAAATATATTTTACATATGTATAAATTATTTAAACTTCTTGTGAAGTAAGATTTGTTTTTTATATCATGTGTTTTACTTTATATTTCAGAAAAACATGCCATTTAAAATTATAGAGACATATGAGAAGGGCCAAAGTAGACTCACTATTATACCAAGTTTATGGGAGTCGCAAGGCATGTTAAGATGGCCAAGAAAAAGATTAAATCTAAAGCAACTAACTAAGGATGAATATTCTAAACCTGCGAATGATTGGTCTACCTCTAAGTGCACAATTAAAAGGCAATCATTATCGTCATACGAAGAAGCAGTCAGAGAATTAGATCTCATGGTCCAAAACAGTGACACAGAAATTGACAATGCAACAGAAACGATTAGAACAGATAAAAATATGATCAACTTTAACGGTTTAGCGGATCAATTGGTAAGTATTCTTTTGTTATTATAACTATTTACATGTATTGTACTATCGAACCAATGGAACCCTGATCCACCATGGAACTGTAAATTTTAGACTCTTTTAAAACAACGTACGGTTTGTATTGCTTTAGAATTTAATTTTAGTGATATGTTGATCTATATATTGTTGCAGGTGAATAACCAGCCAGAGAAATCAAGAATTTCATCCACAGTTACAACATCGATGTTAAATTCAGAAGAATCGACAGCAGCACAATATATAATTCAATATGTAGATAATTCAGAGTTGCAAACTGTTCCAGTTGACAGTCATCAAAATGAGCTAGGCACCCCTCTAAACACAGACGCAAATCAGATTGAAAATTGTTTTAAAATAATTATTGACAATCAAAATAAGTTAGCACTATTAATAAATGGTTTAGAAGAAAATCAAAACAAAATTTTCCGCAAATTGGCAAATCTAACTGTGCAAATTGATGAGGGTTTTTCATGTTGTAATCAAACAAAAAATAATGACGTGGTTACATTGGGCAATTCTAACCCGGTTGATAGCGAGGTTTTCTATATAAAGCCTATTGATTCTGCTCAGGAGCTACAGGAAATGGATTTACGTTTGTCTGATAAAAGTCTAAAATCAAAAATGTTAAAGCAGTATTCTTTTGTATGCTCACAGTCGGATGGAAAGGGAGGAACATGTGCATACAAAGTATTGGATTTATTCTTTTCTCGAGAATTCTTATGTAAGTGCTCTTGGACAGGCGGAAGCAGAGGCAGTGAAGAGGTAAAAATTGGACTAAAAGGATATAAGAACATCCTCAACTTTTTCTGTGATTTAGTACGTTCATGGGATAAAACTTATACTGCTGAGGAAAACGAAAACTTTTTCAAAATTGTCTTGAAAAATTCTGTTAAGAGGAAACTCAGTAAAAATAAAAGAGCTTCAACAAAACGCAGGAGAACCAAAAAAGCTGCACCTCAAAAGATGAATATACCTGATGATCCTTCAGCTGGGCCATCTAGTAAAATTGAATGGGACCAGAGAAATCAAGATAATCAAGGTGAAACGGATTTAGATAAAAAAAAAAACACTAAACTAAATGACAACGGAGCAGAAGAAGAATCTCTTTGTTAATGCCTTTTACAAAATCAAAAGTGTACCTTTACTCTTTTACTCTTAATAATCATGTCAATAACTTAACGTTACCTAAATTTCAATTTTACTATTAATGTGATTTTCGAATAACAAAATTCTAGAATAAGTTTCTTATTTCTTATTATTAAAATGTAAAACCTTAACATACCCGTAATGTAAATAAAATACCAGTCATACCATATACAGCGTGTAAATCCAATATGAGCAAATATTGTAACGGTGGTTAAAGTAGGCCTAATATACTATATTTAGATAACTTTTGTCTATAATTACAAGTAAAAAAATAACCATGCAAATTACTTCGACCCAAAATGTAATGCACCGCGTTAAGGCGTTGACAGTTTTTGAGGAGTTACGTGGAAAGAAAGTTTTTGTTACATTGTTGTTCAGTGTTTCTTTCTTTTATTAACAACAGATTCCCAATAAAGTGTAATTAAAAAAAATAACTAAAAAATTTAGACGGGGTTGGTTTTTAACAAAATTATAATTACAAACATATATTGTTATGGCTAAGGTTGTCCTTAAGCCTTATATTTTATTACTGTTTACTGAATGTTTAAATACTTTTGCTAGATTTGTAAGAAATACGTAATCTCGTGACTTGTGGCTGTGATTGTCCTTATGACAAAATTTATTTCTGTTTGATTTTTTTTCTTATCTGAGAGCTATTATGCTTAAGAGAAACATGTGATTTTGATGCTGTGGTTATCGTTAAGACAGAAATCCTATTACTGTTTTGGCATATCTAGTAACCGTACAGAGATTAACATGACTTATAATGATTGAACATCTTGAATTATACTTAAGTGTATTGATAAAACAGCAGGTGAAAAATAAAAAGCATTTTCTCAATAAAAAGTTTTTTATTTCGTTTCAAACTGTATGCAAGAGGGGAATGAAATATAATAGATTTTTGTGTTCTACACATACTAGTTTAATCTTTATATCCTGAGGACGAACGATGATCTCGGTCCTGCTGTTGGTTTGTAAGTTAGCTTTGAATATATTCAAATATGATGATTTCAGGGGTTTCTCAAAAACATCTATTAAGTGTACAATTTTATAACCGTGTATTTGTATATCATCATTAACAACAATAATTTTTTTTACCTCCAAAACGTTATTGCTGGCTAATAAAAAATATTTGTCATTAAATTTTGATGATAACTTATAATCCTTAAAATGTAGAACAGTTTTTCCCCTACTACTAGTAGTTATGAAAGGTTCACGATTTTCGAGTTCTTGCTTTTCTCTGCTCCTAGTCATTTTCACAGATGCCGAATCTTCACTAAATCTCTTTGCAACTTGAGCAAGAGGTCTATGGCCATGCCTTAGCATCCTTTTAATTAAATATAGTTTGTTCTCAAAAGGATAAGTGCTGAATGTATGAAGTGGGCCAAATTTATCAACTTCGTCCGTGACATGTACTATATTGTGAACATTACTAGTTAAATAATCTGCTCCGTAAAAATCTTTATAGTGTTGAACAAAATACAGCAAAAGTTCTTTTGCCAAAGGAAGTAAGTACATATAGTTTTTACTAGAACATATTGTTATGCCGCAGAAAAAGGTCAAAAAATGAGAAAATGCATCTTGTGATAATACGTCTGGAAGTATAACAATACTCAAATATAGCAAAAAAGATCTATATTCAGATGCTTTCCAATGAGAAAGACTGTGTAGTCCTCTCACAGCCCTGTGGATTTCAGATGGCAGTTTGCGTTTAATCAGAAAATTTGAAACCGTTTCGGTATCTTTGGCATTCCATTTGGTTATGTACCTTCCAAAATTGCCATTGCGCCAACCAACAAGTAACCGTTTCATTATCCCTAAGTCAACAAGGTGTAGAGAATCTGCTACCGGGAAGTCTTGTACCATATCTACGGGAAGCCGCAATAATGGAGAATCTGTTTTATGATGAGACCCATACTTTCTTTCGCGAAATTCTTGGTTGGTTCTAGGTCGGCAATTAGTTTCAGGAAAAGTAACTGTATGGGATAAATGTGAATACTCTCCAACTGTAACACATTTTAAGCAACCGTGCTTGCCGTTGAAATTGCAAACCCCTTTTATGTAAGCTCTGGCTGGCGAATCACATATGAAGCATCTTATTTTAATAGAGACTTTATTATTTATTTTTTTAATATATATTCCGTCTTTCATTAAATGCTCCATTTCCGTTACAAAATCATCTAAATATTGGTCAATTTGATGTGGTTTTCCAATACCGAAATAGATTCCAACTACAAACGGTTCAATATCGGGTCTTTCAAATATAGTACACAAAATTGGCCAAAACTCTTTATTTGAGCTCTTAAATATTGGGAGACCGTCGAAATTGAAGTTTAAAAAAATTTTTGTTGGAATATCAATCCATGTCTCCAGCGATTTCTTAAGAGAATTAGTGAGGCCATTATGCCAGTATTCACCTCGCTCTAATGTTTTAATACGTATTTCTTTGACGGTACCTAAAATCGTTCTAGCATCTCGAGGCAAAGTTTCTGGAAATCTTCTATTAATAATTGAAGCCAAATCATTAACAGCCACTTGAGATATATTTCTTTCTATAGCCCATTTCTTTATTTGCTGACGAAACAACTCATTTAATTCGTCATCATCAATATTTGAGCTACTTGCGCTGCTGCTGCAAGAAGAAACGTCATCGCCAGGTCTCGGAGATTCAAATAAATCCACACATTGTTCATTATTGTCGCTGTTGAATATTTTTGCTACGGAACCCTCATTAGACGTTGGTAGAAGTGATGCTTGACTGGATGTTTTTTCTTCCTCATTAAATGACGATTTACTATTATTACTTATATTTGTGTCGTAGTTTTTTATATTTAAGTATTCATTTTTGATTCGTCTCTTGACTGCACCCAATCTTTTTCTCTTGTTCCACATATTTACACTGTCCGAAATAGATTCAAGAAACTGTCAGTAATACAGACTAAAGATGTAATATGACTGCCATTTATTCATTTAGTTTTATAATACACTCATTGTCAGTCATCATAAAACTACTATACTTATACGAATGCAAAATTATGCCAAAAAATTATAGCTTACGACTTGGTCAGAAATACAGACAAAAACTGTACTATAGCTGACAGTTATTCTTTTAGTTTTATAATAACCTTACAGACAGAATTTGTAACACTATCATACTTATAATATTGTAAAATTACGCCATAAGAATTAGTTTTAAATCGGAGTTGACAAACACTTTTGTACAGCAACAACTGCCAGGTAATCATACACTACAGCCTCTATACAGCTTTAATAATAGAAAAAGCTTGTAGCGTTACACAACACTTAAAGTTTTATAACGGAGTTCACAGGTACTTTTTACAGCAACAAGTGCCAATTGATACTATAATACAGCCTGTATACAGCTTTAACGATAGAATTAGCTCGAAGTGTCACACAACACTTGAAGTTTTATAGTAGATTTTTTATTTTCTGATATAACACCCCATGCGTACGCAGATTCCTTTATAATGATTTTATACAGCATGAGCTCAGGTTAGTTTTCTCTGACACTCTTATAAGTTCCTTAAAACACTCTAAGTTCCAAATTGGCTGGTATATTGATTTTACCGACACTTAAATGTTACTTGGGTAGGGATACAGGTATTGTGGATAGTATAGATTACGCCCTTTCCGATCAATATAAGAAAACTTAGATCACCATACATTGTGTCATAATATCGTATCTATAGCGTCTGCCGGAGCTCCATAGATTTTTACCAGGGCTACATGATGCGGCACCCACATTAAAAACGTTAATAATACAACAGTCTCAAGTGAGTTGATATTTTCGGATTAACTAGGCCTACATGACATAGGGAGTGGTATAGAGAATAATTTAGATATAGCATCTAAACGACTGGGGTCTGGCGAATATAAAGAGCAATATTTATAAATTGTATGCTATGGATAGTGTATAAAGTCTAAACACTCGACACACTATGCCTGTTCCGCGGCTGGTTTTACGTTTTCGGCGGATATGACATAGTCAGCACTTATGGTGTGTCATATCAGCCGAATATGTACTGAATTTCTGCCGTGTCAGTTCAGTAACTTACAGACAGAAATTCAGTTGCGCGTCTTTGCGTGTGTATGAAGACCAAGGCAATTGGCTCAACTTCTTTAATCATTAGTAGCCACAACTTTGGTGGCTTATAAAATGTGTACTGTGTACAGAATATTAGGTTGCCGTTGTGAGTATTCCGTTTGTGCGTATCGTGCGTGCGTGTGTATCATAGTGGCTAACAAAATGACGAATTTCAAGATGATCAAGAGTGTTCTAAGCTAAAGTTCGTCATCTCCAGTTCGCTTACTAGTTACTGCTTGACAATTCGGGATAACTTTTTTTATTTATAGCTATTATCTTTTTATAATGTTCTAGCTACGACCCTTCCCTAACCTACGGTCGGGTGAAGCAGAGTGCCCTGCCAGCTGTGATCCCGCACTGGGTGCACTACGACAAGCGCTGTCTCAACTTCACTGCGTTCTTCAAGCAGCCGGTCTTCGAAGACCCCCTCGAGAACCACAGAGTTAGGGTTGTCAACATCATCTACTTCCTAGAGGACGACACGCTTACTGTAATTGAACCGAAAATTAGGGTGCGTATTACTGGTATTATATTTATTTACTATAGTCGCATGATGGACGATATGGAAAAGGTCGCAGGGAGTCGGTAGATGCAGACTGTGAGCGAAAAAATCTAAGGCGATTGAGAAAAAAACAATCGATAATTATAAATCCTAATGCCAGCCTGTCTTTCCAACCTCTTCACAATTTAACCGAAAAAAACTAATTTGATAAAATTTTGCTTATACGACATAATCTGTTTAGTTTACGCAGTAAATAATCTGAAATAATATGTATCACTTGTGAAATAGATAACATTAAATTAATTATACTTTGTGTTATTCATGCGATTACATACAAGTCAATCTACTTATTTATCTAAAACGTGAAAGATTTTTAACAGTTGTGACGGACGTAAATAAAACAGTTGCTCAATGTTCTTGCATCTCATAAAATTTAATCGGGCAGAGTCTCTGCTTACAACAGTATCCATCTATTCTTAAGTCTGAAGATAACCGAACGTTACGCCCTTATATATTATTGACAATCGTAAGGGCAAAAATCAATATGAGAACTATTTTACAGATTCAATCATAATTAGCTAAATACGTTTAAATCGAATATAATTATTAGGTAACAAACATTTATCCTTTATCAATAGGCACTTAATTATAATATAATTATTCGTACTTTCGTTTAGATAATAAATTGTATGACAATTTATTATTATGGAAGTGACGTCATGGGTTGCCACACTCAAATATTAAATCATTTAAAATAACTACAATAATATAATCTATAACAATCAGTTGATTGATAAATTATTAATAAACAGTTCAATGAAATTAACACTAATATAATATAAACACGCATAATTGTAATAATATCACGGATCTAGATGTGGGCGTCACTGGCGAGACTGAAGATGTTTGTAATTATGTTGCTAACACAGTATTGGTAGGATCACTATAAGATGTTGTTAGACCGACCGACTGACTTAGATCTCACAATGCTTGGCATCAAATAGATCTCACAACTTTTTACGAAGAACTGAGTAGCGAGACTTGACACTTTTTACAAGTTATGTTTTTGATGGGGTATGTACTTTGAGTCAAAGGAAATAATATAAGTTTTATGCGAAAAAATTGTTTCAGTTTAATAATGTAATGGGTGTTTATAAATGCAGGGCCCCAAATAAATCTAATTAGACCTAGAGCTACGGGTAAAAACTATTAATAGTATATTATATTTCTATATAAAACATGATAGTACCATTTTTGCAAAGTATTCTACAAAAGCTTTAAAAGACTCCTAGAAAAAAGGTCATAGCTGTAAATTTACTTTTATGACCAATTAAAGACTTACAAGACCTCGTAAATTGTGACATACAAAACCTGGGTTTACTCTAAAAATGGCGGCGACGGTCGTTCGAGTTTTAGTCTAGAATTCGACGAAATATCTGAAAGGAAATAGTCGGAAGTGGTCGGAACATTGTCGAGATGACCTTAGCGATTACATTGTAGAGGACCGAGGAATATTCGGCGTCGAATGGTCGCCATCGGAAATACCTTTTGCAGCCATTCGGATAAAATTACAAAGTCAAATTCAAAGGAAAAGCTGAAGACGCCAATGGCTTTATGGTTACCTAAGCGGCGAAGCTATAGAGGCTTTAAAGTTAAATGTTTCTACTATGAGAGTATTTCTCGATACCATTTGAGTTTTTACTCGACTACGGTGTAGCCAAAAAGAAGGGTAATGACTTTAGCAGTCCATGACATACCAAATCGCGATCATTTAGCGTACCTTATGTCAAATCCCATACATTTTGTTATCGAACTTTGTAAGCGATAATTAGCGATGGCATCTTGAGTAGGCCCCCTGGTCACTCGCCCAACATAACGGCTGATGGCAATCCGCAAGTGGTTTTAGTGGGTAAACCGGCCGTAGCGAGCCGGGAGTCCCACATACCCCTAGGGGACCCGCCATGGTGTATGCGTAACGCATATCCCTTGCAAAAAAAAAGGTAACACAGGTAGTCTGGATAATTTATGTACCTAGCCTAATTATAATTTTTAACTTTTGGTTGTGTGGTTAGGTCATAAAGGCTTTAAAATTTAATATACCATGAGGGAGATTTCTCAACACGATTAGTGTGTTTGTGTTAACAATAAAATTATAGTTGATAAAATCATAATTTATAACGCTTTTACAACTTAGAACAGCCACCATTTTTTCCCGTGTTGGTACATATGTCGCAGTCATCTAATTAAATCAGCTATTTCATTGAGTGACTAGCGTTTTTATCGAATGACGACATTTAATTGAAAGACTAGGCCGAACATTGATTGTACAATCGTCACTCATCGTCCAATTAGTTAGCGGATTGTAACATAGCCCTTATAAGACAGCGGACATAAAATCAGTCAGGTGACTGAATTTTCCCAAAAGCTAATCTATCAACCCCGACTCCACGTAGTACTTGTCTGTCAACCCCTAGAGTGTATATTTAAGCGCGGAGGCGCGGAGGGAGAGCCGCCCCCGCCCACCGTAACGAAATAACCTTAGGCAGCTCCGGCCTTCGGCGACCAGCATCCGCCGCCACGGCGAGTCCTGGTTTCTGCCATTCGTTACGCATGGGCGAAGGGGCTGCATTTCCCGCAGCGCCGGAGACGTGACAGACCGACATTGTCCCAAAAACAAATCTATCAACTCCGACTCCACGTAGAATTTGTCTGTTTTATCTAACCTCTAAACTACAACTATAAATATTTTCTTAACTAGTGGTTGCTGAGTAGAGGGGAGGGTAGGATGGAATTTTCTTTGTCCCCTTTCCGCCGTCTCCACCTTTCTCCCCTGTTTTACTCCTGGAAATATCCCGCAAACACAGACATAACCTCAAAACTTCAACCATAAATATCTTCCAAACTAGTAGTCTCCTAAAGGTGGGAGTGGTCGGGGGGGTTCTCCCCCTCCCCTCATCCCCCTCCCCCTCCCTTCACCCCCCAATTAAGAGGGATTTATACTAAATTTTTTCCAGCTCCTCCTTTTTTGGAAGTCGGTTAAAAAATCGGAAAATTATTCGCTAACAAACATAAAAAAAACCTACTTATTCATCGAATTGAGAAAGCTCCTCCTTTATTGGAAGTCAGTTAAAAAATCGGACTAAATGACGTTCAGTCAATGACTACATGACTAAATGACGTTCAATCAATTCAGTCAAGACATTGGACGTTACAATAAACAACTTGACGAGTTGTCCTTTAGTCTTTCAATTAAATGTCGTCATTCGATAAAAACGCTAGTCACTCAATGAAATAGCTGATTTAATTAGATGACTGCGACACATAGATTATGTAACACAGGCTATTGTTACAAAACTATGTATTAACATCTCTTTTATTAAAATTAGATCCGTAGTTTAGGCGCTATGGTGGAACAAACATACCTACATACATAGACTGCTGAAATGATTACCCTTCATTTCAGTTCGTTCGTTGGAGTCAAGTGACAACCATTACAATTAAAATTATAAAAACCCTAAATACCTACTTAAAATATCTACTAGGTTTACAGCTGTTAAGAAAGTGGGAATTTATGAACTGTGAACGTATTATTTATGAACTCTTAAAATCCGGGAATAGTTTAAGATTACGTTACAATGAAAATAAGTTAGATGAAAATAAGAGAGATCGTTATAGTTTGCGAGGAGTGAGGAGTTACAAAGATCCAAGTTGGGGAGATGAATTGCAGTGCGCCCACCTGCTCAGTGCCTCTGTAATGTAAATGTACTGTCCCACCACATTGTAATAAATTCTCGCAGCTTTCCGATGCCCGGTTTTATTTTAGGGTCTCATTTTTTAAAAGCGTTTATTCAACTTGCCCTGTTAGTATGTTAGTGAGAACAAATCTTGCGAGTTAAATTAGGACCACTTCCTGTTTCGGTTAAAATTTGGTTTAACAGCGTAATTTTGGTGACAATGCAATTATATGGTACCATGAAGCTGGTCTCAAGATGTCGTCGGAAGGTGGCCATAGGAACTTCTAAAATAAACAAAATAAAACCATCGAGTTTGGACTCGTTTGAATACTCTTGACAAGCACTCAGAGCATTTAAATAAAGGCTTGTTTTTAAAACTTTTTTAAAGTTTATTATTTTAATTAGACTTTTAGTAATTTTCAGTGGGACAGAGGAAATATAGATCCGGAAATGGGCAGTAGAGTTTCCACAGTCATTGTTATTATGTGAAAACCACGCTGGGGTAGGGGCCCGCCTGCCAAACGCGGCGAGTAAGGGCAACTTCCCCGTGAAATACTTTGGGGGAGGCTTATGTCCAGCTGTAGACGTCATAGCTGAAATGGCGATGATGATGAAAACATATATATCTATCAAAACGAAAAAAGACATAATTTATACTCTGTCCTCTGTTTTAGTTGAAGCTTAATCGAAACTTGGACAAAAATATTAAATTGAAATAAATGAATGTGCCACTGCACTGATTGACATTTATTGTTGTATAAATGCTATTTAATAATAAAATAAAATAAAAATGTTTTTATTCCCAAATGAAGCTGAAGCTTTTTTCGGAAAGTCAAGAAAAAAGGCCACCAAAAAGAACCGGCGTAAGTAACTCGCACGGGCCATAGATAAAAAATTGGAAAATTGATTTTTTTTTTCTGTGAATGTAAATGTAACTTAATCCTTATTAATATTACAAGTCAGGATACATAAAGTAAATAAATATTAGCAGCCTTTAAGGGTTATAAATATTGCGATTTGCAGTTCCGTGGATCTGAACGGATCATAAAAATAAAATGTTGAAAATGAATATTCTCAGCATATTTTTATTACAATTTATTTTAATTTATTATAATGACTATAATGATAATATTAGGTCCTAACATATAAAATTGGCGTTTTGTCGTACTGGCCACTTTGATCTTAAATATATCATCTTTGGTTAGGAATTGCATATTCAAAAAACAGCTATTTACTCATGCATTTGTGTTTTGAAAACCGTAATTCATTTGTTTTTTTCTCTTTTGCTTTTATTTCTGCATTACTCATTTCACAAAATGGAAAACTTAAAATATCGCATTATTTACGAGTACGAGTTCCACCGTGGCACCAGGGCCCTAATTCTCAGGCCTCGAACATAGTTTTTACTATCGGTCTGTCCCGCTCATGCAAATGAGATTCAGCGCGCGTGCGAGCGGGATATACTAATATACGAGCTTTTTTCCACTGCCCGAGAATCGTGCTCCAGAAACTGCTGCAGAAACGGCTCGAAGGATTAATGATGTGTATGGGGGTGGTGTCGCAAAAGAAAACACAGTGCGTTTTTGGTTTCAATGCTTTCGTTCTCGAAATTTCGACCTGCAGAACAAGCCCCGTGGGCGGCCGGAGACCAAGATCGATAATGATAATTGAAGGCTATTGTGGAAGCACATCCATCGCAAACCACATCAGAGTTAGCTACAGGCTGCGGTGTTAGTGACAAAACCGTTTGAATCCACTTGAAGCAAATTGGAAAGGTGAAAAAGCTTGAAAGGTGGGTACCTCATGAATTGAGTGAAGCAAACCGACAAACGCGCGTCGACTGCTGCGTTATATTGCTCAACCGGCACAATAATGAAGGAATTTTAAATCGGATCATTACATGTGATGAAAAGTGGATCCTGTTGGATAATCGTAAACGCTCATCGCAATGGCTGAACCCTGGTGAACCAGCAAAGTCTTGTGCCAAGCGAAAATTGGCTCAAAAAAAGTTACTTGTAAGCGTTTGGTGGACTAGTACCGGTGTCGTACACTATAGCTTTCTTAAATCTGGTCAGACGATTACGGCTGATGTCTATTGTCAGCAACTGCAAACCATGATGGAAAAGCTCGCCGTTAAACAACCGAGACTTGTAAATCGCTCTACGCCACTGCTGCTTCAAGACAACGCTAGACCACACACGGCCCAACAGACCAGACGGCTACCAAATTAGAGGAGCTTCAATTGGAATGTCTAAGACATCCACCATACTCTCCGTACCTTGCTCCAACAGATTACCATTTATTTCGAAATTTGGATAACTTCTTGCAAGGAAAAAATTCAATTCCGATGAGGCAGTCCAAACCGCTTTCAAAGATTTCATTGATTCCCGTCCGAATGGTTTTTTTAGTAAAGGGATCAATGAACTACCTATAAGATGGCAAAAGTGTATAGATAGCAATGGTACATACTTTGACTAATAAAATATATTTTAATATGAAAAAATCGCCTTTATGTTCCTCGCATACAAAACGCCAATTTCATATGTAAGGACCTAATATTATGTTACCCATGACGCAGGTTCAAAACGAAAAATGCAAGTGTTGAACTTTGCACCGCATAAATGTCTTGTAGGTATTGCTTATTACACTAATATAAATTCAAATCATCTTTACAGAATTCTGGTCTATGGCAAGGCAAGCTGGTGAAGCGGGGTAGGATACCCAAGAATGACCTTGGCGACCCGTGGCACTGGAAGGACCTGGACATTGGCAAGGACATCTGCATCTACGGCAAGGTCTTCCATACCGTCTCCTGCGACCTGTATACTAGGGTGAGTAATTAATACTAGCATACTACTAGGGTTGGTTGACTTAGTTGTATGTAAAAAACTTTATCCTCCCAGGGACCGTATTATGATCTTTTACAATACGAGCCTAGTTCCAGGCAATTCAATACTACGGCCTTAAACTGCCTTGTTCTTTTTCATATTACAACGACATTTTATTCTGAATGGATCCACCCTAGTTTGGTTTTCTGAAAGTGACATTCGGAAGCAAGTCAAGTGTCACGTGACCGCTGACTGGCAGTTATTTTGTGATCGTAATACGAAATTTCCATGGAATTACGAGCTTGTAATAGGCCCCCAGGTCAGTTGGAGCCGGCTGATCTCATACGTATAACACAAGGTTGAAGCGCGTTCTAAGGAGCAGGGCTCCGATTCTCGTGCCCCTAACTTCGTTTCGAATCTCACTTTGACCCGCTCGTGTACGTATGCAAACGTACGTAAACGTACGTAGAAGCGGGGCATAGATTGAATAGAAGTTCGAGTTACGAGAATCGGGATTTGGGGTCCTGATTGTTTTTGTGAAGTTTATAAATATCTCTGTATCTACTATCCAGTTATCTGGTGTATTAACATGACTGGGCAGTATGTAATATTTTCGGTCTAGACACATAAAGGAACGTCATTCCTCGTGTAATATTGTTAGACTTTATCTTTCATCGTAGACGGTGGCCGTTTTGTATGCTGCACTTGTTCTAAACTCAGATTGGATCTGCAAGATTTTGTCGATAGACGACAGTTCGGTACACTTGCGATAATATACGTGGAGTGCGCTTTTCTCAAGGCACGTACCGATTTCACTTGAATATAAGTTTAACCACACTTTTTATGATCACTTAAGATTTATTTGAGGCTTAAGGCAAGGTGCTTCTACGCGAAAAAACCAGGCCAGCGAGGTGGTAAGCAGGACATGGCAGTCCTTTAATACGCTGGACAACTTTATACATTTTTAGAAATAAGAATAAATTTATTAAATAAATATATTATACGATTTTATTAAATATATTCGCTGGGTGCAAAGTGTAGGATTCAATCTCAGCGCGCCATGCACAAAAAAGGAACTTTCGACAGACCAACAGGAACTGTTGTATTACTTGCAAAATTCACGTAGGTATCTAAAGACAAAAATTAATATCTTCAATAATACATGACATGCGTTACTCGATTAAATTTGTTTATTTTGTAAGTAAGTAGGTAACTTATTTTTCGTGAATACAGCCTTAAAAAGGTCCGTGATTACTACTTTAAAAAGTTTAAAATTTTATGGGTTTAGGTCATCGATTTTATCGACACTACATTTTCATAATCAAGTAAAATAAAAGTAAACAAAATAATAAATAATTTTGATGACATTTACCTTAATTAAAATTATTTCTTTGTTTACTAACACTTATTGACAGCCAGTTATTTCAGATTTCATAGTCCGCCGCAGTTGTAAACGCTAGTTAGCGCCGTCTTCGTACATCCAGCCATATAGGAGTTTATTAAATTAGTAAAGTATATTAAGTATCTACTTCAAGACAAGTAATCTTTTTAAATAATTAGAATTTTTCTTTTAGTCTAGACCGTTTTCAGAAATGTATTTATTAATAGAGTAAAGAACATCGAATCGATACAATATCGTTATGTAGGTAGGTTTGTATGTATTTTTTGAGGCGTTTTCCTTAATGGTAAACATAATAAATTATTATACTATTATTATCTAGCAAAACAGATTTGCCCGCTTTTGGCCGGTGCACCGTCTCAACAAAAAGTGATCAATCATAAATTTTATTATTATGTTATGCAAAAATTGTTACCATAATCTACCTACCTACATTTAATTACAAATTGACCAATTAGAATTATTTAGTTGCTCTGAAATGTGAATGTCTGAATCTGTATCATAAGATAAAATTGTTATGATGACTTTAATTAAAATTTTTAAAATCTTATCTAATTAGGTACCAGGGATTTTTTTTCACCACATTTAGTAAGTAAAAAAAATAGAAACAATATTTAAAAAATGTTTTTTGTAAAATATAATATAAAACCATAGACTTGTTTGTTTATGTTTACGTAATTTTATATAAAAAAAATCATACGAAAGTTATAGATCACTTTATTTCCTACAACTTTGCCGTATGATTTTTTTTCCATAGGACTTAAGTACATATAGTTTTTCCAGAAATCGAAATAAACCGTTTTTCCCCTTTAAATGAACCCCCTTCCCCTTCCCAGCCCCATACCGCCCGTAATTTATTTTTCCATTAATTTTTATATATTATATTATTCTGATTATTCTCGTCCTTTTCCGATGGGTTTCATTTCATCTTAGTAGGTAGGTATATTTTTTTTTGGTTTCAAAAACAATCAGAACTGTCTAATGTGAGCTGATAAATTAGGAATCCAAAAGTAAAGATAGATATGTGTAGTTGTGTACTGTGTAGCTTTTAATCCTGCAAAATTGTTACAACACGCATGACTTCAATTTCATAAAAACAAAATGAAATGAAAGAAACATTTTTGTTTGCCAAGGTTAACCTTGACATCCTCGTTCGGCTTGCTAATCACTTTCATTCCTTCTCGTTTTCGTAACAGGTATCACAATAAGAGTAAAAGAGATAGGTTTATCAATAATGATACGAATAAAGCATGGCCGCCGACCGACAACGATTCATGCGTCGGTTTTGTTTACAAATATAGCACTGATTATAGTCACGCGATTTTGAATTGATCTGCCTAAGAAATAAGGTCTAAATTCAATAAGCACAATGCTTCCAGAAAAATACTATAACCTCAATTTTATACTAAATACCGAAAAATACTGTTAAAAACACTACCAATGTTTCAATCATATAAGAATTTTATTAAATAAGAAAACCACTTACCTTATTTTACTGATAAACGACGGATATCGGTTGAAAAAGCGATAAAGCTGTACCCTTCGAAGTTCGAACACACGTCACAAAACAGACTCATACATTAAACATGTCCGCTATCCGCTAATAAAAAATATTTTTCTGCCCGCACCATTTGCGTCGTTTCACGTGCCCGATGCCCATCGCAGTTTCAGTTGACGACCGGGGCCGGGACATTTGGTATCATTTCATGCGTTTACCAGAATAATATATTCTTAGCGTAAACCCACTTATGTATTTATATATACCTATTTAAGTATGTAATTCAATTTACCATCCAACCTACCTTACAATTTAATTTAATATAAGTAATTTATTATACATAGGACAGGTACCTACCATTGTTTTATAATCTGAGTTCGAATAAATGATAAATAAATAGGTAATTCAAATCATTCTATAATAAAATTTTACAGATATGGCACTTTGTCAGTACTTAATTGTATTTAATTCGGATTTACTTTGTTTAATCCTCATTAAATACATAATTATAATTAAGGATGTAACAATATTGTTTTTTATTCTGAGGCTAACATTCCGTTACATTCCTAACATTAAAAAAAAGTTCCACGACGAATTTTTTCTTCTTTTTGTCTTTTACAGTCTTGTAGGATTGACTTGATACCTGAGATCAGAAGATTTCGTCGTGCCATAGAACTGGTAGTTTATTATCTACTTTGTCCTGGTAGTAATGAAATTTAATTATAACAAGTGTACACTAATTGTACAGTGTATAAGTAGGTAAGTAGGTATATTAGCAATACACTGTACAGACTACAGGTACACCTGGGCCCTGATTACCTAACTTCGGTCGCATTCCTATCTCTTGAGATCAACTGTCATTGCGACGTTTAAACTTTTTAAAACACGATTTAAAAAGTTAAAAAGTTAAAACGTCAAAATTATGACATTTCAACTTTTTAAATCGTGTTTTTTTTAAAGTTTAAACGTCGCAATGACAGTTGATCTCGAGAGATGGGAATGCGACCGAAGGCCCTGTAACTTGGTAGTAAGTAGCCTACGGCACTCGTACCTATTCTTCTTCTTTTTTATATATCATATTATATATCATTATATATCATACTAGCTGTGCCCGCGACTTCGTACGCGTGGAAAAGTGATTTAGGGCAGTGTTATAATAAATCAGTTTTAAAAATATTTTTAGTTATAAAAACTGTCGTCGAGGTATTTAAAAAACTACTTAATGTTGACAATTCCTACTACCAGCTTGACAAACGACCGTGTACAATTACTATAATGCGAACGGGACTACTTGATAGAGAGAGATACACGACGAACATCTAGTACTAAGATTTGTATGGATTTTGCGCCGCAGCGACTGCAGACGATGATCGTTTCCACGCCGACGCTGCTGGTGTGGCGACAATGATATTAAGAAAGCGCGCCGCAAAATTTTGCGGTCTTTTCGGTGCGTAAGTCCGACTCGCACTTGACCGGTTTTTTTAATTATTAATAACCAAACATGTAGGTACTGATTATAAATCACTTCACTGTTAAAGTACCTACTAACTGATTTTATACAGAAAAGTAGCAAAATATAGAAAGTACCAAAAGAAAGAAAACAAACCTAAGTTGTAGGTAGGTACCTAACATAAAAACCATTCGGTCCATGATAAAATCTAAGAAATAAAAATATCAAGACAAATATAAATCTAACTTATATTGACATAACTTTTTTAGTTTAACTGTAAACACAATACTTATGTTAATCAAAATTCTATATATTATGCAGTTATCGAATACATAATTTGGACAAAGAAAACTATAAAAATGTACAGTAATAGTAGGCTGTAGTATGAATTTAAACGGACGGAATGAGAACTATAATATAGAATGCAAAATAATATTATACATTGCTAATGATGCACGCTGAGTATAACTCTCGGATAACGTATTGTATAAATGTAGGTACCTACTCAACTTTGCTATAAATAATTGTATTAAAAGTACGGCATTTGGCGTATAGATAGATTTGTATAAGAGAATACTCTATCAATATTATGATATTTGACAAAAAAACCCATAATAATCACACTGTTAACACATATTCAGGGCAGGCCGCAAAAGGCTATAATTTCAAAAGGTATCTCGATTGGAATCGAGTTGTATCAACAGTTTTCCCCTGTAACACAGTTTAGTAACTATCGAGATGTTTTTAACGTCTATCTTATTAAATAGAAAAAACAAAAAAAAGAGCAATATATTTATGAAAATCTTAAAACTGTTTTTAAGATTCCGTACCTCAAAAGGAAAAAACGAAACACATATTATAAGATCATTTCCATGTCCGTCTGTCTGTCAAGACCCTTTTACTCAGAAACGCGTGTTGTGATGAAAATTATATAAAATACTCAGGAACTACTGTTCCTTGAAGCAGTGAAAAAATCAGACTTCTTAGCCAATGCAATCAAAAGCAGTCGCTTATGTCGCTAAATTTCGTCATTTTCGACACTCGTAAGGGAATCAAAACCTAAAGGGTACTTCCCGTGAACTCAAAATCATAAAATTTGAAACCAAGCAACGTCTAAAACCATACGTTTTTAGTAACATTATATAGATAAGTAGTAAAAATATTTTGATTTTTTTAAACTTCGTACCGTTTGTCATGAATGTGTTTAATTGAAACTTATAACAAATACTTAGGTCTCTAATATATTCAAGCTGTAACCAAATCAAAATTCTATGTCAATCAGGTTTGTATGAAACTCTCGGTGTGCAAGTCCAACTCGCACTTGGCCGGTTTTTATTTATTTACTTATTACTAACCTACGCTAACAAATATGTATACAGTACCTACTTATCACAAAGGACTGTACAGTAAAAGTACTAACTATTTTTATACAAATAACTTCCGTAATAAACTCAAGAAAAAATATCTTAGATTGTTCCTACCTAGCAAGCCTAAAACTTACAAATAAAAGTCACCCCCGCGGCCCCGGTGCGTTTGCTGCTAATGCAACTTGAAGCGGCGCGCGCGCGCGGCGGCGCACGGCTCCCGGGCCCGGCGCGCGCTTCCTACAAACGTCCAGCAAAAACGACATGATCTTTTAATATTGTCATAACGTTTTTATTTATGAACCGATTTACATAAAACAAACACTAAATGTTAAGTGAAGCTTGCCGCAATATATTAGTGAAAAGTACATCTTAATCGGATAAGCCGTTTCTGAGATTAGCGTGCACAAACCCACAGACAAACAGACAAACAGACAAACAGACAAACAGACAAAAATTTCAAAAATCATAGTTTTGGGTACTATTGCGTAAATAAAGGTCCCCTATCATATTTTTTTTCAAATATCTTCAATGTACAGACACGACTCCTCTACAGATTTATTATATGTATAGATCATAGTGATTATCGAAAACTGCTGTAGGTTTTATGACAGAACAAGGGCACAGTATTTACTAGATAGCTACTCGTACCTCGCACATCGCCAATGATGATGACAATTCTCTTTGGACAATAATTGACGACGGATAAGATAAAACTATCATGTTTCATGTTCGATTAGCTTTTTAAAATGTTAGAATCATTGAAATACTTATTATTTTGTATTTACGTATTAAATCGTATCACATACGTCTTCATAGTAAATGAAAGCATTCAAAAAAGCAATGAATATCGGAGGTATCGAAGAGTATTTTAAGATCCACTTTGTGCTAATAGGTACAGCTACTTACTCGTAGTACATTGTATGCGTTACTAGCTGACCCGGGCCTTCTTCGTTGAGCATAGAAACCGTTTAAACCTTCCTGGGACTCCTACGAATATTTCAAGACAAAAATAGTGGAATCGGTTCAGCCGTTCTCGAGTTTTAGCCAGACTAACGAACAGCAATTCATTTTTATATAATATAAGAGATTATCTACTGGTGGTAGTAATAATGAACAGTATACCCAGTTAGACATAATATATTTGATATAGAATGATTTTAAATATTCCACCCAGCGTATTATTTTTTTCTGTATTCTGTATTTTTAAAGGGAATAATTGATTATATTGGGACTGAGTTTGGGAGTCGTATAGCATAAATATAATAGCTTTGTAGAGAAAGTCAAACTGAATATTTTTTCAAGGATCGTTGCTTCAATAAATATTATTCCAACAAGTTTTAAAATAATCACTTTACACGGATCCATCCGTAGCAGTTGATGAATGAATCTGATGGGAATTGCTGGTCTGCGGCTTTACTCCTGACACAATCGAGAATCGAATCAGTTCGATCTCAACGGTCAATTAAACCAATCTGGATAAAGAAAATCCTTAGATCGTACCTTTGTTTCTCAGTCGATTTATACGGTCGGGACCATATAAATCGACTGAGAATCAAAATAAACAAACGTCAATTTATTCGGGAGTAGGTACGCGGCATGATCGAATCTGAATCAGTTTGGTGATTAAGGCCCCTGGGGGCCTATTATAAGCTCTTAATTCCAGCCAGTTTACGCCATACAACATGGCTGCCTGGAATTTTCGTATTACGATCACTTACTAACTGCATGATGACAGCTAGTTAGCGGACACTTGACACTGGACTTGCTTGCGAATGTCACTTTCAGACAACCAAACTAGGGTGTAACTATTTTGTATAACATGTCGCTGTAATATGAAAAAGAACAAGACAGTTTAAGACCGTATTATTGAATTGCCTGGAACCAGGCTGGTATTGTAAAATATCATAATACGGCCCCTGAGCGAGACCGTGACGAGCACGAGTCTCATCCATCACGCGGACGGAGCAGGTGTCCTCAACTGACGGATTGGTGCACATCGATGTTTGCATGTTTGTGAATTCCAATCCATCAATAACCCGACGGCGGCTGGGTAGAACTGATTTAGGGTTAATGAGAGAACTCTGACCTTTAGCCTAAGCCGCTTAGGGAAAGTGGGTTGGCCTTTGAGGGATAGTGATAATCACGTATCAAATAGAACTGTAATAAGGCGTTCATTTGTAGATGAAGTATTGACGTTTATGAATGGAAATAATATTATTACGTAGATGTAATAAGAAAATTTATTAAATTAGTAACATGGAAACGTCTTAGGCAAAAGATAACAAAAATATACTTGATCATGACTACTCCGTTTCGATTGAATGTTAATTCACATTAATGTGTAATTTTTTACTGTAAATTAGTGACATTAATTTTAGAGGCAAAGTAATGGAGAATGTTACTGGGTATGCGAAATTGATTGTAACTTTGTCACAGTAAAGCCTATATGAATATAAATACACTATTTTTTGTTTCGTGCCAAAATATCAATTAGTTTAGATTTTAAAAATCTCGATAATTTAAAATCGTCGCGCGTTGGCGCAGTGTTAGTGTGACGTCACAGGTCGTACAGCTCCTGCCGCCCGCGCGCGCCGTATATACGTCCGGAGACATAACGCTTCTCAGTAAATTGTTGCTTTATTTCATTTGTTATTTCATTTCAACATGGATGAATGATATGAAAAAGGGCAATCGGATAATTTACTCAAAAAAGATGGACTAACGGTTGCCCTCTATTGTGCAAAAAATAGTGATTTTGTTACATAGTAAGTAAGCATAATTTTTGCCACATACAATAACTATTTCGAAAATAGTATGCGATATGGTAACTCATAATATGTTTGTTTACAAAGTAACAAGGTACCTACCCAATATAACCTCACAGCCGCGGTGCAACCCCTACTTCCCAAAGCATTTTATCTATTTAAATATATATATCTATAAAATAACAATATTATATTGTTTTATCACCCGCATCTTATATTATATCTACTCGTACAAATACTCGTAATGAGTTATATAGACAATGGTAGATGAATTTATTAGTTTGCTACCTATTGTTATTATGAATTTTGTTCGGACAGGTTTACAAAACCTTTTTCGCGATAACGCACTTATTACACAAATTTACTTTTATGACATTTTGTGATTTTTTCCTATTTCAGATCGCTTTTAGCCATTTCTTACGTATTTTATCTATTGGAACCAAAAAAAAAATACTTTTCCGGTGCTATGGTACTTTAGTACCAGTTAGTACTTTCCCATTTCGGCACAACACATGATTTTCTTCTAATTGAATTCGACATTTCGAATAATATTAGCGTAATTTCGTAGTACACCGTACTGGAGCGCGCGACGTACTGTGTGAGCGTATGACTCGTGACGTCACCGCGCCGAGCGCCGGCCGACCGTCACTCGCACCCTTTAAAGTTCAATATCTCGGGAACTAAGCGACATATCGAAATAATTTTTACACACACTTTTTTTATTTCATATGGACTATATGAAACGTAAAAAAACAAAACTAGTGAACATTCTCCATTGTAAACAAATCTCAGTAGGCGTTTATAAAGTCGACTTTAATGACTTTGAATTGCAAATTTGCAACGGAGTTAGAGCCTTAAGAGGAAACCACACGGACGAGAGAAATGAAAAATAGGTATTTGAAAAGTTTGTTGCCGTCTCCAATGCGCCTTGATCACGTGGTTCACGCCCGCTATCGATGTGTGAGTGAGATCGTCTATGTGTGCGTGCCGCGCGCCGCCCGCCATGGGCCTCTCGCTACTTAAAATGCTTAAAGTAAATCGGACTATATTTTATGATTATGACAAGAAATGGAATCTTCGTTAGACACTTTTTAGTTTTTACCTCGACTAGGTAACTAGTACCAGAAATGGTCGATGCTCGTATACAATAACTAGTGAAGTAAGTAAGTAATTACATTTCCATAGTCCATTATTTCATAATATTATGGTGTTAATTCTACATACTATGATTAAAGTATGTGGCTCATTCAATCCGAAATTGTCTAGAGCATTGTGCTATTTCGGCACACAATTAAATTAGCCCATTAAAAAATCTAAAAGTTTTATATACTCAAACACCTTCAAAAAATAATGTTTGGTTTATAGGCTATTGTTCGATAACTATAAATATTTACGAAATTTGAAAAAAATATCCTGAAAGAGGAGGAAATTTACCAAAAAAAGGTTACACTCCGGGAATTGTACCTCCATTATTTATATTTATAATTAACGCTGAAAATAGCCCTCCGCGCCATTGTTGCATGCAGACGGCCTCTTAGGCGTCAGTTAATATTTTTAAAGTAGGTACCTAAGTACTTAGAGTTAAATGAAAAATATAAAAATATGTTAAGTATAATCTAAATAGCGCCAACGCAAAATTACTTCTGCATATTTATACATATATTGCATTTGTTAGTTTTTAAACTTAGGGTACATTTGTTTAAAATTTTAATTAAAAAAAGCTTAAAAAAAGTTTTTCCCAGTTTTTTTAACGGTTTATTTTTTTATTAAAAAAATATTAAGTATCTCAGACTTGCTGTAGCACTTATGACCGTATTAATAAAGAAGTGTAAAACTAGGACTCTCTTGGTTGGTACAAACTCATACTAAGATTAGCTTCTTCATTTGATTAATAGTTTGATTTCAAGGACGTATCAAGTGAACCGGGTTTAGGAACGCTGTCTCAACTAAGATCTAACCTTTCAAAACTGCTTTTTAATGTGTGACTAGTAAAATAACGTTTCGTTATACTTTTAAAAGTAGCAGATTTATTAGTTTTATAACAAATATAATATTTATCAAAATTTCTGCAAATGAATGTAACAAAATTTTGTAGTATAAATATCAAAAAGAGACTTTAATCTTAATTATTACATTAAAAACCTGTTTTTCATTAATAATTTGGTAGAAATAAAATATTCCATCACAAAGAAAGTTCATATTCGGAACTAGAAATAGGTAAAACGGAATGAGATAGTGACATAAGCCTCAAAACAACTCTCAAATCACTGTTTACTTTCGAAAGTTCATCTACTCAAGTAGCAGTTTGACAGCTGTTGATAACGCTCATACTCAGTTGAGACACCGTCTTTAAGTTAAGTGCTTAAGTACTATTTATTAATTCGACTGTCATCTCAAATACTGACTTGAGGTTGAGGTTAATAATTAATTAATTAATTATTTTTTTTTAATTAATAATTAAACGTTTATTCACAAACACATTTGGACAGGACAGGTTGAGATCGTTTTATTTATATGTAGTACTAGCTGACCCTTGCCCACTTCGTTGAGCATAAAAAGAGTTTATGATGAAATTCAACTAAAAAAAACAACGTGGAACCCGCAACGCGGGAACCCGATACCCGAAACGCGGTAACCCGCAACGCGGGAACCCGGAACCCGCAACGCGGGAACCCGGACCCGGAACCCGCAACGCGGGAACCCGAAACCCGAAACGCGGGAACCCGCAACGCGGGAACCCGGAACCCGCAACGCGGGAACCCGGACCCGGAACCCGCAACGCGGGAACCCGGAACCCGCAACGCGGGAACCCGGAACCCGCAACGCGGGAACCCGGACCCGGAACCCGCAACGCGGGAACCCGAAACCCGAAACGCGGGAACCCGCAACGCGGGAACCCGGAACCCGCAACGCGGGAACCCGAAACCCGAAACGCGGGAACCCGCAACGCGGGAACCCGGAACCCGCAACGCGGGAACCCTGAACCCGCAACGCGGGAACCCGGAACCCGCAACGCGGGAACCCTGAACCCGCAACGCGGGAACCCTGAACCCGCAACGCGGGAACCCGAAACCCGCAACGCGAGAACCCTGAACCCGCAACGCGGGAACCCTGAACCCGCAACGCGAGAACCCTGAACCCGCAACGCGGGAACCCTGAACCCGCAACGCGGAACTCGGAACCCGCAACGCGGGAACCCGGAACCCGCAACGCGGGAACCCGGAAACCGCAACGCGGAACCCGAAACCCGCAACGCGGAACCCGAAACCCGCAACGCGGAACCCGGAACCCGCAACGCGGGAACCCGGAACCCGCAACGCGGGAACCCGGAACCCGCAACGCGGAACCCGGAACCCGCAACACGGAAACCCGGAACCCGCAACGCGGGAACCCGGAACCCGCAACGCGGAAACCCGGAACCCGCAACGCGGGAACCCGGAACCCGCAACGCGGGAACCCGGAACCCGCAACGCGGGAACCCGGAACCCGCAACGCGGGAACCCGGAACCCGCAACGCGGGAACCCGGAACCCGCAACGCGGGAACCCGGAACCCGCAACGCGGGAACCCGGAACCCGCAACGCGGGAACCCGGAACCCGCAACGCGGGAACCCGGAACCCGCAACGCGGGAACCCGGAACCCGCAACGCGGGAACCCGGAACCCACAACGCGGAACCCAAACGCAGAACCCGCAACGTTCACGGAAACGCTGACAAAATATGGAATAAATAGTATCCTATGTCCGTCTACTTGCTCTAAGCTACTTCCTCACCAATTTTCAGCCATATCGATAAAGCCGTTCTTGAGTTATAAATAATTTAACTAACACGACTTACTTTTATACATATAGATGTATAGATTACTCCTACTAACATAAGCTAAGCCCGGTGAATGCTCCCGTCACAGTCGGTCCAGCCAATTCGGTGAACATTAGTTAGATGACGACGATGATGATGATTAAAAGTAGCCTAAATGAATCCTTATAACTTTAGCTATCTACCAGTGAAAGTCTCGTTAAAATCGGTCCAGCCGTTCCAGATATTAGCCGGAGCAAAGAGACACGCTGACAGACATTTTTTTTTTATTACATTTTCGTTTTCAGTAAATATCGTTGCCAATGCAAAAAAAAGCAGAAGATATCGTTTAAAATGTCATATGCATTCAAAAAGACGTTGCTAATTGAAAGTTACAAACTGACACTTCAATTTTATTTATTTGTATAGATGTATAGATTTGGAAAACTTCCCCAATCTTGGCGTTTTCACTGACGCGGAGCGGGGCGCATAGGAACTTAGAGTTTCCAAGTGAAGTGGAGCAGAGATTTCTAGCATAGTGATTGGTCAATTCGGGTACCGCAAGCTCCTGTCCGCCTCGCCCCGCGTCAATGGAAACGCAGCCAAACGTCTATAACGTCTAAAGGTCGCCATGGTAACCACGTTGTTTATAAATGGAAAACAAAAATTAGGAAATGCTATACATACCGTATTTATATCAGCTTAAACTATTTGGATTCATGTTTTTGTTAATCCTAATAATTTTATTAATCCAAATAGTTTAAGCTGATATAAAAACGGTATTTATAGCATTTCATAATTTTTATTTTCCATTTGTTAATACTTATGTTGCCATGACAGCCGTGTCATATAAACTGCCAACGACGTGAATCGATCGAGCCCAGGTTCAAACCCCGCGTGACCATCACGTATTTTCTTCTTTTTTCTAATTTTCTGCTTATTTTTTTCAACATTTTCTTTCATAATAACCTTTTCGTGACAATAACGAACATACCGTAAAAAAAATTTGCGAAATTGGTCAAGCCGTTGTCGAAGCGCACACGATGTAAGAAATTTTGGAGGTCGTGTTTTTACACTTTGGGCTACATTTTTGGGGTTTTAGTAAGGAACCCTACTTTTTTTAAACATATAATATAGCCTATGTTCAGCGCTAGGAATGTAGCTTTCCAACGGTGAAAGAATTTTTCATATTGGTTCAGTGGTTTCAGAGCCTATTCCATTCAAACAAACAAACAATCAAACATTACCTCTTTATAATATTAGTATAGATGTATTACTTAATTCAAAATTCACAATATTTTACTTAGAAATGAAACTTTACAAGCTATTTTCGGAAAGACGACAAAAAGGCTACAACACCAGAAATGAGCTTGTGCCTTTTTATTATTAAAAGAAAGTTATATAGTAGCTAGTATATTATTTCTACAAGAAAGTTATGTAAATGAGAGTTGTCATAGAGCCTCCTTGCCTGTCAATGAATTAAAAAATGGGATGTTGATTTTTAAACTTGTAGAGCAAATTATACTTTATATATTTATAGATTTGGAGCATCAATAATATTATGTATAATTTTGAATAAGTATATTATGTCAAAATATAAGCGTCTGTTTTCAATAGTATATAAGTCTATCGTAGTTATTTAAATTTGACCGGCCGTGGGAAATTAATAAGTTGACGATAATAAACAATTTTAAAGAATTTATTTCAGTATATATTCATAAACAGAAAAAAAAACTAATATTGGTCCACAGACGATGGAGTATATTTGTCGCAGTCATCTAATTGAAATCGCCATTTCATTGAGTGACTAGCGTTTTTATCGAATGACGACATTAAATTGAAAGACTAGGCCGAACATTGATTGAACAATAGTCACTCAACGTCCAATTAGATAGCGGATTAAAATCATTCAGGTTATTGAAACTTTTTCTCACTGCGGCGCTAGTAGTCACCAAAACAAATATGGCGTCAAACAGCTGGCACTGATAGCACTGTGTTGATATTTTTTTCGTTACTCGTTATAAAATAGTGGGACAGCATGGATTTATCTATTATTACGTCGCCGCCGGCTACTCTTAAAGAAAAATTTGAGGTGAAGCTGAATGAGTACGAACGACATAGTGAAGGTAAGTTTTAATCATGCTGTGCGTCATTGTTTTACTAATTTAGCTGACTACGCTAAATGACTAAATGACGTTCAGTCAAGACGTTGGACGTTACAATAAACAAGATCACGAGCTGTCCTTTAGTCTTTCAATATAATGTCGTCATTCGATATAAACGCTAGTCACTAAATGAAATGGCGGTTTCAATTAGATGACTGCGACATATTCAACGACATAGAAAAAAGTATTAAAAAAATATATTGACTTTAAAAAACCAATATTATAACTCACAAACAAGCCGAAAACTTAATAATTATTTTAACAAAAAATTTAAATGTATAATGTAATCTAAAATATTCAAAACAATTACACCAACCATTTATAAGATATTATTTCTCCAAAAATAAAATAGGTATTTTAGTTAAGACTTATACAAATCGAGCTCAAAATTATTTTGGACACTTTTTACTAACATTTTTAGAGTATTCTCGCTGTAATTATCAGTTCGGTTGCCTTTACAACATTATAATATAATACATTTTGGTCGACCGGCTATTTGATTTTTGCATGTCATGGCCCAATACGATCCTCGTTATTTGGCAGTAAGCATGAGAGAATGATAGACGCATAATAGTTTTTTATGTTTTTTGAATATAATTTAATTAGATTTATCTGATATTATATAATTAAAGTTAGTGTAATATAATAATTTAATAATAAATATGAAAAAAGCTATAGACTTCACGAAAAAGATGTAAGAAACTAGAAATGTCGATATCGATAAACAACACTAGTTTATCGATATCATTATCGACTGCGTGTCACATCACGCGTGTGTGTACGTATTTGTCCGCGTCCCCCTACCTCAAGCCTCGCCCCTCATAGTGCGATAGGGACAACTGCAGCTAGAACTGAAATTGCCTATTAAAAGTACCAGAAATCGACGTTTAGGGGATTTCTGTTTCCTCCTCCAAAACTTAACCGATTTAGATAATTCTTTGTTTATTAGCTAAAAAAAGAAATTAACTAGGTTCCTATTTTTTGATTTTGTTGCATAATGCAGTCAAATCTGTTTCCTGGATGTTTAAACACGGCGGAGAGTCTGACGGTTATTTTTAGGTTTTTGAACGTCCATATCTCTTTAAGTAATTAGTTTATTAAAATTAAAAAAAAATAAAACCGACTTAAAAAAGAACACAAACGACAAAAACTTTAACCACACAAAATCAGTACCTACATAACTAAAAAGCGATAAATAACCTGATTTATCTACTTAATGCATATTATATATCTACAATTATTTAAATATTTACAACTAAATACCTAATACTTTAACAAAGTCATCTTTAACTATTTAAATATTTACAGTTATCACTTGAAATCAGTTGTATTGTTATCAGTTGAAGTCGGTGCCAGCCAAACAAATAAATGTAATTAAGAAAACTGACCGACACTAAAATTTTTCAATTTTTCCAGACAGAATTTTTTAAATTGGACCAGTGGTTCTTAAGATTAGCGCGTTTAAACAAACAAACAAACACTTCCGCATTATAATATTAGTATAGATTGTATTTTGCCGTGTGTGTGGCTTTGCGTTTGCCGGCCGCGCGCGTCAAACAACACAACAGACTACCTACGTTACCAAGGCTGCAGGCTGGCACCGACTTCAAAATTAAGTGATAACTGTAAATATTTAAATAGTTAAAGATGACTTTGTTAAAGTATTAGGTATTTAGTTGTAAATATTTAAATAATTGTAGATATATAATATGCATTAAGTAGATAAATCAGGTTATTTATCGCTTTTTAGTTATGTAGGTACTGATTTTGTGTGGTTAAAGTTTTTGTCGTTTGTGTTCTTTTTTAAGTCGGTTTTATTTTTTTTTAAAAAGTCATTTTATTTTTCGATTTTTAGTTGTGCTAATGCGTTGTGAACTTAAATAGATGCTAGTTCATTTACTCAAGGGTTTCAGTTTATTTAATATATACCTATAGTCACTAATTACAACGTCCGTTTGACGAATTGTTCATATTTTTAGGAAGCTATAATTATTATTAATAGGTACTTAGTTGAAAGAGTTTGATATTACTTACTAGGTATTTATATTTTTTATTATCATATGTAGACCCAACGACATTGACAAAGTTATAATATGCAATGGCACACAGAGCCAAACCTGCTGCAGTTTCAATTTCGTCAATGTCGTCCATACTGAATAGGAAACAGATCACAAATGAGAGTGTGGATAAATTGCTTGTTCTCGCGAGAAGGCCCGGCGAGACTTCTCGGTGAGATTTCTCGCCGTGAGTCTAGATGGTATATTACAAATATCACGTTAGCCCTACATATAATTAAGTCCATACATATGAAATTGGCGTTTTGTATTGGAGGAACATAAAGGCGATTTTTTCATATTAAAATATATTTTATTAATCAGAATATGTACTTATTGCAATCTATACATTTTTGCCATCTTATAGGTGGTTCATTGATCCCTTTACTAAAAAAACCATTCGGACGGGAATCAATGAAATCTTTGAAAGTGGTTTGGACTGCCTTATCGGAATTAAATTTTTTTCCTTGCAAGAAGATATCCAAATATAAATCTTGATTTATTTCTGTGGTTCTGCAGGTCGAAATTTCGAGAACGAAAGCGTTGAAACAAA
Organism: Celastrina argiolus; assembly: GCA_905187575.2. Lineage (NCBI taxonomy): Eukaryota > Metazoa > Arthropoda > Insecta > Lepidoptera > Lycaenidae > Celastrina > Celastrina argiolus. The sequence continues at coordinate 10,904,399 of LR994584.1, forward strand.
AAACGCATTAATTCTTCGAGCCGTTTCTGCAGCACTGGTGCCACGGTGCTCGTACTCGTAAATAATGCGATATTTTAAGTTATCCATTTTGTGAAATGAGTGACGTAGAAAAAAAAGCAAAAGAGAAAAAAACAAATGAATTACGGTTTTCAAAACACAAATGCATGAGTACCTAAATAGCTGTTTAAATTTGAATTTGGAATTCCTAACCAAACAGGATATATTTAAGATCAAATTAAGTACGACAAAACGCCAATTTCATATGTAAGGACCTAATACATTCGATCGCCCAATTGCAGTACTGCTCCCAACTCTTAACCGTTAAGGAGTACTGTAGCTTCATCATCAGCACAGCAGCATCAGATGTTGATTCAAGCATTTGAATCAACATCAGCAATTTGAATCAACATCTGATGCTGCTGTGCTGATGATGAAGCTACAGTACTCCTTAACGGTTAAGAGTTGAGTTCAAGCATTTGAATCAACATCTGATGCTGCTCTGCTGATGATGAAGCTACAGTACTCCTTAACGGTTAAGAGTTGGGAGCAGTACTGCAATTGGTCGATCGAATGTATTAGGTCCTTACCTCACAAGCAACATGTTAGCCCTACATACTACTAAATAGTTTACATCGACCAATTGGATCGTCCTGGCTTCCGTCGCGCGCGCACGTCGATTCCGCCGCGTTCGTCCGCGTCTCGATCGTGACGCGTCCGTGCCGACCACCCTTGGAGCAGTTCCAGTACCTCCTGATGGCGTCCGGCAATCCGTGCTTGGTTCATTCGAACCGAGTGCGGATTGTCGCCTTGCCGGGGAGCCGAACTGCCCGCCCGCCCCGCTGCATATCGTAGCGTTGTGGTCACGGGAGGCCAGCTACATCAAGCGTTCCCGCCTGATGTCACACCGCCGTGCCGTCGCTTCGACCATGGCCTACCGTGTCCCGTGGCCGCCCTGCTGCCACCTGCGACACCACCCGCCTGTACCGTGCCTAGCTGCGATGGAGTGGACACCGTTCGCGCCGGGCCCCCGTCGGCATTCTCGTGGGGGGGTTGTGGTAGCCCCCCACCCCAATGTCCGGCCGAGACCTGCGACGCGTCCCGGAACCCGCCCATCCAGCCGTGGAGTGCACGGACTCGCCGCAGCGCACACAGCGCTGCCTCGTGGCTTGCGCCTTTGCCGCAGCCACCCACCACCGCCCTCAGGCACCCCGCCTGAGCCCGCTCAACGTCCGGCAGACTCACCTGCCGCACCTGCCGCCGCGGAACAATTTCCCGGCCTCTGGTGAGCGCTCTGCCGCCGCCGCCAACACCGCAGACCATCGGCCTGCACCGCTGCACACCGCAGCTCACCACCACCTCACCACCACCAGTGCCAACACGGCACCACCGCTGCTGCCCGGCTCCGCTTCGCCGCTGAGGCGGCCGAGCCCTCCACGTGCCCGCCTGACGTCAGGTGACTCGCCCTCGCCTGGGTTGAGCCGCGTCCGCCGGCCTCGCCGCGCCGTGCGAACTCGCCCCTTTGGGGAGGGGCTGATGCTTCCCGGCCCCGCCACGCTGGTGGACAACACTCCCCTGCCTGGGCCGACTCCCGGTCACGCCGCCGTGGACCCGCGAATCTGCCTCGCCGCGTCGCGCAACGGCCCAGCAGCCTCGCCACACTCACTGCTTCACCGCTCTTTTGCCGCAGCGAAGGAGCATCGCGACGGAGCCCCGCGCCAGCCTGTGGATATCCCTGCCATCCGAAGGTTCCTTGAAGGGAAGGAGCCTGTAAGATTGGCGGGGATCCTATGGCGGCCCCGGACGACGTCGCATTCACCGCACGGTCGAGCGCCACCTGCCGCCTGCCGCCTGGCCTCTGGGAAAGGCTGTACGGCCCGCGGGCGCGCACCCGGCGCTCCCAGCAACGCCTCACGGCGTTCACCATTCGGCATCCTTATGCCCCCTTCCCCCCTTCATGGCTCCCGGAGCCCCCCCCACTCCCTGGATCGGCTGGGTCCGCGAGTCGGTTTAAAGATCGACTCGTCAAAGTCTAGCCCTTCAGGCAGTCGCACATTAAATAAAATGTAATTACAGAAGGTTTTTCCCTGCGCCCTGACGCGGGGGTTTTGCCTTCAAAAAAACGTCTTGTCGTTCATTCATTTTGCCCCCACCTTGTTAGGGCTTTGGTCCGCGGGACGATGAGAGGCGTGGGAGGAGTGGAACCACACACGTTCCCCGGTCCCTGGGCCGGGGCCTCACACGCCACTTGTCGTCTCGCCATTCAGGAATAAGCCTCTCAAGGCTTCATTTCCCTTAGCGCCATGGTTTTCCCCTGCGTTCTGCCGCGGGGGGTTTTCCCTAGAAAAACATAAAGTATAATACGGCTCGGTATCTTCAATACCGGGTCCTTCGACCCCACGTAGAGGGGCTCATTAGCCCCTGGTCGTGGTTCCCCCGCTCCCGGCCACTCGGGCCAGGTGAGCGAGTGAAAAGCATTAGGTAGTTTTATCGACCAATTGCAGTACTGCCTTCCAACTCCTAACCCTTAAGGAGTACTGTAGCTTCATCATCAGCACAGCCGCATCAGATGTTGACACCCGTAAGCATATACCAGAGTAAGACATAATTACGTAACAAAAACACCATACGAGCATACAATTTTCGGTGGTTGCCCTCGATTTCTCATGGATCCCATCATCAGATCCTAACCTGGTGAAAATGGGACCACCCCAGAAGTGAACTCTATCCAACAAAAAAAAAATTTTTGAAATCCGTCTATAATTGACGAAAATATCGGTGAACATACATAAAAAAAAAAAAAAAAAAAAAAAAATATTATACATACAGACGAATTGAGAACCTCCTCCTTTTTTGAAGTCGGTTAAAAAGGAAAAAATAGGGACGTACAAATATTATTCATAGATATTCATGAAAAAAATAGTTACTGTAGACTAATTATCCAGGGAGGAAATAGAAATCCCCTAGACCTCTATTTTTGTATGGAAAAAAATTCGTGGTGTTTCCTCTTAATAATTTAAAGCCGGCCATGGCTGTTGGCACTCAGTGGAGTCGTTGGTCACAAGTCACAGCTCACGGGATGTGAAATAATAATAGTTTTTTCTCAAGTGAGGTTGGGTTTAAGATTGTTTTATTTATACGGGCCTAACAAACTTCCAAACATACAGACTTAATTAAGCCCGATCCGTTGGCGATAAATTGAGCTGATACTATTACTGTCAATATGGCTGATACTATTTTGATACACTGATAGAGTGATAGCATACTGCCGTACTTAGAATAATAACAAGTAATACAACAGGTATGAAATTGACCTTCCTTAATAATCGATAAGTGATAACATACCTTTAAACAACATAATAGTTAAAAATAAGCTGTTATATTTATATCGTAGACGGTTTCATACTTGACTAGCTGACCCGTGCCCACTTCGTTGAGCATAGAGACCGTTTAAACCGGCACTTCAACGAATATTTCATGGCTAAAAATAGAAGAATCGGTTCAGCCGTTCTCGAGTTTTAGCGAGACTAACGAACAGCGATTTATTTTTTTATATATATAAGAAAGAAGATAACGGTTTCATTTCATAGTTCACAAATTTTTATTGGCTTTCACTTTCACTACTTTACATAACGGCTAACGAGTAAATTTGTGTATATTATCTAGTGATTGGATTTGATTAGATTGGGGAATAAAATTGAGAACAACATAAACCTAAATAAATTAAATTACTTTATTCAATACCAACAGTAAGTAGTATCTATATTTATGTCAATAGCGGGTAACTCATCCCAGCCTACAATTAAAAGCACTTCAGTCTATCACAACGTTTACAGATCACTCGCGTAATGCAGCACCACATTGATGCCCATGTACCACATGATTCCCATCGGCAACGCGAAGGCCATGCCCCTAGCAGGCTGCGGCAGAGGTTTGACCGCGTACACTATCGTGTGGACAATGCGGCTGGCTGTAAACACCCTGAACAGCATCGTAGCCAACCAAGCAGACGGAGACGTCGTCACGTACAGCGCTCCCAGGATCCAGAAGGCGGGGATGTTCTCCAAGTCGTTCAAGTGTGCCCGGCGCACTCGCTCCACGTCCGGATCGTTCATTTTCAAAACGCCCTTGGCCGCTTTTGCGTCCTCCTCGTTGGCGAACACTTTCTTCGTGTACCTCTGTTTGGCCGTGAGGAAGGCCATACCCAGCACCTTCAAGGTTAGTATACCGGAGTACACGAAGTACGAGCGTAAAGCTGGGTCCGACAACGATAGGGATGCCATTATTATTTATTTAGTGAACAGTTTTAGTTAAACGTGCACGCGTCTGAGCGCTGAGGTCACCGGACTGATACTAGTCGGTAGTCTGGCGTTCCGCTAGTTAATGTTTTGTGTTGAATACGCCCGCGCTTAATACCTTATCACAACTCGTTTGCTGCAAGTCATAGTGACTCCACATTATGGATTTTACCTTACATCAGTGACCATGAGTTGGAGCGAAATTTCAAAGTCATCGTTCGCAAACAAATCGTTCTTTCTAGAAGCTAAATATTTTAGTCCACGAATAGGCATACAGTAAATCAATAAGGAAAACTAATACAATATATAAGGTGATAGAAATTATATATAGTTCTCGATAATAATAATAATATCTATGGACATTGAGAGTGACAGACAATGGATATATATTAAATACTTGTATTCTTTTATATTTAATTACTAGCTGACCCGTGCACACTTCGTTGAGCATAGAAACAGTTTGTGATGAACCGTTTAAACCTTCCCTAAACTTCCACGAATATTTCGAGACTATAAAACATATAAGTACATACAAAACATATACGGTCGAATTGAGAAACCTCCTCCTTTTTTCGAAGTCGGTTAAATACTAAAAAGTTTTCGAGTTTTAGCGAGACTAACGAACAGCAATTAATTTTTATGTATAAGATTTTTTTATGGTATACACATCTATGGTCATATTATAGTATTTTGACCGGTTTCGAACTCTCCTTGAGCGCCGACCCATTCAACCACTAAGCCGCAAAGGTAATATTATACCTTAACCTACGTGCTTAACCGCATTACCAAGATATTAACCATATTACTTATTATGGATAACGGTGTAATGTACACATTATTTCGAAATCTATTTCCCTCTTGACAATCACTAGGTTAGTCGCACTCGCTATGATACTGTAACTAGTTATAATTATGTGCTACAAATGTGTTATTGTTGATTATTAAGGCATTTCACACGTTTTTACTTTTTAACAAATTTACTATCAAACGAAAAGTATAGTTATCGGTTTTCTTGCCTATTTTAATCTAGCGATTCAGTTGTACCCATCGCATCGTTTTAATTGATTTTAATATTAGATGTATTTAGTAGTATCATGGACCAATTACAGTAATATTATATTTGATAAGGACTTAGGAATTTCAGGTGATAATAAAAATATTTTTTATTGCAAATAATCATCTGTGTATTCAGTTTTCATACAAAAATCCTTCACCTTATATTAAACAATAAAAAAGTGAGTAACTATAATTATTAACTTATTACTAAAAATTCCACCACCGAACAAAATGAGTGTAAACATCTTCGGCTTCTGTTTATATTGCAGTGATGTAGAACAGCGCAATTTGTACGGCCATATACAGCAATATGATGAAGGGGATCATGTATGCGATGGCTCGAATAGGTTGTGGCATCGGGCAAATGGCGTACACGAAAGTATGCACGAGCCTGCTGGCTGTGAATATGCGGAACAGAAGAACGGCCCAGGTGTCCCAGGGCCCCGTAGTGATGTACAACGCACCCAAGACCCAAAAAGCAGGGATATTCTCCAAGTCGTTCAGATGCGCGCGTCGAATCCTCTCCACCGTCGAATCGTCGTATTTTACTTCTCCTCTGAATAACTTGGCGTCTTCTGGATTTTGAAACACTCCCTTCGTCATTCGAACTACAGTCGTCAGTGTTGCCATCAGCAATAATTTTGCCGTCAATATTGTAACATGCACAATAAAGCACTGTACTATTGGATTTTTAAGCGTTATTTCTATTGTCATGTTTACAAGCTTTTGAATATTATATTCGTAACTAAACTTAAACTGTAACTTGTTGTTGTTAGCCGTCTGTTTTGACTGTGAATGCGAAATAGAAAGTTCGTTTGCAGCTGCTAGTATGTATGTATGTGAGGTAACGGGCTCTTACAAACGTGTTTCGCAGCTCTTTCTTCGGAAATTAAAATTGTGAATCAAGCGAGAAAACAATTAAACCAAAAATATACATCATTTAGATATTATATTAAATACAAAAAAATAACTGTATACGTATATATTTTTAGAGTTATAATGAACTTTATCAAGAAACAAGACAACATTCATAATTTATTAAAATTTCAATTAAGGTATGCTTTTATAACATACTTAATTGAAATCTTAATAAGTAAAAACACATAGAAATTAATAAGTAAACATTGAATACGTCATAAACTTTATTTAGTTAATGAATGAAATAGAAAGTGTTTTACATTGATGTCACAAAATGAATAGTAACTTGCAAACCCATGTACAAGAGGATTGACAGCGGGATCCGAAATGCGATTCGTCTAGCCGGCTGTGGTAGCGGGTATATCGCATACACCAACGTGTGCATGATTCGGCTCAGTGTGAATATGCGGAACAGTAGTGTTGCGAATAATTCATTCGGTCCAGTGGCGACGTACAGCGCCGCTAGAACCCAGAATGCGGGGATGTTCTCCAAGTCGTTGAGGTGCGCACGACGTATCCTCTCTACTCTGGGGTCATCGTACTTCACTTTGCCTCCAAATGTTTTCACATCCTCGGGATTGGCGAACACACCTTTTGCCAAGCGTGTCAATGACGTCAGCGATGATAGAAACAGCAGTTTGAGAGCCAGTATCGCGGAGTACACGATGTACGATTGTAATACTGGATTTGATAATGTTAACGGCGACATTTTGCGGTTTAAACTTTTTCTATACAAGTCTTTGATACTTTAGATGCGCTTGTTTCCGAATCCGTGTGAATTGTGGAAGGGAAGCGTGCGCTCAACGTTTCAAAACAGGTTATTTCAAACCGTGACTCACCAAGTCCACACTAATTTTGCTTTAGCTATGTGCTATGTGTGCTTAAATTGTGTTGTGTAATATGTTTGTAATATTACGTTGTCAAGTGAAGCAATTCTTTCCAGAGTATTACTATGATGGCACGCATTCACAATAAAGGCCAGATTGATCTAAATACTTACTTTTTTAATCTTAGTTATAGTTAATATTCAGTTTACGTATTTATGGGTGCGTAGACAAGTTTGACAGTAAATTAGCTGTTTTTTCGGTTAATTTTCCGACCAAATGAAAACAATAATACTTGTGTTGTAACCAAACCTACCAAAAAAACAAGTTTGTTGTCCATACAAGTTCCATGGCCATATTTTATTTAATTTTTAGTATAATATTAGGTATTCGTTGCGGGTTCCGCGTTGCGGGTTCCGCGTTGCGGGTTCCGCGTTGCGGGTTCCGCGTTGCGGGTTCCGCGTTGCGGGTTCCGCGTTGCGGGTTCCGCGTTGCGGGTTTCAAGTTCCCACGTTGCGGGTTCAGGGTTCCCGCGTTGCGGGTCCCGGGTTCCCGCGTTGCGGGTTCCGGGTTCCCGCGTTGCGGGTTCCGGGTTCCCGCGTTGCGGGTTCCGGGTTCCCGCGTTTCGGGTTTCGGGTTCCCGCGTTGCGGGTTCTACGTTGTTTTTTTTTTAGTTGAATTTCATCATAAACTCTTTTTATGCTCAACGAAGTGGGCAAGGGTCAGCTAGTAGATTATAAATTATTAGCAGACAATCTAAAGGATCTTCAATCGAGTCATCTCGATAGCATTCCCGACATTATTGATAGTAGCGATTTGGCCCTTCAGGCAGCATCACATTTGACCGACCACCTGGTAGCGACCATAGATAAATCATCCAGGGAGATGCCAATGACTTTTGAAAGACGTTGGCCTCTCCCTGAAGACATAAGAGAGTCTATCAGACTCCGAAACGCGGCTAAACGCGCCTATGATCGTTACCCGTCGGAAGACTGGAGGAAAACCCTCCGACATTACGAGAGGGAAGTTAAATTCAAAGTTAGAGACCATAAAGCCGAGAAATGGGATCGACTTCTAAGCGAATTAGAACCATCACATACCGCGTACTGGCCCCTCGCGAAAGCCCTTAAAAAAGACACGGAGTGTGATATGCCTCCGTTAGTCGTACCAAATCGCCCTCCTGCACTAGAAGATACCGACAAAGCCGAAATACTAGCCGATACCATTGAAAAACAATGCCGGCCTAGCTCCCTCCCTGTAGACAACTTGCACCTTAATTTAGTTAATAGAGAAGTCGAAAACCGACTCTCGATGCCACCCACAGTGCCCCCAAGGCCGGTGGACTCGGATGAGATCAAAGACATTATAAAAAATTTGAATGCCAAAAAAGCCCCCGGTCAGGACGGTATATCAAACAAAACCCTTAAATTATTACCTGCCGCACTAATTCAATTGTTAGTTAACATTTTCAATGCTCTCTTAGTAGGATGTTCATTCCCAGACATCTGGAAAGTAGCCATTGTTATAGGCATCCATAAACCGGGTAAACCCCGCACGTCCCCAGGTAGTTACAGACCGATTAGCCTAATTAGCTCATTAGGCAAAGTCTACGAAAGAGTAATACTCAGGCGTCTAAAAGACGTCATTGTAGACAAAAACCTCCTCCCAGACGAACAATTCGCCTTCCGCGAATTGCATAGTTGTCCCGCCCAAGTACACCGCCTCACGGAGTACATACTAGAAAGTAAAAACGATAGGAAAGCGACTTGCGCTGTTTTCTTTGACGTTGCTAAAGCGTTCGATAAAATCTGGCATAACGGTTTGCTATATAAACTTTATCAATTAGATATCCCCGATTATTTAGTACTGATAATCAGTAACTATTTAAAAAACCGGTCATTTCTTTTTAGAGTCGAAGGTACTCTTTCCTCCCAAAGACCCATCGCGGCGGGAGTCCCACAGGGCTCAGTCCTCTCTCCCTCCCTCTATAACCTATACACTAGCGACATTCCCAAACACCCTAAGGTGCAAATAGCCATGTTCGCGGATGACACAGCATTATACTGTGCTCACCGCAAGCCCTCTATAGCCGCAAAATCCCTTCAGGAGGCAGTTACCGACCTCGGTAACTCGTTCTCGAAGTGGAGAATAGAAGTCAATCCAGACAAAAGCCAAGACATCCAATTCGATAAAAAAACGGCCACTAGACAAAAAATGTGCCCTATTAGTCTGCACGGTAATATCATTCCCGAAGCCAAAAACGTTAAATACCTAGGCGTAGTTCTAAACAAGTCGATGAATTTTTCAACTCACGTCACAGCCGCGATCCGAAAAGCGAAATTTGTACTTTACAAATTGTATCCGCTATTAAATGCGCGTAGTAAAATGTCCTTAAGACATAAACGCACCCTCTACATAACTTGTATAAGAACAATTCTCACTTATGCGTGCGTCTCTTTCGCACATGTCAAAAGGGGAAAGAAAATATAATAAAATTAAAGAAAGCTAAAATATGATAAAGTAGAATGGCCAAAAGTTAACTGTAAAAATATATTAAAGTGTAGATTTACTAAAATCAAAATTTATAAGTTTTATTGTATCACACTACTTATATTTTAATTACAAGAAATTAAGACAATTAGCAACACACCATTTTATATACTACACTTCCTTTTATCAATAAATAAATGTAACCAAAATATCTTAAACAGCTTTGTAATATTTTTACTGTACTAGGAATAGAATTTAAACAATAAATAATAAACTATGGAATAAAATATAATAGTTGTATTTAACAACCTAGTAATTTACTTTTTATTTTAAAGTACCAATGACATGATACTTTAGCAAATTAGAATATTTTTACAATATACCAATAATTTATCATCAAAATATATTTCCAAGTATTAAATATTAATAAATTATTTACTACTAAAACACTATAATAAAACGATAAAACGAGACATAATAATATTACTTAGCTACAACATAATATAGAGGCTTTCAGAAAATATGGTACTTATCTTAAATGTGTTCACTCAATATCTGGTTCAGAACTGAAGCCATTATAGCGGACATATTCTTTTATAAGAATAAATTGGCGCCATTTACACCGGAAGATATAACACAATGACAATATTATTTTAAAGCGGAAGTTCTTATAGTAATTTACAATATTATGAAATACTGAAATTGACATACAAAAATGTTTACAATGAATGTTCAACTATTTTCACATTATTTCAGAATTTAACCTTAATAATTACATTTTTATTAAACATCAAATTATAAAATTCTAGAACCGGAAATAATATTATACTGACATAAATGTCAAAGTGACTTAAAAACTACTTTGTTAAGAATTACATAATTATTTGTGTTTATTAAATTATTCACAAAATAATAAATTCATAGTTAGTTATGATTTAAATTTGTTACAAATTGCCATATTAATAATCAAATCTGACACGGCCATACTGACATGTACTTCGCTCTCTGAAGTACTACACAATGTACACTACGAAAACTACACAATTCAATAAAGACATAACCAAAAAAAAATAGGCATTAATTATTAACATTTACAATTATTATATACAGGGTGACCTGAAATTCGATACATTCCTTTGAAAGACAGAAAGTAGACCTCATGTACAGTAATATTTTTCATGACATCCCCTATCCGAAAGTTGATATTTACAAAGTTATTGAAATTTCAATTTTTTTTTCTTTTTTTTCGACTTTTTGACTTTGACATGTCATATTTTTAAAAAAGTTTGTCTTTTTAGTGATTTTTTTATGTATTTTAACCGTCAATGAGTCAAATAATATTTTTAAGGAATAAATATGGACAAACTAAGCGAGAATTTTTCAATATGAGACATGAAACTGAATTTTCTCTTAAGAAAAATGCACATATTTCTTAAAAACAGGTAATTTTCTTAAAAAAAATGTATGATACAATGCGTACAAATATTCTAAATAACTTCCTTATCTCATTAGCTTTCCAAAAAGGTGCAAATGTCTACATAAAAATATGACGTTGTAGTAAACATAGAAGTAAAATGAAATAATGTCTAAATCTATTTATTTGCGATAAGGTTAAAATAAAAGGAAAAACTTGAATTTAATTACGTTTATTGTGTTTAAAAAACATCAATGGTTAATTAAATTTAATAATAAATATTTTACTTTAGGTCTTGTTCAAAATGTGAGCCTCTGTTTCTGATACAGGCTCGTAGTCTTCTCCGTACCTCTGTTTTGATTATTCTGGTAGTAAGACTAGTTTTGATTTCTTCTGCTGCATTTCTTATGCGGCTTCTGAGCTCCTCTACATTAGTTATGGGTGAAGTATACACCAAAGCCTTCATATGACCCCAAAGATAAAAATCACACGGGGTCAAATCGGGACACCGTGCTGGCCAAGGAATTGGCCCGCCTCGACCTATCCAGCGATGTGGGTAAGTTTGGTCCAGCCACTGGCGTACGTGTCAGCGTATTCATCGTACTCAAAAGCAGCCATCGCGAAACAAAAAAATCACAAGTAGAAGTAAGGGTGTAGTTTAAAGCAACAATACGTCCGTACACGGCAATAGTTGACTTAAAACTAATATAAGCTATTTAATTTGCTCTCTAAGCCAGTCGGTAACTCATTGACAAAGGGCCGCGACGTAAGTACCTGAAACATTCCAAAGTTTGAACAAAGGAAACAATTGAAAAAAAAGGTCGCCTCAGGTAGAGTAATTCTTGAGATAACGTTACCTGATGATTGTTTTGTCTTTGTTTATTACATGTTCATATTTTTATCTAGACATTTGCACCTTTTTGGAAAGCTAATGAGATAAGGAAGTTATTTAGAATATTTGTACGTATTGTATCATACATTTTTTTTAAAGAAAATGACCTGTTTTTAAGAAATATGTGCATTTTTATTAAGAGAAAATTCAGTTTCATGTCTCATATTGAAAAATTCTCGCTTAGTTTGTCCCTATTTATTCCTTAAAAATATTATTTGACTCATTGACGGTTAAAATGCATAAAAAAATCACTAAAAAGACAAACATTTTTAAAAATACGTCATGTCAAAGTCAAAAAGTCGAAAAAAAAGAAAAAAAATTGAAATTTCAATAACTTTGTAAATATCAACTTTCGGATAGGGGATGTCATGAAAAATATTACTGTACATGAGGTCTACTTTCTGTCTTTCAAAGGAATGTATCGAATTTCAGGTCACCCTGTATGTACAGATCATACATCGTGTTTGTATATTTTTTTATTATTATTTCTATAGCCTTTAATTAATTTTACACTTTTCATCACCACTATCATCAAGTAGTGATCTCAAAAACACTGACTTAGCAGTTCACAGAGAAAACACTTATTTTCATTTACAATTTTCATTGCTACTATAAATCATAGCAACGGTTAGTGACCTCCCTTTAATTCCTTGGCTCCTTACCTGCTGCACATAAGTTGAGCCTTAAGTAGAGCACTAACTTTCAGCAGTTCGTTTAAACCTTAACTCCAATCTTAATGTTTATCACTTACGGCTACTACAGCTAGCAATGATTAACGAGTATACTCAGTAACTTTTCTTTTGTGATTAAGCAATACTTAAAGCTTTGTAAAACAGTTGTTTTTTTTATTATTATAGTTACAATCTAAAACGTCGGCGAACACCGGAAATGTTCGGTAAATAAGTTATCAAATACAGTAATAAAGTAATGTACGACAACATACTATATTATCTATCACATTTGGAGGACAATGTACTATTCGTTTTGAAGATGAATAAATTAATGTACGTTATTAAAGGCAGTGTTACACCAACACGTTTACAATTAAGTACTTTGTCAAAATTGGGTAATTATTTTTGACAAAGAGCAATGAAAACATTATGTAACTACTACTAACGTAGTAGAGTATAAATTGTATAGAATTACATTTTATGATAATTTTACACAGCTACATTTTAGGCAACTTACCTACTTGCTAAGGTGACGAGGAACAAAACAATTTTAAATGTGTTCAAGTTCCAACACATGTATAATGTACTTTATTTCACTTTCGTGCACTGCGGATTTAGTTTTATTTCCATCATACATCATTTTGTACCAAATCTTGTTATTCATTTTTTTTATTTATATGACATTGTATTATTTCTATGAAATAGTAATTTATTAAATTGTAATTTTTAATAGTTGATATAAATTTACTTTACTGGCCAAAAATAATGGCTTAGTTTGTAACTAGTATAATATTTATTATAATGTTTTTTTTTAATATCACAAGCTATTGTATGGCAGAATGTCAGCCACATAATAATACTTTTTCCATCATGTTGTAACTACATTCTTGTGATGAAATAAGAGATTGATCGATTGATCCTAAATTTAATTTCTACCAAATAAATCATAATATAGGAAGAGTATTAGTGGTCAGGCTTAATGTGTTTTCAGCTGCCACAGTAAACAAATTACATAAGCTAGAGGCACATAACTTAAACGGTCTACTTGATGATAACAGTTTGGTTGTGAGCTTATTTAATGTACAAAATTAAATACATTTTTTTTTTGCTAATTAAAACTCTTTGATCCATATAAACTCGACAGCAGACGCCATTATCACGATTCAATAAATTTGTTGTTAATACAATTATTTATTTCCAATTTTCAAAAACGAGTCTAACTATAAATACCACGAAACTAATAACTGAAAAATGAGTAAAAAGTATTATACTTCAGAATTTCGATTGTAATACTTTTGGAACAATAAACAACATTTCCATAAGAACTAATTTGGTTTACCATTATCACAAAGTAGATATATAACAGAGACATGACCTAATACTAGAAAATGGCATCACCCCAATACTGGCAATGCGACTGGCAAAGGCTGAAGTCCTTAGAAATTCCGGAAACGGCCATCTAGCGCCACTATTAGAAAATACTAATCACTAATTTCGTTTCGTATCTTCTTAATTGAGGAGTTGAATTTAGCTTAATGTGATGTTATGCTTAAAAAATATTCTTATCTTTATTTTAATGTGAATATGTTTTGTACATTGTGGTTCGGCATATTTACATTTTATAATTTACAAACGTTAATAGTAGTGACATCTATTGCATTTTTTTTTGTATTAAAGATAGATTGTATGGGATGGTAGGCCATGCCATTATTTATATCAAATCAAGTTCTAGTTAGGTTAGATAGTTCAAATATCATAAAATATTGGACTACGAACAAAACTTCTTATTGTAGGTAATAGTAATATTCCGTTTAGAGTGAGAAGAGGCAGACTTTGTTATTTCCCCAGTAGGTTGGTGGGTATATGTTTGTACTTAGGTGTATTTATAATTATTTATTTATACAATTCATAGTCTTGACAGAACAACGTCTGTCGGGCCCACTATACCATAAAAACATAACCCCGTTCGGCCAATCCGACTTTCACATTTTTTAATATATTTTCATATATATTTTTAGATTAATATTAATATCTATCGAATCTAACCTAACCCAAACCTAACCTAAACCTAACTTAACCCAAACCTAACCTAAACCTAACTTAAATCAAACCTAACCCTAACCTAACCTAACCCGAGATTTTTTTTTTAATTAAAAATATGAGAGGAAATTTTATTTTATATAGAAGTGGCTATATTTAGTTGTAATTTCTGAGCCTCCTCCAACAGGTCACAACACAAATTGCTCTTAATTTCATTATGGTCTAAATATTTTTCATTATGGTCTCGTACTATGTAAACAATATATTATATCAATGTGGGATGAAAAAGCAATAAATGTTTGTATCATACCCATTTTCTGGTATAATTATCATACAAAAAACAAAAAATTACTCATTTCTATAACTTACAATTATAATGAATTATAATTAGTTAATAACTACATTTAGTTAGTTTAACGAAAGCTTTTGTAAAATACCTACTACCATACAAATAAATATTATACTATTGAATATTTGTTCACGATACTATAGTTAGTTGTATAATATAGATTCTCAGTTGCTAAAGCATTATATAGTTTAGTCAACATTTTGCTCATCCTTTAGTGTTCGATAAATAACTGTATATATATTAAAATACAAACACCGACATATTTTATAGACTAAAAAAAACATTAAGTAAAACGTTGCAATAAATTTTGTTACCCATAATGTTTCTTGACCCAATAGACCACAAAAAAAAACAATTATTTAACGTTTCTAATCTATCCAGTTTTATTTGTACACGATCATACCTTATCCACATTCTCAATGTTAACTTTAAAAAAGGGTTTCTTTACGAATTACTTTTGGTGAGCCCCAAAATTAGTGATATTGTATAAAATAGAGACATACCGTTATCCATAGTAATAATTCGTGTCAATATCTCAATATTTTTGATAAAACCAAATCATCTTTATTCAGCTAGGGGCCATCCTTCACCAAAGCGATAGAAAAAGTTTATAACAATTTCAACACTAAAACTTAATAATACCACTTCACTTCCGGGGTGTGTCATCGTTAATAGAATCTTTATAGTAGGCATTGGACACAAACGATATAACATTTCTCACAAAACACCACAACAGTATTTGACTTAAAAACATAACAAATAAAAAATAATCCAAAATTGCGGGTAGAAAGAAAAACCGCTATTGGTTCAAAATAAAATATGGTATTGTCGTTTATGTTAAAATATTGATACGTTTTGACGTACCTATTTTCAATTCTTACCAACAATAACTACCAACATTAATTACATAATAGTCCAAAGCAAGCTTTGGTATTATGTATCACTCTCATATAACCTTTTAAAGATTTCCCTATATTTATGCTCAATTAGCTTCAAACATAGGCAGAGTAAAAATGAACTAAAATAATAATGTATATTATCTATTTTTACATAATTATTATGTTTATTGTGTTGTATATTTTATATACCTACAGCCATACGGCGTTTTCTGACTAACGTTTTTTTTTTTAAATTAAATTAGAAGTTTTGTTAAAATATAACAATTACAAAATTTCTAAACACAATGCTTGTCTTATCATTAAAGTCAATTTGTTCATAAATAATAACTTGTACCTTATGTGGAGTACCATCATTGAAATACACTGGTCAATTTACTTTTCTTTTTGGGCCTAGATAACTTGGCATCCTGCAGCCACAATATCCAGTTCTCTTCTAATATTCTATTGTCCAACAAGTAGTGTTGATAGTTGATACCATGGGTGGTGAAAGGCCATTGTCATCGGAAAAATATACTCCCAACTATTGTTGCGGTAGGTATCTGAAAACAAAAATGTGATTAGACAAATGAAATAGAAATCGCGGGATGGAGAGGATCACCACTTCTGATGTCAAAAGGGGAAAGAAAATATAATAAAATTAAAGAAAGCTAAAATATGATAAAGTAGAATGGCCAAAAGTTAACTGTAAAAATATATTAAAGTGTAGATTTACTAAAATCAAAATTTATAAGTTTTATTGTATCACACTACTTATATTTTAATTACAAGAAATTAAGACAATTAGCAACACACCATTTTATATACTACACTTCCTTTTATCAATAAATAAATGTAACCAAAATATCTTAAACAGCTTTGTAATATTTTTACTGTACTAGGAATAGAATTTAAACAATAAATAATAAACTATGGAATAAAATATAATAGTTGTATTTAACAACCTAGTAATTTACTTTTTATTTTAAAGTACCAATGACATGATACTTTAGCAAATTAGAATATTTTTACAATATACCAATAATTTATCATCAAAATATATTTCCAAGTATTAAATATTAATAAATTATTTACTACTAAAACACTATAATAAAACGATAAAACGAGACATAATAATATTACTTAGCTACAACATAATATAGAGGCTTTCAGAAAATATGGTACTTATCTTAAATGTGTTCACTCAATATCTGGTTCAGAACTGAAGCCATTATAGCGGACATATTCTTTTATAAGAATAAATTGGCGCCATTTACACCGGAAGATATAACACAATGACAATATTATTTTAAAGCGGAAGTTCTTATAGTAATTTACAATATTATGAAATACTGAAATTGACATACAAAAATGTTTACAATGAATGTTCAATTATTTTCACATTATTTCAGAATTTAACCTTAATAATTACATTTTTATTAAACATCAAATTATAAAATTCTAGAACCGGAAATAATATTATACTGACATAAATGTCAAAGTGACTTAAAAACTACTTTGTTAAGAATTACATAATTATTTGTGTTTATTAAATTATTCACAAAATAATAAATTCATAGTTAGTTATAATTTAAATTTGTTACAAATTGCCATATTAATAATCAAATCTGACACACACATAAGCGACAATCAAATGGACCGATTACAAAAAGTCCAAAACCGGTTTTTACGTCTAGCAACAGGCGCCCCCCGGTATATGCGTAACATCGACTTGCATAGAGACTGCGAACTCGTCACTATTAAAGCCCACATCCAGGAACTCGCCGGGAGATTCTTTGATAGAGGCAAAAGGCACCCCAACCCGCTCATTCGTAAGGCCCAGGATTACGAACATGACGCACGGACTTTCCGACATCCTTTCAAACGACCTAAGCATATCTTAGTCGATCCCATAGATAGTATCACAAAACACGTACTGCAACATTTGCAGTCACGTAAACACACCACACCACACGCACCCGCGTGGTTAGTACTGCACCAAGGCCGGCGCCGGCGTTGTCCCAGGAGACTTTTACCACTCACTACAACACGTACTGACTTACAGACCGACTCACACACGGGACCGAGTTCGGACCCGAGTTCGAGCCTGCGTCCTAGCAGTTTAGGAACACACCTAAACGACCGCGACCGCGATTTGGATATAGAGAGATCTATAAACAACGCGGACCTTCTAGACATTAGAAATTACGCGCGCGAACTAACCCGACCGCTCGCGGAAGGGTGAGGGCTTGCCCTTCTTGCACTAGCCAAGTCAATATCAATATAAAAGAGCTTCTCTAACGCGATAACTCGTTCGTGGATAGTTTTTGCTACCGCGCGTGAGCTACCTCACTCGTCAGAGAGTGAGGACGGATTTCGGGCCCCTCAGCAGGGAGGACACGTGTCCTACACACCGTATAAAAATAGACTACTTCCGTAGCTATCCCCAAAATCCGGTTTGAATATCACCCGGGTGATGTTAGGGGGGGTCAAACCTCCCCATCTACTCCCAGCCAAACAACTAGCCACCCGGCTAGTTATAGTCCGATACAGCTAAATCGGCTTTCGAGCCATTAGTGAGTACCCTTTCGAAAAAAAAAAAAAAAAAAAAAAAAGTCGCGCCTCGTCAGTCAGTTGAAGCGTTCGGAGCGATAAGTTCCTACTTTGTGAATTATTTTGACCTGAAGAAGAATGGAACGTTGGCTTAAAGGCGTTAAAAAATAGTTCCATGGCACCTGCCAAATTGTGCCAACATTTAGAAACTGTACACCCCGAGTCTAAAGACAAGAATAAAGAATTTTTTGTTCGCAGAAAAGAACAGTTATTAGAAAGTCAAAAAAATATGATGCATGTAACACAAACTATCAATGAAAAGGCCACCGAGGCATCATATTTAGTTAGCTATCGCATTGCACAAGCAGGTGAAGCGCACACTATCGCTGAAAATTTAATAAAGCCATGTCTGTTAGACATAACAAAATGTATGCTCGATAAAAAATCTGCAAAGCATCTTTCTAGTGCCGCTATCAAACGATACTGTGTCACGGCGAATACATGATCTGGCAAGCTACATCAAACAAGAACTAGTTACACGTCTACAAAAAACACGCTTCGCCTTGCAAATGGATGAGTCAACTGATGTCGCTGGTCTGGCTATCTTGCTGGTTATCGTGAGATATCCATATGAAAGTTCTTTTGAAGAAGATATGCTTATGTGTTCACCGCTGCCCACAAACACTACCGTGGAAGAAATTTTTTATAAAATAAACATATTTTTTTAAGAAAATAATCTCAGTTGGAACGATTGCATTAACATTTGTACAGATGGGGCCAAGGCGATGACAGGTAAAACAGCAGGAGCAGTGTCACGCATAAAAAATAAAGCGCCTTATTGTAGTTCCAGCCGCTGTATTCTGCATAGACAAGCACTTGCGATGAAGCAAATGTCGTCAAATCTAAAATTAGTTATGGATGAAGCGGTAAAAATAATTAATTTTATCAAATCACGACCACTACAATCCCGATTGTTCTCATTATGGCAGCAAACATAAAACACTGCTGCTCCATACAGAAGTGCGATGGCTGTCGAGGGGTAAAACTTTAACAAGGCTATTTGAACTTAGAGCGGAGTTACAAATGTTTCTTTCAGCTGATACTTCTTTTAATTTGAAAGACCGTTTGTATGATAAAACTTGGTTGTTCCGATTGTCTTTTATGGCGGATATCTTTCAAAAACTAAACGAATTGAATTTATCATTGCAAGGTAAACAGACAACAGTGTTCCAGGCCTATAACAAAATAACTGCCTTCAAAAGAAAATTAGATTTTTGGATTGTTTGCGTTGATAAGAGAGAAATAGAAAGCTTTACGTTACTCAGTGAGTTTGTTAGTGATAACGACTCAGAAATGTTTCAAGATGATATGTTTGAAGACTTGGTCCAATATCTCACTTCGATGCGCGCATCTTTTGAAAAGTATTTAAAAAAGTACAGAATACAAAAATAAAACTGAATTCATGGATTCATAATCCTTTTTTACCCAACTTGCAAAAGCCCGAAAGTATGTCAAACGAGATATTATATGAATCTCTTTTAGAAATGTCATCAGACACAAGTATGGAGTCACTGTTCAAAACGATGCCTCTCAACGATTTTTGGTGCAGAATTCGTAATGAATATCCAATGCTTGGCAAAATGGCTCTGAATATTCTTCTCCCGTTCCCAACAACATATTTGTGCGAAACAGGATTCTCAACATATGCAGCCACGAAAAGAAAATATCGCAATAGACTGGACGCCGAACCTGATATGAGACTGCAACTGTCTTCTATCAAACCTGACATCAACCAATTAATGAAAAATAAAAAACAGTTTCATACCTCCCATTAGTTAGATTTTTTCTTTTTTATTATCTTGTAATAATGTACTTGCCATGTGGCATGTTAAAGTAAGTAATAATTAGTAACTGTTACATTATACATACTTTTATTATGTTTATTAATAAATAATACACTTTTAAAAAACTATTATTTTATTGTAGGGTTCCGTCAAGTATTTTGCTTTCCAAAAGGGTTCCGCCACAAAAAAAGTTTGAGAACGGAGTGTGAATGGTTTAGTGTATAAATAAAGGCAAAACTTAAACATTTTGGTATATCAGTCTAGTTATCTACTCGTAGATACCCCAACTGCAAAAATAAGTCAATCTACTTATTTATTTAAAACTTGAAATATTTTAATAATATTGATATGATCACTATAAGATGTTGTTAGACCAACCGACTTACCCCAGCTTGGCATAACATGGATCTCACAACTTTTTACGGAAAAAGAACTAAGTAGCGAGACTTGTACTTTTTACAAGTTCTGTTTTTGGTGGGATTATATATTTCTTCCTACCTGGAGGAGTGAGGAGATACAGCCTGGTAGCGGTGACTGGGGACAGGCAGACATGCTATTCTCAGTAATAGGGTCCCGTGTTTACCCTTTGCGTACGGAACCCTAAAATTACATATGTTACCTCCCCCCTAAAATGACATGTTTTACCTCCCCCCTAAAATGACATGTTTTACCTCCCCCCTAAAATGAGATGTTTTACCTCCCCCCCTAAAATGACATGTTTTACCTCCCCCCCTAAAATGACATGTTTTACATTCCCCCCTAAAATGACATATTTTACCTGAAAGAAGATGTAGTGACAAAAATTGAGAAAGGTATGCTGAGATGGTTTGGTCATGTCGAGAGAATGAATGAGGAACGATTGACGAAAAAAGTGTATAAGGCGAGTGTGAATGGAAGTGTGGGAAGGGGTAGACCTAGGCGGACGTTTCAAGACCAAATTAGAGACGTCTTGAAAAAAGGCCAGGTCAAGAGTACCCTAAACCGAAGAGCATGTATGAAGAGAATAATGAAAGTGGACGAAGCGAAACAAGTGTGTAAGGATCATAGCAAGTGGAAGGAAGTGGTATCTGCCTACCCCTACGGGAAAGGCGTGATTGTATGTATGTATGTGCCTCCCCCATAAAATGACATGTTTTACCTCCCCCCCTAAAATGACATGTTTTACCTCCCCCCTAAAATTACATGTTTTACCTCCCCCCTGATACTTTTTATGTAATAAATGAATGGCCTCTAAGGTAGTAACAAAAACACAGGAAGTAATCAGCATACCTACAATGAGTTATAAACAACCTGTTAGTGATATACCTAGACTTGATAAATGTTAACTGTACGCTGTAACCTTTTTGCGTTAGATAGGTCAGTGATATTATTATTAATACAACTTACATTTTTAAATACCTATGTCTGGAATTCTGGACATGATAATTGATAATAAACAAATATACTTACAAGTTACATATTATTACATCAAACACTAAGCTCGACAAACAGTAATTAGAGAATTAATTTTAAAATTATAAATAAAACAGTAAATTTCTGTTTTCAGGTGATCAATGAAACCAGTGACTGACCTAACGGAATGCCCTTGACCTTGAATGCTCCCTAAAAATAACAATATGATTAGTTTTTAATAATAGTTTTATAATACTATTTTTAAGAAATATTATAAAACAGACGTGGTATGAAAAAATGAGTGAATTATTAAACATATTTATTTAAAAAAAGTTTGAATTACAAGTAGATACCTATAACCACACACATTCCTTATGTTCACATTTATATTGCTGTTATATAATATATCACGACCTGTGCCCCCATGTAGAATAGAGTCAGCAAGGGGATTCCAAAGGCAAGACCGCGGGCGGGCTGCGGCAGAGGGACGATGGCGTACACCACCGAATGTATTATTCTGCCCAGGGTGAATACGCGGAAGAGGACAGTGGCCAACACAGCGGACGGTCCGGTGGTGACGTACAGCGCGGCTAGAACCCAAAACGCGGGGATGTTCTCCAAGTCGTTGAGGTGCGCACGACGTATCCTCTCCACTGTAGGGTCCTCCAACTTCACTTGGCCTCCCGGAGCATTGACGTCCTCGGGATTTACCGATTTACCGGCGAAAATACCTCTGAACATGCGAGTGACGCCCGTCAGTACCGACATCAACAGCACTTTGAGCGCCAGTATCGCCGAGTACAAGATGTAAGATTGCACGACTGGGTTCGTTAGTGTCAGCTCCATTTTGTACCGTTATCGAGTTACTCTTTAGACACGAGCGACACGCTTCCCGCCAGTTATCGGACTGCCGCAAAGAGAATATAATCACTACGCACTACGTTTGACTGCCGATAAAATATAATTCTACGGCTTCATAGTGACACGGCGTTATAGTGCGTAACGACAATAACAACTTTGGTCTATGACCGGGGCCTACTCAAGATGCTATCGCTAATTATCGCTTACAAAGTTCGATAACAAAATGTATGGGATTTGACATAAGGTACGCTAAAAGATCACGATTTGTTATCGAACTTTGTAAGCGATAATTAGCGATGGCATCTTGAGTAGGCCCCCTGGTGCGCCAGTTTACGTTTAATTAGTAACCCAGAGTTAGAGTTAAATATTTAACACAGAGTTACTTTGCGCGACTGGGCCTAAGCGAGTTAATAATTTGTCCCGCGACAAGAATTAAAACAAAACGTAGGTACAATGTTTTAAACCTCTTAATTTAGCAGTATTATAAAATTGTAATTTACTCTTAAGCACATCTTTTATAATAATAAGTTAATACTTAATTCCTTAAAATAGTTTTATTCATGAATAAATTATGTAATTGTAAAAATAAAAGCTTAAGGCGAGGAAAAACCGCTACTAGCGCCACGCTTTTTAAAATAAATTTTATAACGACACAAAGATCTTATTAAAAAAGTAATCGGTTAAAACTCTAAGTAAATAGTTATAGGATTTAGGCCGTGTTTCACCAAGCAATGTTAAAGTTAACGCCATGTTAAAATACCTTGCCATCTCATTCATTGACAGAAAATACGAGAGGAATAACATGATATTTAACATGGCGTTACTTTAACATTGCTTGGTAAAACACGGCCTAAATCCTATAATGTATTTACTCTCATAAGTAATTGCTAAAACGGCTACTTTTTATAAGAGCAAATGAATTTCAAGTACTTACAATTTCATAGTATTGTTATTGAAAGTAAAATTACTATTCAGATGCCTAATTTTAGGAAAAACTTAGGAGAAACCGTGGTTGACACTTGACAGCAATAATATTATCTATACTAATATTATAAAGCGGAAGAGTTTGTTTGTTTGTTTAAACGCGCTAATCTCAGGAACTGCTGGTCCCATTTGAAAAATTCTTTTTTTGTTGGATAGTCCATTTATAGAAGAATGCTTTAGGCAACATAATATTACGCTGCGACCAATAGGAGCGAAGCGTCAGTGAGAAATGTTGCAAAAGCGGAGAAAATTATTCACATTTGGGGACTTTCGTTGCGTGCGCTGCAACGGTTTAAGTAACTCAAAAACCACGCGAACGAAGTCACGGGCACAACCAGTCTAATAATATAAGTTTGCTTAGAAAGTAGTAAACCTATTGTTACAAATTACTGACAATGTAATAAAATTATGAATTCCAGGAATGGCTCGAGTCACAAGGAATTGAAGTATCACAAGAGGAGGAATTACCAGAAGACGCGTACACCCAGAGAGAGAAATGGAAAACAGTGAAACCCCCGCAGAAATGGAAAACCAAAGACGATCCTGTGCGACGCTTCCTGGAATACGATGGCAAAGTTCTTGCGTAAGTCCCTTACAAATTATTTTTTATTGAAGTTATACTAATTTTGGTGCGTTAGGTAATAAACCGTAGATATATAAAACCGTAGAATAAACCGATGAGTTCCGGACAAAACTTGTTTTTTGAATGGGTTAACCCATTTAAAAAAACGACTATCTAACTATCACGGTTCATGAGATACAGCCTGGTGACAGAAAGACGGACAGCGGAGTCTTAGGGCGTGTTTTACCAAGCAATGTTAAAGTTAATCCTTCGTTAAGTATCATGTTGTTCCTCTCGTAATTCCTATCAATGAATGAGAAGATATGGTATTTTAACAAGGCGTTATAACTTGCGTTGGTGAAATCCGGACTACTAAGTCCCGTTTATTACCCGTTGGGACCTAAAAATAATTACGGTATTTTATGATGCGCGGGCACACTGACACGAAAGACCGACACCATGAAGTTAGCTAGTCAACAGTTTCTAAACCTACAACACGTGTTTTGTATTAGTCCGAACTCCGAATAATAATTTCTACAAACGTAGGATAACGCGAAAGATACAATTAAAAATAATAATTATATGGTTACGCCAAAGAAGTATAACCATTTACGTAGGTAGGTACGTATATAATTACGTAATTTTTTTTAGTTATTTACATTTATCTACATAACACACACTTTTTTTATTCTCTGCATTGTAAATAATAACATCTATTGTATGAGTCCATACATTGGAATTTCTTATTTATTGTGGAAATGGCCTCAGATTAATTATAGAAAAAACCTATTGTTTTATGATCTGAAGCCTGAAGGTAATAATATAGTGCGTCATTTTCCACACATGAGCCCTGTCCAAATATCCGAACGGAGGAGTATAAAATTTGGCAAACTAAATGTTTATAGGAAGGAAGAGTGGTGTTCACCGTTTTCTTTAATTATAATGCTTTAAAAATACATCAAATTATAAAAAAAAACGGTTTGTACACGCAACCATGCAATTAACAGGTCATCAAAATCATCATAATAATTATTTTGCCACACGTTTGACGTTCTGCTTTTTTTTTGGCACTGGGACTGGCAACTTTTGATTTGTAAATATTTTATCGTAAACTTTAACCATATACATTTTAAAATATTAATACTTAATAGACATTTCTAAAATCTATGACCCAGAAGAACGCTAGTAAAGTTGACACTTAAAATTTTTTACCACTAGGCGACCGCTGGTTTCAATTAATATGTGTTTAGTCCTCTTTGTTTTGTAATTGTTAAGTTAGTATTTTGTATTTTAATATTTTCTCAGTAAGTAGCTACACGAGCTATTTTCATTTTCTGAGTGAATTGGCCGCCGTCCAGTTATTTAAAACATTCCCTCCTTTTTCTATGTAAAGGATTGTTAAATTTTACAACAATCCCCTGAGCAAATATCTCCCTTAATGAAATGACAACACTGTACCCTCCGTATTGGTTTTACATTTTAAAATCTCATGCATTACTCAACTCAAGACTGTGTTTTGCAGTGAATTTTTCTTCGTATTTTGTCTAGCCAATTTAGAAATGGATTTATTTCATAATTTATTGTTGGTCACCGATAGATATATCGCTTTATTTGTCTATGTTGAGCATTATTTACATTTAACTCACATAGAATAGGAACGGAGTATTATTATACTTCTATTGAAACTAGACCGTGTCAAACCTTTTTTTTTTAACAATGGGAAATCCTTTATGGATTCCCGGTGAACTGGGAACGGCAAACCGGGGGTGTGAGACTCCCAGGTGCGGAGTAAGGAACGCGCCCGGGGTTAAATATGTCAAACCAGCTGTTATATAATTATTATTCAACACATGATAATGAGTGTCGTAGTGTTGTTATTATTTCTCTTTTTATTGTTATCTTTACCATATATTATAAAGTTATAGTTTATTAGTACCTAAAATTGTGTCAAAGGTAATTGGATTTGACCCGGTTTCCGAAATATTTCCTACAGATATCAAATTATTTGTAGATTATTGAGTCTACATTTCATTCTGTGTGGTTATTTTTTTTAATCGTAGGAGAAGTCTCAAATCAACTATGGTTGAAAATATGTGTTTAAAAGCATTAGGCTTCAATTAAGTATTGTAATTTGTAATCGATAAAAAGAACAAATAGATGCGCCAACAAGGTTCTTAGACGACACTACGATAGTGTTGCCTGTTGACATTGATCATGTTGAATAAAAACTGTTTTTGGTCTTCAAATAAATAAATTAATAAAAACTATATAATTCTACACATTTGTTTTATTTGAAAATACATCAGTTTATCATTGTATTGGTAAGAAAGAATTAGTTTTTTTTCTTTTAGTTGCCCAACAGACTTGTATTGTTAGAGCCAGCAGACGAACACGATGAGTTTAGTTGCTCACCGTGTGATCAAGACACCCATTCAATACTAGGATATCACTTATATTTTATTTTCAATTTTTGGGCAGATTCCCATATTCTACTTTGATGCAATATATACTCGTATCTTCGTAAACTAGGGATGTATAAGTATCTAAATATTTAAACCAATTTTGTTTCTGTAGGCCGTGGGTATAGTTTTCATACTAAGTTGCTAAGTGACCTTTGCAATACTCTCTGCGCACAATCCTCGTAAAATTGCATCTTTGTTTTGCTTTATATTAGCCGTCCGGGTAATTTTCGTACCGCCTCTTTACTCTTACTTAGCCCGTTTACTCAACGCTCGCTGCGGAAGCTTTCAAAAGAAAAAAACCGGATTTGCTATCCTCATTGGTACTCTGTTCATATATGTAGGTCTGAGCGTGATGATAGACTATGGTATAGTCACTATACTATTGTCTTCCACGATAAATGGGTTATCCAACAGTAAATAATTTTTCAGAACAGACCAGATAGTTCCTCAGATTAGCGCGTTTAAGTAATTTAGCAACGCGCCCTTTTAACACTATTTAACAATACGTAAAATTTTACGTATTGTTTAAAGGGCTTTCATGTATTTCTCATAGAAGTGAATTTATGTAAAAATTTTATGAAAGAAAAACGAACTAACTCTTTAGCTTTATAATAATAATATTAATAATAATTAATAGCTCCCTTCACCGATTTCGGTGTCGGTAGCCGATTTCATTGAAACCAGGCCAGCTACGCAGGAGTTATTTTATAGTGCCCAAGTGTGTGCGCAACACACAGAAGCACTCTCTCTTCCTTTTACTGTCATAACCCAGTGGGACGGTAAACCGACACGACTAGCGAGAGAACAGGCGCAGGTCCGACTTTTTACTTGCCCATCCGACGCATGGATCATCTTTCTTGAAAGACAATCAGGTGATCGGCCTGCATTGTCCTAACCAAACTTGAAAACAACATTTTTGTTGTTCCAACGCGGGAATCGAACCCACGACCTCCGGGTCGAGAGCGAAGCTCTGAACCACTAGACCACGGAGGCGATAGTATAGATAGAAATACTGTTCACAAAACACTAATTTAATGTTATCTTCCATGCTGTAGCCTGTAATCAGTAGTTCAAGATAAGCCTATATCATCTTTAATGTTCGCTCACATTAGAAATTCCGGATTCAGTACCAATCCTCTTGTGGCGTTAGTTAGTAAATCTTGACTTTCTGCCTAATTAACTTACTGTTTGACGTAACTATTAATCTCCACTAAAAATATATCAGAGCTAATAGTTTCGAACTAAGGAATTACGTACGATTATGTACGATTATCGAGAATCGAAATAGATTTTCCGATTATTATTGGATTACGAGGAATAGACCTTCTTGGCTTGTGCTAAAATTAACAATCTGGGCCCCGATTCTTGTAACTAGAACTTTGATTCGATCGTCATTATCTTCCGCTTGCACGCACGCCTAGTAATCCGTGCACAAGCGGAACAGACTGAGATTCGAAAATTCAAGGCACAGGAATCGGGGCCCTAGTCTTTTGAATTATAGATAGGCTTAATTTTTAGAAAATAATTAGGTACCTAATATTTTATGCCTTTACCAAAAAAATAGCTCTCACTTGAAAAGTATAATTGCTATACAATAATTTTTATCTCGTCATTCATCAATAGAAACTAAGCAAAAATTATGAATTTAAATTAGGTACATAAAAATTAAGCAAATTACCTACCTACATTATCTTCACACAATATTCGGCTTGGTATAATATGAACCGTGGGAGACACTATACAAACTTTCGTCGATTTAGAGGAATTTATAATTATTTTTGGAAAGTTATCATGGGTGGTCAAACAGACTGACGGACGCGCACGGACGGTAGAGTGAATCTATAAGGGTTCCATGTAGATTCTACGGAATCCTAAAAAGGATTGCGCCCCCGGGTGGGCTCGAACCACCAACCTTTCGGTTAACAGCCGAACGCGCTAGCCAATTGCGCCACGGAGGCTTCCACACAAGCAACAAAAGAAACAAAACGTTTTTCGGTTTTTTAGGTAAATGATATCCTATCTACAATATCAGATATCAAGATGATATGTATGATAAAAATAGGTTAATAAAGTTAGCTACTCTACTTAAATGTTTAATTAAAATCATTTACGACAAGAGGTATTAGATAATTAATAGTCACATATAAAATACCAAGTCGCATGAATATATTAATTATACATTCCTCTTTAAATAATTAAAAAAGAACCAAAGATAAAAACTAATTACACTTCAATTTCGTAAATTATATAGCGTATGTTACCGTGGCATTATCGCGAATTATTTAACTCCTCATCTTATTTGCACATTGTTGTAGAGAAAACATGTGTGTACAAACATGTGTATACAAACATAGACTGCCAAAATCATAACTCTTCCTTTTGTCTCCGCCGTTATCGGGTAATAAATATTATTTTCTGGTTTCGAAACAAATTATATTGGCCATCGTAATTCTGTACCCGGAGCTAATGTCGTTGAAATAATTTGCATTTGTTCCAACAATTCATTGGGTGGTTAAGTCAACTGAAACAAAAGATTTAAGTAAAACTCATTGTACATAAAGCAATTATAGTTAGGTACTTAAAGTTTCTTACAATTAAATAGAATTTAAGAAATTAATTATTTTAAATTGACAAACAGAGTTTAAACCATACATAAAAATTGGTAAAAATCATCATTTTTTGGCTTCGCCGTAATCGGGTGAAAATATATTCATTTTAGTAATTTACTGGATAACTTACTTAGGTCCGTTTTATAAAATAATCTCAATCGCAACCTCTACTTGAGAACCTATTGGACAGACAAAACAACTTTTCGTTTCACTTTTAAAAGTGAACAACTTTATCTATTAATATTTTTACTTTTTAAACCAATATACATAGTAATATTCAAAATATAGATTATAGTTAAACATTAAAAAAAGCAAAACCTTTATTTTTACGTTTTAAAAACTGAAAAAATTAATGTACTGAACAAGTTCTTGATTTTTAAAAGTGAAGCTAACCGTTATTTAGTCTATCAAATACTTTCTCAAATAGAGGCTTCGATTGAGATTTTTTTATTTATACGGGCTTTAGATCCAGTTACAGACATTGTATAAACAACAGGTGACAAAAGTGTGCACTTATTGTACACCTGTATAAATACACATCTACAACACTATTTTTCAAGTTCAAACAATAACAACATAATTGATAAGGCAGGTATGTTAAACTAATACAATTTTATGAAAAGTTACGTAGATAAATAGGTCATGTTAAGAATGGAGGCTTCGCACGCCTCGTGGCGTTGTGTTGGGGCATTATTTATTCATATGCTGAAGTATTAACTGGGGCCATTACGGCCGAATATTATATCAATAAATCTCAGCTGTTTACCTGTAAACCTTCCGCATTGTTCGTGATATATATCGGCATTCGGCTGAACAGGAAATTTCAAATATTCAAATTTGGAATTTTAGAATTTCTAATTTTTTGCGGCTCTACCTACAAGTCCATTCCTTGAAATAAATCCGCCCCGCGGAAATTAGTGGAGCTAAATCTAATTATATTGGGAATACTGACCATTTAACTTATAATTGGAATAACCTGTAAATAAAGCTTTCTGCAGATCTTACAGGATTCCAAATTGCGACCGATAATTCATTTTATTTGTTCGCGTTTTATATTTTCTTTTTCATATACCTACAAACATAGATTTATATAGATGAAAAAGTTTTCCACTTTAATCAATAAATAATCAACAGCAGCGATGTGCTGTAGGTTATTTATTTTTTAAAGAACTCATGTGAGTTCTTTAAAGTCGAGTGGGGGAAATACATACATTGGAATCTCTCTCTTGGCCATGTGGCCGTAGGTTATTTATTTTTTAAAGAACTCACATGAGTTCTTTAAAGTCGAGTGGAGGAAATACATACATTGGAATCTCTCTCTTGGCCATGTGGCCGTAGGTTATTTATTTTTTAAAGAACTCATGTGAGTTCTGGCCGTAGGTTATTTATTTTTTAAAGAACTGACATGAGTTCTTTAAAAAATAAATAACCTACGGCCACATGGCCAAGAGAGAGATTTCAATGTATGTATTTCCTCAACTCGATTTTCGAAGTTCCTGTAGAATCATACTTGAACGTTGTGATGCCATTATTGATTCATTCGTTTAAAAATTCACCTTCCCCGTTCCCGACCCTACTCGAAATATAATCTAACCTGAAAACTTGTTTTAGGTTTAATGTAGTCTGGGATGATCGCGATTCTGCGTTCGGCGAGCTGGCTGAATACAAGTTGTTTTATTACCTTCAGGACGATACCATTGCTATAAAGGTAAACATTTTTCTCCTTATGAGTGCTACAAGCGTATGTTTTATGTACTTACAAGGTACTGAAGTATCTGAAGCTTAAGCGCGTTTGGGACTTTATTGAGTTTAATTTACGTAAAAAAGTGATGTTTTTCGAATTTTTGTTAAGTATTGATTTTATTAACTCATGTACAAAACACGTTACGAATCAGAATGTTAGAAAATTTTTGAATTCGTCGTTTTTTATTGTGAAATTGTTTTCGCTTTTGATTTTGTGTTTGCTTGTGGCTTCACCCAGACGTTGGGTGTGCTCGACCTGCTTATTTTTTATACCTAACCTGGGCAATAGGCATTATATTACAAATATTTTTGATACCTTAATAATATCTTAATTTTAAAAAAGTTGCACAAGAATCCCTTTCAAAATCTTAAGGCTTAATGGTATTTAATAATTAACTTAAATAAAAAAAATCCTCATAAAATAAATGATTTTATAAGGAAATATTTTTTGCTTCTATGATTGTAAAGGCGTTTATTATTATAATAACTTATTTTTGTGGCGAAGTTCAGTTGAAGTTGTCTATACCTACTAATAAGTATTATAAAGTTAAAAAAAATATTGTTTCTTTTGTACAGTAAATAGGCTAAAAAACTACTAGACCGACTTAAAAAAATGTTCACTGTTGTGAGACTAAACCCCAAATAGGCTACAGCTATCACAAATAAAATAATTAGACTGCAATCCTTTTTTCGGAAACTTGAAAAACCTTTTTTTTTACTTACAATTAAATTTTTCAGGAAATGCCAGATGGAAGAGGAGGCAAAGATCCATTCCCGATGCTTCTTAAAAAAAGAAAAGTACCCAAAAAGTGGAAGGAAACACCAGGTTAGTGACAAAATGATCCCATCAAAAAACATAACTTGCAAAAAGTGCCAAGTCTCGCTACTTAGCTCTTTTGCCGTAAAAAGTTGTGAGATCCATGTGATGCTAAGCTGGGGTAAGTAGCCCGGTCTAACAATATATTATAGTGGTCATATCAATATTATTAACAATCTTTCATGTTTTAAATAAATAAGTAGATTTACTTGGCAATCGCCAAAATATATTATTATCTATCTCACAAGTGATACATATTAAATCAGATTGTTTAGTGCGATTGCCAAGTCAATCTAGTATTTATTTAAAACATAAAAGATTTTTAATATTCGTGCCCTTATATAAAGTTTTCAATATGATGGACTGTAAACTTGTAATATGTAAAGCAGCTCGTTTCTGGCTTATCTGAGCTTACCCTATAGAGAGTAAACCAGATACTAAAACAACGGAGAGACTTCTAGGAATTTAGATTATATAGAAAACTAGCTGTCCCGGCAAACTTCGTATTGCCTTATTAATTAATTGCTTGACATACTGACTGCAGCGCCACCTATCGGTTCCAATTGTAAATCTAAACCATTCTCGAATCTCCACGAACACACACAAAAAATTTCATCAAA
Source organism: Celastrina argiolus (assembly GCA_905187575.2). Classification (NCBI taxonomy): domain Eukaryota; kingdom Metazoa; phylum Arthropoda; class Insecta; order Lepidoptera; family Lycaenidae; genus Celastrina; species Celastrina argiolus. Next base: position 10,936,670 of record LR994584.1, read on the forward strand.
ATTGGTCCAGTCGTTTAGGAGGAGTTCAGTCACATACACACGCACACAAGAAATATATATATTAAGATACACAAGTTTGTTTTTATAAATTTGGCGTATGCATTTCAGCAGGAGCATATTGTTGGCTATTATATTTAAAATACCTCTAACAATCTCAATCGAAACCTCTACCTTATATTTAATGAAAAAGTTGACTTATGTTTACCTACTGCTTATGTTACATACTTTCATTTTTTTCTTTTTTTTAACGTAAAAATATAGGTTATTAAAAATATATATTTAAATACTTATTTTAATGTTTTTCTGTAATCTATAATATGAATATTGCGGTATAAAAAGAAAATAAATTGAAGTAATACGGAACATTAATAAAGTTGTTCACTTGAAACGTTGTTTTATCTTTTAAATACGTTCTCAAGTGAGGTTGGGATTGGGGTTGTGTTTGATTCTTGATAATGGCGAAAAAAACCTACTAAGAAAACTGAATACGCATGTCTCATTAAGGCACTTGGTCTATCAGTTTGCTTAAGGGCGTGTTCCACCAAGCAATGTTAAAGTTAATCCTTCGTTAAATATCATGTTGTCCCTCTCGTAATACCTACCAATGAATGAGAAGGCATGATAATTTAACACGCCGTTAACACTAACATTGCTTGTTGAAACACGCCCTTAGTCTAGTCATTAATAGTAGGAGAGAGACTCGTTAGTAACTGTACAGAGCTTAAAATCGGCCCGCTGATTACGTCAAAATAGAGATTAGCAAAAATCGTGCGATACCGCGCAATCAACAGCTGAACATTAAAAATAATTGACAAAATATGCAAAGACTAAATCGACAGTCCCCTGTATCTTGCCTTACTTAAAATACTGAAGTAATTTTCACACTCGCGTCACTAATATATAAAGAGAAAAAAGGTTACAACGTTAAAAACCAGGTGAACTTTGCAATTTTTTTAAAGATATTAGATTAAAACAATATCATATTATAAACCGATAGTCCTCTGATAAATATAACGAAGATTGTTATATATATATTTTTTCAATTTTCCAATAACACCAGTATTGAGATAAACGGTTTCAATGTACTCCAATTTTCAGCTTAGCGCGCGCACGCAATATATTATCTTGTACGTGGACTAACAAGATATAATATATAACTGCGACTATGCTAGGGCTTACTGGCCAATGTCGGCGTATTGTCAGTACATGATACATGTAAGTTACTACAATTGGGTGCCGGAGATCATCGAATATATGTACATGTCGCACAACATACAATCATACAACTGCTTATGCTGTGCCCATGCATATCATACAATTTGATGTCGCTTTGATGTACTGGCTTATTGTTAAACTATTTGGTAATTATATTCACACTAAGGTGCAAGAGTCTGAATGTGAGAACTTTACTACGGGTTTAATTTTATTTATCCATTTGTAGGTTTTATTTAAGGTATGTTTCATAAACGACTTTTATGTATGAGATGTATCTCACACGTTTTAGGTGTATGGTGAATTCAAACTCAATTTTTTTTTATTTATTTATTTATTGAAAGATTGGTGTATCTTTTTTACAACATATTGTGATAACATACATAGTTAAAAATCTACTACAATTTTGCTTAATACTAACACAATTGTCAATTATAGGTATAGGTGTATGCAGCTATTACAGAGGTTCTCCATGCATTAGAATAATATCTAAGTTTTAACAAAGTTATAATAAATTAAATAAAAAAAATGGATACAATAATTAAATTACTTGCTAAGTTTCCATGTAAGTTATTAAATAGCACTTATAGAATTGTCCCTACACGATGCCTACCACCTTATAGGATAGTATTATATCATATATGCATGAGTTTTAAATAATAGGATTAATGTATATTCTCGGGCGCTCGATATAAAGTAGGTACAGCAGATCTTAAAACTGCGCTCGCCAACCCGCCTGCCAAGCGTGTCGAGTATAGACTTAACTACCACCAAGGAATACTTTGGGGATGGCTTATGCCTAATAAGGCTGCGTATCCACTAACGCGGAGCGAGGCGGAAAGGAGCTTGCGGTGCCCGAATTGACCTATCACTATGCTCGAAATCTCCGCTCCGTTTCAACGGAAACAGCACAAGCATAGTGATTGGTCAATTTTGGCACCGCTAAGCTCCTCTCCGACCAGCTTTGCGTCAGTGGAAACGCAGCCTAAGGGACGTCGTATGTAAAATGATGAAATATGATGATACCTTTGTCTACATTTTTATTCGTCACGCTTTACTTACAAAATAAATCTTAGTTGAAATAACACGGAACGTACTCGTATGCTTGTAATATTGTTTTAATTTACATTAATTAACATTTTTTGCATCCCCTATCATTAGTTAGTTTTACTAACTTGTACATTATTATCATACTTATTCAATATTAATGTAAATTAACAAGGAAAATATCAATATGGTAACTGTACCGCAATAAAACCAAAAAAACTTTACCTAGCGTATAATGGATGTAATTTTTTCTAACTTTTCGACTAGCGGAAAACTTGAGGTTGATTTTTTAAAGTTGTTTTAATCTACCCGAAAATTCTTTGATTATTAACCGACTTCCAAAAAAGAGGAGGTTCTTTACTATTTGTTTTCCAATCTCCGCAGAATTTACTACCTTCAGTACTAATCCCAACCCTCCTTTGACCACGTAAGTTGGTGTTTCAATTGAGAATTAATAGTATTTTCGTGAACATATCAAATTAATATTAGCTGTAAATAATTTCAATTAACCATGGGATATGACATACATTTTTTAATAATAATCGTCACACAATAACAAAGTTTTACATAATACTAGTAATAAATAGTGACATTTTATAATATTATAATAATATTATGTCAAAATGACAAATGTCAAACCCTGAGTGTCCCAAAAGTGAGAACACTCTTTGCCTCGATATGACTCGTCTATATGTCTGCTACTCCACATGAAATACCTAGATTTCGTCTGAAGGCAAGTAATAGCAAATAGAATATAGTGTGACTTATGAAAAGACGGACAAACAGAACCCCCTCCATGTATATATTAGCTAATCATTTATTTTATATTTATAACCGCCACACACCGATTTAGATGTCGTTGGTCGATTTCGTTGAAACCAGGCCAGCTACGCAGGAGTCATTTCATAGAGCCAAAGTGTGTGCGCAATACACGAGGATTTCTTCTTTTTGCTCTCATAACTCAGTAGGACGACACGATCCGACGCATGGATCATCTTTCTTGTCAGACAATCAGGTGATCAACCTGCAATGTCCTAACCGAACTGGGTAACAACATTCTTGGTTGTTCCAACGCGGGGATCGAACCCGGGACCTCCTAACCTAACATACTACACAGATTCGTTGCCAAATAACGGGAAACCTTTCAGTCAGTTTCCCGTCCATCGTGCTGGAGAGCACCGACGCGGAGGTGACGGAGTACTACGCGCCCGGGGACCTGGTCGTGGGGCAGACGCTCTTCATCCTCGGCCGCAGGTTCCTGATCTTCGACTGCGACCAGTTCACCAGGACGTATTACAAGTGAGTTTCTTGTGGTGCATCGGTCATTTAATGTTTAATGACTAATGTCCAGCAGTGAACGTCATAGCTGAAACTCCTAATGCACTGTCTAAAACTCTAGAATCTCTTAATTAAAGCTCTTTGGCATTTTAAAACCTATTTAAGTATTGTGCGCTTGCCAGCTTGTGATTTAAATTTTAACATAATTACATAATATTATGACAGACAGCTACAACTAACTGCAGTATCAGTTTGCAACAACTTACAAAGCTCCATTGTCCCCGCCCGGGCGACGAGCGACGGGCGTCATGTTGTACAATATGCATCCAGCTCGTTTACAGCGCTTATAGTAGGGGAGCCCATGATGCTAAATGAGTAGTTACTCGAGCGCCGCGGAGACCTATTTTTGATAATAAGTAAAAGACAGAAAAAAACATAAATTATATTGATTTTTTAAGGGTATGGAAAGGAAAGGTTATAAATAAAGTAGCGTTGGTTTTTTGAGTGATTATTCATCATCAGATTTTAGACAACATTGACAATAGTATTAAGCCTCAGCTTAGTACTATTGTCAATCACAATACTTATAAAAAAATTTTTACTACTCAAATTTTTTATATTGGACTCAAATATTAAAAATTTCAGTAGTAAATTTTTTTTATAAGTATTGTGATTTTCTTATTTTATTTTACATAAGTCCCGACATTCAAATAGGCATTTCATAGTAGCTTTAGTACCAACATTTTTTAAGTTAATCCTTCATTAAATATCATGTTATCCCTCTCGTATTTCCTGTCGATGAATGAGAAGACATGGTATTTTAACTAGCCGTTAATACTAACAAGCATGGGTGAAATCGGAACTTAGTTGGAGCTTTTTTGACACCCATTTAACATCCCCAACCTTAATATGATTTTTTTACTTAACATCCTACAAGTTTCCATGCCTATATAAATAGCCAGAGTTTAGCACATATCGTACTATCATAAATTGACGCGCTCGAGCTTCTTCAGAAATCCTATCTCGGGTTCCCCTACTATTATGTTGCTTGCGAGATTCTGGCCAGCTTTCACATTGAAATAAGATGGTGTAGCTTAAAAGTTTGTATTCATGAGAGGTTTTTAATTAAAATAATGTAGTAGTTTTGAAGATGAAACACATTTAGTCAAGTTGTGATTTGACTCTTGATGCAAGGAAAAAATGACAGTTAATTAAAATATTACTAATCTAACAAATTCACCGAACGATCTATATTCTCTATTCAAATGTTTAGATTTTTTTCAGAAAGATGCTTAATATTGACCAGCCTGAGCGCGTCGTGGTTAAAAAAGAAACAAAAAGAGAAATACCGAAGGTTAGTTGTTTTTTAACTCAAATTCCTGATTAATATCCCACCACTACAACTCCTGTGTAGCCAGAATCGACAGTGGCCTGAAAACCCCTTTGATATGATATCAGGAGCGCCCGAGGGATATGCTCAATCTGTCTTGGGAGCCGCAACCAGGGGCCTCACTCTCCAAACTGATTCGATTTTGATTCAGATTCGATCGTGCCGCGTACTCCCGAATAAATTGAAGTTTGTTTATTTTGATTCTCAGTGATATATACTGATATGGTTGGGAGTACAAAAAGTTACGATCTAATAATTTTCTTTATTCTGGTTAATTTCAAAGTAATCCACCAAATAAAACACCAAAAGCCGTTGAGATCGAAGTGATTCGATTCTCGATTGTGTCGTACGATGATAATTATATATCCCTTGCTTGAAGATGGGCGAATCTTAATGGCATCAAATTTAAAACATTAAAATACTATCCTAGGATAATATGCTAATTTAAGCATCATTAATTATTGTTCTAGAGCATTCCACCCCATATTGGCATCGGTACACCTGAAGATACGCTCCAGTCCTGCTACGGGCTCACACCCAAACCACCGCACAAAGATATCATAAAATACAACCTCAATGCTAACAAGGTTAGTGGGAAATGTACTCTTCTCTCATTTCACTTCATATTAGGTCACTTTCAGGGCTACTTTTTTATGCATATGTCTTTATATTTTTACAAAAATTTAAATGTTTAAAAAAATACACTCACATGCGTTTGTCTAATAACAGATTTGACACTTTTGCCTTTGAAATATGAATTATACAATTACAATAATGTGATATTTAGACCTTGTTCAATTTGAGTTCATCCCTAAAAGGGTAAAAAGAGGGGTAAGAGGGTTAGGGACAGTTTCTAAGGGTTTATTTTTTTTCAAATGAGTATAGGTACATTTAACATAGGTGTGGCAAAACCATAGACAATTTTAAACGGTAATTTTATACTGGACTCAACATTAGCGGATTTAAAGATCGACAGGCTTAATACTGAGTAGGCTGGAAGTCTATGATTGAAATAGAGGGTGCTAAATTTAGTTATAAAATGTTCCACCTCACCAAAAAAACTTTTTTCCTACTAACAAAATATAATTTAAAAAAAAGTAGAAAACTCATCAATTTTCGTTGGGGTTTTTGTATTACACAGTCTTTTTTTAATATTATAAGTTTAATATATTAGCACCGATTATTTTTTGTGGGTCATTTTAGATCAGACATATTATTACAGACATAATAATTCAATCACTTATCTACTCTTACTACTTTTAAACCTTAACTTTGCAAGGGTGGGAGGGAATCCGTTACTGTGTCTTATGTGCCGGCAAATCTTTATAAACGCCTCGGAGAAAAACATTTTTTTTATTATTTTTACTGTTCAAAATAAGTTACAAAATTTTATTGTACATGAGTGATCTTGCCGCAAAAACTTCCAGGAGTTTATCTGGACAAGAGGTCGCTCATTATTTATTATTTTTTGCATTACCGATCATGTTTTAAAAAGATGTTGTGTGTATGATCTGACCAAGTCAAAAGCTGGGTACGCATAATAGTATGATTATTACTGTAATAATAACTAGAATATACTGCAGCTGTGGAGTTATTTGGTATAGTTTATGCCACGAATGCTATTCCACGCGGGCGAAGCCGCTGTCCGAATGTAGATGAGGACAATTTGTCTTATTTTTAACCGACTTCCAAAAAAGGAGGAGGTTTCTCAATTCGACCGTATATAATATGTTTTTTTTATGTTTGTTCTTGGATAACTTCGTCGTTTATGAACCGATTTTAAATATTTTTTCTGTGTTGTGTAGGGTATAATTCTAATTTGATCCCATTGTTACCAAAATGGTGACCTGATGATGGGATCCGTGAGGAATCGAGGGAACTCCTCAAAATTTATATGAAAACACATATCGATTTTGATTTTTTCTGAAGTAGCCCAAGCATATGTTACCAAATATTAAGGTTTTTTGCTTTTTAGTGTACCTTTTGAAGTCGGTTTTTTTTTGTTTAAAATTATTTTTCAATCTTTCATTCAGATTCCATAAATAACATATTTTGCATTATACCTAGTATATATTTTTTATTGCCTAGAAGCAAAATAACCATTAAAGTTAACCACGAGGCGACCTCCAGTTTTTAATAAATTTAGCTCAGTGTGATGTAAACTTACCGTTTAATTTATTTTAATGTCTATTTTTGTCGGTTTCGTAAAATATTTTTTGCTCTAGCGAAAGTAACGGCGCAAAAATATAATTATAATGTGGTCTTTTAAAGATATTCAAAGTTCAAACGGATATTTTGCAAACGATCGTCTATCGCATACAATTTAAGGTTATAGTAACTGTTATTTTTACACCGGTTACATTATACCTACGAGAAATATTTGACCTACGAGAAATATTTGTAATTTCTCGTAGGTGTAATGTAACCGTATAAACTTATATCTTTTATAGAATGAGAAAAGGTAGTTTCTCGTAGATATAATGTAACCGGTGTAAAAATAACAGTTACTATAACTTTTGTATATTTATGATTATACTACCTTTTCTCATTCTATAAATATAAGTTTATAAAAATTTTTTTTTTTTAGTTTTGAACTAACAAAAAAAAGATCCAAAATGAGGAAAGGTAGTATAATCGTATCTCTAAGTTATAGTTCTTTTTACACACTGTACAGGTAATTTCAGCTTTAAAAAAAGAAGTGCCTACTGTCTTCATTCTCTAGAATTTTTACCAAGGGCTTTCGCACGGCCGGAGTGGAGCGGAAAATTTCTTTTCTGGCGCGCGATAGTGCGGGAAAGCCGAAATTTTAGGGCTTAGGGAAGGATCCATCGTACGATAGATTAACGCGATGCATAAAATCGCACAACGCCATCGACCGAGCGTCAAACTTTTTAGGCCCTAATTTTATGTTATTAGAATTAAAACTTGTGTCGTATTTTGCTTCTTAGGATTCTATTTCTGTCGTCTGTGCCGGTTAAAAAACGGGACCCTATTACTAAGACTCCTCTGTCCGTCCGTCTGTCACCAGGCTGTATTTCATGAACCGTGATAGTCAGGTAGTTAAAATTTTACAGTACGCCAAGTAGGAACATTTGTAATGTTAACGAATAATAATAATCGAACAATTAAAAATCGATTACTTTACGGAACTTACAAATGTTCGTGCTTGGGAAATCATGTATGTATTTCTGTCGCTGCTACGATAACAAATACTAAAATACAGAATAAAATAAAGGGGTCTCCCATACAAGAAACGTGATTTTTATGCTCCTTTTGAACGAAACGCATTGTGCGCGAGTCCGACTCGCACTTGGCATATTATATCCTTATTTTTGTACAAAATTTTCCTAGTACATTCTATAAGTTAGGCGGTATGCCTCTACAATTCTTAAACTAACGAGCCAGTATTTAGTAGACATAACGAAACTCTTATGATTTCCGAGACGTGAACTAAGAAAAAACAATAATTTTGATGCATGTTGAATGCCCGTTTTCCCGAATTCATCCATGTTGCTACTTGCTACGAATGAGGCAGGTCGTGGAATATGCTGCAAATGGAAATCGCCGCTCCACATTCACATAACGGACTTCGAAGCGCAAAAATTCCGCCCATTCTAAAATGCGCATAGCTTTATACAGCGTTGCCTTCATTGTTGTAACGTTTGGAAGTATGTGTCCAATGCTTGGATCATATATGTATATTATTTGCATGTAATATGCTTTGAAACATTTTATCTACAGCTTGGCGAAAAGAGTAAGACACGGCGACAATAGAAACTAATTTTGGCTATATTTTTGCCACCGCGTCAAACTATTTTATTTTAACTATTTGAAAGGCGAAATCGTGATGACAGGCCTTCATAAGATTAATTTTGTATTCTTTACATTAATTCGCTAAAGTAAATATTATAGTTTATTTTGAACACAATTAAAGTTTAAACTACTGAATCACGCGGAAATTATTCTGATGTTGTTGCGAGCTTAAACACGACTTTATTACAAAGTTGAGACCATTCATTTTATGTTTCATATTTTCTCAAACGATTCAGAATATTATGTTACAAGTTTTCCTGCAATTGCTTCTATTTACGGCGAGGGTGATTTCGTAATTTGTTCTCTTGTATTTTCTTCATAGACTCGACTCAATTAAGGAAGCAATTAAAAGTAAAAACTTTAAAGAATTATGATGACTTCAGACCTATTAATAAATAAAATGCGACTTAGTAATTGAAGTACTTGTAGTACTTCCTCATTAGTTAGTAGATACTAAAAAAAATCCACCTACATTTACTTTGTTACCTGGAAGTTGGAAACTCCCATTTTCAGGAAACTGCATTCGGCGGAAAACACATCCTCATGTTTCTAATTAGCATTGTAAACTAACAAAATATTTATTTAAGATGTATTTTTTTTAACTTACTTACGTCATGTTCTAGAATTATTATTGTTTTAATATTTCTATAAGTTATAAAGAAATACATTTATGTCATTATAATTTTATAATATATATCGTATAATTCGCACATTACTGAATTGTCTTATGGAATGTTCAATTTCAAAATTATATAATACTAGCTGACCCTTGCCCACTTCGTTGAGCATAAAAAGAGTTTATGATGAAATTCAACTAAAAAAAATACAACGTGGAACCCGCAACGCGGGAACCCGGAACCCGCAACGCGGGAACCCGCAACGCGGAACCCGCAACGTGAAAACCCTGAACCCGCAACGCGGGAACCCTGAACCCGCAACGCGGGAACCCTGAACCCGCAACGCGGGAACCCTGAACCCGCAACGCGGGAACCCGGAACCTGCAACACGGGAACCCGGAACCCGCAACGCGGAACTCGGAACCCGCAACGCGGGAACCCGGAACCCGCAACGCGGGAACCCGGAACCCGCAACGCGGGAACCCTGAACCCGCAACGCGGGAACCCGGAACCCGTAACGCGGGAACCCGGAACCCGCAACGCGGAACTCGGAACCCGCAACGCGGGAACCCGGAACCCGCAACGCGGAACCCGCAACGTGAGAACCCTGAACCCGCAACGCGGGAACCCTGAACCCGCAACGCGGGAACCCTGAACCCGCAACGCGGGAACCCGGAACCCGCAACGCGGGAACCCGGAACCCGCAACGCGGGAACCCGGAACCCGCAACGCGGGAACCCGGAACCCGCAACGCGGGAACCCGGAACCCGCAACGCGGGAACCCGGAACCCGCAACGCGGGAACCCGGAACTCGCAACGCGGGAACCCGGAACTCGCAACGCGGAACCCGCAGCATGGGAACCCGAAACCCGCAACGCGGAACCAGCAGCATGGGAACCCGAAACCCGCAACGCGGAACCCGCAACGCGAAACCCGGAACCCGCAACACGGAAACCCGGAACCCGCAACGCGGAACCCACAACGCGAAACCCAAACGCAGAACCCGCAACGTTCACGGAAACGCTGACAAAATATGGAATAAATAGTTACTTCCTCACCAATTTTCAGCCATATCGATAAAGCCGTTCTTGAGTTATAAATAATTTAACTAACACGACTTACTTTTATACATATAGATGTATAGATTACTCCTACTAACATAAGCTAAGCCCGGTGAATGTCACAGTCGGTCCAGCCAATCCGGTGATCATTAGTTAGATGACGACGATGATGATGATGAAAAGTAGCCTAAATTAATCCTTATAACTTTAGCTATCTACCAGTGAAAGTCTCGTTAAAATCGGTCCAGCCGTTCCAGAGATTAGCCGGAGCAAAGAGACACGCTGACAGACATTTTTTTTAAATTACATTTTCGTTTTCAGTAAATATCGTTGCCAATGCAAAAAAAAGTAGAAGATATCGTTTAAAATGTCATATGCATTTAGAAAAACGTTGCTAATTGAAAGTTACATACTGACACTTCAATTTTATTTATTTGTATAGATGTATAGATTTGGAAAACTTCTCCAATCTTGGCGTTTTCAGTTTTCACTGACGCGGTGCGGGGCGCATAGGAACTTAGTGGTTCCCAAGCGGAGTGGAGCAGAGATTTCGAGCATAGTGATTGGTCAATTCGGGTACCGCAAGCTCCTGTCCGCCTCGCCCCGCGTCAATGGAAACGCAGCCAAACGTCTATAACGTCTACCGGTCGCCATGGTAACGGCGTTGTTTACAAATGGAAAACAAAAATTAGGAAATGCTATACATACCGTATTTATATCAGCTGAAACTATTTGGATTCATGTTTTTGTTAATCCTAATAATTTTATTACTCCAAATAGTTTAAGCTGATATAAAAACGGTATTTATAGCATTTCATAATTTTTATTTTCCATTTGTAAATAATGATGTTGCCATGACAGCCGTGTCATATAAACTGCCAACGACGTGAATCGATCGAGCCCAGGTTCAAACCCCGCGTGACCATCACGTATTTTCTTCTTTTTTCTAATTTTCTGCTTATTTTTTTCAACATTTTCTTTCATAATAACCTTTTCGTAACAATAACGAACATACCGTAAAAAAAATTTGCGAAATTGGTCAAGCCGTTGTCGAAGCGCATACGATGTAAGAAATTTTGGAGGTAGTTTTTTTACACTTTAGGCTACATTTTTGGGGTTTTAGTAAGGAACCCTACTTTTTTTAAACATATAATATAGCCTATGTTCAGCGCTAGGAATGTAGCTTTCCAACGGTGAAAGAATTTTTCATATTGGTTCAGTGGTTTCAGAGCCTATTCCATTCAAACAAACAAACAAACAAACAAACAAACAAACAATCAAACGTTACCTCTTTATAATATTAGTATAGATATAGATGTCTTTTGGACAATAAAGTAATTAAAAAAACAAAAGGAATTGTCCAATACATTTTAAAAATAAACACTTCCATATGCACAGTGCAACATATTGTATCCAATTTCCCTTTTTAACCGATTCCAAAAAAGTTGGTTTTTTTATGTTTGTTCGCGAATAACTTCGTCGTTTATGAACCGATTTTAAATATTTTTTTCAACATCATGGTTCATGGATGTAATATTACTAATATTCAATAATTTTCAGTACCTGCGGTACCTCTGCGAGCTAGACTGGATCCACCCGGAGGACAAGGGTAGGCAGTTCGTGCTCAAGTACAGCCTGGCGGACGGCACGGTGAAGATAGGGGAGGTACCGCGCCGCAACTCCGGGATAAGAGAAGGCACCTTCCTGCAGTCCATGCGGTTACAGACTCCCGAATCAGACCCCAACTTCCCCACTTATTATACGCCCGATAGGTTCTATATTGGTGAGTAAGGTGCTTGTGATATTAGGTAGGAAGTATTTTTTAATTTGTATCTATTATTAAGAACTTTTTTGCACGGTCGGCAGCAGGATCTTACTCGATCTACTATGGCTCGTAAGATATGCGTGTTACTAGTGGCCTAGTGGTAATATTTTTACACCCCTGAAAATGTCGCAGAAAATGTATGAACTCATCTTATAACTAATCACATTGTAAACGTTTGAATTAAGCGGGCAACAGACACTAGCAAAATGCACAGTGTAATTCAACACAGATTTAGTATTTACACAGCAGGTGAATCTGACTTCCTCTAGGCTAGAAGCTGGGTGAAAACACCCATGTACACATGTAACGTAACTACGCCTTACTTTGTAAGGCAAGCTGTCGCGATGTGCGATAATAAATAACCTCTTTTTGAAGACCTCCGTAGCGCAGTGGTTGAGCGCGTTGGTGCTCGAGTGAGAGGTCGCGGGTTTGAATCCCGCCGAGGGAACAAAAAGTTTTCAATGTTCCTGGGTCATGGATGTATATTAAATTTGTGTATAATATAATAAAAATCTTAGATATGTGTATAGTATAAAAGTATTAAATATATTTCCGTTGTCTGGTACTTAAATGTAACACAAGTTCTTCGGATACTTAGCACGAGACCAGATTGAAGTGGTGTGAAGCGTCTATAGATATTATTATTATTATTAAATAAAGAAGTGAAGACAGCGCATAGTCAAAAAAACCGCGGCCAGTTTTTAGTGCCTAGCTAGTATGTTCTTCTAAATTCAGCGTTTAATCTCCTCAGGCCTCAGTTTTTATTTGGCAAACCTCTGTCTTCATTTATCTGATTTGGACTAGTACTAAGTAGGTACTAATTAAGAACGTTCCAGGCGCCATCATCCCTGTGTTCAAGCACCGCTTCAAGGTCGTCGGCTGCGACCTGTTCGTGTACCGCTACATGAGCGCCAACCCGGGCAAGTTCCCGCGCGAGGTGGTGGACAACGTGCGCAACTACCACATGCGGCAGGGCAACCTGCGCGAAGAGCTGGAGGTTTTTTTTTACATTACAATATCATAATGGCCAGAATGTAATGCAACAGGGTAATCTGTAGGCCAAGCGTGAAGATTTGACAGCTCCGTAAAGGAATGATAATTGTATGAAATCAATAAAATGACAGCGCCAATACAATTATTGAGATTCGATTACGGAAGTTCTGTATCGAATATCTACAGATTACCTTGTTGCATTACATTCTTCGAGGAGCTTTCAAATGTTCATACTTGTCCTACTGGCCAGACCAGGATAATCTCCACTAATATATAAAGAGGAAGGATTTGTATTTTTGTATGTAACGACTAAACTCAAAAAGTACTGGAACGATTTTAATAATTATTTTTTCATTAGAAAGCTACATTATCACTGAGTAACATAGGCTATATAAAAATTATTTTCTGTTCGTTAGTCTCGCTAAAACTCAAGATCAGCTTAACTGATTTGGCTATTTTTGGTCTTGAAATATTCGTGGAAGTCCCGGGAAGGTTTGAACGGTTTCCATGCTCAACGAAGTGGGCACGGGTCAGCTAGTTATATATAAATCAATTTAAAAAAAAGACAGCCCCAATACAATTAAGATTCGATTACGGAAGTTCTGTATCGAATATATATAGCTATAGTTATATACTTTGTGGATATAGGCACCGAGTAGATATATATAACTATAGGTTAACATTGTCTCTCTACCTATGTGTATTGTGTATGGCACACAATAATGAAGAAGATACCGTTTTTTTTATTCATACTTTTTTTATTAAACGCTTGTATAAATATTATTACTTAGTTACTTACTACAGATTTCTCATCATCTCATCTCATCTTACTGCAAAACTTTTACTACAAAAATGTTTATTTGGATACTATCAGTTCTTACTTCTTAATAATCAATGCACTAGTTAGCCGCTAGTAAACTGGTTTTTTTTTTCATTTCATAAAATGAAAAGTGCTTTAAAATAGAGTAAATTTTCGCTAAAGTAGTATCATAGTAGTATTATGTACAGATATTTTCAATGGTACGGCGATTTGTTTAACGAATTATGCATGTCTCGTGAAAACGTTTCATTATAAAGTTTGAAGTTTAAAAAAAACTAAGATATATGGGTTGCAGGAACATATTTGTCGAAATTTTTAAGTTTAGGTTCACACTTTGTATACCTAATAATATGATATAAAAATAAACTACTGATGTAGGTATGTATCTTTAATGAGATGAGTAGATAATATTATATGATATTTTTAGGTATTACTTTATATATTATTGTAAACAAATAAAATATCTTTGTCATTATTCATTCGTAATTTACTGAAGTCCATCTCGGGGAGTTCAAACATTGCTCTTGGGTTTAATAAACATGATGACTCCGTGTTTTTACCGAATTAAAGTTTAAATCGTAGGAAACATTACGAGAATTGTGTTTGAAATGTATTTTAGCAAATAAACATACTTTATTACTCTACCTTAGCTTAGCTGACAAAAATAATAAAACATCGTTTATGTTATGTGTGTGTGTAAGTATTTTAGTTTTATTCAATGCTAACATACTAATTACAATAAGTAGCTACGATAGATTTATGTACCTACTTAGAGATATTTAATGCTTACTTAACGAGCTACCAACTTTATAGATATTTTGACTTAAAGTTAATTTATTTTCTATAAAAAAATCTAATAAGTGTGCAATAACTGACTCTAAGTGCGGTCGTTAGCCTAACCGAACTAACAATAATACTTGCACACTGGATAAGTTATACAATGCTTTTTCCTTGTCTATCAAAGGACTTTTCAAAGGTTTATGACAAGGAGTAAATATTGTATAAATGTTATAGATGTTTCTTTTTTAAATTAACGGTTATTGAAATATTTTATTTATCAGTGCTAATAGATGGTTCCAATTTAAAAAATCTGTGTCTTTGTCCAAGTGACTTTTCTAACGTATCAGACAAGGAGAAAACATTGTATTGACAATTTCACCAACACATGTTAGTGTTAACGGCTTGATAAAATACCATGCCTTCTCATTCATTGATAGGAATTACGAGAGGAACAACATGATATTTAACGATGGATCAACTTTAACATGGGCGTGTTTCACTAACATGCGTTGGTGAAATCGGGACTTAGGGCGTGTTTCACCAAGCAATGTTAAAGTTAATTCTTCGTGAGATATCGTGTTGTTCCTCTCGTAATCTATGAGTAAGAAGGCATGGTATTTTAACAAGCTGTTAAGACTAACACACGTTGGTGAAATCAGGGCTAAGGGTCTTTCACCACGCAATGTTAAAGTTAATCCTTCGTTAAACATCATTGTTGTTCCTCTCGTAATTCCTATCAATGAATGAGAAGGCTTTTTATCAAGCCGTTAACACTAACATGCGTTGGTTAAATCGGGACAGGCGCTGAGAATATATGATTTACACACACACTTGCACACAGGAAGCGACTCGCGAGGAGAACGCGCGGGAGACGCGTGCGCAGCTGGCCAAGATCGGCCAATCGGCGGTGGCGGACCCCGACCCCGTGCAGCGCTGCCTGACCGCGCTCAACGTGGTCGAGGGCAGGGCGATCCCGCCGCGCGCGCCCACGCCGCCCGCCACCACCGACCAGATCACGTACGATGATGCGCTACGTGTGGCGAGAGCGGGGTGAGTTTGCTAAGCACATTTTGTTTCATAAAAAAATATTCACGTACAAAAATAGCCGTGTCCATAACACATTATTTGATTACTTAGATATCAAGTCAAGAATGTAATTACAATTGGGATGACGATGGTTGATATGTAGCTGCAACACTAGATTCGTTTTTGCAGTCTTAAAGACTTATTCACGTCAAGGTAAAACACTCACAAAAACGCTAACTGAAGACATGAATGTATGTGGTGATATGCAGCAAAATGATTATTTCGAGAAAATTGAGTTCAAACTGTCACTTAAACATTTTAAAATATGTCGTAAAGTAGTACATCAATCTAAAGATATGTCTCAAGAATCAATGTACGAGTACGTTGCTAGATATCCTAAAATGTTTAAGTGACAGTTTAAACTCAATTTTCTGGGTATTTTTTTGCGACTTATGACCTTCTTCGATTCATGTCTTCAATTATTATTTTTTACAGTAAACTTGGTCACGACGAAGTAACCCCACTCAAGGGTATTCTCAAGTCGGGAGCGGCGACCGACGAGCACCAGAAGGTGGTGTGCTTCACCGCGGCCGCGCCGCGCGCCGACCACGACCAGGTTGACCACGAAACGCGCCCACGACACGACGTGGTCACAGATCTGTGTGATCAATACAAAGACCCGGTAAGTAGTTTAATGCTGTATGTTGATGTTCTCATAACAGACGAATTGTATGATGTGAAGTGGCGAATGATACAAGTTGTAGGTAAACTCGACTTACGACCAAGCTAAGTTTGCACCTTTGCACCTCGCGTCAGTGACGTAAACGACGCTAGGTGTAAACTTAGCTTGGTCGAGTTGTAAATAGCAACACGCGTAGCACCAGTAACCATCGTGGAAATGGTTTCTTTCGACGGAAAATTTAGACAAAATGACAGAGTGACTAAGGAAAACTTTTCTGTACAGAGAGTTACAACGAAAACAATGGAGACCTAGAAAAATTTCGCATCTGGACTAACTCTGCTAGTCAAATGTGTTAGTCTTCCAATTCTTGCCCATTAGCATGTGTCATAAGGAGGATAAGGAACGATATAATACAACAATATTATGGACTCACTATTTATTCGTTTTCCCTTTCTTTCCCTTTAGCATAACGTGTCGCAAGGAGAATTAGGAACGATAAAAACTCAAAGTATTTCATGTCTTTTTCCAGCTAAATGCTATTTATTAATCATAGAATTAATCTGAGAGAATATTTAAATAACAGAAAATAAATCATCTGGTGTGTCATGTCAAATATTCAAATATAAACTAAATTGAATTTGTATCACGTATAAAATTGGCTTCATTGTATCGACAAGCGACAAATTGAGTGTTAGTTTTGTATTTTTATTCTTTGTGAAAATGCCTGATATTTATTTTATATACATTTTGTGGCAGTTTGACATGAAAATCCTAGCTATTAGTAATATCATTGACGAACTATAATAATATAAAAATGTATATTTATTTATTACTAGCTGACCCTTGCCCACTTCGTTGAGCATAAAAACAGCTTATGATGAAATTCAACTAAAAAAAACAACGCGGAACCCGCAACGCGGAACCTACAACGCGGAACCCGCAATGCGGGAACCCGGAACCCGCATCGCGGAACCCGGAACCCGCAACGCGGGAACGCGGAACTCGCAACGCGGGAACCCGGAACCCGCAACGCGGGAACCCGGAACCCGCAACGCGGGAACGCGGAACTCGCAACGCGGGAACCCGGAACCCGCAACGCGGGAACCCGGAACCCGCAACGCGGGAACGCGGAACCCGCAACGCGGGAACCCGGAACCCGCAACGCGGGAACGCGGAACACGCAACGCGGGAACCTGGAACCCGCAACGCAGGAACCCGGAACCCGCAACGCGGGAACGCGGAACACGCAACGCGGGAACCCGGAACCCGCAACGCGGGAACGCGGAACCCGCAACGCGGGAACCCGGAACCCACCCGCAACGCAGGAACCCGGAATTTATTAGCATCATATAATAAATACTCTTAAAAACTTAAATTAGCTTAATGAATTTCATTAAAACACTAAAATAAAAGAAAATCATGGTGGGGTTATTTTAACCCCACGTTGTACAGGTGAGGATTATTTTCCACCTTGTACGCCGAGGGTTAAATGTATTTTCGTTTTCAGTAAATATCGTTTAATGCATATTATTATGCACATAGAAAAACGTTGCTAATTGAAAGTTACAAACTGACACTTTAATTTTATTTATTTGTAGGTATAGATGTATAGATTTGATTCACCGTCCTGATGTTGGCCCGTCTATAGGGCCGCGTTTCCACTGACGCGGAGGAGCTTAGCGGTGCCCAAGCAAAGTGGAGCGGATATTTCGAGCATAGTGATTGGTCAATTCGGGTACCGCAAGCTCCGCCTCGCTCCGCGTCAGTGGAAACGCAGCCTAACGTCTATAACGTCTAACGGTCGTCTTGGTAACAACGTTGTTTACAAATGGAAAACAAAAATTATGAAATGCTATACATACCGTATTTATATCAGCTTAAACTATTTGGATTCATGTTTTTGTTAATCCTAATAGTTTTATTAATCCAAATAGTTTAAGCTGATATAAAAACGGTATTTATAGCATTTCATAATTTTTATTTTCCATTTGTAAACAATGTTGTTACCATGACACCCGTGTCATATAGACTGGCAACGACGTGAATCGATCGAGCCCAGGTTCAAACCCCGCGTGACCAACACGTATTTTCTTCTTTTTTCTAATTTTCTGCTTATTTTTTTCAACATTTTCTTTCATAATAACCTTTTCGTGACAATAACGAACATACCGTAAAAAAAAATTGCGAAATTGGTCAAGCCGTTGTCGAAGCGCACACGATGTAAGAAGTTTTGAAGGTAGTTTTTTTACACTTTGGGCTACATTTTTGGGGTTTTAGTAAGGAACCCTACTTTTTTTTAACATATAATATAGCCTATGTTCAGCGCTAGGAATGTAGCTTTCCAACGGTGAAAGAATTTTTCATATTGGTTCAGTGGTTTCAGAGCCTATTCCATTCAAACAAACAAACAAACAATCTAATTTTACCTCTTTATAATATTATTAGTATAGATATAGATGTATATTATCTATGTATTTCATCCATGGTAATATTGAGTAATCCGTAATAAGTATAGTAATATATTATAAATTATATTAATTAAATTACGAATTTATAATTAAAAGATGTTAAATTTTAACATGTAATTGAAATATTTAACCTAAAATGTAATGTAATTCTATGAGCTAAAGAGGGCTACATTCATTTATCCTATTTATTACTATGAAGAAGTTACTCACAAGTCACAATAATCATAAAATATTTAAAATAAGGTAAGATATTATTACCTGCAATTTACATCTCAAGCGTTGTAAGCAAAAATTATTAATTTATAATTTGTACCCAAAATAATTAAAGTTGCAAGTGGATAAGCTACACGTGCAAATATAATTATTTTGAGTTGTACTTATTATAAAAAAAATCAAAACAAAAAATATTTTATTTATTCATTTTAATATTACCTAGTCATGGTAATGAATAATGACACAGAAGGCGTAACTTGATCCTCTATTTATTGTATGTATGTCTGTCTGTCCGCCCTTCTCTCTGTCATAATCAGGTGAGTATAAATAGGAAGTTTAGTTTTGTATATTCATAAATGTAATTATTATTTTATATTAGAGAGGAAATCGACATAACTTTTTCCAAATATTTTTATGCGATATTTATTAATATCATCAACCTAATAAGTAATAAGTACTTACCTATTTTTTTATCTTATTTTATTTTATTCAGGAAACTATAATATAATAAACTATATATCTATCTATACTTATAATAAAACTGTAGAGAGGTCAATTCTGTACATTGAATATTTTTTCAAAATACATATTGGAGGATGATTGGCGATCGATACTGATGCCAAAAATGCAATTAGTAAAATTTTTGTCTGTCTGTCTGTCTGTCTGTCTGTCTGTATGTGCGCGATAGGAACAAAAACTACTGAAGGGATTTTAACCAAACTTGGTACGATTGTAGCCCATATTCCTGGGCAGGTTATAGGCTATATAACATAACGCTACGATACATAGGAGCCGAGCAGTGACGATAAATTGGAAGCAAGTCGGAGGAATTTCGCGCGCGCGGGCTGCGGACGAACGGTTCATGCGGCGGGCGCGGGGGCATCGCTTACACAGTGACGCGAAGCAATAGAATGTGGCACTAAAGTAGATTAGAACTTGAAATAAGTACCTAACTAACAGATTATTTTTTCTGAGAAGAGTGTTTCCACAGTGTCATAATAATATAAAAATTGTATTTTTGAACTTGCTTCACAAATTGAAATAAATTATCATTTATTGTATAAATCAACTTAATTAACTGTATTATTAAAAGAAAGCCTTTCGCGATAATCTAAAAAAACGGGCAATTAAGCGGTTTTTGGTAAACTATTTATACCATCACGGTATTAATCCTTATCATTTTTAATACGTTAGTTGGCTTAAGAATTTCATGAAGACTATATTTGCCCTTTATACCTAGCAAGTATAATTAATAGTTTAGGAGATAATATAGCAAAATTAAAATCGTTACGCCGTGATTCGACCGCCGCATCGCGGCGCCGCGCGATACAGGCTGATGCGTGACGTCTTATATCCGAGTCGGGGTGTAGTGTAGGTATCAGATGCTGGTAGGTAGGAATTTTGGCGAAGGTCAACCAAAGGAACTCCACCCCACTGCTGGGTAAAAAATACTATTAAAATGTGCTAACAGGCAGTACCGGTAGTATGAATTTAACCACGCACAGCCGCTAACTGTGCCCCCAGTAATAATCGTGTAAGTACGGCGTATGGCGTATAGATGTCGCTTTGATTTGAAGATATTTGTTTATTTTTATTCTCTGTCGATTGATATGGTCTGGTGTACAAAAAGTTACGTTCTAACGGTTTTCTTTAACCTAATTAATTTCAAAGTAATCTACCAAATAAAACACCGAAAACCGTTAAGATCGAACTGATTCTCAGTTGTGCCTGCTGGATCCTCGGCGGGGCGTGCCGCTGCGCCCATGTCTAACCGAGAGTTCCGTTTTAAAGACCTTAGTAATTGCAATATAAGTTTAAATTTAATAATACTTCAAAACATTAATGACAAAAACGGTAAATAAGTTTAAAAAATTGAAAATATTTTTATGGTTTCGCAATTTATCCTATGTCGTTTAAATTTGATATGAAGCAACATTTTAATAGTGCATTAAGATGTTGCTTCATATCAAATTTCTATTCCCGGAAAGTACCCTTTAGGTTTTGGTTCCCTTTGGCGTGTCGAAAATTGCGAAAATTAGCGATATAAAGTATAAACGGCTGAATCTTTGGGTAGATGTGGCCAAGATGCCTGTTTCTTTTCACAGCCAGAAGGGACAGTAGAGCTGAGTTTTTAATATGATTTTTAGCTTGATACCTACACGTGTTAAAGTTTTGACACCCAGACAGACAGACGGACATCGAAGTTAAATACTTTACTAAATTAACGTGAAAAATTGTCTGGGTCTATACGGTGCATTCGAATAATATTATCCTAACTTCGAATACCTTTGCTGACTTCTACATATTGTTCGAAGGCCTACTTCTTTTGCCGAGCTCCGAAAGGATAGTAATATATTATTATTATACCCTGCATACCAAGAGGCTTGCCGGGTACGTGTCTTGCTGGATCGGGATCAACACTGGGATGCACTGGGAAGTACCTATTAGCGAAAGTTCTCAGCGGTTGCGCCAATAAACTAAAAATATATTTAAAAATACTAAAGTGCCCTAAATCACTTTTCCACGCGTACGAAGTCGCGGGCACAGCTAGTAATATATAAAGGCTAATAGTTCCATTATTTTACAAACTACAGAATTTTACAAACAATAATTATAAAATAGGGCATAATACAAAATTAAAACTCATACTATGTATTTTAAAGTAATTATTGCTGCAGGTATATATTTACTTAGGTTAACGACAAAAGAAGGTATAATAAAATTTAATAAAATATTTTTTATATTAGGTGAGTGTTATAACTTATACTTACATGTTTTTATTTAACAATAAACTACAGACACTTAGTTAAATATATACAATTTAAAAGTGTTTGTGGATGCTGCATGATTTTTTCGTTTCTCTACACGTCGATATGATATACTTAAAACAATTTTAATCCAGCGTTAGATCAAGTATCATACTTGATAGATATGTATAACAATGAAGGTTTAAACTTGCGGAATCATTTTTTTCGTTTTATTGTAGATGGTGGTAATTATGAAGATATGTTTTCTACTGTCTAGGATCTAGATCTACTAACGGCCTGCTACAGCGATCCGCTTTCACATTGTATGTCTTTTAAACTTTTGTTATAGATTGGTTATTGAAACTGGCCATTAATGTCTAAACTCATGGATGCAACCTACAGGCTATTACCTCGTTCTTTTCAAATTGGCTGATCTGTCTATACATATAATAAATCTGTAGAGGGGTCATGTCTGTACATTAAGAATATTTAAGTGAAAATTAAAAAAAGGGGGTCTGTAAAAGCCACAGAACCTAAAAATAACATTTTTGAAAAAAATGTCTGTCTGTCTGTCTGTCTGTCTGTCTGTCTGTCTGTCTGTCTGTCTGTCTGTCTGTCTGTCCGTATGGGAATGTTTGTCGTCGCATCACGCAAAAACCACTGTATGGAATGAAATGAAATTTGGCAGGCAGGTAGCTTACAACCCGAAGAGCATTATTGGAAATTATTATCCCGAAAAACGAAAGGGTTCCCGTGGGATCTTCAAAAAATTGTAGGTACCTATTTGACGGTATTTCAGCCAAACTACTCAACGTATTTAAATGAAATTTAGCATGCAGATAGTTTATGACCTGAAGAGCATTATTGGAAATTATTATCCCGAAAAATGAAAGAGTTCCCGTGGGATCTTCAAAAAATTGTAGCTACCTATTTGACGGTATTTCAGCCAAACTACTCAACATATTTAAATGAAATTTGGCAGGCAGGTAGCTTACGACCTGAAGAGCATTATCGGAAATTATTACCCCGAAAAATGAAAGGGTTCCCGTGGGATCTTCAAAAAATTGGAGCTACCTATTTGACGGTATTTCAGCCAAACTACTCAACGTATTTAAATGAAATTTGACAGGCAGGTAGCTTATGACCTGAAGAGCATTATCGGAAATTATTATCCCGAAAAACGAAAGGGTTCCCGTGGGATCTCCAAAAAATTGTAGCTACCTATTTGACGGTATTTCAGCCAAACTACTCAACATATTTAAATGAAATTTGGCAGGCAGGTAGCTTATGACCTGAAGAGCATTATCGGAAATTATTACCCCGAAAAACGAAAGGGTTCCCGTGGGATCTTCAAAAAATTGTAGCTACCTATTTGACGGTATTTCAGCCAAACTACTCAACATATTTAAATGAAATTTGGCAGGCAGGTAGCTTACGACCTGAAGAGCATTATCGGAAATTATTACCCCGAAAAATGAAAGGGTTCCCGTGGGATCTTCAAAAAATTGGAGCTACCTATTTGACGGTATTTCAGCCAAACTACTCAACGTATTTAAATGAAATTTGGCAGGCAGGTAGCTTATGACTTGAAGAGTATTATTGGAAATGATTACCCCGAAAAACGAAAGGGTTCCTGTGGAATCTTCAAAAAATTGTAGCTACCTATTTGACGGTATTTCAGCCAAACTACTCAACGTATTTATATGAAATTTGGCAGGCAGGTAGCTTATGATCTGAAAAGCATTACTAGAAATTATTATCCCGAAAAACGAAAGGGTTCCCGTGGGATCTTCAAAAAATTGTAGCTACCTATTTGACGGTATTTCAGCCAAACTACTCAACGTATTTAAATAAAATTTGGCAGGCAGGTAGCTTATGTCCTGAAGAGCATTATTGGAAATTATTATCCCGAAAAACGAAAGGGTTCCCGTGGGATCTTCAAAAAATTGTAGCTACCTATTTGACGGTATTTCAGCGAAACTACTCAACATATTTGAATGAAACTTGGCACAAAGGTAGATTGTAACATGAAATAACCAACATAATACTTTTAACCGACTTCCAAAAAAGGAGGAGGTTTCTCAATTCGTAAATATATGTTTTTTTATGTTTCTTCGCGGATATCTTCATCGTTCATGAAACGATTTTAATTTTTTTTTGTGTTGTGTAGGGTATAATTTAAATTTGGTCCCATTGTCACCGATCCGTGAGGAATCGAGGGAAATCCTCAAAATTTATATGGAATGATATATTGATTTTGATTTTGTCTGAAGTAGCCTAAGCATATGTTACCAAACAGTAAGGTTTTGCACTATATCCTGGATCTAAAAGTACTGAACAGAACTTCTGAGTCCTTAGAGATACATGTTTGAAGATTTCAGCGTTGTTTAAAGAAATGCAAGCATACGCCACTACCTCAATTACAGTCGAACTTGGTCTCATAGTTATCAAAGTGGAAGCCTGATGATGGTGTCGTGAGGAATCGAGGGAACACCTTGAAATTTATAGGGACACTCATAGTTAATTTTGTATTTGTTTCGAGTAACATAAGCATATCCGACTAAAAACATTATTTTGAGTCTTTGAAGATATACGTTTGGAAATTATGCAGTGGCATATGTTTACAGTATAAGCGATGTCAAAATTTCCATCGCTATAGATATAGTGTTAACAATTACAATATGATGAAATAGGCTATATTATAGAACTCATAATATTGAGTTTGGCTGGTACCGACTTTAATATTTAAACCGACTATAATTATATAAACTTTTCTTCTTATATATAAATATATGTATATATTTATTAAAAAATTTCGCGCTGCTCTGGCGTAAGCCAGATCCGGTCGACTTTTTCTCTTCCTCTATTAATTTTATCTAATCGTTTTTGTTTTTCATTTTCCGTCTCAAGTAACCGTCGTCTGATCATTCGAGAATTATCCCTACTCAGTATACCCATCACTAAAAATCTTAAAATTAAACAATTTTAAACAAAGAAAAAACGACTTCAAAAGGTAAACTAAAAGGAACAATTACATTTACTTCGCACAAAGTAATACTATAATTAATAATTAATAGTTATAAGTATAATTACTTAGGTTTTGCAAATACGATAAATAAAGTATAGGCGTAGGATAGTTTGCTTTCAAGATATGAGATATCATAGTTACATTTAAATTAGAAAATTTATGTCAATATAAGTAAGATTTATGTTTTTCATGATATTTTTATTTATTAGTTTTCAAGCTAGGGTACGACTTGGGTTTTTTCTTTCTTTTGGACTTTTGTTATTTTGTCGTCTAAAGGAAGTTAGTACTTTAACCGTCAAGTCCCAAAGTAGACTACATGTTTGTTAGCGTAGGTAATTAATATATAATAAGTTTTAATTTAATACTTCAAAACATTCATGACAAAAACGGCCAATATTTGGCAGTAAACTATTATTATTACTCCATCGGCCTACTTCTTTTGCCTATAATGCACGTCTAATACCGTGTATAAAGAAGCTTTACTATAAATTAGTGATTTTAAATATCCAAACGACAGTGTTCATAAACTAAAAATGTATTTAAACTGCTGCCCTAAATTACTTTTCCACGCGTACGAAGTCGCGGGCACAGCTAGTCTCCAATAAAACTGCCGTTAAAAACTTTACTGCAACGCTAAAGGTTAGATTATCTCGGGGGTAACTTTACTCGACCCGGAAATATATATTCACGGAGCCAGAAAATCTAACGGCAGCAATTGCTACAGTAAGATTTGGTCTTATTTAACTTGTCTCCTGATGAAACTGCACGGAAACGTTTCGTGAAATTGATTTTAGTTTTTGACAACTAACGATGAAGTGTTGATGAGTAACCTATTAAAAACTTTAGAAAATAGAAGAGGGAGATTAGTGGGCGACGTATAAGAGATGGCATATTTATTAGGACAGTCTGTCGATGATATTTTCTGGACAGTCATTCGTCACTCCACGTGATTATTGAAAATACAGGATATCTAAAGTTTTTTAAATCTTAAATAATATTCTGCATCTATTTAAATTGTATTTTTAATTTTGGCATGAGAATTACACCTAGATGATGTTTTCTAAGCACTATTACAGTAAGTCTACATAACGTGAATCGTGATCACCATTTCTCTGTCCGTGAATCAGATAGTTTGCATTTGGACATCAATCACATTTTCCGATACAGCGAGTATAAGCGCGTGTGAGCGAGAATACCGTATCAGTTACGGAATTCTTTATGAAATATCGCTCAATTATTCTTATTACAACTGTACCCTATGTTTTTTTATAACGAGCTATACGATACGTGCTTTTTAAACCTTTTCAGTATCAGACTGGAAAATTAATGTATGGCAGAAGTATATTTTACTAAGTAGAATTTTTTAAATAACAGTGAACGCATACCTATAAAGGCACATAGTATGACATACCTAATATAGGGTGTAAAAAGAACGGTCACTATAAATTTGAGATACGATTATATACTGCCTTTCCTCATTTTGAAAATTATTTTTTTTATCGGGCTCTCGTATACCTTATCCTTTTATATACTTGTCGACTGTACACACGGTGTGCACTAACTTTGAAGCCACCAAGTTTCAACCATAGATTATTATTATAAGCATGTAGTATATACCTACCTACTTTGAGATCCCAACTACAGACTAGACAACTCATTGATTATACAGAGTGATTCATGGCTCATATATTAAGCCGAATATAGTGTGAAGAGAATGACGCGTAGAGCGTAGAGTTCGTTAAGTTAACGAACATTGTTCGCAGAGTCTACATCCTGTGGATGCTCCGGGGTCGGAGCGAAACGCGCGTCGAGTTTTGCAACCTGCATGGTGGTGGGGCTTTGCGCGATCGTGTTAACATTATTGCTTGTGTGGTGATGGTGTTTTCATGTTTTTTGCTTGCGAGTGTACGCATAAGCAGTGTGGGAGGAGGGAGGTGCATCTAACGCATGCCTATGCGTACACTCACTCATCTGCTTGCAGGTTGTGGTTATAATTTTTTCGCGGGATATTGCTAGATTTATATATATTATATTTAATTTTTTTGCTATGGATTTCCGCAAAGTAACGCCTGATTCCATTAACTATAACGCGTAGAGCATTTTTGGTTTCGGCACCTCATATAAATTACTCAAAAAAACTCAAAAAAAATCAAAGGTCTAAAATGACCACAAGGAGTAAATCTTACTATGCTGGGGCTCGCGGGCTCCTAGTCTATACACACGAACCCACTGGTCGTTGACCTAAGACCTGACCAGGATTGAAACTCATCTGTTTTGTGACTTTTATGGAGATCTTTAATCGTGATTTGTCGCGTTATGGTAAGTAATTTATATGAAGTGCCAAAACAAAAAATGCTCTTCGCGGTATTCTATTCACACTATTCGGCTTAATATATGAACCATGAATCAACCTGTATAATCAATTAGTCTTGTCTGTTGAGCATAGAAACTAAAAAAGAAAGTTTTAGCGAGACTAACGAACAGCAATTCATTTTTATATATATATAACATAATAAAATATTAATAATAATTGTTTCCTAACCTAACCTAACTTTCAGGGTGCAAAAGAACGCGCGGAGCGGCGAGCTAAAGACATCTGCGCCTACGACATTACACCCGGGGAGAAGGGTGGAACTGAACCGGACGATGACGTCGAGAATGAGAACAAACTGCCCGGATATCTGGGCACCTATAATGTGGACTGCAAACAGGTAGGTATATAATAACTTTGGAACAACAAAAAAAGGGTTTTACTCGATTAAGGACAATGCAGGCTAATGACCTGTCTTAATATCCTTTGTGTCGTATTTCCATGTAAATGTTTAAAATGTTTGTGTGTGCATTAAACTAATGAAATAAAATAAATAAATAATGTTTTACAAGGAAGATAATCCTTGCGACAAATGTGTATGTACAAAATCGGTACTGCGTCAGTCGTTCCGCTCATCCGTCTCACTGGCTCACGAGAGTTCAGAAATAGAGGGCTTGAGTGTGCTATAGTACACTCAGTTTAAGACCTATAAAATAACCCCTGCGTAGCTGGTCTGGTTTCAATTAAAACCGGCGACAGTCGCCGGAATCGGTGGGGAGCTATCATTATATACGCTTGTTAAGAGCCATCTTATAAATATACGATTACATTACAAATGAGTTGTTGCGGAACGCCCGGTAGTTTTTTCTTCTCCTTCTTATAATATGTGCAATCGGCACAATAAAGCCATAATCAGATCCCAGCCTCTAATTTTGGATTTTAAATTTGTTGCCCCAGCTCCATTAAGCCCGGTTCAGATTTTTCAGGTTTGGTAAATTTTTTACCTATCTTTTGTCAATGTCCAGTATGTATCACTTTTTTAAACGTGACCTTTATATATTACTACTAGTGATTAGGGGTCTTGCAAGTAGATTAACTTGATATTTTTTTTGTACAATGTACTATGTCGTTTAGCTTCTTCTTTGACAGTTGGGATGTTAAGATGTTACAGGATTTCAGTATTGCGTGTGGATAACATTGCCGAGGCGCGTTGGAAATAGTTTTAAGCGCCTTATTTTGACAAATTTGGAGCACTTCGCGGTTTGAATTTCTTGCTGAGGCCTACAACTCCATTCCGTAGGACCAGATTGGTTTGAACTTTTAATATACATTTGTATATTAAAATCATTTGAAACATCAAAAGTTTCTTATCAACTCGAAAGCATGTATAGGTACTAACATTATAAAGCGCAATTTTGTTTGTTTGTTTGTTTAATCGCGCTATCTCAGGAAGTGCTGGTCCGATTTGAAAAATTATTTGTTAGATAGTCCATATATAGAGGAACGCTTTAGGCTATATAACATTACGCTGCGACCAATAGGAGCGAAGCGTCCGTGAGGAATGTTGCAAAAACGGGGAAAATTATTCACATTTGGGACTTAGGTTGCGTGCGCTGCATAAACAATTTAAGGCGAGGCAGGCCGCTACTAGCGCCACTCTTTTTAAAATTAATTTTACAACGACACAAAGATCTTATTTAAAAAAGTAATCGGTTAAAACACTAAGTAAATAGTTAAACTTTATTGGCATTCAATTATAGCTCTAAATCCTATACTGTATTTACTCTCATAAAAACAGCCAAAAGTGGCCAATTTAGCAATTACTTATGAGAGTAAATACACTATAGGATTTAGAGCTGTAATTAAATGCCAATAAATTAGTTTAACAATTTTTTTTAGTGTTTTAACCGATTACTTTTTTAATAAGATCTTTGTGTCATTGTAAAATTAATTTTAAAAAGAGTGGCGCTAGTAGCGGGCCTGCTCGCCTTACCGAAGTTGCGGGCACAGCTAGTAGCTTATAATGATTGTCTCTACTTCAACAGGTACCAGACTACATGCGCCTGGACCCCGGCGACTTCGACAAGGCGAAGGCGATGCGGAAAGACGTACCGGAGATATCTCCGGCAGCCGCGCGCTTGACGCACCTGCCCCGCGGTGACTTCCCCACGCTGGCTGGTTGTCATCAACCCGACAGCAGCAGGAAAGAGGACGTAACATTCGGTTGCCCTCGCGTTCCTCCCGAACTGCCTGAAGGATGCCTGTAATGTTTTCCTTGGTTTATTTATTATACGTTTTGTTTGTATACAGATTTTTTATTGTTTGGAATGTGTTAATTTCTCGCTAAAGATGAACTGTGTGTGTTGAGTTTTTGTCACTGGCTCATAGTGAGGAGGTTAACAAGAATATGTATAGCATCAAATTAATTACCATTGTCATGTCCTGCCATCCCATATAATACATGTTTAATACAAAAAAATGCAATAGATGTCACTACTATTAACGTTTGTAAATTATAAAATGTAAATATGCCGAATTAAGTACAAATATTGACATTAAAGTAAAGATAAGCATATTTTTAAGCATAACATCACATTAAGCTAAATTCAACTCCTTAATAATTAAGAAGATACGAAACGAAATTAGTAATTAGTATTTTCGAATAGTGGCGCTAGATGGCGGTTTCCGGAATGTACCTGGACTTCACTCTTAATCTATTGGAAATCGAAGACAACAAAAATATCCAGTCGAATTGCCAGTATTAGGGTGATACCATTTTCTAGTACTAGGTCGTGTCTCTGTTATATATCTACTTTGTGCCATAGTTTAACACTGGGGGTTGATTTGATGCCAGTTCCTAACTCCTCAGTACTCACGGTAAGTAAATCAAATACAAAATATTTTATTTCCAAATTAAACTTAACAAGCTATTTTCGAAAAGTCAACAAAAAGGCTACCACCGCGGTACCGGTTCAACCCTAAGGCCTCAGCCTCGAATTTTGCGGGCTGCTGGGCGGGAGCGGCAGGATCTTTTGCGAAAAATCAAATGGACTGGTTCTCGAAAACAGCGGCGCGGCAGCGGGTAACGAGTACCGCACCCGCGCCGCCACCGCTCCCACCCCGCTGCCCGCGAAATTCGGGGCTGAGGCCTTACAGTGACAAAGACCCACACTCAGCACACTGAATACCTAATTGTTGATCAAGAGTAAATCGATGGCAACTGGCACTAGATAGGCGGTTTCAACGATTATTTGACCTTGTACCCTAGTACACCTAGATGCTATAAACATTCTTGCATTGTTACAAGGGCAATTATTTCTATTAGATATAAGACCAATAATTATTATAAGTCAGACAACAGACACTTGTATGAATAATAATTTATAAATATAACCAGGAACACGATACATAACACAGACATTTTGAATACCTACTACGTGACTGTTTGTAGGAGTGTGATGAGGTGGCTGGTAGGTAAGTCCTTAACTTTGCTGTCTACCTTAGAGCTGAGCTCCTAGGACCTAGGGTCTAGGTTTACCAAGTCTAAAGAAACCTTGTGATAGCCGTTGCGACCCTCTAATTTTACGACCAAACAATAAAACGCTAATTTAAGTTAAGCTTAGGATTCACTCACTGTCACTTCTTGGCAGAATGACATGGACAGTTAACCGCATCAGTATTCGCCCGTTAGGCCCACAAAAAAAAAATTGTGATGCTATTGGCTAAATTACTATCTACAGCTTTATTATCTACTTTGTGCTACACCCTACAACTTAATAACACCACTATCTTGTGTCCGCGGCTCCGCCAAGGTTAGTACAGTATACTACGGGAATAAAATACTATTGGGAATAAGGTGGCCAGAAAGAAACACTGTTAAAATATATATTAAAAAAAAATAACATTGTTCCACCTTTTTACTAAAAGATGGCCTCGTCAGAACGCCGATTCTTCGGCGGGCTAGGGTTGAACCGGTGGTAGCCTCTTTTTGTTGTATTTTCGTAAAGAGCTTGTCAAGTTTCATTTGTAAATAATATACGGTGGTAGGTCATCATGTAGGACAATTCTAAAAGTGTAAGTATCTAACCTATTTGGAAATAAAAGATTTTTCATTTTCATATAATATTTTTAATTCATTTATGGGCCGATTTTTCAATCGTCAGATAACTTTTATCTAAGGAATATATATGTGACTTTGGCAGATTTTGTATGGGACAAATGTCAAAGTCACATGTTAATTCAACAGATAAAAGTTATCTAATGATTGAAAAATCGGCCCTTAGTAGGTACTTTATATTTTATAAAGCGTAAAACTACCTTAGGTACTAATTTCACCAAAATTTGTTCAGGTGTCACAAATATCCATCCAGCCTCACGAATTCACACAATATTATTATTATTCCTCGTTCGAACATTAATTAATAGTATTAGGATTTCTTAATATCAGGTCCAAATTATTATTATATTAATTGCTTACTCATTACGCAACGACCGTGGCTTAGAGTTCGCAATATTATTAGAAACTATCACAGTAACATGATATCAAAAACTCCGTGAGGTCACAAAGCAGTTAATAAAGTGAGGTAGACCATGGTCATACTTTGTAATCCCAATTTGAGATTGCGGGCGATCGGTGTTGAACCTAATTCAATAATCGTTACAAATAAATTATACGTATTTAGGTAGCAGATACTAAATAATATGGTAGTAATTAAATACAACCCTTTAATTGAACTTATTCGATTCCTAGGTTTGCTGCTAGTGTAATAAACCTAACTTTCAATGGTCGAAAACAATGGTGTCTACTCTTACACAAATTGCAGGTTCTAGGTTTACCTTCAACCTACACCTACTATACTACCCCACAGGTGTTGTTATTGTAGAGGTTAGTGTGGACTTATTTATCTAGTTATTCACTTTTACACTTTCTCTACTCTTCTCTTCCTCGAGTAGACAAAAACGTCTCTTGGGTCCAGCACGTAAGATTACTACTAATATCTTCGAATCTAACTTACACCGAATCTATCAGATATCGATAACCTTGGCTCAATCATGATTTATAAGTATGGCCTTGCATTGCGGATAAATATTTGCAATTTTTAAATCTACATTAACCTGCAATGCTGCTCTAACTAGTCACACCGGTCCTAAACAAAAGGATCGAAAAAGGTTTATGACCTTTTATTTATTTTAAATTTACCATCGAATCTTTTATAAAACCTATATGGTTGTAATCGTACGAAGCAGTAACGAATAACAAACTACCTATATTTTATCTTCAGTTTCTTTTTGATACTGGTTCATGAGCCAGTTCACAATTAGTGATACATACTCTAACCTAACCTATCACTTGTAAACCGGTAATTGCTGCTAATTAATATCGTCGACACTAAACATGATTTTTCAGCGGCCTTAAACCGTGGGGTTTAGGGTTCCAAACTACAGAGAACTTGGTATAGTTTCGCTCTGTTCGTCCGCCTCTACGACAAAATTAGTAATTATGCATAATATAAATAGACGAACATTTGTATAGTTATATATTGCACTTAGATATAATATTTATGACACCATAAATACCACCCATACATGACGGTATGATGGATAAAAATAACCCTACAGGTTATTTTTATCCATCATACCGTCATTAGAAATTCGTTGAATATGTATTTTTGAATAAAGGCAGAAAGTAGATATATAAACAGTGACACGACCTCATACTAGAAAATGGTATCACCCTAATACTGGCAATCCGACTGGCTATTTTTGTTTTCTTCGATTTCCAGGCACATTCCGGAAACCGCCATCTAGCGCAACTATTAGAAAATACTAATTACTAATTTCGTTTCGTATCTTCTTCTTAATTAAGGAGTTGAATTTAACATAATGTGATGTAATGCTTAAAAAATATGCTTATCTTTATTTTAATGTCAAAATATTTGTATCTACTTAATTCGGCATATTTACAAACGTTAATAGTAGTGACATCTATTGGATTTTTTTTGTATTAAAGATAGATTGTATGGGAATTGGGATGGTAGGCCATGATAAAGGCAAGGATTTATTCGTGACTGTTTTTATAATGTTCATAATTTTCTAGTAGGTAATCGGGCGATAATACCACTTGGGTGATGCAAGTGGTATTTCTAAAACATAAGTTATACCTATAGTAGCAACTTTCCTCCCTGTGAATGATGTAAATACTCTTTAGTCTCTCCTACATGCTCTCGGTTAGGTTATATACATCTACACCATATTTTTTAGCAGTGCAGAAGTCAAGGCCGTTCCTTCACGTTCATTTTGATCGACACTAATACAATCATAGCGCGATACCGCTGACCTCGCGAACTGTTAAACTGCTATTTCAATTGTGAAAACGATAACACTTTCAACAGTTTGCGAACTCCTGAAGGTTGAAATAAAAGTTTATTTTGGGTAAAAATACTATATATTTATAAATAACAATACTACCTCTTACTAATAACAATATTTACAAACTGGATAAACTATACAATGTGTCCTTCCTTGTCTGTCAAGTGTATTTTCTAACGTATCAAGGAGAAACATTGTATAGCTAATTAGACAATGCAGATATCTTATATATATAAAAATGAATTGCTGTTCGTTATTCTCGCTAAAATTTGAGAACGGCTGAATGTTTAAACGGTTTGTATGCTCAACGAAGTCGGCACAGGTCAGCTTGTCGTATATATAAAAATTAATTGCTGTTCGTTAGTCTCGCTATAACTTGAGAACGGTGAACCGATTCGGCTATTTTTGGTCTTGAATTATTCGCGAAAGTCCCGGAAAAGTTTAAACGGTTTGTATGCTCAACGAAGTGGGCACAGGTCAGCTAGTCGTATATATAAAAATGAATTGCTGTTCGTTAGTCTCGCTAAAACTTGAGAACGGCTAAACCGATTCGGCTATTTTTGGTCTTGAAATATTCGTGGAAATTCAGGCTTAAACGGTTTGTATGCTGAACGAATTGGGCACGGGTCAGCTAGTTTGCAATATTTTTATTAGTAAGCGGATTACAATAAAGCTGTGGTTACAATTCTCTCACACCAAGTAGATCACGACCAAGACGATCACGGTCAGAGTGACCAGCATACCGCCGAACAGGACGTACTTGTCTTGGGCCACTCTCCTCTCTATGAGGGAGATGGTCGCGTTGGACAGGCCGAGCGTATTGGCCAGGTCTATCATCCGTCGATGGGCTCCTTTCAGCGTTTCCCTATTATACCTCAGCGTCTCCAGTATGTTTGTACCTGTAAAGATAAAAAAATCCATTGAATATTTACTGTAAAATGTTGGTCACAACTCGCAACCGAGTATAAATAATAGCTCCCCTCAAGGATTTCGGTGGCGGTAGCCGATTTCATTGAAACCAGGCCAGCTACGCAGGAGTTATTTTATAGTGCCCAAGTGTGTGCGCAATACACAAAGACACTCTCTTTTCCGTTTACTCTCATAATCCAGTGGGACGGTAAACTGACACGACTGCGAGAGAACAGGCGCAGGACCGACTTTTTAGATGCCCATCCGACGCATGGATCATCTTTTTTGTCAGACAATCAGGTGATCAACCTGCATTGTCCTAATCAAACTTGAAAACAACATTTTTTGTTGTTTCAACGCGGGAATCGAACCCACGACTTCCGAGTCGAGAGCGAAGCTCTGAACCACTAGACCACGGAGGCGAGATTCCAACCGAGTATGATAGGGCTGCTGCAAGTATAAATACATAAAAAAGCACCAAGGCATTCAATGCATTCAATATTTTTGGTCAAATGTTAACCAAACATTTTGAATGCATTGTTGGCTTTATAGGAGGGTTCCTTGCTATATTCATCAGCTCGCTTAATACTACAATCTCAGGGCCTAACAAAAATTTGTTATGTAACCAATTAACCATTGAGAAAGCTAAGCTAGAGAAGAGTTTATAAATAAAAGCTGTTTTGTCGTCGTCTCTAACTGGTCTTAACAGGACCTTGAACTTCGTATTATATGGTGGCTATGTCACAGTCATCTGGTTGAATCTGCTATTTGATTTAATGACTAGCGCGTTCATAGAATTATATTTTTACCAACAAATTCAATGAATCCGAGACTAGGACAGCCATTTTTTAAACTTTAAACTTCAAAATTTCCGAATGCGTACTATTTTTGAAGAATAACGCACATTAAAGTAAATCAATTCAAAAATATATCAACACATTGCTATCTGTACGAGCTGTTTGACGCCATACAATGACCGCGCTAGTCATTCAATCAAATAGCAGATTCAACCAGATGACTGTGACAGCTATACCGATCTCCGGGTATACTAATAAGTAAACCATGCCTAGTAAAAACCCTGTTGCATTCATTCCTATTTTATCCCTGCCCTAAATATAGGTACTTAATATTTTTTTGGATTTAAATGTTATACTATTATTTTCAAAATACGAATTACAATAAATATTTACAGAAAACATGGTTTAAGAATCTGCTCAGTTATTTCGCATCGAGTGAATAGATACCTAATATTATCATAATTAGTTTCAAACCGCTTCTACTCACGTGTATAATTAGATATTATACCTATTAAAAAACTACTTGTTTACGGCATTTTGTCAAGTTCTTGATATTGTACACTTTAATCCATGCGTGGGCGCAGGCTGACCATGCGTGATTCACGCGGCAAAGGCTTTTTCAAGGTTCAAATCGTCTTCTACTACTACCTAATAGGCTACTAGTTACTATTAGTAGTAGTACACTACTGGCTACTACTAAAATTTCATGAGAGCATACTTGCCTATAAGCACTTGCCGTGCTTGGCAGGTGGGTTAGCGAGCGCAGATAATAACAATGGCTGCAGAAACGCGGCTGCTTACTACCGGATATAATTATATAAATATCTATGGCCGATTCACACCACGTCAATCTAGCCCCGTGCTTAGTATCCCAAGAACTTATATATATCTATATCTATGGACGCTTCACACCACGTCAATCTGGCCCTGTGCTAAGTATCCGAAGAACTTGTGTTACAGGTACCAGACAACGGAAATATATTTAATACTTTTGTACTATAAACATATTTAAGATTTTTATTATATAAATACACAAATTTTTAATACACATCCATGACCCAGGAAAACTTTTTGTTCCTTCGGCAGGATTCGAACCTGCGATCTCCCGTTCGAGCACCAACGCGCTTAACCACTGCGCTACGGAGGTCGTTAAATGAGATATAT
Source organism: Celastrina argiolus (assembly GCA_905187575.2). Lineage (NCBI taxonomy): Eukaryota > Metazoa > Arthropoda > Insecta > Lepidoptera > Lycaenidae > Celastrina > Celastrina argiolus. The sequence continues at coordinate 10,973,220 of LR994584.1, forward strand.
ATTCCCTCTGTCGCCACACCCACGGGAAAGATGGCTGATATTGGTGGTTGGTAGTTGTGGTATTTCTTTTACTACCTACTAGTTACTATGCTAAAAGCTTCCGTATACTTTTGAATGTCAAAGATTTTCCATTATACATTTCATTAATAGTTCATGAAGCTATTATATATACCAGACTGGTTTATTCGTTACCAGGAGATATTATATAAAAAAATACAGACGAATTGAGAACCTCCTCCTTTTTTTGGAAGTTGGTTAAAAATAATGAGTACTCATTTACACAACGGGTTAATAAAGAGATACATTAAATTCTTACTAAGGTACTTGCACCAAACTGGGTTAAATAATAAACCCAGACTGGTACAAGTGGGCCTTAGTTCGGTAAATAAAATATAAAATAAATCATGAAAATAGTTTTATGATCAAATTTATAAATTCTGGTGGTTTACACGCCTAATACAAGGTGTAAAAAGACTAGTTGCGATAACTTTGGGAGATGATTATACTACCTTTCCTCATACTTATAATGAATTTGGTTTTCGACAAAAACTAAAAGAATATGATTTAATCGAAACCGGTCCCTGTTATTTTATAAAAACTATAAAAAAAAAGTGTGTGTGTGTCAGCTACGACGCACGATTGGAGTTTACTCCTTACGAACGATAATTATGATACCTAATATATATATCGAACAGAAAAAAAGGGTAAATGAACGCATCTGCTAAAATGATAAGAGAAACAAACATATATCTGTAATTATTCGGATTATTTATATTACTTCAATAAAGCGTATTACATAAAGTATATTACAAAACAATATAAATAATAATAATAATAATTGTATATAGATGTATACAATAAATGCTACTATATGCATTTATTATACAGCATGTGTACTCGGCAGCAGTATACAAGTTGTGACAGAACTTCGTAATACGCTGTGTGGTTTTGCCTAGTTTAAGTACTTGTATTTTTTCAGTCAACAATCTATTAATGACTGATATACAACCAGGGCCCTAATTTAAGTTATCATTTTTAAATTTCACTCATTCCAAAGCACGAGACACGCCGCGCGCGAAAACACGAGACTGGATAATTTTTTTTTTTAATTGTATTTTTCATTAATATTTTTTACTTCCATTAATTACCTATATACCCATCGGTTAAACTTAAAGTCCTAATAATTTTGAATGAATTAAGTAATTGCAATTTACATATTTATTGATTTTATTGCTGTAGAGAATATTTAAATATTTACGTATAGCGAGAGACGCTTTTATGACGACGCACGTTGAAAGGGAAACACTGTTTAACAGGAAGTTACTATTATTTATTCTGTGCCGGAAGTTAATAAAAAATATACCTACCGTAAATTCAAAATTATATTCGACTAAATATTACAATTTAGTTACATCGTTCCAAGAATTTGAGAACGTACGTTAACATTGAATTTTTTGTAGTATTGTTTTTTGTCTAACTAATGTAGATTTTGGACGCAAAAACTTTTCCTTAAATAATATTAAGTAGGAATACAATTAAGATCTTATTTAATCATAAAAACAAGCAATTCCCTAGACTCGAACAGTAATAAATAGAAATTAGCCAAATCACTCGTAATTGCTATGGAAACGTGAGTAATTAGTTTGCCTCGAACCAGGGACAACACGCGCGGCGGCGCTAGTACAACTTTAAATATATTCGAATTAGACGTGTACAGTGAGAAAAAAATACACATCGCACACAACATTTGTACGATTACTAAATTCAAGGTGGCGTATGTAAAAAAAATGTACAATTTCTCAACATATTCGATTGTACACCGGTCGGACTAATTAATAACAAAAACACTATTCCAGTCTCGGATCTTGTTTAGAACTGATGTCAACAACATCTGACTCCTAGCGGCTCGCGGCGCGCGAAAAATATTAAATAAAATCATTTGTGAAGTGAACTGTTCGTATTGTGTGGTGCCACTGTGCTCGGATATTCAAAATGTGGTAAGTGCTCGTTTTGGTTATTAATGCAATATATGCCGTGTTTTGTTCAAAAGTGACAAGTCGACCTTGCCAGTTGTTTATGGTCTGTTTTGAGTTAGATATTATCTTAGTGCAGGTGGAACGTGATTCGTGTAATAAACACAATGTAAAAATAGCAATAAACATTAAAATAATTTATAATATAGATAACAAAATGTTAGGCTGAGCAATTTTCATAACATTCGAGCCTTGATATAATTGAACATAACTTCAAGTAACATTTAAATTAATGACAAAGTAATATCTATGAATCATACATTAAAACAAAGTAGGTAATACACATTATTTGAACGATGTCTACAGTTAGACAAGTGGAGTTCTTAACCTTTGAAATATTATGTTTTTTATTCCTAGTTTTACTGTAAGTATATTAACCGACAGAGTTACACACATGTTTGTTTACATGTAACTTTAATATTTTTACTACAAAACTCTAACCTTCCTTCACTTAATAACCCGGTACGGAGAAGGTTAAAGTGAATATTTTACACACAGTTTCACCTCCAGTACAGCTGTGAAATCTACGTCAATTTCATGCTCGTTTTTGCGATAAGAAACTACGACAAAAACACTGCAATTCGTTGTACACTACAAAGGACTGCTGGGGGCCTACTCAAGATGCCATCGCTAAATATTGCTTACAAAGTTCGATAACAATATGTATGAGATTTGACATAAGGTACGCTAAATGACATACCAATTCGCGATCATTTAGCGTAGCTTATGTCAAATCCCATACATTTTGTTATCGAACTTTGTAAGCGATAATTAGCGATGGCATCTTGAGTAGGCCCCTATTCTTACTGGAGTAATGCAAAATGTTCTGTTTCTCTTTCGGGTGGCACAGACATGAGACGACCGATTAAGCGCAGTTGTTTTGATAAAATATATATCCGCGAGAATTAGCAGGGCCCAATTCTCGCTCCTCGAACTCGTTTCGAATATTAGTATGTCCCTTTCGCACACGCGTCGTATTATGCGTGCTCGAGCGGGACAGACTCATATTCGAAATGATGTTCGAGGAGCGAGAATCGGGGCCCAGTAATAATAATTGACAGAGATTTGTATAAAAACTATTACAGTGCCCATACAATTGACATTCGATAACATTACGAATAGTAGCTGACAAATGTTTCTGCTTACTCTGCCGATGATCAATACTTGAAAGAAATACAATGTTAATGAATGATCATTAACATTGTATTTCTTTCAAGTATTGATCATTCATCAGATCAGTGGTAATTGGTGTAGTGTGAATGATCACACTACACCAGTGGTAATTGGTGTAGTGTGAATGATCACACTACACCAATTACCACTACACCGGTAACTGATCATAAAGATTCGATGTTCGGCTAGTTTAGGTACTTATATTTTTTTCAGTCAATAATCTATTAATGACTGATGAACAACCAGGACCCTAATTCAAGGTGCCATCGCCTATAAATAATATCGCTTACGAAGTTAAAAAAAAAAAGAATGGGATTTGACATAGGTTCGCTACATAGGACCGACTCAAGATGCCATCGCTATTCTTACTAACGAAGTTCGAAAACACAATGTATGGACTCCTACTTCCGACAAAATATTTTTGTAGATTATTTATTACTTTACGAAGATCGAAAACAAAATGTATGTGATTTGACATAAGGTTCGCCAAGTGACATACGAATTCGCTTGTCATTTATTAATTATTATTACCTGCTACTTCGTACGTGTAAAATTAGATTCCGCGGAAATCGTACATGCTCACAAAAAGTAGCCTATGAGTTAATTCAGCATAGAAACTACTGCCATATCAAATTTCATCAAAAACCGTTCAGTAGTTTGTGTAACAAACTTCCATCCATATTTGCAAACGATCGCGTTTATAATATGTATTAGTAGAATAAGTATATTATCATTACCATCTATCCATACCATTAGAGCCTCCGTGGTCTAGTAGTTCTGAACTTCACTCTCCCGGACCAAGAAATCGTGGTTTCGATTCCCACGTTGGAACAACAAAAAATGTTGTTTTCAAGTTTGGTTAGGACAAAGCAGGCTGATCACCTGATTGTCTGACAAGAAAGATGATCCATGCGTCGGATGTGCATGTAAAATTCGGTCCTTCGCCTGTTCTCTCGCTAGTCGTTTTACCGTCCCACTGGGTTATGAGAGTAAAAGGAAGAGTGTCTTTTTGTGTGTTGCGTAAACATTTGGGCACTATAAACTGAACTCCTGCGTAGCGGGCCTGGTTACAATGAAATCGGCTACCGACACCGAAATCGGTGAGGGGAGCTATTATCATTATTACCATGTAGAGATTCAGATTTCAGACCTAATGAGATTGAATGGTTCGTCGGCTAGTGTAACAAAAGATAATATCGCATGTTTAACTACTAATTATGCAGCAGCTACGTCAGATTTAATTATAAAGATGACAGGTAACTGCCATTGTATTAGCCGGTAGCTGCGCTGTCCCGTATGTTTTGCAATTTTAACATAATATGTTATTGAATGTACTGTAGGTTCTTGGTGGAAATTCATGTTATATAGTAAAACACATTGCACATTTTTCCACTTTATTTGTTATTCTACATTAATTTTTACTCAAAAAACACGACCGGTTTCGACATAGTCATCATCAAAATAACAGATAAAGTGGAAAAAAGTGCAAGTAGTTTGTGTTTTACTTTATTGCAATTTTAAGTTTTAACATTATTGTATTATTTGTTGTTAGATTATTATTTCTCTTTTGTTTCTCTAGTCTTATTGAATATATTATATTTTTTTGCATAATTTAATTTCTCCTATATTAAAGATATAGGTTTTGTCATAAAAGGCGAGATGCAACTTACGTGATAGCAATATTGTTTTTCTCAAGTCCAATTACAATTTCTTTTATTTTTCTTAAAACTAATTTGATCCGGCATAACTTCTATGGCACAATTGTTTATTGGCATACCTAGGTACTTCAATACCACAGTGTAACAGTTGGTTAAGGTGCGGGCCGCCAACATTGTTTTATATAAGTATTATTAAAAGTATAATTACGGTAGAAGAAATATGCTTAAATATGTGTAAACAAATGTATAAGTTATAATGAGTAGGAATGCTTACCAATTATTATGCATAAAACAATGCCTAATGAATAGGTATCATGTTCAGCTATTATTAAGTCTAGCCAAGGTACATGAGGCAAGTTAAAATGAGATAATATGATAATATGCGAAATAATTAAATTAACAAAATATTTTTTTTATTTATGGGAATAAGTAAAAAAAAATATTTTGTTAATAATTATTTGCTTCAAAAATTGACAAATAGGAAACTGAATTAAAACTAAGAACACTTCAATCACGACAGCTTTCAAACAAAAAAACAGATAAAAATCGGTACATCCGTTTGCGATTTGTTGCATCCGATGCCACAGACAGACACACACTGAGAGAGACACGTCAAACCTATAACACCCCTCCGTTTTTGGTCGGGGGTTAAAAATAGAATATAGTATAATAGAGAACCTTATATCTATCGAGTGTTCAATGTATTATTTAAAAACGCTTTGTCGAAACAGTAACTTTATTATTGGCTTATTTTATGCAATACCAAAGCAATACCTGAAACTAGTTTTCTAAATATACTTTATAAGCATGTGGTTTTATTATATTTTGCATTGCAATGAGATTTCGGTGTTCAAAAGAATAACTGCTATCCGGTTTCTCTAATAATGTGGTAGCTGTGCCCGAGGGTCACCTCCGCTATTGAAAGACATTGGTTTATTGCCCGCTACTTAAAATAGTGGCGAGTAGGGAGTAGCGACCACATAACGCGATTCTGGAAAGACGCTTTTTTAAACTAAGTACAATATTATTAGTATAGTAAATAACGCAATATTACAAGTTTTTCATTTAGTAAACGCAAAGAACAAAATATCAAAAGAGATAAAACAAATGAATGATTTCGGAACACAAATCGTCGCTTTACCTTGTATCTATAAAGCTACAACTTTTCAGTAGAGTCAAAAAACTTGATAATTTTAGATTTTTTATGGCATGGATTTTGTTTTAAATGAGGTTCAGTTATGTACAGTAAGTATACATCCAAAATTCATGTCATAATCTTCTTCTTACCTATATATAAAAATGAATCGCTGTTCGTTAAGTCTCGCTAAAATTCGAGAACAGCTGAACCGATTCGGCTATTTTTGGTCTTGAAATATTCGTAGAAGTCCAGGGACGGTTTAAACGGTTTGTATGCTCAACGAAGTGGGCACGGGTCAGGTAGTAAAATCTAAAATTATTAAGTTTTTTGACTACTGAAAAGTTGTAGTTTTATAGATACGAGGTTGAGAAGGTAAACGACGAAAGGTAAATAAAATATCTGTGTATAAATTTAAATTAAATTGGAATCCAAAACTAAAAAGAAACGTTGAGATCAAAGTGGCCAGTACGACAGAACGCTATATTATTAATTATTATAAAGATATTAAAATATGTGCTCGAATCTATTGTTGACTTTTGAATCCACTATAACAATTTAGAATCCACTCACCGAACACTAATTCGGAAATCCGGATTCGCTTGGCATGTGCAACCGATTAGAACGAACACAAGGTTTTAGTTGTTTCTACTTATAATAAATACTTTTTAAATATATAAATTTTTTTAAGCTATAGTTTTAACTTTTATGCATTTATATACGTTGCAGAGATAAATCTATGAAGTTTTTAGAGCACCTAGTAACGTGATATTATGACATAATAACTAATAATAGTAATTAATATTATACCTCATCTTCTTTATTTCTACATTAGATAGATTTTAATTAAATTTTACAAAATTATATTATACTTTAAGTAACATGTATAATTACTTCTTAATTAAGGTATCTCATGTAAAACAAGTACGTGTGCATAATTTTACTTTTACATACATCTTTTCTTGCTGATGTTGTCTCTATCGGTTTGATCGGGCAGATGCGGGACAGCAATAGAATTTACAAATACCTATTTTGCATTTTGTCTAGACCGTCGTGTTTCCTCACAAATTAAAGAATATATTATATAATAAATAATACCTACTCAGGGAGATAATAATATTATGTTATATTATTTTATATTTGAGCGTCGCGTATTTACAGAGCCCAGGACATTAAGAAAATTCTGTGCTACCTAGGTATTTGAATTAATTTTAACAAATAAGTGGATATTCATATAAACTTATTATCCCTATATTCTCTACTTACTTCTAAATAATGTGAATTAAAATAAATAATTCGCAATGTCTCTCATAAATAACTTCCGATGTCTTTCTTATCAGATAATTAAAATTTCGCACGAAAATATTAAAACTCAATCGGCACAATCTGCAATTCGAAAAGTGTAGCTTTAAATATAGCAATTTATTCCTAAAACTTTATTCCTAATAAAATCGGGTAAACTAACGACGAAGCTATCAAACATAAAAAAGCATTATATACGGTCGAATTGAATAACCTTTTTTTGGAAGTCGGTTAAAAAAGATACACACATTTTGACACCATTTATTATATTTTAAACCTTTTTTTTAGCTTAAGGTAGTTTTCCATTGGTTTTTTTGCTCGTGCAATCTTTTCGGAGAAACTAATAGTGTCAAGGCAGAAGTCTGTTGAAACTATAAACTCTTAGTTAGTGTTAGGCCACAATAAATTTGATTCGATATAATGGATTTATTTATTTATTTATTTATTTATGACATAATCATAGACTAGTCAGTGATTACAATTAGCCTATATTGATACAATCATATAATTATTGTTTGCTACTATGAATCCATTGACTTATTATTTGGCATTACGTAGTACGTGAAGCAAAGTACTTTATTAAACCTTTGAAATAATGCGCGGGCGGAGGAGTATGAAATTGCCTACACTTACCCCGCGGTTTCTTCAAAGGCGGATCGAATCGTCGATCAGCTAACATTTGAGTTAACAAACCATTCTGATCGCTCATTTTTGAACATCAATCGCAACAACATTGCGCACTCGCTACCTCCACCAATAAGCGTTTTCGTAACGTTACCGAAAGGGAATTGTAAGGAAATTATTACAGCGCCCATACAATTGACATTCGATAACGTTACGAATACGCAGTTGTCAATCGTTCCTGCTTGGCTTACTGATATAAACTTATATTCATGAGGAAACCGACACAGGACACACCCTGCACATTTGCGAAAACTTGTTACTGAACAATTGCATGTTTTTTGCCGAATTAAACTTGTAATATATAAAAAAGAATTTCCCATAATTGTGTTGAAGACATATATATTATATAATATATTGTCGCCGTCGTCATCGTCGTTTCAACTATGTGGGCGTATGCCTCCCCTAAAGTATTTCATCGAACTTAGTCTCGAATATTAGTATATCCCGCTCGCACGCGCGCTAAACCTCATTTGCATGAGCGGGACAGACCGATAGTAAAAACTAAGTTCGAGGCCTGTGAATTAGGGCCCAGTTGCGTATACTCGGTAACGCTTGCCAGGCGGGATGGCGAGCGCATGTTAAAATAATAACAATGTCAAACGCTGCTACACATTTCCGGGTATAATATTCTTTCTGTCGCCTTCTACTACACCCACGGGAGAGATGGTTCATACCTAAGTACATTACACTACATTTTTTTTTTTAATATAACTTCTACACTTAATTGTAACTTCACTACACTTCTAGGTTTAATTTTAACAAAAACACAGTTAAAAAGAACAAACGTCAAAATTGCAACGTTGGGACATTTACAATTATTGTGTTCAATTGAAGCTCAATACCCTTTATTAGTTGAAGTTTATAGAGCAGTTGATACAGTGGAAACAAAGTGGAAGCCCCAAAGGAAGATCTCTCTCTAAGTGGTATGCCAAGGGTGTGTTTCACCAAGCAATGTTGAAGTTACTCCTGCGTTAAATATCATGTTGTTCCTCTCATAATTCCTATCAATGAATGAGAAGGCCTCTCTCTAAGTGGTATGCCAAGGGTGTGTTTCACCAAGCAATGTTGAAGTTACTCCTGCGTTAAATATCATGTTGTTCCTCTCATAATTCCTATCAATGAATGAGAAGGCATGGTATTTTAACATGCCGATATCACTCATGCGTTGGTGAAATCGGGACTAAGTCAGGCCGAAGTCGGTACTAGTTTTCGTATGTTGTATAACGGGCGTAAAAAGAAAAGTCACTAAAACTTTGGCATATGATTATATATACCTTTTCTTATTCTAGAAATGTATTTTTTTTTACATTTTATTTTTTATTTTTGTACGTTATCCTTGCGACAAAAAAATAAGAAATAGTAACAATTTTTTTTAGTTTTTGACAAAAAAATAATACATTTCCAAAATGAGGAGAGGTACTATAATCGTATCCCAAAGTTATAGTGAATGTTCTTTTTACACCCTGTATTTAACGGAGAAAACTTCGAAAGCGCGATGCAGGATTGTGGCGCTAGTATTACCACCACAATACCACAACAATACTGTAAAGAATTGAACAAATAGGTGCTATTTAGTTGGCACCTACGATTTTAAGCTTGTCCTTAAGCTTAAATCGTAGGTCTAATTGCTTTATAGCTTTATTTACATTAATTAACTACATAGCACAGCTACTCTTAGATAATCGCTGCTAGGTCCACCCTGACCCACTAGGTCACGGCTTTCCAGTTGCATTTGATACCAATTACACTTGCATAGGACATTCATTAACTTATATCTTAAATAGCAGAGTTTTCATTATGAAGGCTAAGAACTCTAATGAATAAATGTTGTTTTTTTTAAGTAAAGAAAAATATGATAAAAAAAACTTATCTTTATAATAGATATGTAATTCTCAAAATAATGTGTATAATATGAAAGTTAACAAAATATATTTTTACGAAAGAAGAAGAAAACTACCGGTAAATACTCTATTCTCGAATTTACAACTTGCACTGAGTTTCACCAGTCTTGGTTAAATTAGAAAGTAATTAAGCTTATAATTTTATAGTAAGAGGCTAACTTTTTAGGTTTATTATTTAACCCAGACACACTGACCTGAATTTTAAAATTAATCTTCTGACTTCTATAACGAAAAGCGATAAACGTGGGTTTTATGTTTATGACAATACTATTTTGCCATTTGAGCATATCGAAAGTCACGACATGGAAATTGTATAATTGTAAAATTTACGACCTAATACTAAATCGCAATATAATCTAGGAGCTATTCACAGGCTATCACTTCACGAAATGACAAGAATAGCATCAGCGTCACTTAACCAAACTACTGCTACCGAAGCAGCTTACCGAATTTGACTTACTTAATGAAATGAGTCTTAAATAACAGAAAAGAAGATAAATTGAAAAATAAATATTTTTGTCAGCCTTAAAAAAATTGGTTTTCCTAGAGGATGCGACACCACTCGAAGAAATGTTGTTAGCGTAATTTTCTAGTTTTAATATATTAATTTAAACTGTATGATGTAAAGGGCAGTTATAATGTAGTAATGCTTAATGTACCGGTAGTTTCAAGACGGGAATAACTTCACCCGTCGTAACTTTTTAGTAATGCAAAAAAAACCGTATAACTTCTATATTTTACAGTTTTCTAATTATTGATCTATGGATCAAATAAAGTAGGCCGTATTGCTATTACAATAGTAATAGAATATTATGTCTGTAGGTTTTCGGTAGTTAGATATAATGGTTTAAATGTTTCGCATTTATTCCCTTCTTCAAACTAATGGATCCAAAATACACCAAAAAAAGTTACAAATAAAGTGATATTAATTAAAAAAGGGAAATAAAATAACTTAAACATGGTTCATCATTTTCAGCCGCCTTATTCATCATCAGTCCTCAAAGCAGAAGTGGTTTGCTTCTGCTCTATGTATTGAATAATTTTGCAGACGTTTTCCACTTTTTTTCATTTATTCATTTTTGCAGTTCGAAGAAAGGCATAAGTCCAAGTTTTAATTCCCTTCTTCTACTACTACAAAATTCAACTCCGCAACGAAAACGGCTTGTTCCCCTCTTAATGCTAATAGATGTGTCTTTAGAGATGGTTTATGTCAAATTGTAAAACCTTCTTGAAACTACCGGTTAAATTAATGCTATTTGATAAGGATTTATATTATATCCGTCTAAATATTTAGCAGCGGCTGGAAATACCACATTGTTTTTATATTAGAATAAAGGGTATAGATATTATTATTAAGGTTAAAAGAGAGATAACAGCAGGCTTACTCCCGACACAATCGAGAATCGAATCAGTTCGATCTCAACGGCTTTTGGTATTTTATTTCGTGGATTTTTTTAAACTAACCAGCATAAAATATCTTTAGATCGTTACTTTTTATAATCCCGACCATATCAATCGACTGAAAGTCAAAATAAACAAACGTTTTTCGGGAGTATGCGACACGATCGAATCTGCATCAAAATCGAATGTTTGTAGAGTAAGGCCCCAAAACAGAATAGCTCGCAATTGCCGATTGTATTCACTTTAGATAGAATTATCCACCTTAATCCATTCGGTATTCAAATTTTTATGGTACTGTGATTGTAGTTTCATAAAATCCATTAGTTTTCAATGCAAAAGCAAACATCCATAAATCTATACTGACAAACTGTCATATTTATAATATTAGTAAAGAATAAGATATCGCTATTGTTTCGACCTTGGTATACATACACATACATTGGACTTAGTGTTAAGAATTATGTTACAAAGAGTTTGAACTAACAAATTTATACCTTATTATCAAAAGAAATCAGAGAAACGAACCTTGCTTAAGAGCGCGCAATCAAATTTCATCAAGTCGAAATCGCCGCGAGAGCCGATATCGACTCACACAGACGCAAAACAACACGCATGTGTGGGTTAACGCTAGGTCGAGCGTAGGTACAGCGTGCAAGTAATATTGATAGTTTGATACTAATGAATTTTAATATTACCTACCATTTCAATACTTCTATAAAATTAAATGGTATTTAAGTTATAACATACAAATAATACATACTTGACATGCTAGTAATCGCCCGCGGCTTAGTCCGCGTTACTGTCGAACCGTCGGGAACAACTTTCGCGCGATGATTGTGTGAAAAGAGTTTCATGGTGGTCGGTTCAGTAGATGAGACGTGAAGAAGTAACAAACAAACACACGAACAAACAAACCAACTTTCACATTTATAATTTAGGATAAGTAAGTAATGAGAATGAAAAATTCAACAACCTAATTTTTATAAAAATATACCAAGTTATTTATTTTTCATCTTTGATGTCCAGAAATGTTTGTCCCTAAATATTTTACTGACCCACTTCCGACTACCCACTAAAATGTACTAAAATACTATTTTTTAGTGGGTAGTCGGGATGGACATGCTTTTTTCAGTGACAAAAATGTTGTCACTGAAAAATTGTTTCCTGTCACAACTATTAGGTAGCCAGGCACAAACAGGTAAGCTATACTAGCATTTTGCAACCGTCTGATTATTGAATGAAAATTAAATAAAATTAAAGATTATTTTATTAAAAACACTGGTTTAGGATTACCTGCAAAATTTGAAAAATAAAATATTGGTGCAACTTGTGTGCGACTGAGAGGTCCCAATCCCATGCAATAGAACAGGACAGAGCATAGCAGCTGTTTGAAGTCTGACCATTTCAAGAAAGACAGTGCGCATGCTATATTTTGTTATTGGAAATGAAAAGGATAACCCATATAAAAAAAACTTGTAAAAAGTAAAAAACCTTTCCAAAATAATATTGATTGTAATCACTATAAGATGTTGTTAGACCGACCGACTAACCCCTAATTAGCATAACATGTATCTCACAAGTTTTTACTGTAGAAGAACTAAGTACCGAGACTTGGCAATTTTGACAATATATGTTTTTGATGGGATCTCAGTTCTTTTTGTAGAAGATTTACTAAACGCGTGTTTTTGTCAAAAGGGCAAATATAACTTTATAATCCTATACATTTATATGACATTACAAAGTTAATTATGCAGTTAGTTAGTCTAGATAATTGTACAGAAATATTTTTTTTAGGTTTTTCCTTTATTTATATACTAAACACTACTTGTATTCCAAATTTGAAGCTTCTATGTCTGCTAGAAGTGCCTAATACTTTTGATGATCGGTCAGTGAGTGATTGAGTCAGTGACAAAACTAAGAAGTTTGACAAGTTATAATTATTTAACTTCTGTTTCAAATTGAATAACATTTGAAATATACTGTGTTTATACAATGCTTTCCTAGTAACTAAAAATGCAGGCTTCTTTTAATCTACAACAAAGTTATAGGGAGTTGAAAGTGGCCTAAACTGCTTCGAGAAATTGATGGTACGGCCGTGCTCAAGTTGACAGAAGCACTGCCATGCCCCCAGATACTCGGTTATATTGATGACAGTTACATTAAAGCAGACATACACGCAGGGGCTGATGATGATTAGTATAATTTTTAAATATATAAACCACACCACCTTTTAACTTAAGAAAACCGCATCAAAATTTGTCGATCATTTAGGAACTGCGATATAACAAACAGGCACACAGGGGCTGATGATGATTAGTATAATTTTTAAATATATAAACCACATCAGCTTTCAACAAAAGAAAACCGCATCAAAATCTGTCGATTCATTCAGGAGCTGCGAAATGACAGACAGACACACAGGGGCTGATAATGATTAGTATAATTTTTAAATATATAAACCACATCAGCTTTCAACAAAAGAAATTGACATACAAATTTTTTTTGATTAATTTAGGGGCTGTGATATTACAGACAGACACATAGGGGCTGATGATGATTAGTATAATTTTTAAATATATAAACCACATCAGCTTTCAACTAAAGAAATTGACATCAAAATCTTTTGATTAATTTAGGAGATGTGATATTACAGACAGACACACAGGGGCTGATGATGATTAGTATAATTTTTAAATATATAAACCACACCAGCTTTCAACAAAAGAAATTGACATCAAAAACTTTTGATTAAATTAGGGGCTGTGATATTACAGACAGACACACAGGGGCTGATGATGATTAGTATTATTTTTAAATATATAAACCACATCAGCTTTCAACTAAAGAAAACGGCATCAAAATCTGTCGATTCATTCAGGAGCTGCGAAATGACAGACAGACACACAGGGCTGATGATGATTAGTATAATTTTTAAATATATAAACCACACCAGCTTTCTGCTAAAGGAAACCGCATCAAATCTGTGATGCATTTAGGAGCTACGATATGAGAGACAGACACACAGGGGCTGATGATGATTATTATATAAATTTTATATTTTATAAATAAACTCTGAACACATTACACACCTTTTTTGTGGTAACCTCTTAATGTTTTTTTTTCTATAATATATTATGAACTTTGTAATCGACATAATATAATCTCTGTAAATTTTCCCCATTTCTCATAAATATTAATAATACATATATAACATAGGCTATATAAAAATCAATTGCTGTTCGTTAGTCTCGCTAAAACTCGAGATCAGCTGAACTGATTCGGCTTTTTTTGGTCTTGAAATATTCGTGGAAGTCCCGGAAAGGTTTACACAGTGTCATGTACTATATTTCAGACAGTCAGTGCTAAAATTTACGACTTTTTGACCTTTATAACTGTTTGAGCTAGCTTCATGAAATATGGGCTTATAGATGTCCTAATGGGTATACTTAAACACACGTAGTTTTATGTGTTTACGTTAGAGGTTTTGAGATTTAGAAGGGTCAAAAGTGGTATGTGTACATTCCTGTCGGTGCCGGCTAGCCAGTTCCTTTGCTTGAACTTGGCTTGACAAGCCGCCGTGTGTCTAGATGTATTAATTTCTGCCTATTCAATATTCATATTAATATAAATTTTCATTATTCAAAATATCATTATCATAATCCTCCATGCGTGCAATATGTATAAGAAATACTCAATTTTAAATAAAAATGAACATGTACTTATTTATTTGTAATTAAATTCAATGCTAGTTTAAGAGTTAACATTTTCCTGTTTAGTTTAAAAGAGCCAATAACTTAAGTTAGATAAATTAATGTATTGTGTACAAATAAAGTAGGTACATCTAATAGGACTTTACACATGTTGATCTCTACATGTTGCTCCCGACTTCATGTACGAAAATGTTCCCTTAACCTTTTCCTTTAACATTTGTACCTGCATATTTACACAATAAAATTGTATGTCCTTCTCATGATCTACACTTTATCTGTGCCAAATTATTTACAATAGGCTACTTAAGGCCGTGTTTCACCAAGCAATGTTAAAGTTAACGCCATGTTAAAATACCATGCTTTCTCATTCATTGACAGGAAATACGAGAGGGATAACATGATATTTAACGAAGGATTAACTTTAACATTGCTTGGTGAAACACGCCCTAATACTAATTAATATTAGAATGCTAATTAATGGGATACGTAACTGCTAGCAGTTAAGTAGCACATTTAACACAAACGGACCTACCCGCCTACCAGGCGTGGCAAGTATAAACAACTACCCTCCAACAAAATACTTTGGGGGAGGCTTATCTCCAGTTGTGGATGCCACAGCTGAAATGATGTTAGGCATATTTTGCATATAAAAGTTAGTCAGTCTGTCAGTTATGTTTAAGTTCCACAAGGATAACTGAGAAAGATGAATTTCTAACTTGCATAATATCAAACATTATTTTAAAAAAGGAGGGCTCTCAATTTGGTCTGTTGTTTTTATGTATGCACACCAATTACTCTGAGTTAAATGCGAGCGTGGTAAAACAAAAACATCCTAAAGTTGCTGACTTTAAACTCACCTTTGCTGACACCAATTTAAAAAAGAACATTAATTGTAACTACATTATAAAAACATTATGTTACGCTTTTTAGTTGTTAAAGTCGATTGTTTTAAACATAGTTTCTTGTTTTTTGTAGTAGTAGTTTACAGTAGGCTTCATCAAATTATTAATTTAAACAAAAACTTCAGTCTTGCGAACTTTAGGCCCCATACTAAAAAAACAATCTCAAGCTCTGTCTCAAGAATTGCAATTGCAACCTCAACTTAAGAACCTATTAGACGAATAAAACAATGTTTCGTTCCACTCTTAAAAATAAACAACTTTACCTTTGTTGTAACAAAAATTGTTCATTTCTAAAAGTTCATTTTATTTCAGAACCTAATATTTTTCATTATATAACTAGATTATTACAGATAAATATTCAAATTTTTATAAAAGTTAAGAATGTAACATAAGTAAAGTTGTTTATTTTTTAAAGTACATAAAAGGTATTTTATCTGTCAAATAGGTTCTCAAGTAGAGGTTGCAATGAGGGGTTTTCGAAGTGTCACTTTTAGGTACAGAGACTACCGTAAGATGGCGCTTGCTTAATGTAATATGTCAAAAAAATCTGTGTTCTTTGTTGGGTGGTTAATAGGGTTTCCAGATTATTATAGCTATTATCCATTTTCAGGTAGTGAAATTATTCATAAAGTGGTTAAGTCGCTGTAGGTATGCTGTTTCATACACAAAAATAATCCTTTCAAATTCCTTTCTTAGTGATCTCCTACACTTCCGAGGAAACCTACATATATTATAGCTCGCTGGCTTCAATATCTTTGATTTTTCAAACAAATAATTAATCACACTTTTCTCCCGTTTCCGTAGGGATTTCGGAAAGTTCTTGTTTAGTACTCCCCTATACTTACATTCTAAGAAATATACATGCCAAATTTTAGCCTGCTGCCGAGTATTTTCGACTCTTAAGTGGTCGGTATATATTAATTTACTTTAATGTTCGTTTTAATAGTACTCATTTGGGAATTTCGAAGTTTAAAACTAAAATATTAAGTGGCTGTCCTAGTTTCGGATTCTAAAATTTGTTGGTAAAAACATAATTCAATGAAAGCGCTAGTCATTCAATTAAATAGCTGATTCAAACAGATGACTGCGACATATACATATTGAGAATACTAATAACTGCCTGAACTGCAGTTGGATTAAACATTGGTTCTGACTGCTGCTGGAGCTGGTTAGCTTGCTGACAAGCTTCATTCCATGGGAATATAGAAGGAACAGCTTTTCTTTTAAGTATTTTTGGCGATGAGCTGCAAACTTAAAAGTTTGGTTTTTTAGGTATGAACTCCTAAGGTACCTACTGTAGTATGTTTCCATTAAGTTATGATACCCAAGATAGGTAACAAACATAAAGATATACTTATATTTAGGTTAAGAAATTAAAAAAATGTAACTAATTTAAGTCTAATGTCAATAAACTTTATTGTTATTTCTTATTGCACGAGATAAATATTTTATCTCTAGGGCTCTTGCCAAATGTGATGACGGAGAGATGAAATCTGCTGGCGTAAAGTGAGTTTGTGTTGTTTTTATAAGTTTGATAGCCTCTATCCATCTTGATCTCCGAGTTTCATCTTGGGGAAAGCGGTGGTTACCTATATTTTTACAAAATTGTACTACGCATGGACTAGCCATGTTTATTTTAGTTCTCAGGGCACAATTAATAAATAATAAACTATTGCAAGTGAAAGAAAGAAAGTTGAAAGGTAAACAAACAAAAAACAAAGCGGAAATTGACATTTTACATAGGACTTGACATATTACTTAGGTTTAATGCCATCTATCAGCATTTTTCTTAAACTAGTAGAACTGTCAAAATAAAAACCGCTCATTGCAATGAGGGGTTTTCGAAGTGTCACTTTTAGGTACAGAGACTACCGTAAGATGGCGCTTGCATAATGTAATATGTCAAAAAATCTGTGATCTTTGTTGGGTGGTAGTTGCCAGATGCTGTTTCATACACAAAAATAATCCTTTCAAATTCCTTTCTTAGTGATCTCCTACACTTCCGAGAAAACCTACATATATTATAGCTCGCTGGCTTCGATATCTTTGATTTTTGAAACAAATAATAAACCCCTATACTTCGATTCTAAGAAATATACATGCCAAATTTCAGCCTGCTGCCGAGTATTTTCGACTCGACGCTAAGATAAATATTTTGATAATACATATAATATGCTAAGATATTTTGCCTCTTGGGGCTCTTGCCAAATGTGATGACGGAGAGATGAAATCTGCTGGCGTAAAGTGAGTTGAACATAATATGAAGGATTTTTATATTATAGTTAATCCTGTTTTTATATGTTTGATAGCCTTTATCCATCTTGATCTCCGAGTTTCATCTTGGGGAAAGCGGTGGTTACCTATATTTTTACAAAATTGTACTGCGCATGGACTAGCCATGATTAGTTTAGTTCTCAGGGCACAATTAATAAATAATAAACTATTGCAAGTGAAAGAAAGAAAGTTGAAAGGTAAACAAACAAAAAACAATTGGGAATTGACATTTTACACAGGACTTGACATATTACTTAGGTTTAATGCCATCTATCAGCAGTTTTCTGAAACCAGTAGAACTGTCAAAATAAAAACCGCTCATTACTAAGGAGTTTGAGTCTTGTTTATTAATAGGGGCCTAAATATAAATGATCATAAAAAATTTCAGTCATATCAGTTTGGTTCCATTAGAAACCTATTCCTAAAATTCTAACCTTGTAAACTTCAACAAAATCTTTCTACCATAAATATCTGTAAACACTGAATGTTACTGGTGTATTATAGTTCGTCCCTGATAAATTTAACCTAAAGGTAAACAAACCAAAAACATCGAAATTTTCTCATAATCACGTTTTGTGCACACTTATCAACACTTTCACAGGTATATTAAAGGATTAAACTTCAATATCCAATACATTTCATAACAATGAAACAATTATCAAAATCTTTCACAGAAAAAATATGCCATTTTGACACTGCCGATTGTAGAATATAAGCCTATAGTCTATGGATTCATAGCAAACAAAAGTCATTGTATTATTATTGGCCAATTGGCATCACTAACTAGTCTTTGGTTGTGTCATAGACAGGTTTGTTTACATATAGGTTAAATTTATCTCGGACATACTATACATAGTCATATTTTACACAAATGTAATAACTAGCTCAACAGATTTGCTAGGCATAATACTGATAAAACAAATATTACCTGTTTGTAACATTTCATCTACACCTTTATGAGAGTTCTGTAATGACATACTCTCTTGTGCCATATAGTCCACATCTATTGATGTGTGATCATGACCGAACCTCCGACTCAGCAGCTGCTCCCGTTCCACCTTCTCTTGCTCCCTCCTCAGACGTTTGTTCTGGGAATTCTGTAGTGAAGCCTGAAACATATTCACATTTTTTAATTAATATATGAATAAAAATTTTGTATTTCTTTGTTTACTGTTTAACACAAATGTACAAATTATATATCCTATGTAACCCAGGCTGTAATCAAATCAATTGCACAGCACATACAGTAAAATCGGAGCAGTACTTTAGGCGTTACCGAGGATCATACATAGGGGCTATGATGGAACAAACATACCTACATTTATACATAGACTGTCAAAATCTTTACCCATCTTTTAGTAAAAAGAGGATGGATAGTTTATTATGAATAAGGTTGGGAATTGAAGATTGGATAATAGGTTGTTCTGGTATCACCTTGAATATTTTTATTATAATTAATATTTACTTATATTATATTATTAGAGAAAAAGTCACACACCTGTATATGTTTTTTGTCGTACTTCAATTGGTCTACTCTCATTTTGGCCATGGATCTCTGGTTTATTGGTGTTTTAAAGACCAGGACATCAAGCTTCTCACAGTGCCTGTAATTATTACATTTGAAGCCAAATTTAAAACATGCTTTTAAATTATTTCAGTAATATTTTTTAAAACCAGACATTTAAGGTAGATATCAAAGAACTTTTAGAATATTAAAACCAATACCTATACCAATTATTGCAACATATTTTACTTATTTTCATTTTCTTTACATAGCTAATTACAAGATAAAGTTGGTAGCTAATATAAAAAAACTTTATTTGAGGTTTTTGTTGATTATAAGGTTATACAACATTAAAAACCAGGACTTACGCACTAATAGCATTAATTTTTGATTGGATTTCATTTTCTATTTCAACAGCATCTGGATTCCTTTCAAGTTTATGAAACAAGTCAGAAGTTTCTTGTATTAGTTGAGATGTCTGGTGGTAAAGTGCTTCCATGGTTACTTAAGAAAAATAGGAAACATTTAGTATAAAACAGTCTATCAAAAATATATAATTTAACTATATTTTTATTAAATTTTAGGCAATCACTTGTAAAACCTAAAATGTTTTTGAATTATTTATTAAATCATAATAGCACCAGTTGTCAATCTTTAAGTGACGTGTGTTTATCGCAAATGACATTGACAGATGACATATCAAACTGATGTTTTTACCTTTTATGAGTACCTACCTAGCTTGAACAACAGGCAAAGATTCTTGTAATTCGTTCGAAAACTAAAAATTATTTTTAAATATTTTTCCAAAAACATAATTTATAGGATCCCATACCTTAAAAGAAAAAAAAAAGAAAATGTTATATTAGACTATTTACGTTTTCTCCACTGCAAAAATTTATACAGAGAACAGACTTTACAAAAACAAATGGCTTTATTTTGGACTATTATAATTTATTATATTCGACGACCTCCGTAGCGCAGTTGGTTGAGCGCGTTGGCGCTCGAACGAAAGGTCGCGGGTTCGAATCCCGCCGAGGGAACAAAAAGTTTTCAATGTTCCTGGGTCATGGATGTGTTATTAAATTTGTGTTTAAATATAATAAAAATCTTAAATATGTGTATAGTATAAAAGTATTAAATATATTTCCGTTGTCTGGTACCTGTAACACAAGTTCTTCGGATACTTAGCACAGGGCCAGATTGACGTGGTGTGAAGCGTCCATAAATATTATTATTATATATTATTATGGGTTACTTTAGTTAGTTGAAAAACTCTGGGATTAGTAATAAAATAAAATACTTTAAAAAAATAGATAACTATCAAACTTAACATTGACGACCTCCGTAGCGCAGGGGTTGAGCGCGTTGGTGCTCGAACGAGAGGTCGTGGATGGGTATTAAATTTGTGTATAATATAATAAAAATCTTAAATATGTGTATAGTATAAAAGTATTAAATATATTTCCGTTGTCTGGTATCTGTAACACAACGCTTCACACCACGTCAATCTAGCCCTGTGCTAAGTTCTTCGGATACTTAGCACAGGGCTAGATTGACGTGGTGTGAAGCGTCCATAGTTATTATTAGATATTATATTATTATATTAATAATAATGTTTCAGTTGTTTTTAAATTAAATAAAGTAGTCTTTGAAATATAAACGATGTAAAGAAACTTGTGGTACATACTGGCAATATTTTTCACATTTCGGAACGATTTTATTTATGTCAGATTTATATGACAGCAAAGTGACGTTCAGTTGACAATTGACTGTTGAGTCATTTTTGTGGAGTGCATTGTGGACGGATAACGAAAAGTGTAAACTGTAAACGAAAGTACGAAATAATATCTTTTGAAAACTTACATCCGTTACTGCGGATAAGTTAAATATAAGTAGATTTATTGCTGCAAAACTGCAAAAATGGGTGACGGATGCCAAGCATGTCTCACAAGAATTCCACATGCAACTGTTATTGCTACAATTATGTGCTGTTTGGGCGTTGGTGTATTTTGTGGAACTATGTACCGTGGATCCGCTCTTTCTATTTTGATGTTTGATGAAGTGTTTCACTTTCGTTTAATATGGATCGAAGCTCTTCAAATGATATTTATAGTGGGCAGTGCATGTATGGCCGCATTAGGTTTCATGTTACTCTGCCTGGGTTGTCTAACAACAGGTGCCACAAGACAAAAAGTTTACCGTGCATGGAGAGCTCGTGTTGGAGGACGAATTTCATGCGCCGTTTTCATGATAATAACGTACATCTTAACATTTATTTGGCTAATTTTGCTTGGATTCTTAGTGATCACAACTTTCTTGTTCACAATTTTCTGGAAGTTGTGTTCGAAACCGAAAAATATTGATTTATCGACATGCATAGACTTCACACAGTTCGATTTCATGTTTCCATCATCTGTGAGACAGGAGGATATGCGAATTTGTGAGGCGCACAAGATTAAACTTTTCTGCAAGGATTATGTGGAGAAAGCAGAGTTCATGTTCATCCTTGCTATGGTGTCGTGCATCCTTGTCATATTGAGCTTGGTCCATTACTTGATGTGCTTGTCGGCTAATTATGCTCATATCAGGGACCATGAGAAATTCCAGGAGTTACAAGAACTGCAATACCTTACCAACCCAGATCTGCATGCATCAAAGGATAGATTCTAGTATATGGCTCGCGCACCGCTGCTGCGCTCTCTTGAGGCATCGACGAAGATGTGACAAGCTAGACAAAACTAAGTAGAGCCCAAAATTTGTGTTCAGCAGAAACAAAACAAAAGACTGATGCTCAGTGAACTTTTTTACCAACACAATTAGCACATATCTCACTCATTTTGCATGTTCTATTAATTATTCCACACAAAAATTATTACAAAAATGTTTGTTCTGCACAAACTCATTATCCAATAGAAAATTCTTTGACATTCCATTGTTTTAACTATATTTTACAAATTTTTCATTTATAGTAAGAATAAGTTAATAATACAATATTATAGGTAAATTGAATCTATTTTGGAAGTCTTACTTTTGTACTCCTTTAAGAGGAAACACCTCAGGCTAGAGAAATGCAAAATAGGTATTTGTAAAGTCTATTGCTAGCCAATCAAACTGATATAGAGAACAGCTTGAAATGAAGTTACCTATTAAAAATACCCCTGTTTTCTCCTCCAAAACATATTTAAAAGTAAAAAAAGACTTGAGCTATATTCTTATTTTTCTTTTATATCGTAAAATGTACTCAAATTTGTTTACTGCATGTTTAAAGACAGCCAAAAATCTGGCCATATTTTTTAGGGTTTCAATGTCCATATCTTTTATTAATTATTTTTTAAAAAAAGGAAAAAATAGGGACAGACTTATATATTCATAGATATTCGGGAAAAATAATTGTTACTCTAGTGGTATTAACCAGGGTGGAAACAGGGTCGCATAGACCACCTGTTTCTGTATAGAAAAACCGCCATTGTGTTTACTCTTAAAGATCAGAATCTTAAGATTGTCCCTGCAAGTAGTATTAATACACCAATCTCATTATTCATTTGGCAGAAATATTATCTGAAAAAAAGTTTTTAAAATAGAAATAAACTATTTTGGTAGAATTAAAAAGTGATTGATATAGTACAATAACCACAATTTTAAGGAAGCACAATTTATATAATGTAATATTTGTAATTAGGATTATAATTTTTATGTACACTCTTTATGCTGTATTATGTGGACAAAATATTATATTTAGGAATTGAACTACATAGTTTAGATTTTATATTCTTTTTAGCATGAGTATGCCTATTTCTTATAGGATAAATATTTTTTGTATTAGACAAACACTATTTTATGCACAATTTGGAACTTTTTGTAATTTTTGTAACTCTTACAGCTAGAAGCTGTTGTCTATTTAATCAATAATATATTTGTATTATACATTTCTATTTTTGAAGATTCTTTAGACATTTCTAATTACAACTTATTTTTAAAAAGAGGTTACAGTATAATATGTTGACACAGTATTGTATGGAATTCAATAAAATATTATTAACTAACATGAAATTATAAAAGAATATGACTTACTCTGATTCCAAAATAATTTTAAGGCAAACTAAAACTTTTCTATACAAATTTTAAATGCTTACATATTAAAATAAAATCAACTATATTATTTGAATCACTTAAGATTTCTTGTCTTGAATCTGTCTGTTGTGTTCTAACATTTCATTTTCATTCTTTGTTACTGTTGATGCTATACCAGCTATTGAACAGCCTCTTGACTACTTTAGAGTCACTAAACTAAAGTCAATTTGTTTTACCTAAATTACCTTTAGTGAAGTGAAGCTAAATATTTATTGCCTAGGTAAAATTTGTTTATGTATTGTATGATCAAATTCGCCCTAAACATGTAGAACTGATTTACACATTAGTACTGACTGCTATGTTATTTTTGCTGTATTTTTATAAGTTAAGATAAAATATTAGTAAGTACCTAGTTATATAATTGTTAAGACACTTGTACACAATATACTATTTGTACGTCTATTAGGCCTTTGTTAGGTGATAATTATTTGCATTTTGCCCACCAAAATTTTCATTATCTAGTAAAATAAATTTTTAATAATTACACTGTATTTAATTTTAGCTTGTTATTTTTGTTTTATCAATATGCTTAAAAAGTATATTGCGACAGTAAAATATCAAATTGTTATATTCATTTTATACTCAAGGCTAAAAGTTATTTTAGGGATTGATTAGATTACCTACGTGATTACGTGTGCCATTTTTTTTTTGGACCGCAGTTTTGTTATACTAACCGATTAATACGTTAGAGAAAATATAAAAGTTAAAAAATATTTTTCTGTAATATAGGTATAGGTACATTATATGACATTATATTTTCACTAAACTAACGTTAAATTAACACATAGAAAGTAACTAAACAACTCCTAGATACTTTGTATGACAGCATTTTCAAAGTTTATTTTGAATTTAACAATGAAATATAATAATTAATTAAAAATATTTGTAATGTGCTTGCCAAGACCTATTTATTGATACCAAACACGATACAATTATCTTAATTTTTTTTTGGAGATATCATAAAATAGATAAGTAATTTGTAGATTCTAAGTGACTATAAAATGTTACCTAGGTATATTGTTGTAAAAGTTGCATTTTTCAGTCGATGAATATCGGTTATACTTATATGACAACTATGATATAGGTACAAAAAATAAAAAATGGCCCACGTATTGAAAGAAGAAACATTTAAATGTCCCTTACATAATTTAATAGCAATTTACTTTGCGGTAAATATTTTGTACAAAATAACTGCGCATCGATCTGCGTAAGATTTTGCTATTTTATTTTAAATCGCCTTTTTCTCTTTATTTATTGTATGGAAACGAATTCTTGATGATGTTTGTTTATATTTGACTCGCGTTTGGTAACCACCCTCAATTTAGTTGTTTGCTTGTTTACTTACTGCCTTTCGAATAGGTATTTAATATAATACCTATTTTATTTACCGCTATATTAACTACTTAGGTACATCAAAGACCCATTTTCCAAATTGTTAATTTAGGAACCTATTATTGAAAATGACGGTTTATTTGAAAACCAAATATTTTATTACTCCCTAATTTCAAATACTTAAGTAACAATATATACCTACATAAATATTTACATTATTATAAGACAGTAGCATCTAGATTTGTGTGCCACCATTTCGTGACCTGCATGGTGGGTAATCCAACGACGTCATAAGCGATCAAAACAAGTTCTGCTGCAAACAAGTTTGGTAGGTAGGTACAAAAAAGATCTTGTATTCTCTGTCTGATAAAGGTATCTTTCCGGTTTTTGGATAGTGTATACTGATATAGACTTGTAGACTCTTTAAGTACATTTATAGCTGAACTATAAAATATCTACAAAAGTCTCCATTGAATCATACCTATATACCAACGACTGCCTATTATATTGGTTACAACTTACAGGACTATGATAGAAGTCAGAAGAGATTTTCACAAAAGACAGGTATGAGGTACCACACTCTTGAAACTGAAAACAAATCCTTATGTATGATACGCTACTATGTAAAGTCACGAAAAAATATTTTTTAGTACATAATTAGGGCGGATTCCTAATAAAATTATTCGTCAGTATTATAATATTATATCCGTACTTATGTGGTAACTGGTGTTATCCTCCTTCGCTAATATATAGGTACCTAACAAACAATATCTACATAATATGTAATATCATGTACTGCGTACCTACTACAGTAGCGTATGATACGCTATTTACTTATTACGATGCGCTACAGTTTCTTTCGGAGTTTAGGCACCAACAAGTTAGAGATTTTAAAAGCAAGTAGGTAAGTAGCTAAAGTTTATCACGCCTCTGCTAATAACATTTTAAATCCTCCTATACTGTAAATCCTCCATATTTAAGGCCAAAAGTATAACTGTACATTGAACTTTCATAATACCGGTTCCACAAAGCAAATCCATTACTGTTGTGAGCTTTGACGGTTTAAGTGCAAAAACTGCACTTTCCTGTCAATGACCTAGTGAGTAAAAAGCAAAGGATCTTCGGACTAGGTATTGTAATTTAGAACTGGAAGCGTCATGGGAGTTTATCTGGGGGCACGGGAGTGCCCCCGTCAAGACGAGCCAAGCGAAGCGCAAGGGCACTACCTACCTTTTCTCGAAAGGTTTCGTCGTTTTTTTGAACTCTCATAACTTTGCTTTGGATGATGCTACATAGTTGAAAATTTCAACATATAATGACACCAGTAAAAACATGAAACATACAAAGTTTGAATGTTGTAGCTATTATACTTTAGATTTTATCAATGTCTAAAAACCCCAGATTTCGTCACTGACTCATTTATAGATCATCAAAATTCATAAGGTACTTCCTGACGTCCTAGTAAGCTGATATTATTTATGTAAGCTGTTATTGCTACAAAACCAACAAAAAAATTATTAAAATATAAATGCCGCCATTTTGAATCCAACATGGTGGATAGTACAAAATGGATGTTTAATATGTTTATTATACGGATATGATCTTTAATACATAAAAGAATTATTATATTATACAATATTATACAAGTACATAAAAAAATAAGACCTACTTTTTGTAGGACCGATAATCGGTCAGATTTTTGCTCCGTATTATTTCTAACCGACTTTATTTATTTGAGTGTTTGTGAGTTACGTTGCACTACAGCTGCAATCAGTATGTTCTATTTTATTCCGATTATTAATCGGTGACCGACTTTTTGTAAATGAAAAATATATTTATGAGAAAATTAGTTTTTTATCCACTTATTTAAAATTAGGTATTATTTATTTAGTAAGTAGAAATTAGGTAAGAATTAACGGGCAGCAAGTAGTAATTAGTTGTCAGTGTTTACAAACAATATATTACGTCGATCACTTGAAATCGGTCCAGCATATATGCTCCCGCTGATGGTACAGTAAAGTAATTATTGTGTTCAGAGGGAATCTTATGTAAAAACCGTTCGACACTTCGATAGCGCGATTTAGGTAGCTAACAGCGCAATCTATGTTTGGAACTGTGAAACATCTAAACACACATTTATCAACACATTTAACAGTCGGTCACGTTATAATGATAACAATAAACGTAAATATTACACGATCAATGTATAAATAATTTTAGTGTTTAATCTTATGACTATTAACATAATAATAATATGATTTTTACACGTCACGTCATGACGTTTAAAGATGGCCATAATCAAAAGAAAACCTTATAGATATTTTTCAAAAATAAATATAAATACATTTTTTTCCTTCAAAAATGCTAAGTTGCACTTAGGTGAATGCACTTAGCATTAGTTTATAAGAGCCGTACAAGAATTAGTACCTCTAGTGACCAACAGATGGCGGTGACCGTCGTCTACATACAATATTATTATAGACTTACTGTATTATTTTAATAAGTATCAACATGCTTTATTAAAGGCAATCTCCCTCGTATTTATAAGTAATTCTCAAATTCTCGAATTATTATTAGTGTTGCGTCACTAGGCTAAGGCGCTGACTGTTCTATTATAGTAAAGTAAAGGCCAGGGGTCAAAATAGTTTATCTTTAAATGAAAAAAGTCCATTTACCAGATTACAAAAATAAATGAAATCCCACCAAAAACATTTTCATGTAAAAATGTTGTCAAGGCGAGCCTACACAGCTTACCCTGTGAAAAAGTAATCAGATATCTTATAAAACCAAGCTCTACACTACACCTTAATCTAAATCTATCAAAAAGTGGTTAGATCTCATGTAGAATCAAAATTCTTGATCCATGCGCCCTTACTTCACCAGGCTTAACTTCACTTACGCTATATTGCAGTTAAAACGTGATACTTGACCGTTTTGCTAACGTTACGAACATTTCATACGAATTCATTAATCGTGTGCGAAATAAAACGGCCAAGCATCACGTTTTAACTGCAATGTAGCGTAAGTGAAGTTAAGCCTGGTGAAGTAAGGGCGCATGGATCAAGAATTTTGATTCTACATGAGATCTAACCACTTTTTGATAGATTTAGATTAAGGTGTAGTGTAGAGCTTGGTTTTATAAGATATCTGATTACTTTTTCACAGGGTAAGCTGTGTAGGCTCGCCTTGACAACATTTTTACATGAAAATGTTTTTGGTGGGATAGTTTTATGACGTTCGACTTCATTTTTTATCAGTAGATACCTACCTAAGACTTACGGCTGAATACTGAAAGACCAATGAAAATTGGGATCCCAACTAAGTATTACGGCTATCAGTATTATTCCTTGGCGTGAGGACTATCCTAATTTGAGACTTGAGCGGGTTTCGTTTTAGTAGTTTTAGCCATTAATTAGATACTAAATACCTACTCGGTGATAGCTAGTTAAGTAGGTACCACAAAATGTGAATGTAATAAAGGTATTCCGCATATAGTGTAAAAAATCATTACTATTTAATATAGAAAGTACAAAACCACTTACTTATCTAAAGTTAGTAATTAGATGCCTTCTGAGTGACTGAGAACATTTAAAATAGTTATTAACCCAGATGTTTGCCCCTACGTATACCATATTTATTATTTGCTGATTTAAATTAGATCATATCTAGTTAGGTCTAGCAACGTCCAATTTAGGTAAGTAGGTACCTACAAAGTAAAATGGAATCTATTTTAAGAAAAAATTATAGAATTTTTCCGCATCCTCATATCTAATGGATATCTTACATGCTTAATGCTATCATATGCATAATCCGGAAATATTTTGTAAATATATAAATACTAAGTCGTTTATTATTCTAGACTACACATATTAACTGCTTAAAAATGTTAATGCCTAAGCCTGTTATGTTGTAGGTACCTACATCTTATACCATGTTATTACCTCACTTCAGTCTAAAAGTAATCATTGTTTATAGACTGTAATAGGGTTGTTTCGCCAGTTCGCGTCCATTTAGTGCAGTTGGCAGGTTTGACGGCGATTATAAAAAAGCTCCAGCACTAATTTCTATGAAAAATTTGTGTAATGTATTCGATAAATAGTCTATTTTAAGATAAACTTTCAATTTTGTTCGAAACATCTTGTGTTTTCTTTTAAAATAGATAAATTTCGGAATTAGTCGTTTTACCCAGTTTGCGTCCACAAAATCCAATTTGCGTCCACCCGTGGACCAGTTTGCGTCCAGCAGCTTAAAAAAGGATATCACCCCTTTAATTTTTAAAAAAGGATGATATATTTAAGAATTTGTAAAGAACGATTGTATTTTAACAATTTCTATATAAGTATAAGAATATTTTAATATTAAAAAATCAAAATTATTATAAGTAATTAAATAAATTACTTACTATGAAAAAATAATTCTTCTTAATATTGGTTTAGCTTTAAAATTAAGTAATTATAGGCAAGTAGGTATTGATTGAAACTTTAAAGATGAACAGTAATCAGTTCTGTATACAAAATTTACACTAAAATTACAAGGTAATGATTATAATTATTGCAAAATATTTGTCTAATTATATAACTAAATATTGAATACACTACTATATACTATTGAATACATAAATTATCATATTATAAACATAGCAAGTATTAAGCATATATGTTTATAATATATTTATTATAGCCTTACACCCGGTTTCTGAAAGGCTGATCAAATTGATCAATTGATCAAATCAGCTAATCTGAACGCTCATTGGTGAAAACAGTTACTGCGAAGTGATGTTCACCAATCAGCGTTCACATTAGCTGATTTGATCAATTGATCAATTTGATCAGCCTTTCAGAAACCGGGCGTTAGAATTTCAATTAATAACACTGGTCACATTCAAATTACTGTCTTTGGCCAAAACAAATTGCGTGCATTTTAGTTGACACTATCTAATAGGTCAGAGCCTATGTTTTCTCATCATCGTCTTCTACATCTGAATTTAATATGTCGTCACATTTAACAGAACATTTCACTCGTCATAGAATTAAAAACCCGTCGTCTTAGTAAAAAAAATGTATTATTAGGTATTATAATAAACATATTGTTTATTTTCAAATTATTTTTACAAGCAATTGTTTAAAAAATAGTGGACGCAATATGGTTTATTTATATCCAATATCAGTATAGTTTGCGTCCAATGCGGACGCAAAGTGGAAGTTTTGTAAAATTCGATGTAGTAATTCGCGTCCACCTTATTTTATTAGTTAAATATAAAAAACATAAGCAAATTCATAAGTAATATTATTCCTTGTTTCACTATAAACGTGTAGAAACTGTTATATATCCAAAAATTCACATAAAACATTAAAAAACTTACTATCAAGCGCGCCTCTGCACACTATTTTTTATCTAAAATTCCTAATTGAACGTCCGAGATTGAAATATTTTTTTTAATTGATTGGTTTGACGCACAGAACTTTTATATATGCGTGCGTGTCACTTATACATTTAGGTATAATCGGTAATGACTTTTCGTTTGATAAGTGTGTTAGTTGACTTATTTTAGAGGATTTTTATAGGGCGCTCCGCAAAATGGACGCGAATAGGGCGATGGACGCGAACAGGCGAACTTACCCTATATATGTTACCAAAGTCAGAAAATGAGATAGGTTTGTTGTAACTAAGGTATCTAGTGCTCATAATATAGTCTTACCTAGACCATCTCAGACTAGATAACAAAGTGAAGATAGAGAGTTGTGTAACAAAAACTATTCTTATAGTCTACTGGCTACGTCCTATGTACCTAGACCTACACGTTTACAAACCAGGGGCCGTATTATGATCTTTTACAATTCCAGGCAATTCAATAATACGGACTTAAACTGCCTTGTTCTTTTTCATATTTCAACGACATGTTATCTTGAATCGATCCACCCTAGTTTGGTTGTCTGAAAGTAAAAACATTCGGAAGCAAGTCAAGTGTCACGTGTCGGCTTATTAGCTGTCATCATGCAGTTATTATGTGATCGTAATACGAAAATTCCAGGCAGCCAAACGTTAATTTAGTAGGCACGATCGAATCTGAATCAAAATCGAATCAGTTTGGAGAGTAAGGCCTCAGACTTCCTTCTGACCTCGCTGTCTCCGCCTTGACCAGATCACATCCTATGCATACGGTATTTGAGACTCGGCCCGACCACCGCACATCCGTGTCGTGCATTTTAATTGACTCGTAAAATAGGTATCACGTGTGAATTAATTTACTATCTTCTATACATATAATAAATCTGTAGAGGAGTCGTGTCTGTACATTGAAGATATTTGAAAAAAAATATGATAGGGGACCTTTATTTACGCAATAGTACCCAAAACTATGATTTTTGAAATTTTTGTCTGTTTGTCTGTTTGTCTGTTTGTCTGTTTGTCTGTGGGTTTGTGCACGCTAATCTCAGAAACGGCTTATCCGATTAACATGTACTTTTCACTAATATATTGCGGCAAGCTTCACTTAACATTTAGTGTTTGTTTTATGTAAATCGGTTCATAAATAAAAAAGTTATGACAATATTAAAAGAACATGTCGTTTTTGCTGGACGTTTGTAGGAAGCGCGCGCCGGGCCCGGGAGCCGCCGCGCGCGCGCGCCGCTTCAAATTGTATTAGCAGCAAACGCACCGGGGCCGCGGGGGTGAATTGTTAGTTTTAGGCTTGCTAGGTAGGAACAATCTAAGATTTTTTTCTTGAGTTTATTACGAAAGTTATTTGTATAAAAATAGTTAGTACTTTTACTGTACAGTCCTTTGTGATAAGTAGGTACTGTATACATATTTGTTAGCGTAGGTTAGTAATAAGTAAATAAATAAAAACCGGCCAAGTGCGAGTTGGACTTGCACACCGAGAGTTCCATACAAACCTGATTGACATAGAATTTTGATTTGGTTACAGCTTGAATATATTATAGACCTAAGTATTTGTTATAAGTTTCAATTAAACACATTCATGACAAACGGTACTAAGTTTAAAAAAATCAAAATATTTTTACTATCTTTATAATGTTACTAAAAACGTATGGTTTTAGACGTTGCTTGGTTTCAAATTTTATGAGTTCACGGGAAGTACCCTTTAGGTTTTGATTCCCTTACGAGTGTCGAAAATGACGAAATTTTGCGACATAAGCGACTGCTTTTGATTGCATTGGCTAAGAAGTCTGATTTTTTCACTGCTTCAAGGAACAGTAGTTCCTGAGTATTTTATATAATTTTCATCACAACACGCGTTTCTGAGTAAAAGGGTCTTGACAGACAGACAGACATGGAAATGATCTTATAATATGTGTTTCGTTTTTTCCTTTTGAGGTACGGAATCTTAAAAACAGTTTTAAGATTTTCATAAATACATATATTGCTCTTTTTTTTTGTTTTTTCTATTTAATAAGATAGACGTTAAAAACATCTCGATAGTTACTAAACTGTGTTACAGGGGAAAACTGTTGATACAACTCGATTCCAATCGAGATACCTTTTGAAATTCTAGCCTTTTGCAGCCTGCCCTGGATATGTGTTAACAGTGTGATTATTATGGGTTTTTTTGTCAAATATCATAATATTGATAGAGTATTCCCTTATACAAATCTATCTATACGCCAAAATAATGCCGTACTTTTAATACAATTATAGCAAAGTTGAGTAGGTACCTACATTTATACAATACGTTATCCGAGAGTTATACTCAGCGTGCATCATTAGCAATGTATAATATTATTTTGCATTCTAGGTATATTATAGTTCTCATTCCGTCCGTTTAAATTCATACTACAGCCTACTATTACTGTACATTTTTATAGTTTTCTTTGTCCAAATGATGTATTCGATAACTGCATAATATATAGAATTTTGATTAACATAAGTATTGTGTTTACAGTTAAACTAAAAAAGTTACCTATGTCAATATAAGTTAGATTTATATTTGTCTTGATATTTTTATTTCTTAGTTTTTATCATGGACCGAATGGTTTTTATGTTAGGTACAACTTAGGTTTGTTTTCTTTCTTTTGGGACTTTCTATATTTTGCTACTTTTCTGTATAAAATCAGTTAGTACTTTAACAGTGAAGTGATTTATAATCAGTACCTACATGTTTGGTTATTAATAAATAAAAAAACCGGGCAAGTGCGAGTCGGACTTACACACCGAAAAGACCGCAAAATTTTGCGGCGCGCTGTCTTAATATCATTGTCGCCACACCAGCAGCGTCGGCGTGGAAACGATCATCGTCTGCAGTCGCTGCGGCGCAAAATCCATACAAATCTTAGTACTAGATGTTCGTCGTGTATGTGAGCGTACTATCAAGTAGTCCCGTTCGCATTATAGTAATTGTACACGGTCGTTTGTCAAGCTGGTAGTAGGAATTGTCAACATAAAGTAGTTTTTTAAATACCTCAACGACAGTTTTTATAACTAAAAATATTTTTAAAACAGATTTATTATAACACTGCCCTAAATCACTTTTCCACGCGTACGAAGTCGCGGGCACAGCTAGTTGAATCAATATGATCGTTTAATTTCATGTCTATATATTGTTAGATATATTGAATATCTATATAATAAAATCTTCGCCTCCATAGTCTACTGGTTCAGAGCTTTGCTCTCGACCCGGAGGTCGTGGGTTCGATTCCCGCGTTGGAACGACAAAAGATGTTGTTTTCAAGTTTGGTTAGGACAATGCAGGCTGATCACCTGATTGTCTGACAAGAAAGATGATCCATGCGTCGGATGGGCATGTAAAAAGTCGGTCCTGCGCCTATTCTCTCGCCAGTCGTGTCGGTTTATTATTCCACTGGGTTATGGGAGTAAAAGGAAGAGAGTGTATTTGCGTATTGCGCACACACTTGGGCACTATAAAATAAATCCTGCGTAGCTGGCCTGGTTTCAATGAAATCGGCTACCGACACCGAAATCGGTGAGGGGAGCTATTATATTGAATATATATTTTGCTCGTGGCTTCGGTTCGGCCGCGTGGAATAAAGAGTATCCTACATTAAGTACTTCTAATAGGCACCTTCCTCCAAGAATATGTGTAAGTTTGTACTACAAACTTTCATGGTGGGTTTTCGCAAGCTGACATTCACTTTTATAATATGTATTAAGGATGCTGCATGGGCTCTATTACGTACCTACTACTAGGAGTACCTACTTGGTAGTACATTGCACATAATATTTCTGTGAAACAAACGTGCATTTGTGCAGCTCATGAGTTGCACGCATTATTATTATCTAATTAAAGATGAGCCTACTCATTATACCTAACTACGTACTTGTTAACTCAATGCAAACCTAAATTGAAATAATTGAACCTCACCTACTCAAAAGTCAGACCCGACCCCGCTCTAACAATTACATAGGTTCATAATTATTAATTACTTGCTGACCCGTGCCCACTTCGTTGAGTGTATAAACAGTTTGTGATGAAATTCAATTACATCGCGGAACCCGCAACGCGGAACCCGAAACGCGGAACCCGCTACGTAGAACCCGTAATCCCGAAACCAGCAACGCGGAATATCATATTATATTACTTATTTAATACGATTTTCATTTACATTTTCTAATTTTGTTGTATTTTCCTTGCATATTTCAATATTTTCTCCTTCCCTGGACTTCCAGGAAGAAAATATGCAAGACTAACGAACAGTAATTCATTTTTATATATTAAATAGATGTTATAAGGTAGGTTACCTATCCGGGGTAACCTACTCCATTCTTTGCGCTAGAATTTTAATTCAAAGTATAAAATTCTAGATTATGCAGATTTCACAGCATTTTGCAGCAGTCATCATCCTGGTTAAAGGTCCTTGAACACTAACATCGAGTAGTTTATTATGTTATTAAGTTTTTTGTTTAATTTACTAAATTGTCGGTGGATACAACTAATAAATAATGAATAAAGTAATTATAAAAAATATTATTCGTTTAAATAAACGATTTTACACCAAATTTACTAACAAATAGATTTAACATATGTTGAAAATTTTATATGCGTCACTTTTAATACTTGGTTAATTAAAAAGATATCCAAATAATCTACAATTTATATATATGGTTATGATATTTTATGACTAAGGCCCGTATAAATAAAACAATCTCAAACCCAACCTCACTTCAGAATCTATTTGACAGTTAAAAAAACGTTTCGTTTCACTTTTAATAGTGACCAACATTATTACTGTTACATAGTAGGTACATTAATTTCTTTTCTTTTTAACCGACTTCCAAAAAAAGGAGGAGGTTCTCAATTCGTCTGTATGTTTTTTTTATACAGTTATATTTATATTATAGATTACAGAAATACCATTAAAATAAGTAGGTATAATCTATATTTTATAATATTTATTTTTACGTTTTAAAAACAGAAAGAAATTAAATTATGTAACTTATGTAAAGTTTTAAAAGTGAAACAAAACGTTTTTTTTTATCTGTCAAATAGCTTCTCAAGTGAGGATGGGTTTGAGATTGTTTTATTTCTACGGGCCAAGAGCCTGGTCTGCCTGGGTTCAGAAATAGCAAGGAAGTTATCTGTATATGGCAAGGCCGCTACTGGAGGAACGTCCAGCCCTGAACTATTAACGTCTCCCGCATGTCCGTGGAAACTTTTGTTCGCATTGTCCTTTCATTGCAAGCGGCTATAGTGGAGTGCCACGAATGTATGAAATGTAGAACATCCAGAAGTAAATAACTTTGAATTAATTATTAAAGACTATGGAACGGGTGTAAAAAGAACAGTTACTGTAACTTTGGGATATTATGATTATACTAAGTACATTTTCTAATTTTAGAAATGTTTTTTTTTTTTGGTTTTTCGTCATTCTTGGGACAAAAAAATACGAAAAGGTAAAAAGTAAAAAAGCTAAAAAAAAAAATTTTTCTGAAATGAGGAAAGGTAGTATAATCGTATCTCAAATTTATAGTTACTGTTCTTTTTACACCCTGTATAATATCTATTAAATAAATTCATATTTATAGCGATGCGATAACTTTCTTAGGCCAAAATTGGAACCAGCTTATTTTACACAATTTGCTGGTTAGGCTACTCTGGTTCTCACAGCCTCTCTATATAATGTATAATATGAAATATCTAATAATTTATTATGTCGTGTTTTATGAATAAAAACTAAACAACATATTTTTTTGACATATTTATGTACAAATAAGAATATAAATAAGGTTATCAAAAATTAAAAACTATAGTCATTGGTAAGATCAAACAAAATATACACTTTTTTTTTGTTCGCCAAGAAAATGCTATTGAGCATCCCACAGGGGATGGGGATCCTGTCTGTGGGTATGTGCGTCTCTGCTGCTCCCTAACAATAGGCGCAGCCCCTACTCACTAAAAACTCGGCAGTACTCTTTGTACCAGCCTTGCGAGCCACGGGATCGCGTGAGCACACACCGCGACTCCGCCAGCGGGTGCCTGCTATAGTGCAGGCTCATCTAGGAAACAAATTATACCTACACCTGTGTCATTATTACAAATCTTAAACTACCAATCCACCATTTACGCTACGATCTTGATGCGATGGAACTTTCGAACTATGTAACACAATGTACATCGTGCTACATAAACTATCAAATCATTACCCTTTTCGCTTCGCCGTAGTGGGGCAAAATGTGGGTTAGGGTTTTTTCGAATATTGTATATACATGGAAATGTCGAGAACTAAACTTGCTTTGGGATTGGTACAACTTCTAGTACTTACTGTTATTAGGTATATTTTATTCTAAGGTAACTGTTAAAGCCAAATTATCACTTTTTGTCGTTGTTTTTGCGCACGTTATTTAAAGTAGGTATAATTTGGCTGTCGCATGTGTTAAAATCTTGATTTTTTTCTAAACAATAACTTCGAAATCATCGTGTCATATTTGATTATACCATTTTGAGTTTCCTGGTATTATGTATAATATGGTATTGTTTTGAGTTTGGCACAAGGACAATATTTTGTTCAGAATTTGAAATGGATCTTTGAATCCCAAAGTGATCCAAGTGAACTACAAGGGGTTCCCGGCAAACTCGACGGTGGTCTGTCTACGTTGGCGTAACTAAAAACGGGGTCCACATTTCGTGAGCGGGATTTTCCTATCTACATCTACACTTCTACACTAATAGATATTATAAAGAGGAAAGATTTGTATTTTTGTATGTAACGACTTAACTCAAAAAGTACAGGACCGATGATAATAATTCTTTTTTTATTAGAAAGCTACATTATCACTGAGTAATATAGGCTATATAAAATCAATTGCTGTTCATTAGTCTCGCTAAAACTCGAGATCAGCTGAACAGATTCAGCTATTTCTGGTCTTGAAATATTCGTGGAAGTCGCGGGAAGGTTTACACGGTTTCTATGCTCAACGAAGTGGGCACGGGTCAGCTAGTCTGTTATCAATTTGAAATCAAAATCAAAATATGCTTCATAAAAATAAATATGCATCGATTGATATTTTTCGATATTAAAAAAATGTGAAAAATAAATAGTGAGATCAGATAGCTGCGCTACATTAACTATACTATAATAATAATTGTAGGTATTGTTGGAGGTAAGTACCTATTTATGACTAAGAGCCTGGTCCATACAATTATTTAAAAAAAGTAACTGCTTCAGCGTAAAAATCTCTACTATTCAAGGAATCGTCCAGCTGAAGCGCATAAAAATTGCTCAGATATTTTTTGCAAAAGTTTCAGACCATTGATTGTGTCTGGAATTTTGGATGTTCAGTAGATTTACTAAAGAATTTTCCTGAGCCCGCATAGATGTGCCTGTAAATCTGAACCTAATTGTATGACGACACGGATCGTAAAGGATTTAAGCTCCATTTTTTAAGTATGTCAAACATTGAAACTTATTTAAATTACCTATATAATTCATTTGAATTATCTAGGTTCTTTTTGGACAATAAATGTAAACTAGAAAGTTTCGTCGTCTATAATTATTAAGTAAGTAGTCTTAAGTCTAATCGTTTCAAAAACGTTCGCATTTTACACTTTGCCATAATTCTCTAATGTGACTTAAATGCCAATCGTTAATATATATTTGCTATTAATAGATAGCTACTTTCCGTTTTCTTAATTTTTGTGATTTCTAGGGTAAAAACAGAATCTTATAAGATCACTTTGTTGTGCGTCTGTCTTTCCGTCTGTCTGTAAAGAGTTCAAAACCGTAACTAGTATCTACCTATAATATACTTAGTTGTACGTCTCGTGAAGCGGTGAAATAAATGTTAAGGTTCTAAAGTATAATTATTATGGATTGATGTTTTAAGTAGAAGCTAGAAGTTTAAACGTTTAAACATGAAAAGGCTTGATTGACTTTCAATTAACATCATATGATTATTTTTAACAGCATTATTATTTTAACAGCGCACATTTTTTTATTTGAAATCAGATAAATAGGACAATATTATTATTAATATTAATAATACCTTCCACGTACTACATCACATCACATCAGTCATAAAAAAAAACAGCGATATTCAATTTTCGAACTGGTTCAGATTTTCCTACTTGTGTTGTTCGACTCGGTCTTGTCCAGTTTCGTGTTTTATTTAAAACTTTTCATCGTATACCCAGCTACAAGGTTATTCATGCTTCCTCAATGACGACAATCTTGACTTTTCACTGCAATCAGATCCATTATACCAGCTCAGTGCTCGTACATTCATAAAGTAATTGGTACAGACTACAGTTATTATAGTTGATATTTGCAGTATCCGTCACCCTAAGGCACTTAAATTGCATTTTATAGATACATGTTTAAAAAACCTGTTTATTTATACTTGTCAAACATATTATGTTACTCCAGGTTCTAGATTAACACTTAGGCTACTTTAATTTCGAATCACAGTGGTGCCGACGAATAGGTACCGCATTATCACAGGCGAAATCGTAAAAAAAGCTAGTTTAACATTATTATTTATATTTTATTGCAGAATTTTGAAAATTGCGAATGTGTATATTTTTCAACGCAAAGCTAACGAACTTAAAACCGCCATATTATAATCCTCATTAGCGCGTGTGTCCGCGCGGCAAAAGCTCTACCATCTTTTTTCACAATTATTTTTCCATTCTGCTGGTAAAAATAGAGACCTAGTTTAAGCCTAGATCTAGCTACAATTATTCGCATTTATGCATTCAATTAAGTAGATGTGCTCTACATACTCACTTGGTACTCGTAGCTGTATAATAATTGAACTCAGTATATAATAAAAAATATGATTTATTCTATATCTCAGCTCTATACCAAAATACGAAACCTAATCTTGTCCAAAAAGCCTAGTATACTACATCTCTAAACTAAACCTGATCCGAATGCAATTTCTAGAAATCATCTTTAGGTCAGATGCGTTTGATCCTCAATTTGTCCTCAAATCCCACCGGCGATGGTTGTATAAAATCCTCCATTTAGTATCTATCTAAACAAAAACCTGATCCGAATGCACTTTCTAGAAATCATCTTTAGGTCAGATGCGTTTGATCCTCAATTTGTCCTCAAATCCCACCGGCGATGGTTGTATGTATAAAATCCTCCATTTAGTATCTATCTAAACAAAAACCTGATCCGAATGCACTTTCTAGAAATCATTTTTAGGTCAGATGCGTTTGATCCTCAATTTGTCCTCAAATCCCACCGGCGATGGTTGTATGTATAAAATCCTCCATTTAGTATCTATCTAAACAAAAACCTGATCTGAATGCACTTCCTAAAAACATCTTAAGGTCAGGTGAGTTAGATTCTAATTTTGACCTCATTCCGCATGTCCACCGGACGGTAGTTACAACGGGTGTAAAAAGAACAGCCACTTCAACTTTTGGATATATACTACCATTTCACATTCTCAATATGTAATTATTTTATCAAAAATAAAAAATAAATCTTTTTCGATATTCCATTCATCCATCCATCTTTACCATTTCTTATGTTTTTGTCGGAAGCCAAGTGCTTCCGACAAAAACATAAGAAATGGTAAAAAGTAAAAAAGTTTTTTTTAACTTTTTGACAAGAAAATACATTTCTTAAATGAGGAAAGGTAGTTTATTATCTCAATGTTATAGTGACTGTTATTTTTAACACCCTGTATAAAAATACTGTACTTAGTATATCTATCTAAACAAAAACCGTGTCCGAAATCTAAATAGAAGTTAGTCGAGGCCAGATCCGCAATTTGTCCTTAAGTCCCACCGGGCATTTCTATAAAAATCTTTGGCCTCATAGGTCAGGTTGAGGACAATTTGACTTTAACTCCCAAAGGCGTAAGGTGTTTTAACTCCCACTAGCGGCGCCGATCGTGTCTCACGTAATATTTTATCTTATCAAAATTACGTGGTCGGCATCTAAGCGTCAGTTGATACCGAAAAGAGACACGGCGCTGCATTTTAAGATAGAGTCATGCAGCCCGGTGCACCTTGAAATTCGAACTCTTGCAAATCTTGCAATGAAATGTGTATCTTCTTGTGTAGTGAATAAAGTGCAATTTTCAATCACCATCTTAGTATTCAGGGCCCTGTCTCGTTCCAGTATAAACTGGCATAATAGGTAAAATTGCTTAACGTTTAAAACAATAAATATTTTGTGTAAAAGATCTAACAAACTAGTACGAGGATACTTCATTGAGATCAAATATGATATTGGTATCATATTATTACTCTCCAGCCGCAACCTTGGTTAATAACCTAATACCATATACCATGATGTACGAGTATCTAATACTTGATGATTTTTAGGTTGTGGTTAGCCTATATTGCTCAGAGTCAGATGCACGAAACCATTTTGTAGTATTAATCTATCCAGGATCGAACACTTTTTGTAAGCCAAGTGCTTTACGGGGTATCATATTAAAAGGTGATTACAAAACTATTTTTTATCTGCTACTTCGTACGCGTAAAGAGAAATTTTGCGGGAGTCATACATTTTACTGCAGTAAAAACAAGCCTATGTGTTAATGCAATAAGTAAACTACAACCAAACAAAATTTTATCAAATTCCGTTTGGTAGTTTTACCTGAAAGAGAGTGTAACAAACATCTTTCCATCGATACTTACTAACTTTCGCAGCCTGTCAGGCTGCGTTTTCACTGACGCGGAGCGAGGCGGAGAGGAGCTTAGCGGTGCCCAAATTTACTCCGCCCCGCTCCGTGTCATTGGAAACGCAG
This sequence comes from Celastrina argiolus, assembly GCA_905187575.2. Lineage (NCBI taxonomy): Eukaryota > Metazoa > Arthropoda > Insecta > Lepidoptera > Lycaenidae > Celastrina > Celastrina argiolus. The sequence continues at coordinate 11,014,545 of LR994584.1, forward strand.
CCTTAATATTAGTAGGATTTAGTAGGAAAACTTAAAAAAAAACTTAATTATTAATGTTAACCCCGACTTGTAAAGTAATGAGTGAACTGATGATGATGAATTATAGCTAAGAACACTCTCGATCACGTCAGTTTTCAAACAAAGATAAGTAGATCGAAAATCAGGAACCGCCCGTTTGTTCCCAAACGATACTACGATGTTACAGACAGACACACACACAGACACGTCAAACTTAAAACATCCCTTTAACACTAGAAGACGGATAGGGGTCATTTGACCCATTTTGAAGTTTAACAGTACATATTTTTACAATTATTTATGTTTTTGCTATATCATCTCGTGACTTTTATTAAAATAGTTCAATATAGATGTAATCATATTACTACAACATGATCATGGAATGAATAAAAACACTGTGTACCTACACCGGTGTTGATGATGACTTAGTCGAAACCGGTATTTTTATAAATTTGTTAATTAACTAATAAAGTGAAAAAAGTGAAAGTAATTTGTGTATCATTACTGTGTAATCAAAAGATAATCGCAATAGTGTTTCCAACAACCACGCGAACGAAGTCGCGGGCACTGCTAGTGTTTTATAAAGCTCTATCTATAGTCTACAACTACAGTAAAATTCTCTACACAAATTTGTGTACCGATTATTATACTTACTTACCCATTGTAGGTAATATTGACCATTGTTGATATAAAGTTGACAGTAATTGGACTTGTTTATACATAATATTATTATTACATGATAGGTAATGACAAAAAATAATAGTAGGTACTCGGATACGGTAGCTATTTCCTTTATGTGATTCATGGTTGTGCCGATCTTTTGGTCAGTTTCCTTTCTAGGCCTACGAAAACAGCTTAAAATACCGGAAGGAAAGAAAACCACTTCGTATTTTTTTTACTGCCAGCACCTTCTATTGACATTTAAGCAAAACGACCGTTGAAAAAATATGTTGTTGTTTTTTTTGTCTAGATTTAATGAAAACCTTATGAATTATTCATTGTGCCACTTAAGTTATGGTTAAATGATATTTAGCGCGTAAAAAATTCAAAAGAGTTTTTCTTTTGTATGCAAAACGCGATCCTTACGGTTCGTCCCCAATTTGTATGACCGACTTAATAATGATCCTCGAAACTTATTAACCAGTACATCCTAAACATACAAACAAATGTGTAAAAAAAACTGGCCAAGTGTCGTACAACGTTCTTTCTATGGAATATTTATTTTTATTTATTCCTTGAAATATTTATCTTATTAGGTTTTTAGTTTGTCTAGTTATCGAGGTTCATCATAGAGTTTCTATAGATATAAAGGATATCTTATGTCTTTTGCTTCTACAATCTGCCAATTCTATTCTCGTGTAGACAAAACGCATTTCTCTGATGAGGACTTTTAATTAAAATTTACTAGATGTAGGATTATTACAAACTTTACTGTCGGAGCCTTCATCAGAACCTACAATTATAATATACAGGGTGTCCCAAAAATCAACGATAAACCGAAAACGGGTGATAGGCCAAGTCATGACAGTTATGAGAAAAATGTGAAAAAAAATCTTTGTCATGTATTTTTCACATTATAAGGACTTTTAAAAATATCGGAAAAACTGACACCCTGTGATGGTCTTTCATGTCCTAAGACTACAAATATTACTTTTTTGTGATTTTTTTTTCGGTATTGTAGTCATGACTAACCCTTCTGTAAATCACAATTCATAATTTAAACATACCTGCCTCAGTTTTCAATAAAATGGTGTGTTTTGCCCAAGATTAAATTCAAAATAATTACTACACCCAACTTTAATCGTCTGTACTGTAAAAAAAAATTACTACAGTATTTTGGCAAGTAACTTTAAAAGATGGCGCATTTAATCTGGATCCCAAAATGGTATGATACTTGCTGGATTACTTCTTTGTTGAGGAAAAAAAAATTTTTTTAACGGAACCGGATGTTAGGCCAACTCTGTTTAAATTTTTAAAATGTTGGTATTAAGTTGTTATGTGACGACGATGAGTGACGTCATCTTGTCTAGAGTGAGCGAGACAGATAGTGACGCTAAGTGCGGGTGCTTTTTTATTAAAAAAAAATTGTATTGCAGTGTAGGCATTTTTAAGACTTCAATTTTCAGGTATGAATACAACGCTCTTTTGAAAATGTGAGTGGTTGAGATACAGAACAGACGCCACCTTGTTATCAAGTATGTAATTAGTTAGTTTTAGGTGCAAGTTCGAAATAAAAGTCAGTCAATGGATTTCTTCAGTTATTACTTTAATTTACAAAGATTTACAGCAAATGTTCGAACTGTTTGCCGTTAGCTCTAATGCAAGCAATACATCTTCTTAAAAATGATCGCGTAATACGACGGGCGTATCTTCTTGAATTAAGTAATGTGTTCAGCAGCTTCTGTAATTTTTTGGCGCAGCTCGGCTAAATCTCGAATTGGTTTAGAGTACACTTTTTCTTTTATTGTTCCCCAATAAAAGAAATCAATGGGATTTAAATCAGGTGAACGGGCAGGCCACGAAATTGTACCACCCCGCCCAATCCACCTATCGGGGTATTCTCGGTCGAGAAACTCTCGTACTGTGCGAGCGTAATGTGCTGGGCAGCCATCTTGTTGGTACCACATGCTGCCGTAAATGTTTAGTGGCACTTCTTCCAACAAATCTGGTAATTGGTTCTGTAAGAAGTCCAAATAAACCTCGGCAGTTAAGTTCTCCGGTAGCTCAAATGGACCAATAACAGTACCATTCAAAATTCCCGTCCACATGTTCACCTTAAACCGGTACTGCGATCTGTCTTCCCGCATCAAATGTGGATTATCCACGTGCCATTCGTGCAAATTATGGAGGTTCATGTAACCATCTTTTTTAAACGTGGATTCGTCAGACCACAGAATTTTTTCAAAGAATCGCGGATCATCTCTGTATCTCTGCAACATCGTTTGACAAAATTGCAATCTCTCTGGGTAGTCTCGGGGTAACAGGCTTTGTACTCGTTGTACATGGTAAGGATGAAACTGGTTCTTTTGCAAAATACGATGTGCAGTACTTTTGGGCACTCCGATGTTCTCTTCAATCCCACGTACTGAGATACTCGGGTCTTGTTCGACCGCCTCGAGCACTTCGTCCTCGTAGGGTATGAAAGGCCTTCCCTCGCTGGTATTTTGATTAGGGAATCGACCCTCTAAGAGTGACCGATGCACGTTAATAAATACCCGATAATCAGGATGACGCTCAGCGTTTGGGTATCTCTCACGATACATTCTAGCTGCAGCATTAGCGTTGCATAAGCATTCTCCATAAATGAGATGCATATTGGTGTATTCTTGTGCGGTGTATCGAGATGGCATGATAACACACTACAATGGAATCACACACTACAACCGAAGATACGACAATAAAACAAGTCCAGGGTCGTCAGAAACGGGGCAGATAAAACCAAATCACAAAGCAAATCAAGTCCAATAAACAGAAGCACAGTTGTAAGTACGAAGTCAATACGGATACAGAAAGATGCGCAATGAACGAAAGATCGTAACGTACTGCAGTTTTGCACGTTCATCACTGTGTTGTCGGGTTGGCGTCACTATCTATCTCACTCGCACTGAGCGTCACTGTCTGTCTCGCTCACTCTAGACAAGATGACGTCACTCATCGTCGTCACATAACAACTTAATACCAACATTTTAAAAATTTAAACAGAGTTGGCCTAACATCCGGTTCCGTTAAAAAAATTTTTTTTTCCTTAACCAAGAAGTAATCCAGCAAGTATCATACCATTTTGGAATCCAGATTAAATGCGCCATCTTTTAAAGTTACTTGCCTAAATACTGTAGTAATTTTTTTTTACAGTACAGACGATTAAAGTTGGGTGTAGTAATTATTTTGAATTTAATCTTGGGCAAAACACACCATTTTATTGAAAACTGAGGCAGGTATGTTTAAATTATGAATTGTGATTTACAGAAGGGTTAGTCATGACTACAATACCGAAAAAAAAATCACAAAAAAGTAATATTTGTAGTCTTAGGACATGAAAGACCATCACAGGGTGTCAGTTTTTCCGATATTTTTTAAAGTCCTTATAATGTGAAAAATACATGACAAAGATTTTTTTTCACATTTTTCTCATAACTGTCATGACTTGGCCTATCACCCGTTTTCGGTTTATCGTTGATTTTTGGGACACCCTGTATAAATAAGTAGGCATGTACTACATGTTATACATTAATTTAATGGTTAAGTATATTTAGTTTGTAAGGATATAATGGGACTTGCATAGTGAAACGCCACTAAAAGTCCCTAATTAAAAATAGAATAAAAAAAAAAAACAAAACGCATTTTAGCGGTGCGCGGTGGTAATTAATGAATGCAGTGAATTCTTGATGTTGGTTTATTATTTGTGATGTTAGGGTAAACCTTGAAAGATTTTATTGTTTTTTAAACAAAATAGCATTTAAATTCACATTTAAGAATAATTTATATAATTTAAACATATGTAGGTAATTAATTTGTAGTTTAAATATGAAGCAGAAAATAAACTGACATAATTATAATATTATTATTATATGAACTATACGTAAGTATTTAAATGACTAAATAAGTCAGTCGTATATTAGTAATACGTAAATATAGTAGGTAGCTAATAGCGATTGCCGAATATTGTAGTTTTATATATATATATATATATATATCGCTCGTTTAAAACTATAACGTGTCACAGTGGCATAACTCAATTTTGAGTTATTGATACCATTTTATTCACCGTAACCGAATCTATTTAGTGCAAAAACGTGGTACAATTTAAGCCAATACCGACAAAAGTATGAGGAAAAGAGAGAGCTTGTCACGATGTAGCGCTGCCCCGTTTAGCAGCTAAGCTTATTTCCACAACGCGCCTCCTCAGTGTGACAATGCAGTGCGTGAGAGTACTTGCTTGCGGTATAAGACAGCAACGTGTCACGACCTGCATGACACCTTTTTGGAGTAAAGGTAAATATTTTATTACTTATTTATTTAATTCTATAATGTGTCACACTTATTATGTCGCATTCTAGCATTAAAGAATTAATTGATCGTACTTGGTCATCACTTTGATAACACGTTGTTCCTTTGAAAAGTATGAAAATATAATTGGCTTGTGTTAGCATGTCACGTTGTATGCAATATTTTTTTACACTTGTTTAAATTTACGGTTCGTTTATAACGGGATGTCACGATATATATTTGAAATATTGCTGTTATATTAAGAAATTCATCGTTTTGTCACATTGTTTATAATAATATTTTATTAATAGAGATTTTTTTTTCTTTCAAGATCGATTCACGATCAAGGAGAATAGTGGAAATGGCTTATGAAAATTATCATCAAGATGAGAAAACTCCAGAAAAGCGTCGGCGTAGAAATTCTTCTAGCAGCTCCGGCATCAGAAGAGCATCTAGAAGCTCAGCTGAGGAATACTTCATCGAGAATAGCGACGATTCTGTTAGAGACCCGAATTTCACCATCAACAAAGCTATTGAAGAAAGTGCAGATGATGAAGAAGCTCACACCTTGACAACCATGACTGTACCTCTAAACGAATTGTCAAAAGACTTAATAAGTAGTACAGGCATAGAAAATTGTGTTTTCAGCTCTATAGACCAATACATAGCTACATTTTAAGATGCTATTGCTGCGGATATAATATGCGATCAGGAAGAAAATGCATAATATGTCGCAGTCATCTAATTAAATCAGCTATTTCATTGAGTGCCTAGCGTTTTTATCGAATGACGACATTTAATTGAAAGACTAAAGGACAACTCGTCAAGTTGTTTATTGTAACGTCCAATGTCTTGACTGAACATTGATTGAACGTCATTTAGTCATGTAGTCATTGACTGAACGTCATTTAGTTCGATTTTTTAACCGACTTCCAAAAAAGGAGGAGCTTTCTCAATTCGATGAATAAGTAGGTTTTTTTTATGTGTGTAAGCGAATAATTTTCCGATTTTTTAACCGACTTCCAAAAAAGGAGGAGCTGGAAAAAATTTAGTATAAATCCCTCTTAATTCGGGGGTGGAGGGAGGGGGAGGGGGAAAACCCCCCCTACCACTCCCACCTTTAGGAGACTACTAGTTTGGAAGATATTTATGGTTGAAGTTTTGAGGTTATGTCTGTGTTTCCGGGATATTTCCAGGAGTAAAACAGGGGAGAAAGGTGGAGACGGCGGTAAGGGGACAAAGGAAATCCCCCCTACCCTCCCCTCTACTCAGCAACCACTAGTTAAGAAAATATTTACAGTTGTAGTTTAGAGGTTAGATAAAACAGACAAGTTCTACGTGGAGTCGGAGTTGATAGATTTGTTTTAAGGACAATGTCGGTCTGTCACGTCTCCGGCGCTGCGGGAAATGCAGCCCCTTCGCCCATGCGTAACGAATGACAGCAACCAACACTCGCCTTAGGCAGCTCCGGCTTTCTGGTCGCCAAAGGCGACCAGCCTCCGCCGCCACGGCGAGAGCTGGTTTCTGCATTTCGTTACGGCGGGCGGGGGCTGCTCTCCCTCCGCGCCTCCGCGCTTAAATATACACTCTAGGGGTTGACAGACAAGTACTACGTGGAGTCGGGGTTGATAGATTCGCTTTTGGGATAATTCAGTCAGCTGACTGATTTTATGTCCGCTCTCATATAAGGGCTATGTTACAATCCGCTAACTAATTGGACGTTGAGTGACGATTGTACAATCAATGTTCGGCCTAGTCTTTCAATTAAATGTCGTCATTTGATAAAAACGCTAGTCACTCAATGAAATAGCTGATTTAATTAGATGAATGCGACACATACACACCACAGAGTGAGGCTCGTGAAGACGAAGAAGAACAATGCTCCTTTCACGAGTTATGCCATCTTAGATTAATATTAGTACCTAGTTCTGATCCTAAAAAAAGATGTGATATTTCCTGTATCTGTTATTGGTTCTCAAACAGTCAATATACATAATATTATTATATCTAAGTCATTATGGTTATTGTAAAATAGGTACTACCTAATTATAAGTACGAGTATGAACTATGTACAGAAAAGAGTGGCGCTAGTTGCGGTTATTCCTCGCCTTGAACCTTATTTTGGTACAAATTTTGTCGTTTACGACACTATAGTAAATTTTAATATTTCTATAATTCATAATATCAGGTCAAATTATTATTTTTAGACATAGGATTGTTAAGTCTAATAAAATAAGGGTTTTAATTTAGTTACTTATTTTTGTTATTATTTGTTTGTGAGACCGATTATAAAACTAGTAAGTTACACTTTAGCTAATAGTTTTTTTCAATAAATACTCCTATTAAAATTTCAACAGTGTTATTTTTACTATATAATATATTCTGTACCACATTCTTAAATATCTTTATTTTGTTACCTATAACGTGATATACCCCTTTGTCAGTCAGTAAGTTCATTATTTTTATAGGAAGAACGTGACATGTAGGGACTTTTTTTTATAAAACTATTATTTCATAAATAAATATCTATACATCAATGAAATTTTCACTGAGATTCATAGTTTCTTAGTAAAGTTTAAAATGGCCAAAATAATCTTTTTTGTAGCTATCTTACTTTAAAAGTTATAAGATTTTAAAAGTTTCAAAGTCGTTTTCCCAAAATTACAGTTTTTCGTTGTGCCACGTTGTAGTTTTAAACGAGCGATATATATTTTAATTGACTATATTTAATATGAAAACAAAAAAATTAGAGAAGACAGTATTATAATAAGTACAAAACATGAATTGAACAATCTAACTTAGAAAATTTCTTCGATTAGTCATACAAAATACGTAAAAAACCCAAATTAAACCTTCGTTAAAATTTACAAAATACATCTTTTTACTAATGTTTTTCAGAACAATAAGCTGTCAAGGGTCGACTTACCAAGTAACGGAAACACTAATTATAATTTGCGCGGGCAAACGGCTGAGGGTTGCCTAGTGCCTACTTTATAATGTGTTCCCAAATGATTAAAATAAATAGAGTAACCGCAACTAGCGCCACTCTTTTTATAATATATTTTACAATGACACAAAGATCTTATTAAAAAAGTAATCGGTTCAAACTTTAAGTAAATAGTTAAACTAATATTATCTATATCTATATCTATACTTAATATTATAAAGAGGTAACGTTTGATTGTTTGTTTGTTTGTTTGTTTGAATGGAATAGGCTCTGAAACCACTGAACCAATATGAAAAATACTTTCGCTGTTGAAAAGCTATGTAGCCTATGTTCAGCGCTAGGAATGTTCCTAGCGCTGAACATAGGCTATATTATATTTTCAACAAAAATAGGGTTCCTTCCTAAAACCCCAAAAATGTAGCCCAAAGTGTAAAAAAATAAGCATCAAAATTTCTTACATCGTGTGCGCTTCGACAACGGCTTGACCGATTTCGCAATTCTATATTATTTTTTTTATTTTTTATTAATTATAATAAATTATTCGTTATTGTCATGAAAAGGTTATAATGAAAGAAAATGTTGAAAAATATAAGCAGAAAATTAGAAAAAAGAAGAAAATATACATATTGGTCACACGGGGTTTGAACCTGGACTCGATCAATTTACGTCGTTGCCAGTCTATATGACACTGGTGTCATGGTAACAACATTGTTTACAAATGGAAAATAAAAATCATAAAATGCTATAAATAACGTATTAACATAAACTTAAACTATTTGGATTCATTAAACTATTTGTCCACCACTAATAAATAGTCGGGTCATTTTAATAGGTAACATTTGACAGTTTATCAAAAATGAGCGACGTAACGTTGTAACGACGACATAATAAAATAAATATTTTCTTTTTGTTAAAACTGCAGAATTTACTAAACTTTATTTAATAATTATATTAGATATTTATTGTCAACATAACCAATATGAGTTATTTTACGATTTGCTTTCACTGATAAACGATCTTAAATATAATATTCAAATTATGATTTAATGAAATAAACGTCGTGATAATGTTACGTCAGTTAACACTTTTTCGTATTAAACACTAGAGACTTACTCAAAAAATCGATTAATCTTTTAACAACTATAAATATACCTATTTAAAAAAAAGTACTTAACCTTATAAGTTGTAATAAGAATATAATATTACTAGCTGACCCTTGCCCACTTCGTTGAGCATAAAAAGAGTTTCTGATGAAATTCAACTAAAAAAAAACAACGTGGAACCCGCAACGCGGGAACCCGGAACCCGCAACGCGGGAACCCGGAACCCGCAACGCGGGAACCCGGAACCCGGAACCCGCAACCCGCAACGCGGAACCTGCAACTTGTGAACCCGGAACCCGCAACCCGCAACGCGGAACCCGCAACGTGTGAACCCGGAACCCGCAACGCGGAACCCGCAACGCGGGAACCCGGAACCCGCAACGCGGGAACCCGGAACCCGCAACGCGGGAACCCGGAACCCGCAACGCGGGAACCCGGAACCCGCAACGCGCGAACCCGGAACCCGCAACGCGGGAACCCGGAACCCACAACCCGCAACGCGGAACCCGCAACGCGGGAACCCGGAACCCGCAACGCGGAAACCCGGAACCCGCAACGCGGGAACCCAGAACCCGCAACGCGGGAACCCGGAACCCGCAACGCGGGAACCCGGAACCCGCAACGCGGGAACCCGGAACCCGCAACCCGCAACGCGGAACCCGCAACGTGGGAACCCGGAACCCGCAACGCGGAACCCGCAACGCGGAACCCGCAACGCGGGAACCCGGAACCCGCAACGCGGGACCCGGAACCCGCAACGCGGGAACCCGGAACCCGCAACGCGGGAACCCGGAACCCGCAAGGCGGGAACCCGGAACCCGCAACGCGGGAACCCGGAACCCGCAACGCGGGAACCCGGAACCCGCAACGCGGGAACCCGGAACCCGCAACGCGGGAACCAGGAACCCGCAACGCGGGAACCCGGAACCCGCAACGCGGGAACCCGGAACCCGCAACGCGGGAACCCGGAACCCGCAACGCGGGAACCCGGAACCCGCGACGCGGGAACCCGGAACCCGCAACGCGGGAACCCGGAACCCGCAACGCGGGAACCCGGAACCCGCAACGCGGGAACTTGGATCTCGCAGCATGGGAACCCGAAACCCGCAACACGGAACCAGCAGCATGGGAACCCGAAACCCGCAACGCGGAACCCTAACGCAGAACCCGTAACGTGTACGGAAACGCTGTCAAATTGAATAAATACTTAGTATCCTATGTCCGACTACTTGCTCTAAGCTACATCCTCACCATTTTCAGCCATATCGATAAAGCCGTTCTTGAGTTATAAATAATTTAACTAACACGACTTACTTTTACATATAGATGTATAGATTACTCCTACTAACATAAGCTAAGCCCGATGAATGCTCCCGTCACAGTCGGTCCAGCCAATTCGCTGAACGTTAGTTAGATGACGACGATGATGATGATGAAAAGTAGCCTAAATGAATCCTTATAACTTTAGCTATCTACCAGTGAAAGTCTCATTAAAATCGGTCCAGCTGTTCCAGAGATTAGCCGGAGCAAAGAGACACGCTGACAGACTTTTTTTTTTAAATTACATTTTCGTTTTCAGTAAATATCGTTGCCAATGCAAAAAAAAGCAGAAGGTATCGTTTAAAATGTCATATGCATTTAGAAAAACGTTGCTAATTGAAAGTTACATACTGACACTTCAATTTTATTTATTTGTATAGATGTATAGATTTGGAAAACTTCCCCAATCTTGGCGTTTTCACTGACGCGGAGCGGGGCGCATAGGAACTTAAGAGTTTCCAAGCGGAGTGGAGCAGAGATTTCGAGCATAGTGATTGGTCAATTCTGGTACCGCAAGCTCCTGTCCGCCTCGCCCCGCGTCAATGGAAACGCAGCCAAACGTCTATAACGTCTAACGGTCGCCATGGTAACCACGTTGTTTACAAATGGAAAACAAAAATTAGGAAATGCTATACATTCATGTTTCTGTTAATCCTAATAATTTTATTAATCCAAATAGTTTAAGCTGATATAAAAACGATAATATTTATAGCATTTCATAATTTTTATTTTCCATTTGTAAATACTGATGTTGCCATGACAGCCGTGTCATATAAACTGCCAACGACGTGAATCGATCGAACCCAGGTTCAAACCCCGCGTTACCAATACGTATTTTCTTCTTTTTTCTAATTTTCTGCTTATTTTTTTCAACACTTTCTTTCATAATAACCTTTTCGTGACAATAACGAACATACCGTAAAAAAAATTTGCGAAATTGGTCAAGCCGTTGCCGAAGCGCACACGATGTAAGAAATTTTAGAGGTCGTTTTTTTACACTTTGGGCTACATTTTTTGGGTTTTAGTAAGGAACCCTACTTTTTTTAAACATATAATATAGCCTATGTTCAGCGCTAGGAATGTAGCTTTCCAACGGTGAAAGAATTTTTCCTATTGGTTCAGTGGTTTCAGAGCCTATTCCATTCAAACAAACAAACAAACAAACAAACAAACAATCAAACGTTACCTCTTTATAATATTAGTATAGATAAATGTTAATTTGAAAATCAGATCGAAGGAGTTAGATCCATGGTCATAATTCACGAACAATTAAAAAAAATAATCGAAAACGTCAGGTTATGACGCCACTATGTCTTTTGTCGTCATTTGTCTTTGTGCGAAGTTAACGTCTGTCTGTTCTGTCTTTTTTTTCTTGCTACTGAAAACGAAAATGCAATTAAAAAAAAATGTCTGTCTGTCTGTTAGCGTGTCTCTTTGCTCCGGCTAATCTCTGGAACGGCTGGACCGATTTTAACGAGACTTTCACTGGTAGATAGCTAAAGTTATAAGGATTAATTTAGGCTTCTTTTCATCATCATCATCGTTATCTAACTAATGATCACCGAATCGGCTGGACCGACTGTGACGGGAGCATTCACCGGGCGTTAGCTTATGTTAGTAGGAGTAATCTATACATCAGCTATTTGTATTAAAGTAAGTCGTGTTAGTTAAATTATTTATAACTCAAGAACGGCTTTATCGATATGGCTGAAAATTGGTGAGGAAGTAACTTAGAGCCAGTAGACGGACATAGGATACTATTTATTCCATTTGACAGCGCAGAACCAGCAACGTTCACGGAAGGGTTTGGCGTTGTGGGTTCCGCGTTGCGGGTTCCGGGTTCCCGTGTTGCGGGTTCCGGGTTCCGCGTCGCGGGTTCCTGGGTTCCCGTGTTGCAAGTTCCGGGTTCCGCGTTGCGGGTTTCGGGTTCCCATGCTGCGGGTTCCGCGTTGCGGGTTCCGGGTTCCTGCGTTGCGGGTTCCGGGTCCCCGCGTTATGGGTTCCGGGTTCCCGCGTAGCGGGTTCCGGGTTCCCGCGTTGCGGGTTCCGCGTTCCCGCGTTGCGGGTTCCGGGTTCCCGCGTTGCGGGTTCCGCGTTCCCGCGTTGCGGGTTCCGCGTTCCCGCGTTGCGGGTTCCGGGTTCCCGCGTTGCGGGTTCCGGGTTCCCGCGTTGCGGGTTTCGGGTTCCCATGCTGCGGGTTCCGCGTTCCCGCGTTGCGGGTTCCGGGTCCCCGCGTTAGGGGTTGTTTTTTTAGTTGAATTTCATCATAAACTGTTTTTATGCTCAACGAAGTGGGCAAGGGTCAGCTAGTATATTATAGTAAGTAATAACTAAAACTGCCGTTTTAGTTATTACTTACGAGAGTAAATACAGTATAGGATTTAGAGCTGTAGTTAAATGGCAATAAATTTATTTGGTTAATGTTATTCCTCGCCTTAAGTAGGAAAATAGGCAACCCTAAATTAAGTATTAATATCACGTGTATTTTTCCATGAGAAGGTAATCGGTACATTAACTAGTAAATAAATAGATATTAAACAATACTAATAAAATAGAAGTATCTATCTATATTTTTATTACCGCTAATTGGTAGATATAACATGGATGGATCATAATTCTTAATGCCATAAAATGTATATTTGCAAAGATAATAATTGGAGACAAACAACACATCAATGGTTTTTTTATTTCACTAGTTCTTTTGAATAGAGCTATAAAATTATAGCTTTAGCACATAAGTGGTTGTCTCTGATATTCAAACAGGATAACTGAACATGCAAATTGCAAACTTAGGTCAAACCTCAGTTCAAACTGACCACACATGATTTTGTAACCTGAAAAAATGTGTATTGAATTATTTTTACTAAGGGCCGATTTTTCAATCGTCAAATAACTTTTATCTGTTGAATAAACATGTGACTTTGACATATGTTCCATACAAAATCTGCCAACGTCACATATTTATTCCTTAGATAAAAGTTATCTGACGATTGAAGAATCAGCCCTAAATATCATAATTTCTCATAATATACAATACTAGTTTCATTATTATTATGTATGTAGTTGAATTATTTTGTGCTGAAATATAGCTACATAGGTATTACTCCAGTGATTACGCCTCCGTGGTCTTTGTGTGTTATCAAAACATAGATCCGCTAACATTTGATTTATCAAACTATGCTGAACGCTGAACTTTAGAAGAATCTTCAAACTCTTTTGGCCTCCTTTAGCCAAGATGTACCATCATTAATTATTATGACAAAGTTAATAAAAATATAGTGATACGTCATCAACGCGCTACCATACTTTTTTGCTAACTTCCATACTGCGCGCTAGTCGCTACGTCTGTGGTCACTAAGCGCTTAGCGCACGTTATTTCACACCCATGTTAATATACATTGTCATTGTCACACAGTCATACATGTATTGTCATTTTGTCGGTTTACCCGACCCCTCTTTCCTTAATAGATAATGCCACTAGAGTAACAATTTTTCTGAAATTCTATGTATGTATACTACTCACTAGTAAGTGAGACCCTATTTCTTACATTTTTGAGCGTTGGCTATACTTTTTAGTTTCGTCTGAAATAAATAATTTATTTTAAAAAACAGGGACGTGCAAATAATATCCATAAATTATCAGAAAAAAATATTTACTCTAGCGGATTATCTAGGGAGGAAACAGGAGTCGCGTAGACCCTATTTCTGTATGAAAAAATGGCCGCTTTGTTTCCTCTTAATTGATCTATTTTAGAATAAATGTTACATAATTTAACAGATTAAAATCAGCTATAAAACTTTATAATATGTAACTATTACGTTGATTAGTGTGGTTTATAACAATTGAGGTTTTTTGTCCCAAAATATAGAAATAATTGTTTGAAAATTTTAAACAATTTTTCAATGTCGATGATTAAAACTAGTATTTTCCCGTATTTTATATGAATTTATGTTATTATGCAGAAAAATGTTATACAGTGTCTTATTATGTCAGTTATTTTATACCGTGTCCATAACTACTCGTATCTACCAAATAACTTTCATGAAAAATATTTTGAGAGCAATTAAAACTTAAGGTTGTAATGTTACCCGAAAATAATAATCCCACCAAAAACATTTTCATGTAAAAATTTTGCCAAGACGAGTCTATATAGCTTACCTTGTGAAAAAGTTATCAGATATCGTATAAAGCCAAGCTCTAAAGACTACTCGCCTTAAATCTACCAGCACCTTGATCAAAATCTATCAAAAAGTGGACAAATCCCATGTAGAACCAAAGTTCTTGATATATGCGCCCTTACTTTAAGGCGAGGAGTAACCGCAACTAGCGCCACTCTTTTTAAAATTAATTTTACAATGACACAAAGGTCTTATTAAAAAAAGTAATCGGATCAAACTTTAAGTAAATAGCTAAACTAATTTATTATAGTAATATATAATAGTTAAACTAATATTATGTATTATATCTCGTAAGTAATAACTAAAACGGCCGTTTAAGTTATTACTTACGAGAGTAAATACAGTATAGGATTTAGAGCTGTAATTAAATGCCAATAAATTAGTTTAACTACTTACTTAAAGTTTGAACCGATTACTTTTTTTAATAAGACCTTTGTGTCATTGTAAAATTCATTTTAAAAGAGTGGCGCTAGTTGCGGTTACTCCTCGCCTTAACTAGGCTTAGCTTCACTTACTCTACATTTCAGTTAAAACGTGATGCTTGGCCGTTTTATTTCACACACGATAAATGAATGCCTATAAAATCTTCGTAACGGTAGCAAAACGCGACGCCTGCCGACGCCCAGCGTCGCGACGTCTAGCGCCGTCCAGCGCCGCGACGCTGGGCGTCGGCAGGCGTCGTGACGCTGGGCGTCGGCAGGCGTCGCGGCGCTGAGCGTCGCGACGCCTACCGACGCCCAGCGCCGCGACGCCTGCCGACGTCCAGCGCCACGACGCCCAGCGCCGCGACGCCTACCGACGCTCAGCGCCGCGACGCCTACCGACGCTCAGCGCCGCGACGCCTGCCGACGCCCAGCGTCGCGACGCCTGCCGACGCCCATCGTCGCGACGCCTACCGACGCCCAGCGCCGCGACGCCTGCCGACGTCCAGCGCCACGAAGCCCAGCGCCGCGACGCCTACCGACGCTCAGCGCCGCGACGCCTGCCGTCGCTCAGCGTCACGACGCCAAGCGCCGCGACGCCTGCCGACGCCCAGCGTCGCGACGTCTAGCGCCGTCCAGCGCCGCGACGCTGGGCGTCGGCAGGCGTCGTGACGCTGGGCGTCGGCAGGCGTCGCGGCGCTGAGCGTCTTTAGGCGTCGCGGCGCTGGGCGTCGTGGCGCTGGACGTCGGCAGGCGTCGCGGCGCTGGGCGTCGGTAGGCGTCGCGACGCTGGGCGTCGGCAGGCGTCGCGGCGCTGGACGGCGCTAGACGTCGCGACGCTGGGCGTCGGCAGGCGTCGCGTTTTGCTACCGTTACGAAGATTTTATAGGCATTCATTTATTGTGTGTGAAATAAAACGGCCAAGCATCACGTTTTAACTGAAATGTAGAGTAAGTGAAGCTAAGCCTAGTTAAGGCGAGGAGTAACCGCAACTAGCGCCACTCTTTTAAAATGAATTTTACAATGACACAAAGGTCTTATTAAAAAAAGTAATCGGTTCAAACTTTAAGTAAGTAGTTAAACTAATTTATTGGCATTTAATTACAGCTCTAAATCCTATACTGTATTTACTCTCGTAAGTAATAACTTAAACGGCCGTTTTAGTTATTACTTACGAGATATAATACATAATATTAGTTTAACTATTATATATTACTATAATAAATTAGTTTAGCTATTTACTTAAAGTTTGATCCGATTACTTTTTTTAATAAGACCTTTGTGTCATTGTAAAATTAATTTTAAAAAGAGTGGCGCTAGTTGCGGTTACTCCTCGCCTTAAAGTAAGGGCGCATATATCAAGAACTTTGGTTCTACATGGGATTTGTCCACTTTTTGATAGATTTTGATCAAGGTGCTGGTAGATTTAAGGCGAGTAGTCTTTAGAGCTTGGCTTTATACGATATCTGATAACTTTTTCACAAGGTAAGCTATATAGACTCGTCTTGGCAAAATTTTTACATGAAAATGTTTTTGGTGGGATTATTATTTTCGGGTAACATTACAACCTTAAGTTTTAATTGCTCTCAAAATATTTTTCATGAAAGTTATTTGGTAGATACGAGTAGTTATGGACACGGTATAAAATAACTGACATAATAAGACACTGTATAACATTTTTCTGCATAATAACATAAATTCATATAAAATACGGGAAAATACTAGTTTTAATCATCGACATTGAAAAATTGTTTAAAATTTTCAAACAATTATTTCTATATTTTGGGACAAAAAACCTCAATTGTTATAAACCACACTAATCAACGTAATAGTTACATATTATAAAGTTTTATAGCTGATTTTAATCTGTTAAATTATGTAACATTTATTCTAAAATAGATCAATTAAGAGGAAACAAAGCGGCCATTTTTTCATACAGAAATAGGGTCTACGCGACTCCTGTTTCCTCCCTAGATAATCCGCTAGAGTAAATATTTTTTTCTGATAATTTATGGATATTATTTGCACGTCCCTGTTTTTTAAAATAAATTATTTATTTCAGACGAAACTAAAAAGTATAGCCAACGCTCAAAAATGTAAGAAATAGGGTCTCACTTACTAGTGATAGTATACATACATAGAATTTCAGAAAAATTGTTACTCTAGTGGCATTATCTATTAAGGAAACAGGGGTCGCGTAACCCGACATATGACAATATATTAACATGGGTGTGAAATAACGTGCGCTAAGCGCTTTTTTAATAAGACCTTTGTGTCATTGTAAAATTCATTTTAAAAGAGTGGCGCTAGTTGCGGTTACTCCTCGCCTTAACTAGGCTTAGCTTCACTTACTCTACATTTCAGTTAAAACGTGATGCTTGGCCGTTTTATTTCACACACGATAAATGAATGTCTATAAAATCTTCGTAACGGTAGCAAAACGCGACGCCTGCCGACGCCCAGCGCCGCGACGACTGCCGACGCCCAGCGCCGCGACGCCTGCCGACGCCCAGCGTCGCGACGTCTAGCGCCGTCCAGCGCCGCGACGCCTGCCGACGCCCAGCGCCGCGACGCCTGCCGACGCCCAGCGTCGCGACGCCTGCAATCGTTTAATACCTACGAATATTAATAACCAATAAAAATGTTATATCTAGATTTTTAATTAGTACCTACCTTAAGTTATAAATCACATAATATTTAGGTACCTGCAATGACATGCGGATCTTAGCTTGCAACAAAAAAAAACTATTATCCATGCAATCTTAACTCGAAACACAAAAACTATACCTAATCTCTGCGAAGCACGAATTGGTCAGAAGTACAGAACATTAATCCTAGTATTTGTCATTAGACTTAAATGTTTCACCCGCGGCGAAAATAGAGGGATATTATACGTTTTACGTGTCTCTGTGTGTAAGCGATCGAGTTGTCCTTAGTAGAGTGTTCTCACTTCTTAGCTGAACAATTTTTTATCATATTCATCACTATCAGTTCTATCACTGCTTCACAATTCGGGACTAAATGAACATTTTTAATTTTGTTTATAGGTACTTTGAATAAATTGTCTTGATACCATAACATATTTTTAGTAGTGACCAATCAGAACGCGTTTAATGTAGAGTTTGGGCCAATCAAAATGCTTTGACGTTTGAAACGCTTATAAACGTCAAAGCATTATATTTCTGCATTTAAATATAGATACTGCATTGTAACATTATTATTGTTCGATTTAATTAGCAGAATCGCCAAATACATTTTTTATTTGCTCTCTGGCTTGGACTTTAGTTGCACTGTAGACCTCATCTGTTCACGTTGAAAATTTTTACCCAGAAAATTGGGTTTAAGCAGTCGCTTAAACATTTTAGGATATGTAGTAACGTATTAAGTACATTGATTCTAAAGACGGATCTTTAAATTAATGTACTTAATAGGTACTTTACGACCTATTTTAAAATGTTTAAGTAACAGTTTGAACTCAATATTCTTGAAACCATAATTTTGCTACATATCACCTTCATCCATTCATGTCTTCAATTATTTGCGTATAACTCTTAAGTCGGCTATACATATTGGCCGAGCGTCGGCAAATAGGTGCAAGGCGAATGCTACCGTCCACACATTCGGCAAATACACTCAAGTGGCAAATGTAGACGAGCGTTTGTAGAGCTGACGACTGACGACGGACGCTGTCGGCCGAGCGCAGGCGAGCGCCTTTGATTTGTGCAATAAAAACAGACACCGATCCGAAGTGAGGCGAGTGGACGCGAGTGGTCACAACTCACAAGCGACGGCGATCGCAGACAAGTGTCGGAAAATGAGCCGTCGACACGTTGGCGCTTGCCTTGCCGAGCGATGCCGAGAGATGACAAGGCAAGGCAAATTGACTGTCTACTTATTGGCGTTTGCCGCCACTCGGCAACGCTCGGTTAATATGTATAGGAGGCTTTACAAGTTACACATCACAATCTTGGCCGGTTTTTCTTATCAATGTAACCACAGTAAGTAAAAATGAACTAAGTCATCAAAGATACCCAAGTCACGTTATAGCACTTGCATAGCAATCAATCGCACTAAGGTAAAATTAGCTCATATTTTACCCCAGTGCAGCGGTGAAAAAGTATGCATGACGCTAACACCTACCAAATTAGGCATTTAGTGCTAGAGCGCGTTTTATGTCTTTACCAATACCACAAAGTAGATAATAAATAACGTGTATCAAATACCTACTAACTAATTTTTTGCTTTTTTTAGAGTGGGATATGAATGACTAAGCGGTTATTAGTAAGGGACCCGATACACTATTATTTATTATGTGCCGATATGAGCACTATAGGACCTATTCTATAAGTATGATATTTCATAAACTACCCACTAATTTGATATTACAGAGACAGATTTTTTTGTCCCAACTCTTAGAAGCTAGGTCTATGAACGTGCAGAATCGTAAAGCACAGAGAGCTATGAATTATTATATTCGGCTGAATATAGGTAGTTAGTAGAGTTGAGTCACGGAACCCAAATACTGATGAGCAAGTTGCAAGTCACCGCTTTGTCAAGTTTGTGCGCAAATGGTTTTTTGTGGTTAGGTTTTTTCTAACAAAATTATAACTCGTGATTGAAACATATTAATAAGCATAGCGTCATTACTGTAATATTAAATAATTATGAATACTTGGAAAAAGTAAAAAATCTTTCTGCCATCTTTATGCGTTTTAAAGTTCATGTTTAGACAAAATTAAGTTATTGTTTTTTTTAGCATCTCAAATCGTGTTGGTTTAGTTCTGAGAGTAAAAGGAAGAGAGAACTCGTCTATGTGAATTGCGCCCACACTTGAGCACTATAAAATAACTAGTTACTGCTGGTTCCAATGAAATCGGCTACCGACACCGAAATATGAGGGGAGCTATTATCTATTAATCTAGATTAGCTGACTAGCTTCACTTCTACTTACCGTCGAAATATTAGTAGGTACATTTTTTTAAAGGTAAACGACTGCCCCAAAAATAAAATAAAATGAAGATATAAGTAGGTATATTTTAATATACACTTAAAGACGATAACAAAACTGCACACTCACGACTTAGTTTTATTATACAGAATGATTCACGGTTCCTATATAAAGCCGAACATAGTGTAAAGATAAGAACGCGTAGAGATTTTATTGTTTTGGCACCTCATATAAATTACCATAACGCGACAAATAGCGATTAAAGATAAAAGTCACAAAACAGATGAGTTTCAATCCTGGTAAGGTCGTAGATCAACGACCAGTGCGTTCGTGTGTATAGACTAGGAGCATTCGAGCCCCAGCATAGTAAGATTCACTCCTTGTGGCCATTTTAGATCTTTGAATATTATGAAAAAAATATCGAACTAAAATATAATTATATATTATTATATGCTCTACGTGTCATTCTTTTCACACCACATTCGGCTTGCTATATGACCCATGAATCACCATCTATATATTCTAAACCAGATAAAATAATGTATTTAAAAGAAGTAAAAGTAGCTAATCGCAGCTAAGTGATTAGATAGTATTGATTATTTCCCTTGTTTTTTCCCTAAAAAAATAGATGTTGAATAATAATATTATTATGTTTTGATTCCCTCAAGGCTTTTGATTAAACTTATCAGACAAGAACATTGGCAATTATTTTAGTTCACTGGTATTCACTGGTATTCATTGTACTTTTTTTTACTTAACTTAATAATAATAATCTAAGATACCTAGTATTTTATTAGGTTTTGTTGACTATTTGGGTTAAAATGAAACGAGAAGTACTATACGTACACACTCAGAGTTTAGCATATTTTTTTTTTTAATTGGGAGATAAGCAAGACTTCTTCTCAACTTTAACGATTTCTATAATTTGTGTTTTAATTTTTATTAACCCCCGACAAAAACAGATTAAACCCTGACAAAGACAATTTATAAGTTTGAAGTGAGTGTCTGTGACGATTTAGATCAAATTCATCATCTTCGTAAAGTTTTTTTTATAAAATATTCAAAATTTTAATTTTGTTTAACTTGTTATTTCATTCGTAAGATATTTTTAGTAGTATCATTGTGACTTATGAAAAATTTAAATTTACTTAGATAAAATATGATATATTTTTTTAATTATAACTATATAAAGCAAAATAGTTGTATAATATTTCACTTGATTAATTATATGTATTATGAATTTTCATTTGTAATAAAAGTTTTAATGCAAGAATAATAATTTGTTAATTTCTATTAGGTATGTACAATATGCGAATCAAAGTTATTGACAAATCACAGTATTTCAGAAGTGCTACATTTCTTGTTTCAGACACGCCCGCTTTATCTGTCTCTTTCATTTTTTAAACAAGTTTATTTACAAACAAAGCGATCGTACACGCGATATAATATATTAAGCCTAATATAAATACTACGTCACCGACATGTTGCCGAAAGCATTTGAATGCTAATTTATACGACTACATAAAGTTCAGCCGCGGGTGCAGTGCGCGTACTGTCTCCAGCAGATATACACATGTAGATCGGTGATAGTGATTGTGTTTCCGCGAACCGTGAAAGGAAGATGACTGAACCTGCAAAGTGGAATTTCTTGGTCGCCGGCTTATGTGTTTTTAAGCTCAGTCATTAGTGTACCTTCGCAGTTCGCAGCGCTCGCGTCCGACAGAGGTATGTCCGCTCCTCGATATCGACCACTAACGATCGGTGCCTATATTTCGTCAGCGGTAATTAAAAAAATAATAACAGGTCAACTGATGATAAGTGTCGCTCGGAATAGATAATATTCGGTCGTTTTCATAGTTGTGACGAAAAATTAGTAGCGGTCGTTCGTGTGTGACGTTCTCGCATTGTAATTGTAATCGTGTTTTTAGTGTGATCGGGGAAATGGCTTTCAGAAGAGTGTCGCTCATAAAACATAAATCGAAATCAAATTTTAGATCTCCTTGTTCGAATCAAAACACGGAAGCCGATGCGGTTGAACAATCTCTGACCTTACAAAATAATCAATTGGCGGAGAATGTTGAAAAAACCAAAGTCCTTGGGAGCGGAGAAATAAAGGATTTAGATAGTTTAAGGAAATCAGACAAAAATGCAAACGATTATGATCCTATAACCGTTGGCGATAGCCCTGACCGAGACATAGAAAGTTGTGTCGAGTGAGTACGATGACTTACAAGCCTTGAACATAATATTTTGCAGCCAACCTTTGATGTTGTTTTTTTAAATATTGCTGCATTTTGTAGGATCATCAATAAATTAGAGGTTGCTTAGAAATTTGTGAAAAGAATTCTGAGGGAGTATGTTGTAGCATTTTTCCTTGCCTAATTTGGTTAAACATAATATGTTTAATTGTTTCATAAATAGGTTTCATGTGTGATTTGTCGTATAATGTATTTTCATTTATTCAACAGATAATAAAAAGTTTTAAAGATGCTATTCCAAAATCTTAACGTGAAACTGATCCGTCTCAAGTTATCGTGATAATTGGCGAATACATTTTCTAATCCGACCCGCATTACTGTTCAACATCTGTCTCATACATACAGAGGTTTGTCTAAATTGGACAATAAACAAACAATAACACTGAAATTATCATAAACATATTGGTCAATATATATATAATCTAGGGGCACGGCAGTCCCCCGCCATCTATACTCTCTTATATTATGTTCTATTCTAACATTATAAAGAGAGTAGATTTGTATTTTTGTAAACTCAAAAAACTACTAGACGGATTTTGATTATTCTTAATAAAATGCTATATTATACCGGAGTAGTTAACAGAGGCTTTTTTATAAAGTATAAATGCTACGAATAATAAAGGACAATGAGACGGTGATGAAAGCTAGAAAATAATATATCTCTCCCCCTAAATAGTCGGGAGAACTGCATGCTTTTGAGTGTTGCTATCTTAAAAATATATATTTTAGTCAATAATTCTTTAGCGAACTCTGATCCAGGTGAGATCATTTATGTTAATAAGTTACTAGCCCAATTTATACTTATATTTGGCGAAACACGTTTGGTTCATAATACAAAAATATGTTTTTATATTTTTTGCGGTTGCTCAATATTAATCTATTATGAAAACTAGTTTTTTGCGCCTCCACATAAGCGTTAAAGCTTTAGAAAAAAGCTAGCATTGTGGTTTGAAGTGAAGTAATTCGCGTAGATTGATAATCTCAAACTCAATCAATTATAATTATGTTTTTGCTCAAGCAAATAAAGTTCCTTATTCGTTAATTCGTGGTTACTTTTAATTGTGGCGATTTTAAGGATAACAGATAAAAAAAATATGAAAGTGATAAATCTTTTTGAACAATTTGAACCTTCCCGAGGATGAAAATTTAGCAGAACATGTGCATTAAACCTAATTGCTATCGAATATGAACGATAATTATAAATAATTCATACATCATTTATCATTTCCATAACCACAACCCCCAAATTTTCAAATAGCGGGCGAATAATGATGATGATGAATTAACTATAAATAAGCTATACTCGCGATCACGTTAACTTTCAAAGAAAAAACTAGATGAAAATTAGGTCATCCATTTGGGTGTCACAGACACACACGCGAAACATACAACACCTTTCAGTTTTCGTAGGGAGTTAGAAAAGACAAATATCAAAGGTCTTTTTAGTATTTTTTTTGCAACAACAATAAACATTATTGTATATAACCGTATGGTCTACTTATAACAATGCATAAACTTAAAACTTTTGTAGATATATGTTTTATTCGACGATTTTTGTACAATATGAAACAAAATCCTATAAAGCAAATAATTAACACAATAAGTACTCTTTTATGCTATCAAACATTGTAAACAATATCATTTTTCATACAGATATAACAATTGTCTAGGGCCCCCACTGAATTTTTGCTGTATAAAAATCATATTTGTTTATAATATTTTTACAAATATATAAATTTTAATTTTATATAAATAAAGTAGCACAACTCTATTTGAGACAGTTCTTAGTTTTGTAGGGTTTGTTTCATAATAATAAGATTGAAAAATCGTCTGAAAAAGTATTAAATATATTTCCGTTGTCTGGTACCTGGAACACAAGTTCTTCGGATACTTAGGCCACTTTACATGTTTTTCTTCAAACACCTGGTTTAAAACGAGTAGATCGTACTTACTGCGTGGCAATTTGTCGGTGGGTGGTGAAATACCTGTTTTTGGATTTGGAAAATCCATATTGACTAAAGTGCGTTAGTCTCTGTATTGTTTGTAGTTGTCCTTGCCTATTCCAAAAATGGCAAGAGCTAAAATAAAACTTGGCTAACTTTAGACATGTTCTGTTTCTGTTTTTTTTTAATAATAAGCTCTATAACACCAAAATTATAATGAAATCAACTACCTACTTATATGTATCTCGGGTTTAAGATCATTTATTCCTCAAAAAATAATACAATTATTCACTTACATTGAGGGATTATTGCTGAATAAGATAAAATTTTACAATGGCGCGGCGTTAGAAAGCAGTCGTTGCTCGTACAAATAAAATAAAAAAATATTTGAAACACTTAGGCCGTGTTTCACCAAGCAATGTTAAAGTTAACGCCATGCTAAAATACCATGCCATCTCATTCATTTTCAGGAAATACGAGAGGGATAACATGATATTTAAGATGGCGTTAACTTTACCATTGCTTGGTGAAACACGCCCTTAATTGGGTACTATTAACAAAGCTATTAAAATACATTAATACAAATCAATAATTATTGGCTTTAAGTATTAGATGTATCATATTTTATTTTGTGGGTAGGTATACGAAAAAATAATTGCAATCCATTGGTTGTGCTCATCTGTACAACACAGATCGAGCGCATCTGGATGCGACATTCAGATTGTAAGTTTGTCTTATTGTGTGATCTACTACTATCTGGTATCTATATTAGGTAGGTCCAAAGTATATTTTTATTATAATTTTGAATAAATTTTAATTATGTTCGTTACGCGTGTCACATGTGTACTGTGTATGTAGGTATAATGTTAATTTATATTTGAAAAATGTACCTACAAATAGCACCTACCTAATACCTATGCACACAAAAAATAATAATATTATATTAATCTTAACAAAATCAACTTAATTTTTTTTACCATTAAATTAAAAGATCATGTTTCGCCAAGTTAAATTACGAATTCGAGAATTATAATTAGTTTCCTAATTTAAAAATATTTTTTTATATTTCTTATAATATATCATATTCCGAGCAGGATAATTAAACACAAAAATAAATAATATCCTGGCAAGTTTTTTTTTAATTCCGTTTCGACGGTTTCGACCATCTAGACGTTCGTCCCGTCCCCAAACGGGTCCAAAGAACGGGTCCTTAAAGTCAAGATTCCATTTGCCTCGCCCGCTTTGTTTATTTCGAAATATCTACAAAACCTCCTCTCAAGTCAACCAAAACAAACTACCACGACAGTTATCGACAATTATTCTTTTTAACTCCCGACAAAAGAAGAGTCGGTGTCAGTGGCCGGTTTCGTAAACATCAGGGCTTATTTTTATAGTGTCCAACTGTGTGCATAATCCCCAAGGACGCATTTCCTTTACTCGCATAACCCAGTAGGACGGATCTAACGATTTTCTTTATCCTGATTAATTTAAATAAAATACCAAAAACCGTTGAAATTGAAATAATTCGATTCTCGATTGTCCCGGGAGTAAGCCTACTGGTTCGTTTCAATTTGTTTCAATTCAAATACCAAAATCTGTTCAGATCGAACTGATTCTATTTTCGATTGTGTCGGGAGTAAGCCTGCTGATCAGCCTGCAATGTCCTATTTTCATTTTTAATTTTCTAACCAAAATTGAAAACAAAATTTTTAGTTTTTTCAACGCGGGAGACCAAGCTCTAACGGTGACGAGCCAAGCTCTAACCCCGAGAGACGTTCGCATCACAATGTTATGGACATCTATATTATAATGACGTAATGTCATCAGTCGCTGTCATCCAATTTCACAAGTTCCTACGTCAATGTGTAGATAATTAAATTTTTCCGTAATCGTTAAGGAGCCATTTGACGAACCTTGTGTTGAAGTTCACGCTTGTGAACAAAGGCCTCACGGAAAATTTCATCTAACAAGTACAAGCGTGTGTCACTGGAGTTCCCCTCCTCATTGTCCATGATTGAATTTATTGGCCTGGTTCTAACAATCGATCTATTATAGACGTGCATCTGTTTATAAATCAATTCAAATAAGAAGACATGAGTGGATGTCGCAAATACTAATAATTTTACCTAGAAATTTGAGTTTAAACTGTCACTTAAATATTTTAGGATACCAGTAACGTATTAAGTGCATTGATTCTAGAGGCGGATCTTTAGGTTAAGTAACTAGCTGACCCCTGCCCACTTGGTTGAGCATACAAACCGTTTAAACCTTCCCGGAACTTCCATGAATACTTCAAGACTAAAATAGCCGAATCGGTTCAGCCCTTGTCGAGTTTTAGCGAGACTAATGAACAGCAATTCATTTTTATACTTAAGAGAGTAGCTGAACCGTGCCCACTTCGTTGAGCATACAAACCGTTTAAACCTTCCCTGGACTTCCAGGAACATTCCAAGACCAAAAAAGCCGAATCGGTTCAGCCCATCTCGAGTTTTAGGGAGACTAACGAACACCAATTCATATTTACATATAAAATTTTTATACAACTAGTGGTGGCCCAGGCAGTAGTCAAAATTCGCCCATTACTTATTATATTTGAACCTTTTTTATTGTTTTGTTGTTTTGTAACATTTAACTAATATTACTAGCGTACGCTACTAACTACGCTAGTACATAGTTATAACTCAATGTTTTGTAACAGTTTTTTTGCCATTGTTTTTGAATATGAAATACACAAATCTGGACTATGACAAACGATAACGCGTGACAAAATTGTATCAAACGCATAGTAGTTATCAATTGATCTTGAGCAGCGCCAAATTCCGTACCCGTGTGTTCGCATAATTTTCGTAAAAAGAGATACAAAGTTTGTATCCACGTGTTAATGTAATAATGTTGATTTTAATATTATAGGTCTATCAATACTGGGAATCGCGTTTATATTCGTGTTTATTAACCCCCAACACAAAGTAGATATTATAACCCCCAACAAGAACAGAGCGGTGTTATAAGTTTGTGTTTCTGTGGTATTGTAGCTCCCAAACAGATAAATAGATTTTGATCTAATTTTTTTGTTTGAAATCTAACGTGCTATAGTCAGGGTTCCCCCATACATTGTTTTCACTTGATTAGTATCAAGCAAATTTTTCGTGAGTACCTTCATTTTGATGAGTCGCCCAAGAATGTTTTTGGACGGAACTCTTGTTTGTGGTAGCTAACAGTGAATAAAGTTTGAGGATTTGGTGATTCCAATTTTTTTTTCATAAGTCAAGATAATGATTTAAATTATCCGAAAAAATATTTGTACTACAAAATCTATGGTTTGATCAAACAGTTCCCTCTAACTTGTATCGATAACGAGGTCATTATTTTACTTAAATTATTAATAACCAGCTGATTTTTTTTAATTACTTAGTTAATATTAATGTAATTCAACAGACATAATTATTGTCCTACAAATTGCGTTACCACGCAATGTACCCATTATCCCGATTCCCGGTCCTACGCACGAAAGTTGAGGTTTTTTTTAATTCTTGCTAACTCTATTAGCTTCCACAATCGAGAGTTCCGTCCAGGAAATTATTGGACGTCTCATCTAAATGAAGCTACTCAAGAAAAATTAGCTTAATACTAATCAAGTGAAAACAATGTATGGGGGAATCCTGACTACTAAGATATAAGTAATTCATTATTATGAGTTGGCCCATTTGACAGTTGGGGATTTATTAAAAAATGTTTATAGTTATTTTGCAAACTGTGACGACAGCACGTAAACTTGACATTCTGCAGCCGCAGTATTTTATATAGGGTACAATATTATTATAAGAGCTTTTGAAAGGTCTTACTACGGTTTTACCCAAGGACACTATTATAATTTATAACAACAAACTATAAATAACATCCTAGGAATCAACATGCGAAAGTGTGCGATGACGCCATATCGTAAGGATATGGCCGTGTTTCACCAAGCAATGTTAAAGTTAACGCCATGTTAAAATACCATGCCATCTCGTTCATTGATAGGAAATGCGAGAGGGATAACATGATATTTAACGTGCCTTTAACATTGCTTGGTGAAACACGCCTAAGAAACACGCCTAAGAATCCTAATAAGGATAACCCTCAAACCGATTGACATTGACCACGGTCAGCGTGGCACTAGATACTTTTTACCCCCATATAGCTTATCAAACCCAACATTATAATAATAATAATAATAATAATAATATCTATAGACGCTTCACACCACGTCTATCTGGCCCTGTGCTAAGTATCCAACGGAAATATATATTTAATACTTTTATACTATGCACATATTTAATATTTTTATTATATTAATACACAAATTTAATACACATCCATGACCCAGGAACATTGAAAACTTTTTGTTCCCTCGGCGGGATTCGAACCCGCAACCTCTTGGTCGAGCACCAACGCGCTGAACCACTGCGCTACGGAGGACTTCAAAATGCCTATGACATTATGCAGGTTAATATTTTTCTCCTTTTCGCCGCCACAATTTTTATATTTTTGGTATTCACTCTCAAGAGTCTCAAGTCGCAACATAAAAAAGTTCTTATTTAATTTTCACACATTTTACGAGCCTAAGTAAAAAAGGAATCTAAAAAAGAATGACAACTTCGCAATCGCTTTAACAAACGAGGAAACGCCTTTTTATTAGCACTAACTGAAAAAAACAACAAAGCAACGTGTTTTTATGTTTTAACTTAAATTACGACCGGTAACTTTTCCAGTTTTACTGGTGGTTATTTTCCTATTTGTTTTTATTATATTAACAATTAGGATTATCTGTGACACATATTCATGTTAAACGTACAGAAAAACATAACGTTCAAAGAATCTTAACTTATTATTTACATAAATATAATTATCATTTTATATAACATAAAAACATATATTATTAAGTATTATTATTATTTTATCTCGTGTATATTCTTATAGCCTAATAAATCCAATGTTTATAACGTTAAAATTAATTATTGTTAATTGTTGGTATGATTTTGTAGGTACCTACATATTGTAATTTACATAAGTAAATATAAGGAGATATATACGTTGAACAATCATGCTGCTTTATTTTTAGCTTTACCGTTAACTTACTTATTAGTAATACCATAGACCAATTACATAATATATATAATATAGTATAATTGGTCCATGGTAATACTTTCTGATTTTAATCCACATAGGTATTACTTTTTTTATTTGATAAAAAGACTTATTCTTTTTACGATTTAAAAAAGGATCTAGTAGTTTTTCTTACTTATTACTCAAACAAAGAGCAAATTACCCTAAAAAAATAGGTTTTAGTAGCTAGTATAATACTTAAGCATTATTTTTAGTTTTATAGTACCTAACTACTAACTAGTGACTCTGATGACCATTTGACATACATGTAATTACAATAACCATTAATCAATCTGTTACGATCAATGTTGACAGTTAACAAAGCGTTAAGTTGGTACCATGCCACGCGCAGTAGAGGGTTACGTAGAAAATGTGATGGACTCTATGTAGGTAGACTTTTAGTGTTTAAAATAAGAACGTCATGTTTTTTAATTTTTGTTGGATTTGACTTTCTGATAGAGGTTTGATATAATTTTGTTATGTTGCCTTTTAATTATTTATTGTTTTGTTTTAATATAGGTATACATTTTTACACCATTTCAATTCGCAAATTTTACCAACGTTTTACAACGTTTTAACGTGGAACCTATAACACGGAATTCAAACTTTTTCATTTTGTCACAGGAAAAGTAGACAGAATAATAATAATATGATAACAGTCATCCTGTAACTAAGATTTTTATAAAGTATTTGAATCGTCAGGATACGTAAAAACACAGAACTTGGGTTAAAAGAACTTTTTTTAAACGACCAACGAGAATAATAATGATATAATAATATAAAAGAAATTAAAAACAATACCATGTGTGGATTTCTGAAAATACAATAAATAGTTGAATTATACTCACATTTTTACTTCAACCAAACTTATGGCAAGTATGCACTTACTTACATACCTACCATTAGTTTAGTAGGATTTTAGCTTAAAGTCATTTGATGAATATAATACTATACATTTCTTTTAAACTACTATAATATAATTATCCAAAAGGTAACATTATTATGAACTGATAATTGTAAAACTACGAACAAAAAAAACTTACCAAGTAATTACCTAGTGACATCATAACATATTGATATACGTTGTAGCGGATCCCTAAACGGTGGAGGATAGTAAACAATACGTTATTGATGAGATCCACCTGACGCCTCATACATATTCAGCTCCGAGACATTGAGCCGTGACCGGGGTGCGAACTGCGAAAACGCTGAGGACGGATTACTCGTGAATTAAATCATCATATTTTATCCTGAAGTTTAATGGTTGAAAGTCACTTGGTTTTAACAACGCACAATATGGGTATTAAGTACCTACGAAGTTTTTAAGGTTATTTTTTAGATGGACTGCTATAAAACTAGTGTACTAGTAGTGGAATCTCGAATATAGGTTTTGAATCGAATATAATCTGTAATTTAGACTGAATAAGTAAGATAGGTTTTTTAAAATTAAAACCCCAAGGGGACGAAGCCTTTCTGGAAGAATATTAAATTGATTAATTTATAATTATCCATATTTAATTTCTTTATCTTTTAATATAAAATTGATAGTTATTTATTTTATTATTATATCACGCGCAAAAAATCTAGTTTAGTACCAATTAAACCAAAAAAAAAACAAAAGTCCATTGACGCATTCTCATACTGGCGGAAACGTCACGGCGTTTTTCGCCACCAGCCGACCATAAAACATAATACGTTTTAAATAATCCACATCGAAAACTTCCATATCATCTGCTGCTCAAAATGACCAATTATTATATTCTCAGGCTATATGTAATTTATATGTTTTGTCTCGCTGCATCAAAACATGGAATTACGCGTCTACGTCAGTTTATAGAATACGTCATCGAGTACGTAAAAATAAATTACCGTGTATTGTAATTTGTAAGAACAGACTCATTCTTACTGTGATATCTGATGAGTGAGATCATTAGGAGTTTAGAACAGCGCGTCTTTACTCTAGTTTACTCTATGTTATTATTAGTTTTGTAGAGAGTAGAACTAGTTTATTTTGTTAAATATATTTTTATGCTGCAGTGAAAATCGGTGATTCGCGATTCTATGGACTTTTGTTTTTTTAGTATTTTATAATATCTATAGGTTTACGTTAAGTAACTGATCTTGAGTTATATTAAAAAATTCGGTCATGAAAATATTTTTACACACTATTGCTAGGTAAGTACTTTGTTAAATCTTTCGATACAATTTAATATTCAAAAGACAGACAACATGTTTAATCACTTAAAAAAGTCTCCACAAACCAAACAAAATACATATACTTAAGTTTAGTATTAGATATTTTATTTTTTCAATAAAAAAAACATTTTTTTTTGCATAAGTACTTACTTCACATTTAATAATTATAAGTAACTATTAAAAACAGTAAGTCACATCCACTAAAAGTTTAAGATAATAATAATCAATAAATTGTTAATCAGAACATAATATATTCGTTGTAATAATTTAAACTACAATACTATTTCACACACTCTTGCCGATTTGCGAATGCCGAAACTATTCTCGATATAATCACAGTTTGGTCAACGCGGTGACTAATTCACATACGCGTAAATACAGTGCAGGCGTGCGGGCAGGACAACCTGAAAAATAGTATTTAACTGATTAGGTGTAATTTAGTATATCTTCGGTCGTAGCTATTTATTTCATAGTAAAATTCCTAATGTCCTTTATACAGGTTTTAGTTTTTTTAATATCCACTTTACAATATATTTATTATATGTTTTTATATATTTCACTAGATCAAAATTAACACTATATGCTACCTCGTATGGTGTAAACTAGTTCATATATTATGGCAATCGATACATCTACTAGAAATAGATTTGAACTTTGTAACTACTGAACTATTTTTATTCACAAAGACTAATAGTTGCCAATTGCATTCGTCAATAGATACACGAGTATTTTCAATATACAACAATACTTATATGAGCTTACACGTGCTCGACCCACTAGATACATTTTGCCACATGTCTTAAAGGTAATGAATGTACATTTATTGTACAAATAACTATATATTTTATTAACGAAAATTATATAGTCTATGATATCCGGGCGGTTATTACGAATCTATTGATACCTCACTCATAAAAATCGGATCTGTAGTTTAGTTGATTTATTGGAGCTAATAAAAATATTATATACTAGCTGACCCGTGCCAACTTCGTTGAGCATGGAAACCGTGTAAACCTTCCCGGGACTTCCACGAATATTTCAAGACCAAAAATAGCCGAATCAGTTCAGCTGATCTCGAGTTTTAGCGATACTAACGAAAAGCAATAGATTTTTATATAGCCTATGTTACTCAGTGGTAATGTAGCTTTCTAATAAAAAAATAATTATTAAAATCGGTCTAGTACTTTTTGAGTGAAGTCGTTACATACAAAAATACAAATCTTTCCTCTTTATTATATTAGTGTAGATGTATTTATGTTTGTTAGCTCCACGGCTTCTCCGTAATCGCCTAAAAAGATCATCATTACGTTACGAATACCCAAAAACGAATTCCTTATCCCAAGAAGCCACGGGCGGCCGGCTAACACATGGTTACCATGAATATATTTTGCATGCCAGGCAACGAGTTAAAAGCCCCACGAAAATAACTTTCTTATCAGACCACGACCTTACAAAAAATTCGTCATTATCAGACCTAAAAAGTATATGACGTAGGCGAGGAAGGTCGCATCCGTTATGAAACGGTAGACAAGATAACCAAGAACATAGTAGCAATTATATTCAAATGTGATAATTCAATTTCAACACAGCGATAAGGATGCATAAAAATGATAATGAACGTATTAATGTCACAACCATTTTACTGTTATCGCGATGATAAAACCCCAGTAAGTATTAACTACTGGAGCCCAATTCTCTTAACTATTTCGATATCAGTTCATTCGCAATTCGTGCGTACGCGATCGGATTGAAAATCAAAACGGGATTTAACCAATATAATATATTACGAGAATTGCCCCAATTTGTTGGACATTAAACATTTTTACTTGCGATTAAATAATCAGTGGGTTAGATGAGGGTATATGATTATATTACCCTTTCTTACTCTACAAATGAATTTTATTAAAAAAAAAATACTTTTTTGTTATTTTAGCGACAAAAAAAAAGACGTGGTAAAAAGTACAGCGGTCTAGATGTTAAGAAACGGTAACATTACGTCCATCTCCCTCTTTCTGGGAAACCGTGCCATTTGGTTTACATAGAAAATATTAATTCGTAGGCCTTTATGACTGTAACGTTTTTCCAGGCAAACTAATCTAAGTTTTTTAGCCTTATCCAGCAGCACAAACCACGTACGTAAGCACCAGACAGTGCGAATTAATACGACCTTATGTCTTTAACAGCTATTCATCGAGATCATATAATAAAAATAAAATTCAATTTACATTAATTTGCAATGTGAATTGACAAAAGACTAGGAATTAATTAGTGTCTTTTAAAATGCGAGTTTCTTACGCCGCGCCGGTTCTTCTCGGCGGGCTAGGGTTGAACATCGGTTCCCATTTAGCCATTATTGATTAAGTTTTATTCAGAAATATTTTTATTTCTTATTTTAATGGTCTCGGCATGTTGTAAGTAAATAACAGTAGTAGTTGTTAGGTGCAGTATTATATACGTAAGAAACTTTTTTTTGAGTGCAATTGAACCATTTATTTCTACGACTGCGTAATTTATTACTATTAGTAATAATGTACAGTATAACACTGACAGACAGACATATTATATCGTATATTATTTTGCCATTTTTTATTTATTTATTTATTTTTAACAATTTTTGCACAACGTACAATGGCGGACTTAATGCCGAGGGGCATTCTATCTCTATCTCTACCAGTCAACCATAGGGAGACAAAATAAACAAAAAAGTGCTGCAAAACGATGAGAGAAATATTGTGGAAGGATAAAAAAATTAAATATCTAATATCATAAACATACAAACTTCAAGTACCTAGTAGACTGTTTATTCCTTTAGTCAACATTGTACAAGACGCATTTTCTTCAACAGAAAAATCAATATTAGTCGTTTTACTCACTACAGCAATTATATCACAATCCTCACATGTTTGATGTTGCAACTGCGTTTTTACCTATGCTCTTTTAAAAAGGAAACATCTAAAAATAGCTCTATCTAGTAAAGTCATTAAATATTTTAAAATAAGAAATTTAAAATAATATAATAAACAGATACTTCCTCAAAACCTTATATGGTATGTAGGTAGGTGTGGTGCGTGAAGCCTTTTGCGTCATATATTTGTCACTTGATTTTTTACCTTTCGTCGAAGGAAATGGTGTAGACGTAATTATTAGTGTATGTTCAATGACTTAAACCGGATTACAATGAATCGTTTTGATTTTTTAATAATTTAAAAATATAAGTAGTGCAGATTTTTGTGTCAATTGATATTTACGCAAATCACAAAATATCTAGTACTAGCTGACCCGTGCCCACTTCGTTGAGCATGGAAACCGTTTAAACCTTCTCGGGACTTCCACGAATATTTTAAGACCAAAAATAGCCGAATCAGTTCAGTTGATCTCGAGTTTTAGCGAGACTAACGAACAGCAATTGATATTATATAGCCTATGTTACTCAATGCTTTCTAATGCTTTCTAATGAAAAATAATTATTAAGATCGATCAAGTACTTTTTGAGTTTAGTCGTTACATACAAAAATACAAATCTTTCCTGTTTATAATATTAGTGTAGATAGAAATACTATCACTAAAGTAATCTAGTATGGGAGTGCACGGCACTGGTGGGCCCGGTCGTACGAAGAGACTGTCCCTTCCTTTCTCTCTGAAACTGCTTGATGGAACATTTCAACAGTTCCATCAATCAGTGTTCAATAAGAGTTTTTAATTTCAATACCATGTTAGTTGATCATACATTTGAATAGCGTTCGAGAAACTTAACCGGGGGTGAGACTTCGACTAGTTGCTTCTTGTTTCTAATCCCGTGTTATAGGCGTGTGTGTATATCTGTGGATACGTAGAGCAACTATGCATGAACCGATTTTAATATTGTTTTTTTTTGTTTGAAAGGTGAATTAGTCGGGAGAGTTCATAGACATGTCATGAAAATCGGTAAAGCCGTTAAAGTTGTGGGGGAAAAGTGGGGAAGAATAACCGGACTGCAAATATACACGGGGGGGTATATTTGTTTGTTACAAAATTACATATAATATGTTCAATGAAAATCAGTAGAACTGTGAAAAAGCTCTGTTTTGTACCAAGTCAAAACAAAGAGGATTAATATGTAAAAATAATATTTAAGAGGATTAATTCAAAATTGTAATATTGTTTATAGTTATTCCTCTTGTCCTATTTGATGTTCTATGAGCTGTGTTAACTGGTAACACCGCTAACAGTTAGGTTATTCGTCTGTACGAGTGAGTGCGAACCTATTTAAATGCTTAAGAGTTTAAATGAAAAACAATGACACATTAACTTATTCGAGTTATTAGTTTACATTCAGATCATATTGAATTGTATCATCATCATGATCATGTGACATAATTGGGCCCTAATGAACAAGAACTAAGGGTCAGTTCACACTGAAATGACAGCGCTACATTTTGCATTCGTGTATCTTCTTATCTATACTAATATTATATAGCGGAAGAGTTTATTTGTTTAAACGCGCTACTCTCCGGAACTACTGGTCCGATTTGAAAAAATCTTTTTTGTTGGATAGTTCATTTATAGAGGAAGGCTTAATAACATTACGCTGCAACCAATAGGAGCGATGACGCATCGCGTTGCGTGAGAAATGTTGCAAAAACAGGGAAATTCATATTTGAGGACTTTCGTAGCGTGCGCGCCTCATAAACGGTTTAAGTTACTCAAAAATATATATATTTTTTTTTTATGGAAAAAGGGGGCAAACGAGCAGGCAGTTCACCTGATGTTAAGTGAATCCTGACGCCCATAAACATCCGCAACTCCAGAGGAACTGCAGGTGCGTTGCCGGCCTTTGACGAAGAGGTAGGCTCTTCTCTTGAAGGCTCCTAAGTCGTATCGGTTCGGAAATACCGTGGGTGGCAGCTGGTTCCACAAGATGGTGGTCCGAGGCAGGAAGTGTCTTGAGAATCTCACGGTGGTTGATCTGTGGAGATCAAGATGATGTGGGTGGAACTTCCGGCGCGAGCTTCGATGTCGAAATGTAGCTGCAGGTATTAAGCCAAACAGTTCCTCGGAACACACCCCATGATAAATGCGATAGAGGATGCAGAGTGAACCGACATCTCTACGCAAGGCCAAAGTGTCAAGCCGCTCGGAAAGAGTCTGGTCGTCGACGATTCGAGCCGCTCTACGTTGGATGCGGTCAAATGGAAGTAGCTGGTATTGGGGAGCCCCCGCCCAAAGGTGAGAGCAGTACTCCATATGGGGCCGAACCTGCGCCTTGTACAGTTGCAGGCGGTGAGCAGGTATGAAGTACTGCTTCGCCCTATTGAGAACCCCCAGCTTTTTGGAAGCTATAGTTTACCTTCCCCTCCAGATGACCGCGAAACTGAACGTCGCTCGATCTGTCAAATGTCAACTCCAAGAATTCCGATGCTAGCTGTGGCAAATAGGGGAGTGTTATCGAAGCGAGGAGATACGACAAAGGGTGTTCTTTTAGCGGTGAACGCGCAAACTTGAGTCTTCTTAGGGTTGAATTGGACTAGATTTAGTCGGCCGGGTCGGTAAATATGTAGGAAATAATTATTCCTTTTTAATAATAATCATAATAACAAAAAGCAACGTAAGCAATCAAAAGATAATCGCGATATTGTTTCCGACAACCACGCGAATGAAGTTGCGGGCACAGCTAGTGTAGTTAATAAAGTTCAATATTGAATCGCAATCTACAAAACTTTTGGTGTGACTTGACGCTAAGTCGTTGACTTGAGAGATTCGAGAGATTCGAGTGTTGACTCGACATGCAGGTGACAACAACAACACTCTAATGTTGTGCAATGTTGCACAGTAGTGATTCATTCATGATTCGACAGAATATGAATGAAGTCCCGTCTACAGTTTAGTGTAAGAGCACAGAGCATTTTAGTCTTCTCTTAATCACATTATTTACCTATTAAATATCTGACACACATTCACCCACACACATCAACACCCTGCTTTAATTAATGTTTAATTACCTGTAAACAAAATGATAATGTAACCTTAAATTTTTTTTTTTTTAATTGTAAATTTAAATAAATTACGTTTGTAACAAATACTTATTAATATGAAAAGTTAAAAGAAAAAAAAACTGTTTTTTTTTAAATCATAAATACTGGATGCCATGATACTGGGGTTAAACCGTTTACTCAACTCAATCCCAGTAACTACACATTATACAGGCTGTAAAATAATGTTATTATAACTGGTCTGTTTACATCCTGTATGCATAATTCAATCTTGAGTGGTAGTAGTGACGTCAGAGCCTACTTATGTTCAGCCTGCGGTTAAAAAATAACCAGTTAGGCTCTGACTTTCTATAATATTTTAATATTATAAAGCAGAAGAGTTTGTTTGTTTGTTTGTTTTAAAACATTTGGATAGTTAATTTATAGAGGGAGGCTATAGGCTATATAACATTACGCTGCGACTAATAGGAGCGAAGCGTCAGTGGGAAATGTTGCAAAAACGGGGAAAAAATAATTCACATTTGGGGACTTTCGTTGCGTGCGCTACGGTTTAAAGTCACTCAAAAGCCACGCGAACGAAGTCGCGGGCACAACTAGTAATATTATAGAGTTCAAATACAAGATGGCCTAGTCGAATTTCAACTCTTGTGTAGGTATTATCGCAGATTTGTGCAGAGTTCTATTTTCAGCAGTCTCAATTATTATCAAATTAGGTATACGGGAAGTTTTCGGACCTTATTGATATTTGACCATACAATATTACGTTACCTACCTCAGCCACATATTACTAAATAGTTACTACGTCACCTAAGTGACGTTTAAAAGTAGGTAGACGAAGTTTGGTTTACCAAAATAATATTATGTCCGCTTCATGTCCGTCGAGTTTCCACGCCGCTTCACACGGCAATGAGTTTACAAATATACGGCTAATTAATGTAAATTGTAAATATTACATACTTTATCAAAATATGTTATTGCTGCTGCGGCCTATGACTATGATTTATAAGAGGGGTTTTACCGGTTTTTTTTCAGAAGTTTTATTTTTAGGTTTAAGATCACGATCTTTTAGATTTAATTAATTTTTGGTGAAGTGATTCCGTTGACCAATAAAATACATTAGATAAATTTTATCCTTAATGAAATATTGTTCTGAATTTGAGATAACTAGTCTATTCATTCAAACTACA
Organism: Celastrina argiolus; assembly: GCA_905187575.2. Taxonomy (NCBI): domain Eukaryota; kingdom Metazoa; phylum Arthropoda; class Insecta; order Lepidoptera; family Lycaenidae; genus Celastrina; species Celastrina argiolus. The sequence goes on from LR994584.1 coordinate 11,053,166, forward strand.
AACTCTTTACAGAACAGCAAAGCGGAAAACCAGTTCTGATGGAAACTAAACATTTTTAATACTTTTTTACCTAATTGAGTATATCTACATATGCGGATGGTTTTAGGTTATAAATTTTATATTGCAGTCATAACAATTAATGGAATAATGATAGTAATTTACGTATTTGAACGCTAAGTCACGGTATTTATAAGTAGGTCCCTAATAATTACAATAACGAACAAAGACCGGACTTAGTAGAGCATTATTTGTTAATTTATTCATGAATTATTAATTAGCTAGGAGCAAAGGTTGAGGCGACGAAACTGTACCAATTAAGGGCAAACGACAAAATAGGTTAGTACGATTCCTATTGAGTCGTTGCGTGTTTATCCGTCTAGACATTAAAGTATTAGCAATCGGCTTTACACACAGAAATCTTTACTCTATTTATCAGTAGGTATTTATAAAACCTTAAGAACGTCTTGACTCTATTTAACTTTTCCATTTTCCAGATACATGGCAACCAAATATTGATAATGGCTAATGATTGTACTTGACTAGGCTCTATTTATAGGAAAAATTGCATAATTATTGTAAATAACAATGCATAAGGAAAACGAAACAAAAACAAGTACTATTTCAAGAGATGTGATGTTCATTACTATTTTGTCTACTGCTTGATAGTATAGGAGGAAAGGGATTTTTATTATTTCAGGATTATTAGAGGCTTCAGGCTATAGTCAGTACACGTTTTGAAATGTTTCGAATTTAATTATTTTTTGAAATCAATATTTTTACGAAAAACTAATACTTATTATTCATTACAAAGTATGACTTAGGTACCTACTATTTTTTTTTTTGTTAGATAAAAAGTATATTTACACTAACTTTTTTTCTCAGGTCAATTCCGATTCCGGATGGTCTGGTCATGGACCCGATGGCACCCACTACGCTGGCAGTCAACAACCAGTTCATGGAGAGGATAGGCACCGGCCTCACCCTGCTGAGGGACCACGGGAAGAAAGTTCAAAAGGTACAGCAAACATGTTACACGTATAACAGTAAAAATAGCTGAACTGTTTCGAAAAAAAGATGGTGCGGCTCTTTTTAAAACAGGATTTAAAAAGTTAAAACTTCAAAACTATGACATATAAACTTTTTAAATCGTGTTTTAAAAAGATGTAATGTCACAATGGCAGTTGATCTCGAGAGTTAGGTAATCAAGGCCCTGGCTGAAAAATGGTGACATTTGACAACAGAATAGAGTTGTAGCTTGATGAAGAGATGTAAATAGGGAGTTGTAGAGATGTACCTAATAGTGTGTTAACATCAAAAGAGCAAATGCTCATTCTCTCCCCAATCTATCAAATTATTTTAGTGTAAACATTATTTCGTTGTTCTGACTGCGCGCGCGCGTCTGCTCGTTGATATTTTGGTGTAAACGCTGAAAACGAGTTTTCATTTACATTGGCCCGTATTAATAAAGATGTCTCAAATGACAAATCCAACTTCACTTGAGAACCTATTTGACAGATAAACAACGTTTCGTTTCACTTTTATTAATGTTACTTTCATTTCTTTTCTTTTTATACCTGAATATTCATAATAAAGATTACAGAAAAACATTAAAATAAGTATAATGTATACTTTTATAACCTTTATTTTTCCAATAAAAAAAAATTCAAATATGTAATATATGTAAAGTTTTTCATTTTTAAAAGTGAATCGAAACGTTTTTGTATTTTTCAAATAGGTTCTCAAGTGAGATTGGGTTTGAGGTTTCCTTAGTAATACGGGCCTGAAAGATTAAGAAAGAATGCTCTTGTTCTAGCTCTCTTTGTCTTTTGATGTAAACCCACATTATGGTTTCTCTTCAAAATCTCAGCATTTTGACATTTCTACACTCCTCTAGCTCTATCTCTTTTTAGGGTTCGATGTGCATCTTTACGGCGGACTACATTTATTAAATACGGACAAAATCATACATTTATACATTACAATATTATACTTTACTACTTTTCCCCAATAGAGAAGGAGATGATAGATCTATTACTAATGTAATCCCGATGTTTTACCCATACTCACGTGCTCAGAGAGCTTAACACGAACAACTGAAAACAACTATATTATAAATTGCATATAATAGTCATTTTATAACGTTAGAAAAAAATATTAGCGCTTTGGTAAATGCGAAAAGTACAAATTAGTGCTCTACCAAAAGTGATTTATGCCAAGGCATAAATTCTCGTCGTTTGCGACTAAAAAATCTACATCAAGCTATATAATATGACTTGTTACGCAATAGTAGTTGATATTTTTCCTGTATTATTTAAATTTGACCTTTTATACGCAAAACTTTAATGAAGTAGTTCAACAGGGAACCACAGTGTTTGTTATTTAGTATGTCAAGTTTTTAACTATTGATTATTCCATTCTATTAACTTGTTAGAAACGTTAAAATGCCCATATGGGGACGTGTATTTCCAGATTTGGAGAGCAGCCTAATAATGTTAATTAAATCTCAGACGTTTGAATTTGAATACATTAATAATCCTATCGTAAACTAATTAAAGCAAAACATTCTAAAAGATTTGGAAGTTGTTGTAATTTTTTATTTATTATTTAATATGTCGATGCATTACGCTTTAGAGCCAAATTGCCATCGCTATCTATGGCCGTGTTCGGTGGCTTATTTTTTACCCATGCGCTTGTAAAGCACCAATTAAAAACCTTCATTTTCTGTTACCCGTCAATTTATTTAAATGAAAATTGACAGGTAATAGAAAATAAAGGTTTTTGATTGGTGCTTTACAAGCGCATGCGTCAAAAAACAAGCCACCGAACACGGCCTGTGTCGACGACATTTCAAAACTAAAATGTATAGACAATAAACTAAGTACATTGTTTTGACATAGGTATCGCTACGTGACATAGTAAGTTTCGCTATGTCAAACCCCATTGTTTTTCGAACACCGTTGTCACAATTAGCGATAGCAACTTGGCTAAAGTTGATTAGTGATTACTCTATCCAATCCATTTAAGTAATTTTATACAACTCATATCCGCATCACGATCAATATTTTCCCAAGATTCGTGGCCTTCAAAACTTGACCTACGAGTAGGCGCTTTTATAACTCATCCAATTTAGTTTAACTAGTTGAGCTAGGAACTGCCAAGTGCGAGTTAGACTCTCTGACTAGAAATTAATTTAATTGAATTAATTAATTTTGTTTGAGCGGCAACAGAAATACATCATTTGTTTCAAATTTTCTACTGTCTATAATAATGTCTATCACAATTAAACAGCTTCATGGCAGACAGACAGACAGACAGCAAAGTCTTAATAATAGAGTACAGTTTTCACCCCTTAGGTATTTTCATACCTTTATTATATATTTTACAGTTACCTACAGTAAATTATTATATCTTTCTTAGGGTTTCCCCCAAGAAAGATATAATAATTTATTGTAGGTTTCTGGAAAATAACTGTAAATAATTTCGTACCACTGCAACAGTTTCAATGTAGGCCTTGAATTAAAAACAGTGTTGAGATAATTCTGAGATACATTATGATCCCAATATACTAGTTAGCTCATAATATTGAGTTGGATAGCAAGAATTACTAATAGGAAATAACCAATCAGAATCATGCCGATGAGTATTGTTACATCTTTATCACGAGACGGACATACTGAGTGTGTGTTATTTTTTATTATTTTATTTACTAAATAGTTTTCTTCATGTCATATTACATATAATATATCGCTATTAAATTATACAATGGATGTGTGTAACTATCCGAAGGTAATTTTTTATACTTATTTACTTTTATACTTCTTAATTAGTAATACTATTTTTTGCTTTCAAAAAATTAAGTATTTGAGTATCAAATTTTTGATGTTTAATGTCTGCTTTTTCAAACTACTTAGTACTATAACAAATATATGTAATTGAAATATTCTTATATTATTCTTATATTTTTCTTATATGTTTACGACAAATATAATAAATATTATATCGTTAACATTTTTAGCTTTTTTATCTAGTGTTTAATCGTACATTTAAATGTATGGGTTTTCAATGTGTTTAATGCGGATCGCGCATGTCAATCTGTCATTACGTCTCTGCGTAAATGTATTTTGTCCAGCACCGCACTACATGATCGGAATAATTATGAGTCAATTCTGTGAATATATCTCTTTTGTTGCAGTATTTATTGAAAAATGCAAAGTTTGATGTTTTGAAAAGACCTTGGAATTCAGTTGTGAATATCGTATTGATAGAAGCCAAGGAATTGCCGGACGGACCTGCTAGCGGCAGTGGGCTGTACTGCAAGTTCAAGTGAGTATTCTCTTATTCCGTTTCTTCTTCTTTTTCAATATTTATTTATCTAATATTAAAAAATTCAATCGAGTAACGTGTTAACGACGCTCTATGTATGAAATGAAAAAAAAAATATAAACGTTAAAACAGTACGCATTGTTAAAGTGATTAAATATTATGAAAGCACAAAATTTATACGTTGTGCGTTTACGCCAGTAAATAAAACTTTACTGTACATTTTTTTTTAATAACTAGTTTCGTAACTATAGAAGATTCTTAGAAGTGGCCCGGGTATAGTATATTGTACGGGTATAAAATATTGGTTTAGGAACTCCCAAATGTATTAATACACAATACATTTGGGAGTTTCTAAACCAATATTATCCTCATTGTGAATTTGGTTTGCATGGCACTCGCAAATATTATATCTTCTGATAGGCCTTGACCGCTGTCGACTATGTTATCAGTGCACGCACATTTTTCTCTCTATTTGGGAATTCATAATTTAAAAATTTGTTCGTCATATTTTTTTAGTTGAGACTTTAGTGTCCTTTCAGTTTTTCAAAGTGGACTTACTTTAATTACACGAAAATATTTTTACATTTAAACATAATAATAACAATAGCGGATTCACGGATTTAGGCGACGGTGGTCGGTTTCATTGAAACTAAACGCAAAAGTTATTATATGTATAGTGCGTAATCGTGTGTGCAATACAAAATAGTATTCAAACATCTTTTCCGTGGGTGTCGTAAACGGCGACAGAGGGAATATATAATATCCTGAAATAGGACACAGCGTTTCCACGGATCTAAAAACCAGCGATGAAATGGATATGAAATTTCGGATACGGATATTAAATTATTTCGGATTATCCGTTTGTTTCGGATAATTTCGGTTACGGATACTACATTTTTACAGTAGCAAAACTTTAAGTTCGGATTCGGTTACGGTTATGGATATTTTTTAATATCGGATATCCGATAGTTTCGGTTACGGTTACGGAGCTCCATTTTCATTTTTCTTCATTCGCCAGGACACCTGCCAAGCGTGGCGAGTAGAGGCAACTGTCCCCCATAAAATAATTTAGTAAAGGCTTATGTCTAGTAGTGGAAATGATGATGATCATGATTATCCAAAAATTTTTAGCCGGAAGTCAATTACCGACATCAGATATCTGATTGTTATTTAGGCATAGTCTTTGTGTCCTCTTTGAATCGGCTGTTTCTGGATTTCAGCGCCTGAATGGACAAATTACATTTGTAAGAAGTATATATAGAATATAATTCCCAAAAAGTCAAAATTTGTATTCATCAACCTTATTATACATACGAACACTACGAAATAAGCACTTCGGTCGTAACCGTAGCGGCTCTACGCCTGAAACTCACGGCAAACGTTCGCTTTTGCACTCAATTTTATTATTCTCCATTATTAATATTCTTATTTTTTGTTTCAGATTGGGCAACGATTCTCACAAATCAAAACAGGTGCACAAGGCGAGGCCAGTTTGGCGAGAAAGATTCAACTTGTATTTATATGAAGAGAACTCATTGGAAATCAAAGTATGGCACAAGGCGAAACAGAAAACATTTATGGGAAAGTAAGTTTTTTGTTATATTTCAGGGCTAAAATCGACCGAAACGGTGCGATTAGGAGACAAGTTATAACACCGAGAGCTGCAATAAGAACGTCTTTATTATATTAATAAATTGGGTTGTATAGTTTCTTATAACACTACTACACGACAAACGAAGTCGAAGTCGGCAGTCGAAGAGGATGATGTTCTCTATTATCAATGAATCGATTACCATCGAGCTCCACGTGTTAAAGTGATTTTGCGTTTATTTTCCAATATTAAGGTACAAAATATTACGGAAATATGTAGCTAGCGGTGGCATATCTTTGTACACGCGTCTATGTTTTTAACCATGCTCTATTTTTCCGTTATTAAGGTACACATTTGTATAATGGATACAAATGTGTACCTTAATAACGGAAAAATAGAGATGAATATTATGCCCCCAGATAACTAATAAAAATCTTATTTTTTGTGTACCTACATACCTAAATAATTGTTCGATTCCATAAGTTCACTATTTATTTGTGATTTAGAGTTTATTTATTATATTATGACAGTCAAAGTTATTAAAAATTAAAATGTATTTATTTATCAAATAGGTAATCGGAGCTAGAACAATGTGTGTTAATTTTACATAATTCGTTTAATTATAATAATAATAAATAAAATAAACACTGAAGTAAAAACTTTGTACTTTGTTATTGCAAAAATGATGCGAAATTATATGTATATGATATTTGACACAGTTACACTTGTATGGTGCGACCAATATTAGTCATAATTTCGGATCTCCATAATTTAACAGCAATTTAAGCAATTATCTAAACACATAACATTAAAATTACAATGCATATTAAGTATTATTAAAAATATACTTAATGTATACTTTTAACCATCGGCTGGTGGCGGTTTCTTTTGTAACGTCGTTGGTCGAATCGGGGTATTTGTAGATCCAAAAAAATAATTAATTACTAATAATAAGTTATAAATGCTTATTTCCGGCCAGTTTTATTGGAAAACCTTATTATTATTTTAACGCTCAGCTCAGCTTTTCCCACATTAAATTATAATAATTTTTAATGCTCACAATGAATTTTATCCTTACTTTAATTGTTTCATCTTTTATGTTTTGTAATTAACTACATTATTAATACATAAAGTTTTTTTTATTTTTTTTAAGTACGAGTCGATACATGAGCATGTTCGTTGGTAATAAGCGTACTATCTATCGTCTTTTTAACTTATATATAAAAATGAATTGCTGTTCGTTACTCTCGCTAAAACTCGAGAACGACTGAACCGATTTGGCTATTTTTGGTCCTGAAATATTCGTGGAAGTCCAGGAAATGTTTAAATGGTTTTTTTATATATTATTTTTTATGCTCAACGAAGTGATCACGGGGCAGCTAGTACCTTTATATATTAAATTACTAGCTGTACCCGCGACTTCATTCGCGTGGTTTTTGAGTGACTCAAACCGTTTATGCAGCGCACGAATCGAAAGTCCCCAACTGTAAATAATTTTCCCCGTTTTTGCAACATTTCTCACTGACGCTTCGCTCCTATTGGTTGCAGCGTAATGTTATATAGTATAAAGCCTTCCTCTATAAATAGACTATCCAACAAAAAAAGAATTTTACAAATCGGACCAGTAGTTCCTGAGATTAGCGCGTTTAAACAAATAAACAAACAAACTCTTCCGCTTTATAATATTAGTATAGATAAATAGTTATACATATTTCTTTAGGTGCATAATCGACATATCCCAGCTAGAGAAGGAGAAGACGCACGACGTGTGGCAGGAGCTGGACTGCGGGTTCGGGCGCGTGCACCTGCTGGTCACCATCAGCGGCGCGCACCGCGGCCCCCCGGACAACATACTCACCACCAACGGCTACCACCACGAGCACATTGTGGACGATAAGTTTGTAAGTTAGTTTATTTGTAGCCTAAGTACAGTGGACTGTGTGTTGGAGAAAACACAGCAGCAGCAGGAGCTGGACTGCAAATTCTGACGCGTGCACCAACGGCTACCACCACGAGTACAATGTGGACGATAAGTTTGTAAGTTAGTTTATTTGTAGCCTAAGTACAGTGGACTGTGTGTTGGAGAAAACACAGCAGCAGCAGGAGCTGGACTGCAAATTCTGACGCGTGCACCAACGGCTACCACCACGAGTACAATGTGAACGATAAGTTTGTAAGTTAGTTTATTTGTAGCCTAAGTACAGTAGACTGTGTGTTGGAGAAAACACAGCAGGAGCTGGAGTACAATGTGGACGATAAGTTTGTAAGTTAGTTTATTGGTTTTACAAATCCATTTTAAAGCCAATCTGGACTTACGGCCTGCAACTATGGGCTTCTGTATTTGCCCCAAACATTAGCATAATTCAACGCACGCAAAACTGTATATTGAAACAGATATGTAACGCCTCTCGGTACATTAAAAACACAGAAGTGCACGAATTCTTGAGTGTACAGACTGTCAAAGAGGAAATACAAACATACAGCAGAAAATACAAACTTCGGTTAAAAAAATATCCGAACCAGCTAGCCGAAATGCTCCTCCACAGTGATTGCAAAAAACGCCTTAAAAGGTGAAATGTCCCGGACTTAGAGTTTAGACACACTGGAATAAGATCTCATATAAACTTTATAGACATATTCCCAATGGAGAATAACGACTTCCTGCCATAAGTCACACAGCAGATCTACTCATAGTCGCCCAGACTGATCGCATGATTCTTAAAAGAAAAAAGAAAAAAAAGTTTATTGGTAACCTAAGTACAGTCGGCCGTGTGTCGGAGACGACACAGCAGGAGCTGGAGTGCGGGTTCGGATGCGTGTGTTAATGTTGCCAGGTGTACTTTTTAATAGAATAATGTAATTGGATCAGGAGCAGTAAAACAGAAGTTATTTTATAGTGCCTAATATACAAGAGCACTCTCTTTTACTAAACTCTCGAAAACCACTAGGATATAATATGTCTTGATGAGCGATTCGAATAACGAGAGATCGGGCGCAGGACCGACTTTTTAAGCCCATTTGATTCATAGATTATCTTTTCTCACACAATCGGGTGATCAACATACACTGTCCTAACCAGACATAAAAACAACATTTTCTTTGTTGTTTTAACGAGGGAATCGAACCCACGATCTCCGAGTCGATAACTAAGCTCTAAATTGCTGACTATGGCAGGCACAATTATTGCATTTTCAAAGTGCCAAGTGTAATACGAATTAAGGAAAATCGTAAAACTATTCTCAGTACCCTATTCTTATACAATAGCTACTGGTTTCAATTCCGATTTCAATAACACTAATTATTTGTATTACTGACATCATCCTTTTCCTGCAGTCCTGGTACCGGCTGGACAAGAACTGGCATGAAGTCGGCGAGCTGAGCGTGACGGTGCACGGCGCTAAGGGGCTCAGCGCACACAACATCAGCGGCAACGTCAACTCGTACTGCGTGCTGGAGCTGGACAACTCGCGCATACAGACGCACACAGTCCGCGGGACCTGCGATCCCAATTGGAGTAAAACATTTACGTTGTAAGTATATTTTTATAATGTTCTAAAAGTGGGTCAAGGACCTAGAACAAGATTAGTTTTATTTCTTGATCTTTACTTTTTTTAACCCCACCAACCAAATAAAAACATGCCTAGATTATCAGAGGCTAAAGGTGTATAGTAAAATTGACAATTTAAATAAAATCTTGTCCATATCAATAGCGCCCAAAATGCGGGCGATATCGCGGCAAGTAGTAGGCGTGACTTCATCACTCTTTGCAGATTGCTGCCCCAGGCCGTGTTTGGGTAGATAGTTACGCCACTAAACAAATTTTTTTAAACCGTTCTTTTAAGTTAAAACCCGTACCTTTTCAGAACACCAGTCGTACTTTTTTGGGAAATCATACTGACAACACTGAGACAGACACACTTATTGTAAGGCCATTGGCCGCACATGACGTAGTCGTGGCAACTGAAAATGAATGAAAATTGTGCAACGGTAGCGAACGAAAACTACATTCGCGGGTTTTACGCCTTAATTTTCCTCTGATTAGTTTTTTACTGTCGTGTTTTTAATCTATTGCATAATATATCCAATTACTATTAATAGATAAATATTATAGCAATCTGTATCACAAAAAATAGTTAGATGTTTAAATGATACATGCAAAGCTGGTAATTAAAAAAATATATATTAATGGACTCATCACTGTTATTGTATCATTTAGTATTATAATTTGATGTGGAAAATTATCATAAAAAGGCGCTTATTGTATACATTGCTCTACACTACACATCAAAGTGTGAGATTTGCATTGTTCATATAGCCAAAAGCTGTTTTGCACGTAATAAACATTTGTAAGAATTGTAATAAACTTAAAATAATTTATTAATGCCGTCATTGTTTTTATAATTGTTAATTAGATCCAGATTTAACAATTTTTATATAATGTAGGTACATAATTTAAACGTAATACTTACATAATATATTATTAAATAGATACCTATCATTGTTCATTGCATAATTATTAAGTAAATAATTTGCGATACAAAATGAAACTTTTCCACGGTTAAACTTAAGAGGAAACACTACGAAATTTTTTCCATACAGAAATAGAACGGGATTCCTGTTTTCTCCCTGGATAATGCTGCTAGGGTAACAATTTTTTTACATGATTATTTATGTATGCTGATTGTACGTCCCTATTTTTTCCTTTTTTTAATAAATTAATTATTTAAAGAGATATGGACGTACAAAAATCTAAAAAAAATAGCCAGACTCTCCGCTATGTTTAAACATCCAGGAAACAGATTTGACTACACTATACAACAAAATAAAAAAATAGGAACCTAGCTCACTTCTTTTTTTTAGCTAATATAGAAAAAATATTTAAATCGGTTAAGTTTTGGAGGAGGAAACAGGAATCCCCTAAACGTCGATTTCTGGTAATAGGCAATTTCAGTTCAAGTTGCAGTTGTCTCTATCGCGCTAGTGCTGGCTACCTAAGGCACTGCGAGACAGCAATCGATTTTATAAATACCTATTTTGTATAATTTCTCTCAACCGTGCTGTTTCCTCTTAAACGGTTCCGCGGACATTGTTGTTACCTGAAAACTGCGCTCGCCAACTCGCCCGCCAAGCGTGGCGACTGGCGTCTATAGGCCGGGCATAAAATGGATGTGAAATTTCGGATTCGGATATCTATCATATATAGATATCATATATAGATATGAAATTATTTCGGATAATTTCGGTTACGGATATAAAAATGTTGGTTACCTGTTTACAGTGGCATACTTTTATTTCGGATTCGATTACGGTTACGGATATCTTTTTATATCGGATATCCGATAGTTTCGGTTACGGTTACGGATCTCCCTAACATTCCTAGTATAGGCCCATGAATTTGAGATATGTCTAGTAGTGACCGCGGGCCATAGCTGAAATGGTGATGATGATCATTATTTACGTTTTATATTACTTGTTTTAGCTCAGTAAATGACGTTACGTCTACGGTAGACATCACAGTGTATGACGAGTCGATCCTGCAGTCCATGAAGGGAGAATGTATAGGGCGGGTCTCAATACCCCTTTTACGGATAATCAACCATGAGAAGAAGTGGTACGCGCTAAAAGACCGGGCCAAGAGGAATAGCGCGCGGGGCCACTGTCCGAGATTACTTCTGGAAATGTCTTTGACGTGGAATCCGGTAAGTTTCATATTTATTATTTACTAGCTGTTCCGCGACTTCGTTCGCGTGGTTTTTGAGTGACTTAATCCGTTTATCCAGCGCACGCAACGAAAGTCCCTAAATGTGAATTTTCCCCGTTTTTGCAACATTTCTCTCTGACACTTCGCTCCTATTGGTCGCAGCGTAATATTATATAGGTTATAGCTTTCCTCTATAAATGAACTATCCAACAAAAAAAGAGTTTTTCAAATCGGACCAATAGTTCCAGATTTCTATCATGAGGCGAAAATGTATGCCTGCTCTTGTTTCTGTTTCGTTTTTCACTTGTGCTGGTACTCCCGGAGTGTCACCCGTTTTTTTTTTGCTCGAAATGATCCTGATTAGCCCGTGATGTCTAAGGGCTGAAACTGTGTTAAACGGGCGCCCGTCGCGGGGCCCGTCGCGTGGCCCGTCGCGGGGCCCGTCGCGTGACCCGTCGCGTGGCCCGTCACGGAGCCCGTCGCGGAGACCCGACTTACGCAGTGTCTCCAGTTTAATTTTAACAGTTTGCATGTACGTCGTTCAACAGTCGTATCGATGGAGAACTTAATATTATGATTTTTCTGCGTCACTGAAATTTTCGAAATTTTCAAAAAGGTTTTGCAAATTTAGAGCCATGCTGCCGTCCGCGCGCCTTGGTCTTTATATAATTCATTCACCTGGTTCCAAATGACAGGGTGAGGATGTACGTCTATAATCTGCCAAGTTAAGCACGGTCGTACCCTCCTTTTCTCGAAGCAGTTCAGGCCATTTTCAACCTATAACTTATAACTTTGTGGTGGGTTAAACGAGAATCCTGCATTTTTAGTTACGGTCTAATTTCATTCAATTTGAAACAGAAGCTTAAGAATTATAACTTGTCAAACTTAATTTTGTCACTAACTCACTCACTCACTGACCGAGCATCAAAAGTATTAGGCACTTCTAGCAGACATAGAAGCTTCAAATTTGGAATACAAGTAGCGTTTAGTGTATAAATGACGGAAAAACCTAAACATTTTGGAATTTCTGTCTAGTTATCTAAATACGTTAACTGCACAATTAACTTTGTAATCCCTAATAAACCTATAGGATTACAAAGTTATATTTGCACTTTTTAACAAAAACACGCGTTTTAGAAAATTTTCTACAAAAAGAAATCAGTTCCTATCAAAAACATATCTTGTAAAATGTGCCAAGTCTCGTTACTTCGTTCTTCTACCGTAAAAAGTTGTGAGATACATGTTATGACAAGTAGGGGTTAGTCGATCGGTCTAACAACATCTTATAGTGATCATAATCAATATTATTGATAATCTTTCATATTTAAAATAAATAGTAGATTGACTTGGCAATCACACTAAAAGATCTGATTTAATATACGTATCACTGTGAGATAAATATTATGTTGTTTACATGCGATTGCCAAGTCAATCTACTTATTTATTTGAAACATGAAGCGGGCACCCGCGCGGCTACATACAAAAGTGACCCGCGCGGGTGCCCGTCGCGGGGAGACGGGCTCAGTAGCGCGGGCGCGCGGCCCGCCTTCCCGCGACGGGTCTCCCGCGCGGCTTTCCGCGACGGGTCACTTTTGTATGAAGCCGCGCGGGTGCCCGCTTAACTCAGTTTATGCCCTAAAACAACTCCTTCGTTTCATTATGGCACCGTCCCCAGCTCTATGTTTCATGAACCGAATGATAAGGGTTAGTACTACAGATTTCATCGGCTGTAGTCATTTTGTACCAGGGGTAGGGATTACAAGAAGTTGCAGTTATACTGGGACGACACGCAGATATTCTGGTCTCTGCGGCCGGAAAACTCAGCGCTGAAAATAGATCTAGATACAGCTGAAAACTGAACACAAGGGTAGCAAATTAAAAAGCTCGTGTGTTAAATTTTCAGTTTTATTTTCCGAGAGTTCTAATTTCACCGCTGTTGTTTTTCAGCCAGAGAAATTCTGGATGAAAGTTCAAACCCTACGTGTTAAATTCCAGGTGTTTTCGATTCAAATTTTAAAGTCACGAAGTTCATTCTTTTAATCATTACCCTATGTTTTCCTGTTTACGTGTTTTTACATTAGCCTAATTTGCATAAATCTTTACGACTGTTTTGCCTTAAGCGAAAACAACAAACTCCTCTAAGGACTCCACTTTCGAAACATGTAAATGTTGCCATTGACGACATGACTTTGTGTCTTACTTTTATAAACTCGCCACACAACTTTTACAATTTACATATTTATAAAAGAGAAATGTGTATTTCCTCAATATCCTTATGCGCCAGCATTTCTAATTGACTAAATAAATTTATTGCCGTATTCTTCCATTAATAATAATTATTAACATTTGAATAACTGTAACCGACATATACTTCATCTATACATATAATAAATCTGTAGAGGGGTCATGTCTGTACATTAAGAATATTTAAGTGAAAATTAAAAAAAGGGGGTCTATATAAGCCACAGAATCTAAAAATAACATTTTTGAAAAAAATGTCTGTCTGTCTGTCTGTCTGTCTGTCTGTCTATCTGTCTGTCTGTCTGTCCATATGGGAATGTTTGTCGTCGCATCACGCTAAAACCACTGTATGGAAAGAAATGAAATTTGGCAGGTAGGTAGCTTACGACCTGAAGAGCATTATTGGAAATTATTATCCCGAAAAACGAAAGGGTTCCCGTGGGATCTTCAAAAAATTGTAGCTACCTATTTGACGGTATTTAAGCCAAACTACTCAACGTATTTAAATGAAATTCGGCAGGCAGGTAGCTTATGACTTGAAGAGCATTATTAAAAATTGTTATCCCGAAAAACTTAAGGGTTCCTGTGGGATCATCAAAAAATTGGAGCTACCTATTTGACGGTATTTCAGCCAAACCACTCAACGTATTTAAATGAAATTCGGCAGGCAGGTAGCTTATGACTTGAAGAGCATTATTGAAAATTGTTATCCCGAAAAACGTAAGGGTTCCCGTGGGATCTTCAAAAAATTGTAGCTACCTATTTGACGGTATTTCAGCCAAACTACTCAAAGTATTTAAATGAAATTTGGCAGGCAGGTAGCTTATGACTTGAAGAGCATTATTGAAAATTGTTATCCCGAAAAACGAAAGGGTTCCCGTGGGATCTTCATAAAATTGTAGCTACCTATTGGACGGTATTACAGCCAAACTACTCAACGTATTTAAATGAAATTCGGCAGGCAGGTAGCTTATGACTTGAAGAGCATTATCGAAAATTGTTATCCCGAAAAACGTAAGGGTTCCCGTGGGATCTTCAAAAAATTGTAGCTACCTATTTGACGGTATTTCAGCCAAACTACTCAACGTATTTAAATGAAATTCGGCAGGCAGGTAGCTTATGACTTGAAGAGCATTATCGAAAATTGTTATCCCGAAAAACGTAAGGGTTCCCGTGGGATCTTCAAAAAATTGTAGCTACCTATTTGACGGTATTTCAGCCAAACTACTCAACGTATTTAAATGAAATTCGGCAGGCAGGTAGCTTATGACTTGAAGAGCATTATTGAAAATTGTTATCCCGAGAAACGAAAGGGTTCCCGTGGGATCTTCAAAAAATTGTAGCTACCTATTTGACGGTATTTCAGCCAAACTACTCAACGTATTTAAATGAAATTCGGCAGGCAGGTAGCTTATGACTTGAAGAGCATTATCGAAAATTGTTATCCCGAAAAACGAAAGGGTTCCCGTGGGATCTTCAAAAAATTGTAGCTACCTATTTGACGGTATTTCAGCCAAACTACTCAACGTATTTAAATGAAATTCGGCAGGCAGGTAGCTTATGACTTGAAAAGCATTATTGAAAATTGTTATCCCGAGAAACGAAAGGGTTCCCGTGGGATCTTCAAAAAATTGTAGCTACCTATTTGACGGTATTACAGCCAAACTACTCAACGTATTTAAATGAAATTCGGCAGGCAGGTAGCTTATGACTTGAAGAGCATTATTGAAAATTGTTATCCCGAAAAACGAAAGGGTTCCCGTGGGATCTTCAAAAAATTGTAGCTACCTATTGGACGGTATTACAGCCAAACTACTCAACGTATTTAAATGAAATTCGGCAGGCAGGTAGCTTATGACTGAGGAGCATTATCGAAAATTGTTATCCCGAAAAACGTAAGGGTTCCCGTGGGATCTTCAAAAAATTGTAGCTACCTATTTGACGGTATATCAGCCAAACTACTCAACGTATTTAAATGAAATTCGGCAGGCAGGTAGCTTATGACTTGAAGAGCATTATTGAAAATTGTTATCCCGAGAAACGAAAGGGTTCCCGTGGGATCTTCAAAAAATTGTAGCTACCTATTTGACGGTATTATAGCCAAACTACTCAACGTATTTAAATGAAATTCGGCAGGCAGGTAGCTTATGACTTGAAGAGCATTATTGAAAATTGTTATCCCGAAAAACTTAAGGGTTCCTGTGGGATCATCAAAAAATTGGAGCTACCTATTTGACGGTATTTCAGCCAAACCACTCAACGTATTTAAATGAAATTCGGCAGGCAGGTAGCTTATGACTTGAAGAGCATTATTGAAAATTGTTATCCCGAAAAACTTAAGGGTTCCTGTGGGATCATCAAAAAATTGTAGCTACCTATTTGACGGTATTTCAGCCAAACTACTCAAAGTATTTAAATGAAATTTGGCAGGCAGGTAGCTTATGACCTGAAGAGCATTATTGGAAATTGTTATCCCGAAAAACGTAAGGGTTCCCGTGGGATCTTCAAAAAATTGTAGCTACCTATTTGACGGTATTTCAGCCAAACTACTCAATGTATTTAAATGAAACTTGGCACAAAGGTAGATTGTAACATGAAATAACCAACATAATATTTTTAACCGACTTACAAAAAAGGAGGAGGTTTCCCAATTCGTAAATATATGTTTGTTTTTTATGTTTCTTCGCGGATATCTTCATCGTTTCTGAAACGATTTTAATTTTTTTTTTATGTTGTGTAGGGTATAATTTAAATTTGGTCCCATTGTCACCAAAATGGTGAACTGCTGATGGGATCCGTGAGGAATCGAAGGAAATCCTCAAAATTTATGTGGAATAATATATTGATTTTGATTTTTTCTGAAGTAGTCTAAGCATATGTTACCAAACAGTAAGGTTTTGCACCATATCCTGGATCTATAATATCAAAAAATTTCGCGTTTCAGTATAACTATATATATATATATATATATTTATTTAAAAAATTCGCGCTGCTCTGGCTTACGCCAGAGCAGCAGTAAACTATATATATAATATATATATATATTGAAAAATTTCGCGCTGCTCTGGCTTACGCCAGAGCAGCGGTAAACTATATATACAATATACATAATATATATATATTTCAAAAATTGCGCCGCTCTGGCTTACGCCAGGCTAGGCTAGGTAGACTTTTTCTCTTTCTACTATTTTTTTTTATCTAATCAAAATAAATAAAATAAAAAAAGCTTTTGTTTTTCATTTTCCGTCCTCAAATAATCGTCGTCTGATCATTCGAGAATTATCCCTACTCAGTCTATACCCATCACTAAAAATCTGAAAATTAAATAATTTTAAACAAAAAAAAACGACTTCAAAAGGTAAACTAAAAGGAACAATTAAATTTACTTCGCACAAAGTAATACTTATTTTCCAGTACAAGTGAAAATAATTATTACTTTGTGCGAAGTAATTTATTATTATACTTAGGTTTTGCAAATACGATTAATAAAGTATAGGGGTAGGATAGTTTGTTTTCAAGATATGAATGAGATGTCATAGGTACATTTAAATTAGAAAAGTTATGTCAATATAAGTAAGATTTATGTTTTTCATGATATTTTTATTTATTAGTTTTCATGCTAGGGTACGACTTGGGTTTTTTCTTTCTTTTGGACTTTTGTTATTTTGTCGTCTAAAGGAAGTTAGTACTTTAACCGTAAAGTCCCTAAGTAGGCTACATGTTTGTTAGCGTAGGTAATTAATAAATAAAAAACCGGGCAAGTCCGAGTTGGAATTGCGCACCGAGAGTAGACTTTTAAAAAATTTGGCGCTCGGCGCCAGCAGCGCAGCGTCGGTGTGAAAACGATCATCGTCTGCAGTCATAGTCCATACAAATCTCAGTACAGAGATCTTCGTCGCGTATATCAGCGTACTATCAAGTAGTCCCGTTCGCATAAAAGAAAAAAAAATATTATACATACAGACGAATTGAGAACCTCCTCCTTTTTTTGAAGTCGGTTAATAATACACGGTCATTTTTCGAGTTGGTAGTAGGAATTGCTAGCATTTTCTTAGAAAAAATACCTCAAAACATTTACGTCAAAAACGGCCATTATTTGACAGTAAACTATTATTATTACTCCATCGGCCTACTTCTTTTGCCTATGCACGTCTAATACCGTGTATAAAGAAGCATTACTATAAATTAGTGATTTTAAATATCCAAACGACAGTGTTCATAAACTAAAAATGTATTTGAACTGCTGCCCTAAATCACTTTTCCACGCGTACGAAGTCGCGGGCACAGCTAGTAATGAATATAATACCTAATGTTGGTTACAGTATCCAGTAATTCAAGTATCGAGTTATTATTAATTATTATTATTTATTCTACATTTAAGTCGTTATTAGAATGACCTTTTTCTGTTTAAAGAATAATCTACAAAAGTGCAAACTTGCGTCATAGATATATTAGTGGGTGCAGCGTATAAGTTTAGGGTTACTTTGTATATTTGTATTTAGGGGTTTAGTATACTCAAAGTGTTACAACGGAATCCTACAATTTGCTGTCTGCGAGTCCGTAATATTACTGTAATCTCAAGAAGTGTGATAGAAATTTTCACAGATACAGTATTTCTGGTGTGAGGTGTCATATTAAAGGCAACAAAATTCAAAATTTTGTAATCTGTACTCCCTTTAGTGCACAATTCAGACAGTCGCATTTAGACAGTCTTTTAGATTATTTAAACAACGGTTTTAAGTTTCAAATACTACGAATACCATAGTTCATAATGTTAGATATCTTAACTCGCACCTTGTTTCAGATAAAAGCATCACTACGGGTGCTAACTCCAAAAGAACGCAAGTACATAGAGAAGCCACAGAAGTTCGATATTCCACTCATTTATAGCAATCTCAACTTTATCAAAATGGTCTTCAAATACATACAGAATGGAAACGAGAGTTTTAAGTAAGTAACAAAAACCTACACATGATGTAGAGCCTACGTAATAGAAGGGCTAAATTTTTGTCAATAAAGTTCTAGGGTTACGTTAATAGTATAGTAGGCAACGTGGGAACAATAGACAATTTGTAACCTATTTGTAACTTTACCAAATGTGAATTGTACTTTTTGGCTGTCAATGTTTTCATACAATTTGCATTCGATAACGTTACGAGTACGTAGATGTCGATTGTTCCTGCTAACCACGCAGAGCTCGCTCGCTATTAATGCGACGACGAAGTTCGAAAGCAAAAATTTATGGGATTTGACATAAACATGGCTAAGTGACATAGCGATGCTTATGTCACTTAGCGATGTCTATGGTACGGACACTTTTTGCCTCGATATGCCGTCTGTTATCTATGAGTTTTACAGAAACGTGTAACTGAAAATACGGTTTTATCGAAAAAGTTTTAGGAAGTTTTTAAAGAAAATATTTGGTGTTTCTAAAGTTAGGTTATTCTTCATTCACCATCTCCGTAACTTAATTATCATTTGTAAACAATGTTAAATTGTTTCTTGTTATTGTATGTTTTTACCAAGTTCTATTAAGATAGTAATAATTAATTACTATTTAATCAAATTCTATCGCTAAGCTGTTGGCTTAGTTTTATATATCCAAAACATAAAAATGGGACCTTGCTGTCTGGCACCAGGCTATATCTCAAGAACAGTAATATTCTTACAGATGATGATATTTATGTTGCTGCTATAACAATATGTCATACAATGACTAC
This sequence comes from Celastrina argiolus, assembly GCA_905187575.2. Lineage (NCBI taxonomy): Eukaryota > Metazoa > Arthropoda > Insecta > Lepidoptera > Lycaenidae > Celastrina > Celastrina argiolus. The sequence continues at coordinate 11,072,742 of LR994584.1, forward strand.
TAAAACATAACAATATAATACTTTTTTAACCCCCCAATTCCCAAACACAAACGTTATTTTACCTTTTTGTACAGAACCCTTCGTATTCGATTCCGATTAGCCCTTTTACTTTTAAATAACATCATTTTATCTATGCGCTAAACAAAGCTCGACGTCTAATGACCACATAGATATTTTTAAATATGGAACACTTTTTTTTAGATTATTGTTTGAATGGGACAACCAGGAGAAGTCGGCGATGGCGCTGACGGCGTGGGTCACCTTCTGGTACTTCTTCCGGATGTGGATGACTCCGCTGCTACTGGTTCTGCCGTTCGCGCATTACTGGTTTATTTTGAGAAGTAAAAAACTTTACATTAAAATTAAACTACAACAATGCATGTACTTACAATACGGCCCCGATCTCAATGTCTTTCGAGAATCTTTGCTTCATCTGTAGTTTCCCGTAGAAAAACGATGATTGCTGTTATATACAATTTGTTTCGATTCAAGGTGATATTTATTTAAAAAACTTAAATTTGTCCAAATTAATGTGTCATTCTTTGTCTTTATTGTTCTCCTGAGTAAGTGATTTTTAAATTGGAAAAACTAGGTAGCTATAATAGCCGCCAGTTTAAGCCTTATTTACATTTGTGTCAAATTGAATCGGAACGTAGTACCTATACGATGAATGCATGCATGCGGTCTCAATGTCTTTCGAGAATCGTCATATTGCTTACATCTTCTGTAATTGCCGCGATTTCAGTAGAAAAACAATTGCTGATAAGTTATTAGCAATTTAGTTTTACTGTATTCACTATGCATTATTTACCTAACTACTCTTTTCTGTATAATAATCATTTATATTTCTGTCCGTTATTTTTATTGTATTTACCCAATATTTGAGTAAGAATGTAATACTAGAACTAATCAAGGGATATTGTTAGTTTTCACATTCATACATGCTCACGTATCAGTGAAAACCTATTATTGACTTTCTATAATTTTATATTTGTATATTTTATTATAGGTAACTTTTAACTAAAGTATCGAGTAATTAAATAACAATATTTTTTGTTGTAGATGAAAATCAGTTAAGCACGTCATGTCAAATTGAAGAGATCGACGAAGAAGAGGAAGAAGTACATAAGGTAAGGCTGGAACAATACTGTCCTAAATATCCGCATCCGAAGAAAATCAGTGTGATGTAAATAGAACTTTACTTTAGTACAATAGAGTCAAAATCAGCGTTGCCAGAGCCCAGAACGTACCAAAAAGTATGGTTTTCCGTACTGTTTATCACTCAACCGTACCACTGCCGTACGTAGTGTGGACCGTACCTTTTTCGTACCTCATTTCTCTACCTCACTATACAGCAAATTTATATTTTTAATACAAACTATATAAAAGGGTTACAAAGAATAGATTATAGCATTTTAAATGTTTTGCCAAACCCGTACTTTTAGTTAAAACCCGTCCTTTTCAGAAAGCCAGTGGTACTCATTTGAGTAATCATACTGGCAACACTGGTCAAAATTTTAACACGCGGATGTCGAGTTGCCAAATTTGATATTATATATCTCGTGAGATCAATTTTCAACTCTACTAATTAGTTCAGAGTTCTATTTTGAGTGCTATATTTTTTGCACTTCCGGATTCCGGATCTAAAAATTATATAGTTTATTTATTTGAATAATACATTTTTATTTATTTATTAAATTATTTATTTAATATCTCTAAAATATATATTGTTCCGTACAGGATGACAAGACGATCAAGACGCGCTTGAACGAGCTCCAAGACCTGACGTTTACGATCAAAAACAGCATTGACTACATCTGCTCGCTTCTGGAGAGAATAAAGAAGTAAGTCATCATACTTACTTTAATAGCCTTAAGATAGTTAATAAGTAAGTCAATAAGTCAAAATACTTGATTTCACTGTCTTATCTCTGAACTCTACATCGCGATTCGCGCGTGACCTTACGTGTGACCTCACGTGTGAAGATTGACAATTTTTTGTTCGAAATTCAAATCATCAGTGACAGAAAGTTTTTTGCTCTATCTTTATTACTAATCTATATTTAGTATCGTTTTTATTATTGTTTATACCAGAAACACTGAGGCCTTATTAGCATAACATTATGCGTTTCACAGATGCGGAAATACCAAAAATATTTTTTCAACACTTCCTACAACAATAAACATTTTATAATAATATAAAATGTAAACAATTACTTATTTTCTATTCATTTACTAACATCATATTATAATATTATGTACTTACTTATAATATTATCTTTATTAATCAAATGCTATTCATTTACTTGCACATGAAGTTTTTAATATAAAAAACTAATAATGCAAAAAGTACATGCCCAAGCGTGAGGAGTATACAACTACCCCTATGAAATACTTTGGTGGAGGCTTATGATCCGCAGTGGACGATTTCGGGCCTATTTTTCAATCGTCAGATTTTTTACTGTTGAATAAACATGTAACTTTGAAATTTGTTCCATACAAAATCTGCCAGTCACATATTTTACACATGAAAAATCGGCCCTTAATAATAAAAACCTGTATTTTCTGTTTTAGCTATGCAGCTGAAACGGTAAAATACTGTTTTTTATAATAATACATAAGTAGATATATTTACTTAAAGAGCTCTTTACATTGCACATACAATTTAAATAAAAAGTACTTTGATTAGATATACCATGTTGATAAATAACACCTTGTTGAATAATATGATTTAGGTCAAACACAAAATATCTATCGCAAGAATTCATATATCACGTATCACATTCGACACGAACACACACAATAAGGAAAAACAGGAAAAGTTAGGGAAAACACGATTACGTAAATAGGAACAGAGGATGAATTTTTGTTATCAATCATAAGCTACAATAATAAACTGCGTTACGTCCTGAAGTTATATAATAAATTATTTAGTTTTTTTATTAAAAAAAAACGCGAAATAATAAAAAGAAACTGATGTGAAAGATGTTTTTTTTTCAAAATATTTCAATGACTCCAACTCTACAATTTTCGATAGTTAATGGAATCAAGGATTACTTTGCGAAAATATATAGCATAAAACTTTAACTTATAATATCTAGCAATATCCCGCGAGTTTTCTTTCGCTATAGACGTAATATTTATTTTTTCTACCATTTTCATCTGAGCACAGATTATCTCATATCACCTTACTAATAAAAATATTTACTCAATGGAAAAGTTTAAATACAATGTTTTATCCCTGTCTGTAAAAAAAAATTAAAAAAAAATGTATGATGCAAACTCTACCATTTTCAACTTGGCATAGATAATCTCTATATCTGTAAAAATACATCGTTTACCATTTAGAAGCTTTTCATTTTAAGCATAGAACCTCTGAAAACAGACAGTATTTATCTCTGCAAAATGCTTACGCCCATCTTTCTGATTAGATCTTCGATATTAAGGGGATCGAGAAAAATATGGCAAAGTATGATTATAGAGATAACAACTTTCTGATAGGAAAACGAGGTTCCTTCAGGCTTTTTATGTGAGCTAACAATAATAGACCCTGTTGTAAGGAAATAACGTTGACTTTTCTTTCGCAGCCTGGTGAATTTCAGCGTGCCATACTTGAGCTATTTAGTGGTGCTGGCTCTCATAGGGGCCGCCATCGCCTTTTACATAATTCCGGCCAACTATTTATTTATGGCATTTGGTAAGTATTTTTGATTTTTTCTCCTACTCGATTCATTTTACCATTTACCCAAAAGAATAACCTAAATAGCAGTCTACTGAGAACTTTTATAGCTTTTTAACCAATTACGGTAAAGCTAAAAGGAAAAGTAATTTTTTTGGAGTCTGTTTCTTCCACCATTCCGCATAAACTATCTATAGATTTGATTGTAATATCAATAGACATGTATTAATGGCCAGGGCCCCGATTCTCTTACCACGAACTCCGTCGAACGTCAGTCTATCTAACGCTCGTGCACGTATTAATTGCGAGCGGGATAGACTGACATTCGAAACGAAATTCGAAGTACGAAGATTGGGACTCAGGTAACATGATATTATATCTATCATTTATACATAATATAACTATCGTATATTAGCGCCTCCGTGGTCTAGTGGTTCTGAGCGTCGCTCCCGACCCGGAGGTCGTGGGTTCGATTCCCGCCTTGGAACAACAAAAAATGTTGTTTTCAAATTTGGTAAGAACAATGCAGGCCGATCAACTGATTGTCTGACAAGAAAGATGATTCATGCGTCGGATGGGCATGTAAAAAGTCGGTCCCGCGCCTGTTCTCTCGCCAGTCGTGTCCGTTTACCGCACTGGCTTATGAGAGTAAAAGGAAGAGAGAGTGCTTCTGTGTATTGCGCACACACTTGGGCACTATAAAATAACTCCTGCGTAGCTGGCCTGGTTTTAATGAAATCGGCTACCGACACCGAAATCGGTGAAGGGAGCTATTATTGTATACTATCAGATATACAGCAAAAAATATTTGACAATACAACAAGAAATGAAATTGTTGCAGGTATTTATAAGTTCACTCGAAAGTTCCTCGACCCGAACCGGATCCCCAACAACGACCTCCTAGACTTCATATCCAGGGTTCCAGATAATGAGATTTTGGTACGTATTCAACGCCTAAATATTTAACTCCCGAGTCTCAGATTATAAATCATTACGTAGATAGAGCGCACCGAGGTTGAAGCCATTAAAGCAGATACAGCAAATACATTAAAGAGAATATAACTATTATGAGAGCATGTTTATTCTCTACATGAAATGCTCAGAAAACTATTTTGAAAAAGCCACGGTCCTTAATAACATTAAAAAGGACCTTAAGAGCGTGTTTCACCAAGCAATGTTAAAGTTAATCCTTCGTTAAATATCATGTTATCCCTCTCGTATTTCCTGTCCATGAATGAGAAGGCATGGTATTTTAATATGGCGTTAACTTTAACATTGCTTGGTGAAACACGACCTTAATGTTCTGAATTTCTGTCTTGAATAATTGTTTCTAAATTATATTCTAAACTAGCTGTGCCCGCGACTTCGTACGCGTGGAAAAGTGATCACGTACCCGGCAAGCCTCTTGGTATGCAGGTATATAGTACCATCCTTTCGGGGCTCGGTAAAGTAGGTCTTCGAACAATATGTAGAAGTCAACAAAGGTATTCGAAGTCAGGATTCGAATGCAACGTATAGACCTAGCCAATTTTTCACGTTAATTTAGTAAAAAACTTCGATGTCCGTCTGTCTGTCTGTTTGGGTGTCAAAACTTTAATACGTGTAGGTAAAAATCATATTAAATACTCAGGATCTTCTGTCCCTTCTGGCTCTACCTAAAGATTCAGCCGATTATGTCGCTAATTTTCGTAATTTTCAACACTCCAAAGGGAACTAAAACCTAAAGGTTACTTCCCGGGAACTCAGAATTTTTAAATTTGTTAAGAAGCAACGTCTTAATAGTGCCGACATAGGATAAATTGCGAAACCATAAAAATATCTTAAATTTTTTTGAACTTACTACCGTTTTTGTTATTAATGTTTTGAGATATTAAATTGAAACTTATATTGCAATTACATACTAAGGACGTATTTAAAACGAAACTCTCGGTTAGACGTGGGCGCAGTGGCACGCCCCGCCGAGGATCCAGCAGGCTTACTCTCGACACATCCGAGAATCGAATCAATTCGATCTCAACGGTTTTTGGTGTTTTATTTGTTAGATTACTTTGGAACTAATTAGGATAAAGAAAACCGTTATAAATAAACAAACGTAAATTTATTCGGGAGTATGCGGAACGATCGAATCTGAATCAAAATCGAATCAGTTTAGAGAGTTAGGCCGATCGGTTTTAGTAGCATTTTTTTATTAACCTACCGTAAGTATAATAATAATATAAATAAATGAAATTTAGTTTTAAAGAAAATATAAAATAAAAAAAGATTAAATTTGAATGGTTGATGCAGCGCGGTTCCCGCCGCGCTTCATACAAACGTCCAGCAATTTTTTTTAATTGTCATAAATTGTTTGTTATTTATGAACCGATTGAGATGAATTAATAAATATTAAGTCAAGATTACTCCATTATAATATGATTGAACCACATCTAAATCGGATAAGCCGTTTCTGAGATTAGCGTGCACAAATGCACCGACAAACAGACAAAAATTCAAAAAATTATTGTTTTGGGTAGGTACTATTGCATAAATAAAAGTCTCCTATAATAACACAGGCACAGTTAGCGGCTGTGCGTGGTTAAATTCAAACACCGGTACTGCTTGTTAGCACATTTCAATAGTATTTTTTACCCAGCAGTGGGGTGGAGCTCCTTTGGTTGACCTTCGCCAAAGTTCCTACCAGCATCTGATACCTACACTACTCCAGCCCGGCTCGGACGTACGACGTAGCAGCCGGCGGCGCCCGGTCGAATCACGGCGAAACGATTTTAATTTTGCTATACCTTTTTCCTAAACTATTCATTATATTTGCATGGTATAAAGGGCAAATATAGTCTTCATGGAATGCTTAAGCCAGCTAACGTATTAAAATGATAAGGATTAATACAGTGATGGTATAAATAGCTTTCCAAAAACCGCTTAATTGCCCGTTTTTTTAGTTTATCGCGAAAGGCATTCTTTTAATAATACAGTTAGGTAATTAAGTTGATTTTATACAATAAATGATAATTTATTTCAATTTGTGAAGTAAGTTCAAAAATACAATTTTTATATTATTATGACACTGAAACTTGTCTTCCCAGAAAACAGCTGTGTAAGCGATCCCCCCGCGCCCCCCGCATGAACCGATCGTCCGCAGCCCGCGCGCGCGAAATTCATCCGACTTGCTTCCAATTTATCGTCACTGCTCGGCTGCTATGTATCGTAGCGTTATGTTATATAGCCTATAACCTGCCCAGGAATATGGGCTACAATCGTACCAAGTTTGGTTAAAATCCCTTCAGTAGTTTTTGTTCCCATCGCGCACATACAGACAGACAGACAGACAGACAGACAGACAAAAATTTTACTAATTGCATTTTTGGCATCAGTATCGATCGCCAATCATCCTCCAATATGTATTTTGAAAAAATATTCAATGTACAGAATTGACCTCTCTACAGTTTTATTATAAGTATAGAGTATAGATATAGATTATAAATTTCCAAATTATATTATCGCTATTAATGTTGTATTTGTTCACAATAGAATAAAAACAAAAGCCTACTGCAACTATTGTAGGTCATCTACGTAGCAGTATTAAAAACTTTTTTGTCATAAAAAAAACAAAACCACTGCAAGTTGAGTGAGGACATCGTTAGCGCAGCTCGGGGCACAATTAAACCCCACTGAGTTGTTGCTCTCCTGACATCAATTCCCCGCAACTTTTTTTTTTATTTCACTATTAAGCCGACGAAGACATAAAAGGGAGTGTGGCTGTGTTATGGACATTGGACAAGTGTTGTACGTGAATACGATCCATTTTATAATGTAACTAGCCGCCCTCTTCGTTGAGCACACAAACCTTTTAAACCTTCCCTGGACCTCCACGAATATTTCAAGACCGAAAATAGCCGAATCGATTCAGCCGTTCTCGACTTTTAGCGAGACTAACGAACAGTAATTAATTTTATATATTACTACTTAGATGACCTGTGCCCACTTCGTTGAGCATACAAACCGTTTAAACTTTCACTGGACTTCCACGAATACTTCAAGACCAAAAATAGCCGAATCGGTTCAGCCGTTCTAGAGTTTTAGCGAGACTAACGAAAAGCAATTCATTTTTATATATAAGACTAGCTGACCCGTGTCCACTTCGTTGAGCAAAGAAACAGTTTAAACCTTCCCTGGATTTCCACGAATATTTCAAGACTAAAAATAGCCGAATTGGTTCATCCGTTCTCGAGTTTTAGCGAGACTAACCTACAGCAATTCATTTTATATATAAGATTTGGATTCTTAATTGAAGTTTGGATGGGCATTGATAGATATTATGTAAGTGCAACACTAACACACAACTTGTGTATTGCGTGGTCCAATTTTTAAATAAAAAAATAACAATTTACTCGTATAAAAACGATAAAAAATATGGATCTTCCTTTTCCTGCGACAAAAATGAACTTGATCTTATTTTATTTAAATAATTATCCTAGACCGCAACCTAGGTTCAGAAGTGACAAGGTGAGCTTGGTGTTAAAAATATTCCTACAAGGCAGTCAAATCGTTATAATATCATTATGTTCGAGTCGTAAATAAGAGTCATTTTCAAAGTAACGACTTACGATCACGCTTGTTAGGTTTTTACACCTAAACACGCAAGGAACACGTAAAACTTAAAAAACTTAGTTTATTTGCGTACTTCACATCTACACTAATATTATAAAGAGGAATGATTTGTATTTTTGTAAGTAACGAATAAACTCAAAAGTACTGGACCGATTTTATTAATTACTAGCTGACCCTTGCCCACTTCGTTGAGCATAAAAACAGTTTATGATGAAATTCAACTAAAAAAAACAACCCCTAACTCGGGAACGCGGAACCCGCAATGCGGGAACCCGGAACCCGCAGCATGGGAATCCGAAACCCGCAACCCGCAACGCGGGAACCCGGTACCCGCAACGCGGGATCCCGGAACCCGCAACGCGGGAACCCGGAACCCGCAACGCGGGAACCCGCAACCCGCAACGCGGGAACCCGCAACCCGCAACGCGGGAACCCGGAACCCGCAACGCGGGAACGCGGAACCCGCAACGCGGGAACCCGGGACCCGCAGCATGGGAACCCAAAACCCGCAACGCGGGAACCCGGAACCCGCAACGCGGGAACCCGGAACCCGCAACGCGGGAAACCGGAACCCGGAACCCGCAACGCGGGAACCCGGAACCCGCAACGCGGGAACGCGGAACCCGCAACGCGGGAACCCGGAACCCGCAACCCGCAACGCGGGAACCCGGAACCCGCAACGCGGGAACCCGGAAACCGCAACGCGGGAACGCGGAACCCGCAACGCGGGAACCCGGGACCCGCAGCATGGGAACCCAAAACCCGCAACGCGGGAACCCGGAACCCGCAACGCGGAAACCCGGAACCCGCAACGCGGAAACCCGGAACCCGCAACGCGGGAACCCGGAACCCGCAACGCGGGAACCCGGAACCCGCAACGCGGGAACCCGGAACCCGCAACGCGGGAACGCGGAACCCGCAACGCGGGAACGCGGAACCCGCAACGCGGGAACGCGGAACCCGCAACGCGGGAACGCGGAACCCGCAACGCGGGAACACGGAATCCGCACCATGGGAACCCGAAACCCGCAACGCGGAACCCACTACGCGGGAACCCGGAACCCGCAATGCGGGAACCCGCAACGCGGGAACCCGGAACCCGCAACGCGGGAACCCGGAACCCGCAATGCGGGAACCCGCAACGCGGGAACCCGGAACCCGCAACGCGGGAACCCGGAACCCGCAACGCGGGAACCCGGAACCCGCAACGCGGGAACCCGGAACCCGCAACGCGGAACCCGCAGCATGTGAACCCGAAACCCGCAACGCGGGAACCCGGAACCCGCAACGCGGGAACCCGGAACCCGCAACGCGGGAACCCGGAACCCGCAACGCGGGAACGCGGAACCGCAACGCGGGAACCCGGAACCCACAACGCGGAACCCGCAGCATGGGAACCCGAAACCCGCAACGCGGAACCCGGAACTTGCAACACGGGAACCCTGAACCCGCGACGCGGAACCCGGAACCCGCAACACGGGAACCCGGAACCCGCAACGCGGAACCCACAACGCCAAACCCTTCCGTGAACGTTGCTGGTTCTGCGCTGTCAAATGGAATAAATAGTATCCTATGTCCGTCTACTGGCTCTAAGTTACTTCCTCACCAATTTTCAACCATATCGATAAAGCCGTTCTTGAGTTATAAATTATTTAACTAACACGACTTACTTTAATACAAATAGCTGATGTATAGATGGAACTAACATAAGCTAACGCCCGGTGAATGCTCCCGTCACAGTCGGTCCAGCCGATTCGGTGATCATTAGTTAGATAACGATGATGATGATGAAAAGAAGCCTAAATTAATCCTTATAACTTTAGCTATCTACCAGTGAAAGTCTCGTTAAAATCGGTCCAGCCGTTCCAGAGATTAGCCGGAGCAAAGAGACACGCTAACAGACAGACAGACATTTTTTTTAAATTGCATTTTCGTTTTCAGTAGCAAGAAAAAAAAAAAGACAGAACAGACAGACGTTAACTTCGCACAAAGACAAATGACGACAAAAAAAATAGTGGCGTCTTATCATGACGTTTTCGATTTTTTTTAATTGTTCGTGAATTATGACCATGGATCTAACTCCTTCGATCTGATTTTTAAATTAACATTTATAACATATTCAATTATTACAACTTATAACTTAAGTACTTTTTTTAAATAGGTATATTTATAGTTGTTAAAAGATTAATCGATTTTTTGAGTAAGTCTCTAGTGTTTAATAAGAAAAAGTGTTAACTGACGTAACATTATCACGACGTTTATTTCATTAAATCATAATTTGTATATTATATTTAAGATCGTTTATCAGTGAAAGCAAATCGTAAAAAAAACTCATATTGGTTATGTTGACAATAAATATCTAATAATTATTAAATAAAGTTTAGTAAATTCTGCAGTTTTAACAAAAAGAAAATATTTATTTTATTATGTCGTCGTTACAACGTTACGTCGCTCATTTTTGATAAACTGTCAAATGTTACCTATTAAAATGACCCGACTATTTATTAGTGGTGGACAAATAGTTTAATGAATCCAAATAGTTTAAGTTTATGTTAATACGTTATTTATAGCATTTCATAATTTTTATTTTCCATTTGTAAGCAATGTCGTTACCATGACACCAGTGTCATATAAACTGGCAACGACGTGAATCGATTGAGCCCATGTTCAAACCCCGCGTGACCATCACGTATTTTCTTCTTTTTTCTAATTTTCTGCTTATTTTTTTCAACATTTTCTTTCATAATAACCTTTTCGTGACAATAACGAACATACCGTAAAAAAAAATGCGAAATTGGTCAAGCCGTTGTCGAAGCGCACACGACGTAAGAAATTTTGGAGGTCGTTTTTTTACACTTTGGGCTACATTTTTAGGGTTTTAGTAAGGAACCCTACTTTTTTTAAACATATAATATAGCCTATGTTCAGCGCTAGGAATGTAGCTTTCCAACGGTGAAAGAATTTTTCATATTGGTTCAGTGGTTTCAGAGCCTATTCCATTCAAACAAACAAACAAACAAACAAACAAACAATCAAACGTTACCTCTTTATAATATTAGTATAGATTTTTTCATTAGAAAGCTTCATTATCACCTTCAGTACCTTTGTGTCGTCTTTCTCTGTAATTTGTACTATTGTTAAGTGTTTCTTGTGTACAATAAATTGTTAAATAAAAAAAAAAAAAAAAAAAATATCACTGAGTAACATAGTTAGTCTCGCTAAAACTCGAAATCAGCTAAACTGATTCGGCTATTTTTGGTCTTGAAATATTCGTGGAAGTCTCGGGAAGGTTTAAACGGTTTCCATGCTCAACGACGTGGGCACGGGTCAGCTAGTACTTAATACGTAGAGTAGAGAACCTATTGTATGTAGTCGTAACATTTTACTTGTATTGTATTGTAGGCAATAAAATATAAACTTTATAATAAAGTAATACTAATATAAAATTGATTCTCTGCTCAATCTCAATCAAACAACTCAAAGAACTTTTTCTGTCTATGAAAAAATGTGGCAATTAGTGGAACTAAACTTTTCTATAAATATTTGATGTCAGAGTCCAAGTCCCCATATATAGTCCCCAAGTCCACATATGACAATAAACTTCATCTAAAGTATTTAATAGGTAGCAGTACTTAAGGTAGGGCTATTATTATATATTCTTTTTTTCTATTATATATTATATTATTGTATTCTCGCAACCCTTGGCAGGCGAGTTGGTGATCGCGGGAGATTTTAGATATTAACGTCCGCGGAAACGCTGCTGCTCATTTCCGGATATATATTATAGTAGATATATATACTCTATCACCTTTAGCGACCATGTTATTGATGGGGATGTTCTATTCTTTTTCCGGCAGTCCACAGATAATCCAAAAATAAAAAGAGTCCTAAGAATTTAACTATATTAACAATCCATCTCAGTAAATATTAGCTTTTCATGTTCTTTTTCTTTATTTTACAGAAAGAATGGCAAGAATTAAAAGTTCCAGAGCCGAATCTTAGCAGAAGTAACTCGATGAAAAGAAGATAAGCGTTAGCATTTACAACAGAGAGTGAGGTTTATATTATACAAGAAAATTGTTGCTCAGTTAGTTTGTAAGTTAAAGGACGTGAAAATGAAGAAGAAGACGAAGAACGAAGTTCTTAACTTAAAATAAATTTAAAAAAAAGACAATTTTTGGCTCTATAGAAAGTTTGTTTTTACTTTGCTCTGCCAATATTTCCTAAGATTTGTATGTGATAAAAGATTTTCAGCGTGGTAGAGCGAATTTAAACTAGCTGAAAGATGTATTTCGTAAAATTCTAAAACATTCCTTAAAATAAATTCTGTGTTATGGGGGTATTTAAATAGCTCTAAGTAATTGTAGTCTAATTATTATTTATTAAGTTATAGTATATATTTCACAATTACAATAATTGCCGCCTGTGCGCGTTTGCCCTTAGTAGCCTCAAATTGAGGTGCTGACAGACCTCTGGAAGTTTCTCGGAACGTACAGGTCTTGGCTGGGCTCAGGCACGCTTAGCTCCTTCCATTCCTCCTGGAAAGATGAAAAAGTGTGCAAACTTTTGAACTAAAAAAATCGCAAAACAATTGTGCAAACTTTTAGCGCAATCAATAAATGTTGCAAACTTTGTGCACATTGCGTCTCCCTTTGCGAAAAGGGATTCACATTTGTGACACTTCCAATGGAGAACATTTAGAAACATCACGATTTTTATTTGACTTATGAAGCATTAGATCAATTACCTACTTATATTTGTTTGCAATGAAAAATCATGTTATTAGTAGAAATTGTTCGAATGCGCCAATATTTTTTTAATAAATCGGTGTTTTTAGTTTGTAGCGCTAAGTTTAAACATAGGTAGTGTAACTGTGATAAGGTAGATAATGTATATATTATATAGGTATTATATTTTAGTAGTTGGAGGTGTTTACTCAATTTTGCCTTTATTATGGAATAATGTAAATAAATAATGTAATGTTGAAATAAGTGCTACAAATAATAAGTTCAAAGATTTGCCATAGCTGCTGGAAGTAACAAGACAAACTAAATATAGCTTGATATTGTTTTAAGTTGAGTAATGAGTAGTTTAGGGCGTGTTTCACCAAGCAATGTTAAAGTTAATCCTTCGTTAAATATCATGTTGTTCCTCTCGTAATTCCTATCAATGAATGAGAAGGCATGGTATTTTAACAAGCCGTTAACACTTACATATGTTGGTGAAATCGGGACTTACTCTACCAAGTAACTTAGTTTAATAAACATTAGCAGACTTTGGCTTTGAAAATCTGAATGTATGCATTGTAGTTTTCATGTATTTGTACCTAAGTGGGTATTTTGAAAGCTACAATTTGCTACCATGTGGTACGATAATTTGTAAATACCATATTTGTATGTCACAGTTCAACTAAAAGAATGTTATGTACAAAAACGCATTTAAATAATCTCGAATGTATTATAAGATATTGTATTGAAAAAATCGATGATGATTCAATAGAATTGTGAAAGATAGACTGAAATATGACTTACCAATAAGTGCCTATCCGGTATTCGTGAGAAGAAATCTAATAAATCATTGTTCAAAATTCTATTTGGGTTTAAATATTTCCTTCCGAACTTGTTTATGCCTAAAAATAAAAAAAAATCGTTACTAGAATACTGCTCAAACCAATGAGCGAGCTGCGCTGTAAGTACACAGGTGTTACAAACATAAATAAGTTGATTCTATGCAGTATTCAATTATGAAGTATACTGATAAAAATATTGACATCGAAGGGTCGAAAACAATTTTGAAATTTTTTGGGCGATAATATTATATTCCTAAATTCCGCTAAAATATCATCGTGCTAAGATCATGAAACTAAAGCTCATAGAATAGATATTCCTCATATAAAGTGTGACGTACCAATTAAGGAAACAACCACAGGTTGTGTTTCAACCCAACTGAGTCGCGCTATCGAAATTTTCATCCTGATCGAGCAGATCTCCCTTTGGTGTCCCATTATACATAAATCCCAACGCAAGTTTAACTTGTGAATAATACTAGGAACTTACCAAAAGCCATCAATATATAATTAAATGGGAACATATAGACAGCCAGAGACCCGAGCAGCAAAATAACTATTGCCACGTAACTGAAGAAGGGTGCCTTGAACGACACCAGACTGTAAAAAAATATGTTACCACGTAAATATTTTCCGTAAACAAGAGCTGCATACGGCATACCGATTAATAGCCAATAGGTATGTAGATACCTACACCTCTTCAGTCTTATGGCCCGTATAAATACAGGGTGTAAAAAGAGCAGTCACTATAAGTTTGAGATATGATTAAAGGACCTTTTCTCATTCTAGAAATGATTTTTTTTCATTATTTATTTTTTGAAAAAAAAAATTTTTTTTGCAATTTATTATTTTTAGTCGCAAAGCTGAACTGTTTGGAACAACGTTCTGCATTAAATTCTTAAATTTTATAATTTTTGCCCTAGTACGTAATTAACGTCTTACGCGTGCTATTGACCTCTCAGCGTAATCAGCTGATCTCTGTGTTGGGCACGTTGTACATTGCTGATTGAAAATTTTTAAAACAGTGGATTAAAAGCAAATGACTAGTACCAATGGATATGTCGCAGTCATCTTATTGAATCTGATTATTTAATTGAATCACTAGGCGGTTATATAATGGCGTCAAACAGCTCGTACAGATAGCAATGTGTTGATACATTTTTTGTTTAATTTACTTTATTATACGTTATAATAGTACACATTCGGAAATTTCGAAGTTTAAAACTAAAATATTAAATGGCTGTCCTAGTCTCGGATTCTAAAATTTGTTGGTAAAAACAGGATGACTGCGACAGATATATTATCTCTTGCCTGGTTATTACCCTACGAAGTTATAGTGACTGCTCTTTTTACAACCTGTATAACAATCTCAATCGCAACCTCAAAAACAGTCTTAATCGAAACCTCTACTCGAGAACTTATTTGACACATAAAAAAGTTTCGTTTCACTTTTAAAAATGAAAAAATTTACTTATGTTACATATTTTATTTATTTTTTTCTTTTTGTAAACGTAAAAATATACATATATTATAATAATATAGATTTTATTATATTCAATGTTTTCCTATAATTAACCTATAAGTACTATGAATATTACGGTTCAAAAGAAATTAAATTAAAGTAAGTACTTATGTAACATTAATAAACATGTTTTCATTTAAAACTGAAACAAAACATTTTATCTGTCGAATACGTTTTCAAGCAGAGGTTTCGTAGGCTGTTTTTTTTATACGGGCCTAAAACTGTGTATAACTCATTAGCAACATATAAATTTACCTTTTTCAGAATACATTGGTTAAGGCTAAACCTGTCCCTATACAGACAAAGACGATTTCAGAGTTCAGATTGTCTGAAGTCTGCTGTTCGCGATAAACTCAAAGACTACTAATATCGGGATCCGGTAGGTGGCGCTCCTGCTGGTGCGTCAAGGTACGAAGTTCGTCGAGAAATCTAGTATATCATAAAGTTATGTAAGTACCGTAGTGTCAAAGATCATTTAAAACAGATTCAGTTTATAAGAACACATAACTTTAATCTATGTCATAACTACATGCTAAAGGTTTATGGCGCTTAATTATGAGTTGATTGTCGTCACAATAACACGGTAATTATAAACGTCATACTTGTGTATTTTTTCTGCGTGGATCGTGATGAATTCTATACTGTTTGTGATGGTTAGGGTCATGGTCTGTAGGTCTTGTAGTTTTCCAGTCACGTATATGCCTTCCTGGAACAACAACAATAATACATAACCAAGAACATGTCAGGACATGTCTAAGGAGGTTCAAATTAAGAGATTGTTCAAATAGGTAACTTCAAATGAAATTCGTTAAGATCAACAGCTGCTGTAGTAGCAAAATATGTAATCAGCAATACGAAAAACTTACTTTGTTTCGCTTATTTTCTTCAGATTTTGCGTTGGCAGCGTCGTGGACATGTTCTGAAATGACAAATAAAACGTATTCGAAAAAGTATAATAATAGTACATTAATTTAGCCGAATTTCAATTTTTACATTACATCGGAACGGAGTATACCTTGACGTCGGTTCAGCAGCCAGTAGTAGAGGAAGGGCAGGAGCAGCAACAGAACCAGAGACCACAGCGTGATGTAGTGGCAGAACACGATCCAGCACATCACCGCCAGCAGAGACAGTTCCTTGTCGTCCCACTCGAATAGGCGCCTGCAAATATATTAAGTAGAGTCGTAAAACTCCCGCAGAAATTAGAGGAACGAAATCTTATCTATATACAAAGGATGATTAATGGTTCATACTATAGGTATTAAGCCGAATGACGCGAATTCGGCTTAATACATATTTTGCAACATATTTTTATTATCTGAACTCTCTCTCTATTATAACTAAAATCTATTGTAACTAAAATTCACGAGTACCTACGTAAGTTACGTACCCACGGACCAATAACTCTACAATAAAAACATAAATAATCGGCAGAACCTACAGAAAAAAGTGCATAAAATTTGCTCCTTGGCAACATGAAACGCAAAAATTTGTATCGCTGCAATTTGCAAGTACTTGAATTGAGTCCGGATTTTCGACCCAATTATTCAAGTACCTGCGCCCGCGGAACATTCCACTTACTGCTTACTTGCACTACTTACTTACTTAGTACTTACCCACTTACTATAAAAATGCTTGAAAAATTTATAGTTTTATATTTTCTTTTGATAAGTACAGTCAGGGAAAATTTATGTCTAGATAAATTTATATCACAGATAAACATAACACAGTCATAATTATAAGCATATGATAATAAATGGAGTTTTAAATCAAATACAGAAAATTTGATAACATAATTTCTGGATATGTAAAGATGAAATATTTCAGCATAAAAATATTGAAAGGTTTGAAATCATCTGTAACGTGAATCAACTGGTAGTGTGATAAAAATAAGAATTATGATTCGTTCATAATAATTATATTATACGATAATAATATAATGATATTATCGTGTCGTCATCTTTTGCTAGTTGCTATACCTAGACAGTTGCATTAGAAACGAATTAAAATGACGATTGTCGTTATGAATTACTTAGGTACCTAAAGACGGGAAATAATAACATACCTACTAATTAATCGTGCATAATTTCCGAATTGCCTATACCATGGCCTACCATCCCATACATGTATAATCTATATCTATATCTATAGTCTATACATGTATAGGTAGTCTATGTTTCATACAAAAAAAACCGCAATAGATGTCGTCACTACTATTAACGTTTATAAATTATAAAATGTAATTATGCCGAATTAAGTTCAAATATTGTCATTAAAATAAAGATAAGCATATTTTTAAGCATATTATCACATTAAGCTAAATTCAACTCCATAATTAAGAAGAAGATACGAAACGAAATTAGTAATTATATATAATAGTATTTTCCAATGGTGTCGCTAGATGGCGGTTTCGGGAATGTGCCTGGACTTCACCATTTATCTATTGGAAATCAAATAGCCAGTCGAATTGCCAGTATTAGGGTGATACCATTTTCTAGTACTAGGTCGTGTCTCTTTTATATATTTACTTTGTGCCTATTATGTCAAAACTCAGCTTCCTCGACCGTACTCACTTGAAACCTTCATGTTTCTGCTCTATAAAGATGAATACATTGGTGATGAACTGGACATTGGAGTAGATGAGTCCAACGTCGAATTTCGGCGGTTTCTTGATGTGCTTCACCTCCTTCGGTTGGAACAACTTCAACGTTGCTTTGAGCTGAAAGTTGTTGTTTATTAACCATGAATTGTTTTTAAAGTAGTAGTAGTAAGTAGGTAGTAGGCAGTAGCCCTGATATATAATATTATGTATTTATATAATATTTTATAGATCAATAATTGTACTTATATTGTATTGTGGTGAGATTGAGTGTGGAGTTCAGGGAATCACCTTGCTTATAATATGAAGGTATGTTTATTGTTTAGACTTTAATACCTGTGTTGTATACATGTAGGAACGGTTTAACGGAAACGGGTTCTAAGTAGTGAATTTTATACGAATCCTGGTTACGTTGTTTATCGCTGAGTCCTATATAATACTTACTGGGTCCCAAACTAAAGACATTTGCAGCAGTATCCGCGGGCAGTTGCCCTTCGCGTTGTGTCTCTTCGACCTGTCTTTCAAAGCGTACCAACGCATCTCGCCGTTTTGTATCCTGAGCAACGGAATTGAGACTTTACCGATGGAGTCGCTTAAGATGTTGTTCAATGTATTGTCGTACAGTTTTATGTCCAAAGTTGATGACACATCGTAAACGTTGCTGGAAGAAAAGAGTTTCAAATCTTAATTTTAAGTAGAGTTATTAATGCATAATTATTTTGCGGTCGGCTACTTGAGGGACGTCCTAAATGAGATGGCTTTCAAGTCAAACACGACCATAATTGTTATTATTCTATTCTATTTCACCGCATTACATTTTTTTTTTCACTGCCGGGACTGTAGCATAAATTGACAAAGAATAGAGCAGTGTCGCTGTGAGACTCAGTGTGTGGCGCGTGTGTACTGTTACACGGACGCCAGTCTGGGTTAAGTAAATAAACCCAGAGCTAGCCCCTAGGCTAGACCTAAATAAGAACTACAAATCAACAATTTAAAATCCAGAGTAATAGATGCAAATGGACCTAAGCCTACTATATAATAGAATATAAATATTTTAAAGTGATCTGATAAAGGTAACTCGTGGTCTTTTATTGGCGACAGTCTTCACTAGATGGCGCCTAAGGAAGATCATCAAATTGGCGGCAAAACTAGTTGACTCATTTTTCTTATAATATTTTACTATGAAAATTGTTTTATACTTACAACATGTAGGTCTTGTTCCATTTTGGCTCCGAACTGGTCCCCGCCCTGTGTGTCTGCACTCTTTCATTATCGATTTCGAGAACACAGTAAGCATTAGGTTTACTCGTAAGACCTTTGGCTTCTATCACCGCAACATGTAAAACACCAACTATCTTCCCACATTGCCTGAATCTATTAATGGGCTGCAATATTGAAAAGGACATAAAGCATAAATATATAATTAAAAACATGTGCATATTAATTAAACCTTGACTAAATGCCTTCGTTTAAATGTTCAATCTTCTCGTCAATAGATGGCGCATAAACGCTTGATTTGTATTTTGGTAATGAGAACAATTAACTTGTAAAGATTTTTTATATTGTGTACACATTAGCAAACTATGAGAAAAATTAAATTACTTACACTTTTTTCATAAAGGTCAATAGCATTAGTTTGAACTGTTCCAGGAGCTCGAACGACACACATAGTGACGGAAAAGTGTATCGCTCCAAACCCATTGTCCAACTCCTGCCAGATTTCGTGTGTACGCTCTTTCTCAAATCCAGATAAATCTAAAACGCAACTAATATACGAAAATATGTATTATTAACAAGTAATTGATTTTTTAAATAACTATTATTACACTACGAATTAATTTAGAAAAATATGTGATTTGCATAATATGAATATTTTCTAAGTTTGTTAGCTTTTAGCTGTTTGCATTAGCTATTAAACACGGTTACTCGGGTTACACGGGTCGAAACCCTAAAGTGAATGTATAATTAGTAGGTAAGTAAATACAGGTCTCTAAAATTTTCTTAACTGATAAAATAGGACGTGAGGTACCTAGCTATTCGTATTAAAAACCTATGTATATTTTTAATAAAATTAGCTACCTTCCCATTGCGTTTTTCTTTCGCCCTCTATCCCACAATGAAATATGAAGTTCGTGGTCTTCGGACAAATGAAGCTCAAACCGTTCCCGCCATTCTGGTTGTCTTGAACCTGGAACGCTTTTGGACTTACAACTTTCTGAGCCTAACCTGAAATACATAGGTATGTTATTAAATGTACTGTAGGTTCTTGATGGAAATACATTGTACACAGTAATAATACACAAATTACTTGCACTTTCTCCACTTTATTAGTTGTTAAACATAAGATTTATTGAAATACACGACCGGTTTCGACTAAGTATACGTGATGATGATGTTGTCGATGATAAATCTTATGTTCAACAACTAATAAAGTGGAGAAAGTGCAAGTAATTGTGTATTATTACTGTGTAACCTGAAATAAATCATCTTTTTAAAGGACCGCAATTTCTTTAGACAAAATAGAAATCTGTAATATGGTTATTTCCGCTACTCAAATAATGATTTTTTTTTATTGTAATAGGCACCTACTGACATTATAATTTAAATTGAGCTGAATATTAAAAAGGTAAAAAGTAAATACCTACTACCTACACTTCCCACCGGATATGGACTTGCTATTTGTTAATCCTTGTATTCTTTATTGTTACTTTTTTGCTGTGTTACCTATCTGGTGTTAAATTTTGTGCTTTAATATCATACCTGAATTTGCAATATAAATTATGGGAGTGTCCATCTTCAGTGATGATCGGTAAATTTTTAGCGTTTACTAGCACTATGTTCACTATGGTATCCCATCCTCGCGGCTTCTTGACCTCGAAAATCATCAGTTTTAGTAAGCCTTAATATGCAGTAGCAAATAAAATTAACCACTTAAAATGACTTACTAATTAGTAAAAAGAACTGTCTTGATTTACCTTTTCTTTTCTATTCGTAGATAGCTCCATTATCGCGTAAGAATCACTTCTTGGTAAATTAATTAAAGATCTTGGACGCCATCTGTATGTAATAAGTGGAATATTTATTAAGAAAATATTTTCTTGTCATTATTTTTCAGATAATAACGTTGGTCGTTGGATTAAAAAATAGCTAAGTGTGCTTTCATATTTATAACTTTTTTGATTATATTTTGTACTTATTATTAGAATATTAAATATTTAATAACTTACAGGCCCTTTTTTGGTTTAGGTGAGTCAAAATCTTTAAAGGAATTCATATTGCCACAATTTCTTAACTAATATACACACTTGAAATAAATAATATCGTTGATATATTAGTAGCGCTCAAATAATAAACTCAGAAACATAACAATGAAATAAATGGTAGGGGGGGAAACATATTTTAATATCTTATCGACAAGAATTTGATAAATAATCCAAGATTTAATAGATAGATAATATTATGTTTATTAATAAGGTAACACGTTATTACTCACTACCAGATAAACAATATTTTGTAACCATTATGACCTTAACATAGATGTTGTGATAGTAATTATATATCCCCTCGTATGTGATTTGTGATTTTTCAAAAAGCCGATATCACCTTGACTCTTTAGTATTTTTTTAGATATTTAGTTAATTAAGTATTTGTATAGTGTGATTCGATACATCTGGGCCAGTCAACGTTATTTGCGAATACATGGACTTTTGAAAATTCCACCCTAAAAGGCCAAGTAATACGCGGTAAAAGGTACATTTTAATGCAACACCTCACAAATTCAAATTTTACGGTTGCATTGATTTTTAGCTTATCTCGCGCACGTAGCATCAGAACAATTTTATCGACGGTTGCAAACAAAAAACGACTTAGTAAAGGGGGGTGTCCTTTACTAAGTCGTTTCTTGTTCGCAACCGTTATCAGTTCTGCAGTGCTATTCTCTAAAAATGTTTTGCGTATCTTGACAGCTAAATCCGCGGTGAGTGTAAAATTTCCCATATTCTGTACTTCGAAGTTTGACACTCACCGCGGATTCAGCTGTTGAGATACACAGAATATTCTTAGAGAATAGCACTGCAGATCCCCAAGCGTGCTAAACCGACCAGACGTAGTGTTTTCGTAAAAGTTGAAGTTTTGCTAAGCTACGGTTGCCATTTGCGACTCCTAAATGGTTTATATAATTTAACATATTATCTTCTGTAAGTATCCGAAGAACTTGTGTTAAGAGGTCCCTAGAGATCAAAATTGCTTGACAAGCACGTTAAATTAACGTGCTTGTCAAGCAATTTTGACCGTCTAGAACGAAGCTTGATGTGCTTGACAAGCAAACTCGATGCTTGATGTAGCTTGATGAAAAATTATATTTTTGCAATGCTTGTCAAGCATGCTTGATCGTTTAGAACATGCTTGTCAAGCAACACATTCAGTGTACTACGGAACGTTATGGAGAGACCAGGTTGCCTCATTATCCATCCTCAAAAATTTTTTGAAATCATTGGGCTCCGTCAATTGCAAATGCTCATGGGTAAATCTATCTCTTAACAGATACCACTGCTTAGACCATCGTCTTGTTCGTTTCTTTTTTGTTTTCTTCAACAAAGCAATTGTGAGAGCAAGAAAAGCCATATCTGCATCTAGAGACATTCTACTACTTTGCAAATGTTTCTGTTTTAGCGCAAGTTCAACACTGGGTCACTCTATCTGACAAAATGATGCGAATGCTTGACAATAATGTTTTTTGATGTCGTGGCCTCGTCAAGCATGCTTGTCAAGCACGTAAATGCTTGTCAAGCAATTTTGACCGTCTAGGGACCTCTTTACAGGTACCAGACAACGGAAATACTTATATTTAATACTTTTATACTATACACATATTTAAGATTTTTATTATATTATACACAAATTTAATACACATCCATGACCCAGGAACATTGAAAACTTTTTGTTCCCTCGGCAGGATTCGAACCAGCGACCTCTCGCTCGACACCAAGGCGCTCAACCACTGCGCTACGGAGGATTGCATAATAATTGTAACTTGTAAGCGATCATAGCCTCAAGATGTTATTAGCACACACCTAAAAGTATGTACCTAGATTTTAAAATTACTATGCATTACTGACCTAATTACTAGGTTATAGTAGGTAGATACTTTACATATTGAGAAACAATAAATAATAACGAAAAATAAAGGATAATAAAAGATATTTTAATATACCTATTATCACAATAAAAACCTATTATTACCCAAGTATAACATTTACCAATATTTTTTCACGACGGCACAAAACTATTCAAGTAAAGTTTACGCTTATTATATAATATATCACTGTAAATTAACGCAACTATCAAAAAACATTTGAATTATATAGAAATATAATATCTTTATTATCTCTTTATTTCGAAACTAAATTATGTACGTATGTTTATGTCACAACAAAATATTTTGGTTAGGGTTATTTGATAACGAATTAGGAGTTGGGTAATCTATAAGGGAGGAGATTTGACACTTTTGAACCTTAGGTAGTTGGTTTACAGAGCCTGTTAGTTGTTGTTATTTGTAGATCAGCGATATCTGTGTCGCTAGTGTACGATAAATATACGAATTAAAGATACACAAAAACGGATTAGGTACCTTACTAAACTTTTAAAAATTCTCTTGTAGGTACTTAATTGCATAGGATCAAAATATATCCTTTACACATATTTTTTGTCAAAATCAATTATAGAAAAATTAGGTACCTAATGGATATTATATATTAGCTTATTTATGTAAAGACTAAAGACATTTTGGCAGAAAAAATATACTGTCGAAACTACTAATGAAATTATAACTAATATTATTACTTTTGTTTCGATTGAGTTGTAAAACTACCTATTTCTTTTTGGTACCTACTATAGGTATTTTTCAACTTTTTGGTTATCACAGATAAATTCCAGGAATTTCACTGACGTTTATGAAGGAAACCTAATTTCCTATTAAAGCCTAATTTATAAATATGTGAAAGGATCGAATGTCCCGAGTCTCCCCTATAAATAGGGTAGATATGTCTACCCTGTTGTTTGACGACTACAATATTATGTTAAATGTTTAGTTTAATCACAAAGTAGATAATATAATAATATTACACATTAAAAATCAAGATAAGTGTAAAAAAAAGAAACTACGTTCATACCGACTTCAACAACTAAAAGCACAAAATAATAAATACTTTTATATTGTAGTAACGATTGATGTTCTTTTCGATGTCGGTGTCAGCAAAGGTGAGTTTCAAGTCAGCAATATCAACTTTAGGATGTTGTTCTTTTAGCTGACACCAACTCCAAAAATAACATTAATTGTAACTACATTATAAAATTAGGTAGGTATTATTTTATGCTTTTTAGTTGGAAATTTGTGAAATAGGTAAGTTCATTAAATAAAAATTATAGGGCTAAACTAGGTATGTAAAAATTTTATGAGACCAAATGGCAGCTATTCTGCGTCGAATAAAAAAATTCATCTCAAATCGATTCATTAACTGCAGATTAATAGTTGGTGTAGGTATGTATAGATAAAAAAAAATAAAAAGAGTCCGAACAGAAAACCTCTTCCTTTTTTGGAAATCGGTTAAAAATATAACATTTTATAGTGTGTAGTCGTGTAGTAAAAATAATTTGGACCACGTACTTAATTTTCGTATAAAACATAAAATCACTTACGTTTATACCTTTATCTACTTTGTGCTTACGTGTTTCATTCGATACATTTTACCGGCTTTTACGACTTCGCTAATATCAAAATTAATACTATAAAGACTAGTATGGTCGCTAATATTTTAGAGTATCATCACTTAATAAAATTACATTATTACATTAATACAAAAAAAAATTGTTATGGATCTAAGGAATGTGCCATCTCACGAGGAAAAGTATAACTAATTGTTTTTTTTAAGTTTTACTCTTCACCGATAGATGGCTATTTCTTGTCATGATAGCGTCTATTCAGTATTGGCGCTGCTGTCTTCTGTCATTTCAGTTAGATTTTTGCGGTAGTTATTGTGAATGTAAGGTTATGTGTAAACTATCAAAAAAATAAAAATAATTTTGTGTTTGTTCTAATAATTAACGTCCATAATGGAAAAAAGAAAAGAAAAAATTAGTACTCATAAAGTATGTCGTTTTTGTTTGTCGGAGAGTGAACCATTGGAGAATTTGTACGAAAGAAACCAAACATCAAAGGATGCTGTAAATCTTCATTTAAAAATTTTAACATGCGTTTCGGTTGAGGTACCTATGTTTTTTTACTAACATTTCCATTTTTACTGATTATTTTCATTATTATTTCGTTTACTAATACTAATTATTCTATAGACGCCACCTATATTGACGATCGTTTTGTCTACATGGCGTAATGGCGCCTAGCGTCTTTATGTTAAAACTTTTTACAGTCGCATGTTAACACATATTTCTGACTCTACAATTCAGTGAAAGGACCTAATATTTATTTACTTAAAAATAAAAATTCAAAACCAGCATAAGTTTCTTTAAATAATGTAAACATTGCATTTGTATTTTAACAGTGGCTCCACCTACTGGATTTGAACTTTGCTATATTTGTTCCATAATTTGTTATAATTTTTAGGTCATGTGCATACGTATTGATTTCAACTACTTTTCTTATTCAACAGGTTTTCCCTTCTGATAAGATGCCCTGTTATATATGCAACCGCTGCAATTCCCTAATGAACTTGTTTTACAACTACAAACATATTGTCCGGCAAGCGGATGAGAATATTTTACATTATATTCAGAGTGGTACACCGCTGGAACCAATCAATTGGTCATCGGCATTATTAAAAGTGAGTATTTATTCGTATAAGTATTAAATATCTTTGTCCATTAATTGAAAAGCAATTAATGCCTTCATCAAATTAACAGGATATATAGATACAAACAAATGAAAAAAGCAAGAGATTTTTTTTTCAAATATTAATTATTGACACTATGAAGCATTGTTGTTATCAGATGTGTATATCAGAGTGTAATACTACTCCTATTCAATATTAATTTGTCAAACAAGACTAATCTTCAGTATTAAATGAAAAAAAAAATTGCTGCTGGTACCAAGTAGATAGAAACATTAGAAACCTCTTTGCACACAACAATAATAATTAGAAGAACTGTACAAGAGCAGTTTCTTTCAGACAACTTAAAGATTTTTATTAATTTGTAACCACTAAAAATAATTACTTATTATGGATTTTTAAATAAAATGTTTAAACATAACATGTTTAACAATATTAATATTAATAACAGGCTTCAAAAATATCCAAAGAAGTAGTAATGAAGACCGTAGTGGAAGGTGGAGCAACAGTTCAGGTATCGTCTCAAGATGCTTCAGACAGTGAAGAAGAGGATGATGGCAACATCTATAGTGTAAAGGTATAACCTACTAAAGTTATTAAAAAAATGCTTGTGCCTGTGCCAAACAGTATCCAATGGAACAACTAATTTTCGAGATAAAAATCTGTCATCTGTATCTAGTAGCTACCAATTTCCTGGAAACTAAATGAATTCATTGCATTAAAAATACACTACAAAGTGAAATTAAAGACATGAATGGATGGAGGTGATATGTTCCAAAATTATGATTTTGCGAAAATTGAGTTCAAACTGTCACTTGAATATTGTAGAATATGTTTTAAAGTATTAAGTACATTAATCTGTAAAATCAATGTACTTAATAAGTTCCTACATATCCTTAAATGTTTAAGTGACTGTTTAAACTCAATTTTCTGGGTTTTTTTTTACAACATATCACTTACATCAATTCATGTCTTCAATTTTACTTTGTAGTGTATTTTTAATGCAATGAATGCAATGTCTTCAATCATTAAAATGATAATTATACTTTCTTGTAGATTGGAGATGGAATGGATGGTGAAGAGAAAACAGCGTGTATTAAAGTTGTGTCTGCTAAAACACCTGATAGCATGGAACTCTCCGAACCAAGTCAAGGTAAAATTTTTTGTTACTTTTAATTCTTAGTATTTAAGATTAATTCCATGTGCGTGTGTTCATAGCTTCATATTTATATTGTTATATTCTATATAAATTATAAACGTAGTTACTTTTACATTTATATCTGATTAAATATATAGTAGAATAAAAAAATAAGTAAGAACCAACAAACAAGCAATTTTCATGCTTTGTATATGATAAAACTTCTTTCTTAATTTATATTATATATTGATATTAAATGGTATTTAATCAGAGATATTTAGTAGACACTATACATTAAGCACTCACTTTAAAACATTGGCTGTATAATTTATTTTATCTGAATTATAATAATAATTATGAACACTTGAAGAGTTGCAAAATGTATGGTGTCTATTTTCATACAGTCCAAACTTAGTATTAGAACAAAATAAGTAAAACATCTAATTTTAGTAGTGCTTTTGTTTCAGTTCCTTATATATTATTTCTTTTAAGTTGCATAAATTTATATGTAACATTTTGGCATGATATTTTGTCCTTTTATATAGGAGAATGAAGAATGAGGCATGTTTGTGTTTTGGCAATAAGGTGAGAAATGTTTTACTTTTTATTATAAAAATATATTATGTAGACATTTGTATCAGATTTCAATACCTATATTCCTTCTTAAAATATTTATATAAGTATTTCTTTTCCTTTTTTTATTATATACTACTGATTACAATACTTAGTTCTATTAGTTTATTTGTGACAAAAGTACCTATGAATTATTTTTTTGCCAAGACAAAAAATTACATATGAAGGTAATTTATATGCCGTTGTAAATTTTTACCATTTGACCATCTTACCCTATCCAACTGTTAAGTGTTCTGTTCGTCAATCTATAATTATCAAAGTTATAATACCTTTTGATTCAAAAGGGAATAAAACTGAGAAGAGTCAGCCTGGGGTGGATGGATGTTGGCCATGTAGCGAATGTGACTGTACATATCCCCTGGAACAGCTGCTAGAATTGCACAAGTCACAGAAGCACCGAGCCAGGAAAGTGCAGTGTGACAAATGTGATGCGTAAGTACTTTATACCTTAATTTACCTTACCTTTAGAATACAAAAATCGTGATAACGTATTGTCATATTATGTAGCTAAAAAGGGTATAAGGCAACAAATAAAATAAATTCATTTCTATGTTGTGCTTCAATTTTTTTATGGTAAAAGAAATATAAAAAGAACAGTCACTATAACTTTGGGATAATATGATTATACTAACTTGTCTCATTCGAAATAGCAAAAAAAATAATAATAACCTACATCTCATAGTTATAATGACTGGACTTTTTACACCCTGTATATTGTCTCATTAATATTCTATGCACACATCCACTATATAACATAAACTGACAGATTTAATCAGTAAATTCGATTTGATTCTATTCTTTTGGATTGCATATTTGAGAGTAATTGAAAACCTCAATTTATTCCGCTAGGAGTGATAAAATATTACTAAGCTGTTTTCTTTCAGGAAATTTTTTAATAAGTATGACCTAGCCACACATTTGTTGCGTCACTCCGACGAGATGCCATTCCAATGCGTGGCATGTGGCAAAAGATTTAAGAGGAATATATTGCTCAAACGACATGAGAAGGTAATTTAATATTTAAAAAAAGTAAAGAAATTTACAAATTAATTCATATAACTAATGAATGAGATAATTTTAAAATTTAAAGTACTAATATAATAATAAAATATTATTATCAAATATCCAGTCAAACCCAAACTTCTTAGGGATAAAAACTATATTCTTCCTTTCCTGGAATGCAAAGTTCTCGCATCCTATGCCAAATTTCATTAAAATCCGGTCATTGCTTTAATATACAGCATGTCTCATGATTCATATATCAATCCAGTGAGGTGCCAAAGTAAAAAATGCTCCACGCCTCCTTCTCTTCACGTTTATGGTACACTTGTACACGCTGTATAATAAAAAAAGATAAAAGACACAGACATACTTTCGCATTTATAATATTGTGTACCGAAGCACAGATATAAATGTAATGTATATTTTTCAGTTTATTCATTCTGATTGGCCACAACACACTTGCCCTAACTGCCCTGCCACATTTCTCTCATTGGAGGAGTATAAATCACACGCGAAGAAGCATATTCGTTTACCCAGACCATATTCCTGCTCTCAGTGTCATAAGACGTATGTATTTATAGTCATTTATTATTTGAAAAGTTTTTTTTATATTTTTAAAGACACAATTGAAGACATGTATTGATGAAGGTGTTATGTAGCAAAATTATGATTTTGAGAAAATTGAGTTCAAACTGTCAAATAAACATTTTAGAATACGTCGTAAAGTCGTCGTAATATATAGATCCGTCTCGAGAATCGATGTACTTAATTAATACGTTATTATAAAATTAAATCCTAAAATGTTTAAGTGACTACTTAAACTCAATTTTTTGGGTAAATTATTTTTGCGACATATTCACCTTCATTGATTCATGTCTTCAATAATTGTGAGTTTTGTAGAGCGTTTAACCATTATGCAATACAATATCGTACCAATAAATTACATAACTTTTAATATGAATATGAAATATATACATAGTGTAAAATTAATGAGTTATAATACTTTAGGATGTGCCTCCTATGTAGAGTTTAGTGTGAAAGTCTAGAAAGACCAGAGCTGAAAGAATTACTTTTGACTAATTTTACATGTTTTTATGAGAAATGCTCCAACATCTATACTTATAATAAAACTGTAGAGAGGTCAATTCTGTACATTGAATATTTTTTCAAAATACATATTGGAGGATGATTGGCGATCGATACTGATGCCAAAAATGCAATTAGTAAAATTTTTGTCTGTCTGTCTGTATGTGCACGATGGGAACAAAAACTACTGAAGGGATTTTAACCAAACTTGGTACGATTGTAGCCCATATTCCTGGGCAGGTTATAGGCTATATAACATAACTCTACGATAAATAGGAGCCGAGCAGTGACGATAAATTTGAAGCAAGTCGGATGAATTTAGCGCGCGCGGCCTGCGGTCGAACGGTTCGTGCGGGGGGCGCGGGGGGATCGCTTACACAGTGACGCGAAGCAATAGAACGTGGCACTAAAGTAGATTAGAACATCAAATAAGTACCTAACTAGCAGGATTTTTTTTCTGGGAAAACAGTGTTTTCACAGTGTCATAATAATATAAAAATTGTATTTTTGAACTTGCTTCACAAATTAAAATAAATTATCATTTATTGTATAAAATCAACTTAATTAACTGTATAATTAAAAGAAAGCCTTTCGCGATAAACTAAAAAACGGGGAATTAAACGGTTTTTGGAAAGCTATTTATACCATCACGGTATTAATCCTTATCATTTTTAATACGTTAGTTGGCTTAAGCATTCCATGAAGACTATAATATTTGCCCTTTATACCATGCAAATATAATGAGTAGTTTAGGAAATATAGCAAAATTTAAATCGTTTCGCCGTGATTCGACCGGGCGCCGCGTAATGCAGGCTGCTGCGTGACGTCTTACGTCCGAGCCGGGCTGGTGTAGTGTAGACTGCTGGGTAAAAAATACTATTAAAATGTGCTAACTGTGCCTGTGTTATTATAGGAGACTTTTATTTATGCAATAGTACCCAAAACAATATATTTTTTTATTTTTGTCTGTTTGTCGGTGCATTTGTGCACGCTAATCTCAGAAACGGCTTATCCGATTTAGATGTGGTTCAATCATATTTGTAGTAATCTTGACTTAACATTTATTTCATCTCAATCGGTTCATAAATAAAAAACTTATGACAATTAAAAAAAATGCTGGACGTTTGTATGAAGCGCGGCAGGAACCGCGCTGCAAACATTCAAATTTAATCTTTTTTTATTTTATATTTTGTTTAAAACTAAATTTAATTTATTTATATTATTGTTATACTTAGGGTAGGTTTATACTTAGGGTAGGCTCAGCGCCCCGATCGGTTTTAGTAGCGACTAAAACCGATCGGCGCGCTGAGCCTAACTCTCCAAACTGATTCGATTTTGATTCAGATTCGATCGTGCCGCATACTCCCGAATAAATTGACGTTTGTTTATTTTTGTTCTATGTCGATTGATATCGTCGGGTGTACAAAAAGTTACGTTCCAAAGGTTTTCTTTATCCTAATTAGTTTCAAAGTAATCTACCAAATAAAACACCAAATCCGTTGAGATCGAACTGATTCGATTCTCGGTTGTGTCGAGAGTAAGCCTGCTAGATCCTCGACGGGGCGTGCCGCTGCACCCATGTCTAACCGAGAGTTTCGTTTTAAATACCTTAATAATTGCAATATATTATGTTTCAATTTAATATCTCAAAATATTAATGACAAAAACGGTAGTAAGTTCAAAAAAATTGAAAATAATTTTATGGTTTCGCAATTTATCCTATGTCGGCACTATTAAGACGTTGCTTCGTATCAAATTTAGGTTTTGGTTCCCTTTGGAGTGTCGAAAATTAGAGAGATACGGCTGAATCTTTGGGTAGATGTGGCTAAGGAGTCTGTTTTTTTCAAAGCCAGAAGGGACAGAAGATCCTGAGTATTTAATAGGATTGTTAGCTTGATACCTACACGTGTTAAAATTTTGACAACCAGACAGATAGACAGACGGACATCGAAGTTAAATAATTTACTAAATTAACGTGAAAAATTGGCTGGGTCTATACGGTGCATTCGAATAATATTATCCTAACTTCGAATACCTTTGCTGACTTCTACATATTGTTCGAAGGCCTACTTCTTTTGCCGAGCTCCGAAAGGATGGTACTATATTATTATTATACCATGCATACCAAGAGGCTTGCCGGGTACTTGACTTGCTGGATCGGGATCAACACTGGGATACACTGGGAAGTACCTATTGGCGAAAGTTGTCAGCGGTTGCGCCAATAAACTAAAAATATATTTAAAAATATAAAAGTGTCCTAAAACACTTTTCCACGCGTACGAAGTCGCGGGCACAGCTAGTCATAAATATATCCATACAATAAGTAAAAAAGTACCTCATTCAGTGCTGGTACTTACACAGTAAACTCTATATACGGGACCCATACACACCCTAAAATATTATCACTCATTAATTTTACACTATGCATATGTTTTTTGTATAAGTAATAAAGTTTTTCAATGACCCTGCCAATTTCAAAAAGCCTGTATAATTATCAGAGCGTTTCCCGTTTGTTATCGAATGTAGCGTAAAGTGTAAACGTTCAACGTTCGTTACATTTTTAATAGTGATTTATTAATTTTATTTGCAGATTCAATGACAGAACACTGCTGCAGCGTCACAAAGATGCAGTACATAATAGAACTCTGAGTTTCCACTGCGAGTATTGTCCAGAGCGTGAGTCTAGGAAGACAAATCTATTTTTTTAGTTTATTTTTATTATTTAAGCTATGAATACACGCATTTAAGTATGTTTTTACGGAAATTATAAAAATGTACATATTCATTTTTATAATTTTCGGCCTGTTTATCTGTTATCCTATAATATTAATTTCAGACATATTCTTTGGATCCGTATTAAATAACAACGCGCCTTGATTACATCTTTTGTTACGTCACATTGGTCCACACAGGGGCATCACTAGCACACTGACCGCGAGCGCATGACCGCTCGCTTTCTGTGTACAATGCCTTTAGACTAGTTGCCATCGCAATGACGAAAATTCGAAAACCAAAATGTATAGAATTTGACATAAGCTAGCAAGTATCAACCGAATACTGAAGCGATAATATAATCAAGTTGCACTCAAGTCACATGCTGTTCTTGTTATTCTGCCAAGTAGTGACGGCCTGTGAATATGAGGGGTCATCATAACTTTGAGTAGCGTTTTAGCATTTGCCCGTAAGTGGAATAGCGATACTTATGTCATTTAGCGATGATTATGTCATTAGCGGTGCTTATGTTATTTAGCGACGCTTTGGTCATTTTGTGATGCTTATGTCATTTAGCGCTGCTTATGTTATTAGCGGTGCTTATGTCATTTAGCGATGCTTATGTCGCTTAGCGATGCCTATGTCAAAACAATAGTGTTGTTTTCGAACTTCGTCGTCGTAATAAGCGATGGCAACTTGGCTAAATGCCCTGGCCCTTAGAGACGAGTTGATGACGTATTTGGCTGAACGTTCTGGCATATTTTGCAGGTTTCTCGTCTGTGACGAAGCTGGCGCGGCACGTGCGCGGCCACGCCGGCGTGCGGGCCTACCCGTGCAAGTACTGCGACAAGAGCTTCACCAAGTCACATCACTATACTAGGTACTTGTTTTGTATTTACACATTCTCACATTCATAGGGACGCAATTCAAAAAAACAAACGAGAACAAAATCGGGGGATATGTATAGTTAGTGTTGCAGCTAACATATCTATCACCCCCATTCAAATTTTAATCATGCCACTGGCTAAGAAATCAAATATTGTTTTACGATCAACAAACGGTCGTGTCCATATTAGTCGTTGAAACCAGATTCAGAGTGTTTTATAGTGCCCAAATGTGTGCGCAATACACAAGGACACTCTTACTTTTAGTCCCATAACCCAGTCGGACGGACCCGCCACGACTGGCTAGAGAATAGGTGCAGGACTGAAATTTTACATACCCATCGCAAATGAAAGACAATCCGGTGTGCACTCTGTATTGGCCTAACCAAACTTGAAAACAACATTTTTACTGTTGTTTCAACGCGGGAATCGAATCCAAGCCAAGCTACCACTGGCTCACTGTAATACACGATGTATATAAACTATTTATAAAGTAACAATAAAAAACCCTTTTATTTATTACAAAACATGAATAGTATTACTGGTTAGATATTATAATTTGTTTTATTTATAAGAACTCCTCATTCTCGAAGGTGAAGGCCTTCTCTAGAGATTTCCATGTTTCCCTATTTTTTTGCCGTCTCCATCCATCGCTCCCCAGCTACCTGCACTATGTCATCTACCCATCGGGCAAATGGTCTATCTCGCTTTCTGGTGCCGGTTGGTCTTTTCCTATACAGGCCGTAATATTAATAATGAGTGATAATACTTTAGTGTGTGTATGCTGCCGTCCTTAAGAAGAAGAATTGAGTTAAGACCATATACGTAATCAGCTATATGGTTTTAACTTAATTTGACCAAAAACTCGACTTATTGCACTATTCGTAATTACGGCAGTATGGGTGTCGTATATAGAGTTTACTGTGAAAGTAATAGAAAGATAAAAATCAAAAGTAAGTCTTTCAGCGCTGATACTTTCGCAGTAAACTCTACATAGGGGCACATACGATCCATAAAGTATTATCACTCATTTATTTCACACCTTGTATATAAACTATAGCAACGTTAAATTCCCAGACACCTGCGCGTGCGGCACCGCAACGAGACGCGCTCGTCCCGCGACGAGCAGTATCGCTGCGAGCAGTGCGACATCACCTTCAACACGCAGGACGAGCTCATATACCACTCCGCCATACACGCCACGCAGAGCCTCACCTGCCCGCTGTGCCAGGAGAAGTTCAACGACGTGGACGCGGTCACCACGCACATCAAGTCGCACGTGACCGGTGAGTGATTCATGTCTCTTGGTGCGTGTTATGGAATAACGCTTGAGCTTGATGTAACGCTTTACGGCTTAAAATCTGGGGTGACTTGAATTTAGAACACTAGCTGTCTCGGCGAACTTTGTACCTTGACGTACTGACAGCAGCGCCAGCTACCGAATCCAATTAATACACTAAATCCTTCATCGAGAATCACTATCCATTGGTGAAAACGACATGAAGATCGGTCCAATATTCTTTGAGTTTATCGCGAACAGACAGACAGTCGCTGCAGAGGTCTTTGTTTTATAATATGTAAGAATAATCCCATCAAAACATAACTTGTAAAAAGTGCCAAGTCTCGCTACTTGCATCTCACAACTTTTACGGTAGAACAACTAAGTAGCGAAAATTGGCACTTTTTCAAGTTATTTGATGGGATCTCAGTTCTTTTTGAAGATTTACTAAAACGCGTGTTTTTGTCGAAAAGTGCAAATATAACTTTGTAATCCTATACATTTATATATGATTACAAACTTAATTATGCAGTTGGCGTATCTGGATAACTACATAGACAGAAATTCCAAAAAAAATTGGTTTTTCCTTTATTTATACACTAAACGCTACTTGTATTCTAAATTTGATTCTTCTGTGTCTGATAGAAGTGCCTAATACTTTTGATGATCGGTCAGTGAGTGAGTAAATGAGTCAGTGACAAAATTAATAAGTTTGACAAGTTATAATTCTTAAACTTCTGTTTCAAATTGAATGAAATTTGAAATATACCGTGTTTATACAATGCTTACTTAGTAACTAAAAATGCAGGCTTCTAGTTTAACCCACAACAACTTTGTTGTGGGTTAAACTAGAAGCCTGCATCATATACAACAACTTCTACTAAATCCTATTTATACAACACTCGGACCGCATCTCACATAACCAATATCCGTGTGCTATAACTGCTATAGTTATAATGTTTTGTTTGTGCTGCTGCTTGATATAATGTGCGCGTATGTTTGAATGCTTGCGAAGTGTAGTGTATTGCGTATTTATTTATGTCATTCATCCACACATCCGGTCCTTATAAATCACATACACACACAAAAAGATATTTCTTTTCTTGGGCATGTACTTGGGAAGACTTACTTGTAAATGATGCTGGTCACGATGCTTTGGTGATGGGCGACACTTTAAAATTTTTTATTTCAAATAAGTTCTAGAACGAAAACAATTCGTAGGTTGCGACATTTTCATCGTCACAGCAGATCCCAGGGCCGCGAGACACAACAGGAATCGTTGGGCAGCTGCGCACGGAGTTAGAGGAAAAGAAAAAAACAATAACTTGAAAAAATGTACGGATTATTTAATAACTTAAAATGAAATTTAATAATTCGAAAAATAGGAAACAACCTATTTTTATATGTACATGGTGTATATTTATACGATTGACATATTTACGTATTACACAGATAAATTCACATTTTCTAACAACTTTCACTAGTCACTAATCACTATGCCTGGACCGGTGTCGCCGCTGCTACGCCAGTCAAAATAAATGGCTGCGCGTCTAGGAATCGACCTTAATTCTTTTTAATATAATCTGGTAAAATGTAAGGCTACATATTATACTTTTACGCCCGGTTTCGGAAAGGCTGATCAAATTGATCAAATCAGCTAATCTGAACGCTCATTGGTGACAACAGTGACTGCAAAGTGATGTTCACCAATCAGCGTTCAGATTAGATTATTTGATCAATTTGATCAGCCTTTCAGAAACCGGGCGTAAATATATTTTTATGAGGATCTCGCAAATACACGTTATTATAGCTCTGACAAGAATTCCCATACAAACACATTATTATAGCTCTGACTCTTATTCATGTACATTTTCAGTTATATGATTACAATTTTTTAATTAATTTTGACTTTTAAAGGTGTGTACCTAGTACCTACTGTGTGTGCATGGATTTTTAAAGGTTTTTTTTCATATTGTAATAAATCATTGATTTTGAATGTAATATCCTTATATGTACATTTAAAAAATGCATGGAAATCTGTAAAAAAATATGTTTTGTAGAACCATTTGTTACAGAGTAATTTTAATTTTATCAATATGATTTTATTGAAACATACAATAATATAGCTTATAACAATAACACCTAGGCTATAATTTGTATTTTAGATATTGTTTAAATTGTTTAAAATATGACTACAACTGACAAGTAAGCCAGCAAGAAACAACGGGACGAACGGAACTATTTCCGTAGTAATAGATAGAGTAATTTTTTCTGCCACGAAGACATTACTACGCGGATGAAGCCGCTGGCAAAAGCTTAATGATAATACCAATAAAATAATATCATCATATTTTATATTATCAGTTTAATAATGATTAGGTTAGTTTAATATTATACCTATTATTTTCCAAAAGTTACTATTCCCTCAACACCGTATAGCACTTTTCTGTCTTTGCAGGGGACGAGTTCATGTGCGACTTCTGCGAGCTGGTGTTCACTTCGCGGGAAAAGCTGGACAGTCACATGATGGCAGCTCACGACGAGGAAATGCAACAGGTTAATTTTTTATTTAGGAAGGCTTAAGACTTATTGCGTTCGCTTTACTGTGCCAGACGGAGGGTTATGTTTTTCTAGAGTATGTATGTATATTTGACACTCTGCAGCCTGTACGACTCGATGGATTTTAACTAGCAAGGTGTCGTTAGATTAGTGTTTACTGTGAGCGTATATCACCAAAAACGAAATGGTGGACTTTAGCGCCAAATGAAAAAATTTTGTTTTGGTATTGTTATTGTTATTTTTTTTATTAAAAAGAACACAAAATGTGTGTGGGTTTTTTTTAGTTTTTTAAATTACCATTTTTTGTTGACTCCCTAGAAGTTATTACAAAATGGCCTGATTAGCCAAATAAACTCTCCTGACAGTGTTTCGAACACTGCTAAAGCTAAGCTGATTTGGATAGGTTAACGGGTCCTGAGACTCGAATCATAATGAATACTTAATTCTGCCTCAGACCTCAAAGATTTGAAATCCGCGCATAAGTCACGACTATAAGTAGTAGTGTAATAAATATGATGTTGTTTTAGGATGTGCAAGATGAGTCGGAAGGGATGGATGCGGAAGATGAAGACGAAGACAACTCAATCAACGGTATATATATATTTTTTTATTTAACAATTTATTGCACACACAAGAAATTTACAAAGAAAGACGACACAAAAGAACTGCTTATTTCTAAAAAGAAATTTCTACCAGCAACCCTATGTGCGACTCCCGTGTTTTGCGACAATATATCACCTTCATCCATTCATGTCTTCAATTTATAATTTCTTTCGCAGTCAAAGAAGTGGACGAGAATAACATGGTCATAGAAATCAAAAAACCTGACGAATTTATGGTAAGTGAACATAATACATTAGTTTTTTATACATACATTTTTAAAAGAATAATATTTACTTTCGCCTTACTTCTCATTTCAGATAAAAGGCACAAATGAAAGTAGAAATGAAAAAGTTGAAAACACGAATTCTGAAGGTAACAACAATTTTTTCTTAGATTTTTCTAACACTATGGGCACAAAGTAGATATATAACAGAGACACGACCTAGTTCTAGAAAATGGTATCACCCTAATACTGGCAATTTGACTGGCTATTTTTGTTGTCTTCGATTTCCAATAGATAAAGGGTGAAGTCCAGGCACATTCCGGAAACCGCCATCTAGTTCACTTTTGGAAAATACTAACTGCGTATCTTTTTCTTCTTAATTAAGGAGTTAAATTTAGCTTAATGTGGTGTTATGCTTATTTTTATTTTAATGTCTCCTAACGTTATTCTCCTAAAATTGTTTTTTTTTTTCAGAAAGCGAAGCAGAAGCGACGCCTAATGACGTGATAATTCCAACAACCACACCAACAGTAATAAAGAAACCGCCAATCACAATACTGTCCGAGCAAACAATATACAAACCCGCCGAGACTGTGACCTCTGACCAACTTGAAACTGCAAAGGAGAGTCCTAAGCCGCAGACGAAGAAGAACAATACTCAGGTAAATGATAATAATATAATATCTAGGGACGCTTCACACCACGTCAATCTGGCTCCGTGCTAAGTATCCGATGAACTTGTGTTACAGGTGCCAGACAACAGAAATATATTTAATACTTTTACACTATACATATATTTAAGATTTTTATTATATTATACACAAATTTAATACATATCCATGACCTAGGAACATTGAAATCTTTTTGTGCCCTCGACGGGATTCGAACCCTCGACCTCTCGCTCGAGCTCCCAACGCGCTCAACCACTGCTCTACGGAGGTCGTAAATGATAACTATCTGTGGGGTGTCTCTACAGGCTATAATGTTAATGAGTGATAATACTTAGGATGTGTATGGGTCCCGTATCTAGAGTTTACTGATAAAGTACCAGCGCTGAAACATGTACTTTTTTTTGTAAATTATTGTATTGGAAAATTTATGA
Organism: Celastrina argiolus; assembly: GCA_905187575.2. Lineage (NCBI taxonomy): Eukaryota > Metazoa > Arthropoda > Insecta > Lepidoptera > Lycaenidae > Celastrina > Celastrina argiolus. The sequence goes on from LR994584.1 coordinate 11,111,774, forward strand.
TGTTGGGCCATTTTTTCATACAAACATGAAAGTCAAAAGTATGTCTTTCAGCGCTGGTACTTTCACAGTACTACTCTACATAGGAGGCACATACACACCCTAAAGTATTATCACTCATTTATTTTACACCAGGGATGCAATGGATATGGATATTAAATTATTTCGGATTATCCGTTTGTTTCGCATAATTTCGGTTACGGATAATTAATATATCGGATATCCGATAGTAAAGTCTACTCTACTCCACACTACTCGCGGAGTTCCTCGGCGAAGTACGGCGAAGTACTAGTAAAGTTTGACGAGGTAAGCCGAAGTGCATGTCTACACTATCCTATTCGTCTAACTTCGTTCAACGCGAGTAGTGTGGAGCCGGGGTTACGGTTGCGGAGCTCCCTAATCCCTGTTTTACACCTTGTATAATAGCACCTCCTCATCAACCATCGTTTCCTTGGGTGCCGTCAAGGCGACAGTGGGAATATATATCCGGAATCGCACTCCACTCACACACACTGCACTCGCTAACCCGCCCGCCAAGCTCGGCTAGTATGGTTATATACCCTTCATTTTTTAGTGAAGGCCAGTTTGACCTTCACCTTTGGGGCCAGTAGTGGATGTCATAGTTGAGACGACGGTCCTCCTGCCAGTCGTGTCGGTTATCCGTCCCACTGGGCTACGAAAGTGGAAGTGAGAGTGCTTCTGTGTATTGCTCACATACTTGGGCACTATATAATAACTACTGTGTATCTGGCCAGGTTTCAATGAAACCGGCCACCGTCACCAAAATCGATGTGGGAGCCATTATTAGTTGAAATTATGAAATTAAAATAGTTTACACTTTTCGCATTGATGTTACTATTTTATTAGAAAACTTTTGAAAGTTAAACTAGCTTATAGATGCAATGTAATGTAGTACTGGCGTAAAGCTATCCCGACACACGTTTAGTCGAAACTATGAACTGGAATAACTTACCTTACATACATACACTTACAAAGTACACCAATATCTACAACTACATCTACGCCTACATACCTACCTAGCAAATTACAAAATCTAATCCATTTTCAAATTTACACATTGAACACGCGTGTAAATTTCATGAAGTTATATCACAAACAAGAAAAGAGTTCTATTGCAAACACAAGGTTCACACAATTTTCATTTTTTTATTTTAGAGAGGCTTACACAATTACATATTATGTCGCAGTGAAAACTACTTGTGTATAGTAAAATATTTCAGAAAAGCTACAAAATGTATTTCTTTACAGTTACTAGACATGGTTTGGTGCGAAGATGAACCTAAACCAAAAGCTGTCCAGCAAACAGAAGGTATATACATATTGTATTTTATGTAATTATGAGAACTTAAGTAGGTACATACTATAATATATAAACAGTTTAATGAGCACTTGTAAAATATGCTTTTAATTTTTCAGCTGCACCAGCTAAGAAAGTAAAGCCATCAGCGAAAGTGGAAAGCAGCGGTGTAGGAGACAAGAGCTTGCGACTCCTTGAGAAAGAATTACAAGATCTGAAACGAGTAAGTTATCTTAGATCTGCAAGATAATAATAATAATATCTATGGACGCTTCACACCACGTCAATCTGGCTCCGTGCTAAGTATCTGTAGAACTTGTGTTACAGGTACCAGACAACGGAAATAATATATTTAATAGGTACTTTCATACTGTACACATATTTAAGATTTTTATTATATTATACACAAATTGAATACACATCCATGACCGAGGAACATTGAAAACTTTTCGTTCCCTCGGCGGGATTCGAACCCGCGACCTCTCGCTCGAGCACCAACACGCTCAACCACTTCGCTACGGAGGTCGTCGAAGACATCGGAAGACATTATCTTTACTAAATGTTTCCTACTTTGTATGCGCAAAACATAAACCTGCGGCAATCTATCTTTTTCCACGAAAAAAAGTACTACACTACTTTTTTGTGTGATGACTTGGTGATATATTTTATTCCATACCAGTGGTCAATTTTATATTTGTACCAAATTTTCTGAGCCTTTTAAATGGACTCTACTCAATCTCTCTCTCTCTCTTTATAAGAAGTAGTGTATGCTTCTTTATTTAGTTTGTTATGTATTGTTATAAAGTAACGTTACAATACAAATTTGAATGGATTTTTATAATACATAGATTTGTTTTACTATCATTTTATCTTGCATTTCAGACCACAAACTCTTCAAAGTCATCTGGAAAATCAACCGATGGAAACCACAAGAGCAGAAGGCCACTGCACAGTTCTACTCCCAAATTAAAGTAAATATAAATTGTGACATGTATATTTCATTTACTCAAAGATTTGTGTAATCATATTTGTAAATATTTTTAGGTCTGGCGAAGAAAAAAAAATTAAATCAGTCATACCTAAGAAAGTGCCCACCAAAGAAAATAAAGAGCCCAAGGAGGTTAAAGAGAAAGAGCCAAAAACTAATGGCAATGACAAAGAAGACAAAGATAGAAGAGAAGAAAAAGAGTCGAAGGTAATTTAAAGAAAAAAAATACGATTTAATATTATTTGTTAAACTAAAATTATCACTGAAAGTACAGATTATACACTACACAAAAGTTTATTAATTTTGTTAGGTTGTTTTTTTATTTATTAATACAGTAGAACGTCAATTAACCGATTTGGGGGATTCAAGTTTTCGGATAAAGACAATTTTCACACGACACCGCAGCGGTAGCTGCGTCAATGCATATGTATCCCTATATTTATATGAAGCCTTACACAAGGCGCCAAGTCGTGTAGTGTGAAAATAATGTAGTGTGAAAACTACTTAACTACATCACAACGAACGGGTAAATGATAATAATACGTGCATACATTTTTTATCTATACCAAGTAGAATAGGAAAGTCAAAAACGTTATCAAACTTTTAATATATCTATAGATTTTGAATGAACTATAATTTGACTATAAATTATAATATTGTTACCCGGTTTTTATAAACATACATACATTACGTTGACTGACCATTTCAATTCGCCGTAATCTAGTAAAAAATCTTACATGGGACATAAGTTCGGAAAATCGACGCTCTACTGTGGTTAAATCATACAGTATGTAGTGACATACTGTACGCTTTAACTTCTATTATACTATAATAATATAATTAGCAACATATTTTTTAAATAAGCAGGATCACTGTCCTGCACGTTTAAAAAGTATACTGCTAATTATATTATGACACAGTCGTTACTCAAAAATGGCGGCAACTCAAGCGACAAGAGCACGGACGAAGGCATCCGTCGGTCCACGCGGCCGTCCAAAATCAAGAACTACGCGAAAATGGTCCGCGACAAGCCGCAGCCGGAGTCCGACGAAGACACGGAGGACGACGGCGATGAGGAATACAAGGAGGTTGAGGTAGAACTCAGTATATTGCTGGGATTTTAAAACTATTATCCATCGCCATATATATACAAGCACTAATTAAAAAATAATACACGGATAAAGGTGTTTTCCACCACCTTATAATTGAAGAGATGAATGGATGAAGGTGATATGTATCAAAATTCTGAATTACATAAAATTTAGTTTAAACTGTCACTTAATCATTTTAGAATACGTCGTAACATATTAAGTATATTAATCTAAAGATCCGTCTTTAGAATCCATTTACTTAATACGTTACTACATATCCTAAAATGTTTAAGTGACAGTTTTTTTTATCCAAAAAATTGTTCTGGGTTAAAAAATGCGACATATTATCCATTCATATTTTCAATTGTCCTTTATATCACGAATTGATGGTGCTTCTCCACCAGTTATGAGTAAGAATGCGTTGCTGCGAGTGTGTTTTTCAAGAACCAATATTATCGCTTTGCTTAGCCGGGCTAGGTAAATGAAGTGATTCGATTGGTTCTTAAAAAACACATTCTTCATAACCCATCCTCGCTAATTACTAGTAAATAAGAACCCTTTACTCCGTTATGTACAGGATAATTATAAGGTAACTCTGGGTTTATGACATAACCCTAACAAATAGCTCGAAGTATTGAATACTAATGCCTATAAGCTTTCTTATGCTTATATATTATATAAGTATGATTTGACCTCAGTTGTCGCCTTGCTGCTTTTATTTTAATCGCTGAAAGGGAGTCTTATATTACTTTTATTATCAGATATCGTTTGGAGTCAATTTATTTTGACTTCTTAATCGAATTTTAAAACAACGCTATATCGATCTAATTAGTCTAAAAAATATTATTTTCAATCATTATATTATATATCTATGTCTGTGGACGCTTTGTGAATATCCGTTTGCGTGCCCGACGGATAGAAGCGGGACTCTATTACGAAAAGTTCGCTGTCCGCTTGTCCGTATGTCTGTCCGTCTTTCTGTCACCAGGTGTATCTTAAGATCTGCGGTAGCTAGACAGTAGACTTTTTCACAATAGAACTATTTGAAGACAAAATAATAAAACGGATGCACTCCCATACAACAAACGTGATTTTAGTACGGAACCATTTGTTCGACTCGCAATTGGCCGGTTTTTGCAATAAACAGTGTTCTTTCAGTCCCGTTCGCGCGGCCGGCGGTCGAGTTCGAAACACTCGCCCAAGCCCACAAGCACGGTGACCTCCGCCACGCCCGTCAGGAAACGAGGACGGCCGAGGAAGGACGCTGGCACACCGGTGTAAGTGTCCAATTTTTTTCTTTGCTTTTAATAAACGAAATTTTTACATGCTGGTAAATTTCAATTCACAGATTATCAAAAGGCATCAAATATATTATTATGTAATTATAATATGATACTTATAATTAAAACTGTATTATTTTTATTACAGGCCAGCTAAAGTCAAGAAGGAATCTGAAGAGTCAGATGAGGAAGCAAAAGATATTGCAAACAGTAGTAAGCTGAAATACTTATTAGAACGGAATAAGGTACAGTTTACTTCTATTTCATTTCACATAAAATTATGGTACTCGTAATAAAGAGTTTTTACGCCGGTCCATCTTGACGGGTTAGGTAGTTTTTACACGACACCGCAGCGCCGTGTACATCCAATTCCTAATAAATCCTGGGAAAGTAATGTGGTGTAGTGTATAAACAAAATGGTGTCGTGTGAAAACTACCTTAGCGTTTACCCCGGGGTTAGCTTTGTGTTGATATTTCGAGAATAACATGCTAAGTTTTAATTGAAAATATTTTTTTATTTTAGAATATATCTGTTTTTGTAGTCCGGGATAGACATTTCGGTGTTTAGAAATAGATTTTAGTTAAGTAGCCATTAAAGTTGAACATATTTTAGTTACAGCCGATGCCTTCTACTTCAGCCGAAGTGAAGTCTCCGCCAATGCTAGTTTATCCAAGTGGGCAAACCCTCAAAAAGGTATGTTATTTATGAGCACCATACGCAAAGTTTTTGCACATTTTGAGCTCAACACTCAAAATGAATAAGTTAACCCATGTTCATATAAACAACATATTTTTTGTAATAATTATCTCATCGTATCTTATAACAATCCTGTGTTAATACTACACGTATATTATAATAAGCTTTTCACGCCAGATACCTGTGAAGGCGCTACCGCCGGGAGTGAAGGCGTTACCACTTCCAGCAAATGCTAGACGTGAGTATTGTTGATACAACTTTTGTTATGATTATGTATGTTTGTAACACTTACGCTCGGTTTCTGAAAGATTTATCAAATCGTCGATCAGTTAACATTTGAGTTAACAACACGTTCTGAACGCTCATTGCTAGTGCGAGCGTTGTTACGAGTGTGTTCACCCATCAGCGTCTAGGGCCTCGTTCCTCGAAGGTTGTTTCTAATTTCAGTCTGTCCAGCTCGGATGCGCACTAGCGGGACCGACTGACCTTTGAAACGAACATTAAAATACGATAATTGGGCCCAGAACGGGTTGTTTACTCTAATGTTAGCGCATTTCAAAAACCGGGCGTTAGAGTCAGTTCACCACGACACGCTTCACGTCATGTTTCGGTATGCACCTAACCTAGCCCTTATGAATCATGTTTGCTTTTAGCAGTCACTGGAGATCTGTGTGAAATGCAAATTGGAAAGAAAGTTGTGAAGGTCCAGAAAATTGTAATGACCCGAGCTGAAGTTGAAGCTATGGCTAAGAAAGGACTTGTTGAAATGAAGGTGTGTATTTTTTAATATTTGTTGTTAGTTCAAATCAAGATTTTAAACATAATTATTTGAAAAAATACAATTGCAGCTTACTCTAAATTAATAAAATTGTGTGTATGTTTTGTTGTAGGATGGTACGATGGTGCTAAAGCAAGGTATAAAGCTACCGACATCAGACCCAGCTAACATAAAATCTACATTAGTAGGTGAAACTAGTGGTTAGTATATAGATTATACAATATAGATTATAGGTATATACTTGAAGACATGAATGGATGAAGGTGAAATCGAAAACAAAAATAGCCAGTATTAGGGTGATACCATTTTCTAGTACTAGGTCGTATCTCTGTTATATATCTACTTTGTGTTGTAGGTATATTATATTAACTTGGAGGTTTGTTTCCAGATGCATCCAAAGAACCCTCACCCAAACCGACACCCAAAAAAGAGATCCCTAAAGCGACCCCGACTCGGTGCGACCTTGAAGAATCGTAAACTTTTATTATTACTAATTAATATATATGTAAATATTGTCACTGAACATTTGGTGTATTTATAGTGTAAGTGGTGAACTTTTAACTAGATCTGTGTTTTAAAGAGAATATACATTCAACTAAGTTTTAAGTCTGTGTTAGATTATTTTTTTGAGCTCACTTAGATTCATGGCATAAATAAGACATGTTGTATGGAATTGGAAAAAGACAAAAAAACAATAGATTTTTGATTTGATATTATGCACTACTATATTTACTGAAGCGTAATTCTCTTATTTAAATTAACTCACAATGAATTAAAAAAAGATTGTCTTGTTATTATTAACTGACCTAAAGTCGTTATTTATACTACATGTTTGACGTTTGTACAGCGTTTGACGCTCGTATTACGATTAAGAGAATACCGTCTTGCTGTTGAGATCGAGACTGTAGAAACTGTATTATTGTAAGATTAAACAGAATCGACCTTCTGATAGTAATTATTTTATTTTTTTACTGTCTGTAGCTGTGACTATTTTAATTTATATAGTGTATGTATTTCGTCACAATTATGTTCCATTTTATTTTGTATACAAAGATAGACATAATTTAGTTTAACTACTTCATGACTTTGAAAGTAGATTAAATAGGTATGCCTTTTAAATTAAAAGTTATATTTGTATTAAGACAATATCAGTGTAATAGTTGTGATGATAACAATAATAAGTGTCATTATTACAGAATATTCCTTGTTTTATTAAACCCTCTTCCTTGGTTTAGGCCCCTGATAATGACATAAACTAATAGTGAATTTACAAAATGGATAATAAACTTTCAATTCAACAAAAATCATTATCAATGTGGGCTAAACATACTGATCTCACGCAGACAATAGACAACTCATACCAGTAACAAATTATTGTAATTTAGTTCTGCCACTGAATAGCAGATGGCGTTACACAGCCATCTCAACGTTGGGTGTTTCCCGCGCGCGGCTACGAATTGCTCTACGGCCTACGAGGCTACAGCGCGGCTCGTTCAAATTATACAATCAAATGATATCAAAAACGCATACGAGTTGGTCGTGACTCTACCGCGGTGAAAACTACCGGCTATCGAAACTTTACGAAAGTACTGTGAACAGTGAACTTCAATCATACATTGAAGTATCCAGCTTTGAAGCAATACCGGGTGAGTGCTTGTTGTTTTTATTATTTATGTAATAAATACATTTTGGATATTTTTAAAGTTTAACCTAGGAATCCATAAAATAGGCATAATTTTAACAGTAGGATTTTAATTTTCTTATTATAATAGTTCAAACTAAATATTAACCTTAATGGTTTTTGGAGTATTGAAAAACAACATTTTATGTACCTTTATGAAAATAAGTAAATAAAAAAAAATTTACTTAAAATATAGTTACATACGCATGCCTACACTTTAAAAGTCTTTGATAATATATTTGCGAATATTTAACTTACAATTTTCAAATTCTTCCTAATAATATTTTCGCTGCATATGGTGAGTGTTATAAAAACGTTAGACAGTGTTAAACAAAGATAAGATAAAGTCACTAATCGTGTCATAACTTTGTGTAGGGATTTTGGAAGGGCCAAACACATTCTTACTATCTAAGTCCATTAATTAATCTTATTTTATTATTAATTTATAAAAACAGTAAGAATTAGAACGATGAATTTATCAATATGATACTTTTAACGCACGAAATTACATAGATATTCACTTTAATATAAAGCATCTAAATTATCCCATAAATATTATTTTGGAAGAAATAATATTTGTGAGAGAAAACAATTTTATATCATAATATTATAAGATTAAAATTCAAATTAAATTTTATAAAGAATAAAAAAAAACCGTTGTTAGTCCCTAAAAAGGAGAAGTCTTATAAGCTGACTCTTTTAATATTTCATTAAAAATACATAATAGGTATACCTACCTAACTGTAAGTGGGTAATTTTCTCATGTTACGCACACAATTTAGCCCTTGCACAGCTTAGGTTTTGTTATGCTACCGAATTTAATTACGCAACTTATATTTTTAACCCTCGATAAAAACAGAAGTGTAAGAAGTTTGACGTGTCTGTGAGTATGTCTGTCTGTGGCAACGTAGCTCCCAAACGAACGAACGAACAAATTTTTATCCAGTTTTTTTAATGCTTACGTAATCGCGGGTGCTATAATTCATCATCAGTTGAGGTTTACTGCTTGAAAATTTTGAGTATTACATTTTTGTTTTAATTTTGTTTTTACCCGACTTCGGCGAAGCCAAAAGAAAGGGTAGGTAATGATTTTGGCAGTCTATGTATGTATGTATGTATGTTCCCTCGTAGCGGCTAAACTACTGCTCCGATTTTGATGAATGAGGTGTCAATCGATTTGTATTAATGCTGCGAGTAACATATTAGGCTATATAATTTTTTGAAAAATTTTGGACTTTGAAAACTATACCTACCTCAAAAACTATATCCAAAAAAAATTAAATTAAGATATTTATCTCGTGTTTGGTATCAAAAGATAGGTCTTGGCAAGCACATTACGAATATGTATTTATATTTTCTATGTACTATTATATTTTATTGTTAAATTAAAAATAAAGGTTTAAAATGCGGTCGTACAAGTAGTATCTAGGAGTTAATACTTTCTATGTAATGGACAATTAAATAAAAATATAATAATTATTATATTTGATGTGGAAACAGAAAAATATTAAATAAAAAAAAAGATTAAAAACTATAACCCGACTTCGCAAAAAATGGGTCTAAAAAGTCTGAAACAAGAAAATGATTCAATTTGAAATCCAGAAATGAGAACGAAGTCGGGTTATAGTTTTTTAATCTTTTTATTTTTTAGTTGTTAGATACCTAATTAGTAGGCAAGAATTGTAAGCAGGTATCTAATGTATTTTTCTCGTGATAAACTTTTAACACTAGTCTTGCTTCTACAGAATTTAATAATTCAGCTTCGATTTTCATTAACGTCGTGAATTTTTTGCTCGTTCATGATTCAGGTTTACCTCATGTTTGCCAGCACAATTTCCTTTGACATTGAGACGCGGAAAATTGTTAAAATAAATAATTCCAGCGTGCCTTGTTGAATAAGTGTTAAGTAAAGTGTCCCAAACGTAACAATTAGCACTTCGTTAATACTTACACGAAATTTATAGTTTTGGTTCAGTTATTTTATTGGATATTCATTTTTTTGCAATAGAACTTAGTACAGAACTTCTGTATGAATACAGGCACGTTAAATCATCCTTTTCATATTTTTTAAATACCTTTGGTGGTCAATTACGAGGTTAATTATTAGGTACCTTCCTATGGAGATTCCTTTTTTTTTACTTAGCCTTACGTTACCAATTATTGGCAAGTAAATAGATTTTTCACGATATTCCCGATAAGCTTAGAATCATCAACATCAGTATAATCTGAATTCTAACCTAATCCTCGATGCCCAGGCAGAGCTCACATGCAAAAATTATACCTACCTGGCTGGCTTCAGGAATGCGTTAATTGTAGTAATAAGGGTAACCACAGACAAACCGCAACATTGTACATGGCGTAGGCCGTACGCGTGATTTCATGATGAACAAGGCATTGTCAGGATGGACATCACGAGAGCCGAAACAATACGAGCGATCAGTTCCCGTCACTCGCCGGCCGCGACGAATCGGAGCATTCGAGCGCGACACGACAAAAGACAAAACCAGTGGCTATGACATCTATCTATTACATAAAAGACTAAGCTGATTGACTGGTGAGTCCACGCACAAGCCATGGTGATGGCTGGAAACTTAAAATTTGGCGCACTTTTTCGTAGGCTCCCAATAAGGAAGGATTTTTCAAAATTCAACCCTAAAGAGGGTGAAATCTATTTCAATCACGCAACGCTATTTTTAATATGCTGACAATGGCAAATACATATGTATTAGCTCATAACTCGACCACGTTAAAAAATTATACGCAACAAAATACATAGAGATATAGGTAACTACATACTTCCAAAATCACCCTTCTTTTTAGTAATAACACCTTTACAGTTAAATATTTGACTAAGTTCTAAGATGGACAGCAAACAATGTCGCGTTGTAGTAATAGAATATTTATAGCGATCACCTTGATAACACTGTGTATATTTATTGTCAAATATCGTTTATCTTATCATAACATTCCACGTTGAAATTTCACTTTCTGGCGCTACTGATAATGCGCTATTCATATTAGACGGATGTTATATCCGAAAACCCTAAAGTAAATATACAACAGCTGTACAAATATATATGCCCATAACAAAATAATGGTGAATTGTGAGATATTTTTCGATAGAGACCTTGTATATGAGGTAAGAATCGCGATCCAATCCAGTGTCACGTGTGTCCTAAAACATGCAAACAAAAACATTTTTTGTAAATCGAATCCCACCAAACATAACTAGTTTAAAATGCCAAGTCTACCACTACTTTGTTTTCTGTCGTGAAAAGTCGTGAGATCCATGTTGTGCCAAGTCGGGGTTAGTCGGTCGGTCTAACAACATCTGAGGTATAGTGAACTTACTAATATTAAAAATATTTCATGTTTAAAATAAATAAGTAGACTGGCTTGGCAATCGTAACAAAAACAGGCAATCTTCTAAATCTTCTCCGAAGTCGAAAGTTTTGGAATCATGCATCACGAAGTCACACACCTGCCTGCAAGTGGAACATTTTTGCATGCTACGTAACATGTCGCGGGGACATGTTTACACGTGTGCTTGGCGTGGGGTTTCTATCACTATTCCTTTGGGCGTCACTTACCACCTACCTTTTGAAGATGCTCATCCAAACTCCTACCTATTGTACAGACTAGGCCTCCCGCTAAAGAAGTGTGTGAAATCGCCAATGAGTGTGTTTCACCCTCAACAGTTATGAACCCAATTTCAAGGCATGCAAAAAGGGCTTTTCTTTTCCGCATTCCTTTCCTTTGTACTAGAATGTGAAAATGCAATTTATTAAATAGCTCATTAGTTTGGCGCGGGTGAAATGCGATATGGAAATGCGGCCGGATATCCGGCGAACTGTCAGGGTAGTGTGACCTTGGCCCTGCATTATGCTATTTTTACATTTTCCTAGCAGTTATATCGTAAAAACGAACAAAACAAGCTGTATTACGGTTACCATTCAATATAATAATATTCGGCCTGCTTTCGACTTATTGGTGGTGTTTCCTGAAAGTCAAAGAAGAAAAAACAAATGTCTTGTAGATATAAACTATGGTTTTTCTTTGTAAATATATTTATTCACTAGCTGTGCCCGCGACTTCGTACGCGTGGAAAAGTCATTTAGGGCAGTATTTTTTTAATATATTTTATGTTTGGGTAGGTATTTAAAAAACTAATTTATAGTAAAATGCTTATTTATACACGGTATTAGAAGTGCATAGGCAAAATAAGTAGGCCGATGAAGTTTACCGTCAAATAATGACTCAGGACATAGAATTGACCCCAATTTAGGTGTACTATATCATAGATAGTTAGACATAACTGTTCAGCATCAAAAGTGCACAGAACTCTCACATGACTGCAAACAAATGGCGCAATCGCTAAGGACTTTCGCTAATACTTGCTTCGGAAGCATCATCTCAATGATCCCTATCCAGTAAGTCACGTGCCCGGCAATATTATTTGGATGCACCGTTAATCCCTACTAATTACTAAATTATACACATAAACGTTGTGGATATCTGAACAAAACAATAAATGATAGGTAGTTTTCAATCTATGAGCTAGACAATAAAACTCCTTGATAACCGAGTTATCAAAATACGCCTATATTCTTTGGGCAAAGAAACTTAATATGCATTTTGGTGCGAAACCCGAATTGATATACCTACTTTATTGTTAATTGAATAAAGTTGGGTGCGCACATTTTCATTTCAATACAATTTTTCTTAAGATATTAATTGTAAACTATGTATATTATGGTGTAAACAGCAATTATTACGTGTATGAAATGCTTAAAAGTGGCTAACGTATTTAATTTGATAAGGATTATTATTGCATTTTTCTAATAATTAGCATCTCAAAATAGTTACCACATTATTTGTGACCACTTTACAGGTAAAAATAGTAGCGACATACGCCGTACAGATAGGTATACATTTACCACAATTATTACTGGGGGCACATTTTGCGGCTGTGCGTGGTCTAATTCAAACTACCGGTACCTACTGCCTGTTATTTAGATTAAGATGACTTAGGTACATTTTAATAGCATTTTTAACCAAGCTGTGTATTCGATAACTCGGGTTTCACGTGATTTTAATGTCATTAATTGGTTGAAAATTATCACGTACCTAATTCATGCGTAATGTTTTGTGTGCGTAATTGTAATTTCAGTACTAATTATTTGTAATAAATTATTTAATAAAAAATAATAGTTTAAAAAAATATAATATTATGCGTGGGGTCCCTACTACCTAAGTACCTACCATGCCGGCTCGGACGCGAGACACGTCGCAACTCGCAACTCACACGATGCCCGGCGACCGGTCGAATCACGGCGAAACGATTTTAATTTTGCTATATCTCCTAAAGTATTCATTACATTTGCATGCTTTGAAGGGCAAATATAGTCTTCATGAAATGCTTAATCTAACTAACGTATTTAAAATGATAAGAATGAATACTGTGATGGTATAAATATTTTTTCTAATAACCGCTTTATTGCCCGTTTTTTGATCCTGTTAGTTATTAAGTAAATCTTAAGAGATGGAAATATAATGTCACCGACTTTTTTTTATTATTAAAAAGGAATAATTTATTCATATATGTTTTTTGAGTAACATAAACCGTTTTTGCAGCGCACGCAACGAAAGTCCTCAAATTTGAGTAATTTTCCCCGTTTTTGAAACATTTCTCACTGACGCTTCGCTCCTTATATTGGTCGCAGCGTAATATTTTATAGCCTAAAGCCTTCCTCTATAAATGGACTAACCAACAAAAAAAGAATTTTACAAATCGGACCAGTGGTTCTTGAGATTAGCGCGTTTAAACAAACAAACAAACTCTTCCGCTTTATAATATTAAAAGTATATAGATAGATAATATAGTTACCTATTATTATAAGTATAGATAGGGTTGTTTCGCCAGTTCGCGTCCATTTAGTGCAGTTGGCAGGTTTGACGGCGATTATAAAAAAGCTCCAGCACTAATTTCTATGAAAAATTAGTGTAATGTATTCGATAAATAGTCTATTTTAAGATAAACTTTCAATTTTGTTCGAAACATCTTGTGTTTTCTTTTAAAATAGATAAATTTCGGAATTAGGCGTTTTACCCAGTTTGCGTCCACAAAATCCAATTTGCGTCCACCCGTGGACCAGTTTGCGTCCAGCAGCTTAAAAAAGGATATCACCCCTTTAATTTTTAAAAAAGGATGATATATTTAAGAATTTGTAAAGAACGATTGTATTTTAACAATTTCTATATATAAGAATATTATAATATTAAAAAATCAAAATTATTATAAGTAATTAAATAAATTACTTACTATAAAAAAATAATTCTTCTTAATATTGGTTTAGCTTTAAAATTAAGTAATTATAGGCAAGTAGGTATTGATTGCAACTTTAAAGATGAACAGTAATCAGTTCTGTATACAAACTTTACACTAAAATTACAAGGTAATGATTATAATTATTGCAAAATATGTGTCTAATTATATAACTAAAAGAATTATTGAATACATAAATTATCATATTATAAACATAGCAAGGTGTCTAATACCTTGCTATGTTTATAATATATCATATTATAAACATAGCATAAACATAGTATTAAGCATATATGTTTATAATATATATATTATAGCCTTACACCCGGTTTCTGAAAGGCTGATCAAATTGATCAATTGATCAAATCAGCTAATCTGAACGCTCATTGGTGAAAACAGTGACTGCGAAGTGATGTTCACCAATCAGCGTTCAGATTAGCTGATTTGATCAATTGATCAATTTGATCAGCCTTTCAGAAACCGGGCGTTAGAATTTCAATTAATAACTTTGGCCAAAACAAATTGCGTGCATTTTAGTTGACACTATCTAATAGGTCAGAGCCTATGTTTTCTCATCATCGTCTTCTACATCTGAATTTAATATGTCGTCACATTTAACAGTACATTTCACTCGTCATAGAATTAAAAACCCGTCGTCTTAGTAAAAAAAATGTATAATTAGGTATTATAATAAACATATTGTTTATTTTGAAATTATTTTTACAAGCAATTGTTTAAAAAATAGTGGACGCAATATGGTTTATTTATATCCAATATCGGTATAGTTTGCGTCCAATGCGGACGCAAAGTGGAAGTTTTGTAAAATTCGATGTAGTAATTCGCGTCCACCTTATTTTATTAGTTAAATATAAAAAACATAAGCAAATTCATAAGTAATATTATTCCTTGTTTCACTATAAACGTGTAGAAACTGTTATGTATCCAAAAATTCACATAAAACATTAAAAAACTTACTATCAAACGCGCCTCTGCACACTATTTTTTATCTAAAAATCCGCGCAAATGCGCTTCCTAATTGAACGTCCGAGATTGACATATTTTTTTAAATTAATTGGTTTGACGCACATAACTTTTATATATGCGTGCGTGTCACTTATACATTTAGGTATAATCGGTAATGACTTTTCGTTTGATAAGTGTGTTAGTTGACTTATTTTAGAGGATTTTTATAGGGCGCTCCGCAAAATGGACGCGAATAGGGCGATGGACGCGAACAGGCGAACTTACCCTAACTCGAGTGCCCCATCAAGGTTACTACGGTACGTTATAATAATAATAATTACACAGGTAGTGTCACAAATCTTCATAAAAGTATAAAAACCCCATCTATCATGTAATAGTATTAGAATTGTTGAAGTCGTTTCACGATAACCTAATAGATGGCACTTTCAATTTGAAATAAACAATTGACCTTGACTTATTTTGAGGAATTGATACACTTATAAATGCCATCAAGCGGCCAGTGCTATAACTAACAATTGAGGAACGCTCTTATGTATGGGCTTTGCAAGTCTTATGTAATTGGTCTATGTTATAGGTATAGATACAGTTAATTAAGTTGATTTTATACAATAAATGATAATTTATTTCAATTTGTGAACTGTGAAGCAAGTTCAAAAATACGATTTTTATATTATTATGACACTGTGAAAACACTGTTTTCCCAGAAAAAAAATCCTGATAGTTAGGTACTTATTTGATGTTCTAATCTACTTTAGTGCCACGTTCTATTGCTTCGCGTCACTGTGTAAGCGATCCCCCCGCGCCCCCCGCACGAACCGTTCGACCGCAGGCCGCGCGCGCGAAATTCATCCGACTTGCTTCAAATTTATCGTCACTGCTCGGCTCCTATGTATCGTAGCGTTATGTTATATAGCCTATAACCTGCCCAGGAATATGGGCTACAATCGTACCAAGTTTGGTTAAAATCCCTTCAGTAGTTTTTGTTCCTATCGTGCACATACAGACAGACAGACAGACAGACAGACAGACAGACAAAAATTTTACTAATTGCATTTTCGGCATCAGTATCGATCGCCAATCATCCTCCAATATGTATTTTGAAAAAATATTCAATGTACAGAATTGACCTCTCTACAGTTTTATTATAAGTATAGATTAACTCAATAGTTACGTTACGTTAGTATAGTTGATTACGTTAACGAGTCCGGCTAAATTGTAGGTAAAACAAGGTTTTATTGAATACCTTCAGAAGTAATGAGGTATCTTAGCAGTTAGCACACTTGTATACATTAAAAGGAAATAAGATTATATGTGAGATTTTGTAGTTACTTTATTTTGACATACTTCATTAGTGTACTTGTTTAGTTTATTTAAATCTGATACGAAAATATTTATAAACTACGGTAGATAAATACGAACATAACCGCGCAAACCTCGGAGATATCAGAAATATTGTTCATTTGACCCACTTTATCCTCTGGGTTATGAGAAATGAGGATAAAGGAAGAGCTACTAAGCTTGTGTACTGCGTATACACTTGGGCTCTATTTAGTTTATTTATTTATTTCTTAAATTCTAGTAGGTGATGAAATAGCTCTAGGACAAGGGTGCCGCGAATACGTAGGTACTAAAAGTCTACCAACTGCTAACTGGTAAAAGAAAACACCATTGATACAACTCATGGCTAAAATATAAAACGTCTAATGTCAGCGATAAAGTCAAGGCACTGAGCGACTGTGTTCCAGTCACGACTCCGTGAGAATTACAATTTAGTTTTACCCGTACCATAGTAGCCAGTAGCTGATGAGTCCTGAATGTACTCAGTAGTTTATCCATTCACATGATAAGTGCCAACATACTCGTATAGATGTGATTTACATGATAAGTGCCAACATATAAATGTCATTTACATGATGATGCGTGGCCGCCGCCGCCGTGCAAAATAATATTAGTCTATGATCTTGCCGAAAATGATTCCAATCTCGTGATGAGAATAATAGGTAGCTACTTAAGTATATATATAAGTACAATAGCGTTTAAAAATGTTTTTTTATCTATTGCTTTACGAAATTTAGGTATAGCAATTTTATGATACAAGCTGTGAAACAAATATTATAAAGAGGAAAATTTAGATTTTTTTTTTGTTTGTAATATGGTTCCGAATCAACTGTACCTATTTTAATGAAATTAATTAGCACATACATAGGTCACTTTTAATCGCTGCAAAATGTATGGTTCACGCCGGATATCCTTTTGGAAATGTCAGTTGATAAATCTACAGACGTTATCGACTTCTAAGTAAATTTAGAGCCAACCTCAAAACAGGAAAAACGGGATCGTTTGCAACTGCGCCCGGAGTTCTGGCTACAATGTTAGATTTCATAGCATAATTTAATAATATACCTAACTCTAGCATTACTAGTAGTTATTAAATTATGCCATGAAATCCTCTAGGTCGCCCTGTTTAGTAATAATAATTGTATGCATTCAATAAAAAATAAGATGTACCTAACTCGAAACCACAATTACATTATTAGTAAAATAAAAAGTCAGCACACCCTCCGAAAACATAAGAAGCGTGGCATCCTAACCACTGTAACAAAATATACAGAAGTCAGAAAAGTTTACGTTTGGGACAAATTGAAGATTGTCTTTCGTGTACGTAACAAGATACTGTAAGTATTTAGTAAATGTATCGGGTTAGTGAAAAACCCAACCACGACCTCGTAATTCGATGCGTCACGTCCAAAGCTCGTTGAAGTCTTATGAACGGCTGTTAAGCTGCGCTTGCGCATATATATTTCCTTATAAAGTTAAAATTCAAAGAACATTGTTATTTTCCGATTATGACTAATTTAGTTCTTGTCTATCATCTAAGGTATTTAAAATGGCGTGTTTATTTTTTCTCCGTCGATGGATTAAATTACTATGTCAATTAAAAACTTGGAGCATAGCTAGTAAAAGCTAAATTATGGAAAGTAGCATATTATTTGCTTTGTCATATACCTCATATTTTCTTACATACTTATCTAAAAGGTCAGGATATTAATTATTCATACGTACCTAGAGCTAATGTTCAAGCAGACTTTATTAAGACTATGAAAAAGTATGCCATATTTCTCTGTAGATTGATCTGCAGAAAAATATTCTCATAATTTAAAAGATACTTATCCTTCACTAAATACTCATCTAAGAGCAATGGTAGATCGAAATTCTTATCGGTTTTAGAGGTCTTTAAATAATAAAATAATACTAATGGTATTAACAATGTAATACCATTAGTATTATTTTATTAATTAAATAATAATAAAAAAGTGAAAATCAATAAGTAAATGTTGTTTCAACAGAAATTTATAAGCGAGTTAAAAAGCCTAAATATTTTAAATTTTAAAAATTATAATAAAGTATAATATTTCTAGTGTACCAGTAGCAATAAAGTTGCATTTACTCCTGGATAGTTAGCTAAAAGGAAAATTTAATTAGATGTTGTACCTAACTTCGTACAAAGACGATGTTGATGTCGTAGAATTAAATCCAGCCTTGACTTGGCCGCGGACAAGACGTCGTGATCATTCACTGTAAAACTTTGATCCACAACTACTTACCGCCTCATAATTCATTAGGTACGCTTTGAAACCTTTTACTAATTGTGTAGTAACTACCTAGTAATAATAAGTGCTTCTACTGGGTTTAAAGCCTTTTTAAAAATTAGAAAATAATATGTTTTCTACAATATTTTATTTCAAATATTATATTTACTTGGCGAAGCCAAAATGAAGGGCAATTATTTTGGCAGTGTATGTATGTCATTATCAGTGGGGATATGAATTCCATCATACGATTTTAATAAAAAACATGTCAATAGAGTTATTATAATAGCCCGGAAAACATAGGCTATGTAACTTTCGTAGTCGGGTTTAAAGTTTTTTTATACACAAAATAACTTTTTAACATGTAGATTTAAAAACCTTACAATGGGTGCTACCATAGTGGTATTTAACTTTACAGTAACACATACATTACTTTAATTTCAACTCTTTGACTAAATCAATGACGTCATTGCTATAAATCTATTCCTGTTCGCTTCACTTACTCCTTATCCTTTGTAGACCCTCATCTAAAACCCGTATGTAACAGGCTTTCCTTTGAAGAAAAAAAAGCCTACGCCACCGCTTTACATAATATCATAAAATAGCAGGGTTGACATACGCCTGGACAGCATTTGAGAGTTTGAGACCTCGACTATGATCCTCCCACTGTTGGCCTTGTCACGCGACTGTCCTAGTCCTGAAAAAGTGTGGACACAGTCTACTACAAACAGAGATATGCAATTATTTGATTACAAACGTACACGCGAGATAAAACTAAACAAACTTACACGGGGACCGCTGTATTACACACGCGGAGATAATTACAGCTTCTTAATTTAATTGCTTGATGGAATGTACCAGGAATAATGTCAAAAGAGCTCAACTACTGCATTATATTTTAATTTATTTAACGGAGGCGCTCTACACAGCATTCTAGCCGAACCAAACTATGATGCGGCTAGAATGCTGGTAAGGTTTGATTTTAACTGATAGGATAGACTGTAGTAGGTCTGTTTTTTTAGTTTAAGATTTTTTTTTGTAAATAACCTGTAAGAGTTCTATAGGATTGTCATCGCCTTTCTAAGTACGACAATCCTTTTAGTAAATAAAGAAAAAAAAATCTTAATTTAATTGTGATGAATAATAACAGTGGAAGATACGGTATCCGGATACAACCAGAGACTTGGTAGAGTTTCATACTCTACGTCAGATGTAGTTTATGTTTAATGTTGTGGCGTTGGGGACGTATTAGTTTTAGTTTTGTTGTCCGCTCCATCTATACTAATATTATAAAGCGGAAGAGTTTGTTGGTTTGTTTAAACGCGCTAATCTCAGGAACTACTGGTCCGATTTGAAAAATATTTTTTTTGTTGGATAGTCAATTTATAGAGAAAGGCTTAAGGCTAAATAACATTACGCTGCAACCAATAGGAGCGAAGCGTCAGTGAGAAATGTAGCGAAATACGGGGAAAATTATTCACATTTGGGGACTTTTGTTGCGTGCGCTGCACAAACGGTTTAAGTCACTCAAAAACCACGCGAACGAAGTCGCGGGTACTGCAGCTACTAAATAATATACAGTCGAATGTAACCGCCTACTTTTTATAAGTCGGTCAAAAAGAAAATAAAAGGTCGTAACTCGTTTATCTTAGAAAATAGAGCAAATTTTAGAACTTTTACAATAGAATACAGTACAGCTACGTTCTTTACAACATTGTATTCGCATTTGATTTTGTATTTGCTGTTGCTTCATCCAGCTTTTAGGTGCGCCCAAGCCTATTGTTTTAAAAACTGAGTATTCGAGTATTAAGTCTGAACTCTGCTAATAATATACGGAAGCCATACGTAATGGAGGTCTACAAATGTAATATAAGTACATAATTATTATTAACGAATGGCTCAACAAATTACATAATTCATGCTATTTACATATTGCTGCGACAGCTTATCTGTAATTATTGTAAACATAAATTGTAAAGTCCTTTTCATGAAATAAGTAAACCATTTTTGCCACTATGGGCATTCTGCATGTTGTTCAAATTGTTCTCCCGTCGAGTAGTGATAAAACCTCGTACTCGTAAGCCCGAGCAGGAATATTTAAAAGCTCCGTAAAGTAAAGTAATCGATTGTCAATTGTATTGGCGCTGTGAAGCTTTTCGTACAATTTTCCATTCGATAACTCTACTTGACGGAGCTATCAAATGTTCCTACTTGGATAAGCCACGCCAAGTAGGTACTTTGATGTCTGTTGGATGCGTCCGAACAATATAGGATATCAATATTTCATATATTGTTTTACGATTTAAAAGAGCTTTTTTTTGTTTTTCTTAATTCGATCGGCTTTTTTATTATGTGTAGGTATTGCGTAAATTGTATTTGCATTAAGTTTCACCCTTTTATTCAGTACGCTCTATCTGCATTTTGTTTGATATTCTAAACGTGTAATATAATTTAAAATAGATCTTATTCGACCGTTTGCCTGAATGAATTTAATAAACGTGTGAAAATATTTAAATTGCGTATAATTCTGTTCTCTTTGTTGTACGTAGATACATTATGCAAATGTTTTTAACACATGCATGATCTTGTTAAGTATGACTTTTCTTCTTTGAACCTGTGATTACGTTTTTCGTAGATACTATCTACGAGATACGATTGCTTGAAATGGTGTTATTATCTACAGTTACTCTTGATAAAAAAGCCTATTCTAGCCTTAATAATATTCAGCACAAACGTTTCTTAGTTATAGTTTAGAATTTCTGAGAGAAAACAACTTAAAATACACACTGAAGGACGATTGGCAATTACTTTAAAATTAAAATAATCCATTTTATTAAACATCGCCTTTATTGGCTGTTTACGTACCCAAATAAGATAAGTTTTAAATAAAAAAATCACATATTTTCTGTTTCCGTAATACAAAATCTAAAGTCACAAGATAAGAGATCAAGAATAAAATCGAGCTTTTGATTGAGTGGCGCCATCTTTTGTTATGTAGGTAAAAAAGAACAGGCGAAGCGTCTGTCTTGTACTTGAAGGGTGATTATTATAAGAACAGGTTTTTTATTAATTTCTGAAGCACCCCATGTGGAGTTTTTATCTAGATCAATTTGTACGGAATGTACGTTCCATTACACGACCAATGTTATGCTTTCTAGAATGACTGCACCAAAATATGAGACCGACAAAAAACTCGCTCGGTAACTTTGAATGTTTTGTCCCTTTCTTATAGGGCAGATAGAGCGAGATGAAAAGGATTTTTTACGAACCAAATTACGAATCATTGGGAACCGCGGAGCGTAAACCTATCGTTTTCCGACTCGGTTCTCGGTAGACAATTACGCCCGACGTCACGGCATGGTGTGATGATGTACCTACTGGCCATTATTCAATCCAAAAAAAGATAATGATAGAACGCCCGAAGGTTTGGTAATACGAGTTCAAAATTCGAATACGTAATTGCTATTGGATAAAAAACTTAACACTATCGTACGATTAGAACAGGTATTTGTGAGTAGAACGAACCTCACAGGTCACATACGATTTTTTTAAATAAGTATCACAAAAGTAGACAAAAATATAATAATTGAATAATTACTAATTAAATAGGAACAATTAGTTATTATATCCGATTTTCAGGAAAATTATGGCGCAAGAATCCACTAACATTTTGTTCAAAACACCAAGAATACTAATATTGTAATGAGGATAGATTTGTGTGTATCAGTCCTGGATTTTTAGGCCGCATAGTCCGCGGCCTAGTGGCGGCAGATTTCAGAGGATAGACACTTGATTTTAGAGGGCAGAGTCAAACACGTCCACAGGTTTTTTCATGGTTTTTTATAAGTAGGTACTTTAAACAAATCCCTTTTCCTTTCGAAACCTATATTTTCACATGAGTGATAGATGAGAGCAGTGCAGATGCTGCGCATTAAAACTTATTGAATGAAAATTGTCCCTCAATATAATAAAAGATCACATTGATTGTTAATTGTTTTGGTCAAAACCATCTATAATATTATCATCATAGTTTATGGTGTTTATTATCTCTGCTTATATGTAGAGAACAGCTAGAGATTTCTTTTATTTTTTGAGACAATGAAGACCTTCAATAATTTTTAACGCGTTTTAAACAGGAAAAACTCCATGATATAGCATTGCACTTTCCAATCCTGCCACAAATTGTTCTGGGGAATGGAGTTTTTCCTCAAAAAGTCAAAGCTGACCCTAGCTCATCAGACATCAGACAGAGATTGAATCCTTAAAAACGTTGAGAAACTGACTAGTGAGTTTGATTCAGGCTTCACTGCCTTTTCACTGCACACTCTGCAGTTTTATTAGAGGAAATGAGACTGAAAATGCACACATTCATGAACGATGTCCTCCTCTAAATCATTTGTATAATAATAGGTTGGGGAAATAGTTATTTTCGATACATATGCGTGAAGTGAGGGATTTCGGTACACTTGAATTTGCGACACGAGCTTAAGGTTATGGGGGATTCACAATGGGATCAAATGCATGAGTTATACAACCGAACGCATCGATAGTCCTGCTCATAATGAATAATGCCCTTCCAATCCCACCACACAGATAGCATCACCTTGTTGCGAGTTAACCCGGGTTTCACCACAGTCTGTGAAGGCTGACCGGCCTTTGACCACGATCTTTTTCGCACGGTCTTGTCGTACGTGTAACGTGATCCACTTTTCATTACCAGTTATCAGCTTCTTCAAAAATGGTTCGGTTTTATTACGTCGTAATAAAGAATCACAAATGAGTCTACGGTTCATTAGGTTTATTTTCTTGAATTTTATACTTTTTTGTAATAACATTTTAAAATACTTATATCGAATTTCTTCATTAGAATCACTCATTTTAACAATAAGAAAAATAAATAAAAATCTTACATTTACCTACGAGTAATTTGAATTAGGAATTGTCTGTAATATGTCTGTAAAATTAAAACTTTTTAATAATACCAAAATCAGCCAGATACAATTGGCTAAGCTAAATAGCCCAAGAGATTTTATGACAAGTTCATACATACTATTGCGAAATAGTTATTTTCGATACGTATGTGAAGTGAGGGATTTCGGTACATTTGAATTTGCGACACGAGCTTAAGGTTATGGGGGATTCACAATGGGATCGAATGCATGAGTTATACAACCGAGCGAAGCGAGGTTGTATATCTCATGCAGATACATGCATGAGATCTCAAATTTGGCACTGATTTAAATAATAGATGGACATGGACATTTTTATCGTGCGCTAGTCCTGTTACGCGCACGAATTAGTGGGCAACATCGAGTTATCTAAACAACACGTAATGCAAAAAAATCATGACAAATCTTAGAGAATTATTTTCGAGAACACTAAATATTAACTTAAGTAGGTCTTGTTCAAATAACGAAATATTTAGCATTAATTATATTTTTGTGTGTTAATTATGATTTAATTCCTATAATATTTTATTTTAACTGCTTTTTGTATTTTTAGTAATTCCTCTTATTTCATTCTTAGAGTATTAATTGGTACCTATTCTGTTTTTTTATTGAAAGCGAATCATTGAGACGATGACGTGTCTGATTTATTTCCTAGACTGAAAACCAATTAGATGACAATTCCTATTGTCTTCGTTGTTCAGAGTAGACCGTTTTCCTTATAAATTATACTAATGAAAATTATAAGTTATAATAATATTATTTATAACTTAACTACAGTTTAAACCTGTTACAACGACAGAAAGGAACTAAGAAATAAACTAGCAATAAAACTAGAAGCTGTAATAGCCTATAGACGTTAAAGCCGATACTAAAATGTTCATATTGTACCGCGACAAACATTACACTATCTTCGGACTAGCCGGTTCGTCGTTACATAAATTAATGTTTTCACTGTAGTTGTTACAGATTTTGGCGCGAAATATCTGATTATTGATAAATGAGGATGACCTTCTTTGTGAATGTTGCGAAAAAGTGCGTGTTCTTAAATCCTGTGCCTGGTGGTGACAGCGCCTAGTAAGTAGGATGTGGGTTATTTCGCAGGATAATATTTTATTAGTATAGCCAAATTTTTAGTTGTCTGCTTTTTTACATAACTTTTTACGTATCTTTATTTGTTATTGTTTTAACAGGTGAATTTTCCACAAAGAACTATCCATAAAGAACTTAGTCCTTTGTGGATAAAGTCACCTGTTGAGTAACATTTATAATTGCTAAAACGCGGTTGGCCGGGATAAAATAATATAATTCTTTTTACAGTAGTTAAAACTTAGGATTCTACTTATTTCTAATGGGTCTGATTATTTTTGCCAACATCTATTTTTGTATACCTTTTACTTTGTACTTACTTTTTTTGTATACATTATAAGAAACAACGCATGATAGTGTAAGTGACATAGTTTAAGCTGTTGTTATTTCAATTTATGTATTTTCATGTACTTACCTTAATTTTAGAGATACAGGCGCTTCAAGCTCATTCTCAACAAAACGATGAATGTGGGAAATTTAATACTCCTCTCTCTGTGCAATTTTCATAAAAAGGGGTGCAAATTTTTTGCTTTACCTATTATAAGTCCAACTAGGATTTAGTATGTAATAAATTGCTTTTATGTGATGTTCTCGGACTTTGCAATCTACATTGTTGACTGTCCCCACTACTAGGTATTTAGTATCATCCTACATGCAATATTTTAACGTGTGTAATTCTATTAATAAATTTGACACACGTCCTCTGTTTCCCTCGTGTGTGGTCGTCTAGGGAAGCCAGCCATTACTTCATCAGAGTGTCATGTCCTCGAATTGCCTCGCGAAAATTGTACCAAATTACATACCATGTATCGTATAATGACGTCCTAGCAGTACCGACCGCATCATAAATATTGTATTGTATTGTAACACTGCTTTCTGCAAATAACAATAAATGATTTGGTTTGTCGAAGATCATGACATCATGACTCGGTTATTACGACTATTTAAAATGGTTGACAAATTAGTCGAAATTTATATAGGTAATAATAGTTTGAGCCGTGAGAGAAGGCACAGTTCAATGATACATAGCGGCTAAGGCCGTGTTTCACCAAGCAATGTTAAAGTTAACGCCATGTAAAAATACCCTGCCATCTCATTCATTGACAGGAAATACGAGAGGGATAACATGCTATTTAACATGGCGTTAACTTTAACATTGCTTGGTGAAACACGCCCTAAATCTATGAAATTATTTATATATTATGTGCTATGTCCCACTACTGACTCTCAATATTCGTAATTTTAATCGTAAAATAACATTATTTAATCAACGATTAACTTTGACAGGCGTTGGTGGAATTAGCATATTCAAAACTTTGGTAAACATATTTTGTAAAATATTGATGTAACTAAACAGGTTTCTTGGTAGCTTTATAACTTATGCGTAATTATTTGGATCACATCATCAATATGCACTAGAAAAATATTTCAAGCATTTATCATTCACAATAAATCATGTATTACTAACAAGTATTGCCTATAAAGGTGTGACTGCCAAGCACTGACTAGTGTTTGTAATTAATCCTATACATTTGCATAGGAGAACGGCAAAACACTTATTACGATTCCATTCATGAACAATTACCTAGTGCCTTCATTATAATTTTTTACTCGATTGCATGTGATCATAGATTTTTCTCATGACGATTATTTGTAATTGGAAAACCGATTAGCGATCCATAAAAGTCTCGCTTGTTACGGCCTGTTTGTTTATGGTCGTCCTTTTCTTGTCCCTTAGGAACCGTTGTCCCTAGAGCAGCTTTGTTTAAACGCCAAGAGAGTTCTTTGTTCGAATTTACGTTATGATACGTGAATAAACTGATAAAACTTAAGCCTTATGATCAAATGCCCTGAAGATTCTCAATCCATCTATAAAAGGTGTAAAATAAATTTGTGATAATACTTTAGGGTGTGTAATGTGTATGGGTCCCGTATATAGAGTTTACTGAGAAAGTACCAGCGTTGAAAGAGGCATTAAAAAAAACATTGTATGGGAAAATTTATGATGTTGGAGCATTTCACATACAAACATGAAAGTCAAAAGTAAGTCTTTCAGCGCTGGTACCTTCACAGTATTCTCTACATAGGAGGTACATACACATCGTTAAGTATTATCAGTCATTTATTTTTCATCTTTTTTATTTAAAAAATTTTGCAGTCGAATTCCAAGGCTAGTAGTCCCTTTTAAATGAGAGCCATCATTCGCCTCTGCTCTTACTTGCCTACTGGCTACTCTTACAGAGCTTGCCCACTTTGAACATTCTTCTGTTTTACCTTCTTTGAGTTTTAATGATACTTTTCCGACATTTTTCCTTAAATACATTTTATGATGCGAATGTTTACCGTACCCATAAAATTGTATTGTAACAGCCTGACATCTCTACAGCCTATTCGTTATTTTTCTAATGGATCATTTTGTCATCTTCCTGGGCAGACAACTATTATGACGTCAGCGCGTCACATCAAAGATTATAAAAACTTTTACACCAAATAATTTATCTTGTGATAGCGATAAGGGAAATTATGGTGTGATATCATATTCGGTATTACGCCATAAAGATATACATAATTGATAAATCTTAAATACGATTAGACTAAGATGAAATTATTATTGTTGATCTCTTATCTATTATGCCGGTATTATTAGCTTTTTTAAATACCTTTGAAGATTGTAGAATTAAGACTAATTTAGTAGACTTTACGTCTATATTAGTCTACCTACAGATAACCCCGGCGTGTCGACATTAGGAAATCTGCAAATAAAATCAAATACCTAAACTAGACACTAGTATTTCGTTTCAAAGTGTTAGTTAAAGTCAGTCTTGTCTTATTTCATAATCTATACAATTTTTATATATAAAGCAAATATTTTTAAGCAATGTGATACTTGCAACTTATTATAATTTTTTGATCGTATGTAACAAATATCATAAAAATATTATCTTTTTTCTGGTATTTCATTAATCCGCGGCACCGCCGAAAATACAGCAAATTTCATAAAAATCGGTACAGCGGTTAAAGCGCAAATAGGTAACAGGTAGACAGACATTTATAATATTAGTGATAGATAACCCAGTACCCACCATAATAATAAAATCTATTAGGGCTGTCCATGACATATCAGGTAGTATGAGATCACACCTGATCCAAACCCCCCGAGGGCTGTCACCGATGAGGCGATGACATCACTGATCACTAGATCACCAGCTTTTGGTACTAAAATAATAATTACGACATACCCTTCCTACATCTATGATTAATAATTGGTAATATTATATTGTCTTATAAATACTTCCTTTATTACAATTGAACATTTTCCAAAATATACATCATAGTTGAAACTTGAAAACGTATAAAGCTTTTTAGCTCATTTTCGCTCCATGCAACAATTTTTCAATAATATGTTTTATAATTAAATTTTTTAGATTATAGACAAACTATAAAATAATACGCAGATAGATAGAATATCTGGATAAAACCACTAAACTAAAATTATACATACCAAAGCAAATAAAATTTTGCAAAGAAAAACTTATTTAATTTATTTTTTATTTTTACCGTACATGTCATGTCAGTCCCAAGACTTGAGTCAAAAACAGGACTTGAGTCCAAGTACTCATATTATAGGGTAAATATGCATAGGGTTCCATATCCGAAGGGTAAAGGCCCTAATACTAGCACCTTACTGTGTACTGTACTTTGTTTTTCTTCTTCAAGATTTTATGTTGTAGGTATTGTTTTGTCGTTTCATTTCTACTTTTAAATGTTATATCTGTTGATGTTTTTCCATCCTAATATATTCTTCTTCTTCTTTAGTCTTGTCTAGTGTAATGTATAATACTTGCATGTCTTATTATTATTTAAGACTGCTGTTTGTGTGTTTGTCACAAGGACAGCGAGAGTTAGACAGTTAAAATTTTCACAGATGATACATTTCTTTTGCCGCTATAACAACAAATTCTAAAAATAAAATAAAGTAAATACCTATTCATAGGGTTATAACAAACTTTTTTTTGCGTTTTGCTACGGAACGCTTTATGCATGAGTCCCACTCGGATTTGGTCGGTTTTTTACATCAAACATTTGTTACACTTGAACGCGATAATCAAGCAAAATTATTGCGCGATCTACGCTCATCAGCGTAAGTGGTTTTTTCGTTGGCCATTTCATAGAATACAATCAATAAAACTGCTTAACCCGGACACGAATTGATTTTCACGAGAAATTGATTTTAATGGATTGACTAATGATTTTTAAACACAAAAAATTAATACTAGAATAATACAGACACTTTCCTAATCAACCTAATCTTTACTTGAGGTATATGACAAAATATAGAGGGTAAAATTAATACTAGGTTCGTCCAATGTATTCTAAAATAAACGGTATGAATATGCAATACCCATAGGATATGCAAATCTTGGTATCGATTACGTGTAACAGTTTTCTATAGGATTTGTACGAACGTTGTGCATATCACTATTCAGATTTGGAACTAAGTTTTTAATAATGGTTCCTAATTTAAATTGTATTACGACTTATATTTTTTATCTATACTAATATTATAAAGAGGTAACGTTTGATTGTTTGTTTGTTTGTTTGTTTATTTGTTTGAATGGAATAGGCTCTGAAACCACTGAACCAATATGAAAAATTCTTTCACCGTTGGAAAGCTACATTCCTAGCGCTGAACATAGGCTATATTATATGTTTAAAAAAAGTAGGGTTCCTTACTAAAACCCGAAAAATGTAGCCCAAAGTGTAAAAAAACGACCTCCAAAATTTCTTACGTCGTGTGCGCTTCGACAACGGCTTGACCAATTTCGCAATTTTTTTTACGGTATGTTCGTTATTGTCACGAAAAGGTTATTATGAAAGAAAATGTTAAAAAAAATAAGCAGAAAATTAGAAAAAAGAAGAAAATACGTGATGGTCACGCGGGGTTTGAACCTGGGCTCAATCGATTCACGTCGTTGCCAGTTTATATGACACGGGTGTCATGGTAACGACATTGTTTACAAATGGAAAATAAAAATTATGAAATGCTATAAATAACGTATTAACATAAACTTAAACTATTTGGATTCATTAAACTTTTTGTCCACCACTAATAAATAGTCGGGTCATTTTAATAGGTAACATTTGACAGTTTATCAAAAATGAGCGACGTAACGTTGTAACGACGACATAATAAAATAAATATTTTCTTTTTGTTAAAACTGCAGAATTTACTAAACTTGACAATAAATATTTAATAATTATTAGATATTTATTGTCAACATAACCAATATGAGTTTTTTTACGATTTGCTTTCACTGATAAACGATCTTAAATTTAATATACAAATTATGATTTAATGAAATAAACGTCGTGATAATGTTACGTCACTCAAAAAAACGATTAATCTTTTAACAACTATAAATATACCTATTTAAAACAAGTACTTAACTTATAAGTTGTAATAAGAATATATTACAAATGTTAATTAAAAAATCAGATCGAAGGAATTAGATCCATGGTCATATATCACGAACAATTAAAAAAAAAAATCGAAAACGTCATGATAAGACGCCACTACCTATGTCTTTTGTCGTCATTTGTCTTTGTGCGAAGTTAACGTCTGTCTGTTCTGTCTTTTTTTTCTTGCTACTGAAAACGAAAATGCAATTAAAAAAAAATGTCTGTCTGTCTGTTAGCGTGTCTCTTTGCTCCGGCTAATCTCTGGAACGGCTGGACCGATTTTAACGAGACTTTCACTGGTAGATAGCTAAAGTTATAAGGATTAATTTAGGCTTCTTTTCATCATCATCATCGTTATCTAACTAATGATCACCGAATCGGCTGGACCGACTGTGACGGGAGCATTCACCGGGCGTTAGCTTATGTTAGTTCCATCTATACATCAGCTATTTGTAAGTAAGTCGTGTTAGTTAAATTATTTATAACTCAAGAACGGCTTTATCGATATGGTTGAAAATTGGTGAGGAAGTAACTTAGAGCCAGTAGACGGACATAGGATACTATTTATTCCATTTGACAGCGCAGAACCAGCAACGTTCACGGAAGGGTTTGGCGTTGTGGGTTCCGCGTTGCGGGTTCCGGGTTCCCGTGTTGCGGGTTCCGGGTTCCGCGTCGCGAGTTCAGGGTTCCCGTGTTGCAAGTTCCGGGTTCCACGTTGCGGGTTTCGGGTTCCCATGCTGCGGGTTCCGCGTTGCGGGTTCCGGGTTCCCGCGTTGCGGGTTCCGGGTTCCCGCGTTGCGGGTTCCGGGTCCCCGCGTTGTGGGTTCCGGGTTCCCGCGTAGCGGGTTCCGCGTTGCGGGTTCCGCGTTGCGGGTTCCGCGTTGCGGGTTCCGCGTTGCGGGTTCCGCGTTGCGGGTTCCGCGTTGCGGGTTCCGCGTTGCGGGTTCCGCGTTGCGGGTTCCGCGTTGCGGGTTCCGCGTTGCGGGTTCCGGGTTCCCGCGTTGCGGGTTCCGGGTTCCCGCGTTGCGGGTTCCGGGTTCCCGCGTTGCGGGTTCCGGGTTCCCGCGTTGCGGGTTCCGGGTTTCCGCGTTGCGGGTTCCTGGTTCCCGCGTTACGGGTTCCGGGTTCCCGCGTTGCGGGTTCCGGGTTCCCGCGTTGCGGGTTTCGGGTTCCCATGCTGCGGGTTCCACGTTGCGGGTTCCGGGTTCCCGCGTTGCGGGTTCCGGGTCCCCGCGTTGTGGGTTCCGGGTTCCCGCGTAGCGGGTTCCGCGTTGCGGGTTTCGGGTTCCCATGGTGCGGATTCCGGGTTCCCGCGTTGCGGGTTCTGCGTTCCCGCGTTGCGGGTTCCGGGTTCCCGCGTTGCGGGTTCCGCGTTCCCGCGTTGCGGGTTCCGGGTTGCGGGTTCCGCGTTCCCGCGTTGCGGGTTTCGGGTTCCCGCGTTGCGGGTTCCGGGTTCCCGCGTTGCGGGTTCCTGGTTCCCGCGTTGCGGGTTCCGGGTTCCCGCGTTGCGGGTTTTGGGTTCCCATGCTGCGGTTTCCGGGTTCCCGCGTTGCGGGTTCCGGGTTCCCGCGTTGCGGGTTCCACGTTCCCGCGTTGCGGGTTCCGGGTTCCCGCGTTGCGGGTTGCGGGTTGCGGGTTCCCGCGTTGCGGGTTCCGGGTTCCCGCGTTGCGGGTTCCGTGTTCCCGCGTTGCGGGTTCCGGGTTCCCGCGTTGCGGGTTCCGGGTTCCCGCGTTGCGGGTACCGGGTTCCCGCGTTGCGGGTTTCGGGTTCCCATGCTGCGGGTTCCGCGTTCCCGCGTTGCGGGTTGCGGGTTTCAGGTTCCCATGCTGCGGGTTCCGGGTTCCCGCGTTGCGGGTTCCGCGTTCCCGAGTTAGGGGTTTTTTTTTTTAGTTGAATTTCATCATAAACTGTTTTTATGCTTAACGAAGTGGGCAAGGGTCAGCTAGTTTCAAATAATTATCTTTGAGGCTAGTATCATTTTCCATGACGCGTGAGATGAAAAAAAATACCTATTATGATTTAATTACCTTACCTATATATATCCTGTGAACAAGAAAATTGAATGTTGTCTAAATTCATTAAAATATCATTAGAACTAAATATATTCTCGCCAGCTAAGGACCTAAGTCTAGACATTTGCGGATAATTACAAACTAGTTGGCACGATGACAGAGTATTTCCATATTACGATTACGAGCTTGTCAAGGCCCGGGAGCTGATACACAAATCATAAACTTGTGACGATGTCACGTGTGACTGATATACAGTATACTCCGTTCCGAATCAATGGGATATTCATGTAAATAGAGAGTTGAAAGTTGGGTTAGGTATATGTTTTGTGCGAACTTTTTAAAATTCGAGTCATATCTTATTTGGTCTAGTCAGAACAACATTTTCATTAAAATGTTTCTTTTGAATTACAATTCGTCAGAAAGCAAAAATTGAAATTATACAAAGTTAATGTACCATTGCATTTATTTATAGCACTGCGAACAAGAAACATATAAACTGGTAGCATTATCGATGCCCATACGTCCTGAACATAAAAATTCAAAAATTGTTTACATTTGTATCACATTGAATCTCAATGGAGTATAAATACTGTGATACATTATTCAAGATCAACAATGTATAAATAGCTGAATTCAAATCTCTTTTTGTACCTACTATCATCTACTATAAATGTTTTGTGTTAGCTCATGAGCGACGCACTAAAATTTTTGATAAGACCTAAAATAAAGAGGTACCCAGTGTCACCTGTAAGTTCTAATAATTAATGAAATCATATTTTTGTAATTAATTAGTTCCACAATTTACGTCGTGATTACATTGACATATCAGACATTAACTGTGTGACCACTTTCGAGATTAACGTTTTATCAAGACTTGATTTCGGAGTTTGATAAGAAGCACCACTTAGGTTATCATCGTTATTCCGAAAAACTATTTTAATATTCCAATGATTTCCTTGCGTTTAAAGTCAGTCGTAAGTAAATGAAAGTCAAGAAATGATGTTTCACGCTGCATATTATTAGTGAGTAGGAGAGAATATAAACTGCATTTTGTTAATAGTATTAAAAGGTTTTAAGTGTAATAACCCTACAAATTGTTGGTGTTTCAATAAAGAAATAAATAACCCAGTCTGTTTAAAGACATTTACTCCGTTCCGATTAAATGTTATATATAAATGACGAAGCTCAATGCTTCCAATTTATATGTAATTTATTCTCCGTGCAACAAAGACAAACAATGACAGATTCATTTGGCCAAATTTATTTCTTTGGCCAAATTTATTTTTTACATAACATCATATCGCAAATACAAATTATTACAATAATGCGAGTCTATGTGATTGTAAAAAATTTAAAACAATCGTCAATGACTCATTGGCAATAATTATTTATTTGTTTTAATGCTTTAGTTGTAATAATTGTGATTAATATATTTTTTAAATACTTATACCATTGATCAGTCAATAAGTCTGAACTCGACGATAAACCTTGTCTTTTCTTGGCGTAACTAATTTTACTAATATATGAGATACGTTTAAATAAATAAGTTAGTAATAAATGTTCGTTCTATAAACTCCACTCTTACTAACATAAATTACCAACGAGTGTAGACTGTAGGTAGAAACAACCATTCATGATCAATTTCTTCAATCAATCATAGTCGTCTTTATCGCTACCAGACATACTCCATTAGTTTGCTTTATTATATTATTCTAAACGATCTTTATAATATAGGACAGTCAAATATTTAGAAGAATAGTTACAAATTAAAAAATATACGAAATCGATAATGAAACCAACTTCACAAAAAGTTTGCCCTTAAATATGTTTTATTTACTACGTGACCTAAACTTTACAAGATCTAGCTTAAAAACTTTACACCTTAGTCAAAATATGTGACTTGGCCATTTCGCTACATTCTCATTTGTCACGAGCATTAGGCGTGAGTTTAAAAATATGTTTACTGTTCATTACTTTTTTGTTATTATACGTTCGTTTGATTATATGTTTGCGTAGTAACATAACGGCCGAGACTAAAAACAAATATTAATTAGATTAAGGTGTATAGTTTGCGATTGTGAAAGTACGCCGTTGTAGGGTGGCGTGCAGTTAGAAGTTCGGTTACATTATGAAATCTGATAAGTTTTTGACAGTGCGAGTTATATGGTCTGGTCTGAACAACATTTTAATTGAAAATGTTTCTGGTGGGATACAATTTGTTAGGACCCAAATGAAATATTCAGACTTTTTTTTAATCCTAACAAAATCAGACCTCGTTTCGACTGCTCAGCTAAATGCACCTTTAAAACTGTAATTACTTTATTTGTGAGCCAGTAAATAAACAGATTTATGTTTATTTATAAACACGCAATAAACACTGAGGTCAAGTCCTTTAGAATGTCCCTACCTTGACACTGGTTGCTTGTGCATAATAAGAAATGGCCAACCGCCAATTTCATTGTTTTCCTTGTACACTTTATCTACCCTTCTCTACCATTTTTATTTATTCTCTCTACCTACCTACTCTATTTTTTCCCTGTTATTATTCAGTATCGACTTAATAGTTTTTGTTATTGTAGAAAATTATTTCAATATCGCATTATTTGCACACTACAGGAAAAAAATCAAAATCAAGATTAAACACAATCTAGAAAAAATATTTTACGATTTTTTGCCGTAATAAAATTATTATTACTATGACTCTACTGACTACTATGTAGTGTGTTATCTTGCACCGTTTTATCAACTTAACAAAACAATACGCGACTGTAAATTACAGACAAATAATATACAGAACGTGCCATGAATAACCGTGGAATTACTATAATTTTAGTGTCGGTAGGCACTCTAAGATTTTGACGCATGATAGAGCTCTTTTAAAAAACTATGTTATGATGTGGTTTAAATGTTGACGTGGGATTACCAGCTTCAACACATAGATACATAAACACAAAAACATGATAAGTTAGGAACCTTTATGTTTCTCAGTCTTATAACAAGCGTGAGAAAGCCAAGCAGGAACATTTGAAAGCTCCTTAAAGTAACGCTAACTAATTCTCTCTGCTTGGGCCACAAATAGCTAATTTTAAAGTTTTGTAGCCGCTTACTTTATAACGACAGAGACAAAGATGCAAATAAACAATTTGATACTTGGCAGTAGAATGCACAATAACCCCTAACATAATAATAGATATATTAAATAGCAATTGAATAGCAACAGTAAGCCCGTAGTCTACCAACCCTAGGACACCTACAATATAGGTAACACTTAACAGTAAAGGTTACTTGTGCCTTCTATATTTAAATAATTTATTTTTAATTCAAGTCATGTGCCAGCGATCAGGAAGTGACTGAGGATTTAGATTTTATTCTATTATAATGACTACGTGCTCAGCATGTCTATATCCGCGAATTAGGTTTCTTCGCTATAGTTAGGTAGGTACAGTCCAAAAACTTAACAATACATATTTTACACATAACCTGAGCCTTTAAAATTAGAATAAATATTATGGACATGATTATTTTATAATTTAAAACCGTCACCGTATTGCCTACCTATAAACCTACTTAGATACAGACTTGACACTCGTGTCTTTCTGTATATCTATTATTATCTACTTACATACACTCTTAAATCGTACTCACAAGGACAAAACCACAAAACGGAACCCTGAAAGATCGCTTTTGTGAAGTTATGTCTGTTTGTCTGTCAAGTGTCAACATCCCTTTTTTAGAAAGTCAAAAAGGTTTTGAGTGATATTATTATCGGTGAAGTTGTGAAAAAATCAATATAAGAACATACAAAAACGACTCGAACTTGCTGGTTATTAGATTTTATATTTGTATAGTTAAATTTAATCGTTCGATGCGGGGGGCATCAATTCATAATAGTAGTTTTCAGACCACGTTTTACAAACTCCTATACTTTTGCGGTCTGACCCTATCTAAGACATTTTTGTAAATGGGCTATCTACTAGCGTATTGGCAAGTATTGGGCAATATCAATTAAAACACTTATCATTGTTTACCTACTTACAATTATTGATAAATAGATAGGGTGTAACATACGTGTAAGAGTATAAAAACACTTAAAAGGTATTAGCTAGTTCTTCAAAGGGTATTTCGTAATGAAAACTATGTTCTGTGTTAAGCTACTGTTTATAGCAAATATTATTAAAGTTTGAAAAGCTTTTTTGAGTGTCAATATTATGTACTACTTACTATCCCGTATATAAATTGTCGAATTACAATACTATTAAAACAAATATTTGTACTTCTATTTTTGCAGCAAAAATAAATAATTCTTCACCCATAGATCCATATCTTGTTTCTCAATTATACAATAGTATTGTACATTATAAAATCACCCGATTCATGTGTGCCTTTTGACTGACTTCGAAAATGAAGGTGATTCTCAATTCAAATATAAGTAACAAACATTTAAAACAATGTTTGTTACTTCAGAATTTTCGACTGCGAGAACTGATTTTATATATTTTGTCAGATGGTGCTGGTAGATGGAGGATGGCGTGTGTGGTCATATGTTAACTTTGATAGCCAGTTTTTTATTTTGCTTACAATTAATTTTGATATTTTATATTTTACGATTAAATTTTATGGTATCGACTGTACTCACAGTGTAGCATTTAATGTGTACTTTGACGTGGAAAGTAATGACTGTGTATAAGAAATCAATCGTCATTAACTACTGATATCATCAGAAACATCTTTATAATTATAGTGTTTATTTTCTACTTAGTTCTGTTTTACGTACATTGTACAAAACTAATCGAAGACAAGTGAGCTCTACTATTTGAGAATTATTTTGACAGAGCTGTTTTGATGTTGGTCGAATATAATAAACTAGTTGTCCCTGCGACTTTGTTCGCGTGGTTTTTGAGTGACTAAAGCCGTTTATGCAGCGCACGCAATGAAAGTCCCCAAATGTAATTAATTTTTCCCGTTTTTGCAACATTTCTCACTGACGCTTCGCTCCTATTGGTCGCAGCGTAATGTTTTATAGCCTAAAGCCTTCCTCTATAAATGAACTATCCAACAATAAAAGAATTTTTCAAATCGGACCAGTGGTTCCTGAGATTAGCGCCTTTAAACAAACAAACAAACAAACTCTTCCGCTTTATAATATTATAGTATAGATTATGGTCATCATCGTACCACATTTGCAAAGAAATCGAAATAAAATTTAGTTATTCTCTCCGTACTCTACCAAAAAAATATTGTTGTTTTCCAGTATTGTCGGGTACAGATAATTCATCAATTCATTCATGCATAAATATCAAAATTTCACGCAAAAACTTATGGAATAGTTTTGTCCAATTTATATAATTCGCAACTATGTCTGAGCGCGAAATACCTGCACGTCTTCCTCTGTCCGCATAAATCATTAGCAAGGTGTAAATCTTACGCAAAGATAGCCTTGTCACGTGGCCTGTCTTATCTATTAAATTATTTTAACCTAACAATGTGACACATAAAACCGTAGGTTTTGTCACTTCCTAAAAACTGTAAATTGTTTGTAAACTTTAAGATCACTAATCACTTTGACGACCTCTATAGCGCAGAGGTGGAGCGCGTCGGTGTTCAAGCTGGAGGTCGAGGGTTCGAATCCCGCCGAAGGAACAAAAAGTTTTGTGTTCCTGGTTCATGGATGTGTATTAAATTTGTGTATAATATGATAAAAATCTTAAATAATTCCGTTATCTAGTACCTGTAAGTTGTAACACATCTGGTACTGGGCTAAGTATCCGATGATACTATGCACAGGGCCAGATCGACGTACAATATAGCAAACGAAGTGAACTAAAATTTGCTCAGAATAATCTTAACTACGTATTTAACATGAAGGTACTTAAAGTTTTCTTCGGATAAGATAATTAACCCGTAATAACGGATATTATGCTCAAATTTA
Organism: Celastrina argiolus; assembly: GCA_905187575.2. Lineage (NCBI taxonomy): Eukaryota > Metazoa > Arthropoda > Insecta > Lepidoptera > Lycaenidae > Celastrina > Celastrina argiolus. The sequence goes on from LR994584.1 coordinate 11,149,940, forward strand.
CAACACTCGAATTATCGCGAATCAACAGCGCCCTCAAAACTGTTATTTACGATAGTTTACCGCGAATTGTATGTAAAAACCGCCATTTACGTATAAGGGTATGTGCGTCCAGTTATAATGTCAATGCGAGTCTTGTTATGGCGCGGTCACGGTGAACTGCTGGAGTTGCCAGCATCACAAATGTAATTAGCAATTTTTAAAATAATAACAGATGGTCATTTATGCAGATAGAACTGTAAAAATTGCATTTTTTTTTGGTAGAGACAACTATGATTATAATTATGGTACTATGATTTGCAGTATTGGGCTAGCTATTATATAGCCGGCGAATGCCACCTACTGTGTCCAATTAATTCACTAAAACCGAGAACCACAGATTAAGTATTAGTTACTGCCGAGAACCACTCTATACATTGGTAAAAACATATAGAACATTACAATAGTCTTTGCGTTTATCGCAAATAGACAAATAGACGCGGCGGAGGACTTTTTTTGTATTAAGTATCTTATCTACCATAAGGATTTCGAAAACTATCTATAGGTAGGTAGACTAGACTATCAGTAGTATATAATATCTACCTGATTGACAGTCATTGTACTTTTAAATATGAATAGATAAAATTAGACATTATTCTTCATAAGTGATTACGGATTTATGCATGAGTAAAGCTTCAATGTTTATACCAGATAGAATCTAACAATTAATTATGGGTTTGGGCCTGGTTTGAGCCATTCTAGTTCACACATAGATTAATGATCACGATTTAATTTACATAGAGTACATAGAGTAAACAAAAAGGAGAGTCGACACTTCGAATAGGACAGGAAGTCGGACCCTACATCAGTGTAGCAGAGCGTAATGCTTTCCCCCAATTAGTACAGTTCCTTCCTGTCATCACAATATAGTGAAAATTATAACCTTTCTGTTGGAATAATTAGTTCTGGATGAGAATATTATGTTAATGGGTTGCTCTTTTTTTAAATAACTTCCATTAAGGTTCACATAATTCTAGTGTCAATTGAACTTTGCTTTGAAAAAATGAACTTTGAAAATTGTCTCCGTTGATACAGGTTTTTTTTAATATTATTATCTGAATACAGATACAATTATCCTAATACAGATAAAATAAAAAAGACTTTGGATTATCAGTTAAGTATAATCGCTAGAATCGTTTCCCATGCCCAACTGTAATAAAAAATTTTTGTGTACACATACCTTCTTCTCTTTAATATCATAGTCAAATCACATAAAACTATGTATATTTAGTATAGTAGTTGATACGCTATATTATACTTATGTAAATATGTTAACAAAATACAAACACGTGTTTAACATGTCGCAGTCATCTGGTTGATTCTGCTATTTGATTGAATGACTAGCATGCTCATTGAATTCTATTTTTACCAACAAATTCAATGAATCCGAGACTAGGACAGCCATTTAATATTTTATTTTTAAACTTATTTCCGAATGTGTACTATTATAACGCACATGAAAGTAAATTAACCAAAAAATATATCAACACGTCATTGTCTCGAGCTTCACCTGTACGAGCTGTTTGACGCCATTAATGGACTGCGCTAGTTATATTATATAAAAAATATAACGGACGGTATTATTTTGTTGCAGAACCATGGGTGAACTCGGCAACAGACTGGGGTTGGATGAACTATCGGGAGGCGCGGCGAGTTTCAGCAAGGCATTGCTAGCTGAATTCATCGGTAAGTGTCAGTCAGTCACTGCCATACTTATATAAATAAAATAGCCCTTATTCTCTATTATTTACGTGCCAATTTTGACGATTAATAACTTAAAAAATCAAAAGAGTCGCTTATATGGCGTTAGCCTCTCCTAAATCGATCCGGAAATTTGTATCCCGCGAAATTTGCATCTACAAGAGATAAGATATCTGGGGAAAATTGTCTGAGGAATTAATTGTTATTTGAGACGAGATAATTCTCCGTTAATGCCGAATTAAGTACAAATATTGACATAAAAATAAAGATAAGCATATTTTTTAAGCATAACATCACATTAAGCTAAATTCAATAATTAAGAAGAAGATACGAAACGAAATTAGTATTTAGTATTTTCCAATAGAGGCGCTAGATGGCGGTTTCCGGAATATGCCCGGACTTCATACTTTATCTATTGAAAAAACAAAAATAGCCAGCCGAATTGCCAGTATTAGGGTGATACCATTTTCTAGTACTAGGTCGTGTCTCAGTTACATATTTACTTTGTGTAACAGAGACACGAAGCTGCAAAGACAGACTTCGCACCGAATTAATAAGTGCATACTTTAAATATATATGGGATAAACTCTTTGCTCTACATACTTTCATTTAAATTATTTTTAAAAGAAACTTTCACTTTCAATGATTTTGCCTCGTTTACTTTCGAGAGCCTTTTCCGGTCTGTCTTAACTCTTAACTGATTTACATGCAATTGACACCAAATGATTTACAATATTATGTTTTGTTTCTTCGTGAATAATTTTACCTAAGTCTGATATTTAATTGTGCACTTGGAGTACCCACCCATATGGGTGATACTTTACCAACACAGAGTCGCGTATGACCGCGTTCGTTTCTCACAAATTAAACCTGTACAAAAATAAAACGCGCGAAGCTCGTGAGTTGAACTCTATATTACGAATATGTACTTTGAATGTAAAAAACAATCTATTAGGTACAAAAAAATCTCGCTGATTCTTATTAAAAATCCTGAGACCGAAGTCTCTACCTACTTCAAATTTAATTGATACATAAAACAAATTATTATCTCTACACTAATCTCGAAACACTCATAAAGCTTGCCTCCGTATGTAATCGGTAAACTGATCGCGTGAATGACACTTTGTTGTACCGTATTTGATGGCATCTTTGTGTAATAATAACTAAAACTGGTTGTAATATTATTACTTAGCATAATGACTTCACGGTCCACCTCAATGTTTGTACTTATTACTATATCTTAATCCTTTCCATTCCTCCGTGTAGTGTGGTTGAACCTTTTCTCAAACCCTACAGCATATTATAATAATAACATTCAAGGTGTTCTAGTGTGGATAATAAATACCTATGAATGTAAAACTTTACGCAGGAAATATTTATAACAATTTACATGGGAAAACGACGCAAACCTTATCTTTAAATAATTTCTTACACAGCAGTCGTACGGAGAGAGATGGAATAAAAGATAGCAGTTAGGGCTTGTACACAAAACTGCGATGCGAATTCGCATCGCAAAAATGACGTCACACGCCCATACAACACGGGTGACAATTCTATGGCTGTGTGACGTCATTTTTGCGATGCGAATTCGCATCGCAGTTTTGTGTACAAGCCCTTAGATCGGGCATAATTACTTACAAATAGTTTTATTCAAACCGAGTACCGAGTGCAACAAAAGCCTCCTCCTGTTTGAATTCGTCTGTGTATTTTTAACCCCCGACGCAAAAACGACGGGGTGTTATAAGTTTGACGTATCTGTGGCATCGTAGCGCCCAAACGGATGATTCGATTTTCATGCGGTTTTTTGTTTGAAAGGTATATCAGTCGAGAGTGTTCTTAGCTATGTTTGGTGGAAATCGGTTCTGGGCCTTGATTCAAGATGCCATCGCTATTTATCGCTTACGAAGTTCGAAAACAAAATGTATGTGATTTGACATAAGCTTCGCTAAATGACGAGCGAATTCGTATGTCATTTAAGCGATGGTATCTTGAATCAGGGCCCTGGGTCTGCAAGGTCATCAGGTCGTTTGTTCCTATCACACTGATAGGAATGTTACACGCTTAGTCGGAGTTTTTTAATATTTAACTTAGTTTTTCCGTCATGGTTTCTTGTGTGTAACAGGGAACCTGCTCCTCAACCTGTTCGGCTGCGGCGCCTGCATCAACGTGACTCAGGGCACCGACGCGGCTCCCAACATCGTACTCATAGCGCTCGCATTTGGCCTCGCCGTGTTCGCCATTGTGTCTGTAAGTATGGTTCAGTAACAAATAACTCCCACACAAATTCTGCGTGCCCAAGTGTATACGCAGTACATAATTTAAGAGCTCTGTCTCTCCCCTTACTCTCGTAAACCAGTTTGACGGATGACCGACACGACTGGGCATTTTACATGCCCATCCAACGAATGGATTCCTGACAGACAATCAGATGCTTTAGGCATAGCCTGTCGAGACTTGAAAACAATATTATTTTATTCCAACGTGACTCGGGAATCGAACGCACATATCTCATCATCGTAGTCATGTAAACGATGTAGGTTGTTACTCGTATATGAGTACCGTCAAAAACGGTGCTGTTCCTTGGAGGACTAAGCAAAAAAAAATACCTTATGTAATATTATATTTTATAACATGCTTCTCACAATCTAAAATCCTCTTACTGCGAGGAAGTTAAACATCATTTAAACCAGTTATTTACCTCACAGCTTCTTGCAAAATGATAAGCCAAGGGCATCATATTCAGAGAATTGTTATAATAGGTAATATGTTTATAGTAAGTGTGGCTTCAGCGGATGTTGCATTTTTCTTTGGCTTCCTGTGATTTTCCTTAGAGCACATTATTCACAGTAAATCATCTCTGACTCAGGTATTGATTGCAATGATGTACGCACCTAGTAGTATTATTTTTAGAGTATCATAGTAACGCTGTAGGCACCTAGTAGTATAATATACTTAGGGCGTGTTTGACCAAGCAATGTTAAAGTTAATCCTTCGTTAAATATCATGTTATCTCTCTCGTATTTCCTTTCAATGAATGAGAAGGCATGGTATTTTAACAAGCCGTTGACACTAACATGCGTTGGTGAAATCGGGACTTAGAGTACCTTAGCAACTATACAAGGTACCCCTATAATTCCACGTTGTCAGTCCGTCTTTCTGTTTGACTGTGTCTATAACCTAACCATGAGTATGTCAGGACATGCTCTAAATAACTGCTTTTAAAAATAACATGTTATCAGCCTGTAGAGTACGAAAATAGAATGTTACTTATCTATATCTATATCTATACTAATATTATAAAGAGGTAACGTTTGATTGTTTGTTTGTTTGTTTGTTTGAATGGAATAGGCTCTGAAACCACTGAACCAATATGAAAAATTCTTTCACCGTTGGAAAGCTACATTCCTAGCGCTGAACATAGGCTATATTATATGTTTAAAAAAAGTAGGGTTCCTTACTAAAACCCCAAAAATGTAGCCCAAAGTGTAAAAAAACGACCTCCAAAATTTCTTACATCGTGTGCGCTTCGACAACGGCTTGACCAATTTCGCAAATTTTTTTACGGTATATTCGTTATTGTTACGAAAAGGTTATTATGAAAGAAAATGTTGAAAAAAATAAGCAGAAAATTAGAAAAAAGAAGAAAATACGTGATGGTCACGCGGGGTTTGAACCTGGGCTCGATCGATTCACGTCGTTGGCAGTTTATATGACACGGCTGTCATGGCAACGTCATTATTTACAAATGGAAAATAAAAATTATGAAATGCTATAAATACCGTTTTTATACCAGCAACTATTTGGATTAAAAAAATTATTAGGATTAACAAAAACATGAATCCAAATAGTTTCAGCTGATATAAATACGGTATGTATAGCATTTCCTAATTTTTGTTTTCCATTTGTAAACAACGCTGTTACCATGGCGACCGGTAGACGTTATAGACGTTTGGCTGCGTTTCCATTGACGCGGGGCGAGGCGGACAGGAGCTTGCGGTACCCGAATTGACCAATCACTATGCTCGAAATCTCTGCTCCACTCCGCTTGGGAACCACTAAGTTCCTATGCGCCCCGCTCCGCGTCAGTGAAAACGCCAAGATTGGAGAAGTTTTCCAAATCTATACATCTATACAAACAAATAAAATTGAAGTGTCAGTAAGTATGTAACTTTCAATTAGCAACGTTTTTAACCGACTTCAAAAAAAGGAGGAGGTTCTCAATTCGTCTGTATGTATATTTTTTTTTTTTTTTTTTTTTTTTTAATGTATGTTCACCGATATTTTCGTCAATTATAGACGGATTTCAAATTTTTTTTTTTTGTTGGATAGAGTTCACTTCTGGGGTGGTCCCATTTTCACCAGGTCAGGATCTGATGATGGGATCCATGAGAAATCGAGGGCAACCACCAAAAATTGTATGCTTGTATGGTGTTTTTGTTACGTAATTATGTCTTACTCAGGTATATGCTTCAGGGTGTCAACATCTGATGCTGCTGTGCTGATGATGAAGCTACAGTACTCCTTAACGGTTAGGAGTTGGAAGGCAGTACTGTAATTGGTCGATGGAAACTATTTAGTAGTATGTAGGGCTAACATGTTGCTTGTGAGGTATGCTTGAATTAACATCTGATGCTGCTGCGCTGATGATGAAGCTACAATACTCCTTAACGGTTAGGAGTTGGGAGGCAGTACTGCAATTGGTCGATGTAAACTATTTCGTAGTATGTAGGGCTAACATGTTGCTTGTGAGGTATGCTTAAATCAACATCTGATGCTGCTGTGCTGATAATGAAGCTACAGTACTCCTTAACGGTTAAGAGTTGGGAGCAGTACTGTAATTGGTCGATCGAATGTATTAGGTTACATATGAAATTGGCGTTTTGTCGTTCTGGCCACTTTGATCTTAAATATATCCTGTTTAGTTAGGAATTCCAAATTCAAATTTAAACAGTTATTTACTCATGCATTTGTGTTTTGAACACCGTAATGCATTTGTTTTATTCTCTTTTGCTTTTTTTTCTAAGTCACTCATTTCACAAAATAGATAACTTAAAATATCGCATTATTTACGAGTACGAGCACCGTGGCACCAGTGCTGCAGAAACGGCTCGAAGAATTAATTATGTGTATAGGGGTGGTGTCGCAAAAGAAAACACGGTGCGGTTTTTGGTTTCAACGCTTTTGTTCTCGAAATTTCGACCTGCAGAACAAGCCCCGTGGACGGACAGAGACTAAGGTCGATAATGATGAATTGAAGGCTATTGTGGAAGCAGATCCATCGCAAACCACATCAGAGTTAGCTACAGGCTGCGGTGTTAGTGACAAAACCGTTTTAATCCACTTGAAGCAAATTGGGAAGGTGAAAAAGCTTGAAAGGTGGGTACCTCATGAATTCAGTGAAGCAAACCGACAAACGCGCGTCGACTGCTGCGTTACATTGCTCAACCGGCACAACAATGAAGGAATTTTAAATCGTATCATTACATGTGATGAAAAGTGGATACTGTACGATAATCGTAAACGCTCATCACAATGGCTGAACCCTGGTGAACCAGCAAAGTCTTGCCCCAAGCGAGAATAGACTCAAAAAAAGTTACTTGTAAGCGTTTGATGGACTAGTGCCGGTGTCGTACACTATAGCTTTCTTAAATCTGGTCAGACGAATATGGCTGATGTCTATTGTCAGCAACTGCAAACCATGATGGAAAAGCTCGTCGTTAAACAACCGAGACTTGTCAATCGCTCTACGCCACTGCTGCTTCAAGACAACGCTAAACCACACACGGCCCAACAGACGGCTACCAAATTAGAGGAGCTTCAATTGCAATGTCTAAGACATCCACCGTACTCTCCGGACCTTGATCCAACATATTACCATTTTATTAGAAATTTGGATATCTTCTTGCAAGGAAAAAAATTCAATTCCGATGAGGCAGTCCAAACCGCTTTCAAAGATTTCATTGGTTCCCGTCCGAATGGTTTTTTTAGTAAAGGGATCAATGAACTACCTATAAGATGGCAAAAGTGTATAGATTGCAATAGTTTTGATTAATAAAATATATTTTAATATGAAAAAATCGCCTTTATGTTCCTCCAATACAAAACGCCAATTTCATATGTAAGGACTTAATATGTAGGGCTAACGTGATATTTGTAATATACCATCCAGACTCACGGCGAGAAATCTCACAGAGAAGTCTCGCCGGGCCTTCTCGCGAGAACAAGCATTTTATTCACACTCTCATTTGAGATCTGTTTCCTATGCAGTATGGACGACATTGACGAAATTGAAACTGCAGCAGGTTTGGCTCTGTGTGCCATTGCATATTATAACTTTGTCAATGTCGTTGGGTCTACCTATGATAATAAAAAATATAAATACCTAATATGTAATATCAAACTCTTGCAAGTACCTATTAATAATAATTATAGCTTCCTAAAAATATGAACAATTCGTCAAACGGACGTTGTAATTAGTGACTATAGGTATATAATATTAAATAAACTGAAACCCTTGAGTAAATGAACTAGCATCTATTTAAGTTCACAACGCATTAGCACAACTAAAAATCGAGAAATAAACTGACTTTTAAAAAAAAAATTAAACCGACTTCAAAAAAAAAAAACACAAACGACAAAAACTTTAACCAAACAAAAACAGTACCTACATAACTAAAAAGCGATAAATAACCTAATTTATCTACTTAATGCATATAATATATCTACAACTATTTAAATATTTACAACTAAATACCTAATACTATAACAAAGTCATCTTTAACTATTTAAATATTTACAGTTATCACTTATTTTTGAAGTCGGTGCCAGCCAAACAAATAAATTTAATTAAGAAAACACTAAAATTTTTCAAATTTTCCAAAAATAATTTTTAAAATTGGACCAGTGGTTTTCAGATTAGCGCGTTTAAATTAACAAACAAACCCTTCCGCATTATAATTTATTAGTATAGATTGTATTTTGCCGTGTGTGTGGCTTCTCAAACAACACAACAGACTACGTTACCTAGGCTGCAGGCTGGCACCGACTTCAAAAATAAGTGATAACTGTAAATATTTAAATAGTTAAAGATGACTTTGTTATAGTATTAGGTATTTAGTTGTAAATATTTAAATAGTTGTAGATATATAATATGCATTAAGTAGATAAATTAGGTTATTTATCGCTTTTTAGTTATGTAGGTACTGTTTTTGTTTGGTTAAAGTTTTTGTCGTTTGTGTTTTTTTTTTTTGAAGTCGGTTTAATTTTTTCTAAATACATATGACATTTTAAACGATATCTTCTGCTTTTTTTTGCATTGGCAACGATATTTACTGAAAACGAAAATGTAATTTAAAAAAAAATGTCTGTCAGCGTCTCTCTTTGCTCCGGCTAATCTCTGGAACGGCTGGACCGATTTTAACGAGACTTTCACTGGTAGATAGCTAAAGTTATAAGGATTAATTTAGGCTACTTTTCATCATCATCATCGTCGTCATCAAACTCATGATCACCGAATTGGCTGGACCGACTGTGACATTCACCGGGCTTAGCTTATGTTAGTAGGAGTAATCTATACATCTATATGTATAAAAGTAAGTCGTGTTAGTTAAATTATTTATAACTCAAGAACGGCTTTATCGATATGGCTGAAAATTGGTGAGGAAGTAGCTTAGAGCAAGTAGACGGACATAGGATACTATTTATTCCATATTATGTCAGCGTTGCGGGTTCTGTGTTTGGGTTTCGCGTTGTGGGTTCCGCGTTGCGGGTTCCGGGTTTCCGTGTTGCGGGTTCCGGGTTCCGCGTTGCGGGTTCCGCGTTGCGGGTTTTGGGTTCCCATGCTGCTGGTTCCGCGTTGCGGGTTTCGGGTTCCCATGCTGCGGGTTCCGCGTTGCGAGTTCCAGGTTCCCGCGTTGCGGGTTCCGGGTTCCCGCGTTGCGGGTTCCGGGTTCCCGCGTTGCGGGTTCCGGGTTCCCGCGTTGCGGGTTCCGGGTTCCCGCGTTGCGGGTTCCGGGTTCCCGCGTTGCGGGTTCCGGGTTCCCGCGTTGCGGCTTCCGGGTTCCCGCGTTGCGGGTTCCGGGTTCCGCGTTGCGGGTTCCGGGTTCCCGCGTTGCGGGTTCCGGGTTCCCGCGTTGCGGGTTCCGGGTTCCGCGTTGCGGGTTCCGGGTTCTCGCGTTGCGGGTTCCGGGTTCTCGCGTTGCGGGTTTCGCGTTGCGGGTTTCGGGTTCCCACGTTGCGGGTTCAGGGTTCCCGCGTTGCGGGTTCAGGGTTCCCGCGTTGCGGGTTCCGGGTTCCCGCGTTGCGGGTCCGGGTTCCCGCGTTGCGGGTTCCGCGTTGCGGGTTTCGGGTTCCCGCGTTGCGGGTTCCGGGTTCCCGCGTTGCGGGTCCGGGTTCTCGCGTTGCGGGTTCCGGGTTCCCGCGTTGCGGGTTCCCGCGTTTCGGGTTTCGGGTTCCCGCGTTGCGGGAATTTTTTTTAGTTGAATTTCATCATAAACTCTTTTTATGCTCAACGAAGTGGGCAAGGGTCAGATAGTTAGATATAATTAAGGTAAAACATTTTTATTTTTATGTATAAATCAATATATTTGGCTAATTCGTAATTAACACGAGGATAGTTCGATATAAAGCTATTGGATAAAACTAATTTCCTATTGGTGGTTAAGTACGTGTCATTGGCCACCATGTAGTCTTACCTACTACACTACACTACAATATACATCGCACACTTCAATCTTCATTCCAGGGGAAGGTGTATCAAAAATATTTGCACAGTAATAATACACAGATTACTTGCACTTTTTTCACTTTATTAGATAGTTGTTAAACATAATATTTATTGAAATACACGACCGTTTTCGACTACATCATCATCACGTATACTTAATCGAAAGCGGTCGTATATTTCAATAAATCTTATGTTTAACAACTAATAAAGTGGAAAAAGTGCAAGTAATTTGTGTAATATTACTGTGTAACATGTATTTCCATCAATAACCTACAGTACATTCAATAACATAATTATGCAAAAATATTTGAACTATCCTATTTGTTCAACGTGTGGTTGAAAGTGATATGTTCTCACAATGATATCTTGTATCACTAACAAACGAGTACGATGTAGAGAGTGTAAACCTGTGGTGTAAACATTTCGTAAAAGAGGTCTCCTAGACACGATGTGATCGCGCTTTGTCAAAACCACCTATTCTCTATTATCCCTGACAGAAATCTAATCTTCTCTTTCTCTGAAGTCGGATGTTTTTATTTGCGGGATAAACCTACAATTGAAGACATGAATGAAGGAAGGTGATAAGGAGCAAAATTTTTTTCGAGAAAATTGAATTAAAACTGACACTTAAACATTTTAGAATACGTCGTAAAGTATTAAGTTCATTAATCTAATGATCCGTCTCTAGAATTAATGTACTTAATACGTTACTACATAATATCCTAAAATATTTAAGAGACTGTTTAAACTCAATTCTCTGGGTTTTTTTGCAACATAATATCACCTTCATCGATTCATGTCTTCAATTAATACCTCCAAATTCCAATATACAGGGACAAAACTTTGTTCCACTAATTTCCATGGGAATTTCTTCACGAAATGGACTTTAACAAATTTCCCTTCCTTTCTTCTTTTCTTACATTACATTCACTTGTGTGATTAATTATGAATCCTCGTTCCAGGCGATAGGCCACGTTTCCGGCGGGCACGTGAACCCCGCGGTGACGGCCGGCATGGCCGCCACGGGCCGCATCAAGCCCGTGCGCGGGGTCCTCTACGTCATCGCGCAGTGCGCAGGCGCAGCCGCCGGCTCCGGGCTCCTGAAGGCGTTCACACCTGACGCGGTCGCCGGGAAGCTCGGTCTGACGTCACTGGGCACCAACGTCACGCAGCTCCAGGGCTTCGGCATCGAGTTCTTCCTCGGCTTCGTTCTCATCTTCGTCGTGTGCGGCGTAAGTACCCCTCCCAAATACGCCAACTGCAAGTGTTATATTTACTATATATGCTTCTACTACCTACTGAATAATATCGTTGCGCCTACCAAGTACGAAACAAATCCTAAATCCGCCAACCGCAACTTTAAATTCCTTATACATTTCTGCTGATTAACTTAGTCGTGGGACTCAACACCAAGCGCCAACTACACGACTAGTGTGTCCCTGCCTACACAGGAGTTCCAGTTGTGGCATGTGTTGTGGGCCAAACTTTGAGGCCAGTGCCCAGTTTGACGCATACAGCAGCAACATAGCATCAGATATCCCTAGTCAATAATACCTACTATGAAGTGATTAACCTACATGTCGTTACCAAACGAGGAGTAATCAATGGTTACAGCGCTTTTGACAAATAGTAAACGTGTGTAAATAACTATTACTTATCACTAAAAACAATATTACCTATTGTTTTAGATATTATGTCTATAGTAATAATATTTTCTATAAGTATTGACCTTTCATACAGAAATATGTCAATCATTTTAATTAAGTGTGACCCTGAAACCACTATAATATTTATTAGGATATTTTATCAGAACCGTATTCCGAGTCTCTTAAGTAATATCAGTATTAATTGAAGACATTTATAACATAAAAATCTTGTATAACCCACCGTGAGAATTTGAAACGGAAATAACGAAATATTTAAATAAATAAATCGGTTAGCGTTCAAGCTGTGATTTTTTGCACAAAAAATATTTTATCTTTAATAAGTGGATAAGGTGATCCACTTTTTAAGATACCATTAATATAATTCCAAATATGCCAATACTTTTTAAAATGTTTGTCACCGTCGCGGCTATTTCGCTTCTCGCTTCGCATTGATATGATGCTAACTTCATTCTGAATTTCGAAAATTAACATTATTATCATCTTGAAAATGCTGGTTCTTAGGGTGTGTAATGTGTTGCACAATCTACTAGTAAAAGTCAGCTTATTTGCATGTTTTGTCTCTGTCGCTCGATATAAAATAAGCGAATAGTTATCCAGCAAATATTGTGAAACTGGCCCTTAGAATCATTACGATTTATTTTCATTACTAAGTAAATAAAGCGACTATTAAAGGTTATTGGCCTACACATTACACATATAGGCCAGTGGCCTACTACATTGTTCTAGGTACATACCTACATTAAGTCCAAATCTGTAGTGACAACTAATATTCTATTAACACGCACATAATTTGTTGACTTATCTGCAGGGCCGGACTTAAATTTCTGCCACCCCTGGGCACTGAAAAAATGGTGCCCCGTCCCTGAAATTTCACTCAAACTCGAATTAAATAAATTATTTCGAAGATTCATTTTCACTCAAGGTATCCAAAATTTTGATTTACCCTATTTCGATTTGACAAATGAGTAGTCTCGACTATTTGCCAAATTAATGACTCGGGTACGTGTTGTTATTATTGAAACATAATACACAAGATAAGTATAACTAGTTAGTATTTATATTTACTTACTTAATTAGAGTTATTATATACAATAACATGTAGCTATAGTACCTACATAGCAGCCCGGTTCATATTATTCCAGTCCAGTAATCCAGTGAGTCATTCCAGTCCAGTGCTGGACTGGAATGGAACGTTCACATTATTCCAGTCAATTAAAAGCTGTTAGATCGGTAACACTACAGTGACAATGCTTTCAAGCACTGGATTGGCCGTTCACACTATTCCAGTGGCGCTGGATTGGGTTAGCTGGAATAAAATTAGACCGTCATTCGAGTCAACTGGACTGGATTGATCACTGGAATGCTACATTCCAGTGCAGGTTCACATTATTCCAGTAGCATTCCAGTCTAGCGCTAGAATGGAATGCTACTGGAATAATGTGAACCGGGCATTAGTATGCAATCATGAATATTTCTACTGAATAAAAAAATCTTCGATCTATTTGAATTGAGAACAGAAACAAGATATTTTCGATGTTATTTTCATATAGCATATTATTATCATGTTTACTTCAAATGCAGTTGTTTATATCCCTAATCAGGAGGAAACTTTAAAGTTGAACGCTAGACAAATTCCTGGAATTGCCTTTTTCCTTATAATAGAGATCGCCATGTGGTCAAAATATTCCCCATAATAATAGGTAGCTACAGTTTTTTTGTCCCTTAGATTTTAGATCTCTTAGAAAATTGTCTCTTAAATAAAAAAGAATATAATAGGAAGTGGTGTGACAAATTGTCAAACTTAAACGTCTAATAAAACACTAAATTAAAATAAAAATAAAAACTCAAAATTCCTATCACACCTGACAAACGACCTGATGACTTTGAAGACCTGAACCGATTTTCACCAAACATTCATCACTCTCCTCCACCACATGTCAAACAAAAAAAAACTCATTAAAATCGGATCATCATCTACGATGCCACAGACAGACACATAGTACACATTTACACAGACAAGTCAAACTATAACATCCCGTCGTTTTTGCGTCGGGGGTTATTAAAAGTAAAGAATAATCTGTAGCCCAAGGAAGAACATTTCATAGCTCCGTGAAGTATGAAAAGCTTGACAACACTAATACAAAAATTTACAGTCGAATACTATACGGAGTTTTAAAATTTTCCTGCTTTGGCATTTTGTGTATTTCTTAACATTATTAAAAAGTAGCTTTCGGCACACATTCCTCCACATAAACTTTAACTGTGGCTTTCACATTTCTCTCTTCGCACAATTCTAAAACTAAACTGTACCACAACTTTACCTATTCAAAGAGACTAACGAACACCAATTCATTTTTATACGACCTCCGTAGCGCAGTTGGTTGAGCGTGTTGGCGCTCGAACGAAAGGTCGCGGGTTCAAATCCCGCCGAGGGAACAAAAAAAAAAGTTTTCAATGCTCCTGGGTCATGGATGTGTATTAAATTTGTGTATAATATAATAAAAATCTTAAATATGTGTATAGTATAAAAGTATTAAATATATTTCCGTTGTCTGGTACACTGTAACACAAGTTCTTCGGATACTTAGCACAGGGCCAGATTGACGTGGTGTGAAGCGTCCATATTATTATTATTATTATTATATACGAGGGAGGATTAAAAAGCAGTAAGAATGACATAAATCTTGCTAAGAAAAAAAATACTGGCAGGCATAGCTCCGTTATATACTATATAGTATCTAATATTAAAAAAGAAAAAAACCTTCGATTCTCTTTTGTAATTTTTTTAATATACCTAGTCATTGTTTGCTTCGTGTCGGAACGTGCTCTCCAAAATGGAGAAAAACGAAGTGTGAGCCGTTTTTAAATACCTTCGTTTAAAAAAGACGCAAGAGATTTATTGCGATTTGGAGGCTACATTAGGTGAGTCTGGTCTACCGTATACCACTGTCGCAAGGTAGGCTTCTCAATTTTGAGGAAGAACACGGAAGACAAACATCGCTGCGGCCGTCCATCGAAGTCAGTTATCCAAGAAAATATTGCGAAAGTTAATAAAATTGTATTGAGCGATCAAAGAGTTACCAAATGTAAGAAATGGGAATTTCATTTGGGAGTATTCAATTCATATTGAAACAATTTTTGAATATGAGAAAAGTCTCCGCAAGATGGGTGCCGAGAATGTTAGCCGACAGTCACACATAGTTTTGGACAAGTTTCAGAACATTCTGAGCATTTTTTTTCTCGTTTCGTAACAATGGACAAAACATGGGTCCATCATTTTGATCCCGAGACAAAAAGAGCAATCTTCGCAATGGAAACGGCCATCATCACAAAGATAATATCTATGGACGTTGTAGGTATAATATGTGTATGTTAGTATATCGAACTTCGAAAGCACAACGCAAATTGCGCAATATTTTAAATATTTCAATAAGTGCATAATATTACGTGCAACATTAAAAATACCATTCCTGTGCAGTAAATGTACCTAATAGGTATAAGTTAATATATTAAAAGGTGTGCATGTCGAAAATTGCTCAACAGTCACGCTATAGCATTGGTATGGAAATGTGACAGCTATCAAATCATTATACCTATTAAAATATATTATTTAAGTTCCCGTAAAGTGTTTTAAAATTGAATTTATAGAAGGCTTCAAAGTTGAGTTTGTCTAAATTGCAGTGCGTATACAATCAACTGAGTTAATTTTGAAATATCAACTTTTCCAAAGTTTTCACTATTATTTAATTGGTAAACTTTTACATACAAATATTCATATGCCTTATTCTTATAGTTCAAACTATTTCAAAAGTGACAGGTGGGGTCACATTTCCAGAAAACGGTATTGTTATTGAGTGATTTACGAACGAACCATATTCAATCGTAAGTCACATAAGATCCACACAGGTTGTCACTATCACTATTTGACAGAATGAAAAAGACAGATCAACCTGTGACTTTAACTTAAGTTTCAATATTATGTCGTTGATTGATTGGAGCACGGCTTGTCTCTAAATAATTCTTGCAAAATCATGCTTCACAAATTTAAATACAAAAAAGTTAAATAAAAAATTAAATAATCGAATAGATACAATGGTAAATTCGTAAGTAAAGTTTAATATGCAAATGTGAGGAGCTTTGATCGTGAGGTTTAACGATGCGTCGTCACGGAAGGTAATATTTTATTACTGTTTGAGTGCAGTGTATAAGTATCACTGTGTATAAATATTATGTAAAAACGGCAACGGCAACTAAGGTAAGGTAGGTAGGTTAGTCGTTTTGGAGACTCAAAAGAGTTCGCCAGTGGCTGTCTTCAGTTACATTGCGATTAGTCACCTTCACTCTCATCCGCTTCTCCGGGCGAATTATTGTGTTCTGCAGGCTACTCCCGAGTCCCGACACAATCGAGAATCGAATCAGTTCGATCTCAACGGCTTTTGGTACATTTGGATTGGATTGCTTTGAAACCAAGCAGGACAAATAAAATCGTTACATTGTAACTTTTTGTACTCCCGACCATATCAATCGACTGAGTATCATAATAAACAAACGTCAATATATTGGGAAGTACGCGGCATTATCGAATCTGAATCAAAATCGAATATGTTTGGAGAGTAAGGCCCCAGGTTGTCTAGAAATACAAACACATTATTAAGCGTAAGCAGTCTGTCTGAAGGAGTCACAAACATCCATCTATACAAACTTTCACTTAAATACTATAGTATAGCAGGGTTGTAGCATGGTACCAAAATATGTTATAGTCATTAATGCTAGCTCTACTAAGTCATAGCAACGCTTGTCGAACTTATTGTATGAAAATAAAGCACTCATACCTATATTTAATACACGATAAATATCTGTGATTTATAACATTCAGACTGTTGCTAAAATACTTCGTGCAAAAGAACATCAATTCATTGTAACAGTGACGTCAGTAATTCCCTAAGAGCTATTCTAATTAGTGTCTATCGGACTAATTAATTCCAATACTGTAGACCTTGATGCCTGAGGGTGGGTCCGGTAATAGATTATTATTTAATTAGCATGATTTATCAGCAGTTCGCGTGTATACCGTACAATTCGCGAATAACGATTGCTTATGGCAACATTAATTTGACGAGGTTTTGTTTGATGGTTGTCCTACAATATTGTCTATTTTAGCTTCAACATTGTTATGATTAATTTATTTACCTTCTTGAAAAACATACATTTTGTTATTTAACATTCCATAAACTATCTAGGTTTATCCGAAGTGTAAGACAAAGTATATTTGGTCTAATGATGGATAATAATTAGTAACAAACGATTTTAAATTTCTTGTCAGAAGACATGTAGAGACTACGTAGTTTGTACTCCTAGGTTGGCCACGTTGTTGAAATACCTACATATTCAAATATACCGCCTTTTAAATTATAATATCATAAAGAGGAAAGATTTATATAAGTCTGTATTTAATAGGCTCTCGCCTCTCACACTATCCGCTTCGGCACAGATAGAGTAGACGAGGATCCTTCTTATTTTTTCGAAAGGGTACTCACTAATGGCATGAAAGCCGATTTAGCTGTGTCCGACTATAACTAGCCGGGTAGCTACAAGGATCCTTCCTTCGTAGGACGTTTTATACCGGCGAAATGTACGGTTCTCGTTGGTTTTATCAGCATACACGAAGACGCAGGCGACATCTAGTGTATAATACTTTTTTATACGTAAGTTTTTCGTGTCTGTGCATTCATTCGCTGAATGTAGAGCAAAACATACATGGAACAATGTACGGAGACCGTGCGTGACACATGTGATTTCAACTTAATTTCTATACGGTGAAGTGTCCTCTAATTATATGGTGCTATTACTAATGTACTAATCTAGTACTATGTTATAAAGCATATCACTTTATTAATACACGTTTTTATCTATCTGATGCATGAAACTATATATAGTGATGATCGATAAACGAATATCTTTAAATTCGATCGAGTTATTACCAAAAATGGGAATACTAGATGGGTATAATATACTAGGATACTATACCTAGGACACTTCACCGTATAGAAACCAGCAATTGTTTCTGTACCACGGAATAAGGAGGATTCTTTATTCGGTGTGTGATACCAATGAAACATAATACACTGACTGTCGCCATACAGACAAGCTATGTGCAACGAAAATACGCAAAGCATAACATTATGTAAACAATTACTTATTCCTTCTCTTAGTTATAATTTTACAATTTTCTTACTAAACCTTTCCTGATAAATGCACTGTACAATAGTGAAAACTTTATCCAAATATCATTAGTGGTTCTTAAGATATTCTCAGACTAGCATACAAACATACAAGGTCAAGCTGAAACCCTTCTTTTGAAGTCGGTTAAAAATATATTTTTTATTAAAAAATATACTTATTTTTAACCGACTTAAAAAATATGTTATTAAAAACCTTTTTTTGAAGTCAGTTAAAAATATTTATGACGACCTCCGTAGCCCAGTGGTTCAGCGCGTTGACGCTCGAGGTCGCGTGTTCGAATCCCGCCGATGGAACAAAATGTTCCTGGGTCATGGATGTGTATTAAATTTGTGTAGAATATAATAAAAATCTTAAATATGTGTATAGTATAAAAAGTATTAAACATATATCCGTTGTCTGGTACCTGTAACACAAGTTCTTCGGAAACTTAGCACGGGGCCAGATTGACGTGGCGTGAAGCGTCCATAGATATTATTATTATTAATTATTTTCAGGTGTGCGACCCTAACAAACCCGACAGCAAAGCCGTGGCGCCATTGGCTATCGGTCTCACAGTGACCCTGGGCCATCTGCTGGCCGTGGACTACACCGGCTCCGCTATGAATCCCGCCCGGTCCTTCGGCTCCGCACTGGTGGCCAACGAGTGGACAGACCACTGGGTAAGAATTATATTGCTACCTATAACTTTTTTTTGTTGAGTAGGTGCACTCACATGTGGGATACTTAGGCCCGCATTAATAAAGAAGTCTCACACCCAACCTTATTTGAGAACCTATTTACCAGACGGATCATGTAGGATAAGCTGAGTGGAGTTGAGAAACTTTACTATTTATTTAATTACCTAATATTTTTTACAATGGGTGTACAGGCTGTAATATTAATGAGTGATAATAATTTAGGGTGTGTATGGGCCCCGTATATAGAGTTTACTGTGAAAGCACCAGCGCTGAAACAGTTACTTTTTTTTAAATTATTGTATGGGAAAATTTATGATATTGGGGCATTTCTCCAAGAAACATGAAAGTCAAAAGTAAGTTTTTCAGCGATAGTACTTTCACAGTAAACTCTACATAGGAGACACATACACATCCTAAAGTATTATCACTAATTTATTTTACATCTTTCTTGGGCACTGTTGGTCATTAATTATACTTATTATCTACAATGTAAAAATGTTTGTTGCCAAAATAAATTTAAAAAAATCTTGTATGTGCTTATAGTAACAAATCTAATGCTCAACTGAATAACTACGTGTTAAACATTAATACATTTTTTCATTGTCCACCCACTCAAGATGATGTACCCTACGAGTCCTGCCCATAACATAAAGGAACATGTAGGCAGTAAAATGCCGACATACAATCATAGTCGTGAGGCAGTACAATTATATATGATGTCATGAACATATCTCGGTATTAGCGGATATATAAGTCATAAGTAGGTCGTTACACAATTTAAATAATTCTGAGGCATGAATACTAAGAATCTGTGTCGGAATTAGTATGAGAAGTATTTTATTATTGAAAAATGCTAATGCTGTTCTAAATATTTGTATAATTCTGAAAATAGTGAATTGTGTAATTGAGTCTAAGAATTACCATGATGGTGATGTTTAGATACTAATTTGAAAGATCTAAATAACGAATGCATTTTTGAGCTTATCAAATAACTAACACGTATATATACTTTAAGCCCGTGTTTCACCAAGCAATGTTAAAGTTAACGCCATGTTAAATATCATGTTATCCCTCTCGTATTTCCTGTCAATGAATGAGATGGCATGGTATTTTAACTACGTTAACTTTAACATTGCTTGGTGAAACACGGCCTAAATGTGATAGGGGCGATATTATGTGCCCGCAGAAATTGGCCAATGAAATGTCCTGGAAGTCCCTATAATTGGCCCTAGAAGTCACAAGAGATGAACAGTTAAATATCTACTGACTTATATTCTAAAAGTGCTTGTCTCAGATAATCACTCATTATTATAAATGCGACAGCAGTGTTGATTATCCTAAAAAGGGCGACTGGCTTTCTGAATAGTTGGTTTTAACTAAGAAACGTACGGCCAAATATTTAAAATTATATAGTCTATCCAATACTATCCATTTTACAATTTGTATAAAAAAATGAATTACCAGTATAATTTATAAGGTACAAAAAACTTCCTCCTTTTTTGGAAGTCGGTTAAAATGTTACGGTCCTTAAGTACGGTAGTGGTTCGGTTGTGTGATTTTGGCACGTTCTGGCAACGCTGTGCGAAAGTTATTGTGTATTAGAACCATTCACA
The DNA here is from genome assembly GCA_905187575.2 of Celastrina argiolus. Lineage (NCBI taxonomy): Eukaryota > Metazoa > Arthropoda > Insecta > Lepidoptera > Lycaenidae > Celastrina > Celastrina argiolus. The sequence goes on from LR994584.1 coordinate 11,170,602, forward strand.
CTGAAGCGGCTTAACAGGTGTGAGTAGATAAAATTTGACTGTGAGATAGTTTGTAGCCTGACACATATGATAACAAATTATTGGGAAATACGCGGCACGATCGAATCTGAATCAAAATCGAATCATTTTGGAGAGTAAGGCCCCACCGACGCCGAAATCGGGGGGGATTATATTCCGCGTAATTACCAATATTATAATCAATGTAGGTATAGTTCAGCACAAATATTTTGATTGCAGGTGTACTGGGCGGGTCCCGTAGCCGGCGGCGTGGCGGCCGCGCTGCTGTACGTGCACGGCTTCTCCGCGCCTCCCCCGGACACCAACACCCCCCGCTACAGACCCGTCGCCGGAGATGAGAAGGAGGTAAATAGTTACTATCGTCTATCAGGGCCCCGATTCTCATGCTTGGAACTTGGTTTCGAACGTTAGTCTATTCCGGTCCCGCACGCATTATTCGACGCGCGTGCGAGCTGGATAGACTGACATTCGAAGTACAACTGTCATACTTCGGATATCGTTTCTATTCTAAGTCTGTCCCGCATGCACGTGCATGATTTGACATGCATATAGCGAGATAAACTGCCGTTCGAAACGAAGTTCGAGCCACGAGAATCGAGGCCCAGGTCACAACGCGTAGTGGACTTATTAACCACATCGAGATCCTAAGAACCATTAAACGGTAATCCATGCTCATCATTAAGGATGCTAGTGGTCGACAATAATGAACCAAACTGCAGTACCGACTATTCGACTCCTGCCTAATCGTAAAGTGGACCATTGTGTTTGTATTTTTGAATTTAATTTTAAAGAATCGGCATTGGGATTAGATTAGAATTTGATATTTTATTTGAAATACGACGTAAGCGCCAGGTTGGTTAGAGAATTGTCAAATTCCAATGTCAATCCTTTTAAACTATATTTATGAGATGGCCTATAGACTAGCGTCCATATAGTTTCTCTATTATCTTATAATGCTATATCAAGTGGGACACGGTACGGATAGATACGATTTTCATATCGTATGGTATTCGTAAGTATCTAACTGTAATCATGGCCTACCATTCCATACAATTTATCTTTAATACAACAATAATTGCAATAGATGTCACTACTATTAACGTTTGTAAAGTATAAAATGTAAATATGCCGAATTAAGTACAAATATTACATTAAAGTAAATATAAGCATATTTTTAAGCATAACATCACATTAAGCTAAATTCAACTCCTTAATTAAAAAGGAGATACGAAACGAAATTAGTAATTAGTATTTTCCAATAGTGTCGCTAGATGGCGGTTTCCGGAATGTGCCTGGAAATCGTAGAAAACATAAATAGCCAGTCGAATTGCCAGTGTTAGCGTGATACCATTTTCTGGTACTAGGTCGTGTCTCTGTTGTATATCTACTTTGTGCTGTAATATTAAACAAACAATTTTCTTACAAGCGCACTGGACGCCTTGCTCCTACTGCGTGGACGGTTGAACAGAGCGTAAGACTTGCTGTATTCTTGTTTTATCAAAATATTTTTGATTTATCATTTCATATTTAGGTAACACTCTAGTTATGCTCAGACCTCACAGACTCATTAACAGACAGGGATTTTACCTTTTCGACAACTCGGGGACAAACCGTTGCGAGTTAAACGAGGATAAAGGGATTTTACACTAATCATTTTCTACGAAACCAAACATTATAATACTTGTAAGTTTGACATGTATCTCTGTGTCTGTGAGTGTATGTGTATGTATGTCTGTAGGATCAAAGCTGGTAAGCGGTTGAACCGATTTTAATATCATTTTTATTGTTTGAAAGCTGACATGATCGATAATGTTCTTAGCTATAATTCATCAGCTGGCTCACTGCTTGACAATTCGGGAATTAATTATTATTTTTTTAGCTGAAGCGCTTGGACGGCAAGGCGGAGGACATGGCCTGAAACCGCCGCCAGTGGCGCCCGCGAAGTCCCTCCCCTATCTCCGTGCCCAGCGACACGCGCCACCGACATCGATAAACCACGCACATCACTATACTACAAACGTCCTTTTCACGATAGATAACTGTTGTAAAATTATTGATTTGTATTCATAATAAACTTAACAGAAATATATATACCATGTGAACTATGTAAAGTAAATTGAATTTGAAATGTTTTGAAAAACAGCAATAGAACTGTCCGTCGCGACGACAGCGCCGCCTCGTGGATTTCTTTCGTGAAAAGGATTATTACGAAAATCACTATAAATCCTGTATCTTTCTACCAATCTTTCCTATAGTGTTGTACTATAAAAAAGATTTAATTTTAAATGACCAAGACTTATAAGAACATAGTTTATTTAATGAAAGGCACCAAGCAAGCTAGTTTAACTCTTCTCGGAAGTGTAAACTAGAATGTTGGTGAATACTTTTATGACCTACAAAACACGATTTTCTGCTTGGAAAATGTACAGTTTTAAAGGTAGTAAAAATGCATCCGAATAATCTCACTTTCTATTATAATATTGAGTGTCAACCGATCGATATATTTTAGAATATTCTTACTTGTCGTGTTATACACGCGACTCTAAAAATATTTGATGTAAGTTTTAAAGTTTTATGCGCAAGAGTCACAGAGCTTATTTTTTTACGTTTGTCGTAGTTTTTGTATCCATGTACCTTTTAAATAATGTAAATAGATTTAAGGAAATTAAGGAATGTGTATACATACTTACATTGGGGACTGCCCTTTAACAAATCATATTTTAATGGATAATTTTATTTTATAATAAAATTTACATTTAAAATCAAAAATCTCGTTGAATAAACATATTATAGACTTCTACTAATACTTAGATATATAGGTAATTATATCGGTTAGAATGTTGGAAATGAGAATGGGTGAATGAAAATAGCTATAAAAGTAACCAAAATGCTAAGATAAGTATGACCGGTAAATGTCGATTTTTAAAAGCAGCACATTTGTATAAATAAAATAAATACATTGAGCACACTGCCAATATATTTTACTACTTACCTAAGTCGTAGGTTTGTTTTATCGACATTATCTGATTTTTAAACATTCAATTAAACATTGTTAAGGCTTTAACTGAACTTTAGGACAGTTATATTTAACTAGGGTTTAGGACTAATTGAAAAAACTACTGTATGGACATTAATTTGGTTGTAATAAAATGCAATAAAATTTTAATGAAATAGGCAGGATAATAATATATTACATAGACATTGCATACAGACTATTTTGTAGACGTTCGTTTGATTGTTTACAGCTGATTCTGTAGACGCCGTATCATGTTAAACTAAGCCCTAGTGACAAATGCTTCATAATAAAGTAATTTATTTAGTTATATGATGGTTTTTTTAATATATCCTGGTATCTGAACCCACACTGTCCTTAATCCTTTTTAAAAGTCTAGATAAATTCCATAGATAATATTACCCGGCTCCGTTGGTCCTCTCGGCAAAGGTGAATTTGACATTTTTATATAAAGTAACGTGCTGAAAATATTTTGTAAGGCATGTAACAATTTCAGCACGTTATAAATAAACTGAAGGCGTAAGTATATATTTGCCCTTAAACGAATTATTTACTAAGTAAGTCTAGTCACCGGTATATTATGTCTATTCTTATTTCGAGTTTCCATTAGAGACTATGGTTGTCAAATTAATTTTTAATTTTTTCTAACAACCAGGGTGTAAGAAGAACGGTCACTTTATATTAACTTTGGGATATGATTATACTACCAAATATACCTACTTACTACCTTTTCTCATTCTAGAAATGTATTTCTTTTATATCTTTTTTAAAACAATATATGGAAAAAGTTAAAAAAATACATTAGTAGGTAAAAAAGATATTTTTCCATCTACCCCAACCATCTAAATTTATGGCCTAGTTTCCTGATCAATGTTGTGTGCTGTACACAATCAAATCCCTTAGAGATTTTGTGTAAAATTTTATTGATATCTATTATGTATATATAAAAATACTCAATCAAAATAAGTGAGCCAACATATTTTGATTAAAAAAAGATTATTATTATCTACTTTTTAATATATTTTAGTCGGCGTTGGTAGAATAGATACCTATAGGCCAGAAATAATATGGATCCGACTTACTACCAGACTAAAGCAGAGGGGCTTACCTACTTACATTATAAGCTATTTCTCAACAAAAAAGTTGCTATAATATTATAACCAAAGTTTAAGCGAACTGAACCATCCTTCCTCGAAAGTCCTTTTAATCACATAATAAATATCTCGTACTCCTCCGTGGTCTAGTGGCTTAGAGCCTGACCCTCGGAGGTCGTGGGTTCGCCTGTCGTCTACGAGAGTGAAGGAAGAGAGAGTGCTTCTATTTATTCCGCACACACATCGGCACTATTATATAGCTCCTGCGTAGCTGGGCCTGGTCTCAATAAAACCGGCCACCGTCACCGAAATCGGTGTGGGAGGCATTATCATTATATCTTAATAACATTTATCATAATAACATCATAATAATAACATAGTTAGTTCTCCGTAATCTATACATATAATAAATCTGTAGAGGGGTCATGTCTGTACATTAAGAATATTTAACTGAAAATTAAAAAAAGGGGGTCTATAAAAGCCACAGAACCTAAAAATAACATTTTTGAAAAAAATGTCTGTCTGTCTGTCTGTCTGTCTGTCTGTCTGTCTGTCTGTCCATATGGGAATGTTTGTCGTCGCATCACGCTAAAACCACTGTATGGAATGAAATGAAATTTGGCAAGCTGGTAGCTTATGATCTGAAAAGCATTACTAGAAAATTATTATCCCGAAAAACGAAAGGATTCCCGTGGGATCTTTAAAAAATTGTAGCTACCTATTTGACGGTATTTCAGCCATACCACTCAACGTATTTGAATGAAATTCGGCAGGCAGGTAGCTTATGACCTGAAGAGCATTATTGAAAATTGATATCCCGAAAAACGAAAGGATTCCCGTGGGATCTTCAAAAAATTGTAGCTACCTATTTGACGGTATTTCAGCCAAACTACTTAACGTATTTAAATGAAATTTGGCAGGCAGGTAGCTTATGATCTGAAAAGGATTACTGGAAATTATTATCCCGAAAAACGAAAGGGTTCCCGTGGGATCTTCAAAAAATTGTAGCTACCTATTTGACGGTATTTCAGCCAAACTACTCAACGTATTTGAATGAAATTCGGCAGGCAGGTAGCTTATGACCTGAAGAGCATTATTGAAAATTGTTATCCCGAAAAACAAAAGGGTTCCCGTGGGATCTTCAAAAAATTGTAGCTACCTATTTGACGGTATTTCAGCCAAACCACTCAACGTATATAAATGAAATTTGGCAGGCTGGTAGCTTATGATCTGAAAAGCATTACTAGAAAATTATTATCCCGAAAAACGAAAGGGTTACCGTGGGATCTTCAAAAAATTGTAGCTTTTAATTTGACGGTATTTTAGCCAAACTACTCAACGTATTTAAATGAAACTTGGCACAAAGGTAGATTGTAACATGAAATAACCAACATAATATTTTTAACCGACTTACAAAAAAGGAGGAGGTTTCTCAATTCGTAAATATATGTTTGTTTTTTATGTTTCTTCGCGGATATCTTCATCGTTTCTGAAATGATTAAAAATTTTTTTTTATGTTGTGTAGGGTATAATTTAAATTTGGTCCCATTGTCACCAAAATGGTGACCTGATGATGGGATCCGTGAGGAATCGAAGGAAATCCTCAAAATTTATGTGGAATAATATATTGATTTTGATTTTTTCTGAAGAAGTCTAAGCATATGCTACTAAACAGTAAGTTTTGCACCATATCCTGGATCTATAATATCAAAAAATTTCGCGTTTCAGTAAACTATATATATATATATATACCTATCTTTCTACTATTTTTTTTTTATCTAATCGTTTTTGTTTTTCATTTCCCGTCCTCAAATAATCGTCGTCTGATCATTCGTTCAATATCCCTACTCAGTCTATACCCATCACTAAAAAATAAAAATCTGAAAATTAAATAATTTTAAACAAAAAAAAAACGACTTCAAAAGGTAAACTAAAAGGAACAATTAAATTTACTTCGCACAAAGTAATACTTATTTTCCAGTACAAGTGAAAATAATTATTACTTTGTGCGAAGTAATTTATTATTATACTTAGGTTTTACAAATACGATTAATAAAGTATAGGCGTGGGATAGTTTGTTTTCAAGATATGAATGAGATGTCATAGGTACATTTAAATTAGAAAAGTTATGTCAATATAAGTAAGATTTATGTTTTTCATGATATTTTTATTTATTAGTTTTCATGCTAGGTACGGCTTGGGTTTTTTCTTTCTTTTGGACTTTTGTTATTTTGTCGTCTCAAGGAAGTTAGTACTTTAACCGTAAAGTCCCAAAGTAGGCTACATGTTTGTTAGCATAGGTAATTAATAAATAAAAAAACCGGGCAAGTCCGAGTTGGAATTGCGCACAGAGAATAGACTTTAAAAAAATTTGGCGCTCGGCGCCAGCAGCGCAGCGTCGCGTCGGTGTGAAAACGATCATCGTCTGCAGTCGCTGCGGCGTAAACTCCATACAAATCTCAGTACAGAGATCTTCGTCGCGTATATGAGCGTACTATTAAGTAGTCCCGTTCGCATAAAATATTATACATACAGACGAATTGAGAACCTCCTCCTTTTTTTGAAGTCGGTTAATAATACACGGTCATTTTTCGAACTGGTAGTAGGAATTGTTAGCATTTTCATAGAAAAAATACCTCAAAACATTCACGACAAAAACGGCCATTATTTGACAGTAAACTATTATTGTTACTCCATCGGCCTACTTCTTTTGCCTATGCACGTCTAATGCCGTGTATAAAGAAGCATTACTATAAATTAGTGATTTTAAATATCCAAACGACAGTGTTCATAAACTAAAAATGTATTTGAACTGCTGCCCTAAATCACTTTTCCACGCGTACGAAGTCGCGGGCACAGCTAGTTATTTAATAAGTTTAGTTACTTCATAGATATTGCATGCTGTATTACACCTGTAATTAAGGCAACATTTAGTTTTAAACAATGTTTTAATGTAATTTTAGCGTAGCTTAGCTTAGCTTTTAATTATGTTTGTCCCTAGTTGGTGTATCTAATAAATAAATAAATAAATCTTGTAATACGAGCTACTACTACTGGTACCTAGATGTCACTGACACAGAAAATATTGTAGTTATTAGTTTAAAAAAGCCGAAGGAATTGAGAGCCTCCTCCTTTTCTGAAAGTCGGTAAAAAAGATAGCGCCTAAAGTAACATGCCTAATACGTTTTCCGAAATATATCAAAACATAATAATTTATTTCACAAATTGAAAACTCTGTGCCAGATAAACTTAGCCCATCTAGTGTTTATAATATATTGTTATCAGAAACTAGACATCAAATTGTCCACTAAACATAGCCACTAAATCTAATATTAAGTACGTAATATTGATTAACGAAAAGTACGTAATATTGATTAGTACGAAAAACTATATCTTTATCGGAATCTCATCATTAATTTCAATGTTGCTACGCCATCTTGTATTAAAATATGTAAACTTGTTACATGCTATTCGACAATAGATGTCGTAACCAGCAAGCTCGTAAAAAATGGAAACGTGCTGAAATTATTATGCAAAGCATAATGTGCTTATTGCCAATTTCATGTTAAGAAAAATCTTTTTGTGAGATACATGTGATGCCAAGTAGGGGTTAGTCGTGATCATAATCAATATTATTAATAATATTTCATGTTTTAATTAAATAAGTAGATTGACTTGGCAATCGCATGAAAACAACATAATATTTATCTCACAAATGATATATTATATTAAACCAGATAGTTTAGTGCGACTGCCAAGACAATCTACCGCTTATCATGTTAAAAAATTACCAACAGTTCATAATCTCGCACTGTCACATAGTCTACGACCTTAGCCTGTTCATCATGAACGAACTTAAAAAAAATCTCACACTGTCAATGTCAACTTGACAATAAACTGTCAAATTGTCAAAGTCAAATATCTATTCACTTTTGTTCTTAAAACGATGAATAATTTAAAGCAAATTATGATCATAAATATTTCAATTTCGTATTAAAACACTATAAACACAAAACTATTGCTAGAAAATTTATGTACTAATCTAATGCAAGGACCAAAAATGTGCAAGACATTCATAAATAATGTATAATTTGGAGTGCCATTGATCAAAACAAATCATACAACAAGATTATTTACGGCAACATGTTTCTATACGAGCGATTTTGCCTGTGGCTAGGACATTTAAAGTTATCGCGTGTAATATTATTAGTGTCAATTATTTTATTTATGGTACCTTTAGTAACACATTATTATTTATCAAAGGTGAGTCCACAATAAACAATACTTTAATTATTATTCGCAATTTATGACTGCACCAGACAGCTTTCGCTTGCATACCTTTAAATAAAGACTAAGCATGCAATTATTTGCATGTATTCTATAAATTATTTGCTTAGATGATTTCATTATTACCATGAAAGTGAACTTACAAGTTCAGTTTATTAGTACCTGTGTACCCAGGTACAAAATAATGATATGTATAAGAAAATTAACTTAAATATTTATTTTTCAAGTATGAAACATCAACATCATTGGGTTCAAATCATATGCAACATACCCTAGAAGCTTTAGGAGATATGTCAACAATGAATGTTGCAGACCTTAAAATAAGGATTGAAGAGATGCTAAGGATTAAAGTAAGCTATGTTATATTGGAATAGTATATTACTATGTAACACATAATAGTTACATAAATACCAAGACATAATTAAAACTTTTATTATGCACTAAAACTTTTGTCCCACACACTGTTTGTGGTTGAGTATGCTTTATGATACTAAATATAAAAAGAAATTCATAAAATGTGCAGTATGAGATATTAACAAATCACCAGTAAAAAAATAATAATATCAAAACATGTAATAATAATTTTCAGGCTTCCGTATCAACAGAACTAAGAGAGTTAGAGGAGAAGCGTGGGAGATTACAGCGTGAAGCAGCTGCAGCAAGTGCTAAAGCTGACAGTGTCAAAGCTGAATATTCCCGAGCAACTGCTGAGTTACAAAGATTACGTGTTTCCGCCGATCAAGCGCGTCTGGCGCAATTAGAAGCAATCCGTAGAGATTCGCCCGAACTTGCGCCTCCTATACAAATTCTCTCCTCCCACCCTCCCAATATTTTACCCCCTATTCATCGATCTTCCGAAATTTACTGCCGCATGCATTCCTGTTTCGATCATTCCCGCTGCTCCATAACATCCGGTTTCCCCATTTATTTCTATGACCCTGATGTATATTCTCCTCTAGCAGGCGTTGAAATCGACGGATTTTTAAAAACAACCCTTCGTCAGACCTTAAGTTACAACGCTCATTTAACTATGAATCCCAGCGAAGCATGTTTATATATTGTACTAGTCGGAGAAGCTTTTCCATCAGACAAGACAGTCTCGTAAGAAAACATTAATATTCTAAATATTACAAAAAAATATTATTTGCTCCTTCTTCCATAATTATGTAACTTGTTGTTTTTCAGTTCAACGCCAGGATCATATAAACTGACATTGAATGAGACAGCAATAAAAAAGTTGCCATATTGGGGTGGCGATGGACGTAATCACGTCTTGTTGAATTTGGCGAGACGAGAATTGGATGTCGGATCCGGCGACGCATTCCACAACGCATCGATAGGCAGGGCCATGGTTGCACAATCGACATTCAGCCTGCAACAATTTCGCGTCGGATTCGACGTGGTTACCCCGCCTGCGCTCGGCCCACCCGGCGGCGACGTCTGGGCAGACTGCGCGCCCATAGCTCCCGCAAGGCGAAAATATATACTTAGGTGTGTAAACAATACTGCGAACCTCATAACCACTCTATAATAAAAGAATGCATTGATAACCGCAATTTAGTTTTCAGGGCTCGCAAACACCGCCCTCCGAGATAGACAAGAATAGTGATAATTTGATAATCGACGCCATCCAGAGGGCCGCTCAGTCGGCGCCCTCGTCGGACGTGTTCTTTTTACAATTCGAGTGTGATCCGCCGGTGGAGAAACGAGCAGTACTCGCTATCGGCGACTGGGCGCTCTGCGGAACCGATCGGTCGAGGCGGGCGATTTTGCGAGACTCCACCTTCGTGCTGATACTGGCTCCGGCCGATCCGAACTTAACGTCGACTGCACTGCTTCAGGCGCGGCTGTACGAGGCTCTCCGCTCTGGGGCCATACCGGTCGTCCTCGGCGGTGATAGAATACAGCTACCCTACATGGAGGTTCTCGATTGGAAGCGGGCGACGCTGTCGCTGCCGAAGGCGCGAGTCACCGAGCTACATTTTCTACTGCGAGCTCTATCCGACGCCGATCTGCTCGCTTTTCGACGGCAGGGTCGGGTGATATGGGAGCGCTACCTGAGTTCCGTGCAGACGAGTATGGACACGCTACTGGCCACGATACGCACCCGGTTGAACATACCTCCCAAGCCGGCGGCTCTCACGGTCGGCATTCCGGCGTTCAACGACTCGTATTATCCCTCGAAGATCGAGCCGCCCGCCGTGGACGCCGAGCCCGAGGAGACGTTGGGTCCGCTCGAGGCGCCCTACCCGAGTCCGGCGTATCGCAGGAACTACTCGCTTGCGCTGCTGCACGGATACGAGATGTGGAACGACTGGGGGGAGCCGTTCGCGCTGCACCCGCAGATGCCGTGGGACGTGCCTATAACCTCCGAGGCGCGGTTCGTCGGGTCTCCGGCGGGGTTCAGGCCGGTGGGCGCGGGCGCGGGGGGCTCGGGGAGGGAGTTCAGCGAGGCGCTGGGCGGCGACCGGCCGCGGGAACAGTTCACCATCGTCATCCTCACGTACGAACGGGAAACCGTGCTAGCCGCCGCCCTCGCGCGGTTGAGGGGGCTGCCGTACTTAAATAAGGTATTACAGGGGGCTGATTGAAGATGCCATCGCTAATTATCGCTTACAAAGTTCGATAACAAAATGTATGGGATTTGACATAAGCTATGCTAAATGATCGCGATGTGGTATGTCATTTAGCGTACCTTATGTCAAATCCCATACATTTTGTTATCGAACTTTGTAAGCGATAATTAGAGATTGCATCTTGAATCAGCCCCCTGTTATTAATACTCTGCTTAAATCCTATGAAATCTAAAAATGAAGACACAATAGCTTTAATACGAATAAAAAAATCTCATATGGTAAATATGAGATTTTTTCACACATAAATTTTTTCTACTTTAACTTTTTTTTATTCATAGTAAATTATACCTGCAATACAGAGTATAAAATTTGCTATGCTAATAACCAATAAACTGCGTTAGTTATGAGAATATCTGAGTTTTTAACGCCGGTTCTTTTCGGCGAGCTAGGGTAGCGGTGACTTTTCATAGGAACCAAAATATTTTGAATTTGAATTGTTCTCAAAATCAAAACTTGACAAATATCTGTTCAGATTTTTATAATAAAGAATATAGACTATAGAAATACATTCCCAGGTCATAGTAGTGTGGAACGGTATGAGCGGGCCGTCCGCGAGTCAGTCCTGGCCGGAGTCAGGCGCGCCGGTGGCGGTCGTGCGCACCCAGCGGAATTCCCTCAACAACCGCTTCCTGCCGTACAACCTGATAGAGACGGAGGCGGTGCTGTGTGTGGACGACGACGCGCACCTGAGGCATGATGAGATCGTCTTCGCTTTCAGGTAATAAAAGTCAAAAGTGAAATTGAGTTTGACGACCTCCGTAACGCAGTGGTTCAGCGCGTTGGTGCTCGACCGAGAGGTTGCGGGTTCGAATCCCGCCGAGGGAACAAAAAGTTCTCAATGTTCCCGGGTCATGGATGTGTGTTAAATTTGTGTATTGATAGGTATAATAAAAATCTTAAATAAGTGTATAGTATGAAAGTAAAAGTATTAAATACATATTTCCGTTGTCTGCTACCTGTACCACAAGTTCTTCGGATACATAGCGTTGCGTTGCCTTGGACGAGGGTCTTGGGAATGTGGGACTCACGGCGCTCCCGCCCGTACTTTACCCACTAAAAACTATTTGCAAGTTGCTACCAGTCGCTATGAAAGAGATAAATTTTTTAAAAAGATTTTATGGCCTGGTAACGAAACCTTTAAGACATGTCCTATTTTCTATAACTTATTTTTGTTATGCATATAATTATATATATTAGCACATTTTTATATAGATCCTACAGTACCTATTTTTTATATATTTTAATAACGCACTATAACACTTCTTCTTTGATAGAAAGTAGGTTATTTCTAGTAGATACACATGTATTTTATAGAGGGGTTAAAATCCACTAGTATCTAATGACCTAATAGTATCTTAAAATTTGTCACATGCTCTCCTTGTCATTCCGCCAACAGTGGCAGTCACATCCTGTCTGACAGGAGACTCCTAACTTTAAGTAGCGTTTCAGAATTCAGACACAAAATATTCTTTCTCCAACAGAGTATGGCGTGAACATCGAGACAGAATCGTCGGCTTCCCCGGGCGATACCACGCTTGGGATCTCAACTTTAACAACGGATTTCTTTACAACTCAAATTACAGGTGAGGTCACAGGTATCAGGAGTCAGTTTTAGATTGTCTGACAAGAATGATGATCCAATGCGTCGGATGGGCATGTAATGTCGATCCTGCGCATTTGTGTATTGCGCAAGTAACAGTAGTTTCTGTTATTTGTGTATTGCGCACACACTTGGACACTATAAAAATAACTACAGCGTAGCTGGCCTGGTTTCAATGAAACCGGCCACCGTCACCGAAATCGATGTGGGCAGAATTATTATTTTACTAATAGGTTATTTAAATTTAATTTTGTTTATAGTTATTTTCCTTACATATTATAAAACGTAAACCCTTCAGCGTCTATCTGTTCGCAATAAACTCAAAGACTACTGCGCCGATCTTCGTGCTGTTTTCATCAATGTATAGGTTTGTCCTCGAGGACGGTTTTAGTGTTCGACCGTTAGGTGGCGCTGTTGTCAGTGCGACAAGAAACTCAATTTAAAGGCGGTACGAAGTTTGCCGACACTAGTACTACTTTGTTCCACTAATGTTATAAACGTGAAATTTTGAAAACGTAACAATATATTGATGTATATTTGTTATTCTTTCACACAAGAATGACTTACTTTACGAATTTTAATTAAATTAACTATTAGGCTATGGATTAACTCATAGGCTTCTTTTATCCGCATCAAAATGTACGATCACTGCGCTATTTCTGATTACGCGTAAGTTGCGGTAAACATCTATAGTACGTCCGAGATAAATTTAATAACCCAAACGTAAACAAACCGTCTATAACACAACCATAGATTAGTCAGTGATGCCAATTGGCCAATATTAATGCAATGAATAATAATGGCTACATGAATCCATAGACTATATTCTACACTCGGCACTGTCAAAATAGTGTTTTTTTATATGATATTTAAATATGTTAATTATTGTTTAATTGTTTTAAAATGTATTGGATAATAAATTATGTTCCTTTAATATACCTGTGAAAGTGTTGATAAGTGTGGACAATAAGTAAATATGTGAAAATTTTGATGTTTTCGGTTTGTTTACCTTTAGGTTCTAGTTAGTTATTTTTTAGACAGGTTATTTTTTATTTGTAGTTCGTAGCTAGTCACATTATTGTATTTACTGTTTTATTTGTTTTAATTTTTCGTATAGTGACAAAAAAAAAGTGTGTTCAATAAAAATTGTTAACCTATTATGATATCGTATGGTTTTCAGTTGTGAGCTGAGTATGGTGCTGACGGGAGCGGCGTTTGTCCACCGCTACTATCTCTGGGCCTACTGGCACAACCTGCCCGCCGCCATACGCGACTACGTGGACCACTATATGAACTGCGAGGACATCGCAATGAATTTCCTAGTCGCGCACATCACTAGGAAACCGCCTGTGAAGGTACAGATGTTGCAGTCATCTGATTGAATCAGCAGTTTAATTTAATGACTAGCGCGCTTATGAAATGACGACATTTAATTGAATGACTAAAGGACAACTCGTCAAGTTGTTTAATGTAACGTTCAACGTCCTTTACCATAGTCGTTGAATGTTTGGTAGGGGTAGGTTTGACCATAAGTTCGCAACTTAAAATGACCTCAATAATGAGGACATGACATGTCACACAAAATAAAAATGAAAATATCAACCATGTACATAGCTACTATCTGTGCGAGCTATCTATTTGCCTCCATCTTTGTTTTGGTGACTACTACCGCCACTTCGTGGAAAAATGAACTAAATTTCAATAACATGACTGATTTTACGTTCGCTCTGTTTAAAGGGCTTTGTTACAGTCTGCTAACTAGTTGGGTTGAGTGACGCTTGTTCAATCAACGTCCGGCCTAGTCAACCAATTAAATATCGTCATTCAATAAACGCGCTAGACATTTAATCAAATAGCTGATTCAATTAGATGAGTGCGACACATATATACTGACAATTCTGTGGCTTATTGGTCAGCACGTTTGCGCACAAGTGGAAGGTGGGCTTGAATCCCGCCGAATAAATTTGGTTTCAATATGATGTTTCCCGTCATAATATGTACGCTGCATCGATATTAATTATCTATAAGCTCAGAAAGATTATTACATTAAGTCCCGATTTCACTAACGCATGTTAGTGTCAACGGCTTGTTAAAATACCATGCCTTCTCATTCATTGATAGGAATTACGAGAGGAACAGCATGATATTCAACGAAGGATTAACTTTAACATTGCTTGGTGAAACACACCCTAGGTATTAATTTTTATAATTACTCGCGTACTTTTACTTTTTTTTACACGTAATAAAATGTATTGAAAATAATGGTATACATTGTCTTCGCCGTTTTAGTAATAAAATACTGGACATAATCCTCCCCCAAAGTATTTCATGGGGGTTGCCTATACTCGCCACGCTTGGCAGACGGGTTAGAGAGCGTCAGTTTTAAGAAACTGCGGAAACGCTACTGCCCATTTCCGGATGTATATACAGTGTCTCCTTTTACGACACGGGAAATATGGTTAATGGGGAGGTGCTATTCTTACTCCGGCACCCCACGGATATAACCTCTCGCTCGAACACCAAGGCGCTCAACCACTGCGCTACGAAGGTCGTCAGTATAATATAAATCATTTGAAATGTAGGTGACATCAAGATGGACGTTCCGTTGCCCGGGCTGCCCGGTGACCCTGTCGGCGGACGAGACGCACTTCCACGAGAGGCACAAGTGCATACAGTTCTTCTCGCAGGTCAGACTTCACTTGATAGTTTTGGTTTTAAAATTTATTTACTAAACATACATTAAATGAAACATACTATTGGATAGGCACAACACTCTCAGAAAAAAAAACGACGTGTGGCACTCGGGGACTGCTGCGGTAAAGCTATTGCATAGTATTTTTTATTTTATATGGTTCAATAAACTTAATATGTAACTTTTAGTTCACAATGTTAAACCTAGATGGCGTTGTTACTTTTCTGCAGTTTTCTACATCGCGCTATCGAAAACATTAGTCAAATATAAACTGTATTGTGAGGGATTTTTATTGTTGTGTGGGACTATGTTCGGAAATGTAATTCTTATTAGTAACGAGTCTGAGTTATTATTCGAAGATTCGAACCCCACCACCCAAAGGGCCAAGTGAGTGTTGTTTAGGAGATGTTAGGAATTTTTTCGTTACGGAATTTCTGGATTCGGTCCCCACGCTCAAGGCCCGCGAAAGAAGCTATGCAATAGCTTAAAAACTACATAAAAATGGCGAAAGGTCGTGCTCGCAAAAATAAATTTAAAAATTATTATGCCCTAGTCAAGAATAGTTCATTAACATATTCTATATTATCTAGTATGTTAAGCGGTCCCTTCTGTGTATAAGCATTATATTTACTATTATTTTTAACAGGTTATGGGTTACACGCCATTACTTTCGACGCAGTTTCGGGCAGACTCGGTTCTCTTCAAGACTAGGATACCACACGACAAACAAAAGTGCTTCAAGTTTATATAGTGTTTATGTTGTAATATCACTTGTGTATTATGAGATTATAATCATTTTAGAAATAGGGATAGTAATGACGTAAAATATGTATTTATGTAAATATTAGTTTACTTATCTTTTACAGACAAATAAGATTTATAAAATTCATAATTCTAATACCACCGTTCCTACCATGTGTTTGTTGAATATTTATGTATCTATCAACGAATAAGATATATATTTGTCTTTTGAATTATACATATTTATAAATAGATGCTTCCCTCGGGCCACAAATGTACAATATTTTTTTTGAAACATGAAATTTTTGTAAACACAATATTATATCTTTTAACTAAGTACTATATTTAATTATATTATATTAAGTGTGAAGACCTTATAAGGTTCTACCTAAGTTTTTGTTATTAAAGTAAACATTCTGGTCAAGTAATGTTTTTAAGTTGACGTAAATTTTTGAGACTGATTATTTTCCATTGCTTTTTACTGTAATCATAATATAATCGATAGCTGCCGTGCAGTCCTCAAAATATGTATAATATTTATTATCTGCACGAAACAATAAATTTGAAAGAACATAAAATAGTATCATTTTTTTCTTTTTCATTGGGTAGGTATATAATGTCTTTGTGGCGCTAATGACCATGACTTTTTTTTTAATAATAAAACGGGTTACGGGTCCGCAGCGTTCGTACAATACAGATATTTATGTAAATAAATAAAATATTAATCAAAAAAAATTTAAACCAAGTTTTTATATTTAAATAAAAACTTGGTTTAATTTTTTTGCTCTGAGTGCTTGTCAAGACTATTGAAACGAGTCCAAACTCGACTGTTTTATCTTGTTTCGTTTATGACCACCTTCCGACTCCATCTTGAGACCCATGCTTTCATCTAGTAGAGAGTAGAGTGTTTGTCAAGACTATTCGAATATTACGTGTCGAAATTAGATGGATTTATTTTATTTAGTTAGAGTTAGTTTAGTGGTTATTAGAGTTCCAATGGCTTCCTGGTACCATATAATTGCATTGTCACCGAAGTTACGTTGTTAAACCAAATTTTAACCTAGTCTAACGACAAACAGTGGTCCTAATTAAGGCGCGAGTCGTGGTCCCGCAGCCGCTGCGGGTTGCACCCGCGATCGGTTGGCGGGCGTTTCAACTGATGGTTTAACCGCACGTCTTGCACGAAAGACCTTCTTGCGATAATCACAACCGCGCCGGCTGCGTAACCGCACAAAACTCTAGTCCAGTGAGTTTTGAAAATAATATTCCATTCCGCCACCGCGGGTGAAAACTGCTTTAGGAGTCCTTAGCCTTAAGTTTCGTATTGCAGCTACATATTTCAATTCAAATTCAATGCCAAGTAGGTACCTACATGTCCTAATTACTAAATGTTCTATAGTAATAACTGTGTGCTACCCACGGGGGCAGTGAGGGGACAGTACTCATTGTGCGTCGATGTGTTAATCAAAATTATTTTTTTCCGTGAAACCGAATGCAGCACAATTTCTGTGATGAAAATTTTGCGCCTCATGACTCACAAAATGACGCTGGTTTGACCTCACCATTAGCACTCCTATTTTTGGGTAATATAGCCGCAAGTAAAAATGTTCATAGCTACAACTATGCCTTTAACAATGCTTTGCGAATACAAAGTCAAAAACATTTCCGTGTAAGTGTATGGGATTTTAATTAAAACGCGATAAATTGATATGTAATATTTTATTCATACACTTTTAGTAATATGTAATATTAATATATTTAAATCTTAACAATACTTAACGACTCTTTATGAAAGGTATAACAAATATTTATCTCTACGGGAAAATAAATAATAATAATCATTTAGGTATCTATCTTAGTAGGGATATTCTAAAGATAGAAATAAGAGTTCAGGCGGATCTTGAATTATGCTTATTTGAAAGATTCAAGTTCAAAGCTTCTTAGTAACGTATTGCATTATAATAACCAATAAGCATTCAAGACACAACTTTAAACTCAACAACTTCAATTAAAACATTGAACTGACAAAATCACCCGGAAAGATGTGTGTTACGTGAAACTTTACCTACGCTACATACTTTAAGATTTTTAAAACGTAATATTCAATTATTATTATTCTTATAACATAACATCTCTCCAGCGGTTAGCCATTTCTCGCATAAACCAGCCCATAATCTAGAATTCTGGATAAAGTATAAACATAACATACACAGTACTTATTTAAATATTACTTACTTAAACGTAAATATTATTCACTTAAATACTACATACTTAAACGTAAACATTAGGTACTTTTTATTAACGGCATTAATATTATAATGCCTACAGTAACAAAATAATTATTGGCATACACGAGCAAAATATTTAGGTACTTTAGGATTCAGCGGGACCACTTATTCATCACCTTTTTCCAAACATTGTTAAATGTTAATGCCATCTGTAAGTATTTGAGAGTTTATTTTTACTGGATCTTTATCTTTTAAATGTTGCTCACT
Source organism: Celastrina argiolus (assembly GCA_905187575.2). Taxonomy (NCBI): domain Eukaryota; kingdom Metazoa; phylum Arthropoda; class Insecta; order Lepidoptera; family Lycaenidae; genus Celastrina; species Celastrina argiolus. The sequence goes on from LR994584.1 coordinate 11,189,178, forward strand.
CACGTTTACGATATCAAATGAATACTTAACATGTTTGTCAGCGTGATGTTGTAATAAATGTTTGTATAAAATCTCTGGAGTAAAATTTAGATTACATTTTGAACAAGTCTGCAATAGTTTTTTTTTAGCGACGACGCCACATTTACTTTTTTCTACATGTTCTCTTGCATTTTCTTCGGTTAAATAATGCAATCCACAAGTACATCTGTATAAAGTGTCTGTTTTCTCTTGAACGCTGACTTTAATTAAAGTTGCTTTGGAATCTTTGTTTCGATCCTCATTATATTTATTACCTTTAGATTTTAATTTTTTTTCTAGGATCTGGTACGTTTCTTGTGGATCAAAGGGTATAACGCAAATATAGTCGCTCGTGAACTCCGTATCAGACACGTGCATAGCACGATGGCCCTTCTTCTGACCTTCGTCGAAGAATAAATGGCACCTCGAGCATTTCCATTTCCCTGCATCTATCAAACAAAAATGTCTCGAGCTCGGCCTTAAATTTCGAATGCAAACATAACATTTGGTGCATTTGTAAAAAGTAAAATCAACAGAAATACCGCTAAATGAACAAACTATGTCATTATTTTCTTTACTTTCTTGATTGATTTGCCCAAACATAACCACTTTCATATTACTAGCAATAAATGTATTAGATGTTTTGTGTTTAGACTCGTGTTTGTCGTAATCTTTGTTGTAAATAAGTAAACCACAATTATTACATTTTTTCAAATCGTTAAATTTACATTGATGATATTTCATTAATCTCCATTCTACGACGCCGTGACAATTTCTACACTTGTTCATTACGTATTGATTAGTTTTGTTCAACATAGAATCATTTAGTGTTTTGTCCTTTGATCGATTAAAAACTACTATTCTGTAGCAATTGATGCTTAAACTGTGCCCCTTGTGTAGTTCTAAATGCCGAGTTCGATGACCTGGTGACAAGAGAGCTATACCACAATAATCGCAAGGGTATTTTCTGTTACTGCCCTTGCACTTTTCTCTGTGAGTAAAAATATCAGAATCGTCAATGAAAATGCTACATTTACTGCATTGATACACAGTAAATTCTTGATCACCTTTTTGAGCTACGTCTAGTTTAACTCTACATTCGTTTTTATATAATGCATGTTTTATTATGTTTTCTCTTTCACTTTCCGGCAACGATTTAAAAACATGATTTAGCCAGTCCTCATTACTGAGTCCAAAGTAAAATAGATCACAAACAAATATTTCGAAAGATTCATTGCCTACACCAGTCTTGTGAATTTCATTGTGCAAAAACAGAGAAGAACGTTCAAATATTAAGTTACACTGAAAACATTTTTCGGTACTAATGTATTTGTAACCATTATTATAATGAGAGTGGCAATGTTCTATCAGTTCATCGTAGTGGCCAACAGTAACATTACAAATTTCGCAGGTATATAAATAATATATTATCTCTTCAATTACATCTTGTTTATCGTATGCAACTGCAGGTTCGTCGTTATCACTAATTTGTGGGTCGTCTAAATCTATTATTTCGTGTTTATTATGATTTTCTTTATCATTATGGCTTTCTGACAATGATTGGGTTAAAATCGAATTTAGGTTTATACTATTCTCTTTTGACACTACCGGACTTTCTATAACAGAACTATTGTGTATTATGGGCGGTTTAGATTGTAAATAGTAACCATGAAATGGTATGTGCAAATTGAGAGCGTCTTCGGAAGCAAACTTTTTGTCACATATATCGCAGTATAAATTCGGAATTTCTTTACAATTGTGACAGCGTATTTCGTCCTTACTAACGAAATATGCCTCACAGATGTCACATTTAGGAAATATTGGTATGGGCGGCAAAATTTGTTTACGTGTTTCTATATCATAAAACCTAAAATCTTGTAATTTCAAATGTGGATTCAGTTCATGAAATTCTTTATGGCTTTCTATTATTTTCGGCGTAAACACAATACCACAAACATTACATACTCGTTTACTTAAATTATTGCAACGGTTTTCGAGGTGTACATCGACATCGAGCCTATAATAAAAATTTATGAAACATTCGCAATTTTTACAATAAGTCAAATTTAGTAAAAATGTTGGTCTATCAGGCGGTTTAAAAACAAATTTTGAATAAAAATCATCATCCGCGGAACAACTTACAAATAACTCTTTTCTTGACTTTTTAGATGGATCTGAGATTTTATCCAATTTTCTTTTTAGTTTGTTTTGAGAATTTTCCCTTGTGAATTTGTCTTCAATAACCAATTTGTCATTTGCCATGGATATCTGTGATTTATTTTTGTTTACTGATTTATTCTTTAGCATCGACTTGCTTTTAACTAGACGTTTACCTTTGAATAGAGCTTGTTTCTTGGTATTTGCCATTGAATCATCAATTGGTAAATAACCACTCAACTCATCAGAACTATAATTATTGTCAATCTCAGAGCCATTAGATTCTAAAGAAGAAGAAATTAATGTAATCTCTTTACTCTCCAAGTCTTGGACCACATCTTCTCTACTATATATTTTAGTGTTCATGATGGAGTCATTTATAATAATAAAATCACTTTTTTTATTATTTATTTCACTATGCATGATATTATGTGCTCTTTTGTTTTTCATATTTCCGTCTATATTGATATCACAAACATTGCAGTGCCAGGTATTATCAATACTTTCTCCACAAACACTAAAGTGTTGTCTAAAGTCATTTTTAGAGATGTGAAGTGGACATTTAGCACATTTTATCATAGTTCTACATAAATCTGTATCTCCTACATTTATAACTGTAAATGATGCAGTATATTTGTGTTGTTTCAGGTGTAGGTCTTCATCACTACGTTTAAAAAATATCTTACACAAAGAACATTTCCAGTTAATAAGAATTTCACTATGTATGCTGTGACTTGTTGCTAGCTTCACAGACAAGAAATGTATTTCACATTTTAGACATTTGAACAAAACACTTTTAAAAAGTATAGGGTTATCATTTATCATATCATAACTTAATTCTAAACTTAAAGCTGTATTTTGTTGTTGTTGTGCTAAAGAATTGTTACTATGACTGTGTTGAAATTCATTGACTTGAGTATTAATTTCATGCCCCTTGGAATTTGTGTTAGATATCATTGAAGAATGTACATGATGCAAATGTACATTATATTTCTTTACACTAGGATAAATGTTTGAACAAAACACACACTTTGGGTTAAATTTTACAACATTAATTAGTTTGACTATTATTTTATGTTTTTTTTTCATATGCAACTCATAAAACCTTTGCTGTTCAAAATAATATGAGCATATACTACACTGCAATGCTTCATTACGACTACTATCACAAATCACTTCAGTTTGATTATCTATTTCACTGCAGGATTCTTCTTCAATAGATATTGCTTCACAAGAATCTATTGATATGGTTTCAGTTAAGCAGTTGGTGTCTAAAATTTTTGCACCACACTTTACTTCATCTGTGCTCATAATTTTTTTTTTACTAACAGAAACCTGTAGATCACTTTTATTAATATTGGATTTTATTTTACAGTTGGTATCTAAGTTATTTTTTTGCGTTTTTGCTTTTTTATCTAAAACTTCATACAAATGTTCAATAAGTGATTCCTGAGTCAAAAACATTTCCGTACAGTGAAAGCATTTGTTTATTCCTTCACTTGTTTGGTTATCCTTTACATTATCTTCTTGACCTCCAACACTGTCTCTATTACTAAATGTGTATTTATGATTTAATATGTTATGTTCCTCAAACACTTTTAGTTTCGGAAATAGTGTTTTGCAAATCCGACAATAGCATTTACTTTTTTTCAAAGTACAATTAATGTCTTCAAGGTTTATTTTCACTTTAAACTTTAATTTCTTATCACTGGTTAAAGAAGGTTTTGTTCCAAAAACTATTAAATTGGAATTAAGAAGTGAATATTTAGATTTTTGAACAGTAGGCCTAGTATCTTGCCTTTTTAAATTTGCCTCTGGTGTAAACTCTTCTGTTATTACACTATAATTTGTAATACTGTTCTTTTCGTGATTAACTAAACCTGCTTTTTTTGATGTACTTGGTGTAACTTGTTTCTGTATTTCTGAAATAAAATATATTTTACTTAAGTATATAATTATTATCCAAAAAATTATAATAAGTCAATGTAATATTCCTTTGGAAACATAAATATCGTGGGATAAAACCTAGCTTAAGTAACGGAAGTAGGTGTGCAATTTACAATGCCAATTTTGTTTTTATCTGTTTGGATCTTTCTCAACTGTCAAACCTACTCACAAACTTGAGTGATTATAATATTATCCAGATTTAAATTAGTAATTATCATGATTACCTTTTTAGGAATGACAGACTGCTTAATTACACATTTCTATCTCATATTAACATTTACAATTAATATGGCTAGATCAATACAGTTTGATTATCCAAAAACAACTTCTTTTTGCACACCCAGGGGGCTTACTCCCGACACAATCGAGAACCGAATCCGTTCGATATCAGTGGTTTTTCGTACTTTATTTGGTGAATTACTTTGAAACTAATCAGAATGAAGAAAATTATTAGATCGTAACTTTTTGTACTCCCAACCATATCAATCGACTGAGAATCAAAATAAACAAATGTCAATTTATTAGGAAGTATGCGGCATGATCGTATCAAAATCGAATCAGTTTGGAGAGTAAGGCCCCAGGTCTCCTTATTTCTATAGATATCATAATAATCAACACTACTGTTTAAGTTATGTTAAACATTAATGTCATATCATAATAATTATGTAGTTTATTTATGGTCCTATTATTACCTGAAATTATGGAAAATCAAAAGGAACTCATACCTAAGTACATAGAAGTTATGCTAAAAAAGTAAGTATGTACCTTCATGGTCAGCATCCACAATTTCTTTTTTTAATAACGTGAGATCTGGAAAAATTGTTCGCACCCTTGGATTATCCATTAAATCATGTTCTTCAATATCAATATCTCCAGACATTTTGAGGCTGAAACATAAAAAATCTAATTAATGATTACTTAAAAGCTTTGAGACATTTGAATTATAAAAGACTAATCAATATAAATATTCAAAAAGCTAGTGTTTTATTTTTCATTATTAGAACACAAACCCTTAAAATCTCCTAACAAATTTTTACTTTATAACTTACTTTTTATTAAGTACAATAAATAATCAACAAACACTCCTAGAAACAATAATTACTCTAATCTATGCCTAGAAATTACTCATATGCACCACAGATTAAGAATTAGTTACTACCTACGTAACAGATACGACAGTGATATTTTAGCGAGTTTCCAGTTGTTACGTTTTGGCAGCACTGTCGCATCTGTCATTTTGACCGCACACCACAGACCATAGCACATCACAGACTACAAACACACATTGTATAAGTGGTTGAATAATCGAGTCCAGCTATCGATACTTTAGTAAGGTATCGATTTTTTTTGTAGGTAGGTTTTTGTAGTTCAGGTAATTTATTTTTATTAAGTAATACAAAATAAAAACAGGTTACATTTATCATTTATTTATTGATTGTTTTTCTAAATTTCTAATAAGCCCTGATTATTAGCAAGAATATTAATATTTAACAGAATATTTTTTTTAATAATATTTTAATAATTATCCTAATAAAACTCTCTAATGTCGTAATCCAACCATCTAGTGATGGTAACACACAAGTCCAGGTTTTCCTGTTTCTAAGGCCACTTTCCTTACTTGAAGTGTGCTCTTATTTCAATTGTTTTCATTTCTTTGACGACACAAAAGATGATCAGTCACTTCTGTAAATAAATAACACAATATTTAAGATGAAAAAACAGTACATAAGTTGGCCGGTCACTTAGTCTGGCCAACAACAACAACAAAACAAGGAGGGTTTCTAGTAAAAACTTTAGTTAATTGGCAAAAATAGATTAACTAGTTTTGTTCTTCAGCACTATAAGTTGATACCCTAAATAAAACTGCATTATTATTCTGCTATCAAATATGCTTAAACTGCCATAACACTTCTTTAACATTTATGAAAAGACCATCTTTTCATAAATGTCAAACAAGTGTTACATAAATTTTTTGTTGTTTCAATGAAGTTATCGAAACCACAACCTCCAATTCCTGAGCCAAGTTCCAAACCACTAAACCTTGGTATTTCACAAAAATAAAACAATTTCAGTATCTTTTGATATGTTAAAATATCTTATAGAATGAGTGTCAATATGCCATAGTACTTAATACATACCCACTCTTCAAATGACCAACATTTCATCAGAAGCATTTACATCCTCATTGGAGTATACCTAGGGGTATTTCTGTCTGAAACAAATGAGTACATTTAAGATTAATATTGTTATACAAAAGCAAAAAACATTGGCAAACTTAATGAGTCAAAGATTAAGTATAATTATATTATACTGTTCATACTTTATATTACACTAGCTCTAACTATAACGTGTTAAAAGTAAAACTCACCTGATTCACAGGACGATAGAGGCATGCCGTGCTCTGTATTTCATCATCCGTAAGGAGAAATGGATTAGAATGTTTAAATATCTTGGCCTTCTTCGTCAAATTGATATTTATGAAAGTGTTTTTCAGTAACAAGTTTTCGAAGTTGCTCTTTAGAGAGACCGATGGATAGTTGGCACCAGGAAGGACAGCCACAGGTTTCTAAAATTAATGTTCTTTGGGAAAGAAAAATGCCGTTTCATGAACTAATAGTTGCGTTGCAACCGCCGACACAAGACTTAAATAGTCCCTTAAAACGAAAAACTAACAACATTTACACTAAATTAATTAACACACTATAAAATATTGATATAATGTATCAATAATATGCGGAGTAATTGAATATTTTGTATCAAATCAAGCAAGAAACGAGGATAAACACAACACTAACAAACTACTCGCGGCCATATCTGAGTTTTGACAACATAGATCATTAGCATAGATCATTAGACATAGACGTGTGTGACGTCACAAAACGACGCCATTTTGCTTTCGACCGCAGCGCCAAAACGTAACAAATGGAACTACACTGCCAGCCCCCTGATATGCACTGCCACCAAAGATTATTATTAGTATACTGCCACTTACAGATTAAGTAAAAACACTGCTCAAAAGTCAAAAAATCAAAACCATACTCAGAACAAAGAATCCTATGGAACAAAATAAAATAAATAAACAAATCCGTCGACAAACATGGCGGATTAGGGATGCTCACTTTCTATAGATCAAATAAACTAAACAATAGACATTAAATAAATGTTAGCTACTTACCGGCGATTTTGCACAGGCCACAACTTACTACAGAGCACTTCGTGGTGCCTAATAAAATAATTTCAGAATTATTTTCCAGTTTTGCGCAGTAGGTAATTAAATCGAAAATCATACGAAAACCATAAAAATCTCACAATAACGTTTGACATGTAAAACAAAGCGGTAGAGTAAAATGGCGTCCGTGACAGCAGAAGTATATCAAAGCCAATGAAGGGGGCGTTGATAAAAAGAGTGCAGATACTTGGCCCATTCTTACTTAAAACTCTTGTTGTAAGAAAGAGACAGGTAGCCTATTAATATTGCCGTGTGAAGTTGAACTATTAGTATAGTTCCATATGATTCTATGTTCTGAGAAACCCATGGACGTATTAAACAAAGACCGAGTACTCGCACCTAAAAAACGAGCCGACTGAGATAGCTAATACAGAGGCCGCGTGTCCCTTTCTAACAGGGTGACAATAAGATTTGGCTATGTGAGACAAATTAAAATTCGAAATCTACTGATTAATAGTGTAGTTTTCTATTATGATATCACTACATAATAAAAAACATAGTCGCTTCCCGCTGTTTGTAGTAAGTATGTATTTACAAACCTCGTTACGTACCTCTGTTTAAAATCTTTAAAACCCTAACGACGGATTTTGATTCGGTGTCGATTTTTTATAAATAAGTGATTCAAAAGGAAGGTTTGTATTTATAAAACATGCTTATTATAGTAGTAAAACACCGATATATTTTGAGTTTCAGTCGTTTTTTTTGCACTTACTACATTGCAAACGCTAGCTCGCTAAGGTTTGTCAAATAAATTTGACACAAATATGGACACTTACACACACCACACAGGAACCAAACATTAGCAATGATAAAATTCTGGGATTGAGGGAGGGATGGGATAAAATAAATAATACAAATTGTATAGACAAGGTATTTATTAGAAGTGTATTACCTGAAATAAAACACATATTAAATACTTACCTTAGTTAAAGTTTACAACCTTGAGAGTGGCAACACCTAGTTTCCATCAAATCTTTTGTCCTTTTCTTTCCTTTTTAACCTTTACCTCTATCTATCTCGCTCGCACATTCCCCACCAGGTAGTGTCGAGCTGAAAATTAAGCTCTGACACCTGCCTCATTGAGTCGAGAGGAACTGCCAGGCAGAATTTAAATTTGTAAACTTTAACTAAGGTAAGTATTTAATATGTGTTTTATTTCAGGTAAAACACTTCTATTAAACACTTGACCGTTAGTTAAAGTTTACAACCTTGAGACGTGTTTGTTATCGCCTGGTGGGTAAATTAAATCTGTATAAGGACGCCAATGTGATTTTGACATTATAATGTAATGCATACAAACTGAAAGTTTAAGAATATTCAGTATAAATTAAAATAGAATGCTGTGTTGAAACAACTGGCATTTTAGATTATCAATATTAACGTATTGAGCGAGAATATAATACAATTTGTATAATACATATTACTATCATTTAATTGTAACTCATTTATTACAACATCATAAAATGTACCCATCATAGGCATAAGTTACTGTACAAATAAAATGAAATAAAAAATAAATATCAGTGCAGTAGTGTTACTAATATTAATATAATTTTTGAACTTAATTATAAAGAGATTATAATTGTTATAATGTACAAACCAAACTTGGTTACTTTCATAATAAAATATTTATGGAATTATTAGTTACAGTAAACAAATATCTTGATTTCACAAAATATGATTAGACAATTTTTACAATTATAAAAGTAATTCAATATAGTTCATAAGTTGAAGGCAATAGGTATGTAGCTTAATTATGGCTAACCTAATGCAAAGGTCATTGTGAAATTGAAACTTTATAACAGTATAATTAAGCAGGGTTAAACAAGCGTATAAAACCGCTATTATTAACATCAGATATACGTAAATACGTGTAAATGTCGTTTTTGACCTCAAGTTTCCCCCGACAGGATGCAGTCTAGTGGACAGTTAGTTTAGACAGTAGTGAACTGATAAGAGTATGGAGAGGCCGCCTTTGGCGTGCTCCAGCTTTACCCAAAATACTGGATCAAGGTTTTTTATTCTCATTATTGCAATAAAACCCCATCCAGACTGCCTGTACGTGGCAGTGTCGGTTTTAGGTACAAAAACAGGCCATAAAACCAAAGAATTGGCTTATTCAACATAATGTTTTGTATCTGTGGTTACTAAAGTTCATGGACCCTGCGGGCAGAGCAAAGTATTATAGGAGTTGCTGTATGTCGAGAAGAAGCAAATATACTAGCCTCGTTCACAGTTATAATGCGCAAGTATGTAATTAAAATATCAAGATCCCAAATACTTTTCCTTACAGGTTTTGTAAAGCTATAGCTTTTAAGACATGACATACTTACACGTCTGAACTCAAATTACTGGCATTATCAGGGTTATTTAAAGTGGCTACCACGGACTTACGAAGATTAATCGTGTTATAAGCCAGTCCCTCTACAATATGTAAATCTGCAAAATATCAACAGTGATAGAGATCCTTGACTATGAAGCGTGGTGCTATACTGCTCGTGCCTTCAGTGCCGTTGGGAACGAGCGTTCTTGAGCTTGTCTCAAGGGGTCTACGAAGAGATAGATTCCTCGTGCAAGGTTCTGGTGTTTCAGGACTTTCGGAATAAAGCACGGTGGTGGGAACACCCGTGCTGTGGGAAAGTACCATACCTGTGAGAAGGCAACGTGAAACGTTGCTATCATAGTCCTTCTGTTCTAGTGACAAATACCTAATTCATGACCACATTTACCTGTTCCGACGCGAACAAATCTATCAGAGGAACACCGAACCTTGGAAATATTTTCTCTATAGCCTGGGGAAGCAGATGCCACTCGGGTGGACGCTGATGACGAGAAAGATGGTCTGCATGACTGTTGTATTTGCCCGGAATATGTTGGGCTTCTACCTAAATCATGTTTTTTTTTTTTTTTTCTTTTTTTTCAGCAGAGCTCCCCACGGAACGTCTGATGCGTCTACCGTTAGAAAATGTTCCGCTGTTGGAAAATGAATCATCGATTCCCCATGACAATTTTCTAACCACCACCTCATCTCCTTTTGTAACTCCGTTGGCAATATCACAACATCAATCATAGGACTTTGTTGAGGTAAGACAAGGTTTCTCGAAAGTGTAATCTGCCTTATGGAACTGCGAAGCTCGCAAAATTCAATATGTCTATTAAGCTCTAAAGATTTTTAGTTACATCTCGTAGAACTTCCTCGAGACGTAAGCGTAAGTAAACTATTTTCCCGTTGGGGAGCATATTTTTGTTTAACCATGTGACCCAAAGGGTATCGAGGAACACTAATTTCTTTTGGGAATTAGTCACTGACTTGATAATTTATCTGCCACCCCAAAAACTTTTAGACGTGCAAGGACGACCTGCACATGTCTGAGTGTCTGGTACTCTTGGTGTACTACTAAAAATTGTCCAAATTATACTAGGACTCTGATGCCTTCGTCCGTTAAAGTTTGGACCACTCAATTCGAAAGTGTTGCGAAGATATTCGGAGTTGTACTGAGGCCGAACGGCAGACAAGCCATTTACAGTAATTTCCCTTTGTACACTAGCCGAAGGAAACGTCTGTGACTGTGTCAGATGGGCACATTGAAGTGTGCTTGCGAAAAGTCTACTTTGCAGAACCAGTCGTTTTGTTGGAGAAACTTTATATTATATTTAGTTTTAAACGCACTGTATGTACACCCGTAAGGGTAGACTTTGTATTTTGTCAAATGTCAATATGCAAATAAATATTTCAACCCTGGCACCCGAAACATTAACTAGTTTGAATGGCTGAGTTGCGACATACCAGTTAAGACTTTGCAGGTTGAAAATTGGTCCCAATGGACCCCGTGGACCAATGTCCACGGGGTCGAAAGGACCCTCGTGTGCTATTGTTTCCAAGCTATTGGTGCCAAATGTGCCCTACGTGGGTCTGGTATAAAAGTAACCCTGCGTGGGTTGAGTATACGACGAGCCCTGCGGGGGCTATCTTTGGACCGTACTCTAAGAGTATTCTATGATTATTATCAAACCCCTGCGAAGGGTGATAATTATTATTATTATGTCTGTGTATACAGATATAATAATAATAATTAAAAAAGCTATAGCTATAGCTTCCTTGCTCACGGGCAATTAAATCCCGGACCTTTGGAAGGCATGCGTGGGGCCGAAGCCACACGCAGAGGCCCCGTTACACAATATATTATTATTATAATTATTTTTATCACAACCAGTCGTTTCATTGGAGAAACCCTGGCACCCGAAACATTAACTAGTTTGAATAGCTGATTTGCGACATACCAGTTTAGATTTTTCAGGTTGAAAATTGGATCGGTTTGTGCCGTTTCCTTTAGGGACTAAAAACATAGTCGAGATAAAGCTCCAAAAAGGAGGAGCCTCCTCCAGAACTCCCTTTTCCGAATCATTTGTGATATACTGTCGGACATGGGTTCTGACTCTAGAGTCGTCAAACGTCCTTGATTTTTGAGAAATAAGAGAGGAAGTCTCGCTTGAAAGGGTATGCGGTACCCTCGGATATCTTTTAAAAGTGTGCGATGTGCACCTAGATATCTCAACCGGTATGCAAAAAAAAATTAATTGGCCCGCCTCGAAGTGGTCAGAATCGACGTCGCCTATTCCCCGATTGTGAATCCTGGGGGCCACGTCTCCTAATTCCTGTACCAGGCTCGTGTCTGTTTTGTGAAACTTCACGGGGTCGAAAGGACCCTCGTGTGCTATTATTTTCAGGCCTATTGGTGCCAAATGTACCCTGCGTGGGTCTGGTATAAAAGTAACCCTGCGTGGATTGGGTATACGACGAGCCCTGCCGGGGCTGTCTTTGGAACGTACTCTGAGAGTGTGTTCTATGATTATTATCAAACCCCTGCGAGGGGTGATAATCATTTTTGTTTAATGCCTGCGAGGCAAATAAGTGGTATAAAAAATTTTCTTACACCATCTGTTTTCTCTAAGACTAATGTCAGTTGTTTAAATAGCTCAACAACTTTTTTATGTAACTCGTTAGCGTTTACAGTATTACAACTATCTCGCGCCCAGGATATAAGTATATATATGCTATCTTGCAACAGTTCTTTTTGTTTTAATATACAGAAGGAAAGAGCACCAAAACATTTGTCACCGTAAGCAAAGCGACGCTGACCATCATAAGCCATAACTTCGTCATTAATTTCCAACACGGTAAAACCCGGGGAATAATTATTATAAAGATTTTGAAAGTCAGCATAACTGACATCAAGCTACTCATTCTTATTGAACTGTTGTTTTTTTTTTTTTTTTTTTTTAGCATTTCAAAATAATAATTTTCTGGGCCCGTAGATGGTTCCTTTAATTTAACTAAGGGGTCAATCTATCATATAGCGGGATTTGATCCTTCGACCACAGTGTAATTCAAAATTAAAATTCGTACTAATCTCATTGTTAGTATTATTGTCAGATAGATCACAATTATTTAGAACCTCATAATCATTAATATTTAATAAAGAAATTTGATCATAACCCTCATTTTTAAAAAAGTTAAATGGTAGAAAAATCCTGAGATCCTTGATGATTTATACAAGAAGGTTCGCCTTCATAAATATGTCTGCGAAGTTCGGTTACTTCGTTCGATAACTTCTATAACAGGTCATATTTGCGATTATGTTTGCCCCACCCCCCCCTTTTTTAGGGAAGTACGATGCGAACGTTCGATTTGCAAACCAGAGGGCCCTGCCGTAGATTGGCAACCAACAAAAAGCCAACATCACGCGGTATTATTCCCAGGCGGTCACCCAGTTGCTTAACTTCGGTGATCGGACGAGAACCGGTGTGTTCAACGTGGTGAACGGTGGACGTTTTTGCATTTGTATTATCCATTAAAATTATCTAAAAGGAAGGAGAAATAGTGTGCGACAAAGTGAACAATTAAATTTTATTTAAAGAATTATCAATGAAATGTGGGTAGTACGATTGTAAATTTGCAACGCAAAAGTTATTTTTATCTTTACCAAATCTATTACAAACGTTAGCACGTTTTCTTACGACACAAAATATTGTGTAGGTACCCACATAATACCGACAAAAGTACTAAATTATCCACAGAAATATATTAATTCACTTTGCAATAAGTAACTCCTGACACTACAAAGGACACAACATAAAATAAGTTAATTAATAATAACATTCTCTGAAACAAAGAAAGATTCCTTATTTCTTGGATATTTAAGAATATAAAATTCTATGAATAGTATGCAAACGGGAAAAACCGTTAGAGCTTAGAATCTTTCCATGAGTTTCAGAGGTTCAATAAAGTTATAATTATAAGAACTCACCGGGTATCCTGCGGCAGCACTTCGATAATGACTATAGTATCGAAAGTGAACCGCTGTTGATGGAAAATTTAACGCCAATGAGGCAGGTGTCAGAGCTTAATTTTCAGCTCGACACTACCTGGTGGGGAATGTGCGAGCGAGATAGATAGAGGTAAAGGTTAAAAAGGAAAGAAAAGGACAAAAGATTTGATGGAAACTAGGTGTTGCCACTCTCAAGGTTGTAAACTTTAACTAACGGTCAAGTGTTTAATTAGAGATTGACCTTATTAAGACATACATGTCAGTAATTATTATTTTAAACTGTAAAACACTAAAGTAGGTACACCCTTTTAAACATAACTAAATAAAATGGTTTTGGTTAGTTTGTGTCTTAACCCTTAATTTAATGCCGAAATTTCGAAACGAATTCAATCTCGTTTGATGAAATATTTTTAAATTCAGATATGAATTAGCCAACACCTTCACTAACTGTAATTCGTGTGGCTCATCTTCATTTGCAAATTGTAATGGGTGGGCTGGAGAAAACAAATGCTTTAATTTAGTTACTAACAGTTGCTTTAATATTGTCAAATTAACATTTTTGCTAGTGTGTCGGAATGTCTTTTTAGCTACTTCTGAACTAAATAACTGTTCACTACTCTTTATAATCTCGAAGCGTACTTTAAGGCTACTCTGTCAACAAATGCCGTAAATGACGATACGACAGAATTTTATGTAATTCTTTGCCTGACGTATATACTGCTGGTCCATTTTTGTCGCATTTCTTCATTTTTTGGAAAACTGTAATGATAGTACAACAGTTATGACTTTGCTCTACTCATATATCACAATTCACACATCACAAGAATTCATGGTCATCGTAGTAGTCAGATTTATAGAAATGTTATTTTTAACTTACCTGTGGAACGATATGTTACAACCGGTGTAAGATTCACTTGGGCAAGTAAATACGCAACACTTTTTCGCCATTTTAACTGTGAGGATGGTCTAAAATTGCCTTAGTCCATGGAGAAACCACAGGGCCCTGATTACGAAGAAGAAGAAGAATTTCAAGTGTGGCCACACTTGAAATTCTTCTTCTTCTTTTGATTTATCTTAATATATAAATTTCTTGTGTGCGTGTGTATGTGACTGAACTCCTCCTAAACGACTGGACCAATTTTGATGAAATTTTTTGTGTGTGTTCGTGGAGATTCGAGAATGGTTTAGATTTACAATTGGAACCGATAGGTGGCGCTGCAGTCTGTATGTCAAGCAATTAATTAATAAGGCAATACGAAGTTTGGCAGGACAGCTAGTTTTATTATAAATTTCGACCTTGTTCCGACCAAAATTGCTTGTGAAAACTTGTAAATGGCTTGTAGTTAGTATATAGTTGATTAATTTGTAAAAATAGCTGTAAGTTTTCCGAATATATAAAATAAAAAATAAAATGTAGGTCATGTTAAAAACCATGCCATCTTATTCATTAACAGGAAATACGAGAGGGATAACATGACATTTAACATGGCGCTAACTTTAACATTGCTTGGTGAAACACGGCCTAAAACACTTTAATTTTATCTTCTGGTTGTGTCATTACAAACGCACACTTAGAACAAATTGTTTTTGAACCAATTATAACACGACATTTACGTTAAAAAGAATAATAACCTTTTTCCGCAGGTTGTTAAAGTATACGTTTTAGTTTACAAGGATTCTCAAAACAGACTACAGAATAAATGAAAAACGAGTCGATTCTGCATCGATGTGTGGGGATGCACATATATACAACGCGATTTTGTAAGACATTTGCACGTAAATCTATACCTACTAAGGCCTTCAAAACGATCCTAAACAGTGCTAAAGAAACGCAAATCTTAACTTTCGTTTACTATCAGGTACTGGAACACAGGAAAGATTAAATAGCCCCGTGTTCCAGATGCAGCTGTCAGCTGTCAAAAACTGTTCAAAACGCACAGAATGATCACGCCATTTTGCATATTTTTACCCGTCTTGTTTTTGACGTTTACTTAGATTTCAGTGATTTCACTGATCTCGAAGTTATTTTTAAATTATGGATCGAGCAAATTTATTCTAGATTCTTTTTTAATGTAGTTATTATTGTTAATTTAAAATATAAATAGAATTTATGGGATTTATAGGAAATGTTAAATTTTGACATCTGTCAGTCGTTCCACTAGCTTAGGAATGATCTCAGCGTTCAGAGTAAAAAGAGCGCCTAAAGGAACACGCCACACTTGAAATTCTTCTTATAAAATAATCGTAATTATATAATAATCGTAATAAATACTCAGAATAATAACTAAAGTTTCTATGAATAAATATAACAATATTAAATAATAAACAATATTTTTTTTTTGTTTCATTTGGAAATAAAATATTTATTTATTTATTCCTTTTGAAAGTAAACTAAAATAAATAGAACAATAAGTAATTAAAATAACACTAGACTAGCTTCTAACTAAAAACTAAGACAAACAAAAATAATAAAAAAAAACTATATCAGTACTATAAATTAACTTCAAAAACTACAAATACAAAATAACCCCAAGATCGTCCCCCTCAGGCAGTAGTACCCAGAAGGCTCAAAGAGTTTCCCCGCTGGATAGCGATGCTTATTCTTTGAGCCAGGTAGGTCCCTGCTCTGGGGTCTCGGGTGGCATATTAGATTTTTAGAAATTTGACCAAATAATTTATGCGCACCCGGACGGAGATCCCCACTAAGGTTCTCATATTTGCGCCGCTTGAGGTTCTCCGCCTGGTTTGCGGCCGCACCTGCAACGCTCGAGGTACCCTGGACGTGGGACGGAGCGAGTGTATCGACGCAAGTAGCGTCCCATACAAGAGCCCGTCCCACTCTCCAAGGGACCAAGGTCATTCCGTCTGGTCTCTTGCCATCATCACGCGCCAAACCCGCGGGCTCCAACACAGCCGGTACTCCGATGGTTGCAAGAGCACGTCGGATGAGGTCGTTCAAGGAGTGATGGCGAGAGATGCGACCGGCGCTTCGTTGGCAGGAGAGGCCGTGGTGTCCGAGGCTGTCTACATGGGCACCACAAACGCAGCTGTGGGGGACGACATGGGGGGTGCCAAGACGCAGGGAAGTGGCTAACCGGAAAGTTGTTTTTTCCAATAAAGTTCCGGTATTTGGTGACGGTAGTACCTGTAGCCAAAGCCCCGACTCCCATTTTTCAGCGGCTAAGAGGCGAGCCTGATCCGCAGGACTGGACGACGTATTCAGAAGATTGTTCCGTGTCAGTCTGCAGAGAGGCTCGTCCCAGAGCTTCTGTGATGAGGTATTGACGGGCAATTCGCTACAAGCACTAGACGCGAACCAAGCGTCCTTGGCCTCATCCAAGAACGGAACTCTATTGGACAAAGATGTGTTTTGGAGGATTTGGGTTAAGAGGTTATGGTTGGCATGGATCGATGACAAGAAGGCGGGAAGTGATATATTTGATGGTTTTCGAACACCCAGGCCACCGAACCTAACTGGAAGAGTTGCCTGGGTCCATGAGCGGTCATTAAAATTTATATTTAAAATAGTGGATAGTGTATGTATAATTTGTTAAAATAATAATCACAAATGAAAGGTTATCTCATATTTTTGAGATTCATCATGTTGGGACTTGTTTTTTCAGAAAATAACAGCGCTAAATGGATTTTTAGCAGTACAGCAATGGACGTCCTCGCGTTGCTGTACCGATTCACTGAATGGTTAAAATCTTAGATTATAATAAACAACTGTACATTTGCACATAGATTATAATATACAATTGTACATATTAGTATATAATCTAAGATTAAAATCGATTCCACAATTAGTTTTTATGGATGCGCTAGATTTTTTATTAATTTTAATTTTATACCTCGGCTAGAGAGGAAAGTATTGCAATAATTACATACATCCATAGTCCACATTAATATATATTAATAAAGATACGCCTACATAAAGTGAGACTGTTTATGAGACGAAAGGCCAGATAAATTGAATACTGAAAATCTAAGCTGAGAAAACAACTTTTAATTAAAGTAATTTGAATTAACATTAAATAATTAACAATTAAATGAATAATAAAAATATACCTATTTTTTATACCTAATTTTTTCAAAACTGAAAGCCACTAAAGTTACGTTATCAGGGCCATTTTTAAAATGTGTTAAATTTGTTTATAAACTAGCTATCCCCTAAACTAAACTAAAAATGAAGGTGTTAATCATTATTTTACAGACTGTTATTATCCTTTTAAATTGTTCGTCCACGGTGCCCTAGATATTAAATAAATACAACTCTATACGCAATAAAGCATACTATTGGCATACATAGTTGTGTGCTAAAGGCATGAAACTTAAAATTAAAAAAATTTAATTATCTCCTCCTCACCTCACAGCTGATCAAATGTCAATTGTCAGGAAAATGGAGTTTTGATACGCATCAATTTATGATAAAAGGTGTCAATATGAAATCCACTATTATTTTTCCTATGAATCGGGATTAGAATGGATAGAACATCTCCTTATCAATCTTGTGGAAAGGATGACAATTCGAAAAATGTGAAAACTGAACGAGAAACAGTAGATGACGCGAAACTTCACCGAGAAAATGTCAATCATCCAAAACATAGGCAAACTGCGTCTTACGATAAAGAAAGTGTTGTTCCTTCGAGTGTCGTTCCAGGACCATCAAGTGCATCTTGTGCCGGTCCTGTTCCAATTGGTACCAAAGAGTCGAAAATGGACTCCAGTAAAATAGCGTCCATGCAGCAGATAGTGGAAAACACTCTCAGGTACCAACCAGTATTCTTAATCCTTTAGTCTTTGCATACAACCATCAACTTTCCCACTGTATATAAATCGTTATGTTACTTTTATATGTAGATATTTTATATACTTATGTAGGAATAGAAAATATTATAAAATCCTATTCTGGAAAACATCATTTTTACCATCAATAGCTTTACAATAAACTAATATAGCCATCATTAGGAAATTAATAGTGGACATTACTGAAAAAATTAATTGTTTGGCAGTTTTTTTATGTTTAAGTAAATTTTTAACTACATTACTTTAATATCTACCAGTTTATTTTATAATTTTTTATTTATAATGTAGGTATATTTATTAATTTATTGACTACAGACACTTTATGAGCATGCCAAGCATCCGCTTACAGAAACTTACATTAAACATAAAAATTTATTATTTAACGTTTTATACCAATAAACTCCCAAGATATGATTGCATTATTGTAAAATCATGTTTAGCTCTAATGTTTTCAATCTTTATTTTAAAGGGGTTTGCTTACTTAGGCCCATATTAATAAATCGCAGCCTTTACTTCAGATGCTATTTACAAACAGATAATACTACATTTTGTTTTTACTTTTAAAAATATACAACTTTACTAGTGTTAAAATTAAGACTGAGTTTAAGATTATTTTAATAAGATGGGCCTTAGTGATAAAGTAGCCGGTTCAGTGAGTATTTTATTTGTTCATTGTAGTCAAGAAGGGCGACAAAGGGTGTCACAATTGCTAGAGGCTGTGGAGGCACTGAGCGGAGCTGAGAGGCTGTTACTGTACCTGCGGCTGCCTACTGGGGTACCTCCACATGACCCTCTAAAACAGCCAGTAAATCCCCTGGGATCCAGGTAATTGTCACTCCATATTTAGATATAGCAAGATTAAATCTACTGTGTTCAAAAGCTAAACACAAATCCACACTATTATTAAAATTAATATTTTAACAATAGTGTGGATTG
This sequence comes from Celastrina argiolus, assembly GCA_905187575.2. NCBI lineage: Eukaryota > Metazoa > Arthropoda > Insecta > Lepidoptera > Lycaenidae > Celastrina > Celastrina argiolus. The sequence goes on from LR994584.1 coordinate 11,208,600, forward strand.
ATTAAACCATTTTTATAAGTCTTGTCTTCTTTTAAAGTGTAAAAAGTGTATGGGATTTACAAGAGTTATTGCGATTGTGATGTCACATAACACATTGCTCATAAATTGCTATGAAATCTTCAATGACTTTTAACATATTTTGTAAAGTAATTTTTACTTGTAAATTTCTTATACTAACTATGTAAAAAATACTATTCAAACTTTTTAATAACTTTTAAATGCACAAAATTTCAAAACATTTTTTAATTTTTAAAAATATTTCTGACTGTAAAAAAGATATAAACCATTTACATTTTTTAAACACCCAATTTACAGCATTTGCAAGTAATAAATACATGTGTCAAATTAAACATTTTGTATAAATTTTTAGGGCTGAGCTGCAGCAGACCGTGACATGGATACAAACCCACTTGGAGGTGGATCCCGACGTATCTTTGCCCAAACAGGATGTTTATGATGAGTACATGTGAGTGTCATTTCTTTTCAATATATCCAATGAAAAATTGAACTTATCCATCATTTCTAGATACAAATACTGTTTTTTGCTTCTCTAATAGAGACGAGAAGTCTAATATAGAGAATATTAGAGAATTATTATAATTCTCATGTGGCTGGATTAAAATTTAAATATACATTAATTGCGTATATTATTTGATAACAAATGCATAAAGCAATCACACAATACAGTTAATTAAATAACAAATTAGAATGATGCCATATAGTCAATGTTATCTTTGAAAGGGTCACACTATCTCAAATGCAAAAATCAAAAATCTTAATTAATAATATAGCTAAGATTATAATTAGTGTGATAAGTAATCATATCCCTATGTATGTAGCTTTGATGATTAAAATGTATTGATTAAAATTGTAATCTTATATTATGAAAATATAATATTTGTATATTAAAGAGACAACTGGCAGTCTGTAATACTCAACAAAAAAATGGAAATGCTAGATGATTTTAGAAAGACAATACGCCTTTGCTTTCGTGTTACATAAAATTCAAATCCCACTACAAATAAAGAAGTTTAAACATTAAAATGTGAAATAGGTGCCTGTGACAAAATGTTGTTTATTTACAGAGCTCACTGTATGAGCTGCAATATGAAGCCTCTATCAACAGCTGACTTTGGCAAAGTGATGAAGCAAGTGTACCCTACTGTACGGCCGCGCCGCCTGGGCACTCGTGGTAACTCGAGGTAATTCTATAATCCTATTATCGCATTAATATTTTAAAGGTTATAGTTTGCGAAATTGCGAGTATGTCTGTATATTTGTAACTTCTTCACATGTTAAAGACTGGAACAATTTTTATGAAATTTGGTATGCAGGAACGTAACATCCTGTAATAACACATAAGCTACTCTGTAACCCGAAAAAGTAAAGTGTTCCCGTATTTACGCGGCCGGAGCCGCGGTCAAAAGCCACTATTATACTATCGATGCTTAAGATCGTGAGGATGAATGGATATGTATGTTTTATACTCCAGCACACCTTATAACAACAATGAAGAGATTTAAATTTGGTTTCTGTTTCACATAAGACTTGTTCTTTGCATAAGCAAAGAACAAGTCTTATGTGAAACAGAAACCAAATCCTAAAATAATAATTATGAGTATTGGCTGGTAGTCTCAACATCTTGCATATTAATTTTACAGTGTTGAATAATCAATATTTTCAACACAACACTGTAAAATTAATATGCAAGATGTTGAGACTACCAGCCAATACTCATAATTATTATTTTAGGATTTATGTTAATTCTCTTTTCAGGTACTGTTATGCCGGTCTTCGCAAGAAAATCAAACTTGAAACACCATATTTGCCCGATTTAGGGGAAAGTTCTAAGGTATTTTCACTTACAAATGGAAATCGAAATTTTCTATCACTATTCATTAAATTATTACCATCAACCCACAACCTTATGTGAAACATTATTACTATTGAAACTTGTTTTGTTTTCAGGAGTTTAATGCCCCATGTAGAGAGAGTGAAAGAATAGTTTGTGATTGGGCTGAAACTAAGTTTGGTAAGCTTTTTATATATTAATTAGTTACTAATCTTCTTCTTTCTTAAACGAATTGCTGTTCGTTAGTCTCACTAAAACTAGAGAACGGCTTAATCGATTCGGCTATTTCAGTCTTGATATATTCGTAAAAGTCCCAGGAAGGTTTAAACGGTTCATCTCAAACTGTTTCTATGCTCAACGAAGTAGGACGGGTCAGCTAGTATTATTAATATAATTTTAATAAAGAGTAAATATAAAACAGGCAGCTTTTTTTCCAATATAATAATATATAGCTATATTCAATGTGTTGTTGTAATGTAAACAAAGCTCAATATGGACCGCTATAATGCTTCCAAATCAAATGTAATTTATTTCTTGAAAAATAATATCGATCGGTGAAAACAACTTGACAGAAAGACGCGGCAGAGGACTTGGTTTTATAATATGTAAAGATAAATGATGCGTTGACAGGCGTGAAGTTCGGCAGCGTGGTGGAGTTGTCGCGTCACCTGGCGGCGCTCGGTACGCGCGCGCCGCTCGGGCCCGCCAGCGCGTCGCCGCCGCACGCGCCCATACACGGTAATGTAACCACATAACAACTTATAGTACTAGTGTAAATACTGATCATTTAACGAAAATTATGTTAAGGGCGTGTTCACCAAGCAATGTTAAAGTTAATCCCTATCAATTAATGAGAAGGCAAGGTATTTTAACAAGTCGTTAACACTAACATGCGTTGGTGAAATCGGGACTAAGGTTATTTTTGTAGAATAGAATATCTTTATTTGTGAAACATAAATATATGTAGTTAGAAAAAATAAAAGAGAATGAATAAAATATTAACCTTTTCACAGGTCCTACAGAAGATTCTCCAGGTCCACAGCTGATAAAACAATTAAAGCGTAAATTACAGGTATAAACTATATAGTATAATACCTACTTTTCAAATCGATATTTTAATAATTATAAAATAAATATAAAATTTTGTTATCAGGGTACAGGTACGCCCGGACGTCCGAAAAAGAACAAGGGGCAAGATACGTCAGGCGTATCGCCGCCCTCTACTTCGTACGTCCCGCAGTTGCCCGTAAAACACGAGAGCGAGATTCCCGCCGAAACCAGCTACGGCTACCAGCCCGCGTACGTGCCAGTGTACGACGTCAGACCGTCATTCCCCTACACGGCGCCCCCCCACGCGCATCCCCCGCACGCGCCCTCCGCGCCGCACCCGCCCATCTCCGTGCACGACTACCGCCCGGACCCCTACGTGTTCGATCCCCCGTACGCGCCCCGGGATCTCACCATACCGACCGACGCCACTCACAACCTGCCCATAAACCTCAGCAGCGACGCGTCCCTCGACCTGTCCACCGAGCGAACCGAGTGGCAGCGGCGGCGGCCCCCGGACCCCCCGGCCGCGCGATTGCCGCCCCTGCCAGGAAAAAAACTCATTCTTGAAACCTATCAGAGCGAAACGCGAGCCGGCTCGCCGCGCTCCTCGCAGATCGACACGCGCGCGGCCCACACGGAGGAGTTCCCGAGGGCCGAGTACCTGCCCAAAAAGATGCGCGCCGCCGAAATGTCCGGGGGAAAGTTCGCAGTGGCGCGCCAGGCTGCGATCGGAGCGGAGCCCACGTCGTCAACCGGCGCCACCGGTGCCGACGCGTCCCTTCGTTCAGAGGTTGCTTTTTTAGAGGATCCAAAAAACTTAACGAACCGGTCCACAAGCACCGCCGCGGCGCTGGCCCGGGAGGAACTAGAGGCGGCGAGTCCGACACAGTCGGTGAAGGCTCCGACGCCTAAGAGCGATCGCACCAGAATGCGCAAGCCCTACGACCGAACTAAAAAGTTATCCCCGGATGGAGCAGAACAATACGACGGAGCCGTCACGCCCGACGCCTACTGCGGGCTAGACGGTATCAACATCAAAACCGGGGTGATATGCGACGAAAAGCATTCGGAAATTTTTAATCGCGAACGTGTCATCAGCATCTGCAATATCGATAAACACGATTTAGACGACTACCTCAACGAAGGTAATAGTCAGGAGCACGAGGAGGAGCTAATGCAATACTTTCACCGAGGAAATGCTAACGAGGCCCCGAACAACTCGACAACGAACGCTAAAACTTTTTTAGATGCAAGCCAGGACCCACACGACGAACACAGCCAAGGGAAAAATGAGAAGTTATCGCAGTTACGCGAACTTCTAGCTAAAAATCTCAAAAATCAAAGTGGGTCCAATTCTATACCTCAAAATAACGCCACAAGCGAAGATGCAAATTTACCCCTCACCGACGACCATTTATCCGACCTTAATAAAAAAGTTAATGAAGGGGCTTTTAAACCAGTGAACAACATATCCGACGTTGTAAACGGTTCTGCCAACGTGCAAAATACGGAATGTACAAAAAACCCACTTCCATTGCCCAACGAAAACGGAATACATATTCCGGAAACCACTCAAAATATATTACTTAATTCCATAGCGCCGACTCAACTTTACAACGGTACTATGAACCACGAACCGCAGAGTCCTACGACTAGAACTCAACAGTACGATTTTGTGCCTATATCGGAGGGTTGTCACTCTCCCGCTAACGTCCGATCCAAATCTCCCTCGAGCTTGGGGCCGAGAGGCAACAGTCCGTCCAAAGCTGCTAAGCTAGTACTGTGTGGCTCGCTCCAGACGTCGCCCAATTCTCACAGCACGGCAGCCAGTCCGTTCGTCAGTCCCCGGAACACCCCGGTGCCTCGCTCGCGCCTGTTCCCGCGCCCGATACCGAAACACAACGAGAAAAGGAAACGCAACACGCTCACACTCGGCGTCAACGATTCGTGCCCGAAGCCGTTCGCCATACCCAACGACCAGAAATACATACCCAGAACCACGCTGAGCTCGACCATCAAATATTGCCAACCGATGTCTGCGCCGCCTTCGCCGAACATACTGACGAATTACAAAAACCAACTCATGCAAAGCGGCGGAATCACTAACGGTTCCAATAATATGAGTATTAATTTCGTACCAAATTTGTTTCGCGACAATATTAACGGCGAACTCGCCCAGCCCCTGTCGGCAGATCCGCTCTCGAGCGAGGTGAGCCAGTTTTTTCAAGAGCCCATGGTTAATTATAGATTGCACGACGTTTCTTTTAGGTCGCAATCTGTGCCCTTAAAACAGGCCACTTTGAACGTCGGACTGCTGAGTTACAACAACACACCGGTCGGGTCCGTACCGCCGACTCCGGTACCGAATGAGTTCAGTGACTTCGGATCGCTCGCAGAAACGTGCGATATATCCAAAGCTGGCCTAAATCCCGAAACGTTAGATAAAATATATGACGCGATCGACAGCAGCAACGACGTACTTAATACCGCCGCAACGACTAATCTTTTGAATCCTAATCAAGCTATCACGAACGGTTGCGATCCCCTGCCCGACCAGCAGATACTCGCAGAGGAGCAGATACATCCGTTCATCGCCACTAACACCGGCATGCTCGATAGGAACGCCCAATTCAACGATTCCTTTGCCGGCGACGCGGGCACCGAAGATAATGTAGAAGAGTTCCTCAAGCGCACCAACAGCATAGAGTTTGACTTGTCAGACTTAGTCACCGAGAAGAACAAGTATTATACCTCAAGATCGGTGCCCAGCACGCCCCTGCCCTACAAGAGAACCGCACCGAACTTGCAGATAGACTCTAGACGTTCCAGAGAATTGTTCACTGCAGATTTCAACCTCGTTTCGAATGGTATATCGTCGAAATCCGTGCCGTCTACTCCGCAACTGCCCGAGGACAGGAGCGTCTTCAGTTACAGCAACAGAGATTACCTGATCAACGGAAATTCTGTCGAGGTAATATGTGGCCCGAACCAGATAAACACCGTAGTCGAGAGCGACCAAACCCTGGCGTCGCCTTTGGACATGTTGCGTGAGGACATCCTGGAACCATTGTCGGGGCCCACCGCAGATTTGCTGGCAGATTTTGACAAGATAGACGGTCCGCCATACGTCGTTGACCTCTAGTCGGCGAACATCTATATGTTAGACACTAGAACTTTGTACAGTCGGATAGCCATGTACTGGATATCTTCATAGAGTACAATGATGTATCTTATACCTTCAGTGAAGGCAGACATGATTTTAACGTGTCGTAGTTTTATAATGTATCGCACACTCCCAAAAAATCGAGTCAATACAGTGTCAATATGTGATAATAATCGTATATCGTATTAAAATTCATTTACAAATAGCAGTAATATTTGTAGTCACTTCAAATTTTGCTTGTGTTGCACACACACGGGCCACGGCACCTCATGTTTTGTATAAATATTTGTAAGTGCACACTCTAGGATATATACTTACGTCTATTATGTAATTTAACTATGTAATTAATTCTATTATAATATGTTATTTTGGGTTAACGCTATATGTATTCGTGCCTGTAGACTACAAGTTTTTCATCGTGAAGTAAAACAACGAAATTGGGAAATTAGTAGTAGCGCGTCGATTTTTCCTAACTTTGTATTTATAAACATTGTGCTAGCTAAGAATTTATTTGACTTGAATTACTATAATATGCTATGTTATACTGACCAATATAAGGAACAACGCGCTAAGGATGGTTAGAGGGTTACTACAAGTTTTGCCCAAAAAAATAATTATTATTATATATTATATATTACTAGATATAGTCTCTAAAAATGAATTTATTGTAAGTTAGCACAAAGATTTCATATATTTTATTATCTAACAGAGATATTTACTCACATTTACAAAAATAACATTTTGCATTAAATGCAGAAACGATTTTTAACCTGTCGATAAGCTAAGAGGAGCTTATATTATAAATTGTAAAAGAAAATGTATTAAATGTTATTATTTACACGCCAGAGGCCAGTCAAAGTGTTACAATATGTGTCTAGTCCTAACACAAACAACCTAAAAATACCAATAACGACTGTAATGTATTTTATATTGACAGACAGAAGAACTTTCGATGAGTCACAATGTTAGTGATACATATTTAAATATACCTATTGTTTATTAATATGTACGTGAAATCATTTGACTGGCTTCTTTTTACTGGTCAAATCAGACCATAAATGTGTCGAAAATGGAATTTTAACATTAATGTATGTTTAAAGTTATATTAATTTGTTAATGCTTCATAGAAGTATTTTATAATTTTTTCACATTAAGCATTTGAAATGCCATTTTTTAAATGGAATTGTGCCTAAAATTTATTACATTAGGTGAAATGAGACCATTTTTCACTATATCTATTAGTCGGAATTTAATTACTAGTACAAATAATACACTGATTCCACAGGGATATAATATAAATATATTTATGTAAGAGAAAACAAAGACTGTAAAAAAAGTTGATAGATAATATTTTGATCAGCATGTATTAAAATTCAAGTAATTTGTCTCGAAAACGAAATTGCAGTGTACAATTGATTTATTCTTTAAATGTTCGAAAATGTTAAACAAATAATTTTAGCAGTCACGGGAGCTGGAACTGGTTGTGTTGAAATTGTATAAAAATCACATTGTATCGTTACCAGCGTTGTTTTGATACACTAACTTCCATAGACTTGTGATATTATATATTCTATGGGTCGGTTTCTGAAAGGCTAATCAAATCTATCATCAACTAACTGGCATTCAAGTCAACAACCCGTAATAAACGTTGATTGGTGAAACATTTATCAGATGGAAAGATAGACACGGATATTATATAATTACACCACGCTCGCACTCCCAAGGTTGGTAAACAATTTTAAAATACCACATACCGATAGCTTAGATTCACCAAAAGCCACCGATTAGCTGGCATACGATTTTTGATTACCTTTCAGAAACCGGCCTTAAGTCTATTACGCTTACGTTTCTGTATATTAAAGATGGTATTAACACCGTGTCATTTACATGTCATCGTAAGTTAAACATATGGTTGAATCTGCTATTTGATTGAATGACTAGCGCGTTCATTGAATGGCGACATTTGGTGACATTAAATTGAATGAATAATGGACAACTCGTCAAGTTGTTTAATGTAACGTTCAACGTCTTGACTGAACTGTTTAAATAACAAAATTGAGGTCATGATTCTGATATCTTATTATGATTTTGTAGACTATACAGACTATTTTTACCAACAAATTTAAGGAATTCAATGAATACAAGCCATTTAATATTTTATTTTTAAACATTAAAATTTCCGAATGTGTACTATTTTCGACGAATAAGGCACATTAAAGAAATATGACCAAAAAATATATCGGCGACGGCATTTTTGTTTTGGTGACTACTAGCGCCGCAGAGGAAAAGAAAATTAACTAAATTTCTATCACCTGACTGATTTTACGTCCGCTCTGTTCAAAGGGCAATCCGCTGACTAGTTGGATGTTGAGTGGCGCTTGTTCAATTAACGTTCCGCCTAGTGATTCAATTAAATGACGCAATTCAATGAACGCGCTAGTCATTAAATCAAATAGCAGATTCGACCAGATAGCTGCGACATATACATTCTACCGCTCGTGGCTGTACAGTGTACCTAGTAGCCTAGTTCGTGTTATGTGTTTGGCATACAACGTGTACTAATGTGCTGTTGTAATAACATTGTAAAATATGGTTAAAGTTTATACGTATTATTAAAAGAAAAAATATTTTGTTTGTAATGAAATTTCAAAGGGTCATTTAGTTAAGTGTAAATGAAGACCAATAAGATGCATTGCTGAAACACAAACGGAAGTAGAAAGAAAGTGAAATCACTCAAAACATCACAAAATGTAAGTTTTGTTGAAAGCGTTTAAATTAAATAACTAACTATTGCTATATCTGCTATAAGTAACCAATCGCACGCGAAGTAAAGTCAAAAAAATCACACCTCACACGTCAATAATTAATGCAATATTATTGTAAACAAAAGTTTTACCCAAGCTTCTGCAAACTGACGTTACTAGTATGACCGTATTACGTATACGATAATTATAATAATATAAACATTTTGTACTTTAAATACGAAAGATGTGTCAGTTGGATGCTCGGATATCTAAAATTTTAAATGAATTTCACTAGTAAAGGAAAATCGCCACTGACTTAACTAGTCGGTTAACAAAATTGTTGTTATTGTATTAAACACGATTTGTAAGCCCAGTCAGAGTAATTAATAATGTTTTTTATAACAGAAGCTAGCTAGAAGTAATTTTCAATATGGTACACGTTTACGGGTTCAGGGACCAACAAAATACAAATGACAATTTTTAACAAAAAACATCTAATACACTATTAACATATTCAAGGCCTTTGTGACTTGAAAGTAAAAAAAAACAATAATTGGTTTTGGAATGCCAACCATGGTTACATTTTTAAAATTCTACAAATATGGCTGGGGTTCTATTTCTAATTATCGATTGAAAAACCTTAACTTGGGATTTGTAAAAACGCATAACTGTAGTTAAGCTGTTCTCAGTTTCTCGCTGTGTAAAAAGTATTATTTGCCACACCTGATTATCATCGACTTTATGTGAACAAATTATTTGAAATGCGTTGATGATCGTGCTGTTTCTGTCTGTCCCTGTTCTTTTTTAAAGATTTAACTGTGTCAAGCATAGATATGAACCCCTTATTAATAAAAATTTTTTCACACTGAATATTTTGTCCTTGTCTTCCAAGTTCCAAGCAACTTTTCTAAAGTAAAGACAATGAGAAAACTTTTTATTATACATTGTGTGTCAATATTTTTATTAGTAGTAAAGGTGTTTACAGTTATGGTGACCCACCCATTTACTAATTTAAATACTGTTAATACAACGTTTGCACACGGTCTCACTACATTTGTAGAGCCTAATAATTAATTGTTTGACGTGAACAAATTTAATTATGTTTGTAACGAATCATGTTCTATATTATATTATGTAGGAGACAATTAATATTATTACAGTAAAGTTTTGTTACATTGATATATAAAATTGTAAATAAACACATTTGGTAGATGTATACATGACATTGTTTATGTTTATAACGATCATGTTGTTTCGTTATTATTGTTTTTATTTCTAAATATTTTTGTAAATGTACAATATTAAATAAGTTTTTAATTGTATAAGGTAAGAGTATCCATGTTGTTGATTAGTCTTATGGATGTTGATTTACACCATTACATACAGTGATAATAAATGGTATAGAAGATTTCATGTTTGGTTTTACTAACCTAGCCACACTCGATTAGTTTTTTACCAGACTTCGGCGAAGCCAATTTTTGTGAATATTAAAATTTTATTGTTAAATTCAAAATTAACGTTTAAAATGCGGTCGTACAAGTAGTAAGTACCTCAGAGTTGTTTAGTTACTTTCTATGTAATGGTCAATTTAATAAAAATATAATAATAATAATATCTATGGACGCTTCACACCACGTCAATCTGGCCCTGTGCTAAGTATCCGAAGAACTTGTGTTACAGGTACCAGACAACGGAAATATATTTAATACTATTATACTATACACATATTTAAGATTTTTATTATATTATACACAAATTTAATACACATCCATGACCCAGGAACATTGAAAACTTTTTGTTCCCTCGGCGGGATTCGTACCCGCGACCTTTCGTTCGAGCACCAACGCGCTCAACCAACTGCGCTACGGAGGTCGTCAAATAATTATCGTATAATAATTATTACTTACTTATATTTTATGTGAAAACATAAAAATATAAAATAAAAATATAAAAAAATGCTACACACTATATTAATAACCCGACTTTGCAAAAAAAGGGGTCTAAAAAGGCAGAAGAAAAAAAATAATAATTTGAAATCCAGAAACGTATAGGTACAAAAATGGTCAAGGTAGAGCCGTGATCGTACCCGTTAATAAAATATAAGCATCAGTTCACATCGAAATACGGTAGAAAAAAAATAACTGGAATTCGGAAAGAGCATAGGTTAGTTTGCCGTTGCAGGGTTCGATGTTAATAGCGTACCTATGCATTTCTGGAAGTCGGGTTATTGTTTTTTAATTTCGCGTATTTTTTTATTTTTTTCTTAGTGTCTCAAACTTTTAAGTTATTCTTATTATAATAGTTTAAAACAATAAATATAAAATTTAACTTAATTATTTATAAAATACATGTACCTTTATGAACCATGAATAACTCTGTATAATACATGGTCAGTATTATACTGAATGATTCATGGTTCTTATAAGAAGCCGAATATAATGTAAATACTAAATACCTATATGTGAAGAGAATGACTCGTGGAGCACTTTTTGTTTTGGCACCTCATATAAATTACTTACTATAACGCGACAAATCACTAAATATATAATAAACTATAAAATATCCATAAAAGCCACAAAACAGATGAGATTTAACCCTGGTGTTCCAGGACCAACGACCAGTGCGTTCGTGTGTATATGTCGCAGTCATCTAATTGAATCAGCTATTTGATTAAATGTCTATCGTGTTTATTGAATGACGACATTTAATTGAGTGACTAGGCCGAACGTTAATTGAACAAGCGTTGAGTAACAACGTCCAACTATAACTAGTAGTAGCACTGTAACAAAGCCCTTTAAACAGAGCGGACGTAAAATCAGTCAAGTGATAAAAATTGAGTTTATTTTTTTCCGCAGTGGCGCCAGTAGTCACCAAAACAAATATGGCGGCAAACAGCTTGCACAGATAGTACATAGATGTTATTTTTATTATCATTTTAATTTTGTGTGACATGTCATGTCCTCATTTTGAGGACCTTTTAAGTTGCGAACTTATGGTGACTATGCTATAGTAAGTTCAGTCAAGACGTTGAACGTTACACTAAACAACTTGAGGAGTTGTCCTTAATCATTCAATTAAATGTCCTCATTTTATTAACGCGCTAGACGTTCAATTAAACTGCTGATTCAATCAGATGACTGCGACATATAGACTAGGAGCCCACGAGCCCCGGCATAGTAAGATACACTCCTTGTGGTCATTTTAGACCTTTGATATTTGTTTTGATTTATATTACGTATTTTTTATGAGGTGTGAAAACAAAAAAAAAAAATCTCTTCACACTATATTCGTCTTAATATACATATATGTATATACTTAATACACATACCATTACTCACTTACTTTTTACGTATGGAAAATACGTAACGTAACCTACTATGACTGAGGGCATTGTAGGCTTAAGGCGAGGAATAACCGCAACTAGCGCCACTCTTTTTACACTCATAAGTAATAACTAAAGTGGCCGTTTTAGTTAATACTTATGAGAGTAAATACAGTGGGTATAGGATTTAGAGCTGTAATTAAATGCCAATAAATTAGTTTAACTATTTACTTAAAGTTTGAACCGATTACTTTTTTTAATAAGATCTTTGTGTCGTAAAATTTACTTTAAAAAGAATGGCGCTAATTGCGGTTATTCCTCGCCTTAAGTGGGAGTGTGGGACTCTCCAGTTTTTGACAGGCGTGGGTTTACGAAGTAAAACTCACACGATGCCCTCCGTCTAAATAATTAAATATATGGATTTGTCAAAGTCAACCGTTTATTTTAACATGAATTATTATTGTCCTTGTGTCCACAGTAAGAAGTTTTCTACTTATTCTGCCTTCCCAAAGCCGTTAACGAACCAATCCATGAGTATTGGGTCATCCTCATGGCAATAATTTTCCGCTACTCGAACATCGCATCCAGGCGACCATTCAAACATCAAAGCCAAAAGCGGCAATTTTCTAATATCATTCAAAGCTCTATCGCCGTGCTTCATTCTTATTTCTTTAGCCAGGCATCTCTTAACAAAGGTGAGAAAATTTTCCAAAAAGTTTAGACACACATTTGAATCCCAAAATTTCTGAAAATAAAATGTTCTTTATTTTACAATTTATTTACCTACTTTGAATAAGTAAATGAGTCAATAAAATAATTCAAAACCTTGTTTTTTTTGGTCGGTAAAAAATAAAGTTATGCTCTGAAACGCATTTTCACAAGTTATCAAAGCAATAATTGAGAGCACAGTGATTAATGTTCTCAGAAAACAGGTAGCAGTCCATGGCCCAAGTAGGTTGATATCATTAACAATGATATTTTACTAAACTATTTTACGATTTAAAGGCCTACCTATATTGTATCTATTCCTCAATTCTATAGGTAAGCTAACTTTTATTTTCTTTTGTTTTATAGATTTTATCTTACCCTGGACATGTGCTCAATTTCTGATAAACTGTACACTTTTAGTTCTTCAACAAATCCATCATCATTACGAAATCCGCATAAAATATTGTCAATTCCCACAAAATGTGATTGACACCACCATTTTTTTGTTTTAAACCTCCTGAAATATGTAAAAAGTGTAAAGCAACAGTTAAGATTTATAAAAAATATTGATCATTGGATTCCTCTTGGAACATTCTAGAATCTTGGCCAAAACTAGTACCTATATTTTAATAACTAGAGTCGCGCAGGTCATGATATGTCGGAGCGCCGCCACCGGCAATTTTTTCCGCGCCCATGTCTGTGCCAAAATTCATCAAAATCGGTTAATTCGTTTCGGAGCTTTGGGATATTGCCAGCAAACAAACCTTTCCCCTTTATAATATAAGTGTAGTTATATTGTGATTCGAAAAATACATACTTGAAAGAATAGTCTTGTCTTCTGTTTGTGATATGTTTGTTTGTTTTAAGTTCAACAAATTCCTTAGACTGTAAGTATTTTATTACTTCTTCACGGTCATTGCTATCTGGAGGAGAGACAACTGGTTCCTTGTCACATCTTAACCCATCTAATTCTGCTCCATACACAATATCATGTTTCTTCAATGTTGTATTAAAAACTAAAGAAAACTCTTCCTCTTCATCCACAGGTCGGTCAGGGTTAGGATCCATTGTTGGGTCATCTGAAAATGAGGGTTCCATATTATGTACCTATTAGGGCTATTAGCAACTGTTTAAAATATAAAACTCAAAACGCAATATATATAAAGTAGTATTAGAGGGGTCATGAGTGTACATCTATACTTATACTTATCTTTACTAATATTATAAAGAGGAAACATTGAATTGTTTGTTTGTTTGAATTAAATAGGCTCTGAAACCACTGAACAAATATATAAAATTCTTTCGCAGTTGGAAAGCTACACTATCAGCGCTGAACATAGCTATATTTTTATTTTTTTAAATAGGGTTCCTTAGGGGGGCGTCCATAAATTACGTAAGATGATTAAGGGGGGGAGGGGGTCGAGTCAAATCTAATATAATCTCACGTTAGATCTCCCTAATAGAGGGTCTCGACAAATATCACGCAACTTTTGTTCTGATTAAAACAAAAAAATATATACTATTTTGGTCCATTCAATCCAAATTGTATGTAGTTACATGCTTAAGATTTAATCTTCGTTATTGTAATACGATTAAGATTATTCACTAATTCGTTCGAAAGAAAATAGCTTCATTCATAATTTGACATTATACATCTACTTAGGGCTGCCATCCGTCCGGGTTTCCCCGGATTTGTCCTAGTTTGGGGGCCGTCCGGGGAGCGTCCGGGCGAGGTTTAAGTTGTTGTCCCGGTAAAACCCGGACGGACGAGCACTCCCTTTCTCCCAGATTCTAAACAAGATGTAAGTTGATGAAAAAAGTATTGGAATGTCCGGGGTGAAAGCTCCAAAATCCGGGGATATTACGCTTCCGGTACTGGGTGGCAGGTTTTAGAGATGGCAGCCCTACATCTACTGAATGTTAAACCACCATATTTATTTTATACCAAATATCTCAATTTTGTCTGAATTCAAGTGGCCACATAAGAACGAAGTCGATAGAGCTGATTTTACTGAAAATCATAATAAGGACATGTTGGTTCCAAATTCCAATAGTATCTCTTGAGACTAGAGTTATGTTACGTTGCCGTCAAATGTTCCCGTTTGGCCTACAGACGAAGAATAACTCTTGGTACCTAGTAAAAGGTGCTCTAGATGTGAGTTCCGCGTTAATGGTTTTCGCGTTGCGGGTTCCACGTTTAGGGTTCCATGGTGCGAGTTGCTAAGTTCCACGTTATGTGTTGCGCGTAGCGGGATCAGGGTAGTGGTTTCTACGTTTAGGATTCCGCGTTGAGGGTTCAGGGTTGTGGGTTCCGTGTTGAAAGTTCCGCATTGCTGGTTCCACGTAGTGAGTTCCGAGTTGCGGGTTCCGCGTTGTGGGTTCCGAGTTGCGGGTTTTGCGTAGCGGGTTCGGCGTTGAGTGCGTTGCGATATTTTATCACTTAGATAAGTAAAACATTCTTCACCTAGTTATGTGTGATATAAATAAATAATAGTTTAAAAAAACTAAAAAAACACGCTTTTATTGCTAACCGAACTAAAAAATAGAAAATAATTTTAATTTCGAAGAGTTTATATTACAGTAGTAGAAGATCGAACAATCAATTAGAATTTATCACCTCAAAATAAAATTATAATAAAGTTTAAGTTGTTAACAAAAGAATTAAATTCAGAGTAAAAAGCGTGGGGTGCATTTTACTACTTTTCATAAGTGTCCTCTCATAGACTGTTGCCAATAGAATGATTGTTACATTTACTTTATCAAGCACCCCACGCTTTTTACTCTGAATTTAATTCTTTTGTTAACAACTTAAACTTTATTATAATTTTATTTTAAGGTGATAAATTCTAATTGATTGTTCGATCTTCTACTACTGTAATATAAACTCTTCGAAATTAAAATTATTTTCTATTTTTTAGTTCGGTTAGCAATAAAAGCGTGTTTTTTTAGTTTTTTTAAACTATTATTTATTTTTCATTTTTTAGTTCGATTTATCAATTAGTTATTTGTTGACATGTGGTATCGAATTAAACTTTTGGCCTTGTTTTTCTGAATTAGAATTCGTTATTTATCTTTTATTCGGTGAAAATTAATGATATGTTTTAAATATAATTAATTCCTTCCTTATCGACTGTAAAACCGAAGCTATACAGAAATCGTATGTGATACAGAAGTAATCGGGACTTTTCGCTACGTCTAGTTAATTAAAGTTCCGGTCTTTTTTTTTTTTTTTTTTTTTTTCATTGTCATCGGTCCTTGATACTTATGCAAAGTTTCAAATTAATCAGACTTCTGGAAACTGGTGAAAATTAAGTTCAAAGATTCCGTTACATAGATACAACCCAAGCTAATAAAAAGCGTGTTAAAATGGGTGTCTATTAAGGCCACAGAACATAAAAATAATGGTAAAAAAAAAATTTGTATGTGTGTAAAAATTATCACAAATAGTCACTTCTATTGCCTCTTATCTATTTTTTCACAGCTCTAAGGTATTAGTAGGTACACATTTCTGAGAAAAATCTTGACAGACGTATTAATACAAAAACCCTAAAAATTTTGAAATATGGTTTCATTTACTTACCTGATAATATAAATTGTTCAAATTTATAACCCCATGATGTAGATATTTTATGGAGCTTACTCATGTTTTTAATTTCTTGCAATTTTTCTTCAGTTTTTCTAGCACATAAGTAAATGTGCCCTTTAAATAAAATGGCAATAATTTTCCAAGGATCTTGATTTTCATATGGAGTGCAAGCTATACAAGTCAAAAGACCCCTATAGCAGATAAATTTTGCTAACTCCAATTTACTTTCTGGATACAGTTTAATAAACTTTTCATTTTGCAGTAAGAACTTTAATAACTCAGTTAATTTAACATCTAAGCCTTGTTCTTTATGTTTAGCTTTATCTATGTCAAGATTTAAATTATAATTTACTTTTTTATCTTTTACTTCTCTGGCAAATTTAAGATTTTCTAGGCCCATGTAGCCGATAATGGTGGGTTTTGCAAATTGTGGTTTTGGATAAGCATAAATATTTGGTCGTGTTTCTAATGTCGAGTGCATTCTCATTCGTTATTATTCTTCTTTTATCTTTGAAAGACTTTCGTTTTAAACTTTGTAAAGCATTAAATTCCTTTAAAACCTGTGTGAAAGTTTCAGTCTTTATAACTCTAATAGTAAGTAGCCTGTATTGTATTCAAAAGGTTTTTGAAGTACACGGTACAATAATTTATACTTTTATCATAATATAACTTACTTTATTTTAATTTAGAAATTTAAGCTTATTAAAAAATACAAATAAACATGTAGGTATTTATTTCCTGATGTCCTGTCACCTGTCAGGATCTCAGGCCTCTATTAAAATAATTACTCTAATCTATGATCTCAGGATTCAGGATCAAAGTCTTCTTCTTCTTCTTTTGGCATATTTTTCAAAATCTTCAAATAGTATCAAATTGCCAAAAAGAGTTAAATTTGTCCACAGATTAATACCTAGTTATTTTAAGACATTCTTATGAGCAAACACCACGAATTTTTTTCCATACAAAAATAGGGGTCTAGGGGATTTCTATTTCCTCCCTGGATACTTAGTCTAGAGTAACTATTTTTTCTATGAATATCTATGAATAATATTTGTACGTCCCTATTTTTAATAAACTAATTACTTACGTTTGTTCGGACGTTCAAAAACCTAAAAAACCACCAGACTCTCCGCCGTGTTTAAACATCCAGGAAACAGATTTGACTACATTATGCAACAAAATCAAAAAATAGGAACCTAGTTAATTTCTTTTTTTAGCTAATAAAGAAAAAATTATCTAAATCGGTTAAGTTTTGGAGGAGGAAACAGGAATCCCCTAAACGTCGATTTCTGGTACTTTTAATAGGTAATTTCAGTTCTAGCTGCAGTTGTCCCTATCGCACTATGAGGGGCGAGGCTTGAGGTAGGGGGATGCGGCCAAATACGTACACACACGCGTGATGTGACACGTAGTCGATAATGATATCGATAAACTAGTGTTGTTTATCGATATCGACATTTCTAGTTTCTTACATCTTTTTCGTGAAGTCTATAGCTTTTTTCATATTTATTATTAAATTATTATATTACACTAACTTTAATTATATAATATCAGATAAATCTAATTAAATTATATTCAAAAAACATAAAAAACTATTATGCGTCCATCATTCTCTCGTGCTTACTGCCAAATAACGAGGATCGTATTGGGCCATAACGTCAAAAAGCCGGTCGACCAAAACGTATTATATTATAATGTTGTAAAGGCAACCGAACTGAATAATTACAGCAAGAATACTCTAAAAATGTTAGTAAAAAGTGTCCAAAATAATTTTGATCTCGATTTGTAATAAATCTTAACTAAAATACCTATTTTATTTTTGGAGAAATAATATCTTATGAATGGACCCCAGTTGGTGTAAACGTTTTGAATATTTTAGATTACATTATACATTTTAATTTTTTGTTAAAATAATTATTAAGATTTCGGCTTGTTTGTGAGTTATAATATTGTTATTTTAAAGTAAATATATTTTTGAAATACTTTTTTCTATGTCGTTGAACATACTCCAGCGTCTGTGGACCAATATTAGTTTTTTTTGTGTTTATGAATATATACTGAAATAAATTCTTTAAAATTGTTTATTATCGTCAACTTATTAATTTCCCCCGGCCGTTCAAATTTAAATTACTACGATAGACTTATATACTATAAAATTCAGTCTATTGAAAACAGACGCTTATATTTTGACTTATTATACTTATTCAAAATTATACATAATATTATTGATGCTCCAAATCTGCTAAGTATAATTTGCTCTACTAATTTATAAATGAACATCCCATTTTTTTAATTCATTGACAGGCAAGGAGGCTCTATGGCAACTCTCATTTACATAACTTTCTTGTAGAAATAATATACCATCTACTATTATTATAACTTTCTTTTAATAATAAATAAGCACAAGCTCATTTCTGGTGTTGTAGCCTTTTTGTTGACTTTCCGAAAATAGCTTGTATAGTTTCATTTCTAAATAAAATATTGTGAATTTTGAATTAAGTAATACATACTACATATAAATAAAACGATCTCAACCTCAACCTCAAGTCAGTATTTGAGATGACAGTCGAATTAACTGTCTCAACTGAGTATGAGCGTTATCAACAGCTGTCAAACTGCTACTTGAGTAGATGAACTTTCGAAAGTAAACAGTGATTTGAGAGTTGTTTTGAGGCTTATGTCACTATCTCATTCCGTTTTACCTATTTCTAGTTCCGAATATGAACCTTCTTTGTGATGGAATATTTTATTTCTACCAAAATATTAATGAAAAACTGGTTTTTAATGTAATAATTAAGATTAAAGTCTCTTTTTGATATTTATACTACAAAATTTTGTTACATTCATGTACAGAAATTTTGAAAAATATTATATTTGTTATAAAACTAATAAATCTACTTTTAAAAGTATAACGAAACGTTATTTTATTAGTCACACATTAAAAAAACAGTTTTGAAAGGTTAGATCTTAGTTGAGACAGCGTTCCTAAACCCGGTTCACCTGATACGTCCTTGAAATCAAACTATTAATCAAATTAAAAAAACTATAACCCGACTTCGCAAAAAGGGGTCTAAAAAGGCTGAAACAAGAAAATAATTCAATTTCAAATCCAGATATGCATAGGTACAGAAATGGTCAAGATAGAGCCGTGGTCGTACCCGCTAAACAAATCAATAATATTCGTCTGCTGTTGAAATATACAATCCCAATAGCGGGTACGACCACGGCTCTACCTTGACCATTTCTGTACCTATGCATATCTGGATTTAAAATTGAATTATTTTCTTGTTTCAGCCTTTTTAGACCCCTTTTTTGCGAAGTCGGGTTATAGTTTTTTTAAACTTTTATTTTATTTTACATTTTTCTGTTTCCACATAAACTATAACATTATATTTTCTCTAAACTAACGTTAAATTAACACATAGAAAGTAACTAAACAATTCCTAGATACTATTTATACGACCGCTTTTTAAACGTTTATTTTGAATTTTACAATAAAATATAAAAATTAATTAAAAATATAAATACATATTTGTAATGTGCTTGCCAAGACCTATACAATTATCTTAATTTTTTTTTTTTTGGAGATAGTTATTGAGGTATAATTTTCAAAATCCAAAATTTTTCTAAAAATTATATAGCCTATGTTACTCGCGGGACCACTACGAATCGATTGATACCTTATTTATTAAAATTGGACCAGTAGTTTAACCGCTACGAGGGAACATACATACATACATACATACATACATACATACATACATACATACATACATACATACATACATACATACATACATACATACATACATAGACTGCTAAAATCATTACCCTTCCTTTTGGCCACAGACGACTAAGGGGATACTACGTATCGTGGCTTCGCCGAAGTCGGGTAATGAAGAAGCTAATCTTAGTATAAGTTTGTATCAACCAAGAGAGTCCTAGTTTTACACTTCTTTATTAATACGGTCGTGTTACAGCAAGTCTGAGATACTTAATATATTTTTAATAAAAAATAAACCGTTAAAAAAGTGGGAAAAACTTTTTTTAAGCTTTTTTTTATTAACATTTTAAACAAATGTACCCTAAGTTCAAAAACTAACAAATGCAATTTAAACATATGCAAGAGTAATTATGCGTTGGCGCTAAACAATTTACCACGGTCATAAGCTCGTCGAAAAATGCTTATAAATATTTTTTCTGTGTTCCTAGAGAATACTTAATACATAGTTACTTTACTGACAATTTTCAGTTTGACTCACTATACATAGCTGTGTGTGAGTATAGCATATTTGTTTTCAATGGCTGTAACCAGCCATTGAATTGATGGCCTAGACTTCTATGGAGCATGATCCATATCCTTTCGTGGTAAACTAGACTACCTAGTATGTAGAATAAAAAACATTTTAAACTTTTATAACTTTAAAATGTTTAAAATACTGCAATTAAAATTACATAATATTATGTGGTTAGCTTATTCGATCCGATGATATTTAGATCATACTGACCATTTGATAATCATAATGATCACAATGAAATTTTCCCAAAAAAATTCAAAAGTTATAAACAATTAACATCTTCAAAAATAGTGTTTGGTTTGTAGTTATTTATTCTATAAACGGACATTATTTAAATATTTTTTAGTTTAGAACGATAACGGAAGTTTGAAAAAATAATTGTCTAGCATAATTATTGAAATATAATGTTTATATGAAATAATCCGACAGAAATCAATTCTTTTGAGCATTTAGATTATACTTTACATATTTTTATATTTTTCATTTAACTCTAAGTACTTAGGTACCTACTTTAAAAATTTTAACTGACGCCTAAGAGGCCGTCTGCATGCACAAATGGCGCGGAGGGCTATTTTCAGCGTTAATTTAAAAATATGGAGATACAATTCCGGGAGTGCCACCTTTTTTTGGTAAATTTCCTCCTCTTTCAGAATATTTTTTTCAAATTTCGTAAATATTTATAGTTATCGAACAATAGCCTATAAACCAAACATTATTTTTTGAAGGTGTTTGACTATATAAAACTTTTAGATTAATTTAATTGTGTGCCGAAATAGCACAATGATCTAGACAATTTCGGATTGAATGAGCCACATACTTTAATCATATTATGTAGAATTAACACCATAATATTATGAAACTATGGACTTCACTAGTTATACGAGCATCGACCATTTCTGGTACTAGGTACCTAGTCGAGGTAAAAACTAAAAAGTGTCTAACGAAGATTCCATTTCTTGTCATAATCATAAAATATAGTCCGATTTACTTTAAAAAAGCATTATATTATGTAGCGAGAGGCCCGGCGCCGCGCGGGGTGTCACGCACACGTAGACGATCACACTTACACATCGATAGCGGGCGTGAACCACGTGATGAAGGGGCATTGGAGACGGCAACAAACTTTTGAAATACCTATTTTTCATTTCTCTCGTCCGTGTGGTTTCCTCTTAAGTGTGTGGGGACCATAGAAATAGGATATACATAGAAGGAGTGATAAAAGTAGAGTTAAAAACCATAGAAATAGGGTATACATAGAAGGAGTGATAAAAGTAGAGCTAAAAACAGCGATCTATCTTACAAATTTCAAATGCAAAGATTCATGAGAGTAAAAGAGACAGCAACTTCATGATTTTTCGCGTTGTCACGTCAGAGGTGGATTTTGGTGGTCTGTCAAATTTTGGTGGTCTGTCAAACGTAGGTATCAAACCTCATATCAAACCATAATATTATACATAAATGCGTCTCTGTATTTTTATAGCTCTTGTGTTAGTGCGCACGCACGCACGCACGCACGCACGCACGCACGCACACACACACACACACACACACACACACAAAATGTCATCAAAAATCACACTGATCTGAGACCGCAATATAATTACTTCAAAGCTAACTTTAATGCAATAAGTAAAAGTGTAGATGGATATTTGCTCTCGACAAATGGTACTATTGATGATATGTGGCATTCCCTTAAAATAATATGCAATCTGCCATTAGAAAGTATGTGCCAACAAAGTATAAAAACAAAAAGAATAAAAACCAACCATGGATAAACAAAGAAATACTAGAATTGGTCAAGAAGAAAAAAGAGTTATGGAATATTTAAAGGTTGAATCCAAATGACATTGCATATTAACAATATAGGAAAATTAATAATAAAATAAGACGTGTTATTTAATAACCTTTATGGAAATAAAAAGTTTTGAATTTAGAATTTGTAGAATTTTGACCAGTAGTTTAGCTGCTGCGAGGGAACATACATACATACATACATAGACTGCCAACATCATTACCTTCCTACCCTTCCTTTTGACTTCGCTTCGACTTCGGGTAAAAATTATTTTAACTGTCTATAATTGACGAAATACGTAATTTATATGTTTATAATACATAATATTATATATAAAATATTAATATTTCGGACAATATTTACAAAATAATCACTTAATGTCTTTGAAGTTTCCCAAAGCGGTTTTTTAACGCTAAACCGGAACGCAACATATTGTCTATGTTAAGGTTTACTGTGACAGTTCGATTGGTAATTGTTATAGTGGTACCCCAGAATAAGTGTTCTAACTAAGAATTGTTCGAACTTTTCAGCAGAACGGAAAAATTCATGAACAAATGTCAAGCGGAAAAAATCTAAGATATTTTCTTATATCGTATAACGTTGCGTTAAATAACGTATCTACATAAGCTTAGACTATTTGGATTACCAAAAATATTAATCCAAATAGTTTAAGCTGATATAAATACCTAATTTATTGCTATAAATAACATAATTTTTACATAATTACATAATTTTTATTTTCCATTTGTAAACAATTTTGTTACCATGACAACCATTAGACGTTAAAGACGTTAAGGTTGCGTTTCCACTGACGCGGAACGAGGCGTAGAAGAGCTTGCCCGGTTTGACCAATCACTATGCTCGAAATCTCCGCTCCGCTTCGCTTGGGTTGGGCACCGCTAAGTTCCTCTCCACCCCGCTCCGCGTCAGTGGAAAAAGTATTACTGAACAGTGAACTGTCAAGTGTCAAATGCGTTCGAGTGTGCAGTTCTGAGAATACACATGTTGTGCATCCTTCTTAAAATTTCCGAATTTCGATGTTTTATTCGAATGTGAACGTTTTTCCACTGCCCGAGAATCGCCGCCCAGGCCATAAAATCCTCAGATTAATAACTAAAGCATATATCATAGCATATATCAATAACATTAATTTGTATATCCTATTTCTATGATAAAATCTTTAAAACATAATATTATTATTTATTATTAATAATCTTTGGTCTATGGTGCTTTTTTAAATTGGTATACTTATTAATTAATACATAATCTGTGGTGCTTGATAAGTTTTAGAGTTACTTACCCCGTGTTCCAGATGCAGCTGTCAGCTGTCAAAAACTGTTCAAAACCTCAGAATAAAGAATCATAAGGAACTGGCATATGCATGTACTTTGCCTGCATACCTAAATAAACAAAACTGAATACAAACATGGCGGATTAGGGTTGCCCACTTTCTTTTTTTTAAGAATATTGCGGATTTTATACCCCACAACTGAGCTAACTCAAAGAAATTGATTTTTAAACACTTTATATCAAATAAACTAAACAATATACAACAATTTAAATAAATGTTAGCTACTTACCGGTGATTTTGCATAGGCCACAACTTACTACAGAGGACTTCGTGTTACCGAATATAATGAATTCAGAATTATTTTACAGTTTTGCGCAGTAATTAAATCGAAAATCACTCAAAAACCCTAAAAATCTCACAATAACAACGTTTGACATGTAAACAAAGTGACATGTAAAATGGCGTCGGTGGCAGCAGAAGTATATCACAGCCAATAAAGGGGGCGTTGATAATAAAGAGTGTAGATACTTATTTCTTACTTAAAACTCTTGTTGTAAGAAAGAGACAGGTAGTCTACTATTATTGCCGTGTGAAATTGAACTATTAGTACAGTTCCATATGATCTTTGTTCTGAGTTCAAAACGCACAGAATGATCACGCCATTTTGCATATTTTTACCCATCTTGTTTTTGACGTTTACTTAGATTTGAGAGATTTCACTGATCTCGATGTTATTTTTAAATTATGGATCGAGCAAATTTATTCTAGATTCTTTTTTAATGTAGTTATTATTGTTAATTTAAAATATAAATTGAATTTATGGGTTAAAAAGGAAATGTTAAATTTTGACATCTGTCAGTCGTTCCACTAGCGTAAGAATGATCTGTGCGTTCAGAGTAAAAAGAGCGCCTAAAGGAACACGCCCGTAGTAACTAGTACTTAACTAATTCTTAATCTGTGGATTAGAGTAATTATTTTAAAATAGAGGTTGTTGTAATTGTTTTTATCTTTAATGCCGTTAGTTTTAAAATTAGTTTGTTTTATTTTTATCCATTTAATTTCATATTATAAATAATCAAAGAGAATATAATCACTACGTTATGATTTTATTATATAAATAGTATTAAAACAAATTTATAACATAGTAAGGTTATGATAACAATTTATCTGTAATCTGTGTCATTCATCATATTTAAAATAAAATTATTATTCGCATTCAGTATTCTGTGTTTATTTAATCACACATGATGTACCTGTGCTATTCACTCGAGTTGCTAATATTGACATAATAATTGTAAATGGATTTTGTGCATTACTTACTCATATAGCAAACGTAGTTGATAGTTGGTTGTTGAGTGTTGACTTGAAAATGGAACCATTTCATAAGTGTAGACTGTGTCTGAAGATTGGAGATTTTTGTTCAATTTTTGAGAAAGATGATACCACAAAACTTTCGGAGATGGTTATGTCTTTTGCAAGCATACAAGTAAGTTTGTAACAAATAGTTAACTCTAAGTTACAACAAAATCTTTAGATACCAAAAAACAAGTTGAAACAACAGAATAGAATTTGATCAGCTGCAAATAACAATAAGATGCGTTAATTTCTAAAATAATTATTTTTATAATGACATTATATATTCAAAAGATAATCATTTTAAAGTGTAATTTAAATATTTCTTGATGTTTTTAGATACATGAGGGTGATGGCTTGACAGACCGAGTATGTACATCTTGTATTGAAAATTTGAGCACAGCATACTTGTTTAAACAGCAATGTGAGAGAATAGACTGCTTATTGAGAAAATTTCCAGGTACAGGCTGTTCTATATGAGTTGGTGCTTATAACTTGCATATGTACCTGTTACATGTGTCCTGTCTATATGACAAGCCACACAACTATTTTGTTATGAATTTCATATTATATTATCTAATATTGTAACAAAATGAACTTAATATTATACATAATGACTTTTGAATATGTTCCTTGTAATATAACTATGCCATAAGTTATAAATAACTTATGACATAATTCCCATAAAAGCTTTCATTACACACATGCATTGCAAACTAGTTTTTAAAATATAGCTTATTTTTAACTAACCATGATATCAATTACCTAATATCTTACTATAATATAAAATAACATCTAAACCTTTTTTCTAGACATTAGTATTGATAAGTCTGATATAACTGATTACAACGATTTGTATAATAAAGAGTTTCAAATGCATACAGAGTATGTCACTGGTGAGAATGATGAGAATTCTGTGAAGGATGAAAATTTGAATACTACTCTAAGTACAGTTTGCGAGACAAGTGATGAAACAGACAGTGATATGGATTCTATAAAATGTGTATATTGTAGTCAGTCCTACAGTCACTATGGGGCACACACCTGTCATGTCACTTGTACTATTGAACACAACAATTTACAACAGAGTGATAGTAATGAGACTTTGGTGGCTGCAGATTTGACACCAACAAAATCCTTTCAGCCATCATCACCTGGAAGCAATGCTTCCGAAGATCTAAATGTTTCATGTGTCCTTTGTGATGAGAAGTATAACAACTATGAAGATTATGTTATACATTTAAATAAATGTTTAACCAATGTTAAACTCCATCATTTTGTGTGTCCAGTTTGCCATGACATGTTTTCTGACAAATTGATTTACTTAGAACATTTGAAAGTAGCCCACTTTAAGGTGGAAGACTCTTCCAGTGATCCAGGCCAAGACTGTGTAGATTTTGCTCCAATAATCAGAAAAGAACGAAAACCCAAAGCAGTGAGACGCATTGGTTGGTCAATTGATGATATATATCAGGAAATAGAATGCACAAAGATTGAGCAAAAACCGCTTCATCAGCCAAGCCCAGTGCCTACTGCAAGTCCTATAAAAAATTTCTTCTCAAAATTAGGGAATGAGTGAGTTGTAAATGGAATGTAGGCATGCTGGGGAGAGCTTTCTACTAACATAATTCATAAGTAATTTCTTTTCTTAATTACATACCCCTTATTGTTTTCCATATAATATATCTCTTTCACTTTTAGTTAGGTATAATAAGAAATAATTATCACAAAACATCAAATTTGCTTGAGCAGCATGACTAATGGCAAAATTGCTAATTAATAAAATTTGATTAACTATTATTATTATTAAATAGTTTTCTTCTTTTTTAAGATCTTTCAGTCGGCAGAGCACCCCAAAGAAGGTGAGCTTTAGAAAATTCATTGAAAATGGTAAAGCAAAAACTGCAGTGTACCTACCTTTCAAAAAGTATATCCAAAACTACAAACTCAAGAAAAAAGTTGCTACTTACAGTCCAATTAATTCGAAAACTCAAGTGACAAGTACAATTCAAGCAACATTTCCTGAATTTGTCTCAGGTAAATATGAAGATTTGTAGACTAAGTTGGTTAGCTTTATGGCAATAGTATTAAGATTGATAAGTGGTACACCTTACCACAATCTATCTGTATGGTGGTGGTACCATATTATGATCTGACAGTGATCATAGTATACAGATAAGAGTCATATTATGACAAAAACAAACATTGGTTGAAAGATATAGTATGTTTTGTATATTTTACAGATAGTGAATATGGATCTCCAAGCGGTACCTCAGAAGAGTCTTGGAAGATGAAACAAAACTTAATATGTGCTTGTGATAAAAAAGTTTTTATGCTATCTGAGAATATTCAGGTATGTAATGAATATTATGTTATTCTTCCAAATGTATATTTCGAATTTATAATGTATGAGTTGTATAGAATCAAAAACAGCAATCTGACTTTGTATTGGTACCCATTATAAGTCAAAAGTTAGATTGCTGTTTTTGATTCTATATGACTCATACACTCAGTCATCTAATTGAATTTAAAGCTATTTGATTACATTTCTAGCGCGTTTATTGAATGACGACATTTAATTGAATGACTAGGCTGAACGTTGATTGTGAACTTGTTCACTGAAATAAGTGTCACTCAACAACCAACTAGTTAGCGGACAGTCCGCAAGAAAAACAAAGCCCACAGAGCGGACGTAAAATTTAGAAATTTACTTCATTTTTTCCCGCAGTGGCGCTAGTAGTCACCAAAACAAATAAGGCGGCAAACAGCTCGCACAGATAGTACATAGTTGATATTTTCATTTTCATTTTGTGTGACATGTCATGTCCTAATTTTTGTAGACCTTTTCAAGCAAACTAATGGTCAAACCTACCTACATTAAACAACTTGATCTTTAGTCATTCAATTAAATATCGTCATATCATAAACGCGCTAGTCGTTCAATTAAACTGCTGATTCAATCAGATGACTGCGACATGTAAATTAGTAAAGAATCGTCTCTAGAATCAATGTTTTTATTATGTTACTACATATCCGAAAATCTTTATGTCTTATTTTGTTATTTTGCGACATATCACTTTCATCCATTCAAGTTTTCAATTATTATGGGTGAATTTAGAACACATTTCAGTAGTAGGTAATTGCGTGAAATAGTGACAAACATCCACTCATACATGAAGTAGTAACAAACTTTCGAGTTCAACACTTCCTAATCCTCCCTGATTAATTTCGTTGCGGGTCCTAAGACTAGCATGTCCCTCGGACACTGCTGAGATGAAAGGTATTCTAGGTCGGTTAATATTGTTGATCCTAGGTACACAGAAGTTGCAGCAGTGGCAATGTTTGGTGTGTCATTGACCCGAAAAAAAAAACTTTCTTGTTTATTAGTAGCGCGCGCGGTAAATCCGAAATTTGGATTATTTGAAACCTTTCGCAATTCGTGTTATTGAAAGAAAATAATTATATTTATTTTCATTACATTTAGCAAACGATTGAGGTTTTTTTTTAATTTTATATTTTATTTAAATATTCATAAATACAATAATATGCTAATTCCCCCCTTTATAAAGTTATTACCTTTTTTCTCCTCTTATGTTAGACATGTGAGTGTGAAAGTTACTTCAAAGTGAACAAGACTTGTCGTATCAGTTAATGCTAATTTTATCAAGAAAAATATTTTATACGACTTCCCTATGTCCACAAGTGACCAGACGTCCCGTTTTGAACGGGTCTGTCCCTTTTTACAATTACGAGTCCCGGGGGGACACCGGGACTTGTAATTGTAAATAAAAGGGACAATTTTATTATAATAATAAAATTGTAAAATGAACCGTGGGACGCAAAATTGTCCCGTATTTAGC
The DNA here is from genome assembly GCA_905187575.2 of Celastrina argiolus. Taxonomy (NCBI): domain Eukaryota; kingdom Metazoa; phylum Arthropoda; class Insecta; order Lepidoptera; family Lycaenidae; genus Celastrina; species Celastrina argiolus. The sequence continues at coordinate 11,237,619 of LR994584.1, forward strand.
AAAAAATTAATAGACGGCCGGCCAAATTGATTGCACGCTGTTGCCAAAATACTAAGGTGTACATAATTACTATTACTTTTGTATGCGTTGCACTATTGCAATAAGCATTATTACAAGATAGCAGTATTTTTGACCTATAAAAAATCGTTCACTCGATTATTGCTCCACTTGTTTATAGGATCGTGACCGTATAGTGGCCATGATAAACGAGTTGGGCGGTGTCGTCGCCGAGAACACGAAGATGGAAATGTTGGCCACGCACTTCATTTCTGTGCTGCCCGAAGACACCTTCACGGGTATGATGGTGTGCTCTCTCGCCACCGGGAAGTGGTTGTTGCATATCACATTCATTTACGACAGCTTCCGATGCAAAAAGTTCCTACAGGTGAGTTCAACAAGCTGTAACCACCGCAAGTACTAATTACGCGTTATCGACATAATATATCGAGAAGTGTTTCAGCTATATAACGACCAATACTGGACGTAACTCCCAAAGTATTTCATGGGGTAGTTATCTATGCCTCGCTTAGATAACTACAAGCAAGCGGGTTTGCGAGCGCAGTTTTAAGATTTGTGGCCTTTTCTGTCGACACCCACGGGAAAGATAGTTGATGTGGGTTATGTAGAAATTAAAAATATACTAATATAGCCAACTGCTTAGCCAACGTTGTCATGCGAAAAATTTGTTTTAAAATGCATTTTTTACCCATTTCACTTCTTCTGTTGTTTGCTGCAACAAAGAACGGTCAGTGATGGTTTTCTATTACTGGTTTTAACATATACGTTTTGTTACAGGAAAATATGTATGAATGGATGAGGCATCCGAAACTTGTAGAAATAGATAATACAAGTATTGAGGTAGCTAAAACTGCTGTGTACTGGCATTCCCTGCTTCAAGAGGACGCGCAGTACCCGTTCCAAGGGAAACAGGTTGTACTTATTATGAAGAAAAAGTATAGGCAGTACTATCAAATGATCTTCAAAACCCTCAAGGCCAAACCGGTTACATATGACCCAAGGTATGTTCATATATTTAAAATGCATCTGGCCACTACAGAGTAATTGTTTGACTTTAATATTCTTATTCTTTAAAATAGCTTGCTTTTAGGATAGTGCATTTTAATTAATTAATAATTTAGTTTAGGGCATTTTAATAAATTTCTACAAATGATATAAATGATAACAAAAACAAAATAAGCGAAAATATAAAGGATTATTAAGATAGTCCATATATAAACCACGCTAAGACACGCACGAACTGTGGGACATTGCATTAGTAAAACTTCCAACTTTAATATTATGGTAAACAATAATATAATAAATAATTTTCACTTCTAAACATTTCTGTTTATTTATAGGACGCCCGGGAGTTGTTGCTCGGCAGATTATTGTTTCGTCGACATGAAGATCATTGAAAGAGTCAAGTTGCGTTTTTTCTTCCATCATAATGTGCCAGTTTTTCCCTACCAGTACATTCTGGTATACCTTTTAAAAAGAGGCCGTGTTAATGATGAGCACAAATATTTACTACAGGATCTATCAAATGTTAATGATAAAAATAATTATTTCAACAACACTTATTAATTCATAATAGCTTTATGATTTTTTAAATATCTAAGTAAATTGTTATGATATTTTTTATTCTATTGACTGATAAATGGGCCATTAAATTTTATTACGAAATTACAATTTATTATATTTTGTACGTAAAATAAATTTTTTTATAACTACTTATTATAGTTAGATAAGATTTTATAAAAATATAAGTTTATTAAAACTCATACTTTTTTAATTTTGCTGTGTGGATGCGACTTTATTTTTCCTCAATATCTTCATCTCAACAATTTCCAACTGTTTTTAGAATTTTGGCTTCTCTCTAAAGTGTTTTATGACAGACGTTTATGAAACTAAAAGTAAGGCCGTAAGGTTTTATATATGAAATATGTAGGTACCTAGTGCGCCTGAAACTACTACTACTCTATTCTGATTCAATGTGATATAAAAGAAAAAAACGTGTGACACTCGGTGGCGGTAAAGGTTATTTTGTTATTACAGTACAAATATTATAAACGAGCTGTGTGTGTTTCGTAACAGTCGTAGGTACCATGTAAATACACAAAGCGAACGCTCGGCCGAGCTATTGTAGGCGGAGCTTCAGTCGCCGCGCTCGAAGCCCACGATAAAAGATATGAAGATATTACACGGCGAAATGAAGTAGAACAATCTCACTATTCGGAATGCAGAAATGTCTACAGTTTTTAATTGGATTTGAGAATATAAATAAGAAAATTGAAGTACTTAGCGGTTTAATGAAAACCTAAAAGACGCGACTAGGACTTTTTTTTTTTAAATATGAAGTGTTTCCGTGTTTCCACGTAGGAATTTGATAGTTATAAAGTGCCTAGTGCTTCTTTTCTATCTGTGGAGGCTTGTAATTGGCTTTTTGTAAATTATTTTATAGTCTATTATATTATTGTTAGCTGTAAGCCACCCAAATAAAATAAAATAAAAATAAAAATAAAATAAAATTAACAGCTTTAGGGCGTGTTACACCAAGCAATGTTAAAGTTAACGCCGTGTTAAAATACCATGCCTTCTCATTTATTGGCAGGAAATACGAGAGGGATAACATAATATTTAACATGGCGTAAACTTTAACATTGCTTGGTGAAACACGCCCTTATAACGTTAAATAACATTATGCCTTAGCAGGGCCGCGCTGACTCCAGCGCGTGTGTGCGAAACCCACGAAGCGGCTCTTATTTTTACGAATCTTTATGTTTCATTCATGTATGTTTTTATGTAATAATTTAGGTGCACCATCATCTTAATTAGAGTTTTAGCACCTCGTTGTATAAGCGCCTGTGTGCATCTCAGACTTCGCATATGTTTATGGGCCTTGTTCCTTAGAAATATATATTACATATGAAATTGGCGTTTTGTATGGGAGGAACATAAAGGCGATTTTTTCATATTAAAATATATTTTATTAATCAAAGTAGATATGTACCATTGCTATCTATACACTTTTGCCATCTTATAGGTATTTCATTGATCCCTTTACTAAAAAAACCTTTCGGACGGGAAGCAATGAAATCTTTGAAAGCGGTTTGGACTGCCTCATTGGAATTGAATTTTTTTCCATGCAAGAAGTTATCCAAATTTCGAAAAAAATGTTAATCTGTTGGAGCAAGGTCCGGAGAGTACGGTGGATGTCTTAGACATTCCAATTGAAGCTCCTCTAATTTGGTAGCCGTCTGTTGGGCCGTGTGTGGTCTATCGTTGTCTTGAAGCAGCAGTTGACAAGTCTCGGTTGTTTAACGGCGAGCTTTTCCATCATGGTTTGCAGTTGAACACTACTCGCTTATATTAGGATCCGGAATGGACTATATTTTTCAACTTTGTTGTATCTGTTATTTCTATTTGCAGTCACATACAATCTGTTCTGAGTATTTTAATATGTTTGTCGTAGTTTGTGAGTATGGATTGTTGTTACTCTATCATACAAAAACTTCTTAACTGATTTCAATAAAAGAATTACATTACAACCAAAAACTTTACAATAATATTCTTGTTTGCATGCTTCTGCACCATGCGTGATATTCTGTCGTGGGCCGTTAAAATTTAAAACCTTAAGTAATAGCATGGACCAATTATATAATTGGTTTATGGTATTAAGTAGATAGGTACATAATTCAAAATGGAAATGTACAACATATTAAGGCCTTAAAAAGATCGCCTTCGATCGATCATTAACTTACTAAGTAAAAATGGGGGAAGGTGGGGAAGGTCCATACCATTCAATAAACCAAAAAAGTCAGTTTGCATGGTATCCCTTCCTAAATATTTAGTTTATTTCGTTTTTAGTTGTAGCGGCAACATAATAAATAGATGCATCGTTCAAATTACCTGGGTACGCAACACTAAAATGGTCTAAACATTGCAAGTGGGCGAAAGAATTTTATTTTTACTAGACATTCTCGGTTCATAATAAAAATAAGCAATAATAATTTAATGTGCGTCGAATTACATAAAGCAAGCACAAACAGAACGATTTAACGAATTATTTTTCACTATCTTTTTTTGGTTGGCAACATACGGTCTACGGACAAACGGACTCGGTTTTGGTGCACTAGAAAATGCACTTTAATGCATTGCATTACATTTCATATTTGTAAGTACAAAAGTTCAGAATTTTCTTTTCTGTTCTAATTTCAGCATTGAATTTCATTTTTCAGTGCTCGTGAAACTTCTATTTCAAATTCCTATTTCAGGGTCTATAGTCCCAGCCTACGCTCAAGAACTTTACGCTAATTACTCATACTCGGCGGGTAACCTACGCAGTCCTTTCGTAAATTATTATTTTATGAATGTAGGTAGGGTACAACGTTACGTTACAATCTGCTTATTTTAAATTGTAAATCTATGTGATTTTATTAATTAAAGCCCTGGTAACGCGAAGGTCAAAAATAAAGAAGTGCTCATAGATAAGAGTTATATAAATAAGAAGTGCTTGTGTACCTGTGTGAAGTGTCTGTCTACGATAAAGCTATACTATAGCGAAATAATTTGACGGATTCTTAGAAGCCGGGTACGCGTAAGAAATTGAAGCAAATTATATCTACTAAGCTCTGAACGGATTGTAATTAACATTCGTCGTAGAAATGGGGTGCTGTGAGTCTTCGCAGGTGGGTGAGAGTTTTAATATCTCTTAACTTATTGCATATTAGAAACTAGGTACTTACTACATGTTTACATGAGTGTTGGCATTGCATGCCCGAAGAAAGAAATTGAAATTCTCGTGGGAAACCAAAGGTCAGGCTTGAACTAAAGCTACTTTAACTTTTGTAACTTCATAAAGTAAATAATATACTTAGTAACTTGCAAAAAATAATTTCATATTGCAGGAGCCCAGAGACGTTGTTTACATAGCTCGAACTCAGCCGCATAGACTAGCGACCGTCGAAGAATATCGAACAGTGCAGGTTTATACTTATCTACAATTAAAAATAAGTACCTACCTAACATGATGATGCAAATTAAAATTACCTTTATTCATAAAATTGACCCTAAGTAGGTCTTTTTTATCTAATAGGTACCTATAATATTCTTTATTGAATATTAGTCACATTAAATTGAACATTGGCACACATGACTAGGGATGTTGTGTTTATTTACAAAATATTAAATTAGATCTGAAAAGAGTACCTCTATAGCAGTATAACAATAATTTTAACTACTTAATATTTTTAGATTACACAATACAGAGAGCCAGCAATAAGACCATCAAAGGTGTGTATGAAATATTTATAGTTTCATTAAGTAAATAAAAACTAGATTAGGTAATTACTTACCTAATGTATTTTACTAACGTACCTATGTATTTTAAAACTTTAATTTATTGCAATTTTTTAGCAATACTTTTACAATTTTATTTGGATTTTATTTTGAATCATAACAACACCTCCTAAAAGTATCTGGACACGGTAGTGCCACCCAATAAAATTTATAATATATTTGTAAAAAGTGCCAAGTCACGCTACTTATTTCTTCTACCGTTAAATATTATATTGTTTTCATGCGATTGCCAAGTCAATTCTCTTATTTATTTAAAACATGAATGATTATTAACGACCGACTAACCCCTACTTGGCATAACATGTATCTCACAACTTTTTACGGTAGAAGAACTAAGTAGCAAGACTTGGCACTTTTTACAATATATGTTTATGATGGGTACCTACATCCCATCAAAAACAAATCTTAATCCCAATTAATATTATAAATGCGAAAGTAACTTTGTCTGTCCGTCTCGCCTTCATGCTAAAACTACTGTACAAAATTAAATTTGGTACACAGATGGTCTAGACTCTAGAGCCTGAGAAAGGACATTTGGTACACAGATGGTCTAGACTCTAGAGCCTGAGAAAGGACATGGGCTACACATATTTGCGAAAAAAGGAGGGGGGGGGGGGATGAAATGTTGTATGAACGTATAGTCCAAAGATTATTATTGGTATAGTCTTTTTTTTTAAAGCTAGAATCTTATAACATATATTTAGGCAGTTGATAATTAAACTGAGTAATTCCATGCGAATAAAGTCGCGAGCAAAAGCTAGTAATATTTAAAAGTACAAGGTTCATACACTTATAAAAACATTTTCCTCTTTTTGGCCGTTGGGCAATAAATACAGTGAATGTTAATAAATTAATCTAACAACATTTTTAAAATTTTTAGGAAGATAAGCCATATTATGGAAAGTTTAAATGCCATTTTTGCAATAGACACTGGGAGAGTAGATTTTGTTGGCCAGACAAGTATCAATTTTGTAAAAAATGTAAATCTAAAGTCTACCCATATACACAAGTAAGATTTTACTGCATCATTTCAACTTTGTAATTAAGTACCTAATTATTCTGAATTTTTAATGATTTTCAAATAAGTAATTAGGTAATATTTTATTAAAATGTTTATCATGTTTTAGAGAGATCTGGTTGCAAATGATTTTGATGAGGAGGCTGTTGAGTCAAAAGAACACCAAATGCAGCTGTGCCAAAAGTGTCTAGAAGGTGGAGAATTGTGTATTAAAAGCAAAAACTTGCCAAGAAATAAACGTTATAACAAACACTATTTAATTTAATATATTGTTTTATAACTTTTTTATATAATTTTTCAAGAGTTCTTATTATTTACACAAAAATATTTACTTGAATCTATAATTGCTTTATGTTTTAGTTTGTCAAACAAATTAGAAGAAATGTCAATAGTATAATCATCATTTCTTTCTAGTATGTAAGAAAATATTGGTAGAAATATTGGCTTTAATTCTTCAATATTGCTGGCTTCGACTAGATTATCCAAAGCTGTCAATTTACTTGCAGCATTTAATACTTTGGAGTCACTTATAGGACACTGGATGTATCTGGTCTGAAATTAAAAGATCTAGTATTAATTTAAGAAAGAGTAGATATTTTTTTAGGTTTCTTAAGAAATCGTATGCAGTTAACTATAATATTATAGACCACTGTCATAGTTAATTGTTATGTCAATTATAATCTAATTAATTAGAATTACATATTATAATCTTAAGTTATCTAAAAGATATACTGTATTTGTCATCTTGGATATTGTGTCTTGAGTTCGTCTTTTAATTTCATATTAAAATTCTGTTTTATTTACTTATTTATATTTATTTACCCTGAATCTGTAAAAAAATCATTAGGTTCTAAACCTAGTGATTTTTTAAGGCACATAGATACACTTTACACTGAATTTTCTTCTGTAAAGTCTTGTGTAGGTAGACGATCTGTACATCAAATTCAGTAAAGAATGAAATATTGGGCCCCAACAACATAATTGCAAATATCTACAGATTTATGTGTTTAAGTCCATATTTGTGTCCGTTACCCCAGCCAGATATTGTGGATTTTGCTAACTTTTTACCTACGCTCAATTAGAGCATTGTCTTCTCTAATTGAGCGTTATATTTTCGTAATTTGCTTGATTATAGTTTTCTTGAAAAACGCAAAAAACAAATCCGGCTGGAGCAACGTTTCCAAACGTTACTCCAGCCGGACGTTTCTTTAAATAATAATATTTTCAAGAAAACTTTATGCGGATAATTTGAGCGTTCCGGGGCTGTAATTGAGCGTGCAAAAATTTCATTTGTATCTTGATCCGTTGTGAAGATATTCAAAATCCTGCTGAAATGACGTTTGGTGATTTCTTATATCTCGGAAACTGCTGGGTGCAGTTCAACAATTTTTGGCACACGGCTTCGTCTGAATTTGCTTAAATTTGCTTGGCAATAAAAAAATGTTAATAATACACCCTTTCAAAGTTATTCGATATTTTAGAAAAACTACTTAGCACGGCCTTACACTTATATTAATCGATCTAGAGACCTAATTCAAATCGTATATTATAGCTCATATCGGTCTTCAATTGAGCGTAACTTTTCATAAAGATCCAAAAGGTAACTATCCAGTTATGAAGAAATTTACCCAGAAAAGCGCACAATAATAGTGAGAATCTTTAAATTAATTATTATGCACATTTACTATTTTTTGATGATACAAATAATTAGAGCGTTGCTTTAATTATATACAGGTAAATTTTTAGATGAAAACACTCAATATTTAAGGAGTTATGCGAAATAATAACAAATCTATACTTATAATAAAACTGTAGAGAGGTCAATTCTGTACATTGAATATTTTTTCAAAATACATATTGGAGGATGATTGGCGATCGATACTGATGCCAAAAATGCAATTAGTAAAATTTTTGTCTGTCTGTCTGTCTGTCTGTATGTGCGCGATGGGAACAAAAACTACTGAAGGGATTTTAACCAAACTTGGTACGATTGTAGCCCATATTCCTGGGCAGGTTATAGGCTATATAACATAACGCTACGATACATAGCAGCCGAGCAGTGACGATAAATTGGAAGCAAGTCGGATGAATTTCGCGCGCGCGGGCTGCGGACGAACGGTTCATGCGGGGGGCGCGGGGGGATCGCTTACACAGTGACGCGAAGCAATAGAATGTGGCACTAAAGTAGATTAGAACTTGAAATAAGTACCTAACTAACAGATTTTTTTTTCTGAGAAGAGTGTTTCCACAGTGTCATAATAATATAAAAATTGAATTTTTGAACTTGCTTCACAAATTGAAATAAATTATCATTTATTGTATAAATCAACTTAATTAACTGTATTATTAAAAGAAAGCCTTTCGCGATAATCTAAAAAAACGGGCAATTAAGCGGTTTTTGGTAAACTATTTATACCATCACGGTATTAATCCTTATCATTTTTAATACGTTAGTTGGCTTAAGCATTTCATGAAGACTATATTTGTCCTTTATACCTAGCAAGTATAATTAATAGTTTAGGAGATAATAAAGCAAAATTAAAATCGTTTCGCCGTGATTCGACCGCCGCATCGCGGCGCCGCGCGATACAGGCTGATGCGTGACGTCTTTTATCCGAGTCGGGGTGTAGTGTAGGTATCAGATGCTGGTAGGTAGGAATTTTGGCGAAGGTCAACCAAAGGAACTCCACCCCACTGCTGGGTAAAAAATACTATTAAAATGTGCTAACAGGCAGTACCGGTAGTATGAATTTAACCACGCACAGCCGCTAACTGTGCCCCCAGTAATAATCGTGTTAAAAGTACGGCGTATGGCGTATAGATGTCGCTTTGATTTGAAGATATATGACAATAAAAAAAATACTGGACGTTGGTATGAAGCGCGGCGGGAACCGCGCTGCTTCAAACATTCAAATTTATTCTTTTTTTATTTTATATTTTGTTTAAAACAAAATTTCATTTATTTATATTATTATTATTATACTTAGGGTAGGTTATAAAAAACGCTACCTACTAAAGCTGGGGCCTAACTCTCCAAACTGATTCGATTTTAATTCAGATTCGATCGTGCCGCATACTCCCGAAGAAATTGACGTTTGTTTATTTTTATTCTCTGTCGATTGATATGGTCTGGTGTACAAAAAGTTACGTTCTAACGGTTTTCTTTATCCTAATTAATTTCAAAGTAATCTACCAAATAAAACACCAAAAACCGTTAAGATCGAACTGATTCGATTCTCAGTTGTGTCGAGAGTAAGCCTGCTGGATCCTCGGCGGGGCGTGTCGCTGCGCCCATGTCTAACCGAGAGTTCCGTTTTAAAGACCTTAGTAATTGCAATATAAGTTTAAATTTAATAATACTTCAAAACATTAATGACAAAAACGGTAATAAGTTGAAATAATTGAAAATATTTTTATGGTTTCGCAATTTATCCTATGTCGTTTAAATTTGATATGAAGCAATGTTTTAATAGTGCATTAAGACGTTGCTTCATATCAAATTTCTATTCCCGGGAAGTACCCTTTAGGTTTTGGTTCCCTTTGGCGTGTCGAAAATTGCGAAAATTAGCGATATAAACGGCTGAATCTTTGGGTAGATGTGGCCAAGATGCCTGTTTCTTTTCACAGCCAGAAGGGACAGTAGAACTGAGTTTTTAATATGATTTGTAGCTTGATACCTACACGTGTTAAAGTTTTGACACCCAGACAGACAGACGGACATCGAAGTTAAATACTTTACTAAATTAACGTGAAAAATTGTCTGGGTCTATACGGTGCATTCGAATAATATTATCCTAACTTCGAATACCTTTGCTGACTTCTACATATTGTTCGAAGGCCTACTTCTTTTGCCGAGCTCCGAAAGGATAGTAATATATTATTATTATACCCTGCATACCAAGAGGCTTGCCGGGTACGTGACTTGCTGGATCGGGATCAACACTGGGATGCACTGGGAAGTACCTATTAGCGAAAGTTGTCAGCGGTTGCGCCAATAAACTAAAAATACATATATTTAAAATACTAAAGTGCCCTAAATCACTGTTCCACGCGTACGAAGTCGCGGGCACAGCTAGTCAATAAATAAGGTTAACAACCCGACCAAGCTAAGATGATCACAAAAAAGCGGCCGTTCTAGACATTACGCTGTCATTCCGAAATATATTGGATAGTACTAGTACAGGTATGGCAAAAAGTGTTAAAATTTTAATTAATTACAAACTAAGATGAAACTCTACTTTATTAAATGAAACTATCCAAAAAAGGTAGGGAAAATGTATAAAACGAAATCTAATAAGTAATTAAAGGTCTTAGCGAGTTATAAAGTTTATTGAAGGTAACAACAAAAAAGACTTCTCAGTTCACAACTATCAGCAATGTACAGGGAGTATAATAAACATAAAATATAAGACACTATAGTGGTCTATCCTTTTTACCCGACAGGAGTGGTATAGTATTTTAACAGCCTGTGTATGTACGTATGTTCCTTTAAAACATTATACAGACCAAACCGCTGGGCCGATTTTTATAATTTCCATATCAATCAATTCTTCTTTGTACAGCAAGTCTACTACTTACTAAAGACGTGACATTAGTGAAAATTCAATTTGGCGATTGCTGGGCACCATACAATATCAATTGGATTATCGTTAAATAAGTATTTAAGAATCATTTTTAATTTTCTCTTAACATTTTTCAATTCCACTTTTTTGGCTTATCTTTAAATATGTGGAGCAAAGAAGACGTGTCTTAAATGTGGAGCGGCAATGGAGAAGTTCATTTCGACGGAGTACCAACATGGGAGGCATTTCACTACACAAAATAAACAGATTATTTATTAGCTGCCGTAGTAACTAATTCCACGCCGACGGAGTCGCGGGCAAAAGCTAGTCTATACTGATATTATAATTTCTGCTCAGATTACAAAAATAATCTTAGTGTTCGGTCCATGAAGCCTAAAGGTACTACGTACTACGACAAACAGAAGCAGAACCTTATTGAGAATTGTGATTTGTGGCAAAAAAAAATTATTTCGCATAACTCCTTAAATATTGAGTGTTTTCATCTAAAAATTTACCTGTATATAATTAAAGCAACGCTCTAATTATTTGTATCATCAAAAAATAGGAAATGTGCATAATAATGATTTTAAATATTCTCACTATTATTGAGCGCTTTTCTGGGTAAAATTTCTTCATAACTGGATAGTTACCTTTTGGATCTTTATGAAAAGTTACGCTCAATTGAAGACCGATATGAGCTTTAATATACGATTTGAATTAGGTCTCTAGATCGATTAATATAAGTGTAAGGCCGTGCTAAGTAGTTTTTCTAAAATATCGAATAACTTTTAAATGGTGTATTATTAACATTTTTATTGCCACGCAAATTCAAGCAAATTCAGGCGAAGCCGTGTGCCAAAAATTGTTGAACTGCACCCAGCAGTTTCCGATATATAAGAAATCACCAAACGTCATTTCAGCAGGATTTTGAATATCTTCACAACGGATCAAGATACAAATGAAATTTTTTCACGCTCAATTACAGCCCCGGAACGCTCAAATTATCCGCATAAAATTTTCTTGAAAATATTATTATTTAAAGAAACGTCCGGCTGGAGTAACGTTTGGAAACGTTACTCCAGCCGGATTTGTTTTTTGCGTTTTTCAAGAAAACTATAATCAAGCAAATTACGAAAATATAACGCTCAATTAGAGAAGACAATGCTCTAATTGAGCGTAGGTAAAAAGTTAGCAAAATCCACAATATCTGGCTGGGGTAACGGCGTAATTTAGCAATACTTAAGTACCTATGTATTGTAACTTAATTTTTATACTCCCTTCTAATATTTATAAAATACTTATGTTGAAAAAGTCACTTAACAGATACCTATATAAAGACTATATTATAATATATATATATATATATATCGCAGTCATCTGCTTATTTTAATTGAATGACTAGCACGGTTATATCATGACGTCAAATAACTCGTACAGATAGCAATGTGTTGATATATTTTTTCATTAATTTACTTTAATGTGTGTTAGAATAGTACACATTCGGAAATTTTGAAGTTCAAAAATAAAATATTAAATGGTTGTCCTAGCCTCGGATTCATGAATTTTTTTGGTAAAAACTAAAAATACAATTCAATGAATGTGCTAGTCATTTAATTAAATAGCGGATTCAATCAGATGACTGCGACATATATACTTAATAAGACTGTATATACACATTTCACTGTAATAATATAATATAAAAAACTTTCTTTGAAAAAATGTATGAGTAGTCTCATATATACAAAATATGACAATTTGTTATGCAATATCTACTTACTTTCATACATGATATATAATTTCTAAGACAGTACAACATACAAGCTTCACTATGTTTTGTACGATTGTTCATCTCGGTCAGAACTATTATCATTACTGCAGTGTGAAAAAGATCTAAGATTTCTGAAGATTTTAATTGCTCTAGACTGTCCCACATCTGGTTCCATTCTTTAAGGGTGGTGGAGCAAAATTGCTGTAAACAAAGTGTATAATTTAGTCAAGTACTAATTAAATAAGTAATAGTTACATGTATACAACATATTCAAAATTTGAAATTAATCAGACTTCTAGAAATTGGTAAAAATTATATTCAAAGGTCCCGCTCAAAGATTTTAAAAACATTTTACATGTATTTAAAATCTTTGAGTGGGACCATACAACCTAAGCTTATAAAAGTATGTTAAAATGGATTAATACGCACTTTACTCAACAGTAAAGTAAATAAAGGGTAAAGAAAAATAACTAGACATTGAAAAGGGTCAAATGAAATTTTTAGACAGACCAACATGTGAAATGGACTAGACTTATCAGTTGTTAATAAAACTTACCTGTGCAAGCCAAATTACTACTCTCTCCTTTTTTATTTTTTCATCCATGCATGTGCCACTAACTGTTTCTATAAATGAGTTGCCTGGTGGTCCCCACAGATGTCTATAGTAAAACATATTTAAAGGATTCATATTCTTAAGTTTTGATTTCAACCATTCTCTATCTTTTTCTGCAAAAAAATTGTTTTAACTTAGTCCTACATGTGTAGAAATAGTATCGTCTTGAGTACACAAGAATAAGAATGGAATAAATAACAGATTTCCTTAGTCAAACTTCTGAAAATACCAAACCAATTCTGTAGTACCTACATTATAATATCATGCTCAAGTCAGTAAATGAGATAATTAAAAGTAGATGCTAGTTTTCTATATCAGTTTTGCTTTCCAATACCTATATTAGTCTAAGGTAGATAATACCACTAATACCAGTTTTGGGATAAGACTTATTTTTTTTTGCCTCTAACACTTTAACCCAAAATATTTGGCATAAGTGAGCCAGGGTATATTCATTAAAAAAATATAGTATTATTTGGCACCATAAATTCTTACCTGGCATATTAGAATCATAGGTACTAAATATTGATGATACAATATCTAAGGTTGTATCTAAAATTTTAGGTTTAAATGCCATAAATGTATTTAATTTCCAACGCATAGAGTTTAATACCTGAGCTAACACACATAGCATTGGTGCTCTGTATTGTACTATCTCAGATGGCTTATAAGTCTTGTGTAAAAGCTTGCAGTGCAAATGTATTTTATCAATGTCATTATTTTTTAATCCAAATTCAATGCTTGGCAGTATAATCATGTTAAGCAGCTTTAATTCTGGTAATAACTCATGTAATTTTAATTCCTTAATAAATGTTATTATATTACATTCCTGGGCTTCAGTTTCAAAATTATTTTCTACTAAGTCTTTAGTTACCATAAACACACAACTTTCATTTTCATTATCATATCTATAATGTGAATATTTTTGCAGGAATATCATCACTTTCACCATAATACTGGTCTGTTGTGTGCTTTCTGAAGCCAAAAAGAATATTTTAGTGAAAACTTTCTTTGGATTTTGGATAAAAACATCATATATTTGTGACAAATCGTTATCAGGTAATGATATGAGTTTATTGAAGATTTTTGTAATCATAGAATCCAAATCCTCTGTTGTCAAAGAGTCATTAAATACATGATCAAAATGGGTATCAACCAATTTTAGTTTAACTTCACCAGTGCATTTCTCAAAGCACTTTATTGCTAGTAATTTAATGCTTTTGTCCACCTCAGACTTTTTAAGTTTATAGTACAAGATGTCATAAAGTTGGCAAGTTTCATCACTGGTGAACACATTTATTTGAGAGTATATTATGTTGAGTAAACTTTCTTCATGGCACAGGCTTTCTCTATAAATCAAGGCTTTTAACCACTCAATGCTTTCATCATTTTCTTCAGCAATTTTTCCTTCAATGGTTTTTATATCCACTTCATTTATTTTATCTTTTAAATCTTTAGGCTTAACCGAGATGAGTTGCAATATTACCCAAACATGTTCAATTTCATTAAGGAATTGATAGTAATTTGTTGTTATTTTATATGCTATGTCTCCAATTTTATTTTGTAAGCTCAGACCATTTTCTTCAAACTCACTCCAGGAACAAAAGACATCTATGCTAACATCTGAGAGTAGAGATTTACATGCTTCTTGGATAGCTGTATTACATTTAACTAAATGTTCCTTAACAAGTTTAATATCTGGATCCTTATCAGCATCACATAAACTCAAACATTCATTTTTTATGATTTCATCTGGGACAGTTGAAAGGTAAACCTCATTGATTTGTAGTGTTTGAGAATCTTTTTTAGTAAATACATAGAAACAATCATTTAGTACAGAAAGAAAAGCGTAGGTTCTATCTCCCATGTATTTATATAAATCATCTTCACATATAGTATCAAGTTTGTATGAATTGGGTGGTTCCAAAAAGTATTTCAGACATAACAGAAAGTTATCATAAGCTCGACTTATAACTTTGCTATCTAATTTAAAGTACATAATTTGATAAATAAGTTTGTAGCATGAGGCAGTCAACATATGTAGCCTCTGCAAACAATCATTTGGACTAAAGTACTTGAAGTTTTCTATTATTGACGTCGCAACCTCCACGGCAAGTATTGGATGAGTAGTGAATAATATTTCACTAATAATTGTATCAATGTTAAGGCTCCAAAATATTTCACACATGACATACTTGGGCAGAGTAGGTAACGATCCAATTAGTAGCTCTAGACTCTGATTCTCTTTCATTTGTTCTAATACTTGTAGATCAGAATTAAATATAACAAATAAAGCTAACTGTCTTATCTTATTCTGAACCTCCTTTTTGTATTCGCCGTCTTGTATGTATTCCACTTCCTTTATAAACTCTTGAATGCGAGTTAGCAGATATTCCATTCGACGCTCATTACCTGTAACGTAAATTGCGTAAGTAAAACTAAATAGTAAATTAAAATTATTAATCAGAATTAACAAATTTAAATTATTGTAAACACAATCATTACCTGTTTTTTCTACAATTTCTGAAATTGATATAACATCATCCGCAGCATCAACTATACCTTCGAAAATTGCCAATTCATTAGTGTATTCCATTATGATTTATAATGTTTTACAAACATTAACTAAACTATTGTTCAATATTGTTTTTTCTTCTGGAATCTTGCCATAATAATAATCTTTGAATCTTGCTTTACCGAATTAAACAAAACTTCTTCATACTCTTCTTTTACTTACTGCTGTCACTTGACTATTTTTTTTTATTAAAGAGACAGATAGTCTAAAGGCCATTAAATTCGAAAGACAGTGTAATGTAATGTATCTATAGAACGACCGCCTTTTTGTGACCATCTGAGCTTGGTTGGGTTGTTAGAACTTATTTATCGATTTGTAATTATTTCCCTCATTTCCTTAAATATTGAGTGTTTTCAGCTAAAAACTTACCTGTATATAATTAAAGTAACGCTCTAATTATTTGTATCAACAAAAAATAGGAATTATGGTGCATAATACTGATTTTATAGATTCTCACTATTATTGTGCGCTTTTCTGGGTAAATTTCTTCAAAACTGGATAGTTACCTTTTGGATCTTCATGAAAAGTTACGCTCAATTGAAGACCAATAGGGGCTTTAACTTTAATATACGATTTGAATTAGGTCTCTAGATCGATTAATATAATTGTTAGGCCTCGCTAAGTAGTTTTTATAAAATATCGAATAACTTTTAAATGGTGTATTATTAACAATTTTTTATTGCCAAGGAAATTCAGGAGGAGCTGTGTGCCAAAAATTGTTGAACTGCACTCAGCAGTTTTGGAGATGTAAGAAATAGCCAAAAACGTAATTTCAGCAGGATTTTGAATAATATCTTCTTATCGGATCATGATACAAATGAAAATTTTGCACGCTGAATTATTACAGCCCCGGAACGCTCAAATTATCCGCTTATCATTTTCTTGAAAATATTAGGTCCTTACATATGAAATTGGCGTTTTGTATGGAAGGAACATATAGGCGATTTTTTCATATTAAAATATATTTTATTAATCAAAGTATGTAGGTACTATTGCAATCTATACACTTTTGCCATCTTATAGGTAGTTCATTGATCCCTTTACTAAAAAAACCATTCGGACGGGAACCAATGAAATCTTTGAGAGCCAAACTGGACTGGCTCATCGGACTTGAATTTTTTTCCTTGCAAGAAGTTATCCAAATTCCGAAAAAAATGGTTATCTGTTGGAGCAAGGTCCAGAGAGTACGGTGGATGTCTTAGACATTCCAATTGAAGCTCCTCTAATTTGGTAGCCGTCTGTTGGGCCGTGTGTGGTCTAGCGTTGTCTTGAAGCAGCAGTGGCGTAGAGCGATTGACAAGTCTCGGTTGTTTCACGGCGAGCTTTTCCATCATGGTTTGCAGTTGCTGACAATAGACATCAGGCATAATCGTCTGACCAGATTTAAGAAAGCTATAGTGTACGACACCGGCACTAGTCCACCAAACGCTTACAAGTAACTTTTTTTGAGTCAATTTTCGCTTGGGGCAAGACTTTGCTGGTTCACCAGGGTTCAGCCATTGCGATGAGCGTTTACGATTATCGTACAGTATCCACTTTTCATCACATGTAATGATCCGATTTAAAATTCCTTAATTATTGTGCCGGTTGAGCAATGTAACGCAGCAGTCGACGCGCGTTTGTCGGTTTGCTTCACTCAATTCATGAGGTTTCACACCTTTCAAGCTTTTTCAC
The DNA here is from genome assembly GCA_905187575.2 of Celastrina argiolus. NCBI lineage: Eukaryota > Metazoa > Arthropoda > Insecta > Lepidoptera > Lycaenidae > Celastrina > Celastrina argiolus. The sequence goes on from LR994584.1 coordinate 11,255,184, forward strand.
CTTCCTAATTTCCTTCAAGTGGATTAAAACGGTTTTGTCACTTACACCGCAGCCTGTAGCTAACTCTGATGTGGTTTGCGATGGATCTGCTTCCACAATAGCCTTCAATTCATCATTATCGACCTTGATCTCCGGCCGTCCACGGGGCTTGTTCTGCAGGTCGAAATTTCGAGAACGAAAGCGTTGAAACCAAAAACGCACCGTGTTTTCTTTTGCGACACCACCCCCATACATATCATTAATCCTTCGAGCCGTTTCTGCAGCACTGGTGCCACGGTGGAATTCGTACTCGTGAATAATCTGGGGGCACGGGAGTGCCCCCGTCAAGACGAGCCAAGCGAAGCGCAAGGGCACTACCTACCTTTTCTCGAAAGGTTTCGTCGTTTTCTTGAACTGTCATAACTTTACTTTGGATGATGCTACATAGTTGAAAATTTCAACATATAATGACACCAGTAAAAACATTAAACATACAATGTTTGAATGTTGTAGCTATTATACTTTAGATTTTATCAATGTCTAAAAACCCCAGATTTCGTCACTGACTCATTTATAGATCATCAAAATTCATAAGGTACTTCCTGACGTCCTAGTAAGCTGATGTTATTTATGTAAGCTGCTATTGCTACAAAACCAACAAAAAAATTATTAAAATATAAATGCCGCCATTTTGAATCCAATATGGTGGACGGTACAAAATGGATGTTTAATATGTTTATTAAACGGATATGATCTTTAATACATAAAAGAAATATTAAATTATACAATATTATACAAGTACATAAAAAAAAATAAGACCTACTTTTTGTAGGACCAATAATCGGTCAGATTTTTAATCCATATTATTTCTATCCGACTTTATTTATTTGAGTGCGTTGCACAGTGCACTACTGCAATCAGTATGTTCTATTTTATTCCGATTATTAATCGGTGACCGACTTTTTGTAAATGAAAAATATATCTATGAGAAAATTAGTTTTCTATCCACATCGTCGATAGATATATATTATTATAATAACATATAATATATTGTTTCTAGAGGGAGAATTGGAACCTATTATACCAATGTTGAACTTCCATAAAATCTTATGTAAAAACCGTTCGACACTTCGATAGCGCGATGCAGGTAGCTAACAGCGCAATCTATGTTTAGAACTGTGAAACATCTAAACACACATTTATCAACACATTTAAAAGTCGGTAACGTTATAATGATAACAGTAAGCGAAAATATTACACGATCAATGTATAAATAAAATTAGAGTTTAATCTTATGACTATTAACATAATAATAATATGATTTTTAAGACGTCACGTCATGACGTTTAAATATGGCCATAATCAAAAGAAAACCTTAAAGCTATTTTTCAAAAATAGTACATTTTTTTTCCTTTAAAAATGCTAAGTTGCACTTAGGTGTATGCAATGTGCATAAGTTTATAAGAGCCGTACAAGAATTAGTACCTCTAGTGACCAACAGATGGCGGTGACCGTCGTCTACATCACGATATTATTATAGACTTACTGTATTATTTTAATAAGTATCAACATGCTTTATTAAAGACAATCTCCCTCGTATATTTAAGTAATTCTCAAATTCTCGAATGTTTATTAGTGTTGAATTTATACTAGTGGCTGACTAGGATATCCAAATAAAAAGTTTCACTCCAGCAATAAAATAATGTATATTTTATAATTTATATTTATATATAATATACTAGCTTACCCGTGCCCACTTCGTTGAGCATTTAAACAGTTTATGATGAAATTCAACTAAAAAAAACAACCCGCAACGCGGAACCCATCAACGCGGAACCCGCAACGCGGAACCCGCAACCAACGCGGAACCCGCAACGCGGAACCCGCAACCAACGCGGAACCCGCAACCAACGCGGAACCCACAACCAACGCGGAACCCGCAACGCGGAACCCGCAACCAACGCGGAACCCGCAACGCGGAACCCGCAACCAACGCGGAACCCGCAACGCGGAACCCGCAACGCGGAACTCGCAACGAGGAACCCGCAACGCGGAACCCGCAACGCGGAACCCGCAAAGCGGAAATCGCAACGCGGAACTCGCAACGCGGAACCCGCAACCAACGCGGAACCCTCAACGCAGAACCCACGACGCGGAACTTAAATGACGATTGATCAGTTATCGACCGGGGATGAAAAATGATTAAATTACTATAATGGCTATTAAAAAATAGGGGTTGATCGTAGAAGGGTGAAAATTGAAGATTGTATGTATTTTTGTATGTTGTATCATAAAAATATAGAAATTCAAAATTTTGTCAAAAAATATAAAAAAAAATTTTGGGGTGGACTACCCCTAACATTTAGGGGGATGAAAAACAGACAAATAATTAGCAATAAATTAAAATTGCGACAATAGTTGTATATGTTATTTGAAAATCCGCCTCTACCTCTTAAAAATTGCGGTGAAAGTTTATACACGGTATAATATTGACGGTGACATCAGTCGACGTCACTAGGCTAAGGCGCTTAATGTTCTATTTTCCGTAAGTAAAGGCCCGGGGTCAAAATAGGTTATCTTTAAATTAAAAAAAGTCCATTAACCAGCTTACAAAAATAAATGAAATCCCACCAAAAACATTTTCATGTAAGAATATTGTCAAGACGAGCCTACACACCTTACCCTGTGAAAAAGTTATCAGATATCGTATAAAGCCAAGCTCTACACTACACCTTATAATTGTAAGCAGTGCTGTGTAGGCTCGTCTTGACAATATTTTTACATGAAAATGTTTTTGGTGGGATGACATTTACTAATGGTTATGACTCTTATGAATGAACTTTCTTTCGCCGCGCTGTTCGAAAAGACTATGTTTCCACGACAGTTTTCTGTAGTCGACAACAGTAAGTAATATTTTAAAACAAGACAATAGATGGCGCTACATTGTCTAAAGCGTTTATTAATTTAGTCAAAAATTAAAACTGGCAAAAAGTAAGTAAACACTGAGCAAAAAAAAATTTTTATTAAGATAAAAAATATTTAATACTAGCAGTGCTTAGATACGCTACGTAGCAGTAGGTGTATATGTTAACTTGTGAACTAATATGGAATAGCATTACAAAAACTTACCGTTCCCCGCAGCCAACGTCAGGTAGAGGGAAATCCCCAAACAAATGATAAACAATCGCATGTTGTCTGCACCTGATACGTTCTGAGCTTATTCGTTCCCTAAACTTATTTATATAAAAATATTTAACTTGATAACTCAAACTTGTTGAGGTTGTAAACCAGTTTAAATGTTTAGAAGTAACACACAACGTAATAACAGTAATTTACCATGGAGCTTGCGTGATAAATTCTACGCGTAGTAAACTACAATAGGTTTGGTATATAATATTATAGCTGTTCCCGCGACTTCGTTCGCGTGGTTTTTAAGTGACTGAAACCGTTTATGAAGCGCACGCAACGGAAGTCGCCAAATGTGAATAATTTTCCTCGTTTTTGTAACATTTCTCACTGACGCTTCGCTCCTATTGGTCGCAGCGTAATGTTATCAATACGCCGGGGAAGTTTTTAACTAAGTACCACCGTACACTCTCTACTAACGTTAAGGCAGCCCATAACACTATATTCGAAGAAAATAAGCGCTCCAAAGGCGTCAATACCTTTACTTACAGAACACATTCTTGCGGCGAACTAAGTATCAAGAATGTTGGAGATAATGTAACTTTGTGCGGATGGGTCCAATATGTAAGGTTATCCAAGTTTCTTCTCATTAGAGATGCTTATGGCCAAACACAATGTATGGTTCAAGATATAGACTTGGATCCTGCTACAGTACCTTTAGAAACTGTGATCAAAATACAAGGGACAGTTGCTGCTCGGCCCAAAGACATGGTAAACCGTGACATGGCCACAGGAGAGATTGAAGTGATTATAGACAAGCTGGACATTTTGAATGAGGTAGAACTGTTGCCCTTTAATTTAAGAAGTTATCAAAAACCAAAACGACGGTCCCTACGTATATAAAGTCAAGTCCAAAATCGCATTTTTTTTTATTGAACCATTTATATCCATTTATTGAGACGCATTTAGCTACATAATTATATAATTATATTTTTTTTCTATCACAAGTACTTTAATGCATAATAAAGATGTCAATGAAGACAAATTGAGAATTTTATAGATTTTACTGTGGTAGTTGCGGACATGTATGACTTACCGTCCTGTACCGCGTTTGAAATTGCGCACCATTTCGCGCAAACAAAGACATGTCACATAGGTACCTGTTGTTATTTACTCTTACTTATTTCCTTAAAAGAGAGTTAATTTTTTTTTGAGTGATGTGTTTTTTATCTCCTGGTATACATATTATAAATTAAAGAATTTGATAATGATGCCATAATGTGTTATGCAATTTAATATTGATTAGACTTAATTACAATTAAATTAACACTTATTACTCTGATTGATAATGATGCCATAATGTGTTATGCAATTTAATATTGATTAGACTTAATTACAATTAAATTAACACTTATTACTCTGGTGCAAAATACTAGGTACTGGCTGCTGCTGCGTGGACAGCATACAGCTTATTCAAGTTCACGTGCCAATCTTTTTGTTCCTGATTCCACCTTTCCGCCTTTTTCTTTTCTCCCAGCTGCGCATCCCATCCGATGTTGAATGCGTCGGTCGTTAGGAAGTGAGTTATCGGGTTCGAATGTATCGGTAATGTCCCGTCTGCTTCCTTTATCCAGTACCATCTCCTGAATCGAAGGGTCGGGTATCGGAGAATTTCGATATGGATGTTCGGTGGACAGATGTCGGCTGTAGTACGGCAGCGTTCGACATTATAGACGACCTCGGCGTACGACCAACGGTGGCCAAGTTGAGTCTTCCCATTAGGAGCTCGGCCTGTCTGAGAGACCAACTGCCAACAGAAATTTGGTGCTAAAGCGCCCTGCGTAGCGTTAGGCACTAGGGCTCCGACAAAGACCTCGTGTTGTGAGTGGTGTCCCAGGTGATGCCCAGAAATTGTAGGCGTCGAGTAGGAGGCAGCACACTTTTCTCCCAGTTCACCGTCCATCCGAGTAGCTTCATCGTGGTGATGGTAAAGGTTTTCTCATTAGGGATTGGACCTGTCTGAGAGACCAACTGCCAACAGTAATTTGGCGCTGAAGCGCCCTGCGTAGCGTTAGGCACTAGGGCTCCGACAAAGACCTCGTGTTGTGAGTGGTGTCCCAGGTGATGCCCAGAAATTTTAGGCGTCGAGTCGGAGCCAGCACACTTTTATCTCAGGTCACCATGCAGCCGTGGTGTAGCTTCATCGTGATGGTAAAAGCTACTTGCCCAGTCAAATATTCGACGGACTACCGTGAGTTCTCAGGTGCTCGGCGACCCAATTAGTTAAGGTGGCAAACGTTCGTGGTGCTGATGCCAGACCAAAGGGAAGACATGTCAGGTTGGAGTAGTTCACCTTCGTAGCTCATACTTAAGAAGAACCGGTGCTTCTCTTAATTTAAGCTTTGCCATCCAGCCTCCTTCCTGCAAGGAACTCGGTAGATATTCTGAAGTGGATTTTCCAAACAGGCAGGTATTGCACCCGACAGCCTTCTCGAATGTAGTATTGTGAACGTGCTTATGCCCGCGGTTTATTTCTGCTATAGTGCTTGTTTTTATAATTCGGACGTTGGTTAGTTTTTCGATTGTTTGGTTTTGCTTTGCTGTATGATCGAAAAACCGTATCGCATTGCTTATGATTAGTAGAGACCGAAACAGGACGATGGTCAGGCTCAGCGGGTCCGGTGTAATGATTTTGTATGGACGGGCCTGCCATGGGAGCAAGCTTATCGGCCCCACCGATTTTTCGGAGGTACGACGACATAACGTCTTTATCGAATAAAAATTCTCCATCTGGAGAAATGTTTTGTACAGTGATATTCTTCAGGAATCTGTCTTAACACGGCTTCTCTGCGCTCGTTAATTAAATCAGCCCGTCGGCCGCATACAATTTGTAGAATATCGTCCGAAACTTTTGTATAACCCGAATCTTTATTAAATAATTGTTCAATTTTGTCAAACAAAGATGTTTGCTTTAAATCTTTTTCATTATCCCTGGCCCAATTAATTATCGACTGTAAATTATTACGTAACTCATCCTTTTGCTTTAAAATAGCATATGAAATTGAACCGAAACTGCGGTTAAATAGAGGCGTGATGACGTTTCGTCCGTGGCCGATGGAGCGAAACGCCTAAGCTCATCGTTAACGTTCATCTCGATAAAGCCCGGAACAGTCGCGTATTTCTTTTGCGCGTCCGAAAAACGAATACAATTCCAGTCGGTACTCTTAAATCTTTGTAAATCAAAAATTTTCTTGGAATGTTCGTCATTTGATTTTGGAAACAAGGGATCTTTCACCGTAGTGGACAGATCAGATAAATTTAACAATCGCGCAGGCTTTTGTGGCGGTTCCAATTCGAGCACATTGCTAGAAAACGTTGCGGGAATCTTTATCGAACTACCGCCCGCGGCGTTAATGTCCGACTCGCGAACTCGCGTATCATTATAACTACACGTAATTAAACTCGTGAGATACGACACTTGTTGCGATAAATGTTCAAATTGTTCATTACTTACATGGCGGGAACGTTTACTTACGGAGCGGAAACTTTCGTTTCCGCGTGGGTCCGAATCGACCGCCTGCTCCAAAGACGACGATGACGATGTTGACGAACTGTCCGTAGATTCTCTCGAACGGGAAGACTTCCTTTTACGCGGAGCGGAATCCTGTGACTCGCTCATAATTTCGTCTTCCAGTGGAAGGAGATGCTACACTTTTTTACCGCGAAGTATTACGAACACGTGTCCGCAAAAACAAATCCCACCAAAAACATTTTCATGTAAAAATGCTGTCAAGACGAGCCTACACAGCTTACCCTGTGAAAAAGTTATCAGATATCGTATAAAGCCAAGCTCTACACTACACCTTAATCAAAATCTATCAAAAAGTGGTTAGATCTCATGTAGAACCAAAATTCTTGATCCGTGCGCCCTTACTTCACCAGGCTTAACTTCACTTACGCTATATTGCAGTTAAAACGTGATACTTGGCCGTTTTATTTAGCACACGATTAATGAATTCGTATGAAATGTTCGTAACGGTAGCAAAACGGTCAAGTATCACCCAAATATTCCCTAGCGGCAACCGGCTGCCGCGCCATTTGCACTGCGCCATTCACTTAAGACCCAAGCGGCAGCCGGTTGCCGCGCTCTTTTATTCGATTAAGTACCGTATTTCGCTGACTTACAGACTACTTTTGTATGAAGAAGTTTGATTAGTTACGATCTTTGATACATGGGCCACATTCTGAATGAACAAAAATTCTTAGTCTTTGGCCGACCAGTATTTTTCAGTCATTTGAAAATCGTGCTTAGAATCGGTGTGTGTGATAGTGCATTGTGTAGTTTTTTGAAGATTTTGCTGGTTTTCACGAATGTAAATACTGTTTTGTATTAGTACATGGTTTATTTTACTCATTATAAGTATTTTTAGATAATCATTTGAAAGAAATACATCGTAATAACTTATATTTTTCACTTGAAAAAATTGGTTTCTATGGGACTGATTCAGATATGATTTTCTTACTATGTTTGTAAATAAATGAAGTAATAAGCATAAAGAAGTAAATATAACTAGTCTATAAAACGATTTATCGTCGTATTATGCCTAATTTTAGTAAAATAACCAAAAGAATTTGAAAAAAAAGGCCGGCGGGAGACCGTTTTGAATGCATTCAAAACGGTCTCTCGCCGGCCGCGGCCATTTTGAACTCTATTTGTACTATACTAAGGACGAAGTTTGCCTGTAAACAATTTCTTCGTACGTTTCTATTCGTCGTAGTGTCACAACTCAAGTACTTTTTTTGTAAGCATCTCAAGTTCTTTCGTCGAATTATTTACATAATTAGAAATACCTAATAGGTCCTTGTTCTTTAGATAATAATAAAGTATTTATTTATTTCTTGTCAAACAGTCAGCAACATAGTTTCCAAAGTTTATACTTGTGAAACGAATATGAAATCAGACTAAATACCTATATTTTGATGGCTTGATAGATAGAAAATATAACAGCTATTACAATGTTTTTTACAGAACCATAAAACATGGTGTGGTTGTAAAGTTATTACATTATTTGTACAAAGAAGAATTTTACGCGCCATCTGGCTTAGGTGCACGGGCTGCCGTTTGTTTGCTCTTTGACAAGTGTCAAGATATACGGGCTGCAATATAGCGTAAGTGAAGTTAATCCTGGTGAAGTAAGGGCGCATAGATCAAGAATTTTGGTTCTACATGAGATCTAACCACTTTTTGATAGATTTTGATTAAGGTGTAGTGTAGAGCTTGGCATTATACGATATCTGATTACTTTTTCACAGGGTAAGCTGTGTAGGCTCGTCTTGACAATATTTTTACATGAAAATGTTTTTGGTGGGATGCGATATTTTAAGTTTTCCATTTTGTGAAATGAGTGACGCAGAAAAAAAAGCAAAAGAGAAAAAAACAAATAAATTACGGTTTTCAAAACACAAATGCATGAGTAAATAGCTGTTTAAATTTGAATTTGGAATTCCTAACAGGATATATTTAAGATCAAAGTGGCCAGTACGATAAAACGCCAATTTCATATGTAAGGACCTAATATTATTATTTAAAAAAACTTCCGGCCCCAGCCAGTAACGTTAGGTTTCGTTACTGGGACCAGATTTGTTTTTTGCGTTTTTTAAGAAAACTACAATCAAACAAATTACGAAAATATAACGCTCAATTAGAGAAGACAATGCTCTAATTGAGCGTAGGTAAAAAGTTAACAAAATCCACAATATCTGGCTGGGGTAATAACGGACACATTGTATGGTCTGTTTTGAGTTCCAATTGTATGTATACTTTAAACCCGTGGTATAAAGTTCATCTATTAAAAGATGTTCTTATTTCTTTTTTAGTATTAACGTAAATACCTAGTGCGTAAATAACATGTGTGAAAAAAAGTGAGCTTGTGTTTTAACTTGTAAGTGTGCATTGGCAGAATGTTTTGTTGTTTTTCAATTTTCATGCGTAACTTATCCATGAGTATAGTATAATTTAATGTGGACAGTAACTGATTAGTTGGCTGCGTAGTAAAGTGATTGGACGCGAAGGAATCGGGGGAAAATTTCTAAGTAACCCCCAGACTGTCAAGCAGTGAGCCTGATGATGTTCGAAGAATTACAGATAAGATTAGCCCCGGTTACGCTTTCAAATAAACTATCAAAATCGGTGCATCCGTTTGGAAGCTGCGATGCCATAGACAGGCACATATACACAGACACGTCTATATTATAATGTCCCTATGTTTTGTCATGGGTTAAAATAGTATTATAATAAAATAGATTTTAAGGACTTACTATATTTTGTGAATACGATCTACATTTACGTTTGATAAAACAAAATATTACATTTAATTTAACTTAAATTAAAATACTAGGTTTAACGCGAAAGTTAGGTCGTTGTAAATTATTAAATATTGTTTTAACTAGCTGTGCCCGCGACTTCGTACGCGTGGAAAAGTGATTTGGGGCACTTTAGTATTTTTAAATAGGTATATTTTTAGTTTATTGGCGCAACCGATGACAACTTTCGCTAATAGGTACTTCCCAGTGTATCCCAGTGTTGATCCCGATCCAGCAAGTCACGGGCAAGCCTCTTGGTATGCAGGGTATAATAATAATATAGTACAATAATTTCGGAGCTCGGCAAAAGAAGTAGGCCTTCGAACAATATTTAGAAGTCAGCAAAGGTATTCGAAGTTAGTCTATATAGACCCAGCCAATTTTTCACGTTAATTTAGTAAAGTATTTAACTTCGATGTCCGTCTGTCTGTCTGTCTGGGTGTGAAAACTTTAACACGTGTAGGTATCAAGCTAAAAATCATATTAAATACTCAGGATCTTCTGTCCCTTCTGGCTGTGAAAAAAACAGACTTCTTATCCACATCTACCCAAAAATTCAAAATTCAAAATTCAAAAAATTTTATTTCCAAGTTAAACTTAACAAGCTATTTTCGGAAAGTCAACAAAAATACTACCACCGGTTCAACCCTAGCCCGCAGAGAACCCAAAGGTTCAGCCGTTTATATCGCTAATTTTCGTAATTTTCGACACTCCAAAGGAAACCAAAACCTAAAGGTTACTTCCCGGGAACACAGAATCTTTAAATTTGATATGAAGCAACGTCTTAATAGTGCCGACATAGGATAAATTGCGAAACCATAAAAATATTTTAAATTTTTTTTGAACTTACTACCGTTTTTGTCATTAATGTTTTGAGGTACTTATTAAATTGAAACTTATATTGCAATTATTAAGGTATTTAAAACGAAACTCTCGGTTAGACATGGGCGCAGCGGCACGCCCCGCCGAGGATCCAGCAGGCTTACTCTCGACACAACCGAGAATCGAATAAGTTCGATCTCAACGGTTATTGGTGTTCTATTTGGTACATTACTTCGGAACTAATTAGCATAAAGAAAACCGTTAGAACGTAACTTTTTGTACACCCGACCATATCAATCGACAGAGAATAAAAATAAACAAACGTCAATTTATTCGGGAGTATGTGGCACGATCGAATCCGAATCAAAATCGAATCAGTTTGGAGAGTTAGGCCCCTAAAGGCCTAAGCTCGGCGCGCCGATCGGTTTTAGTAGCGTTTTTTATTAACCTACCCTAAGTATAATAATAATAATATAAATAAATGAAATTTAGTTATAAAGAAAATATAAAATAAAAAAAGATTAAATTTGAATGTTTGCAGCGCGGTTCCTGCCGCGCTTCGTAGAAACGTCCAGCAATTTTTTTTAATTGTCATAAGTTTTTTATTTATGAACCGATTGAGATGAAATAAATGTTAAGTCAAGATTACTACAATAAAATATGATTGAACCACATCTAAATCGGATAAGCCGTTTCTGAGATGAGCGTGCACAAATGCACCGACAAACAGACAAAAATTAAAAAAAATATTGTTTTGGGTACTATTGCATAAATGTCTCCTATAATGACACAGGCACAGTTAGCAGTTAGCGGCTGTGCGCGGTTAAATTCAAACACCGGTACTGCCTCTTAGCACATTTTAATAGTATTTTTTACCCAGCAGTGGGGTGGAGTTCCTTTGGTTGACCTTCGCCAAAATTCCTACCTACCAGCATCTGATACCTACACTACACCAGCCCGGCTCGGACGTAAGACGTCACGCAGCAGCCTGCATCACGCGGCGCCCGGTAAAATCACGGCGAAACGATTTTAATTTTGCTATATCTCCTAAACTATTCATTATATTTGCATAGTATAAAGGGCAAATATAGTCTTCATGGAATGCTTAAGCCAACTAACGTATTAAAAATGATAAGGATTAATACCGTGATGGTATAAATAGTTTTCCAAAAACCACTTAATTGCCCGTTTTTTAGTTTAACGCGAAAGGCTTTCTTTTAATAATACAGTTAATTAAGTTGATTTTATACAATAAATGATAATTTATTTCAATTTGGAAATTGAAATAAACTTGCTTCAGCAAGTTCAAATAAATTTTTTTTATATTATTATGACACTGTGGAAACACTTGTCTTCCCAGAAAAAAATCTAGTTAGTTAGGTACTTATTTCATGTTCTAATCTACTTTAGTGCCACGTTCTATTGCTTCGCGTCACTGTGTTAGCGATCCCCCGCGCCCCCGCACGAACCGTTCGACCGCAGGCCGCGCGCGCGAAATTCATCCGACTTGCTTCAAATTTATCGTCACTGCTCGGCTCCTATGTATCGTAGCGTTATGTTATATAGCCTATAACCTGCCAAGGAATATGGGCTACAATCGTACCAAGTTTGGTTAAAATCCCTTCAGTAGTTTTTGTTCCATGCGTGCACATACAGACAGACAGACAAAAAATTTACTATTTGCATTTTTGGCATCAGTATCGATCGCCAGTCATCCTCCAATATGTATTTTGAAAAAATATTCAATGTACAGAATTGACCTCTCTACAGTTTTATTATAAGTATAGATATAGATATATAAATAAACAGCAATTTTAGCCTCTATGTGTTACACAACAGAATATATTCTGTAATTCTCGTGGTAAATACTATTGTAATAATTTTAAAACTAACTCCAAGTTTCTCTTAGCACTAGCAAACTTCGAATTAATTTCTAAAGCCTTTTTGTACATCCGAGTTGCCTTTTCATATTTTTTCCAACGGTGATATAGAACACCTAAAAACAAAATAAAGACAAAATATTATATCAACATGAGTAGCGATTGAACTAAATTTAAAACTTGTGGTATTGAAACAAATTGCGAGTTTCTTACGCCGGTTCTTCTCGGCGAGTTAGGGTTGAACCGATGCGGTAGTATCCTTTTTTGTTGACTCCAAAATAGGCTTGTTAAATTTTGATTTGGAAATAAATATTTTGAATTTGAGTGCAGCCATAGCACCGTAGGCTGATTATGTATCTTGCACCAGCAATTCGACAGGCATACATTGTACAATTGTGTACAATATCGCTGTCAATGTCAGTGTATACGTTAGACAGCGTAAACACAATAATTGTACGCACTTGTTGTACAATTGTGTACAGTGTACAATATCGGTGTCAAACGTTACGTTAGTAAACGTAACCCCGGCTCCACACTACTCGCGAAGTTCCTCGGCAAAGTACGGCGAAGTACTAGTAAAGTTTGACGAGGTAAGTCGAAGTACATCTCTATACTATCCTATTCGTCTAACTTCGTTCAACTTCGCGAGTAGTGTGGAGCAGGGGTTACGTTTGATTTTGTTTACGTTAATACGTTAAGCGTTAGTTCAATTTACACCTGTCGAATTGTTGCTGAGATACATAATGTTAATAATTAGCCTGGCGGTGTGTGCCGCAGCGTAGCGGGACGAAATTTAGAGGTGAAGCTTTGCTGCGCCTCGGCAAAGTACTACCACACTTGGGGCCGATTCTTCAATCGTCAGATAACTTTTACCAGTTACCTAAGAAATAAATATGTGACTTTAGACAGATTTTGTATGAAACAAATGTCAATTCCACATGTTTATTCAAAAGATGACGACCTCCGTAGCGCAGTTGTTGAGCGCGTTGGTGCTCGAGCGAGAGGTTCGAATCCCGCCGAGGAAAAAAAAATGTTCAATGTTCCTGGGTCATGGATATTAAATTTGTGTATAATGTATAATTTAATTAAATATATTTGTTACTGTTGTCTGGGACGAGATCCAAAAAAGGTCTGCCAAAATTAGGTGGAACACTTCCGCTGAAGTGTTATGTGTGAGGTTTACCAAGATGGTGGCTAGCACAGCGACAAGCATCCTGGGGTTGAGTAAGGGCCCCGAGTGGTAGATCTGAGCGTGGGTATGAGTGGTGGACGCCGGTCTTGGACCGACTTCGCCGCGAGACCTATAGCTCGCGCAGGGCTTGGCAAGCTTCCCGTCGGGGCAATAGCCCGGACGAGAAGACTGCCAAGAGGCGCTTTCATGAGCATAGGCGTAGGTACAGGGTAGCCATTAAGGAGGAGCAACTGAATTTTTTTAAGTCCGTCTCTGAATCGGGAAACCAGGACCCTTGGGGCCAGGCGTACCGTGTCGCGTGCGGGCGGCTTCGGCCGCCTAGCAATGTAATCAATGGCACGAAATATGCCCAAGGTTATGCTGTGGGAGTCGAGGAGGCCATGCATAGCCTCATGGGTGCTCTGTGTCCGGACGACGATGTGTCCAGAGACACCGAGTATCACAGGCAGGTGCGGTTTGTGGCAGCTGCGATTCCCGCAGGAGTAGATGCTCCTCCTCCGACGGAAGAAGTGGTGGCGACCATAGTCAGGGATCTTCCGAACACAGCACCAGGGATCGATGGGATTACCGCTCGTATCATCAAACACGTTTGGGCCGCCGCGCCGCGAGAAACAACAGAAGTGTTTAGGCGATGTGACCAGGAGGGCGTTTTTCCGCCTGTATGGAAGGACGGTAGACTGATTGTCCTGCCAAAAGGCAACGGCAAGCCGCCTACCGATCCTAAAGCTTACCGGCCCGTCACTCTGTTGCCGATCTTTGGTAAAATTTTAGAACGCGTGTTATTAAAGTGCGCCTCAAAAGATGACAAGCGGTCTGTCGGACTGCCAGCATGGATTCACTCAGGGACGGTCGACAGTATCCGCTCTGAGAACTATTCTCGGAAATATGTTCAGGCGATCTTTTTAGACATCTCTGGGGCCTTCGATAATGCTTGGTGGCCTATGATCATGCTGAAAGCGAAAAGGGGAGGTTGTCCGCCAAACATCTACCGGATGTTGGCGGGCTATTTCACCGGCCGCAGAGTTGGCATGTTCATGGGTCGCATGGTAGTGTGGAAGGCTGCCACTATGGGCTGTCCGCAGGGATCGGTGTTGGGTCCCACTCTCTGGAACATCCTAATGGATGACCTGCTTCGACTGCCACTTCCAGGGGGGGTAACATTCGTGGCCTATGCCGACGACGTGACGATCCTGATCGATGGGGACTCACGTGCGGCTCTTGAGGCGAAAGCCTTAGCAGCATTGCGGCTCGTGGGTGAATGGGGTGTCCGAAATAGGCTGGAATTTTCCCCGAATAAATCGTCTTCAATGACGATAAAAGGGAAGTTCCAGCGACCCCCAGTCATCAAATTAGGGACGAACTCCATCAGGAGCGTCACGTCGACCACGGTGCTGGGAGTGGTGATCGACTCAAGTCTTTCGTTTGCGCGGCATGCAGTGTCCATAGGGGAGAGGGCGGCAAATTGCTTCGGCAAAATGTCACGAGTCTCGGCTAGCTCATGGAGGGTGAGGTACAGGGCTCTTAGGGTTCTGTACCAAGGTACCTTTGTGGCCACTGTAACATATGCTGCAGCATGTTGGTATGAGAGGGCGACCCTCCATGTTGTGCGGAGTGCGCTTCTGCGCACCCAGAGACCCGCCTTAGTCCTTCTGACCAAGGCGTATCGCTCGACGAGCACTGACGCCCTGTCAGTATTGGCAGGCGTACTTCCGGCCGATCTCGAGGTAGTACGTGCTGGCAGACTAGGCGAGTTGCGCGAGTCCGGGGCTACCAAAGAGGAGCTTCGGAGTGCGAAACTCAGGGAATCTGAGTCCGCCTATGCCCTATGGCAGAAGCGTTGGGACACATCGACAACGGGGCGGGAATTGTATCGTTTTTTCCCTGATGTAAAGGCCCGTTGCAAGGCCGTTTGGGTTGAACCGGACTATGAAACGTCGCAGCTGCTCACCGGTCACGACTGTTTCAGAGGGAGGCTTCACAGAATGACTTTGGCTGCTGTGGGGTCATGCTACTGTGGCGAAGCCGCGGTAGAAGACGTACACCACGCAATCTGGGAGTGCCCTCTGTACGGGGAGGAGCGTAGGGAGCTTTTGGATGCGATCGAAGTCTTTGGGGAGGGCCCGGCCTACTACTGTGATCTCGTCTCCACGGCGGCGAACTTCGGACGACTACGGGAATACGCGCGACTATGGCACAGGAAAAGAAGTGGACTAGAGATAGAAGAAAGGTTGAATGGAGGCAACCAAGGACGAAACTAAGATAGTAGAACCAGGACGAACTATCGGAAGACACCGAAGTCGTTTCTGTGTTGTCCGCCCCAGAAAGGGGAGAATGGACTTAGGGACAAATAGAAAGAGATTAAATAACTTGTAGGGAATCAAGAATTGCGCACCTGAAGGGGAGAGCCCGAGACAGTAGGGTGCGCATTCCCGTGTTTCGGCCCGTATAACCACGATCGGTTGATGGGGCCATGGGTTGGTGGAGGGATTTGTTGTCTGGTACCTATAATACAAGTTCTTCGGATACTTAGCACGGGTCCAGATTGACGTGGTGTGAACTGTGAAGCGTCCATACATATTATTATTATTAAAGATAAAAGTTATCTAACGATTGAACAATCATTCTAGTTAGTATACAAAATGTATGGAAACCATAAGCGCTACGGCCCGAAATAGTGTACGCATAGCTCAAAGATTTGTTAAAAAAATTACCTAGGTTGGCATAATGGATAGCTTGGACTTTGTCGTTGTAATTTTTTATAGCTGTTATGAAGTGTCTCTCAGCTTCTTCGTAACGACTAATTTTTCCATAAATGTTGGCTACAGCAAAATTTATTGACGGAGAATTTGGAAGATTGTCCAGAGCTCGTGGAATGATTTTTAACGCTGTGTTGGTTTGTCCTGTAATAAATAGTACACATTATAATATAACAATTCTATATTTCACATTCACATTCTATATTTCAGCAGATTGAATAATATAAAATATTGCAGCACAGTGGTTGGAGTGTTGATGGACGAGCCGGAAAAACGAAAAAAAAAATGTGTTTTAGGGTCATGGATGTGTATTTTTGTGTAATATAATAAAAATCTTAAATATGTGTACCTATATATTATAAAATAATTAAATATGGTTCCGTTGTCTGGTCCCCGTAACTCAAGCCCTTTTAATACTTAGCACGGGGCCAGATGGACGTGGTGTGCAGGGTAAATATTATTAGGTATTAAGTATTTTTTGTAGTGTTTGCGGAAAAAAAAATATTTCTGTCTATACTAAAAACCATACAATTACGCAACACCAAACTAGTCGATGTAAATTTTCTCGAAATAGAAACGACCTTCTAAGCGGTAGCGAAATTAAATTTCATTATTCCAAATATTCATTGTCGAAACATTTTATGAGTATGCTTTATAAGTGACAGTACAACGTTACCATTACTCAATAAACCGGCCAAGTGCGAGTTGAACTCGCGCACGTAGGGTTCCACACAAAACGCAAAATTGAGTTTGTCGTCTGGTATTCCTTGAACATTTGTTTTATTCTATTGCATAGGTTCTATTGCGGGCCTTCAGCGTGGAGACCGAATCCAGAAATTCCGTAACGAAAATAACCTAACACCTCCTACTCCAACCGGCACAGCGGTGATACTTTTTATTGCCATCTATCGATAAATAGCAGAACTTTTAATGACTTTTGGAAATATTAGGCTTGTCTCTTTATTTCAGCAACTCGCCTCTAGGTGGCATTGGTTGTATCAAATAAGTTGATAAAAAATGCTATGCATTATCGCGGTAGTCCCCGAGTGCCACACGTCTTTTTTACTATTTGTTGTTATAGCAGCAACAGAAATACATAACTTATGAAAATTCCAACTGTCTTAGCTATCGTGGTTCTTAAGATACAACCTGGTTACAGAGTCATGGCCAGAAAACCGGACATCTTAGTGATAGGGGTCCCGTACTTAACCCTTTGTGTACTGGACCCAAAAATCTTATAGACTTCGCTTGTTTCTCTTATATAATAGAAAATTAATTTAGTATTTTTTTCCCAAACTTACCTGTGTTGTCAAGCAAAGCCAGTAGATTAGTCCACGCGGATACGTGGCTTGGACTTATATCGATCGCTTTGAACCAATTCTCCATAGCGTGATGAGTTTGGTTGAGTTCCAAGTACTAGAATATGTATAATGTTGTAAAATAAATAACAGTATAACAAAACAAGGCTCAACTTATACTGAAGCAGTTGAATGGTTTTTCACCTAGAGCATAATATTCGTATCAATTTTTCCATTGTTAAGGTACAAATAGATTGATTGACACTGATCACGATAAAATTCATCGAGCCACTTACCCTGGTTTCTGAAACGTAAATCAACTCCCTAATCAGCAGTTAAGTCTCCTGTCAGTTGTCAAATTCAATACTACATTTAAACTTGACATGAGATTTTAACACTGATTAGTCGATTTGGCGTTCATTTGCCTTTTGAAAAGCGGTTTGGCTGCAGAACATGCCAAACAATTATACATACATACATACTCTCGGAAAACATAATCCTCCTTCTGACGCAGTCGGGTAAAAAGAGATGCAGATTTCAAACATTTTATTACTAAATTTTTCTTACCAAATTCCCTAAATTGTAATAACAATCAGGATATTTATTTCTAAAACTTAAAGCCATCTTATAGGCTTGCTCCGATTCTTTGTATTGCTTTGTGTTCGCTAGCACTATGCCTAAATTCATCCAGGCCGCCGGGAAGTCACTTCTGTAAGATAATACGGAGGTTAAAGTACAGTACCCGACCGAAGAACCCCTGAAAAGCAAATCAACTTATCAGTGTTCAAATCTCATGTCAAGTTTAAATTCTGTACTAACTTTGACAACTGACGAGAGACTTGACTGCTGATTAGGGAGTTGATTTACCTTTCAGAAACCGTGGGGTAGACTTGATCCATGAAAAAGTCCTCTTCGTGGAATGGATTCTACCTACTCCTTTGTACGTAACAAAAAATGCTATATGTATTTAAAATGAAAAAATCTTAATTAAAAACATAATTTCGAAATAGGTTAGAAGCTTACACTTTTAGAATTGTCCTACAAGATGACCTTATAAAATACTATTATATTATACCTATATATTATAATATAAGTATATACATAATTATAAATGCGAAAGTTTGTATGTGTGGATGTGTGATACTCTTTTACGCAAAAACTACTAGACGTATTTTGATTAAATTTGGTATGGTAGTTGTTTACATGTTGGATAAACTTATATGCTACTTGTTACCGCAGCAATTTGTACGGTTCCTGCGGAATTTCATTATGCACGTACGGGAAACATCTAGATTCTAGTAAACTAATAGTACCTACTTGTTAAATTATGACACAATTACGGTCAATTAAAAACTTACTTAAATTGAATTGCTGATCGTAAATATGATTCTGCTTCTGAGAATCGCTTCTTATTCTTCAATAAATTAGCTAAATTATTCATGGCTTGATAGTATTCAGGATTTAAACTGAAATTTAATTTAGATTATTATTAACATATATTCAAAACAAGCTCGTCTTGTAGGGTTTTAATCCTCTTTTTTTAATAAAATATTCAATTTACTTATAACATAACAGCATTTAAAACCTCTGAGGTTTTCTCAAAACTGTATATTATGTCCCTTTTTACAATTACGAGTCCCGGTGTCCCCGAAATGACATGTGGGACGCAAAATTGTCCCATTATTAGAAACCGCGAAAATTTATAGACAGCCGGCCAAATTGATTGCACGCTGTAGCCAAAATACTTTTGATTTGAAACACATCAGGGCGGCGATTCTCAGGCCTCGAACTTAGTTCCGAATATTAGTATATCCCGCTCGCACGCGCGGTAAATCTCATTTGCATGAGCGGGATAGACCGATAGTAAAAACTAAGTTCAAGGGCTGGGAATTAGGGCCCTGATACAGTGAAAATATTATTTTTTTAGTAAGGGGATAACAATAGTCACTGACTGACTGCTTTGGGGTGTGGATGGAATTTTCATGAACCGTGACACCTACTAGCTAAGGAGTTTTATTCACATAACATCATTCATCATCGTCATTATAATTTACACGGAAATTCACTAACCTTATTGCAGTTTCATATTCAGAAATTGCCCAATCTGTGTAATTCTTTGCGTCCACGACTTTGGCAACATTGTAGTGCACCTTTGCATTCAGAGGGCACACAGACAGTCCATTTAGAAACAGTTTATACTCGTTTTGCCAGTCATAAGCTCTATGCCATGTCTTTAATCCAAATACAAAAAGAGTAAAGTAGAGTAATAGTAAAATGTATACCTGAAAATAGAGAATGTTTCAGTGAAGCTTCTTATTGTTAAGTACTCAGAGTACTTGAGTAAACTGACTGACATGGCCTTTAGAAACAATTCTCTATAACTTATGACCTTTAAATTAAGAGTTGTCACCTTCTGTAATGGATTCTCAAAACTAAAATAAGAAAACAACCACAGCTGTTAGAGCTGAATTTTTAAATATAAAAAATACACCAAACTATAAAAATATATTTTGTGCCTTTGTGTACAAAAATGTATTTCTAGTTTTAAGTGACATTTCTGTACCTCGTTATCTGTACATAAAATGTAAAATAATATAACAACCTTATGTTTCTTGTTTCTGTAGCAGATTTTTTCTATGCCTATAGCAATCAATAGACAGTATCCAGCAGAGGGTATATACAATATTCTTTCAGCAATTACAAAACCAACAGGAAAAAATATGTTTGCTGCAGGCAAAAATGGAATGGCAATGAGCAAGAGGGAACATATTAAATTTCTGAAAAAAAAATCTCTTTTAACAAGTACATTTTGTTTAATACTATGGATTATCATAGAGATTATACATATTACATACCCACATATTATTTGTCTTCTTATATCAATACACTTAAATATGAACATTATGCCATATATATACAGAAGTATGACAAAGATTAATCTATAGTCTAGAAAATCTTTGATTAAAGGTATGCAACCCATGGACCAGTCATAGCAAAGCCAATTAGGCCATAATAGCAGTAGAGCATTAAGCAGATAAATATAATTGTAAGTAGCTACCTGAAAAAAATATTTTTTTGATAACTATCGCAACACATATGTTTGCCGGTGTCCACTGTTGTATAATATTTTTATACTTACTCTGGTAAAAAAACTTTTACTGAAAGCTGCTGGATTATCTATACTTTTGAACTCGGGCTTTGTTTCACCCATTATCATCCATCTTCCATATAAAATGAATGACAGTGACATAATTAAAAATACCACTCTTTTCATTTGATAACAACCTTCATTTGAATCTACATTCTTCTTCTTAGATGGTTTGGTTTGATATTTTGTCAATACATCATATACAATACAGAAACCCTGAAATCAATTAATATTGAACTGTCCCATCAACATTCCCTTGAAATATTGTAAATATTTGTAGATATCAATTTAAAAAAGGTATTATGATAAAATACCATCTTTGAGCAGCAAAAAAGAAAATTTGTTAGACTTAAGTATTCCAAGTACACAAAAATGTAACTGCTTCAAGTAGACATTCATTTCATTATAACATTTGACAGAATAAAGATAAATTTAGTATAGAATTTCATGGATTATAAATGACTCACGAGTACAGTTATCCCATTTTCTTTGAACAACATTGACATTCCCGACAGGACAATACTCAGGGGTAGGTAAATATTACATATGTTTTTATCCATGCCATGGTCATATAGAATGATAGCTAAAAAAAATGTTATAGCTGCTAAAATGTCGGCTCTGCCAACTATACCACTCACAGCTTCTACATGTATTGGGTGAACACAAAATAATAGAGCAGCCAAGTATGGGACATCCAGCCAGTTTGTTTTATGATTCAGTCTTCTCCATATCACATTAAATGTGGACCAAACCAATGTACTACAAAATATGTGCAGAATCAAATTAACTACTTTAAATTGGTATGCCAAGAAAACTTTGTTGTTCAAATGATAGTTTAGTCTAAAACAAATTTTGAAATATCGTTATAACATTATATTTTTAATTTATATTAGATTTTTTTACTGAAAAATATAAATACTTGCCTAAAAGTAGTAATAGTCAAAGGCCGGTAAGATTTGTGACTCAGATTACTTTTGATGTTAGTTCCCCAAAAATCGCTATAAAATGGATCAACCCATGAGTCCGTTTCCAAATCTTTATTTTTTAATATAGCCTCGGAATCGTCAAACACAAAATCTCCATTAATACTAAATAAATAGGGAATGCAAGATAATAGTCCTAGACATAGCAATTTGCTTTGAAACATTACTGCCTGTTATATATGTTTACTTAACGGATAAATAGATGTACTTATATATTATGTTTTGCTGATACATATTTGCCGCCATAAATTCATTTTTAATGCCTTTTCTTATCTTATTATTATACTTTCTTTTGAAACCAGTGTTTTGAATAATGTTTAGTGACAACCGGACAAGTGACAACTGTTCTCTGAATAAGGAAGCTAATGGAAATGCCATATTGACATATAGATACTTCATTATGTATATAGTCTAAAAACGAAACAATAAAAGTAGTGACGTCTTTGTCTAACGTATGTAATTAAAGCAAAACAATAGTATACTTATCAGTATCGCTATATTGGCAATAGTTGTCGTGACGTCACGATTGTGCCGTGTCCGCCATATTGTGTTGATATGTACTTTAATCAGTGTTTCCACAATGAGGGGAAATTCCCCTTTCAAGGGAAAATTAGGGTCCAGAGGGGAAGAAAAAGGAGAAAGACTATAAAAGGGGAAATTGCGGGAAATTATAGATAATTTAGCTAGCTGTACCGTGGACTAGCGTGCTACCGTACGAAAGAAACAATGACAGCACGTTTAGGTGGCATGCAGTTGCATTGGACTGTACAAACTTAAGGTGTATTATTTCTAACTGATCTTTCATTAGTTGTACAGAAGTTAGTAATTGTAGAGCACTCAATCAATTACACCAACCACAATTTTTTTTAATAAATATTAAATCTAAAGGGGAACTTTGAATTGAGGCGTGGGGAAACGAAATCTTTACAGTGGAAACACTGCCTTTAATAGTGATGTGAACTAATTCCTGTATCGTTTAACACTATTTACCGCTGTGAAGATAATAATTAGCTTAAGAAATTTTAAAGATTGTGCAGAAATATATTGGTAAAACATTAATTTACGATGCCTACTAAGTGCAGAATAATTAGTTGTGGTGTAATATCAAATCGAAATCGGCCAAATCTAACATTTCACCGGTAAGTTATTGTTATTGTTTTAAGTATTAGTGTTTAGTCTTGTTATTTTGATAAACACATTCGAATATTATTGTTAGATTTTGATTGTTTTTGTTTGTAGTTATGATCTTACTTCTTGTTATATTGGATGACTTATCAATATTTTTGTTGCTGTTTGCAGTATTTTCTAAGTATTTTGTTTTCAGGCTGCCACAAACTAAATATAAAATAACTATTTGGTTGGAGATCATAGGCAAGGAAAATCTGAGAACCGATTTAAAACACATTTACATATATGTTCTTTACATTTTCATGAAAATTCATTTAACAGAACACTAGATGTCATAAGATTAAAAGATGATATAAGATTTAAATATTTTGGAAAAAAAGTACCGAAAAACTGTCTTTCAGAAATTATCTGAACAACATTATCTTGTTTAGAAATGAGTGATATAAATAAACAATTTATAAATATTAGATACCCACAAATATTCTTATTATTTTAGCATTAAGTAACCCAAATTTTATCAACAGTGATCAGTAAATAAATCTATACTAATATTATAAACAGGTAACATTTGATTGTTTGTTTGTTTGTTTGAATGGAATAGGCTCTGAAACCACTAAACCAATATGAAAAATTCTTTCACCGTTGGAAAGATACATTCCTAGCGCTGAACATAGGCTATATTATACTTTCAATAAAAATAGGGTTCCTTACTAAAACCCCAAAAATGTAGCCCAAAGTTTAAAAACGACCTTCAAAATTTCTTATATCGTGTGCGCTTCGACAACGGCTTGACCGATTTCGCAATTTTTTTTACACTATGTTCGTTATTATCATGAAAAGGTATTATTATGAAAGAAAATGTTGAAAAAAAAAGCAAAAAATTAGGAAAAACAAGAAAATATACGTATTGGTCACGCGGGGTTTGAACCTGGACTCGATCTTTCCTGTGTCGCTGCCAGTCTTATATGACACGGTTGTCATGGTAACAAAATTGTTTACAAATGGAAAATAAAAATTATGAAATGCTATGAATAACATAAGCTTAAACTATTTGGATCACCAAAAATATTAATCCATATAGTTTAAGCTGATATAAATACGGTATTTATAGCATTTCATCATTGCTATTTTCCATTTGTAATCAATTTTTTTACCATGACAACCGTTAGACGTACGACGACTACGAGTTAGACTCTCTCAACCAATTGGTAAGCTTCCTTAGAGCTTTGAGCATAAATACGGTCATTTTTCTTGTTAAAATGTTGTTCAATTGTAAAAATTTTCACATCAGTAAGCAAAATTTTTCTGTGACCCTTTGCGTACTGCCCCAGTAATTGTTTTGATTTTAGCACCCTATTCTTTTTTAAATTATCAGTTAAAAAAGACCAGTACGTCTCTTATAGGCTAAAAGTCTTAAGTCGTCTTTTAAAATACGCGACATGGTTCTAGGGGCTATCTTCATCTCCCGAGATAAAATCTTTTGTTTTCGACCCGGATTTCTTCGAATTCTTTCTCTTACTGCCTTAACCACCTTTTCCGTACGAACACAGCTAGCCGGCCAGATCTTTTTCTGTCACAAACAGAGGAGGTCTCATTGTACCTATTAATAGCCCGGTTTATTAATAACACAAACATTTTGTTTATACCAAGCGTGGAGATGTGGAGAGTTTTAAATATTGCATTGGGCTCCTTACCTACTTTGTGTAACGCAATCACAGCGATTCTGTTCTCTTTATCACCCACACCATTTCAATATCGCAAAATAATAAACAATGTAATGGCGCAACAGTATTTATGGCCAGACTAAGTATATAATATGTATAAACGGGTGTAAAGAGCAGTCACTATAACTTTGGGATATGATTATACTACCTTATCCCATTCTATTACATTTTATTAGTTATTGATAAAAAAAAAAAACATTTCCAAAATAAAGCAAGATAATATAATCGTATCTCAAAGTTATAGTGACTGCTCTTTTTACACCCTGTATACATGACATTTTTGCCAAGTTGCACCTATTTTATTTTATATAGTGTTTGCGTCTTGCCCGTGCAAAGTTCTCAGCAAGTTAATAAATAGTAATCATGTCGTATTAAATCAAAAATAAATAATTAATCAACAATCACTTTATCGATTCGCTAGAACAATCGTAGTGACACAACACTAAATCGCCATATTGTGCCGCGTAGGTATACACGCTTTTTTTGTAGGTATGGCAGTTCCATTAGTTTCCTTATTCAGAGCAACTGTTGAACTGACAATGAGCGGTTTTTATTTTGACAGTTCTACTAGTTTCAGAAAACTGCTGATAGATGGCATTAAACCTAAGTAATATGTCAAGTCCTGTGTAAAATGTCAATTTCCGCTTTGTTTTTTGTTTGTTTACCTTTCAACTTTCTTTCTTTCACTTGCAATAGTTTATTATTTATTAATTGTGCCCTGAGAACTAAACTAAACATGGCTAGTCCATGCGCAGTACAATTTTGTAAAAATATAGGTAACCACCGCTTTCCCCAAGATGAAACTCGGAGATCAAGATGGATAGAGGCTATCAAACATATAAAAACAGGATTAACTATAAGAAAAAAATCCTTCATATTATGTTCAACTCACTTTACGCCAGCAGATTTCATCTCTCCGTCATCACATTTGGCAAGAGCCCCAAGAGGTAAAATATTTAGACGTCGAGTCGAAAATACTCGGCAGCAGGCTGAAATTTGGCATGTATATTTCTTAGAATCTAAGTATAGGGGAGTACTAAACAAGAACTTCCCGAAATCCCTACGGAAACGGGAGAAAAGTGTGATTAATTATTTGTTTCAAAAATCAAAGATATCAAAGCCAGCGAGCTATAATGTATGTAGGTTTCCTCGGAAGTGTAGGAGATCACTAAGAAAGGAATTTGAAAGGATTATTTTTGTGTATGAAACAGCATCTGGTAACTATTAATTAACCACCCAACAAAGATCACAGATTTTTTGACATATTACATTATGCAAGCGCCATCTTACGGTAGTCTCTGTACCTAAAAGTAACACTTCGAAAACCCCTCATTGAAAACTAATATTGACAGCCCTTTGACAGCATATATTTTTTAAGAATAACTAGAAGTAATAATTGCCATTAAGGCGAGGAATAGCCGCTACTAGCGCCACTCTTTTTAAAATAAATGATGATACATAGCATACGGATAGAAAAAAGAGAAGCCATTATCAGGTTTTCAAAATTAGTATGGAGAGTTATATATTCACTAATTTATGAGTATGCAACTTATCATCTTTCACCGGGATATTAAAGGATGCTGTATTGATTAATTATTCAATGCAATTAAACAATATTAAACATGTTTAAATATAAAATGAAAAACTTTTACAGTAAATATACGCATCTTTACACTGCCGACTGTAGTATATTATAGTGACTATGGTTGTCATTGGTTGTCATAGATGGGTTTTTGTTTGTTTACGTATGGGTGGGTTAAGTTATAACGGGACGTACTTACTATACAAAGAGTTTAGACTGATGAAACGAGTCAAAACTTTATTTAATTTAATGACCATAACCTTATATTGATTGACGACAAACAATTATAAGGCAAAGTACAGGCAACGGTAACTTAATCAGAATATTATAGTAATTAAGGAGAACGATATTCGTATATTTGGTAAACATTGAAACAATAATTGTTATAAAAAATATTTAATATCCTAATTTTATTGCTAATGTGACATAGAGGAGACACTAAAGTTAGTGGCGAGAGGTGTGAGTGTGTGTTTGATGTCAAGGGCGTTCCTAGGGTCGCGCAGCGCGGCGGCCGCGTGCGCGAGTTGGAGCGCGCACTCCGGCGGTGCGGTCGTGGGCAGCGCCGCACACTCCCGCTCCAGCGCGCTGCCGACGCACGTGAGAAGCTCCGAGAATCCGAGCGAGATAGCCGCCCGTCGTAGTCGATTGAGTTCCTGATAAGAAAGTTTAAGATAATCGCGATAAAACAGAATTTTAAATTTTGTAATTTAGTTTAAAACAATTTTTTTATCGGCGCCCCTAGTCAAGCATCTTGACTATTATCACTTACGAAGTTCGAAAACAAAATGTATGTGATACATAATCTTCGCTAAATGACATCCTAATTCTTACGTCTATTAGCGAAACCTATGTCAAATCCCATCACTTTGTAATAGAACTTCGTAAGTGATAATATCAATGGGATTTGGCTAAGTATCCAGATGTTTAGCATGACGTGCGACTTTTAGAATTGGGAAAAACAGACGAATACAGTGAAGTTATTCCTTGTACCATGTAAAAATGAAGAACTTATGTTCCAGGTCTGGTACAAGATAAAGCTCTTCTAACACAATGAAACCTTGGGCCTTACTCTCCAAACTGATTCGATTTTGATTCAGATTCGATCGTGCCGCGTACTCCCGAATAAATTGACGTTTGTTTATTTCGATTGTCAGTCGATTCTTTCTTTATCCTGATTAGTTTCAAAGTAATACACAAAATAAAACACCAAAAGCCGTTGAGATCGAACTGATTCGATTCTCAATTGTGTCGGAAGTAAACCTCCTTACCTTGAATAGGTGTTGGGTTTTATCCGGCAGTTTCCTCGCGTGTCGGAGGACTTTCTGCACATCAGCCAGCAGCGCGTGCGGGCGCGCCCACGCGCAGCCCGATCCGCCACCGCTGTACGACCGCCACGAGCGCACCGGGAACGTCTCCGCTGCGATAAAATATTGTACATCATCATCATCCGTGTCGTGCCGGAGAAAGAAGAGCAGCTCCATCGACAATCTTCCAGTGGGTGTCGTAAAAGCGCGGCGAGGGAGGGAATATAATATAACCGGAAATGGGCAGCAGCGTTTTCGCGGACATTGTTATTATTACATTTTTGAATACAGTTAAACATCAAATTAAAAACTTTCACATAAAAAATATGCCATTTTAACATTGCCGACTGTAGAATATGTCTATAGTCTATGTAGTTATTCATAGTAGCAAACCAATAATTATTGTATTAGTATTGACCAATTACTGACTATTACTGAATAGCATCACTGACTTAGTCTTTGGTTGTTTCATAGACAGGTTTGTTTACGTTTGGGTTAAATTTATCTGGGACGTAATATACCTTGACGCACTGACAGCAGCGTATTCGAGCCCAATTAATACACTAAAACTAAGTTAGAGAACCACTCTATCCATTCGTAAAAACAGCATTTATGGATTTTCGTCTGTGACATTGTGATCAGGTGATCAGCCTGCATTGTCCTAAACAAACTTGAAAACAACATTTTTTGTTGTTCCAACGCGGGAATCGAACCCACGACCTGCGGTCGAGAGCGAAGCTCTGAACCACTAGACCACGGATTATATAATTATATTTACTAGGTGTGGCATTATCTTCCGCGGGGCCCAGCTGGTCGAGGGCACCCAGCCAGGGCGCGGCGGAGGCCCCGGGGCGCAGTATACTGAGCAGCAGGCAGGAGCGGCGCGCGCGCGACGCCTCGCACCACGCGGACAGAGTCCCCCACCACTCGGGGCCTAGCTGTACGATCGCCGACATACCTTCCACCTGAAAGTGAAGTTTATTAAGGCCCGATAAATACAACAATCTCAAACCCAACCTCACTTGAGAACCTAAAATATTGAGTATATGTTCTTATTTGAATGTTTTTCTGTAATCTATAATATGAATATTACGGTATAAAAAGAAAAGGAATTAAATTACTTCTGACATTAATAAAGTTCACTGTTCACTTTAAAGAGTAAAACGAAACATTGTTTTATCTGTCAAATAGATTCTCAAGTGCAATCTCACTTGAGAATCTATTGTTTTATTTATAAGGGCCTTAGCATACTCTAAGGCCCACATAAAAAAGTATTAATAAAGAAGTCTAAAACCCAAGCTCACTTGAGAACCTATTTGACAGATAAAAGAATGAATCCATTCACTTTTAAAAATGAAGAACTATATAATGTCCTATAGTACTTTAATTTCCTTTCTTTTTATAACGTTATATTCATAATATACATTACAGAAAAACATTAAAATAAGTATAATCTATATTTATTTATTTACTTATTTACTTTCTCTCACAATCACATAGTACATACAGTAAATATAACACAAGGTAAGTAAGCTTATAAACATGAAAGTATGTAAGTAATGTGAGTAACAATAACATGTTCCCATCAACCATCTTTCGTGGGTGTCGTAGAAGGAGATGGAATATATTATATTATCCGGAATAATTCGGCAGCAGCGTTTCCGCGGCCATTGTTGTTATTTTAACACTTGCGGTCGTCAGCCCGTCTGGTAATTAGGCGAGGATAGGCAACGCCGCATGAGATACTTTGGGGAGGCTTATGACCAGTTATGGACATCATAGCTAAATTGATAATGATGAATAATTTTATAAAATTTTGGATGTGTGTAATATATGGATGGTAATTAAATACATCCAAAATCTTAGTCCGGTCATGGATTCCCTATGTCTGCAATATCTATAAATTTTAACATACTTTTAAATTATACTGCTATAAATTTTAACTTACTTTTAAAGCACCATGCAGTAGAACACAGAAGTTAGGAACTTTGCTGGGGTCTGATATATCTTCTTCGGTAGGTGTGCCTTCTGTACTTGTCCCTTCCTGAAGGAGAATAAACAATTTAATAATATCTACGGATTCATCTCACCATATTAATAAATGGTCCACTGCAAAGTATCTAAATAATTTGATACACATTAATGACTCAGGAATATAGAAAACGTTTTTAGTTCCTTTGACGGGTTCATTCACGCCACCGCGCCCTCCCGCTTGAGCACTGAACCGCTCAATAAGTTGCTACTGCTACTGAGGTAGTCGAAATTTATGAAACATTTTATTGTTAATTTTGTAACCCCCAGTGTGTGTGTCTGCGAGTGCGTGCTTGTGTTTATGCGAGCGCGTGCGTGTGTGTTTTTATGTGTGTGTGTGTGTTTTTATGTGTGTGTGTGTGTTTTTATGTGTGTGTGTGTTTTTATGTGTGTGTGTGTGTTTATGCGAACGCACGCGCGTGAGTGTGTTTTTGCGTTTCGTTTCGTAGCAGCCAAACAAATGAACCGATTTGAATCTAGTTTTTTTTGTTTGAAAGCTGACGTGATCGAGACTGTTCTTAGCAGTTAGCTATAATTCATCATCAGATCGCTCACTCGACAGTTAAACATTTTCTTAAAAAGAGAGAAGAGAAGAAGAAGAAGGAGTTTATTAAAAATTGTAATTTGGTTTATACTTAATTATTATTCAAAAGTATAAAAAAGTTAGTTAGTAGTTACTAACAAACCAGAATAATTTTATGAACAAAAATATGTGTAACATTAAACAGATACCTTTGTTGGGGTTTTAGGATCATAGTTCTCTCTATTAGTAATATTTCCTTGAACTTGCGGTATGACCAGATGTTTACTTATAGCTATTGGAGTACCTGAAATGAAATGTAAGCATAATATTATTTATTTACCAACTATTTACTGGAGATAAAGAAAGTGGGTCAGTATAACTTAAGTACAAACAAATCTCTATTCCATGGTTGATTATTCTTTATATTTTACTAGATATTATTTAATACAAAGAATACAACTTCTATTACTAATTGAAGACATTAATGGATACGGTGATATGTCGTAAAAAATTTTTACTTAGAAAATTGAGTTTAAACTGTAACTTAAACATTTTAGGATATGTAGTAACATATTATGTACATTGATTCTAGAGATTCTTTAGATTAATGTACTTAATATTACATTCCGATGTTTTCTAAAATGTTTAATGGACAGTTTGAACAAAATTTTCTCGATATCAGAATTTTGCTACATAAAAACACACAATTTTTTTAATTTTATCCATTACATTTAAAAAAAAAATCCTATGTAGATCAGACGCAAAAGAACCCTCTAAAGTTCAAACTTAAAAATACTATAATATTATTTTGAAGTAATTTCGAAGACTGGATGACCTCTAGTTTTCATAATTACGTAATATTAGTTTACCTAAATCTTGCTGATTTAGAAATCCAACGACTTGTATCTGCTGTGACAGAGTGTAGCTTGCAGCAAGTCCATCATGAGAGGCGGGTTGTGGGGCTGGAAACAGCTGGACTTTTGCCTCCAGCTGCCCGCATTTGAGTGAACACCAGAACTCCTGGTATTGCTGCTCACATAGACGGGTCATTGCTGTTATAACCTGTATAATTTGAAAAAGTGAATATTATCTTCTTTTTCAATTATTATTAAATTTTTTTTATTAATGTGTTGTTTTTGTATCAATAATGTAATATAAAACTGATTATTTAATGTTATATTATTAAATGACAAATTACAAATATTCGATTTTAATATCTGTAATTTTATCCTTTTTTTGTGATTACATAGTATTACTCACACCAGGCACACTAAGTTGATCCGGACAGTAAATGGCACCTCTTGACAAGTTACCGGAAGAGTTGTTACCAACATTGCCAGCTAGGTCAACTAGCTTTTGATACAAGGGCATTGCTGGAATAAAAAATAATATAATACATTGAAATGCCTAACTAATTGGGAGTTTCTGATTTGTTCAGCTTCTAAAATGATACTGAATATTTTTTTTCCTGATCCATCAATATTCAATACATATTATAACATAAATCAATTTTAATTAATTTATTTTTAACCTTATATCTTAAAAATAATTTAAACTTGCAATATGAAAGAGAGTAAAATATGGTGTGGCATCATTGCAATAGTCTATAAATCTAAATTTGCATTACTAAAATTGTTATTTGAGAAATGCATGAACAATTTATTTATTATTTTCGGTTTATTAGGTTCATCATTAAAAATATAAAATTTTTAATGATGAACCAAAATAAATCTTCTTTTACAAGTAAACCATCCTATGGGTACAGTTATTACCATTATATTTCCAGTATAAAAAGTAGTTTACAATATAAACACCAAAAAGTACATTATCATAACAATTATTATTATAGACACTTTTGTACTATAATTTAACTAGGTTTTACCTTGCTGTAAACTGGCATCATGTGGTAAAACTACAGGTAGCACATGTAGTTTTAGCGGATAAGTTGGTGGAAGTGGCAAGGCTGAAATGATTCTGTTTCTGCCTACGGGGCCAACTCCGACACTGCCATCTGTAATCTGTAGAAAAAATCTATACCCTAGTTATCAAATTCAGATATTTTAAAATAATACTATGTACTACTATTTAGCCCAACCATACAAAATATTTTAAGAACATTATTTACCAGAATTATTTGCACAGGTGTCTGGTAGCCCCATTCATTCAAAACTATCTGGTTTACTCCCTGCAGGGCGGTCTCTATACATGTTTTATCCCCCTCTTCAATTGTTGGCAATTTGGTTTTTATGCTATCATAGTCTCGGGTAAATGGTATGGACACTAGAAATAAGCAAAAATTATATAGAAATATTACATAAGTACGTTAATTCGTTTTGCCTAAAGAGAGCTCAACCCAGCAGCTGCAGCTCTGCTACAAATGGGTACTATAATCACTATTTCTAAATCTAATTGCAAAAATTAATTTTACCAGTAATAAGACTATTTATTAACTATATTTATTACCTTCATATACCGAAGAAAACGTAACCAAAGCTACGTATTCCAGTTTAGCGTGAATAGCCAAATAATCAAGAAATGTATTTATTGCTGCAGTAGCTATTGTGTATCTTGTGTGGTTCTCGGTGTTGTCTGTAAGCGACACCGGCCGCGACATCGATAGAGACACATCTAATAATATTACGGTTGGCATGATAAATAGAATGCAATTTCATTGAAAGTTATACATTTATAAATATAAAATAATTGCTGAATAATTCAAACAATTATCCAAAATATGTTAATTGTTATTCCAAAAACACAACTTTCTTCTCCTTCTTCTTTTAGGTTTGATGACATATCAGTTGTCAAATGCTCAAATGTCAAATGTCGCAATTTTTTAATGCAAATCTGAGGGCAAAAGTATGAAGGCATTGCATTGATCAAAATCTTGCTTCCAATGAAGCAATATAAAATATGTCAATACAGACTTTACGTGAAACTCACCATGACACTAACGTCATTCGTCAGTCGTCACAACAAGCAGTCACATATTAATAAATATCATAAATAGGTATTATTGCTTAAATGAGGAGGGAAACTATTACGAAACCATAATCAAGTCAACGGTTGCAGCCCAGGATACCGTGCATGATGCGATGCGATGCGAAGTACCCATGAGATCCGAAGTAAATTTAATTGGTTAATCTAGTCCTGTGTAGTGTACTTATCAGATCTACTTATACATTTCATAGCCTATCTGAATTATTATAGTTTTGATTAAGCTGAGAATTGTAAATTTATCTAAATAATTTCAAGAATATGTAAATGAGTATCAAAATTAATGGTATGGATAATCAGGAATTTGACACAGAAGGAGAAGATGAAGATATGATGGATCCAGAAGAAATATATGAATTTAATTTCATAGACCTTCCTTGGGACAATCGTTCAAAAGAGAGTAAAGTTTTGATGGTCTCGCTACTTGTAACTATCTTCTTAGCAACTTTTGCAGTGGTCATTAACAATGTAGCCATTCATTATAAAGATATTGACAATAATTATTCGACCGATAACCGAGAACCTGAATGCAATTTAGTGAGAGTAGAGAATTATCCTTTCGTCGCCAGAATTTATTCTCTATCGCCTAACAAGTTGATTTGTTTGGGTGTAGTTTTATCGCATACTACAATTTTAACAGGCGGTCTATGCATGAAATTTAGCCCCATTTACATAAAATTGGGCAGTTCTTATAAGTAAGTAGTCCCTACTTATAATAATATATTCTATAAACTATGATAAATAATTATATTCTTGGTGTAAAATAGACTTAGGTAGGTATCTCAGTTTGAAGCATCGTCTAGGAAGAAATCCTGCGCTCTAGTCGCATTATGCTCTTGTTGTCAATCCACTAAGCAGTCAGCCTATGAATGCGATGGGTTCTACAGAGTGATTCATGGTTCACATAATATGTGAAGAGAATAACGCGTAGAGCATATATTTTTGAGTTGGCACCTAATATAACTAAAAAAAAAACCCTGTTTATCCTAATAAAAATTAATGTTTAGTATTCAACTGTAATTAGACTTCACATCTTGAAAAATATAATAACTTTCAGCCCTCGTTGCAAAAAAGGATATTCGGTTGACGAAATGTTTTATATCCCTCATATGGGAGCTCTTACAAAGTCATTGGCGGTTATAATAACCAAGGATAATTTGAAGGAATGCTCCGATTCGATTTCGATTGGCGTGAACTTCGATTATGTTCAGGGAGTTGAAATTATCGGCAAGCCGCGCAGGAGCCTGAAAACTCTCTCGTTGCAATTAGGGATCCCTATTCCACCAGAAGCTGGGGTCAACAACAGTGGTACCATATGCATACAGGGACTCCAACGATGTCCGGTTCGCGTGAGCGATGTCTTGGTACAGGACAAGAAGTTTTTTGGCCTGGGAGCAACGAGTGTACACAAAAGGGAGCACGTAAAAAAGGCGTGCTTTGCCAGCACAAGACTTATTGCCAAGGAAATTTTAGCACTGGATCCAAAAATTGAAATAGCTCATTGAAATCAGAGATGTGAACCAAATAAAACAGACAAATAAATAGGTTAAAATATACATTTAATTACGAATTTATGTATAAAAATGTTTCATAGAGAATGCACTTATTATACCTATCAATATAATATTGTATTAATTATGCCTTTGAGAATTAAATAGGTACATACTATAATTATTTATTTTGTAGAATCGCGGCAAATAATCAAATCTACACCTGGCAGCGTATAGGTTGCGGCTCAGCAATATTTTTGTATCTTTTAGACCTAATACCTACACCTCTTCACAACAATGTGAAGAGGTGTAGGTATTTTATTTCCAAAAGATGTAAACGAAATGTTTCTCCAAATGTAAATTAATAGCACTGGCAGCCAAATGTTTAGTGGCAACCTATGAGCAGTGAGTAAAAATACCTACTTAAAAAGAAAATCTTGACAGTTGAATTTATTCATGTACTAACTCAGCAGTCGGATCCCGTACTAAGATTGATCACTTGACACTGGTCATCGGAATTTAAATATGGAATCCACCCTTTCGCCACTTCAAACATGATGACGGCCATTCTCCGTAAAGTAAATTTTTACGTGTCCCGGGCTTGTCTACTCTGTATTATTGTCATATTCATCTATGTTTTTTTTTATTTGATAGACAGCATCCGTATCTAGCTGTAAACAAAAATATAGGCTTCTGCTTTAAGTAATTAAGACTAAATTATTTTAACTTGTGTTGAAAAAGCTCTTTTTTTCTAATTACCGTTACGTGTCCCGACATTAATTTGATCTGAAAACTTGCTTGTAATTTTTTTTCATATTTACTTTGATCCAACTAACGTTCTAAACAATAAAAAGGATCGTGTATCGCATAAAAAAATATCGACTCAATCCAGTTTATAAATAATTATTATCATGAAATAATAGCGTGTCCCATCGAATGTTCTAATTACCGTAACCCACACTGTTCTTGGGTGCACACTCCAAAGCAACAGGATTTGGCACATCACTGCCGCACGCGTCGCGACACCTCCGTGTGTGCCACGGCCCGACAGTGATCGCACTTCGTTAATGTTTGTGTGCCGCCAGTGAAGCACGTAAGTATATAATTACCGTAGCTTTGGTAATAGACTTTTCTAATTACCGTTGCTCTTATTTAAATATTTGATATTTAAAATAGAACTAAGTTGATCATATAAATCTTTACTTTAACCTACGTTTCTTTAACCTAAGGGGTTGTCCATTAATCACGTGATCTTTTTTTAGCATTTTTTAACCCCTCCTCCCCCATTGGTGATATGTAGTGAGGTTTAAGACCACCCCCCCTCCCCCTTCTCAACATCACGTGTATTTTTAGTACCTACAAAGAATCTTAAAATTTTCTGAATATTATCTTAATTTAAATACAGGTAGGTCATTACACGCCGCGCCGAGCCGCTTAATATTTGTTTAAAAATCGCGCGTTTGACGAAAAAATAAATACACGAGATATCTTACTACACCCCCCCTCCCCCCTTGTGTTATTTTCGTGATTTTTATCAAACCCCTCCCCCCCCCCTTTCAAGCCTCACGTGATTAATGGACAACCCCTAAGTACTTTGGCCTACGTAAGTTGTCTCAAGACAGTTTTTGCATATTTTGTTGGTTTTTGAAATTTTTAAGAAAATCTAACTTTTTCTAATTACCGTATACTAATTCCCGTATTTTTCTAATTACCGTTGTATAAAAAATTAGTACGCCATATTTTTTTGCTATTCGCCTATGAAACCCTATAAGGGTTCCATAGCCGAATGGCAAAAAAACGGAACCCTTATAGATTTCTTATGTCTGTCTGTCTGTCCGTATGTCACAACTATTACTTTTGTCATCAATAAGTCTATATTGTTATATACTGAGCATTCATAAAAATATTTAATTTTTAGGATGGGAAAGACTAGCGAAGAAATTAAAGAAAGAGGAGGCATGTTGCTCGTCAACGTCGCGAAAAAATACAA
The DNA here is from genome assembly GCA_905187575.2 of Celastrina argiolus. NCBI lineage: Eukaryota > Metazoa > Arthropoda > Insecta > Lepidoptera > Lycaenidae > Celastrina > Celastrina argiolus. The sequence goes on from LR994584.1 coordinate 11,291,500, forward strand.
AATTACCCAGTTTTAAGTATATCAGATATCAAAAGAAAAAGAGATATTTTTTTTTGCCTATAATATGCGAAATGTCTTTAAAAAGCCAGAAGTAATAAAATAATTTGAAAAAGAAATAAAGAAAACTTTAAAGCTTATTATTAAAGACAAAAAGAAAAATAAAATTGGAAACAATCGAGGAAGTAGATAGAGATGAACTTGATAGATAATATTATTATAACAAATCCCTTTGAAACTCTTTTTTCATTTTGGTGGCAGTCGGAAGCAAATTACTCTGCACACGTCAGAATAATGGTTTATTAAGGACTCAGTCGTTTTGCACTTTGAGTACTTCATTCAGACATGACGCAGTTGCAGTATGGATAATGCCTATCCTTGATTTCGTTGCAGTGAAGCTCCTTATGTAAATGCTATCCATTTTATATCAGATTCTCACAACTGCCAATATCGAAACAAAAAATAGTTTTTTTATCAATTCTCAACTTCATTGGTACTAAACTCAGGGCCGATTTTTCAATCGTCAGATAACTTTTATCTGTTGAATAAACAAGTGACTTTGACATTTGTTTGATACAAAATCTACCAAAGTCACTTAATTCACACACAGTCAGATTGATATGGTTGGGAGCACAAGAAGTTACGATCTACCGATTTTCTTTATCCTGGTTAGTTTCAAAGCAATCCACCAAATAAAATTCCAAAAGCCGTTGAGATCGAACTGATTCGTTTCTCGATTGTGTCGGGAGTAAGCCTGCAGGGCTATGATACGAGTATTGTTGACATAGAATCTCTTTCTGAACTATTGAAATTCAATGTCAAGGGAGTAAGTAATTACAGAAATAGTACAAGAAGCAGATATTCTTCAAAATGATCTGCTAAACCCTAAAGTGATTGGGGAGTATAAGGGCACAATGAAAGTCCACCAAGTCATTTGGAGTTCCTCTAAACCAGATCTACTTGCAATGCGAAAGTAAGAAAGCTGTAATGCGCAACAGTGTATGTATCAAGCAATTGATATCCAAGTCGGGTTATAACTTATAAATTTTTTAAACATTTATTTTTTTAGTTACATCCTGCTTATTGTTTAAATAAATATAATATTACTAGCTGTGCCCGCGACTCCGTTCGCGTGGTGTTTGATTGACTTAAACCGTTTATGCAGCGCATGCAACGAAAGTCCCCAAATGTAAATTGTTTGTTTTTTTAAACGCGCTAATCTTCCGTATATGTATAATAGCCGACGCCCGACGCCGCGACCCCCAACGCCACGACGCCCGACACCGCGACGCCCAACGTAGCGACGCCGACGCCCGACGCCGCGACGCCTAACGTCGCGACGCCCAACGTCGCGACGCCGAAGCAAGACGCCGCGACGCCCGACGCCGCGACGCCAACGCCCGACGCCCGACGCCGCGACCCCCGACGCCACAACGCCCGACGCCGCGACGCCCAACGTAGCGACGCCGACGCCCGACTCCGCGACGCTCGACGTCGCGACGCCGAAGCCCGACGCCGCGACACCTAACTTCGCGAAGCCCGACGCCGCGACGCCGAACATCGCGACGCCCAACGTCGCGACGCCGATGGCCTACGCCGCGACGCCGACGGCTGAACCGATTCGTCTATTTTTGGTCTTGAAATATTCGTGGAAATCTAGGGAAAGTTTACCAGATCTTTAGTTATAATTACATAATATTATGTAGAACTTATTAATCAGAGTTTTATATCATCTTCTAGATATAATAAATAATACTTTCTAATTAACGTCACATTAAATATTACATTTGTCTAATTACCGTACCCATACATTTTTTAAGTCTCATTTTCTAAAGAACTATAATTAACTGTTACATGTCTCATTAATTATTGTATTGGTATCTTTCAATACTTTTATATTTCAGTGTGTTTAGTCTATAATATATAATAACGCCGAACTGGAGAATGACCGATGACAGAACCGCCCGTTCGTCCCCTATAGGTTAATAGTAATACATTAATGCTATACAGAGCCTGCCTATTTTATTGTGATTTGAATCCCTACGTGATGTTGATAGTATAAACAACAGGACACGTCAACTAGTAGGTGACTTACAATTAAAAAACCTCGGTCTAAAAATACTCATTTACGGCTAGGTAACAAAAGGAAAACATGCAGTGACACTTTGGCCTGCTGTAGATTAACATTTTAATTGCTTATGCCAAAGCGTTTCGGCGTTACACCCGACTAACGACGACAGTCGCGGAGCGTGGAAAAACACCAATCAGCCTGATGCCTGACACGCAATAACATAACTGACGTACCGCTAATGGGTTAAAAGTGTAACTATTGGGGTTGACAAAGCTGTTAGGATGCGTGCGCGTTAATATGATTGACTTTTATGATGATTGAGTTGAGGCGATTGATACAACCTTTGACGATGTGAAGTTGAATTGACGATTGCTATAACCTTAAATGTACAAGTTTTTACTTATCAAACCAACATCATACGGAAGCTGCTCTCTATTTAATTAAAGCTATCAGCAATAATCTGTTATGATGCGGACAATTTTATGATATAAATTATCAAACATCTATAAATTATCAACTGTGAAGTGAATTATCTATCAAAATCGGTTCAGCCAGTAAGAATTACCGAACGAAAAGCACGCGATTCACAATGACTAAGAACGCCCTAACCTACGACGAAAAACGGTGACCGATTTTTTGTAGTTAAAAAATAGAACATATTTTTTTATTTTTTTATTTATTTTATTTATTCAGTTTATTGTACACAGGAACATTTTTACATAACAATTTACACGGAAATACGACACAAAGGAACTGATTATTTCTAAATAAGAAATCTCTTAATAAATGAATATACCTACTTAATATGAATATTATAAAAATATATAATAATAAATTTACTCAAAATTAATAAATACTATGTGTATATTTAATACTGGTATTTATATTAAGGACTCAGATTCAAGGTAGTGCTGCTTCAAACGTCTTTTAAATATAGCTATAGTGGGACTTTCACGAATGATGTGGGGAAGCGAGTTCCACAGTCTGACTGCATGAACGGTGAAGGAGTAGGAGTAGAAGTTAGATCGATGGGATGGGATGGAGAGGTTTGTTCTTTTGTTGGATCTACAGGGGGCATCAACGGGTCGGGAAAAGTTAAATCGATCGTGGAGATAGGAAGGAGAGAGGGGATTGTATAGGATATTGTAAAGCAAACAGAGGATATGGGAGTTGCGACGGAGACGAATAGGAAGCCACTTGAGTTTTGATCGAACAGCTGATACGTGATCATACTTTTTAAGTCCAAAACAAAACGGATACAGAGATTCTGTAAACGTTCCAGTTTTGTTAACAGCTCCTCGGTGACGTCTAAGTAGCAGGAGTCAGCATAGTCGAGGATAGGGAAAATGAGTGCTTGGACAAGGAAAATTTTGGTATGCAAGGGCAAAAAGTTTTGGAGGCGCTTTAACATGTGTATGGAGTAGTGTACTCTTCTGCTCACTTCATTAACCTGAGGATTCCAACAAAGGTTGCTATCTAAAATTAAACCTAAATTTTTTACCGAATCCGAATATTCGACAATAGAACCGTCATATATGATCTTAGGCACGTTATGTAAGCGGTGTGTCATATATTTACTGCCTACAATTATGGCCTGTGATTTTTTAGGGTTGACCAACAGTCCAAAAGATCTAGCCCAAGCCGCTATGCGCTGTAGATCAGAATTTATACCAGTAACTGCAGAATTAATGTCATTGATATGTGAATGACAATAGAGTTGCAAGTCGTCTGCGTAAAGATGGAAACTTGAGAAAATTAATTTGACAATATTATTAATAAATATAGAAAATAGAAGAGGAGAGAGTACGCCACCTTGAGGAACACCTGCTGCAATGCCACACCAATCTGAGGTTGCCTCGTTAGTGCGAACTCGCTGCAAGCGTCCCCGAAAATAAGTGTCAAACCAGTCTATTACAGAGGGAGATATGTTAAGGGAGCTAAGGACACAAAGAATGACGTCAAAGTCTACAGAATTGAAAGCGCTACTAAAGTCAAGTAAGACCAGGATAGAAATGCATTTATTTTCCATAGCTAGACGGAGATCGTCCGTAACTTTTAGTAGCGCCGTGACAGTACTGTGACCAGAACGAAAGCCGGACTGGAAAGGAGAGAGCAATTTATTAGAGGATAGGTAGTGGGAAAGCTGTTTATGGACAATGTGTTCAAGGACTTTGGAAAGGAAGGGTAATATAGAGATTGGCCTATATTGAGACAAGGTAGAGGGATTAGGGATTTTAGGAAGTGGAATGATGTTAGCACGTTTCCATGCTGAAGGGAAAGAACTCGTTGTCAAGGAATAATTAAAGATATGAGTGAGAATTGGCAAGAGTTCAGGGAGGGTAAGTGAAATCATGCGAGGGCTCAGGTTATCGTCACCAGTAGCAGTAGAAGTTATAGCCACTATGTGTTTATAGACTTCATCTTCTGAGACATGCCTGAATGAGAAGGGAGTACAGGAAGGGAGACATATCTACTAAACATAAAAGTACAACGGTCGGTCATCTATACTAATATTAAACTAATATTATAAAGCGGAAAAGTTTGTTTGTTTGTTTAAACGCGCTAATCTCAGGAACTACTAATCCGATTTGAAAAATTCTTTGATTGTTGTATAGTCCATTTATAGAGGAAGGCTTTAGGCTATATAATATTACGCTGCGACCAATAGGAGCGAAGCGTCAGTAAGAAATATTGGCAAAAACGGGGAAAATTATTTACTGCATAAACGGTTTGAGTTACTCAAAAAATATGTATGAAGGAATTATTCCCTTTTAATAATTATAATAACGAAAACCAACGTGAGCATCAAAAGATAATCGCGAAAGTGTTTCCGACAACCACGCGAACGAAGTCGCGGGCATAGCTAGTAAATAATACGGAGGAAATATCTGTCCGATTAATTATCAATCCTAAAGTAGGTGGGTGACGACAAAGTCAAATTCGACATGTCCCCTTGAGCTCTTTACGAGGCAAACAAGACAGCAATTAATATTTTTTATTGATGGCCGCCGTTGGCTCATCAATATTAAACGTTTCGAATTGATTTTCACGTCGTAATTGTGGATCGTTTTAATTTAGGGGAATTTTCCTAAAAGTATCAGTAGGCTATGGAGAATAGGAAGTAGGAGTAATATGTTCGGCCATGTTAAATAGTTTCTGTATGCCAAAAGTGCTCTGTCAAAATTAAGGAAGTTTTGTTGTTACGTATACTTCCTTGGGGCTGTACCAAGTACGTACATATAATTTATCAAACATCGTAATTTTATTAAACTGGATTCTTATTTATATTAAATTATACCTAAAATGATATGCGAAAATTTAAGTGTTTGTATACATATTTCTTTCGTTCTTAGTCATTATAATTTATAATTTCTGGTTCTACGTAACAATACAAAAGGACAGACGATTATTAACATACATAAAACAAAATGAAAAAGGTATTATTTAAACCCACAGGTACAGTGTAGCTAGATGATTTATGACCCCATTTGTCTGAAATTATAATTAATAACTAGCTGACCCGTGCCCACTTCGTTGAGCATAAAAAAAGTAAAAAAAAAACCGTTCAAACATTCCCTGGACTTCTACGAATATTTCAAGACCAAAAATCGGTTCAGCCGTTCTTGAGTTTTAGCGAGACTAACGAAACGAACATTTTTATATATAAGATAATAAGTAGATATTGTTTTAAAAAATAGTGAACTTAAGCAAAGTATATTATATACATTCCAAAATAGACTTTCAAAATGTTTTAGAAACTCTTATAGGTATTTACTAGTTTTTATAGTAAGCTATAATCTTTACTTTACACCGACCATTCAAAGCAAAAGTAGTTTACAAACTATTCGAAGTTAGTACTAAACCAAGTTTATGTAATCAGAAATATTTGCGGTTAGCTGTCGACCGTTTGCACCGATGTGCTTTAGGCTTTATTACGTAACTAGTTGACCCATGCCCACTTAGGGGTCGTTTAATAAGTTGCTTGTGACTACAATCAGGAAACACCTACGTCCTGCACCATACGCATCAACTGAAACCTCCAAAAAAAAGGATATAAGTAGGTAAATGTAAGTACATTTATCAACTTACTAGCTGTGCCCGCGACTTCGTTCGCGTGGTTTTCGAGTAATTTAAACCGTTTATGCAGCGCACGCAACGAAAGTCCCCAAATGTGAATAATCTTCCCCGTTTTTGCAACATTTTTCACTGACGCTTCGCTCCTATTGGTCGCAGCGTAATGTAATAAAGCCTACAGCCTTCCTCTATAAATGGACTATCCACCAATTTTTTTTCGCCGAGAAATGCTACTTGCTGCATTCCGTGGAGGATGGGGATTCCTTCTTATGTGCGGGTCGCTGCGTCCGTTAAGATGGTAAGTGGACGCAGCCATACCCACCGCCGTCCATGATGCTACGGGAAATACAATAATACCACCCCGAACCTACTTATATGCCCAAGGTACATCACAGAAGTTAGGTAGTTACGTTGAGTTTCCTAATGCTTTATATTTTTTAAATGTGTTTAATACTTATTCTGTGTTTCGGGATTGAGACAAATACAACGAAAATCAGTCTAGTTGTTCAGATTAACTAATATTTTATCAGGTAAAAGTTTGGTCCAGTAAGTAGAAAAGAAAACAGAAACAATGGAAAAGCCTTCAGGCGACTAAAGATAAAAATATTATAGGACAGATGTTTTCTTATGATGTAGACTGAAGATATTAGTTTCTACTAACGGTCTCGTATGCGAGTTTTTTATGCCTAGTCTTTTATAAAGTAGCTTCCCGAAAAAAACATTTTCTAAACAAAAATCATTTAAGATTTTTTTGGGTAGGTTTGGGACATAATAGCCGCATTCACCTTATGTAGTGACGAGATATAAACTACATACTACACTGATTAACGTGACCGTATTAATATACGCTACGCCTAAGATTACAGGGGGCCTACTCAAGATGCCATCGCTAATTATCGCTTACAAAGTTCGATAACAAAATGTATGGGATTTGACATACGCTACGCTAAATGATCGCGATTTTATATATCATTTATCGTACCTTATGTCAAATCCCATACATTTTGTTATTGAACTTTGTAAGAGATAATTAGCGATGGCATCTTGAGTAGGCCCCCAGGACTTTTAACTTGCCAGCTTAGGATGAAGGAGGTATAATAAAAGCGATATAATACTAGAAATCGTCTTCGTGGTCAAAATTCGATAACATATAATATATTTTATTTCTTAAGTTTAAAAAAATGAGGTTTTTTGTGTGGTTAGATACGCAATAAAAACATATATTGTCTGCAATGACATGTAGTGGCACTAGTATAGTATAGGAAGTGGAGAAATTAATTATTGAATATAAACCACATAAATGTTTTGTACAAATCTTTTTTTCTGATAAAATTTAAATCAGAAAATACACGGTACTGAGTAAAAATCACGGAGATCTGAACACGTAACACGTTTACGACCTCTCTCAACACTCATGCAGATAAACTCGTAAACTTAACAAAGAAATGACATAAGTATTCACTTAATTGACTAGTACTTTATTACCTGTACTTTTCCTCATACAACTCATCCTTATACTATGTTCATATGTAATTCGTTCTAAACGTAAAAAAATAAGTGAATAAGTATTTATTAATTGCACTGCAAATAAGTGAAGTTGGTTATTAAATGCTACTGTTATGTTCGCGTTTACATTTAATTGGGCATAATAGAGTATAATTATACTATTCATTTAAAATGTATTATTTCTTATATAAGGTAGGCCTTATTTCATACCGATATAATGTAGGGTTCACGTATGTTATGTACATTTTTATATGACGGAAATAGTTTTGTAGACAATAGCTAGTTTTATATATTTATTCAAATCTATGTACCTACCTATTTTTAGATGTTACGGAAATCTTCATCTGAGTGTTAAATCTCTAAGGGTCTAAAGGCAAAGTTATGAAATATCTTAAACTAGTTGAAGCACTTGTAATGTATTAGCGTATTAAATGCTTCTATGAACTGGCTGGTAGTTCTCGACTTTTAACAAGACTTAGGAGTTCATATGTCATCGTATATGGTCTATAAATTGTTCAATATCTGGGGCCGAATCGCGCAAAGATCATCTTGAGAAGTTAGGGAATGATGAAGTTTGGGAGAATACCTAGACATTAATGCAAATGCCTGAACTACTAAGTCTTTAGAATAGTTCCGTTATAGAGATTGATATAATAATGAAGCTTTAAATAGAACTAATCAAGTTCTAATTTGGAATAGGATTTAACATAAAAGGATAGTAATTAGGATTATTTTTGAAATTGCATTTATTTGAACATTGCGCAATAAATTAGCCTAAAACAATGAAAGTGACTTAATAACATAGTACCACCGATTTTAGTGTAGGTTGTCGATTTCGTTAAATCCATGCTATCTGAGCAGATAGTATTATATAGTGCCCAAGTGTGTGCGTAATACTCAAGGACACTCTTCTTTTCACTCTCATAGCTCAGAGGGACTGTAACCGGACACCACTCGCGAGAGAACACACCCTTAGTCAAGATATCATCACTTACGAATTTCGAAAACTAAAATGTATGGGATTTGATATTAAAGATCATACAAGTTTCTGTCAGTCCATCCGGTGATCTGGGACCCTACTCTCCAAACTGTTTCGATTTTGATTCAGATTCGCTCGTGCTGCGTACTTCCCAATAAATTGATTTCAATTCTCAGTCGATTTATATGGCCGAAGTACAAAAAGTTACGATCTACCGATTTTCTTTATCCTGGTTGGTTTCAAATTAATCCACCCAATAAAATACCAAAAGCCGTTGAGATCGAACTGATTCGATTCTCGATTGTGTCGGGAGTAAGCCAGCAGCCTGCATTGCTTAACTTTAGTTGTTTTAATGTGGGTATCAAACCACCGACCTTTTAATCGAGACCAATGCTCTAACCACTGGTCTAATATATAGTTAATAATATAGGTATATAGTTATAGGTTAAATAAAAGATTGATATTTCTTAGAAAACGTTGGCGTTACAAAGGTTTGAAGAACATCTATGTACGAGTGAAATTTAATAATATGAAATATGTTATGCTCATACAAATAAAACTGTGTTTGTATTATAACCAATAATAAATGTCTTCGGATTGCGAATTATTGGGTATCGGCTCGCAATTCAAATTAATATTGGAGCATCCAATAAATTTAATAGCCACGATACAATGCAATAAGGGCTTAGGGCCATAAGCACCATTGAAGCGGCGCTATAGTTGTAAAGACAATATAGATTTGGGAAACAAGTTCATGATTTGACTTCACTTTAACACAGGTACCATAAACTAAGTAAAGTCCGTTCGCGAAAAGCAGTAAGTGAAAAGTTGTTTTGGCGAGCATGTGAATACATGTCGTTTTTTAACACGCTTTTATTCACTTTTATGTATCTATGTAGAATGTACATACAACCCAATGTTTATGTTATCTCGTTGAAATTAATTTCCTAAATTTTGGTATAGACGTTGAAGAAACACATCATGAAAGCATAAAAATCTGAACGAACTAACAATCTTCACAGTTGTATTCTGCTCGCGTCGCCTCAACAGGCTGATGATGATGTCACCCTATGAGTAACCATTAATATATTTTGTCTTCCTAACGTGAATATACAATACAGTTACTTCGTAACTACGAAGGTTATACATAACTATGTAGAGGTGGATTTTCTAGCTACGACTAGACGCATATCGCCTTCACTGCACCGCTTCGGCATCGCGTAGCGTTTTCGTAGCACTGCTACAACTCTTCAGTAACGTTAGAGATTTGAAAGTAATATCAAACGTTACTGAAGAGCGAGGATTACAAAAAAGTCTGAAAAGATTTTCAATTAGAACAATTACTATAAGGATGCGTTTCCACTAAACATTGATAAAAGATCCTCTAGAATAGCACGGACGAGCCATAATTTGACATATTAGCACCAATTAAAATATTATGATCATTGTAACTTTTGAAAAAGTATAAATAACTTTGTTTGCGATTTTAATTAACTTTCCATTACTCGTTTGCATTTCCTCTCTTTATATTAATTACTTTTCCATAGTATCGATGTATATTAATAAGCAATTTGTTTAAAAATAGGCTTTGTATTTCAAAGCATATTTTCAAACAAATTGCGATCAGTTAAAATTTACATTTTATAATAACTTGCTTTTAAAAATCTTTTCTAAACATCTTGCATTGTAATTACTATATGTTTGACTTTTTTACGTTATCTGTTTATATAATACAGGCTGCTTCACGGTTCCTATATGAAGCCTGGCCCTGACACCTCATAACGGAGGTCTACAATAACCACAAGGAGTGGTCTTACTATGCTGGGGCTAAATAAGGTTTAAAACGCGTCATTCACTTCACAATATAATCGGCTTACTATATGACCTATGAATCACCCTGTATTATAATAGTTGAAATTAACATTCTCAGTTTTTGTATAGATGGTGAACTAATACATCATGTAAGCTCTATATATAAGAAAGTACTAACAATGTTCACAGTTATATTCTGCTCACGTCACCTCAGCAGTAATTAGGCTGATGATGAGTAACACGTTTTGAAAAACCTATTTAAAAAAGTTTAAATGTTTTGTTATCTGTAAAATATTGCATAAATAACTTTACCCAGCTTATGTGGCGTCACATAACGCAGCAAATGTGTGGCAAATGTGACTCAATGTGTATTCTAATAATGTTGAGCGAATCGGTGTATTTACGTTTGAATCATTTACCCAGATTATGATGTTAAACACCTTGTTTAAATAAATGCTTTTATTTATATATATTAATTAAATAATATGAATATAAATTGTGTAATATGCCTTTGTGGACTATAAATTGTTTAATTAGCGGGACGTTTACGAAATTTATTTACACAGAAATGGATCGCTAATAGTGACCGTGGTTTTTAATCTCTCTGGTATTTCTTGTATGAAGTTCCATACTGTAAAGTACACTTCATTATTGAGTATTAATATTAAGTCAAAGTACAAATCGCGGGCGAAGAATATACGATGTTGCTGCCTTTCCGAAAATATATGTGTTCCTTTCTCCTTCTTTCTACATTAAGACATTGTTAATGGTGATGATAGCGATGAAAATAAGTCTAGGTAAACTATTACATAAAATGAAAAAAGATAGGTTCAAATGCGTGGTGATGCAGGCAATTGACGAAGGTATTTAAGCCAGTGGTGGTTGATGATGTTGATGGTAATGAGTTTGGGCGATGACGGTAGCGGAGGCGGTCATTGAGAAAGTATGAATGATGGCGGCGCATGCGCCTCGTCGCCGCCGCCGGAGATATAAGCACCAGGCCGTACCAAGCGCGCTAACACTTGGCGCCCGACGTGGTTCCTGGCCAGGCTTCGCAGAGACCACAGACTCTAGTTCGCTTGTGGCTTGTGTTGTATAGTGCACCCTCGGGACTCACATTGTAAACTTTGAAAAGTTTTTGCGCTTCTGGAAAGGTAAATTTTGTAACTTTTTTATTTATTTATAATTTGGTCAAACTTAATTAAGGGGTTTCGATTTGGTTCGTTTAAGTTTAGTTGGAATTTATTGACGTAAGTATAATTGCATAATTAAAATATTTTTACGCCATGAAAGTTACACGGAACTTTTAAACATTTCATTTTTAAAAGGGTTTTATAACGTGCCTGATTAAGTAATAACTGTCAAGCAAGTAACTGTTCATTAATCACATAAACATTTTATATAAAAAAACCAGTAATGCAAAAATTGTAAAGTACGAAAAATTACGTTTGGTAAATTAGGACCTGAAATTAAAAAAAAAATATCAGCGTTCTAAAGGTATCCCAAGACTAAAAAAATATTATCAGATGTGGTTTTACTATACTTACCAAAATTAACTAAAGAGGAAAAAAGTATTTAAAAAATTTGAATATTGAGATACTAACATTTTATAAGTTTTAAAACAATCTCGGCAAATTTCCACGTCATACGTTCGAAACAGCAATCAGTTCAAAGTTTGTCTAAAAGAAAATCTGGATAGCTTGATAGTTCACTTATTCCTTTGTTGCTTTTATAATAAGTTTCTTATGAATTAAGCCATATTTACTAAATGAAGCTGAAAACGGCATGCTTTGATGCGAGAGCCAAAAAGCCACTCAATTTTGTTATAACCTGAAATGTCACCAGGTTTGATATAATAATGACTACATTAAATGTGCTATGATCTATATAAAACATTTTACTAAAATAATTTATGTGATTTAAAATAATGATAATTTTATGTTTATTCCGGATGCTGTTTCTACATTAAGGTTTCGCCTATAAGCTATTAACGAGACACTTTTTAACGAATAATGATTTCCGTATAAATATTGAGATTTAATAATAGCGCAACATTGATATGTGTGGTGTTTTCCCACCAGATTTATCAGATTAGGAAAATCCTGAATTCAAATTAGTTTAGTCCACTTTACTTACGTTTAGTTATTTATTGAATTGTTAGTGGTGAAAGCAATATTATTATTAACAGGATCTTACGTTTTTAAAGGTGCAAAATACTTATTATCTTCTTTACGCATATATAGTCTTATTTATATACCTGTGGGGGGTGAAATTGCGCGGTAACATGGACGCGCCCCATCGCAACCGTCACCTCAAACAAATTACAATTTTTTTACTTAATAACCAGGCTCGGGGCAGAAGCGTTAGTTAACTTTCTCGTTATATTTGTTAAGGCATCTTATTTTTTAATATCCTTCCATAATGATATCTGTAATTGTGAGATTTTAAATAATTTCACCAGCCATTTCCAATTTCACTTTGAACCGGGATTACGATTATGCGTAGAATGAAAATGTTTGTTAAATACCAGATATCATTTTTGATTGTCCTCGTTATTTTATAACTTGAATTAGTTTCTGGATATACGTTTATGAACACATCCAAAAAGATGATAAGATGGATTTATTCATCTATATACATTGTAGTATAAAATAGTTCTACAATAAAATAGCATTAATATGAAAACGCAGTTCGCTGAACACGCTATTTTTTATTTTGAACCAGTTCGTGAGATAAGCGGGTTCAATGAACAAAATTAACAACTTTGTAACGTCAGTATGAAATAATAATTACGTTATACTCGAGAATTGTAAGAATTTCGAGAGAAGAAAATAATATAAATTTGAAGTCTACAGAGCTAGTAGTTACAATTATATATAAAATTTTTTCTAAAGTTCCCTGCAATACATACTTAACAGAATTTATTAAGTATACGGTCGATAACAAAAATAAAAAAGACACCCTCGATGAAATTATCAATTATAGCAGTTTTCTCATTTAAAGCTCCTATTTTTCTTTTTCAACTAAGTAATATTATCTTTTGGATATTGTAAATTTATTAGTGAAGAATAGGTTCAAACAAATCTATCTAACATATCAACAATTACTTACTAAATAACTTAAAAATGTCAGAAAATGCAGCGAGATAAAGACTGGAATCGGTGAATTTTTTTCTGCTAAAGAGAGTTGTTACAATTTATTTACGAATTCTCATAAATGAGATAATAATTTAATCTCAGTAATAAACACTACATAATAATAGAATAATCGCATGATAATCAACATAATCCCGCAATAAAATTGTTCTTATCTCTTGAGTTGATAAGGAGCATTATGTCGGTAATAGCGAGATAAATATGATTTGATTTCCCAAACTACATAATATTATGATGATTCACACATGATGAAATAGCGATGTTCGTTTGCATAGTCTACACCACCACGCTCATCATTAGTAGATATAGCATTAATTGTAAAGTCATGCCGTGGTGGGTATTATATTTTTAATGTACAATATCATTTTTTTGTGTCAAGAAAAAATATACCTTATCTCATACCGTAACACAAGATCAACTTGGCACGGTATATTATAATATTGCCGTGATATATTATTTAATTATGTACTAATAATGTGTTTATACATATTTTCTATATTGTATGTGAGTAAAGAATTTTAAAGGATATTTACTTATAATGCGAATATTTTGTGTTTGTTCCAAATTATTGCACAAAAGAGGCCGCTGGTAATATCTAGTACCTATCTATTTTATTATACATTATTCGAAATAATATTAGTCGGTTTTGTATAAAACCATATCGGTCATCGAATAAGCTATAAGTATTCAACACATGCCTACCAAAGTAACTATGATTACTATTAACACGTCCCCACTTGAAATAAAGTCTCACCTTACCTAAGTAAAAGGTACTCACTTTATGTTACAAAAGTTTCGAATAATGTTTCGTCTGTTCATAGCTTGTCTTTACTTTAAGACCAGAGAGATAAGTCTATCTGTCACCTACGTAGACCAGTTTTGAGCTGAGGTTGGTTTGACCGCCACTTTAGAACATACAAAAAATACTTTAAGTCTCTGACAGAAAGATTAACCATGCGTGGGATGAGAAAGTCCACTGGAGTCAAGGAATAGAGAGTGCGCTTGTCCATGGTGCACAAACTTGGGCTGCTCTGGTTTTCATTAAACTGACTACCATCGCCAAACTCAACTTTGGAGCTATTATTATACTTAACATTTTAGCCGAATATTTTCGGGCATTTGGCGTGAATTTTAAAAGTACATCCGTAACTGCAAAATGAGTGGGTATAAAAATAATACTCTAATGTATTTCCTCTTCAACTATTTATATATCGATAGTTTGCAATCTGATATCTACTTACTACCTAGATAATCTTCGAAGGCTTATAACTAAAGTGCTTTTTGAGCTTTATATAATAGCGTGGATGAGTTATGATTTATAACTATTGCATTACTTTTGCTGTTGTGCAATATAAAAATATAATATATTTTTGTCACAAAAGAGATTATATGCATAACAAGCTGTTCCCGCGACTTCGTTCGCGTGGTTTTTGAGCAACTTAAACCATTTATGTAGCGCACGCAACGAAAGTCTCCCGTTTTCGCAACATTTCTCACTGCCGCTTCGCTCCTATTGGTCGCAACGTAATGTTATATAGCCTAAAGCCTTCCTGTATAAATGGACTATCCAACAAAAATAGATTTTTTTGAAATCGGACCAGTACTTCCAAAAAAACAATGAAACAAACAAATAAACTCTTACGCTTTATAATATTAGTATAGATAAAATGTGATATACGACCAAACTCTGAAACGATAGTTAAATTAAGTGGTGCTACAGTCACATGCTGTGCTTATCAATTCGCTTAGGATTAGTAGTTACAGCCTGTGAATAGAATGGCTTTTAACTTTAATCAGCGTTTCGGTATTCGGACTTTAAATTACTACCTTGATCCTACTTGCCGGTGGCAAACGCTGGTTCAGCTAGCCTGGCCTGGCCTGTATATTAAAATAATATTTGGTAGAGCTTCTTCAAAACGTAAGTGGGAAGTGAAGCTGATAGAAATATAGGTAGCCTGTGGTATAAATGTAGATTTTCACTTTCATTATTCTAATAGCATATTGTTAATATCTGAGCCAATTTATGGTGGGTAATATAACATTTACGTTATCATTAAAACTTTGCACACCTTTTTATAAAAAATAAGCGATTGCAGGAGTATGAAATTTGGCACAGTTAGAGTTTAGATGAAGAATGAGTAAGCTGCTTAATAATACATTTTATAATACTGCTTAAAATACATAAAATTTATAAGAATAGCATAACACACGCCACCTCATTTCAATGCGATAATGTGTAGTTAGTAAGTTATAACGTTTTCTTTTTTTGGCAATGATTTCGCAGCAATCAACCAGTGTCAAGTATTTATAGAGAAATGTTAGAATTTTAAAAGACAACAATCGTCGAATCTCGACAAACGAAAATAGAAAAATATTTCCATAAAAATACTTTGCTAATTTCTAATATTATATCACCATAATATTAACTCATGTTTACTCTATAAATAACTTATATGAGAATTTCCTCAACCTTACATTATATTCGAGTATAACAGTTTACTAGCCCAAAATACTCAGAAGGTCTGCCCTTCACACCTCTAAGACAATAGTTACATAGGAGCGATGGGCTCCTTAATATAATTTTAATAACTAAATATAGATGTATGTCAGTGACCTTTATCAAGAATACTTGGAACATACTAGCAATCAGCTTGCAGCCTTATTGTTAGTCATAACCCGCCAGTGTCGACTGCACAAATAACACTAACTTTGATGATAAACTGATTTAATATACGGTTGGTTCTTGATGACACTAAGTTTTTACAGTAGATTATAGGTATTTATACCTATGTAACATAATATATAGCAATGCTGGACATACATAGATAATTGGTATAATATTATTTAATATACGTGTATCAAGTTATAAATCGGCAACCACTTTTAAAAAGTATATTGAAATATTTAATGGGTTAATAAGATTTAAATTGAACATTCTTATTTGTAAATCTCTGACTCGTAGCATCGACATATTTAGTAGAAAACGCAATATTCTCTATGTCGGCAACGCTATCTTAAGAGGCCAGAGCTTTAAACACTGTTTAACAGTCTCTAAAGCTCTAATACGTGCTACTGACACTTGTCCGTTAGCTTATTTTGGTGTTTTGTATCTATCGCTCTTTCTTTACTTTCAAATTACACATCTTATACTTACCTATTAAAAGATTCTGAGCCATAGAAAATATATTTTCCATATATTTTCAATGTTTTGGTCTCGTTTGTAAAATTACAAAAATGTTTATGGGTTTAAGAAATTAAGAGCTTTACCCTTTAGGTAAACTTTTAAAATTTTTAAATCTTTCATTTCTTAACTTGTGGGTTTTTCAACCTCACAATCTCACGCCAAAGTTTCGACGTCAGATCAATAACAATTTTCTATAACGGCTAGTTGTTAAATGATAAGACTTGTAAGGACAAAGAAAACTTCGTTTTATTGTCAAAGGAGTAACCAACTTTTGTTTTTTTGTCGAAATATAAGAAAAACGGCCATAGTCAACGTGTTTGGAGTTATGGTCCACACGATTGTTATAAGTTTACAGTTTCGATTAGGTAATTCTTACTGAAAGTTCCTTAACAATAATTTTCGATAAAACTTCTCATTCCTATTATATTTTGGAATGAAAATCGGTTTGTGTTTGCTCAGTATAAATGTTTTAGATATCTTCAATCTCGTGGACCTATTGCTATCAGGGGTACTCCCCGAGGAGTGAAAAGGATTCTGGTGGCTGTTGAAATATTATTGTGCCACCAAACTAGTATATTAGACGCATAATAAATACTGATGGGCTACGAACACGGTTTTCGATTATAATGTTGAGTGCATAGTGACTCTGTATTGTGTGTTATAACCTGGAACTTTATGTGTTCTGTTCAGATCAAAATAATCTTTTGTAAACAATTAGACAATTTTAGTACAGCTTATATTTACTACGAGTACTAATTAAAATGTCACTTATTTGTCGCGCAAAGAACACATGTACATGATCGCATTTAAGTTTACAAAAATTTTGTTAGATATTTTGAATTGAGGACTTCCACATTTTTTTTGGAACCGGGATAAAAGGCGGACGGCGTCCTCTTTATCACTCTATGAGTCAAATGAAAAAAAAAAACTATAAATATCCTACAACTATTAATGATGAATTTTTGTGATTTTTTGACGCAAAAACCACAGAACGGTTTTCTGTGAAATTTGGTGTCAGTTTAGTCTCTGGATAAAAACTATAGTGCATGCATATAAAACAAATATTTCATCATCTACTTAGCCTTAGAAGCCTCATCTTACGTTGTAATAGCTCGATCAATCACTTTTATGATGTTACAGATTTCATAGATGAGGATTTTTGTCGGATACGTTTGTTGTAAATCAATTCATAGACAATGAGACTCGTAAATAGAAAAATAGTCCCGATTGCTCAAGTTTATTGGGAAGTTCGGTAGTCCCAGAGGCAATAAGTTGATGTATGAATTTATGTAGCGGTCTATACTGATCCTATAGATATTTTTCACCTGATTGTCTGAGAAAGATGATCCATGCGTCGGATGGGCATGTAAAAAGTCAGTCCTGCGCCTGTTCTCTCGCTAGTCGTGTCGGTTTACCGTCCCACTGGGTTATAAGAGTAAAAGGAAGCGAGAGTGCTTCTGTGTATTGCGTACACACTGGGGCACTATAAAATAACTCCTGCGTAGCTGGTCTGGTTTCAATGAAATCGGCTACCGACACCGAAATCAGTGAGGGGAGCCATTTTAGTGCCGTTCTTAGGTGTCAATAATGCTGATAACTTACAACTCATCCGATTGGGATCACTAATACACAAAATAAGACTGAAATAATATTAAGACTCTTTAATAAACTTACACGAATTTTTTGTTACTTTGATCAATAAACTGTAACGTGTTACTTAATTCAATTAATAATTTAATAAACTTCCTGTATACTCTGATTGAAATACAATTTGGGAGCATTACCTTCTAACAAAGCCTCAGTCAGTTTCACGACTATTTGCCTATCAATCAAATCTTATAATGAGGTTTTCAACTACGTATTAACCCGATAGACTTCTAAATTGGGGACGTAGTGTAGAGCCACATGTAAGGGTAGCCATACACTATGGTGTATGGCAGTATGCTATCGTCTAATCGGTATAACGCTGCCGATTGGATTAGTAGAAACTGTACCATGTGTGGGCGTGAATCAGCATCAAAGTACAGTTGTGGTGTAGCCAGCGTCATGCCTATTGAACGATATGCAGTAATACTATATCGTGTGTATATATATGTTACGGTAAGAGTGAATAATTGAAGATTATTAATAATTATCTATTATTATTAATAATTACCGAAAGTCGAGGTTAAAGTGATAAATTAATCACATTTGTCGGTTTTTATTAATAATTTAACCCTAGTAGTGATAAATGTAATAAGTGGCCAAGGGTTGCGGGGCGGGGCGGTGTGTGCGACGTGCGAGAGGTGCGGGGGGGAGGGGAGGGCTCGGTGTTATTGTTTTAAAAGCACGCGCACGTTATTTGTTGTTGCTGAAATGCAAAAATATTCTATTTAATTCATTGCCAGATGCGAATTCTGCCCGATTCACTCTAGTTACGGAAAATAGGTGATTGAACTAGAATAAAAATGGCTAGGTTAGGTTAGGTGAGACGTTTAAGATTGCGCACGAGCCGAGCGAGGCGTGCCGCGGCAGCGGCCGGCGAGTGCCAGAAGCGAATTCTGCCCGTTTAACTCTTTTTCAGAGAAAATAAGTAATTGAACTAAAATAGAAACTTCTCAAAATCGTATATTATTTCACTAGTAGTTATGGCATGACTTTAAAGGCCTATAGTAAAAAAAAAGCTGTCAAAATTACCTCAAAAGTAGTCGAATCTTCATACAAAAATACGAATTTTAAATATACAGAATAACTTTTACCAATATGTGTCGTGAATTATTAATAATTACTACTAAAAGTAATAAATTTCGATCGTTTATTCACATTTACCAAAACATGTGGTTATTATTAATAATTTTGTAAAAATATTAATAATTTTCAATTAATCAGATTTACCGTAACATATATACAGTATACATATAATGAAGGTCCAGAAATTTTGCCATCAGTATCTACTATTTTTCACCAAATTTTAACAGTATTTATTTATTTTTGGAAAAAAAAATCTTGGTTACAATTAAGTAAGATATTGCTTTTAAGTAGACACAATAGCTATTCCTTTAATTATTTTAAAATAACTTTTTGAACTAACTTTCATTTACTATCACTAATCAATAATCATAGAGTTTTAGAACGTCTGTAGCATGTCTATCGCGCTCTTCAAAACTTTCCGAAATATCGTATGTACAAACTTACAGGCCTCAAGCGGCAGTTATAGTAATTAGTTTGCGATGAATAACCGCTATTTGTAGAGGGCGAGTGACGAGCTATGATTTATAGCTATTTGTCCAACATATAAATCAAACTGATTTACCAGCCAGCACGGAGCCCTTGCAGTTTTTTCACTACGTAGTTCGGGACATGTGTCGCAGGCGCGAAACGATTTATTGGCCAATTGTATCGCGTCCATCATTTCCGTCTGGCCATCATCATCATTGACTCAAGTTTGGCCAAGGCTGTAGACGAGCGTGCTAGAATATACGGATAGTCAACATTCACGTGCATTAAAAAAATCAGAGATTTATGTAAGATCCATTCGTATGATTCGTATTGACCGAATGCATAAGTGTAATACATACTCGATTTATTTATTATTAGGACTGTATACCACACATATCGACCAAGCTGTGGTACCGTTATCTGTGGTCTACCTACCTCTACTGCTGAGAATTCTACAAAGAGAGCTATAATTATTTCTCTTAGTATACAAGGTGTAAAATAAATGAGTGATAATACTTTAGTGTGTGTGCCTCCTATGTAGAGTATACTGTGAATGTTCCAGCGCTGAAAGACTTACTTTTGACTTTAATGTTTCTTTGAAAAATGCCCCAACATCATAAATTTTCCCATACAATAATTTAAAAAGAGTACCTCCTTCAGTGCTGGTACTTTCAAACTCTATATACGGGACCTATACACACCTTAAAGTATTATCACTCATTAATATTACAGGCTGTAAATATACAATAATAAGTAAACTTTTCTGCGACTAAATGTCGAATGCTGCATTATCTAAATGTCGAAAAATAACTATTTCAAAAAAGAATACATATTTAAATCATTGAAAAAACCTACCTAAATTATTAAATCAACATACTATTGGCCCACACGAAAGTATCTCCGAACGGATTTTTATATTTCTTGCCATATCTTTTCTATTTTTATCCGAGTCATAAACAAAACAATTGTCGTCATAAGAACAGTAAGTGGTCTGCGTGAGGCAGTTTTTCTCCGCTTGTTAAGCGCCGTTTCAAACTTTGCGATTCGCAAGGTTATCTAAATATACTTTATTGTAAATTTTTATTTCTAGAATACCAAGAGTAGTAAATTCTTCAATCAGATACTACGGTGGGACTAAAAGTCCGGTTATCCAATTCGCATGGAGTGACCTTAGGATGAGGACACCAGGGCGGCGATTCTCAGTCCTCGAACTTAGTTCCGAATATTAGTATATCCCGCTCGCACGCGCGGTAAATCTCATCTGCATGAGCGGGACAGACCGATAGTAAAAACTAAGTTCGAGGACTGAGAATTAGGGCCCAGATATTTGAATTTTTAATGTTATTCTGATGATATGAATGTTGGATACTTAAGTATGACTTAATTGAAGTATAAATAGCTACAGATCTTGGTGGTGTAACAATATAAGTAATTTGGCTTGTTCCTAGGTTTAAATTTTTCTTTCGACGAACTTGCAAAATACAATAATTATTGTATTGCAAGAAAATTTGCAAATAACATTTTTAGTTTTAAAAAACTAACTGCGAATAAGATTAATTTTCATAACCCCCTCCACTCTGTACCATCTGTAACATATGCCGAGAGCCCTTCCAGTTCATTTAGTAATACTAGAAAGCAGTTATGACCCCATCTGGTGACGAAGCGTACTTTATGAAGTAAAACAAATAAATCACGGATATTACCAATTTTGGATTGCATATGAATATATTTGATACAGGAATCAGGATTTACTTTACTGACTGGTCGTTTGGTTACCGAATCAGATAAATATTGACAAAAAGCAAAACCGAATTCGGTAGCGCATCTATTTGTTTGTCCGATAATATCGGACCGAATCGTATGTAAAACAAAAAAATAATAATCGGTAGTTTCGTATGGTGATCGGCAACAGTTTGAGAGCTTTTTGTTTAACTTACCTCGTACTAAAAATGTAATACCAAATTCAGTAGCGTATCTATTGTTTGTATGAAATTGTATATAAAAAAATGGTGATCGGCAACAGTTTGAGAGCTTTTTGTTTAACTTTGCTCATACTAAGAAAAACCAAATTCAGTATATTATAGCTATTAGTATATCTATTGTTTGTACGAAATCGTATATGAAACAAAAAAATCGGTGGTTTTATACGGTGATCGGCAACAGTTTGAGAGCTCGTTGATTAACTTTCCTCGTTAGCCATAGACCGGGAGTTGGTGACCGCCGATGCGGAATATTGATACAATTTTATTTATAACAATCTAAAGTGTGTGGAAGCCAATTATCTCTTTGAGTCAGTTCTCAGAAGGCTTTTCGATGCCTTCATTCATGTTGATACTGATCGTATAGTGGAAAACGCTTCAACATCTGAATATCGGACCGATAAATTACACATACGGATAGAAACAGAGATCTATATATTTAATAAAATTATGTTGGGCTACAGAACCTAAAATAATGTTCTTGAAATAATTACTTTCTGTTTGTGTGTGTGGCTGTCGGTTATCATTATATCACGCTGATACCACTGCATGAAAAATGAAATCTGAATCTATATGGAGCGTAGGACCTGTAAGCCTCCTCTTGAATTTAATTTCAATGGATCAACATCGGAAATTGCATCGGTATTTTTCAGTTCTTTAATCTTAAACACGGCGCTAGGGCGAAATCGTTCTAACAACACAAAACTTAGTGTCGATTTTGTGGAACTAAATGAAAACTACTGAATAATATCTACATTTTCTACCGAAAAACGCGAAAGGGTGGGAATGGGTATTAAAACAAAAACAGACATATCTAGTTGAAGTTATTTCAGGCATAACGTGGAAACCCTTCCACGTATTAAAATGAAACAAGGCAGATTAGTACCTGGAATAACTGACATATAGTCCCCAAACCGGTGGTAGGTACCATCATGTAGGACAACTCTAAAAGTGTTAGTATCTATTATATATAATAATAGCTATATGGAAATAAAATATTTTTAATTTAAATTTTTATTTATTTTTATTATTCTCGAGATTTGAACCGAAAGCCGCTTGAAAAAGTGCTCAAGCACAGATCCACAAAGGTCGTCATAGAGGTCGCCATTTAAAAGAAATGCAAAATGAATACTCATTATGCGTCAGAAGTCACGAGTCTGGAATTGGATACAAAGAAAATTTCCCTCTCCTGCCATGATATAAAGAATTTGAAAGGTGAAACTCAAAAGGCAGCAAGTATTTGTAAACTCTTTGAATTTCGCCATTGAGGCGAAACGGATACCGTTTTTTTACATTATTTTTATTTTAACGTTTCAAATTATTAAAATAACTTCCGTGATACCATCGCTCGTGGCTTGGTTCTGACATTGATATGATAATGACTTAACTGTTTTTTTACATGTAACCGCGAATAAGATAACCTATATATTATCTAGACTTACTTTTTGCGGATACTGTTTTACTATCATGTTTATAATTGTACTACTCTTGAACTTGCCTAGAGTTTTAGATTCACTGCCTTCTCTGATTCAATTTTTACGGATCGGATTCTAAATCATATATTCCCAACCAATAGCCCTAGAAAAATAACGACTTAAAAAACAATAAAAATGTTGCAATAGTTTTTGTAATATGGTTTCGTTAAAATTGTTATCATGTGCACACGTTTGTTAATGTTTGCGCAATACACTATAACAAACAAACCGTATGCGGAAGCTGGCTGATCGTAACAAAGCCTGAATATTCACAATAAAATATTCATACAGAAGTCCATTTGCTGAGTTTCGCGGACTGCGGTCACAGAGTAAATAATATATATTTACAGAGGAACAGCTTTCTTAGTTCTAAATCAATCCAAATTTTGTCAGGGTTTTCACACGATTTTAATAAATTATACAATAAAATTAAATTTTGTATTAACAACTTTGTTATAATAACAATAAGAACAACCGGCGTAAGAAACCAGTGATCGTTAGCCAGTTAGCAAATAGGTGGAAAATTAGTACAATATAACTTTTATATCGTATCTATAGTATTATATATATTATAATAATTATAGTCAGGGTTCCCCCATACATGGTTTTCACTTGATTAGTATCTAGATATAAATATTTTGGGATCACCAAATCCACTAAACTTTATTCTTGCTATCTCTGTTAGCTACCACAAACAAGAGTTCCGTCCAAGACATTCTTGGGCGACTCATCAAAATGAAGGTACTCACGAAAAATTAGCTTGATACTAATCAAGTGAAAACCATGGGAGAACCCTGATTATTATTATTATGAGCTATATACCTACCATCATCCATTCCTGTACTTCTAATTTATTTGTATATCAAAGAGTATTTTTGTAAAGGCTTGCGAATAAAAGCGAACTTGTGTTAGGCGATCAGAAAAAGGATTGATAGGGTGTTTTCTCCGGCCACTCCAATGGATTGCCGAGTACGGTATACCTTCCATAATGTCTTTTCTTTGTATGTTTATGTCTACTGTTTGTACACAGTGTACACAAGTCAAATTCTTGAAACAACACGCGAAATAGGACTTTATGTTTAAAGGACAATATGAGAATTGTGTTTTATTAACTACCATGCTTTGATATCTAAGAATGATAAAAACCATACAATTTTGTTTTTTTAGGTAAATAATTTTTTTAAATTAATCGTTCCAGGAATATATTTTATAACTTGTCATATTAACCTACCAAAACTTTTTAGTGCATGTTAACCACCAAATTCAAAGGCTCAATTCACATTGACGCAGAGTTACAGTATTACAGTTCAAATTTGTACTATCGAAATATGGTAGAACGTCGTCGGCGCGTCATCGTTTATCACGCGCGTCTACTTTTGTAACCATAATATATCCGCTGTACAAATTTGTACCTTAATAATAGAAAAATACAGTTGAAAATATTGCAGTCACAGTGTGAGTTAACCCTGAGAAGTTTTTGGTAATACACAACGTACTCGAACATCGATCGAAGTCGCAGGCGGTCGCAAGCGACACACATACTACTCCATTGTAATGAGTAACAATTATGGCGTTAAACGTGTTATGGGGGATTAGGGACGAAAGCGATTTATCCCTGCGATGTATTTTCGTCACTAAACTTTGTTACCATCGTAAAAATTAGGATTAACGAGTAAGCGTTGTCACAAAATTTTGATTTCGCGTCACGTTTTAAGGTGAATGTAACGTCTACAAATTGTACGATAAAATGTTTTGCCAATACCTACATCAAATATATGTTTCGGAGTAGCTTTAAAGAAGAGAACAAACAACACTAGTGTTACGAAGGTGAAAGTTCTTATAAATAAAATAAAATAAAATAAATTCATTTATTTTCAGACAAAACTGCCCATACAGAATAATTATGAAATATTAAAAACAAATGAATCTAATAATTAAACAAATGAATAAAAAAACACAAAATATAATAATACTAATCACCAGGTTATCACCTGACCCCCCATACATGGAGCTCAGTGAGCATGCGGAGAAGAGCAGTGTCTGCTCTTGTATATCTTCCATGATTGATAAAACGACTGACGCCATGGATTAACACCTAGGTGTAGCTATAGCTAGGTGTGGTATATAGCTAGGTGTAGTATATATTTACACTTATATTAGTAGTAGGTATGATTGCTGAACTAGGTAACGCCTCAATGTGCACACTGAATATTTAATTATTGAAGAAATGAACTCTGTAAATACACGAAAAAGTGCGATTGTGACATTAAATAAATTGAAGCATGTCTATTGTGTATACAACCGTTTTGTAATAATTATTAATCTCTAACTACATCAAGGATTACTTGTTGCGTGGCGCACCCCGTGTATGTATAGTCAACAAGTAACATTACCGCTGCAAACGGTCTTGATACTCGCTCGTTAAATCTGGACGATGGAAAAATTATTCAAATGATATCCGTGTGGTTGTTTTCACGCATATCTATTTATTTGCTCCATATCTCGATGATCTGCTCTTTTGCCCCTGTTTTTATAGGGAGCACAATAAAATTATCATACGAATCGTACACTCTGACGTAAGGTGAGGTTACGATAATGGATACAAATTGGTGTAGGCTGTATCCCATGTATCTCGTCAATCATGGCCGCCGAGTCGATACGTTTGTATAACATTGTGCCAATAAAAACATGTTAATTCTAGAAAACGAAGTCAGTTTAAGTAAGTCTACTTGTTTCATGCTTGGCACACGATTAAGGGAAATTATACGTGTAAAGTATTGTAAAAAATAATGTATCGCTTGTATCTTCTCTTATATATAAAAATGAATTGCTGTTCGTTAGTCTTGCTAAAACTCGAGAACAGCTGAACGGATTCGGCTATTATTGGTTTTAAAATATTCGCGAAAGTCCAGGGAAGGTTTAAACGGTTTGTATGCTCAACGAAGTGGGCACGGGTCAGCTAGTAGAGTTCTAAAAATGTATCACATTCCTGTTACACGTTGTATAAATAGGAAGTTACCAGTGTTTTTTCTTGTATGAAGACTTAAAGGTCAAGGTGCGTGTGGGCACCATGTTGTCCCAAAATTTTTGAAACAAACATGGTGGTCCTATTAGAATCGTAAAACAAACACACACGTTGCAGAAACAAAACCAGCATCACTGTGAACCATTAATCTTGTAATGTAAAGTCATCAGGTTCTAATCAATCGTTTCTTTTCCCACCACTATTAATCTTTAAGGTACCTCATGTTGCCGATGTTATAACAGTAAAAAATTGTTATAACGATATTGAAAGGACGGTAGTCGTTAAAACAGATTTATATTATCTTACTAGCTCGAATCGGTTCAGCCGTTCTCGAGCTTTAGCGAGACTAACGAACAGCAATTCATTTGTATATATAAGAACATTGTATTTTAGACATTAGTCTAAACATATTACAACGACAAACCTCGTATAGCGATAAATTTGATAAATTTTTGAGGTCTAAAATACAATCTTCTTCTTCTTTTTATATATAAAAATGAATTGCTGTTAGAATTAAAACTCGAGAAAGGCTGAACCGATTCGGCTATTTTTGGTCTTGAAATGTTCGTGGAAGTCCAGGGAAGGTTTAAACGGTTTTTATGCGCAACGAAGTGGGCACGGGTTACCTAGTACCTAATAAATAAGTAGGGAAATTGCAAGAAGAGTATTATGATTTTTAGAAATATTAGATGTTCCTATACACAAGGTGCACCGAATAAATCTTTTCACGGTTTCTTCCGTACCTGAAAAGAAAAAAAACGAACCAACTCGCATTTGGACAATTTTTTAAGATATCGAGTTGCTAAATTTTGTTTAATGCTTACATTTTGTCGATATTTTAAACAAATTTTGGTGGGTGATATATTTTCAAAGTTGTAAAGTAGAAGCACGTACGTAAGTAGCGAATATATTGTAAAACAAATGTAATATATCGTCCAAGTTATTTCTACCTGACACCTCGCTCCAGGCGCGCTACACTTGAACAAGACGTTTTGTATCGCCGAATACATCAGTAAAGGTCGACATAGCGTTATCTTAAATTTAAGGGAGGAAATTATGAACTAGAAAAACCTTTACTGTAAATTCGATTGTTTAAACTCTTTATCATCATATAAGTGAAGTAAAATATTATATAGTAGTAAAGTTTTATTTTTGAACAATGATCTTAAAAATAACATATATAAATTAAAACAATTTTAGGTAAATAATTATTATCTAAACTATAAACTAAACAAGTAAAAAAAAAGGCTATATGTAAAAAACTATATCTAAAAATATTATATTAAACACATATTTAATACACATACATAAAAATATCTTTTTTAAACTCATTAAGGTATATAACACACCCAAAGGTTAACAAAACACTAACTTACACATATTAACACAAAAGAAAAAAAATAAAAATAAACAGGAAGTTTTGTTGTACAACTCAAACAAGGCTATGCAATGCCCACGACATGCATTTAAAGGGAAGCCACTCAGGCTTCGACCACGGCAAGGCTATGGTGCCTGGACTACCGTGGCACGTGGCACATCCATTACCCAGGAACACATAAAACTTTTTGTTCCCTCGGCGGGATTCGAACCCGCTACCGGGTTCTGCACCAACTCGACTCGTGCACCAACACTCCTCAACCATACACAGAGGACATCGATTTTAATTTAATATCCATAATGGAATTTAAATTCTATTTCATCATCCTAAAGGGTATAATATCTAGCCTGACTTTATACCACTTATTTCAAATTGTCCTATTATGTCCCAAAGGGGATTCGTAGAATTACGGTAACATAGGTATAAAGGGACATGTAATCTGCCTTAAGGCGTGGCTTTAAGACCACGCATATCTTTTGATTCATTGGAAGTTTATTATATTTCTTTTCATATTTCCAAGATGAAAACACCCTATCATTTTAATCAGGATTGTGTAATTTTATTCGAACATTACCTTATTAACCTACTTTTCCCAATGACTGTATTCACATATCTTTTTAGGGTTTCGTAAACTAAGGGTAAAAGTGGTACCCTAATACAGAGATTCTTTTTTCCGTCCGTTATCGCATCTCACCAAGCTTTATCTTTTGAGGTGTGAGAGCTAGACAGTTAATTTTTCACCACGGATGGATTTCTTTTCCCGCTAGAAAACAGCACAAAATATTTATTTAAGTAGGACAACACACGCTATTCGGTTTTTTCTATATCTATCTATAGTTAGTGTTAAAATCTAGACAGCAGTTTAGATATTTTCATCTAGGAATTAATCAGTCTAGATTTTAGATTTAGATCTAGAAAAAATATTCAAATATTAAAGTGGTATACTTTTTGAGTTTACTTTAAAACTAACTTAAATTGACTTGTTTTGCGAATCAAGTAGGCACTTAAAAGTCTTAAAACGTGTCAATTTTGAGCTGTATTGAATAAATTATTGGCGATGATTAATTGGGTATTAATTACTTTATCGTTTAGCACCTGAGCTGCGTTTTGTTCATTAAGGATAATCGAATTGTTCATTCAGACGAGAAAATTCCAAATTATACAAAATGACTTCCATAATATGCGAGGTTCGTTGTGCAGCCACAAAATGGACATCCATTGGAGCCTTTTTGAATTAATTTTTTATTCTAATCTTAGAGGATAATATGTTTAGTAGATGGTAGGAATTTTAATTCAGTCCGACAGATCTTAATTGTCATCTCATCAAATCAGTGAATTTGAACACTGAGAGGTAATGCATTCCTTAAGCGTATAGTGAAAGAGGAGTCATAGTATGAAGAACGAAGAATAGGATTTTGATGACCAAGAAAGCTAAATTTATCTTTAAGATAATGAGGAGTTTTTGGATTAAAATGAAATGAAATGTTACACAGAAAATGAAGTATATGAGTATTTCGGCGCAGCTTGAAAATGTGCCACTTTATATATGCCATAGACATTTTGAGAACTGGATGTTCGACGGCGGTACGAGGGGAAGTTCGATATCAGCGGCCAAAAACTGAAACGCTAATTGAAGCTAAGAGCCCTTCTATGCTGTAACTGTCAGTCCTTGGCAGAATGCTTGTCATAACTATCAACATAAAACTTAACTATCATTACAGTATTCTGCTAGTATCACCGCTGGGCTTTGCAGAGCCTGATAAACTTAAGTGACTTTTTGTGACTATTCTTATACGCACTATAGTCGTTAAAACACTTGCAACTAACATGTTTATTTACTAATGTCAGTCGAAACTAAATCCCTTTTGGCAAGGAATCCCTTGAGACGATAATCCGACTGACACTTTACATCTTTTCATTTCGTTGACAACCACAGGCTTCACTTTGAAACTCGAGAGCTTTGTCTTTGAGGGCTCCGATAAGATCGGTGTAAGGCTGACGAGATAATTATCAATTTAATTGGAATTGCCGCTTCACTCGAGTGAGTAATGTCGAAAAGGTGAGCCAATTTATGTTTAATGGCGGCTAATGAAAATATAATATGCTGCCGGCAAATGTCAAGTTCGTTAACATGCATGCTGAATGTTTTCAGTAAATAATTCCGTTTTTACAAGCTTTTATTCACTTTCACCTATCCTGGTGTGTAATGAAATCTTGCATGTTAAATCAGCTGAAAATTCGCATGCATTTGTACGTTGTATGACTTTACAACATTACGATCGAACATGGAGCTGGTCTAACTAACACAACCCGAGTTTGCTCTATTTGAATTGGCTCGTTTAATTTGTATTGATGAACTACTTTATCTCTATTGGGTCTGCTAATGTTTTTTTAAGTGATTATTTTTGAAATCATAATTTTATTTTAAATAGCGTTAGGAAGTCATACTTAGATTCAGTTAATGCTTACTTAAGGAGGTACTTAATAGAGATTTGTTAAGACAATAATATTAATCTTACACAAAATTAGACTCACCTTACTTTAAATTAACAATAAGATACCAATAATTTATTTGCTATTTATTTTTGAATTGCGTGTAAGTGGCAAGTGGCAACTTTTGCCTTATAAAGAGCTATTGGAATTATGAAATATACGATAAAACAAAGTCCATTATGTATCGTGAATAATTAATCATAATTTGTCCTAATATTCAGATTAGAATAAACGATAATTAAGATATCGACGGCCAATAATTACTTTTTAAGTGTCTTCAAAACTTTTGCTCTTCACAAAACATAAATCCCTATTGGAGCTATTACAAAATAATTATGGGTATTACGTAATATAAATAAGTTATTTTTGTTTATACACAAAAAGCATTCGAAACCAATTCATAAAAGTATATAATATTTACACTAGGGATTAGGAAACATTAAACAAATACATGTAGTTGTCTTTGTCTGGTATGTTGGAAAAAGTGAAAAGTGGAATATGATTTTCTAAATATTTTTAAAGAGCAACAAAGCACGTGTGCTTCAGTGGCACGCCAGCCGCACGTGTCTATGGGCCGTGAATTACTTTCCATCAGGTGATCCGTCGTTTTCTTTTTATTATGTGGCCGGCCATCGACATTTGCGCCGTGCTACGTATATCATAAATCGTGTGTAATGTGTCGAGCCAGCGAACGGTCGCGCTCCGCGTTATACACGAGCAACAAATATTAATTTATATTTGTGTGAATCGCGCGGCTGATTGCCGCTGCACGTCACCATGGCGCTCGTGGCCAATGAGTTGCTGGCGTTTATCCAGCATGCCATCGACACCATGGACGAGGTCAGCATCATGCAGATCTGCAAGTCTTCCTTCAACAGCGAGGAGATTTGCAAGGGAAAGCAGCTGTTGTACGAGACGCTCGGTCAGAGCGCGAATATGCCATCGCGGCGCAGAGATGGCACCGAGAGAAGCGTGCAGGACATAATCTCCCTGCTGAAGCAGACGGATCCAGACGACGTGCCGGCATTTGTGGCGAAAGATCTCCACAAGCTGCCGGTGGTGACGATGGACCACGTCGACGTCTCCAGCCTGCTGAAGAACTTCAATAGTATGAAGGCAGAGCTGGACGAGATGCGAGGTAGGTTGAATGCATCGGAATCCACCATCCGTGATTTGCGTAATGAATTATTGCAAATTAAAAGTAATAATTCACTATGTATGTCACCCGAGCATTCAACCTTCGTAAATACGCGTCGCCGCGGCGCGCAAGCCGACACCTTTTGCGCGTCAGCGGAATCCGACGTGTCACCGACCGCCGCCGCTCCCGCCCGCCTTCCCCTCGAGGTCGAGCCGAAGCTGAGTCAACCAGCGACCCAGCAGAAGAAAAGTTTTGCGGGTGTCATTGCCCGCTCCCCCGCACCTCCTCAGGGGGTGAAGACGAAGGGGGTGAAAGAGAGCCGCAAGGCTAAGGAAAGCCGTAAGGCAGAACACTCTCGATCAAACGAGGGTGAGAGCAGGAGGTGCGATGAGGAGGGCTTCACATTGGTGGAGAGAAGAAAGAAGAGGAAGCCCGCCGTCCGCAACCACCGCGGCACCGCACCCTGCGGACCCGAGCAGCGCCTGCGGTGTGAAATACCCACCACGCCGCTGTACGTGTCCCGCCTGCACTGGTCCACGAAGGTCGAGGATGTCGTGGGCTACATCTTGAAGAAGACGTCCTTCAACTTGAGGGTCGAGCGTCTGGAGTCTCGCCATAAAGTTAACTTTAGTTCTTTTGTGGTGAGAGTACCGACAGATCGCTTATCGACCTTCGAGGTGGAGGAGTTCTGGCCGATGGGTGTAGTTTACCGAAGGTTCCGGGGAAGACTCCGGAGCGAGCCGCACATCACGTCGCCGATCATAATACGTGATAAATTTTAGTTATAATTATAATAATATGTATGTTAGTCTGTAAGGTATTTATAATATGGGCCTATGCCGCCCGAAATAAAGATTATTATTATTATTATTATAAAAAGTTATATCGTAGTGAATGTCTGTCCGTAAACGTAAAAACCTCCGGCCTGTTCTTCCGGGGCTAAATGCAGAGACTCCTTTCAATCTCGCTGGAAAATGTACTCGTAAATTATTTCGAAGTAATAAAGAGAATAATAAGAACGGCAACGGATAAAATTTACAAGCGCTGGTCTGTTTTTATCTTCATATTAATTTTTTATATTTTATTATTTGCCTTGTACCGAAAGTTGGCGCCTACAGCTTTTTAGTTTACACTTTCCGGTATATGCAAGGGGCTAACTCATTCGAAACGAAACGCGGTGTTGCATTATTAAGATAGAGATTTAAAATTAAACTTGGCAGACTTAATCTATAAGATGTAATGCCTTTAAATAAAGATTAAAAAAAAAAAAAACTATATTCACTACACTAGAAGATACAAGTTTATTGGCAAGTGCGGCGCTAGGCAGCCCGGTGCAGCTTGAAATTCGTACTGTTGCAATAAAACGTGTAATTTAATATTGTAATACACACCTGAATGCTTGCATGTATGCGTTTCGTTTCGGTGGAAACTAGCGCTAAGACAAAAACTCAAACGAGAAAAAATGGTTCAGTTACTTAAGCTATCTTTTGTGCAATGCTCTCAAAAAAACCCTTTATCATAGAGAAAATACGGTCGCCTTAAGATTAAGGTGACCGTATTAAATTGGTTGTTTAGTTTTAAGGACATGTTGTTTTATAACGAAGTTTTAAACAACAAACACAATATCTATCCTTTGTAAACCACATTTTAGGCAAGTATGTAAGCAGCGTAATGGCCTCTACCGTGGAATTCGCTTAATTTTAGCCATACACTTACCTAGTACGAAAACAAATATTTGAGGGTCTTTTGACGAAATATTCCTATACCTGTCGACAACTACAATATTCTTTTACGTCATAAGTTTGCCGTGCTAACTGTGGAATAAATAATATAAAACACAATTTAAAAATGGCTGACATGCAGTTCGTGCTACCAATTTTAAAAATACCTTTGCTTTGTATACATAGGCATTTTTAATGTAAAAAATGTTCTGTCTCCGGGATATATTTATAATTTCTATTCTGCGCGAAAATTTTGTACCTATCCATTGGTGCTGATTATTATGAAACAAGCTCTGCTAAAAACTAAGCAATAAAAAGTTTTTTTTATCAGTGTTCGACAACTTGTTTTATCGTAAAAGTTTGAGCCCTATAAATCCACTCTTAAAGTTACATAGGAGGTGATCCAATCAAATATCAGCAATCTAAAAACAGGTCAGGTATCAAAAAAATAACTATAAATCAATACAACTAAGATATTAACTCACTTATCAAGTATCTTTCGAAGCTTTTACGATTCGCCGAAGTCTAGATGCTAGGGCATCACGTCCTGACTCCTGACCTAATTTCGTAAAAATAAACGCACAAAGTTTAATAGTTGAAAACAACTGTAAATACTTTTGTTTTTACAATAATAAGGCGAAGGAAAAGAAAAATAACTGTCACATTTTTTAGTTCTACATTTAAACGTTCAAAAAGAAAACTTTCACAATAATTTTGTTATGCATAAAAGTTTCTAGCTTTATTTTAAACGAGTGCGCTTGAAAACGAATGAGATACAAAACGCGGTGGCAGACCCCGACAAGTGACATGACAAAAATAGGCTGTGTACTGCGTGTCTACTGTCTAAACATCGCACAACTAAATCTCTGTCATAACTATTGTTAAACAAACCACAAGCATCGTTATGTGTTTTTAATGAATTACGTTTGAGAGTAAAAAAATACAACTCTTTGAAGTGTCACTCCAGCCAGCAGCGGCCATGGTCATGTTTTGTTACACATCTCTTTAAAAAACTATTATTATTAACTATATTGCAACAAAGTAACGAAATATTTTGGATGGCTTCAAAAAACTAACTGAGTAATCAGACTTTAATTATAATTACAATTTACATTTTCCTGGCACCGCTGTATTAAACTACTAATATTAATTCGCAGTGTACTATTTAAAGTTTAATAGCGGAACGTATTGGTTATGATTTGGATTAATATTCAATTCGGCATATACTTACAATACCTGAAAAAACTAGGTATCCAGTTTCCTCAATTTTGTTGCTTTTTTGTAGAATTAGATTAAAACTTTTGAATGAAAAATGTTATTAGTAAAACAAAATATTCGTATCTACTCGTATTATGATTTAGGCAAATATTTTGTTTGAATCAAAAAAGTTGGGCTCCTGAGAGTTATATTTCATTAGAACACACAACATAATATGTTGAATAACTCCCAAAAGATTAGTTACAAATAAAAATAATATTAGTAACATATTTTGACGTATACCTATGTATTATATATTTTCTCGTAAAGCTTTATCTTTATCGACTTGAGCTATGATAAAAGCTTTATCTATGTCAGAAGGTACAGTAACTAAATTGTAAAAATGTTGTTACTCGGAAAATCCTGGATATCTAAAGGTGGAGGTGTTAAAATAAGCTCGTTTGAAATATCTAGTTAGCCGCTACTGGCACTAGTGCCTGGAGGAAGGTGTTTCATAATGCACCAACGGCGTCTTGCTATCATAATATAGCATGTCCTGACATACAATATTTTGTCATAGCTATACTATATTTGTATTATGTATATACAGGTTAACATATACTACTAGCTACTACCGACACACAATATTTTGTCATAGCTATACTATATGTATATACAGGCTATAATATAAATGAGTGATACTACTTTAGGGTGTGTATGGGTCTCGTATAGTAGTAAGTTTACTGAAAAAGTACCAGCCTGAAAGAGGTACTCTTAAAGAAAATATTGTATGGGAAAATTTATGGTATGGGGGAATTTCTCATACAAACATGAAAGTCAAAAGTAAGTCTTTCAGCTTTGGTACTTTCACAGTATACTCTAAATAGGAGACACATAAATTATTATAATTTATAACTCATTTATCTTATACCTTGTATAATTACTAGTTTGTATTAAGCTTAACTGAAGGCAGTGACATCATAACAAAAGTCAATCGTATCCGCTCAATTTAAAATCCACAGATGTTAAAATATATAAATCCATGCCATTACATAAAACAAAGTTCTCCGCCGCGTTCGTCTGTCTGTATGCCTGTTCGATACACTCACGATGGCTACTGCTTCGATCTTCTTGCTGTTTTCAACAGTAGAAAAGAGATCTCGAGGAAGGTTTACTGTTTTAATTGGGTGGGGTTGGTGGCGCTGATGTCTGTGCATCAGTGACATAAATTTATTATTTTCTACGAGCTAACATTATTACGAGTATTTATTGACTTGGACTGCATGTGGCTATATAAAATAAATAGAAGTTGCAAACATGTCCGTTTGCTGTGCAGTTTCCCGTGTCCAGTGTACACACAATAAAATAAGTCTTGTTTACTTTTATGTATACGTATTAACGTATAAATGTAGCCACGTGTTTCAGTGACTCGCTTAGGCTGGGAATATTTTCGGAATCTGGACAGCCGCAGAAAAATCAAAGCTGCAGAGTTGGAATACATCCACACGACTGAACACAACTTTACCCTCGTGTGTTCGATTCTCAGCTTTATTGTATTAGCTCAGATTTGAAAATTTTCTCCGGTCTTCCGAATTCCGTATCGTATGGATAGGACTATATTATTTTGAATCTCTCCGTCCGGAAAAACACCTGGGCGGCGATTCTCGGGCAGTGGAAAAACGTTCATACTCGAATAAATCGTCGACATTCGGAAATTTTAAGTACGATGCACACTTGGTGTATTCTCAGAACACACTGAAAAAAATCCGTTTATTACTTATTTAATCATAAGTGTGGAATGAGCAAAGAATAATCGTTCTTAGGCTGCCGGCATAAGTGTGAAAATTCTTTGTACATTTTTAAGTGATAAGAGTTCATTTTGTACAATATGCTTACGCATATTTCGCTGCTAAGAAAAATCGTTCTTGTTAGAGGGTAATAAGAGTAAATATTCTTTACTATTGCATATTACTTTTATAAGTTGTTATATTTTAAACGGCTTATTTTGTACTTGTTAGAACTTGTTAGTTGCGTTTTGCAGGTCGATGAAGTAACGTGTTTTTATTATTTTACTTGACGAAATGTTTCGTATTTTAATTGTTTTGGTGGTGCGTTTAGGTACAATATCGCTGACTTTTAAAGCGTCAATAATTATTGATTATTATAATAATAATTAATCATTTTTATTGTAGACGTAAATAATATATTAACTATTATATACAAATTAATAAATTATATAAATACTAGCTGACCCGTGCCCACTTCGTTGAGCATACAAACCGTTTCGCCGAATCGGTTCAGTCGTTCTTGTGTTATGCGCTTACCAACATATTTTGCGATCCATTTTTATATTATAGAAGATGTAAGGAAACGTAGTGATTCTCTTTGATGTAAGGTTCACTTCGACAGTTCAATAGGTAATTGTTCTATTGGTACCCCAGAATACGTGTTTCAAGAATCGTTCGAACTTTTCGATAGTAGAACGGACAACTTCATACATATGGCGGCTGGTAGGTTATCAAATTGGTGGTGCACTTTTCTTACTTAACTTTAAAAAAACTTAGCGTTAAAAAAACGCTATGGGAAACTTAAAAGACATAAAGTGATTTTCTTGTAAATATTGTCCGAAATATTAATATTTTATATGGGTAAGTATAATATTATGTAGGTATTATAAACGTATCAATTACGTATTTCGTCAATCATAGATAGTTAAAATAATTTTTACCCGACTTCGGAGAAGTCAAAAGGAAGGGTACATGATTTTGTCAGTCTATGTATGTATGTAGGTATGCATAATGCATCCCTCGCAGCAGCTAAACTACTGGTCAAAATCCAAAAAATTCTAAATTTAAAACTTTTTATTTCCATAAAGATTATTAAATAACACTTATAGAACTGTCCTACATGATGCTTACCACCGGTTCGGAAACTAGCCCGGCGAGAAGAACCGGAGCCGGCGTAAGAAACTCGCACGGGGCCATCTTTAGCAAGGTCCGAGACTATATGAATTTCATTATCTTAATTTAATTTTTAGAATAGAATTTTTTAAGTTTAATTTTGAAAATCTAAAATCGTTTTTTAAATAGATAGATAGATAGATAATATTTTATTTGCTTAAAATAAGGTACAATAATTAAGATGTTACAATGTAGGTAAATTCTGTTCCAACTTATTTTGCCCAATTAGGGCGTGCAAATATTCAAATTTTTTAGTTTGTTACATATTTAAAAGGTACTTAGCTAATATACAATTCACAATTTCCACTTTTGTCACCTATTTTTAGTTAAACAATTTGAAATATATATATTTTTTACATTTTATCTTAACTATCAAGGTATATGTAATGTAAGTTATTTTTTTAGTTTAATTTAATATTTTTTATGTCATTATAATATTATTAAGAACAAACAATATTTTACACAATATGTCTACAGTTACATAAATTTATTTTCATAAATAAGTCACACTGGATACATACATAAAAAATTTAGGAAAAGCATCATTTATATAATATGTATGTATTTTTTCACTACCTTAAAATTTAATTAGATTTTAATGTCATCTTTTAAATAATCATCTACAGAGTAATAACATTTGTCTAGAAGTAAATTAAATATATATTTTTAATAATATTACACCCACTCTCAATAATGACAACAATTGAGTAATAAAAACTACATAATAAGTTGCTAAAATTAGTAAAAACTGTCAGCTGTGTAGGTACGTTCTTTTGTCGCTTTATGATCCTAGCCCGCAATAAACTTGACTGTCGGCATCATGCATAGTGAACATTCTAAGAAATTCGTTCTTTTGTTTACAAATTGGGATTGCTTGCACGTGTTGACTGTTTTTGACCATTACTAATAAGTAGGAGTCATGGATTATCTAACGTTAACATATTCTTAGTTGGTCACAAACTTTCAAACGGTAAGCGTGGCTAGTAAAAGAAAATCACTGTGTATTGACGAAAAAGTTTTACTGATACGCGCAATAGAAACGGAAAATATGAGACATATCTACTTACACTACATACATACATACATACAAAAATTCATACATACATACATACAAACATACACACATACATACAAACATACATACATACAAACATACATACATACATACATATATACATACATACATACATACATATATACATGTTTACATATATACATACATAAAAACATACATACAAACATACATACATACATATATACATACATACAAACATACATATAATATATATACATACATACATACATTATACACACATACATACGTACATACATAGACTGCCAAATTATTTATTTGTACATGTGGATGCGGACATCTACCGGTCCTTACCACTCGTTGGATATCGGGGACTTTTACACGATTTACTTCGACTGTGAAGATCTGAGAATACACATGTGTTTATCGTTCTTAAAATTTCCGAATTTTGATGTTTTATTCGAATATGAACTTTTTTCCACTGCCTGAGAACCATGCGCATTACGTGTTTTATAAACCGCTCGAACGTTTCGGTAGAATGGAAAAAATCATGAACAAATGTCATGCGGAAAATGCTCTAATAGCGAGAATCGCCGCCCTGGGCCCTAATTCTCAGTCCTCGAACTCAGTTTTTACTATCGGTCTGTCCCGCTCATGCAAATGAGATTTACCGCGCGTGCGAGCGGGATATACTAATATTCGAGCTTTTTTCCACTGCCCGAGAATCGTGCTCCTGGGCGGCGATTCTCCGGCAGTGGAAAAACGTTCATACTCGAATAAATCGTCGACATTCGGAAATTTTAAGAACGATGCACACTTGGTGTATTCTCAGAACACACTGAAAAAAATCCGTTTATTACTTATTTAATCATAAGTGTGGAATGAGCAAAGAATAATCGTTCTTAGGCTGCCGGCATAAGTGTGAAAATTCTTTGTACATTTTTAAGTGATAAGAGTTCATTTTGTACAATATGCTTACGCATATTTCGCTGCTAAGAAAAATCGTTCTTGTTAGAGGGTAATAAGAGTAAAAATTCTTTACTATTGCATATTACTTTTATAAGTAGTTATATTTTAAACGGCTTATTTTGTACTTGTTAGAACTTGTTAGTTGCGTTTTGCAGGTCGATGAAGTAACGTGTTTTCATTATTTTACTCGACGAAATGTTTCGTATTGTTTGTTTGTTTTGGTGGTGCGTTTAGGTTATACAATATCGTTGACTTTTAAAGCGTCAATAATACTCGTAATTAATCATTTTTGTTGTAGACGTAAATATATTAACTATGTTTGTTTAATTTTTTAGTTCACATTAATAAATTATATAAATACTAGCTGACCCGTGCCCACTTCGTTGAGCATACAAACCGTTTCGCCGAATCGGTTCAGTCGTTCTTGGGTTATGCTAACCAACATATTGTGCGATCAATTTTTATATTATAGAAGATGTAAGGTTTACTTCGACAGTTCGATTGGTAATTGTTCTATTGGTACCCCAGAATACGTGTTTCATGAATCGTTCGAACTTTTCGGTAGTAGAACGGACAACTTCATACATACGGTGGCGGCTGGTAGGTTATCAAATTGGTGGTGCACTTTTCTTACTTAGCTTTAAAAAAACTTAGCGTTAAAAAAACGCTATGGGAAACTTCAAAGACATAAAGTGATTTTCTTGTAAATATTGTTGTTGTTTATTGAAATATTAATATTTTAATTACCTAAGTATAATATTATGTATTATAAACGTATCAATTACGTATTTCGTCAATCATAGATAGTTAAAATAATTTTTACCCGACTTCGGCGAAGTCAAAAGGAAGGGTACATGATTTTGGCAGTTTATGTATGTATGTAGCTCGCAGCAGCTAAACTACTGGTCAAAATCCAAAAAATTCTAAATTCAAAACTTTTTATTTCCATAAAGGTTATTAAATAACACGTCTTATAGAATTATCCTACAATATGATGCCTACCACCGGTTCGGAAACTAGTCCGGCGAGAAGAACCGGCGTAAGAAACTCGCGCGGGGCCATCTTTTAGCAAGGTCCGATTTTAATGAATGAGGTGTCAATCAATTCGTATTGTTGCCACGAGTAACATAGACTATATAAATTTCATTATCTTAATTGAATTTTTTTGAATATAGTTTTTTAAGTTTAATTTTGAAAATCTAAAATCGTTTTTTAAACATTACACCCACTCTCAATAACGACAACAATTTAGTAATAAAAACTACTTTTTAAGTTGCTAAAATAAGTAAAAACTGCACAGCTGTGTATGGTCTTTTGTCGCTTTATGATCCTAGCCCACAATAAACTTGACTGTCGGCATCATGCATAGTGAACTTTCTAAGAAATTCGTTCTGTTGTTTACAAATTGGGATTGCTTGCACGTGTTGACTGTTTTTGACCATTACTAATAAGTAGGAGTCATGGATTATCTATACGTTAACATATTCTTAGTTGCTCACAAACTTTCAAACTGTAAGCATGGCTAGTAAAAGAAAATCACTGTGTATTGACGAAAAAGTATTACTGATACGCGCAATAGAAACGGAACATATGGGACATATCTACTATCACTAATCTGAAATAAACTTTTTTTTCACATACATACATACATACATACATACATACATACATACATGCATACATACCTACATACAAACATACATACATACATACATACACACACACATACATACATACATACATACATACATACATACATACATACATACATACATACATACATACATACATACATACATACAAACATGCATGCATGCATGCATACATACATACATACATACATACATACATACATACATACATACATACATACATACATACATACATACATACATACATACATACATACATACATACATACATACATACATACATACATACATACATACATACATACATACATACATACATACATACATACATACATACATACATATGTACATACATACATACATAGATACATACATACATACATACAAACATGCATACATACATACATACATAAATACATACATACATACATACATACATACATACATACATACATACAAACATGCATACATACATACATACATAAATACATAAATACATACATACATACATACAGACATACATACATACATAGTACATACATGCATACATACTTACATACATACATACAAACATACATACATACAAACATACATACATACATACATAAATACATCAATACATATATTACATACATACATAGACTGCCAAATTATTTATTTGTACATGTGGATTCGGACATCTACCGGTCCTTACCACTCGTTGGATATCGGGGACTTTTTCACGATTTACTTCGACTGTGAAGATCTGAGAATACACAAGTGTTTTTCGTTCTTAAAATTTCCGAATTTCGATGTTTTATTCGAATGTGAACTTTTTTCCACTGCCTGAGAACCATGCGCATTACGTGTTTTGTAAACCGCTCGAACGTTTCGGTAGAATGGAAAAAATCATGAAAAAATGTCATGCGGAAAATGTTCTAATAGCGAGAATCGCCGCCCTGATCAATAAAAATAGTTTAAATGAAATATATTTTACTTTTTCATTCGACTACAGCTAACCGAAAAGGACGTGCAATAACTTTGACAGTATATGTCATACAATGCATATAAAGTATGTATCAGATGATATTATTATGTTATAATATATAGTATGCATGTTCCACCGTAATTTAGGAAAATTACTGGTAACAAAAAAATACGTAGTCTTAACCCGACCTATGTTACCTGGGATTTTATTATCTAGTTCTCTCTAGAGGCTATATATATTATAAAATATACTTTAAAAATGAGTTGGTGAACAGGAATTTGGACTGTATTGGGTCGATGAAATTAACAATTTCAATACATTCAGGCCACGTAGATGTCCCTTTGAATTGATACACTACTCTACCCAATCCAATATCTGTATCTACGTAACATGATTATAGCATAACCTATTTACTACCGCTTTGTTAACAATTATACCGAGGGTTTAGTCAATGTGCCATCGTTAATTACGATAAAGAATTTTGATATCGATAGTATATAACGTTCTCTAAGGCCCACTTGCGCCTGCCTGGTCAGCTTAATTTATAATTATTTTCCCTTTATATAATTGGGCATAGTCTAGGTTTATTGTGTAACCCAGTCTGGCGCAAGTGAGACTCTTGTGAATGCACCCTCTTGATTAGTCTTGATGTTACGTATAGGTGCTGCCGAGTCCAGTTGAGCATGTGTTTTTCCTCTGTGGTTAGTACGAAATATAGAATACCAAAAACGATATAAAACAATATTTGAATAAATACTTAAATAACTTTTAAGATTTAAAAGATGTTTTGCGCTATTTACGTTACTGAGCGACAAAGATTTAAATAAATGCAAATAAGTTTATCAGTAGATTGTGAAACAGGTGTTAAGTATTGAAAATACAATGTGATAATCTCGGCGCTTATGAAACTCGAAAAAGCGTAATATCGGAATCGAATACTCATTTGCGCAAAGCCGCAGAGTACTAGAAAGTTCGATTATGCATATTTACTATCTCATCGACTGAGCTCATCACTACTGTTGCGAACTCAGAATCGATTTTGTTCTTGTTTACATGAAACGAGTTTTAATGTGCCACAGAACGGTTCGGAAAACAATTTTGTTATAATTCAACTTTGTCGAATGAAACTTTGTTAATTTTATCAAAAGAAATACAATGTGTGCTTTTACTTCATCATCAGACCTCAGATGTTCGGTCCCGCTCGACAAAACTGAGAAATATGTCACCAGCAGTATTTTCGAATTGTTTAGACATTCGAACCTTAAAGAGTGTCTTTTCATAATGGCCGGCCACGTTTTTATAACTTCTCTGGCATCGGAGGTGTACATTGATTTTGCCCTGTACCTATCTTATAGACTCAACATATGGTCAATCAGTTCACACCGAAACACGTTAGAAAAAAAGTTGGAAGAGCATAATATTCGTCTGTCGTTGCGATATTGTCAATAGCGTGTGCGACAACGGCTCTACCTTAACCATTTTTGTTCCCATGCATCTCTGGATTTCAAATTGAATTATTTTTATTTTCAACCTTTTTAAACCTCTTTTTTGCCAGGTCGGATTTTAATATTATAGTCTTTTAATATTTTTTTTTATTTCCGTTGAGTTTTATCATACTATTTTGTACTTTTTACTATTTTACGGCAGCCAAACCATTATGGATTCGTCATATCTGTCGGTCCGTATGCCACAGGTACTTTGAAACTTCGTAAATATTGTGTGCGGGAATCTGGAGTCCAGAAATACAGTACCTTACCCTAGCTTAGGCTCTAGTTAACACATTAAATATTGTTAAACCTTATTGTACCTGTATATTATTGTGTGTGAAACAATAAACATTTTTTTTTATATTTTATTATCAAGCACCTGTCTCCTCTCCCTCTTAGTTTTCTCAAAATCATAACTTTCATTAATTGTAACGCAACAATATGTGTTTATATTTTGTTCCGATTCAATGTAAAAGCAGCTCGATATTGTGGATTGTGGCTAGATTCCAATTTAAATGTCACTTATTCACCGCGGTGTTGAGAAATACAATGACATATTAATTTTGTTTTTTTTTGT
Organism: Celastrina argiolus; assembly: GCA_905187575.2. Classification (NCBI taxonomy): domain Eukaryota; kingdom Metazoa; phylum Arthropoda; class Insecta; order Lepidoptera; family Lycaenidae; genus Celastrina; species Celastrina argiolus. The sequence continues at coordinate 11,335,527 of LR994584.1, forward strand.
TTACATATTATTGACTTTGCGTCGGAACTGAGTAATACATGCACTCAATTAATTACACAAGGGCCGCGAGCGGTGATCGTTTTCCCCAGTTAGGTGTACTCAATAAAATACTTTATTCCTTATAGGCTGTAGCCCGCGAGCGGTTCTTAACGATTATTGTAGATTTATTTGTAACAAAAAACTTTTATATTTTTCTTTCTTAATATTATAAAAGAAAGGTATTGTAATTTATAAGTTGCGTAAAAATTGAAAAGTACTTAATAAACCGTTTTAGTTTTAAACAAAATACTGTTCTTATTTTACAAATACTTAATACCATTTAAAGTTTCTTTTCATGTTAAGTTTGCAGTGAGTGATTGGTGAAAATGTCAAAATCGTTATTTGGCAAATAATTGACTTAAACGTAATTGGTCAATTTGACTTAGATTAAGCGTAATAGGTAGTCGTTTAGCTTCAGATATAAAATGACATGACCCTGGATCTAAGTTCAGCTTAACACGACAAAGTAACACACCTTAAAGGCACTATATTGCATGTAATTTTATATAGTAAAACCTTAGCTGCTTTTCCTTCCTAACATTGTTTATTGTTTTTCAATATGTAAAACATTTAGCGTGGTGCTTCAGACTGCTGACGTTAATCGCTACGACACCGACAATTGTGGCTTCTTTTGTTGTTTTTCACACACTTTACGGTTCACACAAAAGTATGGTTCTTAATTTCGTGTAATGCAACAGAATGTAAATAAAAATCGCTCGATACAATTGATACGTCGAGGAATTGGGTCACGTCGATCATCTGTCTCCGTGACACGATAGCGAAATTACATTATCTGTGCGCCAGGTTATAGTAGTAAGTGATGGCTAGCTTACCACATATAATCGTGTAAATAGTCGTCACGCGGTAGATCGGCCTCCGCGTTTGTGACTGCGTTCTGAACCGTGGATATGTGAGGTTTGAACTGCAGATAAAACTAACGTTATAATTGCGGACTGCTCACATACAGTTTGAATCGGAAAATAGCACGCACCGTTTCAATCCGCGCTCTAAAACTCTTTTAGGAAAACGTTTCTAAAAAGCGTCCGATTTAATTACTATTTGACACTAAATAGTAATTAAATCTCTTCTTACAACTTGCAAGGAAAACTTGAGAAAAAGAAACGAGAACGATACAAAGGAAATTATGACAGATGCCATATTGGTCAAGTTTTGTGTAACAGTTGCACGCTGAATATGTGCCAAAGTTCTATAGAAACGTTACAATGAGCATATACCTACATTGACGCGTAAATATTTTTCTCTCAGCTAACCTGCTAGGTACGTAAAATACAAAAATAGAGTTGAATATTTTGCTGTAGTAACAATTTGTCTATGGACTGCGCTGAACCATACAATCTCTACACATTTGTCGGAAGAGCTAAGGCGCGTGTTAAGGGCACTAGTATAATTAAATCTGATATTTTAATAAAACGAATAAGTTAAATCTGGAGGGTTAAGCAATATAATTATAAGAATGTTTGTAGCAAATAATAATACCCTTTCAACGCTCAAAGTTAAATTATATTTCAAAGTTCAAGCTCAGCTTTCACTAAAGTTTGTTTATAAAGAGTTCCTTAATTTTTAATGTTTCGTTTTCAATGAAACTTTGAAGAATGTCTACTGTCTAGGTAATGTTGCATACGTCTGCATGTGATACTGAAAACATGTTTTTAGTGATAAGTATTTAAATAAGATTGGACGTTGATATATCGCGTCGGCTTATATTTTACTTTTTTTAATAAGTATTTTTATTTGTTTCAGAATTACGAGTATCAAAATGGTGAGTCACACTATGTACTATTGATAAGATATAGTGCTGTTGTCTGGTTTAAAATAATTATTCTTTACTTATCCTTCCCTTCTTATCTATATTTTTAATGTTAATTTAGAATAACAAACTCAATGACTAGCATTAAACCTTATAAGTTTTTACTTTTAATTAATGTCATAGACTCTTTTTAAATACTAATCTCGGGGCAGTGGATATAAACATGCTTTTAAACACTAGCGGAAGTGCCGGGTGACTGACTTCCGGTCGTAAAGAGAAGTCAATATCTGCTTCGTCCAATACTGATACACTTGTTGCTTATATTTGCCGCTCCATGCTCTATTTTCCAGGTAAGTAGGTTTCAAGAAATTTCCGTAATGCAATGAAGTTATACTTGGAAGTTCTACTTTTGTGGATTTGAATTTGAATATCGAATTCAGTTCTTAGTGGCCAGTAACTCGGTCAAGTGGATAGTATGAGTTTATACTTTCTGATACTACCAGCTACATAGGTACTGTAAAAGTCAATTTGCGGCTAGTATACGTGATTAGCAAAGGACAAGGATCATTTTGGGTCACGAGGTGTAATATCAGTTTGACTTCCTTTACAAATAAGCTTATTACTATTTTATTAATCTTATTATTTTAGTTAGTCAGCTATTTGAATTTATGGCCCAGACTTATAGCGTGATACACGTATTGTTACTTTTTTTCTGTCCCTGTTTATTATTTTAGGTAAATGGTAGATAAATGTAATGACAAAAAAACCGTTTATATTATTAACTCACCAGACAACAGACAAATACAGGCAGGTGCCTGTATTAAAATCGGAGTCGATGAACGCATGTAAGGTATCCACATCACACTTCATACTAATGTTATAAAGGCGAAAATTTGTGAGTGTGTATAATATTTGTTACTCTTTCACGCAAAATTACTTAGCGGATTTAGATTTGGTATGGTAGTAGTCTACATAAACTACTTTTTATTGAAGCAAAAGTGACGGTTTCCGTGGGATTCCATTTTGCGCGTACATAGTAGCAATAAATATCTATGTAGTAAATAATAGCTGAAAATAGTTTTCACGAAACAACTCTTGTTTAAAGTTACTCTTGTAAACAGTAAACTAAAATATCATTAAACTAAATCACAAGACGACAAGAATCCATTTGATCATTTAATATTATTATTCGTCAAGTGTCAACTTTGTAAATTGCGGATCTATTATTAAGTGACAATGTTAAGCTGCATAGCTGCTTGTTTTGTAGTACGTAATTTAATATTACTCTTGTAAATAACTTCAATTTGTTCGTTTCGAAGCTTATTATTTCAGCTGCAATATACATTACCCTTTATATTGATGAATTGAATTAATATAACAAGGAAGATAACATATGAAAGCGTAACTCATATCATGTGAATAAAAATATTTGCTATGGCAATAATACCGTCATATTAATATCATATATATATATATATATTAATACGTGAAGCAAAAGGTTCACTCTTTTCATGAAAATGGGGCTGACGAAGGAGTATGAAATATCCCAAAACCATTGTATATAAACTATGATTATGGGAAATATAGAGAACGAACGACGCGGAATGCTAATCATTCATTAAATCAGCTTAGAAATACAAAAAATAATGAAAACAACAACATGCACGTGAGAGGTACTCACAATAGGTAGGTAAAATAGTTTTTTACTCATTTGAAAATCTTTCTTTCAATATAAACAACACTAATCAAATATTTTATTACGTATCTAAGAGGCAAGAGAACCTTAAAAAGGTTACACATTATTTAAAATTTGAATTATGGTAGAATTCCGACCACAGTTTTCCGACAACGTTCATTAGAATATAACATTAAACATCATCATCAGCCTATCGCTCTACTGAAGATAGATAGGCCTCTAATAATCCCGAACACGGTTTTGGCCAGTCCTCATCTGTCCGAGCGTCCCCGGAGACGGCGCAGTCCACGTGTCTGATCCAATACAATATACATAATTTGAATACATAATTGAAGACATAAATGGATGAAGGTATATACCAAAATTATGATTTCGAGAAAATTGAGTTCAAACTGTCACTTAAACATTTTAGAATACGTCGGAAAGTATTAAGTACATAAATCTAATGATCCGTCTCCAAAATCAATGTACTTTATACGTTACTACATATCCTAAAATGTTTATGTGACAAAAAAAATATTGGTAATTTTTTTTACGACATCATCGATTCATGTCTTCAATCATCCCTATTGTCGTATAATTTTTTTAATTGTAACCAATAAATATCTAAATATTTATACGTAAACACTATATTATCACAGATTATGATATTATGCCACTTTCACACACATATATGTTAGCTTTTAAATGCCGGTTTACCGAAACTAAATTGAAAAGTGATCAATGTAAACTTGGCAGTAGGGATTTATAGCTTTATTACTTTAAAATTACTTTCGAATTTCGCGCAAACTATAAACAATATCTTTTTAATCATTTTTAAATAGAGAACATTATTGTTTACACTAAATTCACAATCTAAACACTTAAAATTAAATTAAAAACTTTTAAAAAACCCCGACTTAGCGTGTAACATTTATATCACACCTAACAAACGCCCTAATAACCTTGAAGACCTGAATAAATTTCCATCAAACATAGCTAAGAACACTCTCGACTGATACACCTTTCAAACAAAAAAACGGCATTAAAATCGGATCATCCGTTTGGGAGCTATATTATACACGTCAAACTTATAACACCCCGTCGCTTTTGCGTCCTGGGTTAAAAGTAATACGAAAGTAGTACTGTTGTACCTCGTGGTAAGGCCCAGGTAGGACTCGATTGATCACAGCAATAAATCAAGCTCGCTGTGTAATAGCTCACTACTTCTGTACAGGCTTATCGAACTAGTAGAGCGCTTTGTAAAACTTCCACAATTTATGCCGACCGCCGCGCCGGTTTTCCGTTGACATAATGTAGTTGATATTTACTAACGCAGATATTGGCTATCTTGAGAGGGTTCCCGCGGCCTATTTTTTTCGACCGATCTTCTAGGACGAAAATGGGGTCTCCTTTTCCTCCATATTATTTCTGTCTGGATTTTTGAATGACTGCACTATTGCGCCTACAAAATGTCGATCACCGATCATCGCTCGTGGTAGGTCGCCCTTAATGAAAAATAATGTGATATAAAATTAACTATCGCAGTATATTTTTTATATTAGATGTTATGTGAATAATTAATAAGATCAGAATAAATAGAATGTGATGCACATAGGTATATATTTTAAAATATCTTTATGTCGGTCTGTCAGTTAGCGATAAACTCAAAGACTATAAAAAGTTACTCTCGGAATGTCAATACAAAAAGTTACCACCACTCTAACATCGAGAAGAATTGTCGTAAAAAACTCGCTCTTTTTTACCTATATCTTTCATTATCTAAAACATATTGAGAAGCAATGGTCAAGACACCAATTTCTTGAAACTTTTGGTAACTATTGGTCGCTGCAGCACATCTCTTACACCGTTCTGCATCCTGTTTTCTCCAATGGATAGAGGGGTTCTAGAGGAAGATTTCAGTGTGTTTCAGTTATCTAATTGTAATCGGTAGGTGGGGCTGCTGTAAACTTAATTCTAAGATTGTACGAAATTATTGGAGACAGCTTGTTATGAATATAGTGCATGAACACATCCTGTGTGTTGATATAATTCGAGACGCATTCAAACTACGTCATATATGGTTCCATGTTAAGTTATCTAAGAACATGAGTTACGGGTACCAGTTAACAAGAGTTACATTTTATACTTTAATAATTTTTACACATTTAAAGCCCATATCTATACATATAATAAATCTGTAGAGGGGTCATGTCTGTACATTAAGAATATTTAAGTGAAAATTAAAAAAGGGGGTCTATAAAAGCCACAGAACCTAAAAATAACATTTTTGAAAAAAATGTCTGTCTGTCTGTCTGTCTGTCTGTCTGTCTGTCTGTCTGTCTGTCCATATGGGAATGTTTGTCGTCGCATCACGCTTAAACCACTGTATGGAATGAAATGAAATTTGGCAGGCAGGTAGCTTACGACCTGAAGAGCATTATAGGAAATTATTATCCCGAAAAACGAAAGGGTTCCCGTGGGATCTTCAAAAAATTGTAGCTACCTATTTGACGGTATTTCAGCCAAACTACTCAACGTATTTAAATGAAATTTGGCAGGCAGGTAGCTTATGACATGAAGAGCATTATTGGAAATTATTATTCCGAAAAACGAAAGGGTTCCCGTGGGATTTTAAAAAAATTGTAGCTACCTATTTGACGGTATTTCAGCCAAACTACTCAACGTATTTGAATGAAATTCGGCAGGCAGGTAGCTTATGACCTGAAGAGCATTATTGGAAATTGTTATCCCGAAAAAGGAAAGGATTCCCGTGGGATCTTCAAAAAATTGTAGCTACCTATTTGACGGTATTTCAGCCAAACTACTTAACGTATTTAAATGAAATTTAGCAGGCAGGTAGCTTATGACATGAAGAGCATTATTGGAAATTATTATTCCGAAAAACAAAAGGGTTCCCGTGGGATCATCAAAAAATTGTAGCTACCTATTTGACGGTATTTCAGCCAAACTACTCAACGTATTTAAATGAAATTTGGCAGGCAGGTAGCTTATGACATGAAGAGCATTATTGGAAATTATTATTCCGAAAAACGAAAGGGTTCCCGTGGGATTTTAAAAAAATTGTAGCTACCTATTTGACGGTATTTCAGCCAAACTACTCAACGTATTTAAATGAAATTTAGCAGGCAGGTAGCTTATGACATGAAGAGCATTATTGGAAATTATTATTCCGAAAAACGAAAGGGTTTCCGTGGGATCTTCAAAAAATTGTAGCTACCTATTCGACGGTATTTCAGCCAAACTACTCAACGTATTTGAATGAAATTCGGCAGGCATGTAGCTTATGACCTGAAGAGCATTATTTGAAATTGTTATCCCGAAAAACGAAAGGGTTTCCGTGGGATCTTCAAAAAATTGTAGCTACCTATTTGACGGTATTTCAGCCAAAATACTCAACGTATTTAAATGAAATTTGGCAGACAGGCAGCTTATGACCTGAAGAGCATTATTTGAAATTGTTATCCCGAAAAACGAAAGGGTTTCCGTGGGATCTTCAAAAAATTGTAGCTACCTATTTGACGGTATTTCAGCCAAAATACTCAACGTATTTAAATGAAATTTGGCAGACAGGTAGCTTATCATCTGAAAAGCATTATTAGAAAATTATTAACCCGAAAAACGAAAGGGTTCCCGTGGATCTTTAAAAAATTGTGGCTACATATTTGACGGTATTTTAGCCAAACTACTTACAAGTATTTAAATGAAACTTGGCACAAAGGTAGATTGTAACATGAAATAACCAATATAATATTTTAAACCGACTTACAAAAAAGGAGGAGGTTTCTCAATTCGTAAATATATGTTTGTTTTTTTTGTTTCTTCACGGATATCTTCATCGTTTCTGAAACGATTTTAATTTTTTTTTATGTTGTGTAGGGTATAATTTAAATTTGATCCCATTGTCACTAAATGGTGACCTGATGATGGAATCCGTGAGGAATCGAAGGAAATCCTCAAAACTTATGTGGAATAATATATTAATTTTGATTTTTTCTGAAGTAGTCTAAGCATATGTTACCAAACAGGTTTTGCACCATATCCTGGATCTATAATATCAAAAAATTTCGCGTTTCAGTAAAATATATATGTATACATATATATATTGAAAAATTTCGCGCTGCTCTGGCGTAGACTTTTTCTCTTTCTACAATTTTTTTTTATCTAATCGTTTTTGTTTTTCATTTTCCGTCCTCAAATAATCGTCGTCTGATCATTCGAGAATTATCCCTACTCAGTCTATACCCATCACTAAAAATCTGAAAATTAAATAATTTTAAACAAAAAAAAAAACGACTTCAAAAGGAACGCACAAAGTAATACTTATTTTCCAGTACAAGTGAAAATAATTATTACTTTGTGCGAAGTAATTTATTATTATACATAGGTTTTGCAAATATGATTAATAAAGTATAGGCGTAGGATAGTTTGTTTTCAAGATATGAATGAGATGTCATAGGTACATTAATTAATTAGAAAATTTATGTCAATATAAGTAAGATTTATGTTTTTCATGATATTTTTATTTATTAGTTTTTATGCTAGGTACGGCTTGGGTTTTTTCTTTCTTTTGGACTTTTGTTATTTTGTCGTCTAAAGGAAGTTAGTACTTTAACCGTAAAGTCCCAAAGTAGGCTACATGTTTGTTAACGTAGTAATTAATAAATAAAAAACCGGGCATTTCCGAGTTGGAATTGCGCACCGAGAGTAGACTTTAAAAAAATTTGGCGCTCGGCGCCAGCAGCGCAGCGTCGGTGTGAAAACGATCATCGTCTGCAGTCGCTGCGGCGTAAAGTCCATACAAATCTCAGTACAGAGATTTTCGTCGCGTATAATATGAGCGTACTATCAAGTAGTCCCGTTCGCATAAAAGAAAAAAAAATTATACATACAGACGAATTGAGAACCTCCTCCTTTTTTTGAAGTCGGTTAATAATACACGGTCATTTTTCGAGCTGGTAGTAGGAATTGTTAGCATTTTCATAGAAAAAATACCTCAAAACATTCACGACAAAAACGGCCATTATTTGACAGTAAACTATTATTATTACTCCATCGGTCTACTTCTTTTGCCTATGCACGTCTAATACCGTGTATAAAGAAGCATTACTATAAATTAGTGATTTTAAATATCCAAACGACAGTGTTCTTATATTAAAAATGTATTTGAACTGCTGCCCTAAATCACTTTTCCACGCGTACGAAGTCGCGGGCACAGCTAGTATTATAATAAACTTTATTTCGTTAAAGAACATACTCTCCAAATTATTTTAGCTACTTTGTGTGACGGAAAAATGCAGTTCCCGCAAGCTAGACGGATATCTCCCCATGAAGAGAGTCATGCAAAATATCTACATTTTAAAATTATTAATATAAGATAAGCTTCACATTACGTGACATTACAAAGCCCTAATGTGCATTCAAGAGTATGTATAACCTCTATCGAATTTCCTTCAATTTTCATCGCCCAGACAAAACTTATACAATGGATATTATAATTTATATATAAGGCTTAAAACAGACAGAAGACAAACAACCGTGACCGGTCTTGCTATAATAATATTATATTTTATATTATATACCTTGTTGTTTTTAAAAGGGGCTAGTTTGCGTTTAGCTACAATCTTACGTTATACTCTTTTTCTCTTACGTAGATTTTTTTGGTACGTCATTTTTTTTTTCAGTCTAAATTCTAATAGTCTGTACATATTTATTTATTTATTTATCAAGCAGTAAATCCGTAATTAAGTTTTGGAAGCGTAATCGGCCAATAATTATTTTAATGCGTGAAGCAAAAACTTTGAGTACAATTTTACCACAATTTGCGGATGAAAGAAAAGATCTAGGAAAAGAAAGCATAACTATAAATAAAATTAAAAAAGTGTAAAATAAATGAGTAATTATACTTTAGGATATGTATGTGCCTTCTATGTACAGTATACTGTGAAGTAACAGCGCTGAAAGTCTTACTTTTGACTTTCATGTTTGTATGATATGCCTTAATATCATAAATTTTCCCATACAATAATTTAAAAAAAGTACCTCTTTCAATGCTGGTACTTCCTCAGCAGAATCCATATACACAACGTAAACATTTACACAAAAAACTAACTAGAAAGCAAGAACCCTTGTTCCTCGATAGTTTTTGAACTATAGCTGGCTCTAGTACAGAAGAACCTGTACACGGTTGTCGCGTCGCGGTCGCTAGTGACCTATCTGTACATGGCCTAAGCTTCTCTATTACCTCACGCATGAAAGGCAAGACATCAACAATACCGGTCTAATCAATCAGCGTCTAATCAGATACCTACATAATAATTAAGACGTGATTGATGCAAACAGTATTGTTACCAAACGCAACGCTTTCAATATCACATCAATACTTTTATGAGTTTTGTTCGATAAATCCATCTTTTATATTTGTATTAATAATAACAAAAACATTAATAAAATAGTTTTTATTAATGTTTTATATGAAGTTATACATGAAGTATTGGAATAGATGGTCAAAAAGTTAAAACCTTACTGCCGGTTCGCTGACCCATCGAAAAGAACCGGCGTAAGAATCTCGTCGGGGCCAAAAATTATAAAAACGTTAAAATTTATAATAATGCATACAGGTAGACTTTTTAGAGGACAGGTAATACTTGTTCTTATAATTCCTATTAATTATAATAGGAATTATAAGAACAACAAATTTCTCAGAGAGAGAGAGATCGATAGTAAGGGGAACCGTTTTCCGAATTTGTTTTCGTTTAAAATGTGACGCATATTTTTAAGAAAAGTCAAGAAAGCAGATACTTAAAATAAAATTAACTTCTTATACAAGATAATTGAAGACATGAATGGATGAAAGTTATATGTAGCAAAATTATGATTTTGATAAAATTGAGTTCAACCTGTCACTTAAACATTTTAGAATATGTCGTAAAGTTAAGCACATAAATCTAAAGATCCATCTCTTGAATCAAAAGAAAGAAAGTACTTAATACGTTACTACATATCCTAAAATGTTTAAGTGACAGTGCAAACTCCATTTTCTGGGTAATTTTTTTTTGCGACATATCACCTTCATCGATTCATATCTTTAATTTTGAAAATGTTCTATGTAATATTTTATATCTATTTACCTATAACAATTTTGTTAATAGATGCCTATTTTTAGAAACGTCACAAATTGAGGTTGTAGGTCTGACTTTAGAACCGTGCCGTAACATTTCGGTAATCCTTACTTTGACAGACTCCCAAAGTCCAAACCTACATATTATTTTATTTACTGAAATTTTATCCTATTAGGATTTTGGAAGTAGCTACAATTATTATAAATGCATATCGTAATATCGTAACTGGTCGCTGTCTGTACATACATGGCAAATATAATGTAAAAACAATTATTATTCAGATTTATGAACAGAGCGAAACTCAAAACAATGTTTTTAGAAACACTTTTGTATGCCCTTAACTTAAAATGAAATTTAGTTAATTGTAGTAGATAGTTTAGCCTCTAAACCATTTAATCAGGCATGATTAACATCTCCTCAAGATTTATTTTCGTGAGCAAAGTCGCAGGAAATATCTAGTATGAAATCAATTTCGTAGTACACAAAGTTTTCTTAAAGTTTATTTAACTTATATAAATTCTCTTGAATTCATAGCTTAAATTAATTAATCACCTTACCTAAATATTACCTGAGTATTCAACTCTCTTTTGGAATGAGAAAATTACAATTACAATGAAAGACATGTATAAAATACCTACTACTCGCAGTACACAGGTAAATATTCAATAGGATACATTTGTACATAGTGTGGTTCAGTTCGTAATCTTAACTGAACTTAGTAAAAGTGTTTCGTCAAGCGCAAATTTCATTAAGTTTTGTTCCGTAATATGTAATACAACTTGTGTATAATTGTCAAAGTTCTGAATAGTCTTAATTCAACAGAATTACCACAGAGAATATTTTAAGACCGTTTAATTTATTGGACCTACAAATGTCTGTCATTACAGTGAATGTTGGTACAAGTCAAACAAACAATTAGTCTTTTAAAACAGAAACTCAAAAAGCGGTAAATTTTCATACTTTATCCGAAGATAGATTAAAAATAAACATTTTTATTATCTTTCCAAAAAGAAAACTGATGCAGATACTCGTCAACGTATAATTTAAATTACAGTGTATTAAAAAGATAGATATTTTATACAGAAACAGCCGTTCCGACCATTACGTACAGGTTTTGTTTAGAATGGAATTTAAAATTCTGAAGTAGCAAAAATCGTGTTCAAATATGAAAGTGGAGAAATATTTGTACAAATTTTGAAGAACAAAATTGAAGACATGAGTGGATGATATGTCGCAAACATTTTCTACCCAGAAAATTTACTTTAAACTGTAATTTAAAAATTTTATGATATGTTGTAACGTATTAAGTACATTTATTCTAAAGACGGATCTTTATTAATGTAAGTACTCGATATGTTACGAAATATTTTAAAATGTTTAAGTGACAGTTTGACCAAAATTTTTTCGAAATCAGTATTTTATTTTATTCATTTTTTTATTTTATTTTTATTTTGCGTATATCACCTTCATCCACTCATGTCTTCAATTGTGAACCGAAGATTTGTTGCGTTTAAAGTTAACAGAGAGTATAAAACGTTGAGCACTGGAATTTACTCAATTTGTATAAAATCAAGCGTGTATGTAGTGTGGGTAGAAGCCTGTAGAAAGTAAATGACGGTCCCCACGGATGCGTTAACCGTAGACCCGGTGATTGCACAATGCCTGCAATGAACTAAAACGATTTTTATTATTCTCGGTCCTCAGACTTTTCCATTCACGTGTACTATTTACTCCAGCGATTTTCAAAGGTTCCTCAGGTCCTTGAATCGTTGGATCAGACGGATATTTTGAGCTCTTGTCTATGTCCACTCGCAAGGTTAGAGCGTATATAATAGCCGGCTAAATACCCATCTATTGTTCCAAATTAATAGCTGAGCTATTAGTAAATTCATTATATTAATCTTTGAGAATAAAGCTCTATGGAATAAAGTATTGTAGAAGTAAAGAATGAACGTGAGATATTGTACACGCTCACGACATAATACAAAAGATATTATAGTACAATAGAAAATATATTATAATTAACGTACCTTCAATCTACATTTTTAGTTAAGTAGGTTCACATTTTAGATTTAACGATACTTTTACATACTACTAGCTGACCCGTGCCACTTCATTAAGCATACAAACCATTTTAACCTTCCCTGGACTTCCACGAATATTTCAAGAATGAAAATAGCCGAATCGGTTCAGCCGTTCTTGAGTTTTAGCGAGACTAACGAACAGCAATTCATTTTTATATTATATATAAATTATAATTATATTTAGTTAAACACGGTTTATCGATTTTATGCACATCGTTAAAGCCATTACTTCTTACAAATTTATCTTGAAAAATAATGTACGATTTATGATCGGTTTCTTATCTTAATGTTAGTTAAATCCAATGAAATTTTACATAAATATTAGGATAACATGTTGGTAGAGTTCGAGCTCAAGATAATGTTTACAAGACTTTATATCTGTCTATACTTCATGTTATGTAGCGTGTTGATGTAGCGTGTTGATGAATGTGAGCCTGTTGATCTTCAGCCAGCTTTTTCTGTTATTCGTTATTTATTTTGTATGTGGATAGGCTATGTTTGCATATTTAAAAATAGGTCCAGTTTTGGAGAGAAATACCTATTACCAGACCACCTAATGTTCGTAAGAAAAGGCCATAGGCGAAGGTACAATCTATTGACACTGACACAACACTTGAACATCTTAACAAAATGGCGGATTTTGAATATTTTAAAGTAACATTATAACAATAGTTTTTTTTTCTTTATACTTGATATGCAAGAGATGTGCGTATAACTTTATTTCGTTATTATACCATGTTTAGAGCTTTCAGACTTCTAAAAAATAAATTATATTCTACCTAAAAGAAACTTCGAACAGAAAACACCCTAAGAGGAAATTAAAAATATTAGGAATACTTCGAAAACGGTGTAACCGCGGTACAACATACTCACAAATAATATGCGTTTCTAACTGTCTTGAAATTAGTAATTACTTTAGTTTCGTTTCAATACTCTAAACTATCACTCAAATTCAATTCAAATTCAAAATATTTTATTTCCAAATAAAACTTAACAAGCTATTTTCGGAAAGTCAACAAAAAGGCTACCACCGGTTCAACCCTAGCCCGCCGAGAAGAACCGGCGTAAGAATCTCGGGCGGGGCTATCTTTTAGCAAAAAGATGGAAAATTGCTCTTTTTTAAAAAGTGTATACATAATATGTTTACAATGTAAAAACTTAATCTACTTATATATTATAACAAAAGTCAGAGTACATAAAGTACATTGAGGTAGCCTTGCATGTGGTCATTTTATTTCCAAGGTGTGCTATCGTCAATAAAGCTTTAGTACACAAACGTTCTTTAACTACATTTTTAAATTTATTGATAGGGAGGCTCTGAACGTTACTTGGGATTATATTGTAAAGGCGTAGGTATGTCGCAGTCATCTGATTGAATCCGCTATTTAATTGAATGACTAGCGCTTTCATTGAATCCTGTTTTTACCAACAAATTTTAGAATCCGAGACTAGGACAGCCATTTAATATTTTAGTTTTAAACTTCGAAATTTCCGAATGAGTACTAATAAAACGAACATTAAAGTAAATTAATCAAAAAATATATCAACACATTGCTATCTGTACGAGCTGTTTGACGCCATTTTATAACCGCCTAGTGATTCAATTAAATAACCAGATTCAATAAGATGACTGCGACAGGTATACATTGACCTTTAAATGATTTACTAACCTTACTCAGTCTGATCACCGGTATATCTAGCTTGTGCTTATTTCTGGTGTTCCTACTGTGATTGTCACTTTTCATTTTAAAATTACTTAATTTTTTTTTACGTACACGGTACAACACATTGTCTAAAATGTATTGAGAAGCAACGGTAAGAATACCAATTTGTTTAAACATTTCTCTTAGAGATTCAAAAGAGGACATTTTGTAAATTGAACGTATTGCCCGCTTCTGCAGCACAAATATTGTGTTAATGTCGGCGGCATTACCCCATAACAGGATGCCGTAAGACATCCTACTATGAAAATAACTAAAATATACTAATCGCGCCGTGTCTTCGTCAGAAATTTCTCTAATTTTTCTAACCGCATATGCTGCAGAACTGAGCCTACCTGCAAGATTTTTGAAAATTTTTGAGTAATTTTTAACATATATTTTGAAAGTTTCACTGTTATTTATACATTTTTCACTGTATAATTCATCTAATCTTTGTCTGCTTATTTTAATTCCTGCAGTTGCCCACTCAATAAAGTTACCTTTTTTGTTGCTACTGTTCTCTAAGGTACGTATTTTCTGTTACAAAAAGCTTTCTAGTTTATCTTGTTAATACTTGAACTTAGACATTGGACAAGCAATAAGTTATAACTAGATTAGTATTAAATGTACTTGTTCTTAATGGAAATTCATGCTGACAATAGTAACATACAACTTTTAATTTATTAAATCAAAGCCGGTCGTGTTCTTTTATAAAAACTATTACGTTAAAAAGTTGAAAATTTTAACTAAAAAGTTGTAAGTATGTTGTTATTGTGACATAAAAAAACAGCATATAAATTATTTTAACAATACTAAAGTAATTTCATAATGTTACGTTAGTTTTGTTAAAACAATTTGTATATATTATAATTAAACGAAATGTATTCTTACTGGACAAGTGTTAAGTTTCCTTTCTATTTTCTGCCTATATAACCGTGTACACCTAATGTTATGCAATAATTACAGAACGCAATAAACTAATAAGTGCAAACAAATGCATGGTTCATATAATTGAAAACCGCATTTGGAGTATGCATTAGCGATTTCCGCAGAACACGTGTTTGTATTTGCTCATTTTAGATGCATTGCTTTTCCCCTATTTAACTAAACAACTTTGAGCTTTCGAACAGTGTAGACTATTTCTAAATAACTTTTGAACGTATTCTTTTATTTGAGCTGCATGGAAATCACGAACAGAGTAAAGCTTTTTATTTATATTTAAATACGAAAATAAAAAGTTATTTTAGCCAAGAATATAATGGATTTGTATTTAAAAAGTGTCAATACGATTGCATTGTCTTTTGAATTTTACACAGTTACCTGTACAAATAATTATCTACCTAAATATGCAACTGAGTAAGTCAATAAACGACATTCGGAAACAAATCATCTTTAATTAGACTCCTCAAGCTGGCACATTGCATTCAATACGACATCGGTATTGTTTGATGATGAGTTTATTACGAAATTCAACGTATTTAAAAAGGAATTATAGTTTCTTACTTATAGTTTCCTTCAATCCTTCCGTGTGCCTTTACAAAATTTAATATCGACATTCTACAAAGATATATAAAAATAATAAAAGCAGCTACTAAAATGCGTATTCTGTTGTAACAACTAACTAATATCAAAAATAATGTCGCTGAATACTCGTTTGAGTACAAAAATAATAAAAGAAAATCTCGCAGATATCATAGAATTTTAGAAGCAATAAAAAGTAACCTATAGTATTCCCCGTGATCTGCACTAGGTATCCTTGTTCCAAATATAATCAAATCGGTCCCGTAGTTTCGATTTCGATCGATAGCAATCAATGCAAATAAATAAATAATAAATCTTACATCTTTATAATATTCGTTTATATATTCAGTATTTAAGAAAGATGATTTGATCAAGGTAGTTAATAGATATTACTTAAATTCAGCTCGCTTACTAGTTGACAAAAGTCAATCGTAAAGACATATTACTTAATTTTTTGTTTTTTAGATATACATAAAATATACATACTGTAATATTAATGAGTGATAATACTTTAGAGTGTCCCGTATGTAGAGTTTGCTGTGAAAGTACTAGCGCTGAAAAACTTTTTTTTAATTATTGTATGGCCAAATTTACGATGTTGGGGCACTTCTTATAGGAACATGAAAGTCAAAAGTACGCAAAGCATTATCACTTATTTGTTTCATTATTTTTTTATTACGCTTAGATTAAAAAAGCCATAGCTTCTACCTTTGTGTTATTTCCAGATGTGGTGGTCTGTATGGTGCTTCGCTGTTGTGGCGTGCGGCGCGTGCGTCAGCGGCGCCCCGGCGGCCAGCGGCCTGTCGCCTATCGACTGGAGAGAGGTTGACGAGGTCTGTATTGTGTGTGAGAGAAACGAGCATTAGTTTCGCCAGGTAGAAATTGATTACCGTTCCCCGTGCTAATTATCCGAAGAACTTGCGTTACAGGTACCAGACAACGGAAATATATTTAATACTATTATACTATACACATATTTAAGATTTTTATAATATTATACACAAAAATACACATCGATGACCCGGAACATTGAAAACTTTTTGTTCCCTCGGCGGGATTCAAACTCGCGACCTCTCGCTCGAGCACCAACATTCATTGTCTAGATGCATAGATGCATTAACCGTATGTTGCTGGCATATCAGTCATGTTCCTCATGTCTGAGGGATCTCTTTCTTGATATTCCTTCGTATGCATCGCCAGTTATTAAACGTAAATACGTAACGACGTATATAGGCGAAGAATGCTGGCGTGGCGTAGCATTTAGCTAAAAGCGCCATCTTGTGCATAACAGCACACAAAATGATTTCGATGTCTCATATATAGATATGAGACATCGAAATCATTTTGTGTGCTGTTATGCACAAGATGGCGCTTTTTTTATAGTAGTATTGATCATTGGTTTTATGCAGCTTAAACACTCTGAAAATTCGTTTAGAAAACAAATGAAAAAAATACCAGCAAACATAAAATATTACAAGACTCACGCTTCGCCAGACTAAAATACATGGGATATTTATAAGGCAACACCGGCTGTATATCTCCGCTGACGTATGACAGGATCCGTTTTGAGACCTGCGAAAATAAATCTTAAGTAGACGTTCCTGTACGTTGCCGTACGTCGCAATATTTGACACGGCTCATACGAGCTTATCCCGTCCAAACTATGTTGGATTTATCAGATTTTATCTATTTATATAAACTACTGCTGCTGAAAACTATTTACATTTCCCACAGAAATTGTACACATTTTAATAATAATGTTATTAGGAAATAACAAAATGCGTTATTGTGCTAATTTGTTAGATGCCATTTAGAAGATCTGTTCTGTATATTATATTAAGACGTTAAACATTCAAAGAGAATAAAACATTTATGTCCATTTTAAGAACTTTAAACGGCTCTCCTGAACAATTTGATTTTCGGAACTTACGCCGTAATACTTTTTAACCGTCGATATTACGGGTCTACATGTCCTTAACAATAATTTTAGGTTATACCTAACGTTATAATTAATGAAAATAAGCTTTTTTATAAACAAGTTTTCGGAGTTCCATCAATACTCAATCAATTACATCAATATTGCATTGTATTGATTAATTGCATGCAAAAATTCAACTCAATAGGTAACCAGGAAGTAGGTGTAATGTATATACAGGAGAAACTAAATAAAAGCTTGTAAAATAAAATAATTATATTTTTTACTTAAAAATTATCTACATATCGATAAGTAATAAAATATCGATAAGTAATATTAACTAAAAACATATTATTATTACATATTATTTATTTATAGTTAGGAAGGACTCGTGGTTCGTTGGTTCCTAAGAAATACAACCAATGCTTAAATGAATTGCCGTGAATTGGGACAAAAGGATAACAGAAGAGAGGAGGAAAGGAGAAAAGAGTTGAATTCAAATAAATAATCACGATAGGTTACAGTGGTCATTGTGATTTTAATTAAATCTAAAATATTATGTTTTCATAAAGTTCCACACACAGTATTTCAGAAGGGGTGCATATCGCAGCGCAAAACAAACAATTAGCACATTAGGACGGGTCGGGCCGTAGCGCATTATCAGATTTTAAGAAGCTCCGACAAATAAATCAGTTTTTTCCCTGTTGCTAGAAGAACATAATGAATTTCTAGAAACATGTTTTTTATACCACACTGATGCTGTTTTTATAGCACACTGTTGTCGTAAACAAATCCTCCGGGATGGTGCGGCACGCTCGCCATTTTTCTGGCGAGGTCCGACTCGTTGCGACCCCACAAAATGTGCGCCTACCTTAAGCCGTATCTAATCTAATCTTTTACGTAGAATTATTTTTAGGTAACATAACTCATATTTTTTATGTTAATAGACCCTAGTATAGTACTAAGAAATTGTGTTACGGGTACCAGAAGGATATAGTATGTTAAGTGCCAATTTCACCAAAATCTGTTAAGGTTAAACCTTCATTAAATATCATGTTATACCTCTTCCCGTCAATGAATGAGAAGGCATGGTATTTTTAACAAGCCGTTACACTAACAAGCGTTGGTGAAATCGGGAATCATTTCGCTGGGATTCGAAACCGCGACCTCCGGCTTAAGTTCGAGCAACTATTGAGCCAAGAGGTCGTCAGGCTACAAATGCCCATGTCCATGACCACCAAGAAATGGAATACTACAGGAGTACAAGTCATTAGTAGCCCCTAAAAGACTGAAGGTCTAGAATAGGTCTTATTCATCTATCAATCTCCTTCTAGAAGTTAATAGAAGATCTCTTACAGGACGTGTACGCGGTGGCGCCGGTTGGGAGCCGCATCGCAGCCCCCTGGATGTACTACCTCGGCGATGAGCCCCACGACTCACAGGTAATTTAATCTTATTACACTGCGAAAAGGTTGAAATTTGCTTGTACTTAACTACTTAGTTTTAACTGGACGCTTTCATGATATACTCTTAAAGTAACTACCGCTTGATATGGTGATTATTTAGGTGATTTCACACTGTGTGCGGCGCGATTTTGACGATAATAGCAATAATAATAATATATCCAAATTAGATAGGCACAGACTTTAAAATAATAATCCTAATAACTAAATACCGGTACTTAAATAATAAGCAAAAAAGTCATGTTACTCGGACACATATCTTCTTTTTTCTTATATATAAAAATGAATTGCTGTTCGTTAGTCTCACTAAAACTCGAGAAAAAAAAACTGGAAGGTTTAAACGGTTTGTATGCTCAACGAAGTGGGCACGGGTCAGCTCGTTAGTCTCGCTAAAACTCGAGAACGGCTGAACCGATTCGGATTTTTTTAGTCTTGAAATATTCTTGGAAGCCCCGGGAAGGTTTAAACATCACAAACTGTTTCTATTTGCAATGAAGTGGGCACAGGTCAGCTAGTTGCAAATAATTTAGTAACTCACTTACACAAACATAAGGTGCTACAGTGGAAAGCGTCAAATACTTTTTGGCTTCGACTTAATCGGGTAGTAATATCAACGTTACGTAATCTTTAGTGCAGTATAAACAGTTTAACATACTGCAAATTATACCGTCCGACACGTAGTAACTACAAGTTTAAAGTGACTTCTATAATTTAAAACAAAAGGCAATTCAGCCACTTTAATACAAATTGTGTTCCCTGTAAATAGTCGTTTGAGTTAAAATGTTCTCTGAAAGCCAATAGTTACGTAATTACTGGAACAAATTACAATGTCGTCGAGTTAATGTGAACTCAGAAAATTGCAAAAATAATACGATGGAAACATAATATCGGTTTTCATTCAGTTTTACTTCACGCTATTAACAGTATTTCATGCTATATGAGTTTGTGTAAATTCTGCGTGATCGAAAAATTTTACTTTGTATGAAATGGACGACGTACTAAATGAATGTAAAAGTTTGTTAGGATGGATGTTTACGACGTGCACGCTAAAAATACTGAACGATTTGTAATAAAAAAATGGGAATATAAAAGTAGTTTAGACTTTTATATCGAAACTAGGACATGCTTGTAATTTTAAAACACTTCCTAAAATTAGTCTAAGTTTAATATTAAATTTATTTATTTAGTTGATCTGCTCTTCGTTTGCGTTTGTGAATATTCTTAGGATATTTTTTGTAATAATATTAAGTGTAATATATTATATACTTATCTAGTATATTTTATTAATCTTATCTAACGTGGTCTAAAAGCATCAGCGCTACGCAATATTTCCTCGTAGCAGTGCGATCCGTAGACAGCTACGCCTCTACGGATTTCGCTACGCGACCGTACGTACGCGCTACAAACATATTTTGTTTAAATCCTACTCTCTATACTTTAGTAAACATATTTTAACTGATATGCAACTCTAAATACATTTGTTTGGTTAATTTATAATATATAAATTTATATATTCTTAGAAGATTCTGTATTCAAACTCAATTGAATAATTACAATATTATAATATTTATAGTCTAAATTCTAAGTTCGATTCTAGGAACTAATTTGATTATTATACGCTACTTTTCTAATAATGCTCGTTCATATTTCCGTGTTCTGCTGAGTTTATACAAAGGAAAGCGGTAATGACTTATACATTAATTAAATTATGTTCATCTGTTTCAAATACTCTTTTGCAATTAGTACCGCCGAGTCTCTAAAAAAACTGAGCGATAAAAATGTTAAAGAGAGCAGATATGCAAAGTGCACAAATGCTTGATTAAAAGACCACAAAAAATCGTAAAAAGATTTCCGCGTAGTGATTTTCACGAATAGCGATTTGAGCACGAACTTTCTAGCATTAGCGCGCCTTTATAGTTTGAGTGTAACAAAAAACCTCAAAGGTAGTGAAATCAGTGCAAACAGTGAAAAAGGACATCTGACGCTAACAAACCTACTTTAATTCTAATCGTTCCGTTTCTTGCCTCTTTTCTTTCTTTTGTTCTTTTTTCACACGTTATTTAGGTACTGACTTAAGCATGTATTAAGCAAATCATAAAAAGTTACCTGACAACGTGAATTATCTAGCTTAGGGCGTATTTCACCAAGCAATGTTAAAGTTATCGCCATGTTAAAATACCATGCTTTCTCATTCATTGACAGGAATTACGAGAGGGACAACATGATATTTAACGAAGGCTTAGTGAAACACGACCTTAACATGTTACTCGAGCCGTTACAAATTATTCTTTACCTCTTTCTTTAAAATGAAATCAGTAAATTAGGCACTACAGTAGAACAAACATACCTACATACATAAAGAACCAAAATCATTACCCTTAGTTTGGCTTCGCCATAGGCATAAAAATAAGTATTGGATGTAAGTAGATAAAATAAGAATTAAGAATAATGAAAAACAAGTACCTATGGTTAAAACATTTGCAATAAGACAATTAGATATTTGATCATTTTCATGAATATTTTTGTACGTTTATGTAATGTTTTTCATAATTGAAATGTTTTTAACGTTAGAAGTATTTTATGTTAATTTGAATATTGTTCTCAATCTTTTATTTCTTAATCTCCACTCGTACACTTCAATATAAAATGAAACTTTTTATTACGTTTCACAGATCATTAACGTGGCCTTGTGTACCTGTTTTCAGAAACAGGTACACAGTTAAATGAAAATTAATTTATATTATTCAGATAAACTTTTTTAATACCAGAATTGAATTACAAATGAAAAAATTGTTTGCTAATGGATGTTATTTCATGGCTTGACACTTTGACCAGTATATTGTAGTTCTTGAACACCTTATGTATTTGTGGTTCCGTGGTTAAGGCCCGTATTAATAAACTAAAACAAATCTTAAGCTCGAGAATGACGATCGCAATCTCTACTTGAGAACCTAGTTGACAGATAAAAAAACGATTCGTTTACTATTATTACTATAATCTCATTTATTTTTCGAACAAAAAGTTTTCATATTTTCAAATAGGTTCTTAAATACAAGGTTGCGATCCAAAAATTCTTGAGACTGACTTTGAATTTTTTATTTATGGTATGGGCATACCATATTACATAGCACTTGGTTCTCGATTCGGGAGTCGGACTTGATCAACGGAAAAAAGTACAACATGAAAAAGCAGTTTTCGAGTCTGATTAGGACAATTCAAGCTAGCCACTTGATTTTCTGACCAGAAAGACGATGTGTCTATCGTCCGTCTCGCTGGGTTACGAGAGTTAAGAAGAGAGAGTGATCTTGTGTACTTCTCACACTTTTATGGGCTATAAAATAACTTTATCAATCAACCTTGTAATACTATATTCAATACGTGCGAACTTTAACATATATTCCTATTCATTAAACAAATAAATTAAACAAAATGGTACAAAATATAGACACATACTTGAAATAAAAATCGTGTAATGTTGAAAATCTATGAAACGAAAGGGAGAGAGGATGAAGCGTCGCTTGCCGACTCTGTCTATCGAGCTGCCAATGTCGGTGATCCGGCAGCGCCTGAGCCAGGAGAAGGAGAGGAAGGAGCACGCGCTGCAGGCCGCCGCCAACCGGAACTTCCTCAACGACATTGGCAAACGGGGTATGTATTGTCGGCGAAAGGGATACGTATTGTCGGCGTAAGCGGCATGTATTGTCGGCGAGTGGGGTAAGCACTGACGGCGAGTGGGGTACGTTTTGTCGAGGATGTTTATAAATATTTGAGATTGCGCATTTTCGGTGTCACTTTTGTGGGAATCGTAGAGTTTTCTAAATAAACGTTGCGATAAAGTTTAGATGACAAATTTAACAGTAAAAATAGTTTTGGACTTTAAAGCATTATACATTCGGAACTAAATATTTTATACCCTAAGTCTGCTTTTATATAAAACACAAGTCACGAGATTAAATTTTGATGTTTATTTCTCTTAAAATGACACATTACAAATATAGCATTCATTTTCTGTAAAATAAATATTTGGTATATAAAATGCTTACCTACTAACATGAACAAAAAATTATTGCCTTTGATATGATAAGAAATACCAACATATTTCATTTGAAATATTTACGCATTTATTTATACGTATAGAAAACAAACTTTTATAAATTTTTTATCTGGCATAGCAGGTTACAAACATGAAGTAATTTAAATTATAGAATGCTTTACTAGTACTTTAATACTAGAAATAAATAATAATAGAAGCAAACGATATACATTCCGCATTAAAACAAAATCGGTACGTACTTTTTGTTTACTCAATTACAGCAATAGAAAGGGAAGCTGGGGACACTTGATTGAGTTCTATTTGAAAAAAGTGGCATTGGAATATACGTAGCCTTACCTAGCAACAACCTTGCAGCAACCAACATAGTATCAAATAACTATTAATTTACATATAATAATGGGAATTATACCATGTGTCTTCTATATACACACTTGATTGATTGAAATAATTATATCCCCTTACTTAAAAAGTCTTATCGGTCACATCTGACGGTTCTATTTGAAAAAGGTTTCTAGTTAACCGTATATCACCAACGTGGCCACTGTAAAACTGCTCACACAGTCTCTATGAATTACAATGTTATTCATAGCATTTAAGTACCTACTTATGTACTGAGCGGATCGCCTGCTGTATCAGTTTGGCGTAATACATGACTGCATATGAAGAGTAACTTATATGTATAAAGCATTAGTAAAAAAATAATTGAGTGTCTCCCATAATTATGTCTCTCCTTTAGAAATATTGTTTTTGAGGACTAAAATACATCTTTGCCTATTGTAATAGATTTACTAACATGATTTTCTTTACAGGTTTCTGGAACCCTTCTGAATGAAGAAAAATAGATAGTGGCATATTCTAGAACTGAATACTCCTAGGGAATTAATATTTGTAATCTAAAATTTACAATAATGTTGACATGTTTTATGTGTAACATAAAGTAATTTAGTATTAGTATAAAATGAATTGTTATTAAGTTTAAATGTTTCTCGTTAATTTTGTAGTTAATATGAATGTAAAATTACTGTATTGAATCTACGTTTTCAATAAAATTTTTGAATTTAACCTATATTTTATTCTTAATGTTCCGATGTAAATAAATCTATTTACATTAAAAGCCATACTACTACTCATATTAAACTAATAGAATTATATTTTAGTTAGTAAAAAATGCGTATTTAAGGACTATTATTCGAATCAGTTAATTTTATACAAATTATAAGGTATATTCATAAATATATTTTGTAATTTCAATATTAGAGTCTCTACGTTAAATTGTGACGTAAAAGTTACTCGACCTATTATTACAAATCTATCAATAGACCCTTTTTATTAAAATTAGATTAGTAACATACATACACATACTTCCAAATCACTACCCTCTCTTTTGGTTTTACTGTATTCGGGTCAAATACATGTGTGAATTTAAAATAATCTATGGAAGACAAACTAATTCTTGTTCCAAATATAATAATAAATGACTGAAATAGACTTTGTCTTTGTTATCTTTAGCACAAAATATTGGTGAATAGATCAATTCAACTATTGCTTTGTTCTAACGTACTTACTGTAATTTAATTTTAACTCTTTGGAGACTAAACTTTGATTTTGCAGAAAACTAGGGTAGTATACTTTTATTATTAATAGATAATCAATATTTTATTATACCGACGAACAAAATTAAATATTAATCGAACGAAATTGTTGACAATTGAAAAGTTTGTAGCAGTTCTATTTCAGAGTTTCATTTGTACAATTCATGCCCATTTCGCAACAAACCGTTAATTAGCCATATCGGTTTCGAGAATCAATTAACATTCATAAAAGAATATTTAGCCATCAATTTACATATTGATTGATATTTTTTTGGGCAGAATCATAATAAATCAATTACTCATTCTATTTTATTTACTCATCATATTGCAAAGTCTTTAAACACTACTTACAATACCAATTTACTAATGGTTTTGACATTCATAAAAAATAACAAACGACGTATGAAATATTACAATTGTTGAAAACCATTCCCGTCCTGGTCGTACCGTCGTACCGTCTATAGTGATTAATCTGAGTATTGTACAAACACTTAACCTGGCCAATCCTATCTACTCAAGATGATTCGTAATGTATTCCGTCAATCTGAATTGTAATCATTAATTTATATTCCCTATTATTGTATGATATTATTATGATATTGAGCAAGACGTCCAATTATAGCGGTCTGTATATATGTTAAGTTCTAAGCGCACATTAGAACTGCCAATGGATAAGTGGGCATAGACTGTCGCGCTAATTACGGCGTCAAAATGGTCCACGGCTTAGGGCGTGTTTCAAGCAATTATAAGTTAATCCTACGTTAAATATAATGTTGTTCCTCTCGTAATTCCTATCAATGAAGAAGGGATGATAATTTAACAAGCCGTTAAAAATAACATACGTTGGTGAAATCGGGACTTAGACTGCCTGAGTGTTACATTATATTGTGTAAAAATACGTCAAAGCATTGTGTGAAAATATTATATCATCGTCAAACCAGATCAGGTTGTCATGTCAGCGCACACGATAGATTCGTTGCACGAATTAGAACGGCGCGTGCAATTTCCCGCCAATTGAACTTTAAATACACACAGCGCCTATGTCATTAAAAATAAGTATAAACTAATCTCTTGCATAATTTAACTTTAACACATTCTGCAGGTCCGGCGCTTAAAATGCTAAACGCAATTTGACTGATATTTCGTACATTTTCGTGATTACATAATTTTATGAATGACCCAATTAAGGCTCTCACGCTAGAACCGCGTTGCTCATTTACTGACGTACTGTAATGTACTTATGATACGTACTTTAATGTGTAAGTGAATTATTCCGAAGCGTGTGGCTACAAGCTACTTCGCTCGATTATTGACAGTACCGTAGAATGTAGATGCTTTTCACTATTTATGTAGACTCGAATGGGAGAAGATGTAGAAGGATATTTTTTTTATCAACTAATTGTTAATACCTACTAGAAGAAATTCCAAATTGGAATTATTAAGTAGATCAAAGGATTTACTATCAAAAGGCACGAAATATCTGTGCTTTATTTTATGCTTTTAATGTATATGTATATGATTTACTGTGTACATTTATTAAAAAAACATTGTAGTCCAAACATTCACTTTTTTCTCCTAAGGTTGTAAGAAAATTACTTCTTCTTGTATTGCTAAGTCTACTAGTTGAATCCGGCCGTCCAGACCCCGTAGTATAAAAATGTAAAAAAATAAAACACTTTTACGGCGAATACTAAAACGCTAATTAAAGTTAAGAGCCCTCCTATTCACAGGCTGTCACTGTCTTGGGCGCCGAATGAAACTATCGTTTCAGTACCTATTAGGCCGTTATTCTTTTTAATTACTTTTACTATGGAACTGTAAAATTTATTAAATTAAAACGGCGTTTAGTGAATATAATCACTTTTGCGGATATAAACTCAGTTTATTTTCGTTTTCTTTTAGTGACGGCCTGACTGACGACTGTGTAGTCCTATGGCTTAGAACTTGGCTCTCGACTCCGGAGATCGTCGGTTTGATTCCCGCTCGCGAATTTTAGCGAGTTTTGTTTCCAAGTCTGATTAAGACAATGGGGACTGATCACGATTGTCTGACAAGACAGATGAAACATTTCCCTCTCTATAGAGACTAGTGCTCTTATGCATTGCGCAGAAGCTTGTTCACTATAAGTAACTGACTAACTCACTCAATAACTTTCTGAAATCGGTTCGGAAGCTATTCTTATTTATATTTTATTGTAATGCTGGCGTTTCGGTTACTATATGGTTTGTTTAATACGAAGTTATAATATAAGTAATATTCAGCAAAACAGTGACTCATAACATGTATGTTATTGAATGTACTGTAGGTTCTTGGTAGAAATTCATCACCTGATGATGACTATGTCGTAACCGGTCATGTATTTAAACTAATAATTAATTAATGTAAAATAACTAATTCAGTGAAAAAAGTGCAAGTAGTTTTACTATATACTAGCTGACCTGTGCTCACTTCGTTAAGCATAATATAAATAGTTTCACACGATCCTGAAACCTCAACGTGGAACCCACAACCCTGAACCCGCAACGCGAAGTAATTTTTTATTTTATTTATCGATTTTTATTAATCCAAATAGTTTAAACTTATATAAATGCGGTATTTATAGCATAAATATTTGCAAACAATGTTGTTATGGTGACAACCGTATCACATAGACTGGTATCGACGGAAAATATCGGAAAATATGATTATTACGTATATTTTCTTTCTTTTTCAAATTTTTTTAAAATATAATAAAGCCTATATTCAGCGCTGATATGTAGCTTTCCAACGGCGAAATAATTTTTAATATTGGTTCAATGGTTTCAGAGCCTATTCAATTCAAACAAACAAACAATCAAATGTTTCTTCTTTATAATATTAGTATAGAAGTATAATTAGTATAGATAACATATTTGTCAACAGCTCGTAGAGCGTGGCGGGCGCGCGCGGCCGAAGCGCAAGATGCCGTCGCTGTCCATCAGCAACCCCATGGAGGTGCTGCGCCAGCGGCTGCTGCTGGAGGTGGCGCGCAAGCAGATGCGCCAGGCCAGCGAGCAGCAGGCCTTCAAGAACAGAGTCTTCCTGCAGAACGTTGGCAAACGAGGCAAGTTCACTTTGATCGTCAATGCAGGTGATACAGCAGTGCCAATGTTACCTGCCGCGACTACAGCAAAAACTTCGGACAAACAATGGCTTAGAGTCTTCATACAGAATGAGGCACGTCCATCGTCAAGTTTTTTTTCTAATGATATAGCAAATGCCGTTGATGTGTCACGTAGCGCGACTGTAATGAAAACTCGCGACAAACAACGGTGAGTAGTCTTCCTTTAGAACATTGGCAAACGAGGCAAGTTCATAGTTTTTTTTTCGATGATACAGCAAATGCCTTGGTAACTACATCAGTATCAAAAAGCGACATATAACGGCGTGGAAGTTATTAGCACGATCACGTAAGGCTCAATTATCATTCGTGTCAAGTCGAAGCTTCCTGTTTTTACCTTTTCGGCAGTTTTAGTTACCTCCAAAAATTTGTATCTTTTTAAAATAAATTTTACAATGAGACAAAGATCTTATTTAAAAAAGTAATCGGTTAAAACTCTAAGTAAATAGATAAACTAATTTATTGGCATTTAATTACAGCTCTAAATCCTATACTGTATTTACTGTCATAAGTAATAACTAAGACGGCCACTTTTGGCGGTTTTTATGAGTATTTACTTAGAGTTTTTACCGATTACTTTTTTTAATAAGATCTTTGTGTCGTTGTTAAATTTATTTTAAAAAGAGTGGCGCTAGTAGTGGTTATTCCTCGCCTTATGCTATCACTTAAATATTTTAGGATATATTGTAACGTATTAAGTACATTGTTTCTAAAGACGGTTCTTGAGATTAATATATTTAATACGTTACGTCATAATCTAAAATTTTAAGTGACAGTTCGAACTTAATTTTTTCGAAACCAGAATTTTGCGACATAATATTACCTTCATTAAGTCAAGTCTTCAATAAATTATTATAGGCCCTGTAAAATAGTAAATAATATGATCAGGTTTGTTATATATTTTATACCTTAGTAAGTCTCTTCGAGATGTGCCTTAAGCCTCTTCGCTTAGACAAACTATCGAAGCGCTGGGATAAGTATTTTTAAAGAGAATTTATAATTCATAAACAAAGAAAAAGCAAGGAAAAATAAATGGCGAGAAACTGTGATTTTTTTAAACTTTCTCGAACTGTTACTTTTTTAATTGTTTTTTAATACTGTTTTAAGCTCAGCATTATAACCTATTACAGGTTGAAAAAAAGATTATAATCGATTCTAAAAACTAGTAGCTATCAAAGAGGTCAAAATCGCCTCGGCGCGAAATACAATTAATGTAAATATTGTCAATTACAGATAATTATATCAAATAATTATATCAAAAAACGTTCAACGTTTTTTTTTTATTTAACATATCTTTTGAGCTTAATTATGAAAATATTAGTGCGAATATAAAAAAAACGAATGTAATCAACAGAAATATTAGTTGTGCAAT
Organism: Celastrina argiolus; assembly: GCA_905187575.2. Classification (NCBI taxonomy): domain Eukaryota; kingdom Metazoa; phylum Arthropoda; class Insecta; order Lepidoptera; family Lycaenidae; genus Celastrina; species Celastrina argiolus. The sequence goes on from LR994584.1 coordinate 11,364,991, forward strand.
CACAACATCTACGAGTATATACAGTTTTGACATTAAATATTCCAACTTAACATATACATATTTAAATATCCATCAAAAGTTGTAAAGTTAAAATAAACTACTAACAGTCTAGTCTCTCTTTATTGCCAACGAATAGCACTCACTGTAATAAAATAACTCTATGCACTTTATCTCAATACTTTTAGATTTCCGACCTTTTGCATACTTTACAGTACCTAACTGTGATAACGTTACGGCAGTAAAGTATAAAAGTAGTTTAAAACACTCCTAGATGAGATTACGTCAAATATTAAAATTATGACGTACGTTCCCTGGTACAATAAAACAAATATCAGATATGTTTTTACATTCAATAATTCCTACTTATCCTCATGATCATCATCGTTTCAGCTTTGAAATACACCACTGGTCATAAGTCTCCCTTACAGTATTTACAAGAGGGTTGTTCCCTATACTTGCAACTCTTGGCGAGCGCAGTAGTTAATAACAATGTTAAAAAAAGGAACCCGCAACACGAAACCTGCAACGCGGAACCTGCAATGGGAAACCTGCAACGGGAAACCCGGAATCCGCAACGCGGACCGCGGAATCCGCAACGCGGACCGCGGAATCCGGAACCCGCATATGGAAAATTACCTAAGCAACTATTAGATGATTAACTTTTAAAAAAAAAAAACCGACTTCAAATGCGTGACCACAAAAAGAATTGTTCAAATCGGTTCATAATCGGCGGAGATATCGCAGAGATAAGGGTACACCCCTAAAGTTCTACCCTTGGGGGTGAAATATTTTCTTCAAATTCGCATGAAACCACCCTTTTGATAATACCTATTCAACAAAAAAATAATCGTTCAAATTGGTTTATAATCGGCGGAGATATTGCGTATAAAAAAGTTCATCCCCAATTTTCCACCCTTGGGGTTGTTTTTTTATTATTAAATTAAAATGGGACCACCATTGAGGTATTACCTATACGCCGAAAAAAGATTTGTTCAAATCGGTTCATAATTGGCGGAGTTATCGCGTAACAAACATAGAAAAAAAAAACATACGGGTCGAATTGAGAACCTCCTCCTTTTTTTGAAGTCGGTTGAAAATAGGAATATGGGTTGGTGATGGAAGAGAGAAAATTTAGGGTTGTATGTATTTTTTAACGTCACATTATAAAAAAAATACCAAAAAAATTAAAAAAAAGTTAGCGGTGGATAACCCTTATCACATATTATAATATGAAAATAGATAGTAGCCGATTCTCAGACCTACTGAATATGCATATAAAAATTTCATAAAATCGGTTAAGCCGTTTCGGAGTCCCTCAATACTGTATAGAAGTAAAGTACCTACTTGTAAATACAAATCTAATCAGCCCAAACTAGATATGGTTTTATCGTTTTACTGGGGAGTTCCTATAGGTACCATAAAATCAGCATGTCACCGTAATAGTGCATTGCCACGCAACGTACAAATACATGCAAACCTCGACTCAATCCGACTAGGTGAAGTGGGTCAAATTCAACGTGCCGAGAGCAGGATTTTACTACACACGGGGACAGGGGAATGCAAACATAAGCTTGTGTAATATAATGCCACATAATATACTGAAATAAGCCAGAATAATTTTACGAAACAAAAATTCTGGAGCTCTCTTTGTAGTGACAATTGACATGTTCAGGCGTTTTATAAAAGAAAATTTTGTTTTTGCGTCCCGGCCTTGTACCTAGAGCCTTCAATGAAAATCGTAAAATGTTCATCTGACATAGACATGGAAATCGTAAAGTTTATCATAGTAGTTTTTCCCGCGGCTTCGCCTGCGTGGAATAAAAATTATCATAATATTTACATAAAGAATAATGTAACGGTACTTCTAATACCCTAAATAGTTGTATAACAAACGAACGGACCTGCACATTTATAATATTAGTAGGGATAGGATATTTTCGTGGCTCTGTCCGCGTAAAAACAGTCTCTTACGGGAACAGTGTAGGTTTTTTTTCAGTGTTAATCTAGGTAGTGGGCGTGATTTTCTCAAAAAGTCGGTCCAGCCGTTTGCACGTTTCTAATACATATTAGAATATTAGTATATTAGTATTAGTATACACATGTATTAGTACAATAGACCTTTTGGTAAAGTCTTTGTTTCTTGCTTAGTTATGGAAGAGCGAGTCTGCCTGACACAAGTGTCTTATGATACTTACTAGGTGGATCTCATTCCCTGTTCTATGTATGTAACAAAAATTGTGTAAAAGAAAATAAATGATTTGATTTGATTTTGATTTTGATGCTGCTACTGAACAGATCCCTTAATTCTAAAAATATCGTACGATTGAAATTATTTCGGGTGCCGGAGAAAGAATAACACCTCAACATTAACCATCTTTTCCGTGGGTGTAAAAGGCGACAGAGGGAATATATATCCGGAAATATTCCGCGGACATTTTATTATTCGAAAACGGAGCTCGCTGACCCGCCTGCCAAGCGTCGTGAGTATATGCAACTACCCCCATGAAACACTTTGGGGGGTTTGGGGGATTATTATGTACAGTAGTGGACTTCATAGCTGAAATGATGATGAGAATCAAATATATATTTTTAATTAAACCAGAAATAACTATTTGATTTGAAAATAAAAATTGAAGCCAATGAAGTGGAAAAAGTACAAGTAGTTTATGTACACCAAAGAAGGATATGTATATTGTGTTAAATTTCGTAAATTAGATATGAAATAACAAAACGAAAAAATGATTTTGCCGATAGATACGAAGATGTGAAGTATCAATTCCGCCATCCCTCCCAAACGAACACAAAACGTGAGCTCCGTGTAACGTGACCTAGTTCTTGTTTAAATAATGTTTTTATAAGGGTCAATTATACGACTAGACTTGTCTCAGTACATCCACTACCTATTTCCTGTAATTCACAGAGTTAAATAACGTTATGAGTGTAAATATTTGATGTAAACAGTTGACAATTCTACTCCGCTCCGATTCAATATGGGCGGCTATAATGCTTCTAATTTAAATGTCTCCGTATTAAAAACACATTACTCTAATTAAAATTATTTTATTTACATTACATTGCATTAGATCTTAGTATACCAATGTATCAGTAACCTTACCATGAGAATTATATGATAATGATAGTCTATAAAATTGTAATTTAGATAACGTTACGAATACTTCGTTGACAATAGTCAAAGTCAAAAATATTTGTTCAAAATGGGTTTACAAAAGCTCTTATTGACGTCAATAAATAATGAATAAATATGTTCGTGCTAAGTTTAAGTAAGTCACTAGTTATTAAAAATATTGTCTATGTGTGACTAAGGGGCGATTTCACCATTCACAACGAAAACTCCGTTTTATAAAACTTGGTTCTCACTAAGCGCGTTTAAATAGTTCTTTTATGTCAAATGGACTTCACCATGTTTTTAAGCTATCAGGTTTTATAAAACGGAGTTTTCGTTGTGAATGGTGAAATCGCCCCTTAGTGGCCATTCAGTGTTGGTAACACTTGTTAAAGTTAATTTTGATCGTTGATCAATATGTTATCTTTCCTGGTGTGAAAATCTAATGAAACAGAATGCATGATGTTACACAAACGATTAGGGGGCCTCCCACGGCCTCCTTTTTGTAGGATTGATAATGGGCACATTTTTCCTCCATATTCTTATTTGACTATACTTATATGTGACTTAAAACGAATTTAATCGCTTTAATCATCGCATCTAAAATGCATTCATCCAGAAAAAAATGTTAAATGTTTTAATAAATCTATTTCTTTATTTTATTTTGTCGTCAATAAATTTTTCATTTTCGCCGATAAAACATAACAACGCCAAAACGACCAATAATACGCTCATATTTATTTCGTTCGTGAGTTAGCCCTTTTAATGTTAAATACGTGGTCGTGTTCGTTTTCCTTTTGTGCTTTTAGGGTTAAGTATTGTCATAAATAATTTAGCGTTTTGTATCGTTTTACTCAATTCTATAATGTTAATGGTTCGTGAATACTTTAAAAGTTTGTGGAGATGATAAATAAACAGATTTAATACTGACATCGCTTATTGTAATTTCAGATGTCATTTAACGGAAATTAAATAATAAGCGATGACAGTTTTGAAACTGTTAATTTCTCACCATAACAAACTTTAAAAACCTCTTTATCATAGCAGAAGATTTTGTTTGTTTACTTGAACCTTAATATCATGAACTACTGGTCTAATTTAAATTATTCTTTCAATGTTGGAGCCTATTTATCGAGGAAGGAATATTATCACGTTAAGACCAATAAGAGCAATGAAAAATGTTTCAAAGTTTTCACGCAGACTAAGTCACGGGCACACATTCTGCCGCCCTTATCATAAACAACTCAATCGACATTTTTGGCGATAATGAGATAAAGAGAGTTATTTATATATTCGGAATCACCGCAAGGAGATCTACCTGGACTCAATTTTAAATACTTGTTATACTTTTCGTTTTTTTGTTAAATAAGTGGATTCATTCCAAACTAATCATAACCATCGTTAAAATATCACAAATTAACTAAATAAGTAGATATAATATCGCACATGCAAAGTCCACATTGAAAGGCACTAAGCAAAACAAAAATATTTAGAATATTCATATTAGTTTCATAGAGACAATAAAATATTTAGAATATTCATATTAGTTTCATAGAGACAATAAAATATTTAGAATATTCATATTAGTTTCATAGAGACAATAAAATATAAAAAAATATTTAATCGCGATTTACTCGAACGTTGTTTAACATAAGGACGGCAGCATTGTATGATATAATAATAATGGGTATACTTTGTCAACAGGTTAAACATAATACACTACGCATGTTTTCTCCCATATAAAATAGGCCTAGCTACAAAGTGTAATAGAACTGTTTGTTTCAGGTTTCTGGGCTGACTCGGACCGGGTTCCATCGCACTACGACGACTAAATCCACCCTGTTGCGCATACTTCACCGGCTGGGGGACGATGCGCGTTTCATTTGTACCCTGAACTTGTCTCATTTACTTAGTTAATTAATGAAATTTATTTCTGAGCAAATAATACGCTTGTTGAATATTAAATTTTACAATATTTCCACTTTTGTTTATCTTTTGTTAGCGTTTGCCTTCAGCCATGTCCCGTTCGGTTTCATTATAAAGCACTTCTGCCTTATTCATTTTTGTACGATGAGAGTAATGTACTTTCTAGCTTTGTTACAAAAATGGTTCGCCGTCCGCTGTGATTTGCATATTTTTAAATTGTTTTCTTTTCTTTTTGTTATTATTTATTGTAGTATTCTGAACGTCGTCCAGCTCGACACTCGACGTTCAGATAAGTATACTATTCAAGTAGTAGTGTTTGTGCCAAATCTTATTTAAAATACCCACCTACCTACGGTACTAAATTAGGGGTAAACTTTTGAAATGTAATTATTTATATATAAATACTTGTCTAGTCTCTATCTATAGATTTGTATGTACAGAGTAGTTGTATTTATTTTAACTCATAGTCGGAAAATCTAGTAGCTTTTAAAACGTAGGAAATGTAATAGTATATTAATAAAAAGTATAAATTATGTTCAATAAAAATGTTAAATTATTTGTTGTTTTCTTTACATGCAATCTCTCCGAATGCGGTCGGTGTATTTAACTTTAATAAGAGTATTTGAGCTATGTAGGCACTAGGCGTTTGACACAAAGGCGGCGCGCGCCGGAATCTCGGAAGTATGCGAGGATGGTGCCTTTGTTATACCTATGTAAGTATATTTCTAAACTTAGCTGCTGTACGTCGAAATACAAAAATGTTGTGATGGATTAAGAAAAAGAACATTAAGGGCCTGTTGCAGATTCTACAGATGTATTCTCCTTATATTGAGCGATAGAGACAAAACGAACAAAGGGCTGTCTGTAACCTATTATTATGTTTTTCTCTTTTATTTGATATAAAGTAATCAGTAACAAAACCTTCGAATCAGCTCAGTACTAAAAGTGCTGAACATGTTATTAGAATATTGTGAAACAAGCCGTTTCTTCCTTAGTTTTTTTGTAATGTTGTTTCCGTCA